>CAMTDV010000023.1:66988515-68238515 GCA_947069175.1 Scalesia atractyloides
GGATGAAGGAGGTGATAACAAGTATCCTCAAGTGTGGATTAGTGTCCTAACATGTGTCAACACCAATTAAGTGTGGTAAAATGAGTGTTAGGTGTAAAAAACTGGAGATATGTTGCATACTTGGTGAATAAGCAGAAATCTTATTATTTTTTTTGACATTTTTGGCCCTTGGACTTGTATTTTCACTTGTTTGCTATTTTTAACCCTTTTAGCCAAATATTTAGGTTATATAAAGGTGTTAAGACATGTGTAACTATGATTAAGCCCGAAAATGTCATGGATGTCGGTTCATTCGGTTGTACGGTTACGCGTTTTGCATAATGCGTAAAACCCTTTAACGAACACGAAAATGATCGAAATTGTGCAACGATTGACATTTTTGCATTCTCATCAATAAATTAGAAGATTTTATTGAATAAAAAAATATTTGGATTAATACACTTGGTTCGTATCTTGAATACGGACCAACTGACTTTCGCATTTTGACGAAAATTGTCCCTAGACTTGTATAAGCGTGTTTTTGTCATATCTAACACTTCAAAACTTATATCTTAGTTATAAAGGATATTTAAGGTATGTGTAGCTTATGTCCTTCTTTCGGAGTGTACATCGCGTTAAACTGATTACGTTTGAGTGTCAGTTAACGAATTACTTCCACAAAATTTTTGAGGGTTCGAAATCGTGCGAAAAATTGAAATTGTGCAAATGTCTTAGATAATTATACAAATTTCGGAAACAAAACACAGGGTTTAGTTGAATACGAAATTGTTTGTAATTGTACAATGATTGAAAAGGCACAAATGTCACAATCTTACAATGAGGTTAAAGGTTGTTTATCCTCCTACCTCCATGCATGATTTATATGACAATCTATGATATCTTTGATAGACTTAGCTTAGAATTATTATATAAACTATACGATAAATATACATACATAACCGAACCCCTGACGTTATCTAAGTCTGAACCTCTCGTTAACGATTCTAATGGGTATCTTGACCCATGAAATCACATCAACACATACGTGATTTATAGTGTCACAGACGAGTGTTTAAGACTATATAATTACTTTGTGTATACATACTTTTGTACTTTAAATCCAATCCGAATCCTTCGTTAACATTCTGAATACTCACACACCTTCACTTTCCTATTCACATCAACTCGCCAAAACACGGATAATCGGGAAGCTTTGCAAAATTTTGAGTATACATGACCCTCTTACTTTTCAACGCTTTTTTGGTACAATACTTATTCCTTATTAAAAAAGCACACATACACTTACAAACATGCTTACAAACAAACAATCTGTCATACATGCTTAATACGTTATGCTAGAATTCATATATGCTAGAATCGTTACATATGTTATGCTTTGTCATTAACTTGTTTCAAGCCTCCCTTAACATGTATAGCGCTATAGGAGTAACGCACCACCCGTATTCGTGAGGTCATGTTAAGTAAACAAAATGGTCTAGTCATTGCTATGATTAGATTACACTAGCGGTAGGCTTTGGGTTGACACGTATAGTTACATGCTAGTATTGTATGATAATTTAAGTTAACTATTACGCCATGTTGATTCGTATAAACTATTATACTTACGCTAGTATTCAAACTTGTATGCTCACCAATACTTTTGTATTGAACTATACTTTAATACGTATTGTAGGAATTCTATGATGATGACGACGAATGGAACTTGATTGGAAGGACTAGAAACGCACCAAACTTGATGTTTATAGATTAATCATGCAATATTTGTTGTATTTTGGTTTTCCAATTCATGTACTTGAACAATTAGCAATGAAATTAATTATTATTTATTAAATACTTGTCACATTTAGTGTTATGAAGTCTCGAGCAATCTAATTACGTCCGCCCGATGATTCTGCCACCTGTTGGGCTGTTACAGATTGGTATCAGAGCCATAATTATACGGAATTAGGAAAAACTGCCATGATTTGACCTAGTCTATAGTCTAGGTACCCATACTAACCCTTCTTGATTTCATGCTTCATATGCTCAAATTCTCCCTATTTGCTTCTATCTCATCTTTTGTCTTAAAATATCGTTTCTCTTTCCTACAAGGATTTACCATACACACTTGAGGACGTGAACACACTCGTATTATACAAACGAAACAATTTCATCAAAATAGGAGTGAAACCCTCACTTTGGTGAATGACTCTCAATCCACATTCTTGATTTCCATGAAATTATACATCAAGTTAGGAGTGACATCCTCACCATGATGAAATTTCGCCATGCGTATTCTAGTGGACCCTTACCAACAAGTCGGATTTAAGTCCTTACCTCGTTTCTTAAGTATCAACCACACTTAGGGAATGACGTTGTCAAGTTAAGGGTGATACCCGCACCTTGGTAACTAGTCCCATTCCTCGATTTTCGAATCCCGCCAAAGTCTCGAACTTTCAATTGACTAATTACATGTAGTAACCGGAAGGGTGAATACCGTTAACTGAAATTTCGGTAAGTTAGGCCAAAGCATGCTTCCCAAACTTAAAAGAACTTTCGATCACTTTGGTTAGTCAAGGTTTCATTTCGGAACAATCCAAGTTTTAGTCAAAACCATCATTATATTATATCAATTTTATTCATAACGTAACATCCCTTTCTTTAAAAATTCAAATTATTTTCACAATGGTTACTCACGTATCATACTTATACTTTTCATGTACCTTACACACTATTTATAAATACGATTTCAAAAATGTCACCCACAAGATAAACACTACTCGCATTCCCAAAAATGGAAGTCTTATCATCAAAATAGGAGTGATTCCCTTACCTTGATTATTTGACTCCGCCCATTTCTTGAAGGAATCTTGTCCTTGAGATAGGAGTGATGCCCACACCTCAATGGAAGATCAAATCACAACTCGACTATTTTCGTAACAATCACTCGATCAAAACTTATACTCAAACCTTTTATCATTGTTATAGTTTTTATCATTTATGCACAACCTCGAACTTATTATTTTATCCAAACGATTTCTGACCCTACAATTTACTTACGTAAATCACATACACGAAACTCCTGATGATACTTTAAACGTTTCTTTCACAATTTTCAAAAACTTTATGAAATGCTACCTATCAACTTAGCCGGTCTAACTCGTCCAATCGCAAAAACACACTAACTTTATCTATCATTCTAAAGACATTTTATTTCCAACCAGAAACAACGAAAACTTTCTCTCACATACGTATAAGTCCACTTTGCTAAAATACCTTTCAAAACCCAAGTTTTCTATGAAAATTTTCAAAATACAACTTTCTTTATATCAATATAAAAATAAAGCAAGCTCACTATTTTACAACCTTTTTAAAAATCGCTAATGCGCAAATCTAAATCTGAACACATGGGTAAGAAAATTTCATAAGATCGGATAACCTACGACGTATGCGAATACAAAATTTTAAAACAAAAGTAGCATTTCTTTTTACAGACCACATCTTACATAAAAAAAATTAATACTTTTCTTAATATTCACCCAACATTCACAAAATCTGGTCCTTCATTCCTGACAAACCCGACTTATTTTATTTCAACCAACTCAATGTTTTTACTCAAGCAACCATACACATGCATATCGCTTTATACGTTTCCATTTATGCAGTCAATATCACATGACAATCTTACACATATCACCATTACACTTCGTATTTTATACACTCGCAACTTCATGGTAACTTATATATACTAAATCGCATCTTATTCCACCTATATGCTCGATACTAAATGCTAATGCTATAAGTATTTGTCTTCTGTCATACTCAAAATTTATACATTAGCATACTTGGTAGTCATACTTGAATCTCTAAGTAGGCATAACCCGAGTGGTTTCGCCTAAGTTCGACACACTCATACTTACATACAATCATGCTTACATACTTAATTTTTATAGGCTATCTTACACACACATTTTGCTTTTAATACTAAAATGTAACCTGACCCGTACACTACTAGTACAAACTATGCGGATCATGCACAAACCAAAATAATTGCGGGTGCACACGGGAATATATTGGTAGGCGCATGAAAACCATAGTGGGTTCTACTATGTATCGCAACACGGAGCGTAACATGACACCGAATAGCAAAACAGACATAACATGGTGTGAACATGGTGGATACTCCGCTGGTACTTCCTATATAAAAGTGTCCCTACCACGTTACCCAACTTTTGTAAAACGTGCCATGAGAAATTTGGTGATTTCCCGGACCTTGTTAAATACATTTGATTTATAATAAACTTTGGTGATACAACTTCGAAATGCTTGGTAATTGATTATCCATGACAAAGTTTCATTCTCAAAATCGTTAGCTATAACCACTACAACTATCACTAGCATCTCTCAACTTTTGTGTTCGTATTTCATTCATTATCCACACCATTCTTACCCCTCGCTTACACCCACTGAATTGTTCATACGCTCTCATACCACAAATATTCCAAAATTCTCCCCTTAACATTTCATCCAAACTTTATTTTTCAGTAAATCGGCCTAAACGATTCATCCATTTTTACAAACATCCTAGACGGCAAACTTCAACTAGACGGCCTACTACCGCTAAAACCTTTTGAAACCATAACTACTTACCATCCTAGCTTCTCACCTATAAACATTTTTTGTTCTACGTGTGATTTTACTAATACGCACTTGAACCAATGAAATTTTTTCCTAAAACCTACGCTGCGGGCCACACATTTTCTAAAACTACATCCTTACTTACACAAAAAATTTTTAGGTCACATCCTTTTAAAACATATTTCCCAATTGAGTTGTTCAAACTCGCTTTGCACTACACACATATACACGTCTTACTTATTCTTGCACTCACTTACATTTGAAGCCTGAAAACGCCTTAGTCAAATGAATTACTTTTACAAACCTAGCTTTTTATCTCCCGCAATTTCCATACATTTCAACTCTCTTACATAAACCCCACGTAGACTTTAAACTTCAAATTTTGATTTTCGCCGAACATTTTAATCAAAATGTCTTTTTCCAAAAGTCTTCCTCTTGAATAAATGTCGGAACGAAATTTCCTAAAGTAGAGGCGACTGTAGCGCCTCGTATTTCTGTATTCATATTTTTAGAAAGTTTTTATTCAAATTCTATTTTAGAAACCTTATAATCGTACTCCATCTCCGTTATCACAATTTGAGGTGTTAATCGTAATGGAAATTCATTTTATACATATACGTGTTACATTTCATATTTGTGTTATATACGCAACCAATATATAAATACTTGTTTATACGCAAAACCGAGACTTAAAATACACTTTGGATATCTAAAAACAAGTTAAAATACAAGAAAACGGTATAACATAACCTAGTTACAAAGTGCATGGACTAAAAATGAGCAAAACCAAAACCTTTTCCACCTCCCTTCTACTCCAATCACCTTCCACCATTTTTTATCCAATCAGTTTCATCCTTTTTCCACCTAGTTTCTCCTCCAATCACCTTCCACCTTCATTAACTCCCAAACCCGAATCCCCATTTATAAATACAAGCCTCCATACACTCCTAAACACACTCCAAACACTCAAATCTTCTTGGTTATTCTCTAATTTCCAAGACTTGGCAAAAAAGTTGCAACCGTTCTAAGTGAGTTTTAGCTCACTTTTCTTCTTATTTTTTATGTTTTCTTCTTTCTTTCTACTAGGATAACCTCTAGGAAGGTTTTCACAAGCTTGCTTTGGCAAACTAAGGTGAAACCTCACAACATTTGAGGTCCAAAATAGGATTAAAATTCTGCTTTCATTTATACTTTTGTATCTTGCTTTTCTTGATTAAAATTTGTTTGAATCTTGTGCCTACTTGTTCTTAAACTTATCTAAGGTTATGAGACTTATTAGGAATAGATTCTTATGAGTTTAAGAGGTGCAAACACCTCTAAACTTTCTGTTTTTGCAAGGGTTTATACAACCCACAACTGATGAAACCATCGGAGCGTGCAATGAAGTTGATGCAAGACTTGTGTTTTCATATAGGTGTGAATACTTGGAAGCCTTGTGTCACAATCTGCCTAAATACAGAATTTTTTCCACAAGTTCCGAAAGATTTCCGCAACACTAAAGAAGCGTCTAAGGCTGCCCTAGTATAGATAGGCAAGTAAGGCCTCATTTGAAGGTCTAGACACATGCACTAGTATAGATAGGCAAGTAAGGCCTCATTTGAAGGCACCCAACAATATCACAAGTAATCTCACTTTTACTTGTAAACATACTCTTGTAAACCCTCTTGTAGTAAATACAAAGTAGTTTCTTTGTATACACAACTTGCAACCATCACTTGAATAATTCAAAACACTACATCGTTGGGGCACATAGCTTAACTTAGATCAAATCTAAGTCGTTACACGTGAGTTAAAAGTTAACTCCATGACAAGTGGTATCAAAGCGGGGCGATTCATTCAGGATGGCAACCGAAACAAAAGGTGATGAAAAACACACAACTAAGAAGGAATGAGAGGCGACATTTGACAAGCGCCTTGGCGACACCGAGGCAACAGTCACTGGATTGGGTGCACAACTTGACCATGCATTCCAACGAATACAAACGTTGGAAACTGATATTGAAGCTTTTACGGACGACGTCAAGTCTCTCATGAGCGTTTGGCGCCACGAACTTAAAGCATTGTTCAAGGAGGAAATGTCAAAGCTACGAAACGAGTAGAGAATAGCATTTGTGATTGCCACCAAAGCTTCTTGGACCTGGAAGCTAAATAAAGGAAAATATGCAAGTAGTTGTGCATTCAGCCAACACCGATCTCTTCACTCCTAGAATCGAGATCCCAAAACCATCCCCATTCCTTGGCAAAAGGGAAGCACGAGCGGTTGATCATTTTGTATGGGAGATGGAGCAATACTTTGGTGGAGTGCAAATCAAGGATGACGCCACAAAAATCAAGACCGCATCAATGTACTTAAAGGATACTGCAGCATTATGGTGGAGACGTGGTTACACGGACATCACTCGAGGTACGTGTACTATTATCATTTGGGCCGAGTTTGTCCAAGAGCTCAAGAAACAATTTTACCCGGTCAATGCTGAGCACGAAGCTAGGAGCAAACTGAGAAAGCTCAAGCATACTGGAACCCTCAAGGACTATGTCAAAGATTTCACAGCACTAGTCCTTGAAATTCCTGATCTATCAGAAAAGGACTCCCTTTTCTACTTCCTCAACGGGTTATAATATTGGGCAAGGACAGAACTGGACCGTCGCAATGTTCAAGATTTTGCTACAGCAATTGCCGTAGCTGAAGGATTGATCGATCTTAAGGAAAAATGCCTAAGTAAACCCGTTGTCGAAGAACCTGACGATGAAATAGGCGGGGGAGCGAAACTAAGTTACACTCGAAGGATAGAAAGTCCAAAACCCCCAAGATATAACAACAACCAACCCTCAAGAAAAGGATGCTTCATTTGCGAAGGGTCGCATGATGCACGCGATTGCCCAAAGAAGTCTAAGATAATTGCCCTTATCCGGACTGAAGATGATGAAGCCGAGGGTAGCGAGGAGGCTCGTCTAGGAGCAATGCAACTTCAAGTCCTCAATGCTTTAAATCTAACCCAAAGGAAGCTGGTAAAAATGGTGCATGCCCCTTCAAGGAAAGCCCAAGGTAGTCATTCAAATGGAAAGCCAAAAGGTCTTTGGTAACAGAGAACATGCAAAAGCCTTAATCGATACCGGAGCCAGTCACAATTTAATAACCTAGGACGAGGCTAAAAGACTTAGTTTGCAGACCACTACCAAAGAAGGACTAATGATGAAGGCTGTTGGCAAGGAAGCCAAGTCAATCGAAGGCGTAACCTATGACGCCAACGCAAAGATCGGGACATGGAAGGGCAAAATTACTTTCTCAATCATTCCCATGGATGACTACAAAATTGTACTCGGGATGGCATTCTTTGATAGGTCCAACGCCATTCCCGATGTATTCCTCAACACCTTGTACCTCATGAAGGACAAGGAAGTTCACACAGCACTCATGGAGACGGACACAAGGCACCAAGGCAATACTTTATCCGCCATGCAGATCGTGAGAACAAAGCAACAACCACGCAAGCGCCACGACGAGGGCGTCTTGAATTTAGGCAGCGGAGAATGTCACGATCTGCCTAAATACAGATTTTTTTCCGCAAGTTTCAGAAGATTCTGGAACACTAAAGAAGCATCTAAGACTGCCGGAAGTTTCCGGAACAGCCTACGAGTTGCTGGAACATCTCGGTACCATCGGAAGACTCTAGACCAGCCTTGAAGGAGCTCGAAAGGGTCTAGAACAGGCTGGAAATTCTGCCCAAAATGATTTAGCAAAGAAGGCTCTAGATCAGCCTTGAACCATCATGAAAATATCTAGATATTAGCTAAAGAATTGCCTTGAAGGATGTTCATAACTACTAGTCAAAGGAACCCTCTAGATCAACCCTTTAACACCACAAATGCAGATATTTCAGCAAGAACAATCTAGAAACCATGTCATAAAATAATGTATAGAAGATGCTAGATATAGAAAGTTCTAGACTCATGCACTAGTATAAATAGGCAAGTAAGGCCTCATTTGAAGGCACCCAACAATATCACAAGTAATCTCACTTGTACTTGTAAACATACTTTTGTAAACCCTCTTGTAATCAATACAAAGTAGTTTCTTTGTATACACAACATTCAACCATCACTTGAATCATTCAAAACACTACATCGTTGGGGCACATAGCTTAACTTAGATAAAGTCTAAGTCGCTACACGTGAGTTAAAAGTTTACTCCATGACACTTGGCTATCCTACCTGCATTCTACCACCTCACTTGATGTTTTACAATTGCTATCACAAGTGGTTTGTTAGCTTGAAAGTGACATAACCTCGTCAAGCCTCCGACACTTAGTTAACTCTTTCTATGTCAGTGCCGCCTCACCTGGGTTAAGGTTACTTGGCTACTTAGTATAGTAATTATGGTACATTTCTTTTTCATTCATGACCATCCGAATTATCCTTGTGATAATTTATGTATTGGTGAATCTTACAATGAGGTTAAAGGATGGTTATCCTCCTACCTCCATGCATTACTTATATGACAATCTATGATAGACTTAGCTTTGAATTATTATATAAACTATACGATAAATATATATACATAACCGAATCCTTGACGATGATTAACATGGTTACTTGTGATGGTAATAGGTTATATTATCTAAGTCTTGAACCCCTCGTTAACGATTCTAATGGGTATCTTGACCCATGAAATGACATCAACCCATACGTGATTTATAGTGTCAAAAACGAGTGTTTAAGACTAGATAATTACTTTGTGTATACATACTATTGTACTTTAAATTCCAATCCGAAACCTCCGTTACCATTCCGAATACTCACACACCTTCACTCTCCTATTCACATCAGCTCGCCAAAACACGGATAATTAGGAAGCTTTGCAAAGTTGTGAGTATACATGACCCTTTTACTTTTTAACACTTATTGGGTGTAATACTTATTCCTTATAAAAACGCACACATACACTTACAAACATGCTTACAAACAACCAATCCGTTATGCATGCTTATTACGTTATGCTAGAATTAAAACATGTTAGAATCGTTACATGTGCTATACTTTGTCATTAACTTGTTTCAAGCCTCCCTTAACATGTATAGCGCTATAGGAGTAGTGCACCGCCCATATTCGTGAGGTCATGTTAAGTAAACAAAACGGTCTAGTCATTGCTATGATTAGATTACGCTAGCGGTAAGCTTTGGGTTGACACGTATAGTTGCATGCTAGTATTGTATGATAATTTAAGTTAACTATTATGCCATGTGGATTGGTTTAAACTTTTATACTTTTTGCTAGTATTCAAACTTGTATGCTCGCCAACACTTTTGTATTGAACTATACTCTAATATGTATTGCAGAAATTATATGATGATGACGACGAATGGAACTTGACTAAACTTTAAATTTATGTTTATAGATTAATTATACAATATTTGTTGTGTTTTTGTTTTCCAATTCATGTACTTGAACCATTAGCAATGAAATGAAATATTATTTATTAAATACTTGTCACATTTAGTGTTATGAAGTCTCAAGCAATCTAGTTACATCTAGTCATCGGTTGGGGTGTGCCAAGTAAGATGGGGGCTAAAAAATTTTTGTGCACGGTGTCAAATGTAAATAAAATCACGCACGGTGTCGAATGTAAAAAAAACGTTTTTTTATTACACACGGTTAAAAATTATTTTTTACGCCCCTAATCGTCGGCCCGCGCTCCTCTAAACATTTGTGGAATGTAAGCGCTCTGTTTTTTCTTGGATTTCCGTAGGTGTTGGGGCTTTTAGGTTCATTTGACGAGGATTACGAACATAAATGAAAATCAAGATCAAAGATTGAAAACGTTTCCTTTTTAAACATGTAGTGTAATTTTTTTTTTGTAAAAAATCATGTGTAATAATTAATTATTTTTTTAAATATATAAATGTAATTAATTTTGACATTAATAGTACACAAGTCAAATTTTCCAAAATAACATTCTTATACTATTTATTCTTTTTTTAATCAATAAAATAACTACAAGACACATCAAACTTAAACAATTCAATCTTAACCACTCATATATAGAGATCTAGGGTGGATAATGGCTCTTACGGTTCTCGCATCTAAAGGTGGTTCCTATTTTAACTCATCCATATATATATATATATGGGGATGAGTAAAACTAGAACCACCTTGAGTTGTGAGAACCGTGAGAACTAGCCCATCCAAAAGGTTTTTCCTAAATGTTTTTTCTAAAAAGTAATAAAAATCACTTGTCTCGGCAAAAAAAATTAAAAAATGCCTCATAAAAAAATTTATAAAATGCCGCATACCCACATTTACATGAGGCGTAAAAAAATATTTATCTTGGTACAAAATTTATACGAGCGCGTAAAAATACTAGCATTAATCAAAACTACTGACTCGATAATTGTTTTTACTTTTTTTACAGATGTGTTTATTATATTTTCATTACATTTGTGCAAAAATTTTTTGGCCTAACTCGCGAAAAAAGTTCTGATGGTTCTCACAACTCGTGGTGGTTCTTATTTGAACCAGCCCTATATATATATATATATGTATATATATATATGTATATGTAGGGTGGGGTTCAGCTACAAAGTCAATTTTTCCTACAAAGTGTACAAAGTAAAAAAACACCACAAATTTCAGCCTAAAAACACACTCAAACCTCAGAGATAACAGAGTGAAGATCACTAACACACACACACTCTCTCTCTCTCTCTCTCTATATATATATATATATATATATATATATATATATATATGATATGGTGTTCGGGATTGAGTTTGCAAATAACTTATTGACTTATTCAAAAAACCAATAAATAAAAAGGTGTTTGGCAATGCTAAAAATGTTTTTATTTTGGTTTTTCGTTAGATGTAAAATTTGTTTTTCAAAAGCCACAAAATCATGAATTTTAATTTTTGATCATTAAATTACCAATCTACCCCTTTCATTAAAAATAAAAACTAAATATGGAAACTTATTGTATTATTTTTAGTCATTTTAATTACCAAACATTTTTTTAAACTCCATTAAAAAAAGTCATATATCAATAAACACTTTTAACAAAAAGCACTTTTAAAGTTAAATAAGCAATTCCAAACACCCTCGTAAATCAAATAGATTGTAGTGCTATCTTTATAGATGGGAATAAGATTTTTTTTTTTAAATTACTTAGATAGTAGTGATATCCTTCCAGATGGGAATAAGATTAAACGTGGCATATAAATTAAGGCTCCCAGTATTTTCACATCCTCATATATTATTTTTATACACTTTTTTCACACACACACTATATATATATATATGTATGTATCGAGAGATACAGAGATGAGGGGTGTGTGAATATTAAGTCCCTTAGACTATACGGTATGGGGGGCGTCCCCATCACTCCGTCTCCCTTCTGACGCAAAAGTCAGGCGTTATAGTTGTAAGGGTATATTGGTAAACTTAAATAGATGATTAATTAATAGTCTTTCTCTTTAATTAACTACATTAAATTTTTTAACTAATTTTCAATATATATATATATATATATATATTAGAAAATGTTGATGTACTTTATGTCCGTCACTGTGCGAATAGGCTAGAAAGAGTGTGTATCAAATATTGTATAGATTAGATACGAACACACGACCAAAGTGCGAACGAGAACTGGCTCGTACAAGTGACAAAGTGACTTGTACGAGTGGCAATATGACTCGTACGAGTAACAATGTGAATCGTACAAGTAACAATGTGACTCGTATGAGTGATAAACATATCACTCGTATGAGTGAGTTTATGTGGTTCGTACGAGTGACATCTTGTCTCTCGTACAAGCAACCATTCGCACGAGCTGCTCATGTATATATATATATATATATATATATGTATGTGTTGTGTGTTCATTGTTTGTTAAGTTTTGGAAGTTCCCTGAGGGGAAATGCCGGCGGATTCTCTCTAGGAATTCTGCCAGCCAGACAAGATGTGTACTCTTTCGGTATGAATTAATGAATGCTTCCGCTGATTATGTTTCTACTCCCTTTTTATAACGTTCTACCGAATCAGTATTATCACACGACCAAACTTCCTTCTAGAACCGCTGAAACCGGGACCTACAACTGGTATCAGAGCTACGCTACCGATTCACTCACTCTAACAGTTGATGAATCACCTACGCTCATGAATTTGGACGTATGAGGGGTTTTAGACATAAAACATAAAATAATCGGACAATCCACAGATATAATGTCAACTTGAAACCATTGGATTGTTAGAAACTGATTTTCGGCCAGATCTGTGCTAAAATCATCTTGAAAATCGAGGAAATAAAGATTCTGGATCGAAAAACGTAATCAGGCTCGTTTATACAATTGAGCCTTTGTGCTTCTTACGAAGCACCACTTGTACGAAGTGGTGACCAAAAAAAAATTTTTTTTTATCGTATCGACGAGATGAGTGCCTAGAAACAATTTGGTGATTACAAATTTTTTCGAGATTTTAACGTCTAATTCAGGCTGTTCATGGACACCGTCTAGAGCTTCAGAGTATAGATATGATGATTGGGTCACAAAATGTTGAAGATATTAGAGTAGTCACTGATACCTGCACATAAAGTTGATCATCTGGTGTAGTGACTTTTAATGGGCCTTAACGTTAAATCCGCATTTGATTAAAACTGCAATTTTGGGAAATGTTCCGCAAAATTGATTTTTGTGAAAAGATGCTCAAGACGTCAGAATTTGCAAAAATGAGGGGGAATAAAAATTTTCACGTATATGTTGATATTCCGGCAACATTGAAGTTCGTGACTATGCAACAGTATTCGGGTGGTTCCGACTGCAGATTATCTAGGAAACATAGAGCATCTAAGATTCATTAGTGATGAGATAAAGTTGATGTCTATTTTTCGTAAAGTGGGGCTGCATTACTGAGTCTTGGAAGAGTTGTTCATCGGATTCAGTAGTTGTGGTCACGTTGATGCATGTGTCTTCGTACAAGCCGGTTGCACAAACGACTGCTTAGTGGTACAAAGTACCCAATTTAACGCCGCAGGGCAAATGAACTATTTTCCAGACTAACGGCCAGAAAACAAGGATGATTTGTGGTTTCAGTTGTCACCGGGACTAACGAGGAAGGCTATATACTTGTGGTTTCAGATTAAAGGATTCAAACAATCCATCATAGTTAAACATCCAAGGAGCACCCAGAGCTCTTACTAATTCTGATATCTTTAAACTTTAACTTCACCCCATTCTTCAACCTTGTTTCGATGACAAATTCCACACTCTAAAATTTAGAGTAGCATATCCAAGAAAGAAACCTTCAATAGCCTTAGGACCCAATTTACCATGTGGATCAATCATAGTGCATGGAGCTCCAAAAGGTTCTAAGAAAGACACATCCGGTTTCCTTTTCTGTAACAACTCGAAACATGTTTTCCCATGCCTCTTCGCCGTAAGAACTCTATTCATCGTATAACATGCAGTAGCACAGCCTCTCCCCAAAATTGAACAGGAAGTTCTGATTCTACTAACATAGTTCTTGCAGTTTGAATCGAGTTCTATTTTTCCTCTCAGCGACACCATTTTTTTGTGGAGTGTAACGAGAACTATACACATGCAAAATTGCTTTAGAAGAACAGAACTCATCCATAACATGATTCTTGAATTTAGTGCCATTGTCGCTTCCGATTCTCCTTACCTTCAAATTGTACAAATTTTCGAGTAGCGTCAGGAGATTCTTAAGGATTTTAGGAACTTCACTCTTATGTGCCAACAGATTCACCCATGAAAATCTTGAGTAGTCATCAATAACTACTAAGCAATATGAATCACCAAAGGCAGTCTCATGTTTCATAGGTCCAAAGAGGTCCATATGAAGACGTTCCCGAGGCATATTAACCGTGTTAATCTTCTTCACAGGATGAGATTTTCTAGTTTGCTTTCCTTTTTGGCACGATACACAGACATCTTGTAAATGAAAGTTCTTCACTGGTACTCCACTCACAAGATTATTTTTCACCAAATAGTTCATTTTCCTCAAGTGAATGTGTCCCATTCGTCTATGCCAAGAGATTGATTCCTTTTCGGTGGCTTTAGGGACAAAACATGTAACTTTTGCAGATATGGTAATAGCTTGGCTCTTGTCAAGAATATACAAGTCATTAATTCTTGGAGCCGACAGGAGAATCCATTCTTTGGGAATCTTGAAACCAGGTTTCAACACATAACAACCGGCATCATCAAAATGAACCGTGAACTTCTTGTCGCAGATTTGAGAAACACTCAGAAGATTGTGATCAATTTGACGAACATAATTGATCTTATCAAAACTAACAACACCTTTGGAAACCATTCTTTCTCCAGTGACGTATCCACCCTTATCTCCAGCAAAGGCAACATAACCTCCCCTAATGCTTTTCACATCATAAAGAAGTCTTAAGTCGCTTGTCATGTGCCTTGATGCTCCACTGTCAACATCGAATGACTATTCACAGTTCCTCCTGGAAAACCCTGCACATTTCAATACCCGATCAGTTTGAGATGGGGACCCAAGCCTTAGTGGTCTTGGGTTGACCCTTATCATCAAGAAATGTGATTTCTATTTCTTGATGATTTGGAAACTTTGTGCATCCCCCTGAAACATTACTGGTTTTAGGTTTTCAAGATTGTTGAAATTTACTAGAATTACTATTATTTACAGTTTTAAATACTTCTAGTTTTATCAAACTTGATGAACTTGGTTTCCTTTCTGAAAAATCCGGCTTTAATGCTTTTTCAGTTATTCTTACTTGTTTACGTCTCTGTTTTTCTTCTTGCTCCTTACAATTCGTTTGTCTTGTTTAGGTGACATAGATCGATGTTGGCAAGTTGTTTCAGAAGGGGCCTTTTCAACAAACTTCAATTTTGCTGGATTGGTACAGCTTTTGATAATGTGGCCAAACTCTCCAAACTTAAAACATGTTCTCCTTTCAACAAATTTAGGAAATCTTGTTTTATGACTTGTTGTTGAACTTGTGGGTCTAGAGGTACTTTGTTCATCTTCACACCCATTTTGTGTTGAGTGTAATTGTATTGATTGTTACGCTTTAAAATCTTGACTTTTTTTTTTTACAAAATCAACATTATTTCAAAAGTCTCGATTTTATCAGTAACAGTTGAACCCACACATTTAACATTCTTCAATTTCTTCTTGTAGCGAGCTCCTTTAGATTCAAACTTTGATTGTGAAACCTAAGGTTTTTCAGCTCACTTTTCTTGTTGTTTTTCTTTTGAAATGAATAATGGTTGTGACTTGATTGGATTCTTCTTTTCCAAAAATTGGGTTGTTGTACTTTCAAAAACTTGATCAATTGAAGATGGATTTACATTTTTGATTGGAAAGTCTTTGTTTGAGTAAATTTTCTTGTCCCCAATCAGCACATTATCATTTTCAGCTGTAGATTCAGTTGCCTTGATAGATTTCATAGGATCATTCCCTTGATTTTCAACAATTTTCACATTGGGGGTAGCAGAAATTTCTATCCCTTTTTCTTTATCAAGAGATTGAACCATATCGATTTTCTCTGTCTCATCATCTAATGAATCATCCTCCTCTATTGTATAAGGATTCTGATCAACAACTGATAATTAGTTCTCTGATTTTCTTGATTCAACTGAGGAATTGTCCAGCTTAAACCCTAATCCTGCTGCAAACTCTTCAGGATTAAGAGGTACAGATGGTTCAAAGCGTGACATTTCCTCTTCAGGCAATTTGGTATAATTGTGTTTCAACAGAGGTGGACACGATTTACACCCAATGCATTTGACATCTCCCTTAAGCTTTTGAACGTCAATGATGTGATCAAGCACGTATCGTAAGTTAGAATAACTTTCCAATTTGGTATCAGATAGGAGGGGGGTATGGCTGATTTATATAAAACCAGTAAAAGGGCTGATCTATATAAGACCAGTAAAAGACTCAGGGGGTGGACTGGGTTGATAAACATAAAAGACTTAAATGAAAGACTCAAGGGTGTTAACATAAAAGACTTAAACATAAAAGACTCAAATGGTGTTAAAGATAAAAACAGACTCAAGGGAACTCAAGAACTAGAGATAGAAAGATGAAAGAAGAGAAATATATAAGAAGAAGATTTTATTTCTTTCCAAGGATGATTTACAAATGAGGGGAAGCCTTCCTTTTATAGACCAAGGAAAGGCTTGATTACATCATCCATGACATCACTCTTAATAATAAATAGAAAATATCTAGGAAAATACAAAAAACATGACATAAGCGCTTACGTCACTTTAAGAGTGATTAAAGCTTTAATTATCGTAAGCACACGTGCTTTTATCACTTTAAGAGTGATTAAAGCTTTATTTTATCCTAAGCACGCTAATAGCAACCCAAGCGAGTACGGATATCTCTATTGTGGTTTTGGTAATCAAGGATTTCTATGGTGAACTGGGGCGGATTCTGGTGGAACGGGTCATCCTTTGGTATAGGATCGAATACAGATTTTCTCCCGGGGGCTGTTGGAAGGACTGTCATCAAAGGGTGCGTGAGTGCTCGAAAATTATTGAAATATTCTACCATAGTCTTTTCCCATTCAGTTGTCTAGGGATCTTCTTTCTTCCATGGGTGTTCACCGTTCAGGACTTGTGGTGGTAGTTCTTCGACCTCTACCTGGTTTACCTTTGCGAGATTAATGCGTGTATCCATCCAAGCATCCTTGTAGTTGATTTTGAAATAGTATCCTGCGGGGTTTAAGTCATACCAAGAGTGTATGAGGGCAGGCGGTGTTGTAGAGTTTAAATCACACCAGCCTTGGCTGGGTTTGCGGAGCAAGACCATGCAATGTTTCTTTAGGGAGTCCCTCATGAGGTAATCCCAATCAGAGATTGGGAGGAACCACTCTAGAACCTTAGCAAGGTTCTTTCTTTCCTCTGGCAGCATATCTAGCTGGTAGTCCAAGAGGTAGGCTAACAGCTTGTTGGAATTAAAGGCCATAGCAATGGCAAAAGATTCCGTGAGGTACCATAGGAATGCAAGTCCTTCGTTTGATAGCCTGTGCAAGTTTTTTAGCCTGAAAACATTTAGGAAGGGATAATCTAGGAAGAATTTATCTCCATCCATTAACGGGCCTTGTGTTTTGAAGGTGAGGGTAAGGAGGTTCTTGTAGTTTAAGAGGGATTCATCTGTAATGACATGCTTTTTAACCACTTTGATGACTTCTGAAGGCACATTCTTGCCTTTCAGCTTTTGGATGAGAGTGGCTGTGTTTTGTTGGTTTGAGGTTTCCATGGGTGTTTCTTTCGAGTTTGGGAGGTTTGGGGTGTGGTGATTTTGTTTTTGCTGGTCTTTAAATAGGCAATTTTATCCAGCAAAGGGTCTTGGGGAATCTATTGAGAAGTTGAGGAGGATCCTTGTAGATTATTCTTCGCTTGCAATGATAGATCCTTAGCCAACTTCTCCTGTTTGTTCTTTATCGCTGGAACCTCTTGATTGGCTTGGCGCTCTAGGGAGTTTTCTTTTTTCTTTTTGACCCATAGGGCATTTTTTCTTTTTCTTACTTCCTTCCGAGGTAAGCTTCCCTTGTGACCACATATTATTTTGTCTTCTTGCTAGCCATGCTCTTTATTTTTTATTTGTTAGCTGGTTGTGGCAGGAATCTGCAGGGCAGAGGTCACATCTTCCTTTTGCTTTGGTTTAGTGTTTTCTTTTGCTTTTCTAGACTGAGCTGGAACATTCCTTTGAGATGATAGGACCCCTGTGTTTTTGAACTGCTCTGTCAGGGAATCTATCACGTGGTATTTGTCTTTAGGACCCCGTTTTTGCTTTCGGTTTTTCTTGTTCATTTTTGGTGTCGGTGCCGGTAACCGGAAATTGCGCGCGGTTTGAGAGAAGTGAGAAAAGTGTTCCATCATGTAGATTTGCATTGGCTCATCTTTAGATTCAGACGTTTCGCTTGTTTCTGATTCATAACTTGAACTGTAGGATATGGTGCATTTGCAAAATGACCTTCTCTATTGCAGACGTAGCATCGATTTGTATTCCGGCCTCTTGTTGATTTTTTGTTCAAGAATTTCCATTTCCTCCTGGATGCACCTTTCCCTGATCGTGAGGAGTAGGAGTTACCCGACCTTTTGAAGTGGACAAATCTTGATTTTTTGTGAGGTTTTGAGCAGTTGCATGACGATTCATCTTTGCATTTGATCTTTAGGTGCTTGTCGTTGCATGCAGACCCGAGCCTTCTTCCATTTTTTTCAAACTCAACTAAGAACGTTTTTGGTTACATAGTTTAGTTAGGGCGTTCATGACTAGTTGGTAAAGTCCACCGGGGGAAGCTTGAGCAATGGTCATGTTTTTGGCTTCTAGGGCTCTATATGCCTCATTTGAGAGAGACTCCGGAAAGGAGTTCAAGAAGACTTGTTTTAGGTTTATGTCATCGATGCCATGGAGACAATAAAACCTTTCGGACATTCGTTATAATTCTTCTCAAGGTCTTTTGGACGGAACGAGCAGCATTTCATTTTTAAGAATTCTTCTCGAGCTCGAATTGTATGATCCAACGGATTCCCAATGAATTCATAATAAATTGCATTTATGAATTCTTCTGGGTTTTTGCTTTTTAGAATGTTCGTTTGCCTATATTCACCAAGACTGACGTACCAATCCCGAAGTCTTCCTTGGCATCTTGCAAGGAAGTGTTTGATGACCATGTTAATGCTATAGTACTGGAGCTTAGCTGTGTACCATGTTAGCATTTCAACACTTCTATCACGCCATTTTACCCGGGGGGGTATCGTCAAAGGTGAATTGCTGTTTTGAATCCGTATTTGGAGGAGCTTTCTCGTTGGTCTGTGGTGATGTCTGGGATGCTTCATCATCAATATCAGAAACATAGGCTCTTTGAGTTGTTTCTACCACATTCATGAACAGATGCTTGAATTCATCTGTTGGGGGCAGTTCTCTCATAGGAGTGTGAAGTAGAGCTTTCTTCGGAGATGGATGATGTTTCGTCATGTGTGTTGATCACTGGAGCGATTGTCTGTAGACCCTCTGGGTTGTTAGTCTTGGTCAAAGCTTGTAAGAATGATGAGATACCATTATGTTCTTTGGTAGACATCATGTTGGGAGCCTTTGAGGAGGCCATCATGATGCTGTCATCTATATCCTTCCCACTTCTTGATGGTTCTTTTCCTCTGCTTGAGGATGGGACTTTGTTTATGCTTACAGATGACGTGCTGATTTATATAAATCATCCTTGGAAAGAAATAAAATCTTCTTCTTATAAAAAACAGAATAGATTAAGGAACAACAAAACCGTGATGATAGTCTGATCATGGCTTCCTCAAGAGCATCAGGAGTTTTGCCAATCAAAGAGGAAAATCTCACCTCTTCTCTTCTAGAATATTTGAGCCAAGAAAGGAAAATGAATAAAGGAGGAATCTCCGATAACCCGACACTCCCAAGAAAAAGAAGACGATGTGAGACAGAAAAAGAACAAACGAAGAGAATTTGCTGCAGAGCACTAAAAAGAAAATAAAAATACCTAGCCTACGACCAAAGCACAAGCAAATTTGCATGGCACGAGCCGTCTCATGCCGACAAAAACGCAAGAAAGCACCCCTGCCAATCGCAAAAGTTCATCTACTCACAAATACGTACCCAAAACCAATCCCGGTTATTGCATTTTTTTGATACAGGATTGGCGGCCTCCATCCTAAACCCCGCTATTCTCTGAGAAGAATACTGGAAGCCTCACAGCCAATGGTTTTATAGGCCAATGGTGAAACTTTTGAGGTGGACAAGATAAGCGCCCCAATACATTTGAGGCTATTCCCATCCTGTATGGTCAAGCACAGGTTCTTAGGATCAGACTCTCACGGAAAAGACCTGCTATTAGGATTTGATATCCTATATCGACTAAGGGATTTAAGGTATTGAGAAGAAGGCCTTAGGTACAAAAAATTCACAAACCCATGGGTTTCCTTTCCAAGACTCTACATGGTCTCTCTAATCTCACTGGTTGCCCTGGAGGAACAGATAATTGATCGTCTTGTGCGTCAAGCCATACAGAATTCCTTACAAAGCACAGCTCCCCATTATGGCTAAACCCGTCATTTTTTGTCTCATTACCGTTCAAATAAAATGAAGACATAAACCCAACAAAAGCCAGTCATCCAGGTATGAATCCAGATCATACCCAGCTCGCTATAAAAGAATGTCAAGAATTGGTAAACCAAGAGTTAATTGAGCCAACAACATCCCAATGGGCATGTGAAGCATTTTATATTAATAAGCGAAGTGAACAAGTTCGGAGAAAGCTATGGCTGGTGATAAATTACCAACCGCTGAATCACTTTCTAGCTGATGATAAATTTCCCCTACCTCAAAAGAAATCTCTTTTCCAGTCTCTAGTAAATGCAAAGATCCTATCAAAATTTAATCTAAAAGCAGGGTTTTGGCAACTCAGAATCAAACCAGAAGATAGGCGAAAGACAGCTTTCTGTATTCCAAACCACCATTACCAATGGAAAGTAATGCCCTTTGGATTAAAGAACGCTCCGTCTGTTTTCCAAAAGGCAATGGTTCGCATATTTGCTCCAATACTTGAAAATGCCCTAATTTACATCGATGATATCCTCTTGTTCTCTTAAGACAAAGATTCACATGTTGAGTTGCTCACAAAGTTCCATTCCATAGTGAAGCAATACGGAATAATGCTCTCAGAAAAGAAATGGAAATAGGAGTCACAACCATTGATTTCTTGAGAATGAAGATCACCGATGGCATGTACCAACCACAACCACATATCTCCAAGGAATTGCATCAGTTCCCAAATAAGTTGACATCACAAAAGGAAGTACAACAGTTCCTCGGCTTAGTCAATTACATGGCGGACTTTCTGCCAAAGCTGTAGAACACATAGTACACTTGTTCCCCATGTTAAAAAAGAATCCACCAGAATGGTCAGAAAAGTAAACACAGGCTGTAAAAAGGATAAAGCAACTTGCTGATATGATGCCCCCTTTAAAGATTCCTGCACAACTGACAAACGAATCTTACAAACAGATGCTAGTGATGAGCATCGGGCAGCAGTACTAATTATAGAAGATGATGACGGTGTCAGAAAATATGTGGATATAAAAGCGGCACATTAAGGAGTTAGAAAAACATTATCACTCCACGTACAAAGAAATCTTAGCGGTAAAGAAAAGAATAGAAAAATTCCAATTCCATCTAGTCGGCTACAGTTTCTTGGTTGAAATGGACATGTCCGCTTTCCCAAAGATGCTCGAATTCAAAAGAAAGAATCTCCCATAATCACAATTATTACGATGGCCAAATTGGTTCTCACAATGGACATTCACTGTTAAACATATCAAAGGCAAAGAAAATATCCTTGCAGATTTTTTTGTCCAGACCAAAGGCCTATAAATTTAGAAGCTCTAACATGGTTCAGCACTTCAACTCTTACCACGGATATCCTACCAAGGTTTTCATAATGAATACAACTAAACCCGGACTCCAAGAGAATCCATTCCACTCAACAAGGAATTCAAAGAAAAAGAAATCCCAGAAGAAATCATTGAGGCAATAGCGGATCAAGCCCTGAAGGACCGGTCAGTCCTAATGTTACAAGACATTTCTCACGGTCACCTTGAAAAACCATGGCCTATTTATGAAGGGTCTAGTTTTTCATCCAGATTATCCTTTCATGAATGTCTTTCATATAAGGGATTTATACAAACTACCAAAAGAAGCACTCTGTTTCTTCTGGTACCTCTTTGAAGCCTTCACCATTGCCATGTCTTTCAACACCTCTAAATTATTGCAATACCTAATAGACTACCAGTTTGGATAATTATCTAAAGAACAAAGACATATGCTAACCCTTCTCCAATGGTTTCTCCCACCCCACCAATGGACTGGACAAATGGCCTCCTCTAACAAAAAGTATTGTGTCGTAATGTTCAGAAGGCCCAGATGCTACATTACACCGACATCCAAATCCCCTCTTTTTGCTTCATCCATGCTTGGGTAAGCTACAAACCCTCATCCTTTTCCTCCAAAATGTTTCATGAATAGGAATGGATGAGCGTCCGAAAATGCCTAGCTACTGCAAATGGTTTCAAACCAAAAGATATGCCCAAAGACGTACTTAATGGGGTAAACGCATTGTAAAATGAAGACCCACACTCAAAAGAATGGGATAATGCCCACAAAGAATATATCCGGACGCATCTTACTAAAGGAGTCACCATGCTTACAAACGATGAACTAGCTGTATGGGATTATGATAAAAAAATTAGACCCAGCTGTTGATCCAGATTCAGAACAAAGTTGTAATCGTTTAGCTAAAAGTGTGCTTAGGATAAAATAAAGCTTTATTCACTCTTAAAGTGATGTAAGCACATGTGCTTAGGATAAATAAAGCTTTAATCACTCTTAAAGTGAGGTAAGCGCTTATGTCATGTTTTTTGTATTTTCTAGATATTTCTTATGTATTATTAAGAGTGATGTCATGGATGATGTAATCAAGCCTTTCCTTGGTCTATAAAAGGAAGGCTTCCCCTCATTTGTAAATCATCCTTGGAAAGAAATAAAATCTTCTTCTTATATATTTTCTTCTTTCTTCTTTCTATCTCTAGTGGTTGAGTCCCCTTGAGTCTGTCTTTTATCTTTAACACCATTTGAGTCTTTTTATGTTTTAAACACCCTGGAGTCTTTCATTTAAGTCTTTTATGTTTATCAACCCAGTCGACCCCCCTGAGTCTTTTACTAGTCTTATATAGATCAGCCCTTTTACTGGTTTTATATAAATCAGCCATACCCCATCCTATCAAATGCTTCACATGCCCATTGGGATGTTGTTGGCTCAATTAAGTCTTGGTTTACCAATTCTTGACTAGCTTAATTGCATCAAGTTCGCATTTGGCAGTGGCTAACTCCTTTTTCGTTTCTTCAAGGATATTAATGTAGTTATTAATTCCTGTTTGTTTGTTCAAAACAGTTTTAGTTAATTCAGAAATGCTTTTCTTAAGAGTTTCAATTACAAATTTGAATTCTTTTTCATTTCGAGTTAAAGCCAGATTTGGCTATTTGAATTTTGACAGTTCAACTACTAGGCTTTGATTGTGACTGTTTATTGTCTCAAATTTCGTTTTTAATTCAGCACAGTCGCTGCATATCTTAGGAGAGTCGGATTTTACCTAACTTGCTGAACCTGCAACGTTAGCCATGAAAGCTGTATGATGAGAAAAGGACACATTGTTGGAAAAGATTTTCTCCATCTTCTTTGAAGCAACTTCTTCTTTCCTTAGCAAACCAGCCTATTGACTTTTCAACTTGTCTGCTTCTTCCAGCAACCTCCCTGACATCTGGCTCAGATCCATTGTCACACCCTGACCCGCAGCGGATAAATAGTCGGGGTATGATTGGGTTTTCATCAAAGCTCATGATATTTATATTTGTAAAGATTCCATATTTAATATTTCAAACTTAATTAAAATATTCCAATAACACATAATTCAAAGAAACACAATATTGTTCCAAACAAACTTGCTATAACATTTTAGTTCTTCTAAGGCCCATATCCTATGTGATCCATGCTTCAAACCTGCTCAGCTGTATCATGTGTAAAAACAAAGTTTTGGGTCAACATAAGATGGCGAGTGAATCCCTTTCTTTTTATCATTAAGAAAAATCAAATATTTAGTATTTTATAAAAAAATATGCATAAACTAAATATGAGAATGTCGTGTATGTTATCTAAATCACAAACCATCACATCTATCATCAACTAAAGGCCTAATGCGAGAAATTGACTGCAATGAGAATATAAACACTAAATTGCAATAAACAAAAAAAAACAATATCACATAGCATGTTAGATCACATAATGGTAATAGCACAGGATTTTAAATAGCGAGATAACAATATGTAGCGACACGTGATACACCCAAAAAACGTGAAATAAAAGGGGAGATGTAAGATTCATCACAGTGGGTGCGATTAAGATTTGTTGGAGATAGCGCACAAGTGTGAAGTGGAGATACCAAGCGACGAAAAGGCTAACCTAAATATTCACATAATAATTTAGCTAACAAATATATTCCTGTGATTGAATTTAATATTTTTAATTTATTTATTATTTACATATTTTATTAGATAATTTAAATTAATGTTTATTGTTTTTATTACCATATTTTTATTGGCTTAAACTTTTATTTTAAATAAAATTAATTGGTTATAAATAATATATTTCTAGGGAGAATAATTAAAAGTTTAATTAATTAAAAAATATGTTTTCGGAAAAAATCGGATTAAATCTATCGGACTGGCAGCGTGTGAGAGTCAAACTCGTGACCTTCCGTTCTTGTGCACGCAGCCCGACCAACTGGGTTGCGTGTCTAACCCGAAGATATTGGATTTTAATTATACATATATACTTACTAGCTATCTTCAGAAATATCTTTTATAAAAAGGCTTGTTTATTATAAGGACCGTGATACGTATCCGGTTCGAACTCGTGACCTTAGCTTCGTGTGTGCACACAGCCCGACCAATTTGGTTGTGTGTCTAACCCGTTGGATATAAGTTTTTTATTCCTTATATGCTCTTACTGTTGTGTTTCATAATTGGGTTTTATGAAAAGGTTTTGTTATTTCAGCGAATCGGAGCCCGTACAAGACTCGAACCCGGGACTATTGGTTTCATATGTACACAACCCAACCAACTGGGATGTGTGACTAACCCTGTTGAAATACAATTTTAAATTCTTTTAAGCAAAAACTCAGGTTCATCTTCTTCTTCAAAATGAGCAGAATGTTTGAAACCTCGATTGAATCTACTTGTTTGATAATTCTCTTATAAATTCCTATTGGCTACACATGATAAAAATAAAAATGAAAGAGATTAGGTGAACGATATACCAAATAGGGGTTTCTCCGATTTTCCGGCGAGATTCTGACAAATGGCAGGTGTTTCTAGCGAAGTGTTTTGGTAAACAGAGACGTGTAGAAAGGTTAGGGAGAGTGTTTGTACACTCTAAAGGGTTCCCCATAGCCCCTATATATAGTTGAAAGAGGTCGCTTGGATTGGGTTTCGGTTTCGGTCAAAAACGGGTAGGGTGAGTTGTTTGCATATCACAATTGAATGCGGATTTGACTCAGTTGAGTCTAGATTCATGATTGGGAGTCAGTTTCTCGATAATGTTATAAAAATGGTAACTTTGATTACTGGATTGATTGTGTCATTACTGGGCGGCAATGTGTCAAGAAGATGAATGAGAAGTAAGCCATAAGGGATTCTTTGTTTAACTTATTTCAGATGTTGAGCGAGTGGTTTAGTGGTTTGTTGTGGGTTTGGTTAGGGGTGAGACCCGGGTTCGATTCCCGCCGTCTACCCCTTTTTATTGTTTTTGATTTTATATCTATTATATATATATATATTATTTATTATTATATTATTATTATTATTATTATTATTATTATCATCATCATCATCTTTATTATTATTTATCATTTTATATTATTAATATAACAAATCTCTTAAACGATTTACATAAATACGTAACGAGAAGATTACATTAAATATGGTACGGGTTTTAGAACTCGTTTTTCGACGGATGCTGCATCCATAACCACCTACACTCGAGCTTTCTTCGTCAGAACTCCCATTATACCCAGGACTATCATCATCATCAGAATTGTCAATGCTTTGAACATGGTTGATCTGATTGATAATCTTGGCATAACATGCAGTTCCTCCTTGATTCTCATTTCTCAATTGTACTAACCAATCGCATCCTTCATCTTCTTGAACTACTAGAGCTCTGTTTGTGTTGTTTGAAGGTCCAGACTGGTTAGAGTTGTTTGGGTTGTTAACAGCTACGATTCTTTGTTCATTGTTAACTTGAGTTGTGTGGGATGGTTGTGATTGGTTTCGGAAAGGGTTGTGATTTCGTTGTTTGCTGGGTCGAGTACTTTCATGCTTGTAGTGACCTTTTTCACCACAGTTGAAGAAAGTAACAACATCTTTATCAAAACCATATTATGTATCTTTCTTGCTTTCCAAACTCATTCTCCCAGTTCTGCTCATGTAACCCTTAGC
This sequence comes from Scalesia atractyloides, assembly GCA_947069175.1. Classification (NCBI taxonomy): domain Eukaryota; kingdom Viridiplantae; phylum Streptophyta; class Magnoliopsida; order Asterales; family Asteraceae; genus Scalesia; species Scalesia atractyloides. The sequence continues at coordinate 67,015,208 of CAMTDV010000023.1, forward strand.
TCTTCTGACCGCACTTGCAAACGTCCATTTAATATCCATCAAATCTATCTCATCTTTGTCTATTTGTTAATAGTCTTCATTAGTCAAATTGATGTTTCCAATTTGACTATCGACTAGTCCACAGTAAGCACTAACCACAGTGTTCAGAAGTGTCATATGTTCCGGAGCAACTTCTACACTGACCTTGGAAAGATGTGATGTATCAAGTCTGACAGTATTAGGATTTGCAGGTTGAAAGTTGTTACCAAAGAAAGCTTATTGAGAAGTTTGTTGTGGAACTTGAGGTGTAACAACTTGTGGTTGTGGTAGAAAGGCTTTTGGATCAAATACTTGACAATAGGTTTGAGTACTTGAGCCGCAGGTTGATCTGTTTGAACTGGTGGTGGTAGAAAGGGGTTAACATTTGATACAAACGCGGTTTGAAGTTTTGGTTGCTGAGCTGTACTAACACCTGTGTTAATACCTCCAAAGTACATCTCAGGGTTTTGTGGAACGGAAACCCTTTTTGCTTTCCAGATTTATTCTTCATTTTTGTTCTCCAGCTTCTGAACAAATTCATAAATACTAATCATATTCAAATTACATGTATGCCTTAGTAAGTCAATAAATTGACTCCACTTTGGTGGTAAAGCGTCAACAAAATGCATCACAATTTCTTGTGGAGATGCTAACACGTTGTATGAATACATTTCACTAAGCAGATGGTAGAAACGTGTTGTCATATCGTCCAGTGTTACATTCTCCATGAACATGAAACCTTCAAACTCTTTCTTTAGCAGATCATGTCGTATTTTTCTAGTTGCATCATTTCCTTCTCCTCTTGCTTCCAAAGTATCCCACAAATTCTTGGTGGTGGTACAGTACACAAACTGATGATAAATATCCTTATGAAGTGCTTGTGTAAGGATAGCAAACGCCTTCTTCTCTAAATCATAGGCCTTTTTATCGTTTTCATCTAAATTGGCTAAGGAGGTTGGATTTCATCCTGCTTCTTCGAGAGATTCCTTGTATGGTGTAGTAAAACGTGTCCATAATTCTGTATTTTGACGGAGAACATATGTATGGAAATGACTTTTCCACGAAGGATAACCGTTCATATGGTTCAGTTTTGGTGGACAGTTATTACTTCCTGTTTCACTTTCGCTTATAAGAAGAGTATGAATGCTCTGATTTTGATTTGCTACACACGCCCATTGATTAGCGGTAATCATAGCTGTGTGTTGAGGCTTAGTGATTTAACCCATGAGGTTGCGGAGCTTTGTGATGAGTCTTGATTTGTGCTTGAACTACTCCCCCAATCCCAAGGATTAGTACCCATTATGTGTTCTTGTTTATGAAAATTATAAAAGGTTTAAAGATTATTTTTTGAAAATAACTGTCTCCTTTTAAAGTTCACAATTTTAAAAACCACAAAGTTTTGAAAAACTTGAACACGAAAAACAGATCAAAGAAGCTTAGTTCTTCGCACGAATCAGTGATTCATACGAGTCACACTTCTTCGTACGAACCGGGTTGTTCGTACGAACAAGAGTCTTTCATGCGATGCGAACAAGGTCCTTCATGCGGATGACTTGGTCTTTCGCACGAACAGGCTTGTTTTTCGTGCAGATGGGTTATTCGCATGGTTGTTTTTCACAGAGAGGAATCTTTTTGCAGGGTTGGTTGGTGAAAATTTCCTTTTCTAATACAGATTTGCTTCTGAGTTTGTTAGAAAGTGGTCAGTTGTCTACACAATTTTGGCTAGAAAGACAAACACTCCAATATCAGCTTCTTCAGTCAAAACAGTCAAGTCAAGAGATTTGGTCAACCCTACGAGAATATTCCGGTGAGTTTTCCGGCAGTGTTTCACCTGAAAATATGTCCAACTGAACAATAGAAATTTTAAGAAAAACCAGATTCTAACATGTCTCCATGTATTCTAACAAGGTTTTTATAAAAACTTTCTGGATACAACAAGTTTTAACTAAGTTTTAAGTTGGTTATCTTTTAAAAACTTAAGTCTCCTGTTGAAAGTTCAATAACACTTCTAGAAACTCTAACAACTAGCTCAGATACAACACTAAGCTAGGTTTTAAAACAAGGAAGAGAGCCAAAGCTCTGATACCACTTGTAGGTCCACTTGCAGGATCAAGACTAACCTACTTCCCTGTTTATGTAACACACATATGAGTGCGGAATCCACGTAAGTATGCAAACCAAAGCAAAGTAAGAAACACAAGATAACCAAAGATTCAATATCTTGATTAACAGAAGAGAACTAGTATGAACACATACAAACAATGTTAATATAGACTCAGGATATACTCTGTGTGCTTCAGTGTCTCTCTCTAGTCACTCATCAACTAGTGTCTTCTGAGAAGTGCATGTCTGTTTATATAGTGTCCACTCCTAGCAACACTACAAAAAATGTTGCTGGTCGTACGAAACACTATTAGTCATGAAGAACATTCTCCAAAGGATGCTCGTACGAACGACCCATGGCTCATACGAACATGAACTGGCTCGTACGAATCAAGCAAGGTGCTTGTTGAAATGAGGTACTCGTATGACTAGAGAATCACTCATATGAATGGTTCATGGCTCGTATGAGCAACAACTTGCTTGTACGAAACACTTCTTACTCGTACCTGAAAGTGTTCTTTGGAGAACATGCCAACAGACATGACGTACACAAGACTCAACAGTATGCATACATGCAACTGTTTTACAACACAGACAAACTAATCATCGTACTAAATCAAGATAGGAGGATATCTTGATTTGGTCGACACGACCAAACTATAAGACACAATAAACAAAGACCGTACAATTACAGACGTAACTAAGAACAAGTGACAGACACAAAAGTGTATCGACACATTTGTATAATATTTGTGATTGATGATGATTTGAGTTAGAAAAAAATGTTTTAAAACATGTTAACAAAAACATGGGAAACTTATATTTTAAAGGAAACTATGGCAGAATTTTTGTAAAAATTAATCTTGATTAAGATGCGATTAAACTAAAGATTTTGTGATTAAAAGTGATTAGGAACTTTAATCTTGTCTAAATAAAGGTATGGATGAAAAAGTTAAGAATATGTTTACTTAAACTAAAAAGGATATATATATATATATTTGATAGAAATATTTACTTTGAAATCACCTAATATGTGTAAATGTATTTTTGTATAAAAACTATATATTTTGATCATGTTGAATCAAATATAAAAATATATAAGTGTTCCACTTGTGAACGGGGGATCAGCTCCTCCGATGAGCAATCGGTCTGATCTAACTCAGCTAGCAGAGGCGGAATTCATTGCTAGAGAGGATGACAAATGAACAAGCAAGATCTTATTGTTTAACTGCTCTGAATTGTATTAACGACGTGCAAGTACAGCCACGAGTAAACAAATTAGCAGGGCTTCGTCGTACCAACTGAACTAGGTCGACATGACTCGTACTGGAGTGTGTGTTAAAACAAAGTAGCTGCTTCGTACGAGTGACTATGAGTCACTTGTACAAGCCATCCAAACTCGCTCGTACGAGCCATTACAAAACATATAAAATAATCTTTAACATTTATACATTCGACTCTTAAGCCCTATATATAATACAGACATATCCTAGACGTAGCCAATAGACATAATGCACCAACAAACTCCCCCTTGGATGTTGCCGCAACCTGGATAGTCTTCAAAAAGTTTCAAAAGATTTGATACTAACGCCCAAAAAATCTCTCGGTGGCTTGCGACGTAACTCAGATGCTATTGGCGGTTGATCTGTTGGAGGAGGTCGGTTCACTGTATTGCCAAACTGAAAGCTCCTAAGCAATGGTATACAAGCACACTCCGCAATCCTAGCTTCGTTCTTCTCTTTCCTTTTCTGCTCTGTCTCCTCAAGCTTCCTCCATGAAGTGTTCCATGTTGATCCTGAATGAATATCATTTGCAAAGCAGACATTAACAATCTTCTGGAATTGGAGAGCTTATTCTTTATCCTTCTCCTTGAAGCTGATCTTGCTATAGAATAAAAATTCAATATCCTTCTTTGTGCAGTTGACTAGCCACATCGGGTCTAGCACTCGAATGCCACGCCATAACCCGTATATGCGTTTGCGAGCTATAACGGCTTCGGTCAGCTCCTCTACAATCTTTCACGAATCTTCGTCTGCGTGCACGCATATAACAGCCTATCCTGTATTTGAATTGTAATGCCACCACTTGAAGATAGTATAAAAATCTTGCTCCATTCGTAACATAGGCATATTTTTCATCACTTTAGTCCTTTTTACGACGAACGTTACATCTTTCTCCTTTGTCATTGGATCGATCTTTGTGATGTGTCTGGGAAAGTGAGATTTCCAGTGAGTAAAACCGTGTAAATCCTCCAACTTGATCAATTTCCATAGCCTCTGGTCATGAAACTTCATCTTTAGATTTATCATCTTTGTATACACCAATTCTTTAATATCCTAGTAAGGCAAGGACTTGATGTCACGTAGATATCGGAAATACTGAATTACAAACTCCCTCTTGATCTATAGACATTTAGCTCTTTGATCCAACCCCATCTAATGATATCCCCTAGTGATATATCAACATCACGAGTAAAGAATGCTAGGGGATGCTTGAATTTACGCTCGGCTGGTGCATTCCTAAACCATTTCTTCCTCATTCAGCAATTTCAGCACTGTTCAATTGTTGAGGAATAGTACCTTCCTTTGCAGCTTCTTCAACCTTTCTCTTCAACACATCAGCATTTTCGGCTGCAAATAATTCGGCAAAAGTTGGGGATCTGTACTCTGATCAGCAATATTCGCATCATCATCAGAATCATCCTCCACGACAACTCTGTCATACTCGTTTGCTTCCTCAATATTTTCAAACACATAATCATTCATCTCGAACACATCTATCTCGTTCAGCTCATTCTGAAAATCAAACTCAAAGTTATCTTCATTCACACCTAACATCTCAGCTATCTCCTCCTTAGAATAATTGTGAATGAATTCTCCTTCTTCAACGTCATGCTCATGATAAAAGATCTTTTGTTCTTGCACGACAGGAATGGTAGATAACTCAATCACCGAGAAAATTCCTGCCTGCTGAGCATCTACAGATTCTTGATTACTATCCTTAACCCCTTCTTTAGTAGCCTGATTTGCAGAATCATCGAGGTACACTGAATATTCGATTTCTTCATTAACACCCGAATCAGTAACACGTACACCCGATCCTCCTACGTTGTCATCATCATCATCACTAGGCAAAACATCATTTAACTGTTCGTCATCTTTCTTAGTTTCCTCTTCAAACTCTTCAACAGCTTCTTCTATCTCCCTTTCAAGCTTTTTCTTTAACAACCAGTCACGATGTCTCTGAGAAAGATCTAACATGTCGATATCCACATCTATCTGTTTCTCAATCAATACAAACCTGTTCGGCACCTGATAAACCACAATATCTGTACATGCAACTGGCATAGACTCAGCTTCTGGCTCAGTTTGAACAATAATAGGATCTTCAACAACCTTCTCTTTGCCCTTTCCTTGTGCCTCTGACTGCTCTTTGGCGAGACGTTCCCTTTCTGTGACACGTTCTCAAGCTTCAACATGTTCTATCTCGTCAATTTCGGCAACAATATTCACTCCTAGCTTCTTTGTTAGGATTTTCGCAAACATACTCATCCTCCTATCATTCTGAAGCCTTTCTTCTTCATACTCTGCCATACGAAGTCTCAACGATTCATTCTCAGACACGATACTAGCAAGTATGGCTTCAAGCTGCTGTTTATCTTTAGACAAAACACTAATCTGCTCGTGCATCTCCTGTTTTTCTTCATATAGCCCATTAATTTGTCCTTACAGCTCAACTATCTTCACCGTATTCTATAAAACCTACTTTTGCAACTCATCAACACGTGGATCATTAAATGAAAAATCTTCACCCCCAGGAATATCACCGAAGTGAAATCAAAATCGAAATGTGACTGGGGCTGTGAAGTTCGTGGTGGCTGTTGTGGTGTAGTTTGCTGTGTGGTGTTTATGTTTGTTGTGGCGTTGGTTGTGGTGGCGGTTTTGGAGCTCGTTGTGGTGGCGAAGTCGGCATTTGTTAAGCTGGCTCGAACACAACTTCTTTTTTAACTGTCTGTTCTGGTTTAGTCTCTTTTGATCTACCGGTCGGAGACTCAGAACTTATCGCTGCTGGGCGCTTAAACCTTCTAGCCTTTTTCTTTACAGGTGTTCGCAGAGGAGTATCTAGGTCAGAACCCAAAGGTACATATGTCGTATCATCCTCACCTGTAGCCTTACGCTTTCGTTCCTCAGCTTTCTTCTTTAGCTCAGCCTGACGCTTTTTCTCAACCTTTTGCGCCCTTTTCTTCTCACCAGCACGTCATTCATCTGAGTTTGTGCTCGAAGACGAAGCGTCTTCAGCTGCTTTAACTTCACCAAAAGCCTGACGTTCTATATCTGCAGCAATATCTTCAACATTCTCTTCAACCTCTAGTTCATCACGTAATCCAGAACTTTCTACTACGGCCTTTTTCTTTGGTGATGCTGATGAAGAAGCTGTAGCTTTTCTTTTAACTCCTTTCTCACCATCTTTTATAAACCACGAACTGCGTTTTGAAACAAAACTATCTGACACAGCTATTTCTTCACTCTCATCGCCACTATCATCTTTTCTCCATTTTTCAGGGCGCTGGATAAATATAATCTTTGTCTACTATCGCTCCGAAAACTGGTTTCGCATTAGGAAATGCCTTCAAGTGCAGATTCATCTTCTTCAGTGTTGAAACATCCATGTGTTCAAGTTTCAGCACATCCTCTTTCTTCTTCTTTAGGTTTGGATGTAAATGATCTAATAACATCTGAACAAACCGCGGATACTGTAAAAACTTTCTCGCTGAATGTTTTGCATGATCTGAGTAAATATAACTTTGGAGAAGTTATATGGCAAGTTAAGGACAAGTGCGGTGATTATACACATCTGATAATCCAAAAGACGTCAAAACCTCCTTTCCGATGGCTAAGAGCGTGAGCCACAACATGCGCAATATATCGAAAAGGCGCGCTTAAATTCCCCTTCTTAAATGGTGCTGCATTCACGAAACCTGCATATCCCATCCGGTAGAAACATCCTTTCACCATGTATTCTGAAAAGCCAGTAGGCCCACACATAGTAAGAAAATTGGGCTAGGCCCATACTTACAAAAGCTTTTGGGCTAGGCCCGTATCTAATGAATTATTAGATTGAGTTATTTATAATTAAATTATGGACATGGTCCATATACATGTTGTCAATCTAGAATATATATATGAAAGAAATATATATATGTATATCAACAAAGAGAAACCAAAAATTACAAGTATGAAATTCAAGATAAAATACTTGTACGAAAAACGGAAGATAGCCTAAGTGTCTAATAGATTAGAACACTTGTAGGTCGAAAATATACAAAGTATCAGAATCGAATGGAGATTTGCACGAAACACAAATCAGTGAGTTCATGTTTTGCCTTTTATTTTAACGTTTTATGGTTTTAAACGTGCGGGGATATATACATGTTACATATAGTATAGCTGGAAATTGAAAATATTTAGATCACATGTGAATGAGGCTCAAGCATTGGGACCATTAATGAGTAACAAGCACCGAAGAACAATGGGGTAGATCTATTGGGTTTGGGCGAGCCTCACTCTATTACGGCAATAATAACATATCGTATTAGAGTGCTTTTGTGTCTAAAACAAGTGTCTCAGACACAATAAATCGTCAGGGGTTGGTTGCCACCTTATTTAGCATACAGATTAGTGTGCTTGCAACACACTAATGATATTACAAGTTTCATTAAGCTATATTAAACGAATTTATTATTTCATATGTTTTTGAAGATTCACCAGCTTTTGTTGCCGTTGTTTTCAGAGTTAACATGTATTACAGGAAACTAGTGGATGGCCTTCGTGGAAAATCTTTTTGGTATGTTGTGAAGTCAAGACGTTATAATTCATCCGGGCTTTTGTTGTTATGTTTAAATTTTAATAATGTTGTTAAACTTGTGGTGTGTTTTAAAAACAAAAGTTTGTGAAATATTTTTAAATAAAAAGTATGGATGAATATTTTGTAACGTATTACGATTGTCGTTTACTTGGTTGAATGCAACGATTGCCGCTCTGGCCACACCTCGCGCACGCTTCCGCTATATAAAAAATTGGGGTGTGACAGACCTTGTATCAGGGCTTCAATTGTAGTGAACTAAGATTTTTTCGAGTCTGATCTACAATTTCACAATGGTCTTTTTATAAAAGTCATAAATTGTTTACGAAATTGTAACAAGAGTTTTTCGCCATGGCATATATATGAAGGTCCACTAGTACTGAATGATAAATCAAAACAATAATGCAAGGACATTATACGATATAGTCTTTGCAGGTTAGACACAATAATAGTAAGATGAATCAGAATGATACGTGACATGACATGCAAGAAACTGAAATATAATTGCCAAAATTTTATTATAAGTTGTTCACATATATAAGTTGTATGAATTATTTTGCCAGGACCATGTCTTCCGACCCCCACACCAATTCCACAGGATATGCTTCGAGCGTACCATTAGATCATCCTGACCCACCTGTTATCATCATCATCTCCGATGACGAGCTTTCGGACGATGAGTGGATGAACATCAATTTCCAGACTTTTGCCTTATCTGAGCCTGATCATGCCGATATCCTCTAGAGGATGATGTATTGGCTGCACCTCATTTTCAAGAGATGGACATATTCGGTCACCCTAAGGATGAACATGTCGTTGCTTATGTCGCCATACCACTTAATGTGTTAGATCCTTTTGATGATGTTGTCGTTGAGGACGGACACCCCGTACCTCCTATTGTTGATGTTGAGGATAGTGTCATTCCAGTTATACATGTTGAGCATGTTGACGATGACCTTAACATTGGTGAGGATTTTGAAATTGCCATGTTAGAGGTAGCCCAGCCAGAGGCTACAACTATTGACATTACATCATTACACCTTCCACACCTCTGACTCTATCACTATGCCTACACCTGATACCGTTGTACCACGATCTTGAGATATATAACCTACACATGTTGATACCGTTTTACCATACACATTCTACACCGATCATTTATCTGAGTCTGCACCACCATTGCATCCTTTAGGGGATGTCACACACCACACTGATCACCTGATACATCACCCTTCTGTTGGACCATCCCATTTTACTCTTGGTAGTACTTCTCATTTCGCTAATCATGTATCTCCTTATCCTTTTGCTGTATTTGTTTCTAATACTGTTACACCGACATTATTTGTTGCATGGTCGTCACATGTTCCATACAGTCAGTCTATGACTGAGTATCCTCCTTTTATTTTGATTCCTACTGTTGGAGATCTGTCTCATCCCCCACCACATATGACTAGTACTGTTACATACCCTTCACCTTACTTTAGTGTTTCCCATGACCAGCCACGTCTAGGCATGAGCCCAGCCGACCCATATCACCCGAACCATTTGCCACTCACCACCACTGAGATAGACGCACATCCACTGAGATAAAGCTCTATATTTTGTTTCGACGATTTCATGAGCTTAATGCTCAAATTTCCGCTATTCGAGCATCTCAGAGTGCTCCATCATCACATCCAGCCACCACTACCTACATCATCACCTCCACCACCACCATCCCCATTTGTACCATCATTTACATCATCTCATGCTACCTCTTCATTACTTGAGAAGCGCATTAGTTCCATCGAGGAGGAGATGGCGTAATTTCGTGGTGTAATCCGCGCATCTTCACCCCCAACCCCACTCCCACCGCCAGTCTAGTTTGGTATGTAATTAGGATTTGGAGGTAGTACCCATGTAAGGTTAGTTGAAGATTGAAGGATTTTAAAGATATATATATAAAGTCAACTTGAAGACTATGAAGAAACGATGCGAAGAAATATCTACTTTTTGTATATATATTGTATAAAACTTGTATGTCGGAGTGATGAAACTCTGATTATATTTTTGTAATCGCAAAAATGATGTAACAAGTTGACAGTATATATATTTGAAAGTTGATTATCCTTCTTTTATCATGCATTGTTGATTATTCATTATATTTGTGTCATGATGATATTTGTGTGAATATCTCACGTGAGAGATGATTTGATTTATTGATGTATATATACATATTATATTTTTGGTCCATGAATGACAATATTTATCTGAAATATTTGTCTAATTTCTTCTATAGATTTTACATATGAAGATCATGCCACCAAGAAGAAGGACCATACATCAACTCCAAACTCCCCTACCCACTTCTCAAGCTGAACTTGATGTTTTGTTAAATCAACGCATTGCGGATGCGATTGCTCAACATGAAGCAAATCGCACTAATTTGAGAAATGAAGATAGGGCTCAAGCCCCACCAATAACAACAAATCCTACGAATGGTTGGTTACTCATAACCTTACAAGAAATTTTCATTAATATTATATTTGTAAAATAAACATTTCTGACAATTTCGAGAAAAATCATTTCAGGATGCACATATAAGCAAATTTTAGATTGCAAACCGTTGAACTTTGATGGCATAGGCGGAGCTGTAGCATTTGTTCGATGGACCGAAAAAACGGATTCTGTAGTCCGCATGAGTAACTGTTCCCCTAACCAGATTGTATTGTATGTTTGGGGATTGTTAATTGACGAAGCTTTATCATGGTGGAATCTGCAAGTACAAACGTTAGGAGATGCAGCAGCATACGCTATCACTTGGGAAAGTCTGAAGGAAATGATGCGTGAGAAGTATTGTTCAAGGGCCAAACTACAAAAGTTGGAAACAGAGTTTTGGAATCTAGCAATGGTTGGATCCGACATCTATGGCTATATTCAGCGATTTCACGACCTCTCGCGAGTCGTTCCATATATGGTAACCCCTGAATTGAAACATATGGAACGGTACATTTGGGGATTAGCTCCAGAAATCCGAAGTATGGTTACTTCGTCACATCCAACAACCATCACCGAGGCAATCACGATTGTAGTAAGCCTTGCCGAAGAAGCGGTAAGAATGAATAAGTTTTCGAGAAAGAGTGTGGAGATGCCCAAGGAGACACATGTAGAATCAACCTCACATGGGAATAAGAGGAAGTTTACTCATTTCAAGAAAGTTTCCCGGCCGAGTAACAAGAAGAAGGAACCGCCCACAACAAAAAGGAACAAAGCATCTGTGGGGACAGCAGAGACAGAACCGAGAAGTTATACAGGAAATGCACCTAAGTGCAACAGGTGCAATTATCATCATTATGGTAGATGCCGAACCACCAAATGTGATAAGTGCAGGAAGTTGGGACACCGCACCGAAAATTGCTGGAGTAATAACAAAGGAAATAGAAATAAAGGCAAGAAAGAAGGAGGCTATGGAAATGGAAACGAGCGAGGAAGGAACCAAGGTTGCTATGGTTGCGGAGAATTGGGCCACTTTAGAAAGAATTGCCCAAAGGAGAACAAAGGCCACGGGCACACCTTTGTAATTGGATCTCATGAGGCACGTCAGGATCCAAATGTGGTCAGTGGTATGTTCCCTGTCAATAATCATTTCGCATCTATCATATTTTATACTGTCGTAAATTTTAGTTTCATATCTTTAGAGTTTAAATATATACTTGAACTAAATTCAAATAAATTAGATATTCCATTCACTATCGAACTAGCGAATGGAAAGATAATTGAATATGATGAAATTATTAAAGGATGTTCTTTTAAGTTAGGTAGACAAAAATTCAACATCGATTTATTACTCATCTAGTTAGGTAGTTTTGATGTTGTAATCGGTATGGATTGGTTATCCAATAACCAATCCGAAATCGTGTGTTGCGACAAAATTATTCGCACTCCACTTCCTAATAATGAAACACTTCTTATACATGGCGAGAAGAGCGAAACGCCATTACGAATTATTTCTTGTATGAAAGCTCAAAAATGCTTGCGAAAAGGATGTATAGCATTCTTAGCACATGTTGTTGACAAGAAATCTAAGGAGCCAAAACTTGAGGAGATCCTTATCGTTAAGGAATTCCCTGAAGTCTTCCTAGAGGACTTGCTAGGAATACCACCACAACGACAAGTTGAATTTCACATAGACTTGATTCCAAGAGCTGCACCTGTAGCGAAATCCCCGTACCAATTAGCTCCTTCGGAAATGCAAGAGTTGTCCACAGAACTTCAAGAGTTGTTGGACAAAGGATTTATTAGACCAAGCTTCTCACCTTGGGGACGGTTCTATTTGTAAAGAAGAAAGATGGAAGCTTTAGAATGTGCATAGATTATCGAGAATTGAACAAACTCACGATCAAGAATCGATATATGTTACCGAGGATCGATGATCTGTTCGATCAACTTCAAGGATCAAGTTTTTACTCGAAGATTGACTTAAGGTCAGGATACCATCAACTTAGAGTGCAGGAAGAAAGTATTCCAAAGACAGCATTCCATACCCGTTATGGTCACTACGAGTTTCTTGTTATGCCTTTTGGTCTAACAAATGCACATGCGGCGTTCATGGATTTAATGAATCGTGTTGCAAGCCTTACCTTGATAAATTCGTGATAGTATTTATTGATGACATATTGATATATTCACGAAATAAGAAGGATCATGAACATCATCTTAGTACCATTCTTGAGTTGTTAAAGAAGGAGAAACTGTATGCAAAATTCTCTAAGTGCGACTTTTGGCTTCATGAAGTCCAATTTCTCGGACATGTAGTCAACGAGAAAGGCATACATGTTGATCCATCAAAACTAGAAGCCATTAAGAATTGGAACGCACCTAAGACACCCACCAAAGTACGCCAATTTTTGGGATTGGCAGGTTATTATCGAAGATTCATTGATAACTTTTCAAAGATCGCTCAACCACTAACCTCCCAAACTCAGAAAGATAAGAAGTTTGATTGGGGAAAGAAATAAGAAGCAGCTTTCCAACTGCTTAAGGATAAACTTTGTGATGCACCGATTTTATCACTTCCGGACGGCATAGACGACTTTGTAGTTTACTGTGACGCTTCACCTCAAGGTTTTGTAATGCAACGAGAGAAAGTGATTGCATACGCATCACGCCATTAAAAGTTCACGAAAAGAACTATACCATACATGACCTAGAACGAGGTGCAGTGGTATTTGTGTTAAAAATTTTGCCTCATTATCTTTACAGCACCAAGTGCAAAATCTTTACGGATCACAAAAGTCTTCAATATATATTTAACCAGAAAGAGTTAAATATGAGCCAATGACGTTGGCTTGAATTATTGAATGACTATGAATGTGAAATTAAATACAATCCGGGCAAGGCTAATGTTGTCATGGATGCACTAAGTTGAAAGGAATGAGTGAAGCCTCTTCGCGTATGATCATTAAGACTCACCATTCACAATAACCTTACCTCACGAATTCACGACGCTCAACAAGAAGCCCTGAAGAGCGGAAATTTTAAAGTAGAGATGCTTAGAAGTATAGAAAAACAATTAGAACCAAATGAGAACAGAACTTTGTATTTTGCAAACAGAATTTGGGTTCCTCTTTTTGGTAATCTCCGAAACCTAATCCTAGATGAAGCCCATAAGTCCAAATATTCCATACATACCAGAGCGGATAAAATGTATCGCAATCTTAAAGAATTCTATTGGTGGCCTAATCGTAAGAGAGATATTGCAACTTATGTTGGAAAATGTCTAACATGTGCAAAAATTAAGGCCGAATACCAAAAACCTTCAGGATTGGTACAACAACCTGAAATTCCCACTTGGAAATGGGAACAAATGTTCATTGATTTCATAATCAAATTACCCAGGACCTCATGCGGTCACGACATGATTTGGGTAATTGTCGACTGACTAACCAAATCAGCTCAATTCTTGCCGGTATGTGAGAAAGAAAAAACCGAAAAGATAGCCAAACTTTATCTTAAAGAGATTGTGGCAAGACATGGAGTGCCTATTTCTATAATCTCTGATCAAGGTGGCCGTTTCATATCAAGAATTTGGAAATCATTTCAAAAGGCTTTTGGATCTCGCTTAGACCTAAGTACGGCCTTTCATCCCCAAACAGATGGCCAAAGTGAACGCACCATTCAAACCTTACGAGATATGCTTCGTGCTTGTGTGATTGACTTAGGCGGAAATTGGGATACTCACTTGCCTTTAGTAGAGTTCTCATATCACAACAGTTATCACACGAGTATTCAATCAGCTCCATGTGAAGCATTATACGGACGTAAGTGTTGATCTCCGCTATGTTGGGCGGAAATAGGCGACAAACAAATGATAGGTCCAGAATTAATTCAAGAAACTACGAATTAAATAATTAAAATCCGAGACCGTATTAAAGCAGCTCAGATAAACGCTGCAAACCATTATCCTTTGAGATTGGAGACAAAGTGTTATTAAAGGTCTCGCCTTTGAGACGTGTAGTTTGATTCGGGAAGCAAGGAAAACTTAGCCCGAGGTACATAGGACCATATCAAATCTTGTAGAAGATTGGAATAGTCGCATATAAGCGAAAATTGCCTGAAACACTTAGTAACGTTCACGACACTTTTCATGTGTCTAACTTAAAAAGTGTCTTTCACAGGAATCACTTATCATGCCCATGGACGAAATTCATATAGACGACAAACTCCATTTCATTGAAGAACCTGTCGAAGTTTTAGATTCGAAAGTTGAGAAAACAAGGAGGAGTCGAATCAAACTAGTCAAAGTCCATTGGAACTCAAAGCGCGGACCTGAGTTCACTTGGGAACGGAAATGAGAAATCAAAAGAAAATACCCTCAACTGTTTGAGAAATCCTACCCAGAGGATGACATGACTTAGATTTCGGAACAAAATTTTCTTGAAAAAGGGGAGAATGTGACAATTGGCAAAATTCCGGTAATTCTGTACAACTTGAAGAACTATTACATTTTCTATTTACTGCAAAACTTAACTTATATTATAATTTTAAGTCTTAAAAGTCTTGGAATTTAACCAAATCATAGCTTGGTATGATAATAAATTCGTCACAATCACGAACATATAAAACCATATCCTAGATGGATGACAAGACGCGAATACGTAATAAATATCAGTATTGGTTACGGTACAGTATGATATTTCATAATTTAAGACATAATATATGTCTACACTGTTATACCATAAAAATTTATTTAAAACACCAAATTGCCCAAGTCTATAGCAAAATACAGCATTTTGCAGCAAAATACAGCATTCCGCAACACAAAATAGCAAATGTCTGAAAACCGAGAAAGAAATATTTTTAGCTAAAGAATAATAACGGGTATTAAAAATAGTATAACCCGTATATAAATCCTATTATTTAAAGCTATACGATATGTGCAGTATAAACTTGACAACAAAACCGGTACAGGAACTGAACTCAAAATGATAAATTTTTAGTCTGAAGAGCTAGATTAATTAACGAGACAATAAAAATTGTACAATAATTATTATGAACATAAAATTTTATAAGTAACACAATATATTAGTATTTTACCCGGTACAAGACCCGAACAAACTTTATGAACCGAACAACGAAACAATAAGACTAGTGAGTTATTTTCGCATGTTATAACATCACTTTAAAGTATTGGGGCATTAGTTTTTATAAAATATATATATAAAATTATTATAAGTTTATAAAATTAGACATTATTTATAAAAAATATACATAACACCAACCCCCAACACCTCACGGCTACATTGGCTTCTCCATGGCATAATCTTTGTTTAATGTGTTGGCAAGATTATATGAATGGTTAGTGTGAAATGAGTTGTAAGAACTTAGCACAAAACCAATTTCATAACCACATTCATTTCACTTTCATTTTCTAAACACTAAAACTAAAGAACACTCCTTCCTTTTGCTTCCAAAAAAATCGGCCAACACTACCATCATCATCTCTAATTTTTTTTAAGTCCAAATAAAAGAAATCAAGCTTGCATGAAGATCCAAGGATGATCTAAAGAGTTTGCAAAGATTAGGAGCTCACTTTGGAAGCTTAGAACTCTTCATCAACCCATTTTCTTTATCTTTTAGATTATCCCTAGCCTTGTGCTAGTTGTAAGATCTTTAAACCTCATCTCATACTTTATATTTTACAAAAATACACAAGTTCATCTTGAAACATATATAAAAACCCACTTGAAAAACACTAATAAATCTATGATCACTAATATAATTATGTGGTTTTCTTGATGATTTTGGATGATCTTGAATTTGTTATAAACTAGTAAACTTGAATCTATCAAACTAGTAAGTATTTTAAAAACTTGAATTAAGCGCAACTAAACAATTATTTGACTATGCCCATTTTTATAAAAATTATATTGGGCTAAACTTATTTTTATTAAATATATGGACTAGCCCATTATATAAATTAGTTGGGCTAAGGCCCACTTGTATAAAAATCAAACTTGGGCTAAGCCCACTTTTATAAAATTAACTTTGGCCAAACCCACTTTTATAAAATTTACAATTGCTAGGCCCACTTGTATGAAAATTAACTATTGAGCCAAGCCCACTTTTATAAAAACTAAAATTTGGCTAATCCATTTCTATAAAAACTAACTTTGGGCTAAAGCCCACTTACTAAACTTGGGCTAATCCAATTTTTATAAACTATATTGGGCTAGGCCTAATCTTTCATTTTAACTTGGGCCAGACCCACTTTTACAAACCAATTGGGTTTAGCTCACTTTAAACAAAATTAGGATTGGGCTAGGCCCACATACATGAAACAAATTGGGCTATGCCCACATATAGTAAGAAAATTAGGCTAGACCCATACTTACAAAAGCTTTTGGGCTAGGCCATATGTAACGAATTATCAGATTTGAGTTATTTACAATTAAATTATGGACTAGTTTCATTTACATGTAGTCAATTTAGAATATATATATATATATATATGAAAGAAATGTATATATGTATGTCAACAAAGGAAAACTAACAATTACAAGTGTGAAATTCAAGATAAAATACTTGTATGAAAAACGAAAGATAGCCTAAGTGTCTAATAGATTAGAACACTTGTAGGTCGAGAAACAAACAAAGTATCAAGAATCGAATAGAGATTTGCACGGAACGTAAATCAGTGAGTTCATGTTTCATCTTTTATTTTAACGTTTTTATGGGTTTTAAACGTGCGAGGATGTATACATTTTACATATAGTATAGCTGGGAAAATGAAAATATTTAGATCACATGTGAATAAGGCTCAAGCATTAGGACCATTAATGAATAACAAGTACCGAGGAACAAGGGGATAGATCTATTGGGTTTGGTTGAGCCCCACTCTATTTACGGTAATATTAACATATCGTATTAGAGTGCTTTTTGTCTAAAACAAGTGTCTCAGCCACAATAAATCGTCAAGGGTTGGTTGCCACCTTATTCGGCATACATATTAGTGTCGTTGCAACACACTAATGATCTTACAAGTTTCATTAAGCTATATTAAATGAATTTATTATTTCAAATGTTTTTAAAGATTCATTTGATACGAAAATTTATTACATGAATTCACCAGCCGTTATTGACATTGTTTTCAAAATTAACATGTATTACAGGAAACTAGTGAATGGTCTTCGGGGAAAATCTTGTTCGTATGTTGTGAAGTCAAGACGTTATAATTCATCCAGACTTTTGTTGTTATGTTTTATAATTTATGTTTTAATTTTAAGTAATGTTGTTAAACTTGTGGTATGTTTTAAAAACAAAAGTTGTGTGTGAATTTTTGTTAAATAAAAAGTATGGACGAATATTTTGTAACGTATTATGATTGTCGTTTACTTGGTTGAATGCAATGATTGCCGCTCTGGCCACACCTCGCGCACGCTTCCGCTACATCGAAAATCGGGGTGTGACATTTTTGGGCCAGTAAACGTCAAAAGTATTTCTAGAGATCTTTATTGCCTTGTTGTGACAGAGACTATTCAAGGTTCTTATGGTTCGTATTTAAGGAGAGTAAAGATGAAACATTTGAAAATCTTATGATTCTCTTCAAAAAAAGCTAAAGAACCTGTACCATCTTCCAATCAGAAGGATAAGATGTGACAATGGTACCGAGTTCAAAAATAATCGAATGCTTGAATTATGTAACGACAAAGGGATTCTTCACGGATTCAGCACCCCCATAATCCTCAACAAAATGAGTAGCAGAACAGAAAAATCGATCTCTCATTGAAACAACATGCACAATGCTTGCCAATTCTAAGTTACCTATTAGTTTTTGGAGCGAACCGTTGCCTCTGCTTGCTACACATTGAACAAGGTTTTGACAAACAAGGCTCACAAGAAGACATGTTTCAAACTGCTTAATCAACGAAAGCCGAATTTAGAGTTTTTTGAGCCACTCGAGTCTCCGTGTACGGTCATCGACTTGGATGACAAATTTAGTGCTAAATCTTTGGAAGGGTTTTCGTGGGTTACACTAGTCCGTTGAGAAGAGTATATCTGCCAAGCTTAAATCAAGTGATCCTTGCTCAACATGTAGACTGTCGGGAGTACACAATGCCTACTCAAAAGCCTTGTGAACCCTGGATGTTCAATTATTAGAGCTTATAGAATTCATTCAACCTACCAGAAGTACCTAATGAAGATGAACTTGTGTTATTATATCAACAACATCAAGCAGCAAATCAAGAACAAGTTCCGAGACCAATAGAGGTTACTCAACCACGTGTTGGCACACATGTTTCTAGTGAAGGTCCGAACTCGACTCATTCTGAACCTGTCATCTAACCAGTAGTAAATACCACTAAGCCCACTTTCAACCAGACGGATGCTTCTGATTCTGATGTTGAGCCAACGTATGATAATGGTGGTGAATCTAGTTCCAATGAAGGAATTGAGCAGATAACAAGTCTACTAAATCAATATGCATGTCCCAGAAACAGAATGAAGCATCAACAAGTGATACGGTTGCTGAACAAACATCACAAATTTGGAAACTGAATGGGCAATCCTGATGAAGTAATGCCAAGGAATTTGTCCTACCATCCATCAGAGAATATTGTCGAAGAACTATAGGCTGGAGTGTGAACACACAATCTATTTAACAAGGATCTTAGTTGTTTATATACCAAGGTTGCACCAATTCAAGAAATGTGCTTACATTGTTGTTTTCTTTCACAGATTGAGCAAAATCCAACAAAGACACGCTTGCCGAAGAAAGCTGGGTAAACGCAATGCAGGAGGAGGTGTAACAATTTGAGAAGCTTGGTGTCTGGAAGCTTGTTGACCTACCAGCAAATCAGAAAGCTATCGCTACAAAATAGGTCTTCAAGTGCAAAATAAATGATCGAGGGGTAGTTGTGCGCAACAAAGCTCGACTCATTGTCAAAGGATTTCATCAGCAAGAAGGCATTGATTACACTGAGGTTTATGCTCAGGTCGCTCGACTCGAAGCCATTCGCATTTTCCTGGCATTTGCGTCATGGAAAGGTTTCAAGGTGTACCAGCTAGACGTCAAGTCTGCTTTTCTTTATGGAAATGTGAAGGAGTTAGTGTATGTTAAACAACCACCGGGGTTCGTCGATCATGTGCATAAGGACAAGGTTTATCTACTAGATAAGCATTATACGGGTTACATCAGGCCCCGTGAACCTGGTATGAGATGCTCTCTTAGTACTTGTTGAGCAACGGCTTTATCAGAGGCACTATGAATTTCACACTCTTCACGAAGGAAGTAAACAGACACTTGCTGACTTTACAAGTGTATGTGGATAACATCATCTTCAATCAACAAACGACGTGTTATGCAAAGATTTTGAAGCAGTCATGAAAAAAGTTCGAAATGAGATCAATGGGAGAGATGAAGTTCTTTCTGGGACTTCAAGTTAATCAGTTGCCTGATGGTATCTTCATCCATCAGACGAAGTATGTCGACGATATCTTGGAGAAATTCAAAATGTCTACAACGTCACCGTCATCTACCCCATTGGCACCTAATGAACATGGAGTCAAGATAGATGAAACCTTGTAAAGATCGATGATTGGATCATTGATGTATCTCACAACATCTAGACCAGATCCATCATGTATCCAACCTGCCTTTGCGCTAGCTATCATTCAAGTCCTCGAGTGTCGCAAGTCATGCGGATTTTCGGATACCTGAAAGGTTGCCCAAGCACGGGCTTGTAGTATCCGAGAAACAACAACTTCGACTCGTTGGATATTCTGATTTAGATTTCGGATGCTGCAAACTTAATGCCAAATCCACGACGGCCGATTGCAAGTTCTTCAGAACACACTTAGTAACGTGGCAATGCAAGAAACAAACCACGGTCGCTCTCTCTACTTGTGAGGCTGAATATGTTACAGCTTCCAGCTGTTGTTCCCGAATTCTGTGGATACAACAGCTGATGAGAGACTTTGGATTGTAGTTTCTTGATACGCCCATATTTATAGATAATAAGGTAGCCATGGATATCACCAAAAATCCTGTTCAACACACTGAAACTAAACACATTGAAATTCGATATCACTTTATCCGTGATTGTCACGAGTAAAAGTTGATTTGAATAGAAAAAAATCCACACTGATGAACAAAAGGCAGATTTTTATACCAAACCATTTAATCGAACCAGATTTAAATATCTTATGAGACTTAACAGTTTGAAAAATCTAACATCAGATGGGGAAATTGATGTTGAATACGGATCTGATGATGAATTTTCGTAATCCTCATCGGTTTGTCATGTTTTTAGTTTTAAAAACATTTCATTCTTTAAAAACAAAAATCCAAAAAGATATATTTTATTTTAGTGGGAGAAAATGTTGTGAAAATAGCAAAAACATATAAAAATTGAAAAATGCAAAAAATTAAAGACAAAAAAGAGTTTTGGTATAAAAAGAGGATATCATAGTACATCAGTAAACTATCACAGTATACTAATGAATTGTAATTAAAAAAAAGTGTTTAAACAGGTATTTCTAATGATGTGCTAGTAGGCTTTGCACATTTAGTAGATTGTTTTCAAGATATAAACATAAAAGAAAAATTGATTAATCTGTGGCTTAACATCTCTCAGATATATGGTCTTAGTACTCCGAAAATTTCCCTTGAGAGAATGTCAGATTCTGAGATACTAGGTCTTTATAGATAATTGATACCTGTGGTATTATATGAGTTCTTCTGATATTGCATCAGCAACGGCCTAGAACTTGTATAATATTTTCGCATTCATTTCCCCAAAGCTGCATAAAAATTTGAAATATCAAAAGATTTGATATTTGAAGTACACAGATTCCAAAATTTGGAACACCACCTTAAGTCTAGCCTTCATCTCTTTGGCTATACGGTAGTACTAACCTGAGCTCTCAAGGTCTCACATCACCCATATATACAGATATCAATTGGCTATATTCACCTGTGAGATGAAATCAAGGAATCTCGAGACGTGAGTATATTCTGAGGTGAGAAACACTGTTGAGTCATGTTCCTAAAATTAACTAACGTATCTTGAAACATTTGAGAAATGAGTAGAGGTTTAAGTGAATCAGTATACCAACAATCTTAGTAAATTTGTTTAGAACTTAAAATTTTATAAAGATCAACAGTACTGTAGTGATATCGAAAAACTGATATGATCCTCTAACATGAACTCACAAAAATATGTCTGCAAATAGAAAATATGTGTTGTAACAAAGTTTACTTTTCATTTCAGAAAAACCCAAAAAGAATTTAAGAGTGTTTTAATATAAACTTTGGAAAATTAAAAAAGATTTTATTTCTATCTTAGTTTTGTCTACCGATGTTGGAAAACGGATCTTCAAAATCCAGAATTGCTGAACGCTGCAGAAGACAACGGGTTAGGAGCTTATCTAAACTAAGAAAATGTTTTGAAAAGATCAAAAGTTCATTAATTTGAAACTTTACATTGCCTAAAAAACATCAGTTTGTTCAAAAAGGTGTTCAACCAAGGTCATTAACGTGGACTTGGTAGTCAAATCAGTTAACCAGGGTCATTAACTTGGACTTGGTAAGCTGAGTGGGTCGTTAAAACTGTTAAAATACACAAAATTGAAATTGAAAATTTGAAGTTTAAAGGCCACCTCGCACGAGTTGTATGTCACCTCGTACGAGTTGGAGTCCATCTTGCACGAATCGGAAGCTAACTCGTACGAAGTGAAGTAGGTCCCATATATATGGGCCAACTCGTATGAAGTGGTCATTAACTGCTTGTGCTAGTTAAAAGGAGTCTTTGTGAGATCTGTATTGTGTGAATATTTTTGAACGATCTGCCATTTTTATACACCTTGGGGAGGTTGATCTACACACCTCTTATAATGGTTAAGGTAGAAATTCAAATTTTTTGCTCTTATAATCTTAAAATGTAGATATAGGAAAACCGAACCTACCAAAGTTGAAATTGAACTTACCATTGGGCGTATAGGCGTTTTTAGGATATTATGGGACCCTCAATTTTACAAAAATCACAAATTTGGTGTTTGGTGTTCTTGACCATCGTTTTTGTGCGAGGTGTCACCTCGTACGAGGAGGATGTACACTTCGTATGAAGTGTTAAATGCTAAATGTTTCTAAATATCCGCCTTGTGTGAAGTGTATAATCACACCTCGTACGAAGTGCGTATGCACACTTTGTACGAAGTGAGGTGTGTTGAAATTTCTAAAAATTTGTCTAAATGTTGGGTTGTTATGTATGGGTAGGAAAAAAAGACATATTTCAAACCGATACATAATATCTGTTGTCTTCTTGATGATAAGATCCTGGAAATCACGCCTCTTAAAGATGTGCTTGAATTTATGGGGCAAATACCTATTATAAAGGCTCTAACAGATAGACATAAAGCTTACAGATCAAATGTTGAGCGATTTTGGGCGGAAGCTCGTCTTCAGGAAGCTCTCAGTGCTATAATCTCTACAGTTAGAGTCGGAAATGAGGATTTGGAAGTCAAGATTACAGAAGCCTGTTCCGTAGAGTGTTAGAGTTTAGAGATAAGGAAAGTGATCCGATAGGCTATCCAGAACAAATGGTTAAAGGTTGTTTTATAAAATGGGATAAAGTGGCCACATGAATACATCTCCTTTCAAGAAAGAAAATCTCGGCAGGCCTTACAAATTCCTCATACATTTTGTTATACACGCACTCAGTCACCGTAAAGGAGGATTTGATGATCTAGTCGACTATCAGATGTGCATGATTGCAGCTCTCGTGTTAAATCTGCCATACAACTTTAGCAAGTTAATCTTCGAGCAGATGGTGCTGAATATAAACAGAGAGAAGTTTCTGCAAAATCAGAGATTTATTCAGATGATGGTAGCATGATCAATTTCTGAATCTTGAAATGGATGAAGATGATGAGCTAAAATTAGAGCACATGGTTGTGGAGACATTAGCTAGTTTGAATGTATACTTAAAGAGGTCAGTAAAACCTGTTGCTAAGTTGATATTCGGTACGATCAAAGATAATTATTATATTGCTCCTACAAAGGGAAAATGGAGAAAAGCTTCTAGTGGTGATGAGAAAGAAGAGGTTGAATGTTTAGACAAATTTGAGCCTAAACGAAGCGGTTGGTATGAAAAAGATGAGATAAAAAAACATAAATCCGCACCTACAAAGAAACAAGCTACTGGCACTTCATCTTCAACTCAACGCGAACATGCTACGGTTCGTACTTTGTTAGTTGATAACAAGAGGTCGAAGAAGTTCATGAAGATGAGCAAGTGAATATTGAAGTTCAAGCAATTGTGAGTGTTGGCGCAGAGAATGAGAATGTACACGATGATGTTTTCTCTGCGTCTTCAGAACATGATGAAGAACAGGAAGAGAATGTGATATGTACTGCTGGTGCCGGTGGAGCTGCTGGTGATAATGATGAAGATTCTGATGATACATTCAATAAAGTAGAGAAGGAAAAAAGGTTGGCACAAGAAAAGAAAAAGAACGTTGTAGGTGAAGATGATGAGGTTTACATACCAGCTAATCATGATTCAGAAGAAGATATTTCTGTGGTTAAGCCTGCACGGAAGCCAGGGAAGCGTACTAAGGGTAAAGCGTCTGATGCTGCTAAATCTACAGGTTCTCCGAATACATCCAACACCACCCATGCCATCACAATCTACTCCCTAATCTGGTCCATGACAATCTTTTGGAGATAGATTTCCTTCAGATTTTGGCGACATTCCATACACAGAGGGTTTTGACTCAGACATGTTCAATGATAACAAAATTAATGAGTTAGAAGCAAAGATAAAGGTGATGGAAAGTAGAATAAAGATTTTGGAAGAAGATACACAAAGGTTGGAAGCATTGTTGACAGTGTTGGTGGATGACAATGCAAAAATGGGTGATATTCAGTAAAAGGTTAAAGAAAATCAAGCCTAGATTAAACAACTCCATACAGAAAATATAGACTTGGTTTCTATGCCGACAAGGGTAACAGCTGAAAATGAGAGGCTACATCTCGAGTAAAAGATTTGGAGAATGAGAAATTTGAGAATGCTAAGAAGTTTGATATGTTATTTAAAGTTTTGCACAAAAGATATGATATAAACTTTGTGGCTGAATATGACAAGATAAAGATTGAGGAAGCCAAAGCTAGAGCAACTGAACGAACACGTATAGTTGAAACCAAAGTTGCTAAAGCTGCTGCTGTTGGTAAAGGGAAAGGCAAGATAGATGAGTTACCTTAGTCTGTGCCAAAAGTTTAATTTGTGCCAGATACAGATTCTATGATTGGAGGAGTGTCACCATTAAAATATGTGATTATTGATGAAGGTGTTGATGTTGGTCCTAAGCTGTCAAAACAATATCTTTTGGAAAAAAGATGGATGTTGAGATTGATGCTATGGTTGATGAGTTCGATGAAAATTAAGAGTTTGGCACAGATGATGATGTTAGTGGTCAGAAAAGTGTGAATGATAATGTACAAGATGCTAGTTTTAATAAAATGTTTGATGTTGATATGCACATGAACGACTCTGCTAATTAGATAGATGATGCATAGAATCAGGGGGAGTCGAAGGATCCCGTGAATGAGTCTGAGCAACGAGGATTCCTCACAACGACTCCTATGTCAGCTGTTCGTAGTTTGCAAGAACCGAGAGTTATATATCTTGAGCACGATGTTGAAGAAGGTGAATTTGTTTATAACTACACCAAGGAAGAGATTGCCAGATGCTAGGTGTAGACGAAGGATCCTTTACTTTTGACTTCAAAGAAGAATTGAACAACATTAGTGCTTCACCGCCTAATGATTATTTGTATAAGTATGTGCTAGAAGCAGATGTGTATGACAGGTTGTCGTGGAGGATGATTCTGATGAAGACGTTAATGCTAACTATTCAAGTGAAGGAACTGATGACTTCCCAATCTTTGAGGAATTATTTTCTGAAGCTAATGAAGATTTGTTAAAACAAAAAGTGGAAGAGGCTGTAAAAGATGGAAATATTCCTAAAAGACTATCAAGGGAAGAAAATGCAAAGTTGAAGAAATCTTGGTTTAATGACTTGTAAGTTGAATGAAAGTTCAAACATCCACTAGCATTCTTTACACATAATCATGATATATCATCGGGATATATCATTAGCTAGGGATGGATTGAAGAGCTGAAAGTCTATGCAGTAAAAAGAGAGTTCGGAGTGCAGTACTTCAAATTCTTATACGATATAAAGACACTGCCATTTTGGGATATCGAAGAGTTGACTCAAACAAAGTGTATTAATCTCAAGATGAAATTTCATGACCAACAACTCTAGAAATTAATCAAACTCGAAGTTACACAGGAATTCAAGTACTGGAAGCCTCATATTCCAAGAAGAGTGATAAAATTTGATCTAGTCTCCAAGCAGAAGGATGTTACTCATATTATCAAACTGCCACGCACTATGAAGAACATGTCGTTATTAAAGATTGAACAAGACTTTTACCAAATCTTCACATGGTGGCACTATAACTGGTGAAGTTGTGATAGTGGTTTAGAATGATGATTCATGGAATACCACTGAAAAATTAACTGAAGCAATGATTGTACATAAATGAATTTATGGTTTATGGAGGGGAATCCGAGTTCTAAACCCTATGTGGCTAGTAAACTGCTCAAAGAAGGATATTGAACGTCTATTCTGCAGCAAGATCAACTTTGAAGAAAAAGATAAAGTGCAGGTGCTTTAGTTCCAGCAGGTTATTAATGTTTGTTATGCTAATGATATTAATTCAGGAAAAATTTGGAAGTCTGATTGGAGATAGCTGGACGGTAAAGAGCAAAGAAAGAAAGAGAGGAACGAAGCAAGAATTGCTGAGAAGGTCAAATAAGCAGCTTTGAGAAGATTTCAATTTGGTGATACGTACAACAGACCTCCTCCCACAGATCAATCGCCTATTCCATCTGAGGAGTGTCGAAGACCAAGAAAGCATTTCTTTGGGCGATAACTGTCAAAAGATTTGAAGATTTTGAAGACTGACCAAGACTGCGGCAATAGCCAAGTGGGAGTTTGTTGGTGCATAATGTTTATAGCCTACGTCTTAGGGTCATGTCGTATATTTAACACGGCGTAAATGTAAGATTTATCATGTTTTGTTCTTTATAAGGTCACCTCGTATGAGTTCATGACTGCCCCATACGAAGTGCTACTTGCTACTTCGTACGAGTTGCTCCTCGTACGAGTTGACCCCTTCTACCCTTGTGCGAGTTGAGCATGTCTATATATAGAAGCTCAAGGGTGTTGAGTCTGTAGCTGTTTTTTCGATACTGAGGCGAAGCCCTGTCAGTTTTCTGTCTGTAATTCTTCCACATTTATTAATACAAGAAGCAGAAGCGTTTAAACAGTAGATCCGATCTTTTGTCAAACTTACTAACGATGAATTTTGCGATCGTTGGTTAGCTCGAGTCCGGTCCGTTGCGTTCGGGGGAAAAGCCAATCCTCCCACAAAGCTGTTGCCTCTACTTGCTACACGTTAAACAAGGTTTTAACCATCAAGGCTCATAAGAAGACATGCTTTGTGTTGCTTAACCAGCGAAAGCCGAATTTAGAGGTTTTGGAACCATTTGGATCTCCATGTACGTTCATCGACCCGGATGGTAAATTTGGTGCCAGATCTTTGGAGGGATTTTTCGTGGGTTACGCTAGTCCGTTGAGAAGAGTATATTTGCTGAGTTTAAACCGAGTTATTCTTGCTCAAAATGTCGACTGTCAGAAATACAAAATGCCTACTCCAAAGTCTGGTGACCCCTGGATTTTAACTACGAGAGTTTATGGAGTTCATTCGATCTGCTGGAAGAACCTAACGAAAAGGAACTTGTGTTGTTATACAAACAACAGAAAGCGTCTAATCAAGAGCAAGTTCCAAGACTGATAGTGGTTACTCAACCACCTGTTGGCATAAATGATTCTGGTGCAGGTTTGAGCACTACTCAAATAGAACCCTTCGTCGAACAAGAAATGAATAACACAGAGCCCATTTTCGACCAATCTGATGATTCTGATTCTGAAGATGAGCCGATGTATGATAATGATGGCGGATCTAGTTCCGATGAAGGTTCTAAGCAGATAACAAGTCTACTAAATCAATATGCGGGTCCTAACAATCAGAATGAAGCATCTACAATTTTTCAGGTTGCTGAAAGAAATCCTACGAATATGGAGAGTGAAGTGAATGTTCCTAATGAAGTAATGCCTAGGAATTTTTCCTACCACCCATCGGAGAATATTAATAAAGAGCTACATGATGGAGTTAAAATGCGCAATCAAATCAACAAGGATCTAAGTTGTTTTTACACCAAAATTGCACCAATTGAAGATATGTGCTTACATCGTTGTTTTATTTTGCAAATTGAACCAAAATCGAACAATGAAGTGATTGCCAATGAAAGCTAGGTAAACCTAATGCAAGAGGAGTTGCAACAATTTGAAAAACTTGGTGTCTGGAAGCTTGTTGACCTACTGGCTAATCACAAAGCTATTGCTACAAAATGGGTCTTCAAGTGCAAAATAGACGATCGAGGAGTAATTATGCGCAACAAAGCTTGAATGGTTGTCAAAGGTTTTCATTAGTAAGAAGGCATTGATTATATAGAGGTTTATGCTCTGGTCACACGACTAGAAGCAATCCGTATTTTCTTGGCTTTTGCATCATGGAAAGGTTTTAAGGTGTACCAACTTGATGTCATATCTGCTTTCCTTTATGGAAAAATGAAAGAGTTAGTGTATGTCGGCCAACCACCGGGGTTTGCCGATCCAGTGCATAAAGACAAGGTTTATTTACTAGATAAAACGCTATATGGGTTGCATCAGGCTCACCCCGTGAGCCTGGTATGAGACACTCTCTTAGCACCTTTTAAGCAATGGCTTTATCAGAGGCACTGTCAATAGCACACTCTCCATGAGGGAAGTAAACGAATATTTGCTTATCGTATAAATCTATGTGGATGACATCATCTTTGGCTCTACAAACGAAGCGCTGTGTAAAGAGGTTGAAGAAGTCATGAAAAATAAATTTGAAATGAATTCAATGGGAGAAATGAAGTTCTTTTGATGACTTCAGGTCAATTAGTTGCCTGATGGTATCTTCATCCATGAGACAAAGTACGTCCACGATATCTTGGAGAAATTCGAATGTCAGGAACGTCACTATTATCTACATCATTGGCAATCAATCATGGCATCTACCCAAATGAACATGGATTCAAGATAGATGAAACCTTATACAGATCAATATTGGATCACTGATGTATCTTACAGCGTCTAGACCGGACATCATGTATCCAACATGCCTTTGCGCCCCATATCAATCGAGTCCTCGAGTGTCACCCCTAATGATAGTCAAGTGGATTTTCAGATACCTGAAGGATTGCCAAGCACCGGCTTGTGGTATCCGTGAAATGACAACGGCGGTTGCCAACTCTTTGGAACACGATTAGTAACGTGGCAATGCAAGAAGCCAACCACAGTCGCTCTCTCTGCTTGTGACACTAAATACGTTTCTTCTTCCAGTTGTTGTTACTAAATCGTGTGGATACAACAACAGATGAGAGAGTTTGGATTGTAGTTTCTTGATATGCCTATATATGTAGATAAAAAGGCTGCCATCACTTTATCCGTGATTTGCCACGAGAAGATGTTGATTCGAATAGAAAAAATCCATACTGATGAACAAAAGGCATATTTTTATACCAAACCATTTGATCAAACTAGATTTAGATATCTTTTGAGACTTAATGGTATGAAGAATTTGACATCAGACGGGGAAATTGAGGTTGAATACGGATCAAATGACAAGTTTTCGTGATCCTCATCGGTTTGTCACATTTTATAGTTTTTGATTTTAGGGGGATAAATGTTGTAGAAAAATCAAAATATTAAAAAATGCAAAAATGTAAAAAAACATGAAAAAGACAAAAAGAGTTTTCGTGTGAAAAGAGGAAATGATAGTACATCAGTGGACTATCACAGTATGCTAAAGAATTGAAGTGTTAAAAGTTTAAACGGGTGTCACTGAGGATGTGCAAGTAGGCTTCGCACATTCAGTAGATTGTTTCTGAGATATAAACCTAAAAGTATAACTTCTTAATTAATCGTTTAAACATCTCTCGGATGTATTGTCTTAGTACACCGAAATTTCGTTTGAGAGTTTGCCGGATCTGAGATACTAGGTCTTCATAGATAATTGATATCTGGGGTATTATACAAGTTCTTATGAGTTTGCATCAGCAATGGACTAGAACTTGTAGAATACTTTTACTTTTAAACCCGGGAACTGCAGCAAATTGTAAGTATCGAAAGATCCAACAATTGCAGTCAAAAGATTCCAAATTGGAACACTACTTTTAAGACGAGCCTTCATCT
This sequence comes from Scalesia atractyloides, assembly GCA_947069175.1. Lineage (NCBI taxonomy): Eukaryota > Viridiplantae > Streptophyta > Magnoliopsida > Asterales > Asteraceae > Scalesia > Scalesia atractyloides. The sequence continues at coordinate 67,045,084 of CAMTDV010000023.1, forward strand.
CTTTGTCAGCAAGATGGTATTAACATGAGCTCTCAAGGTCTCGCACAACCCGGATACAGATATCAGTTAGATATATTCACCTGTAAGATGAAATCTAGAGATTCTTGATTCAGGAGTATATTTTGAGGTGGGAAACACTATTAAGTCAAGTTCTAAGACATCTAATTACCGTATCTCGAAGCAGTTGAAAATATGTAGAGGTTTAAGTGGACATGTATATTAACAATATAAGTGAATCTGTTTAGAATTTAAAGTTTAATCAAGATCAATGGTACTAGTGATTAGTCTCAAAAATTGTTATGATCCTCTTGCACGTTTTCTCACAAGAATATAAACTTTAAACATTACATTTTAGTTTGTTTACAAATCTGCATTCAAAATTCAAAATCCAAAATCCGAAAAGATTTTGTTTCAAAATCTTCCATGGAAACCAAATAATGTTGAATGTGAGCCGGACCAACGAGACTGTTTAGAAATTGTTTCTGTGAGAATATAAGAGTGAATACATTCATGTCAGATTTTAAAGATTCAAATAATGATTTAAGGGGGAGAGTATGATTATGAAGGTATTTCTAGATCAAGTCAAAACTAAGTGTAAAAGATATCTGAGCTATGTCAAAAGGGGAGTTTGTTAATACATATGTCCATAGCTAAGAAATCTCGACAACAAGTTTTGAAGACTCTGGAAGATAAATCAAGATTAAAGATCAAGACTTCGGCAAGTAATGCATATATCTGTTGCCTACGTCTTGATGTAAAAAAGTTTACAAGTTATTATTTGATGTAACATAGATTACCTTCGTGAGATGGTAGATTACCTTCATGAGAAGGTAGATTACCTTCGTGAGAAGGTCGGTTATACCATCTCACGAAGCTCACTTCTCACAAAGGTGAATGCCTATATATAGGTGTATGTACGTTCATTTTAAAGAGAGTTTTTGGTGAACTTGAGGCGAGCCGCCGTCAAAATTTCATAAGGACTGTGAAGTTAATAGAAAACGTTAAAAATTTTGAAATCTTGAGTTTCTACCTATTTCTGATAGATTCCGCACATCCGACATAGGATTAGATATCACCGGAAGATCCTCAAACCGGACCTACATTTAGCATTTGTGTTTATATTTTAGCTTTAGGGTTTAGCTTAGTGTTAGCCTTTAGGTTTTAGCTTTTAGGGATTATAATATTGTTTTTAGGGTTTAACTTTATGGTTTTCGTATGTGCAATGCTACGAAAAACATAAACCCTCAACCTCCCCCACCCCCAAAAAACCTAAACACTAAACCCTAACTTAAACCCCGCCCCCCCCCCCCCATCCCAAGATCCTAGCCCCAACCTACCTAAAAACTAAACTAAACATAAATCCAAAACCTAATGCTAATTACATGTACATATATTGGCATGTGTAATACAATTTTGAAAGTTTTTTTATTCATTAAACTACTCGATTTTTATAATAAAATAGTAAAAAATAAGAAAACAATTGTTGTTTTCTTGTAGTTTTATAGTTTTCTCACGAATAGGTGGGTAATGCTAAATTCAGGCTTCATATATTTCGTGAAAACTGCAAGAACTTAGTAAAAATCCTTTAATTTACACTAATGGTTATCATTAAAGTTATATATTAAAAATGAATATGTATTCGTAAAATTTTTTACACAGTTGTAAATTAACCTTATAAACATGAGTAATTTTTTTCTTTAAACATGAATAACAAATTTATGTACAGTGATTTTAGATTTTCTTTTTCAATGTTGTATTTTAACAATTATTATGCTAGTAAAAAAAAATTGACTTTAATTGGTTTTTTACATGAGTTTTTATGTTTCTTACAATATTTAGATTTGTCAATACATACATACATACATACATACGCGCGCACGTACGTTCGCGCGCGTACGTACGTACCCCTTTTCTATTTTTTTCTGAATGATGTAACCTTCTTCAATCGTAGGGATGGGTGTTTGTGAAATATATATATAAACGTTAAAAGGATAAAACAAAGATTATGAGAGTGGATTTTCTTCAAAGATATAATTCTATATACGTAAGTCGAGAAGTCTTGACCATCGCTTTGACATTCGAATCCGACCCGTTTGGTAGATCTTAGGATCCTACCAAACACATATTTGTGACAATAGTTACATAGGGAACAACCTACTGAGGTTATACCTTATGGTCACATCGTTTGGTTAGTGTTATGATAAGTTACTTCTATGTTCTAAAAAAATGATGACCAAAATGCCCTTTTGCGCATAAATCCATTTTAAACACATGTAAACAAATTTTTGACATATAAACTGGTGTTTTAACATTTTCAAACATGCTTGGGCATTTAAGACTTATCATAGGACATGTTTAACCATCCGATCACACGTTTACGCTAATAACCCGTTAAAGTAGCGTAAACTACCTTAACGAATCATAATGGGTCAAAAGTACTTAGGATCCTTTCCAAATCAGAATGTTGAGTTTGTAAACCATATCACATGAGTTCCAACACTCATTTGGTTTATAAGACTTCATTCTATCCGATCTCCCGTTTGTAGTCCGACACGCTAACGTATTTATCTGACACATTAGGACACGTTTGAGCTTTGTTATTTCGTTGATCAAGAACACTTTCGCAATCCCAAGTGAGTACATAGCCCTCCCCCCTCTTTTACGTTTTCAAATGTTTTGGGGTATTTCATATTTGCCTATAATTATGTTCAAAATTTCAAAACAATATATATGGTTTATGTATACAAAATAATTTTCAAAGTGAGTACATAGCCCTCCCCCCTCTTTTACGTTTTCAAATGTTTTGGGGTGATTCATATGTGCCTATAATTATTTTCAAAATTTCAAAACAATATACATGGTTTATGTATACAAAATGATTTTCAAAGTGAGTACATAGTTCCCCTCTTTCACGTTTTGCAAATGTTTGGAGGTGACTCATATGTGCTAAATCATTTTCAAGTTTTCAAAAACAATGTCTATGGTTTACATATAAAACAATATTATTACAATAATGTGAAAAACTTGTTGATGCGTTATCCATAACACGAATGACATTCATTAGCTTTGGCTAAGCCGACTAGTAGTATGTTATGGTACCATAGGACTGACAATCCCATTATCGGACTATTCACTGGATTTGGTGGAAGTTTGGCTAATGACAGAAACTGTTTCTGATTAACAAATCAATTGTTGATTTGTTAGTCTAGTTAAAGAGACCCTTTGGTGGTATAGTCAACAAATGTTTGAATGTGTTCATTAAAGAACGATCAAAAGTTTTCACAATTAAAAACACAGACGATTTTGTTTATGACATGGACAATTGGTTTATCACATGGACGATTGATCTATCACACGGACAAATGGTTTATAACACGGACAAATTGTTTTGAACAATGTCACGCAATGATTTTCACTTAAAGATATAAACCATACGAAGTTTTCTTTTGAATCAATCTATTACAAGGCTTTTACAAAAGAAATGTTTTTTGTCAAGATTCATGGCTAAAAGGTTTTCACAACTCTAACCAACTTGTTTTAGTTGGTTAATTGTGTTGCAATATCAAACACTTTTGATACGAGGTTTTCACTTAACGACTCTTATAGTCAGACGAGGTGTTGCAATATGTGTACAAGGCCATGAATTTGACACGCTCACAAAACCTATGTACTCGCCGGCATTTTTATGCTGACTCTCTTTTCACATATGTTACAAGAATCAAGACTTGATAATATGATGCATGCTTCACGTAGGAATGGACGCAGGCCTTAGTGACTTAAAACATGAAAGATAATTTATTTATGTGTTGTTTCTGTGTATCCCAAGACAATGTAGACATTTAACTTAATCAAACATAATTTTAAATTCCATGAGTTGTGAAACAATAGTTCTGACATGACTCCCCGACGTTTCCGCCACGGTTTGTTGTTTTACGCGGTCGGGGTGTTACACAAGATTCCGACGGGAGCAAATGCTTTAGAGAAGGGATTAATGCAGTATAATGAACAAGAAAAATCATTATTTTCTCGTGAAAAGAAGATGATGAATATCCTACAACAGGCGATAAAAGAAGATATTTTCACGCTTTTACAGCATGAAAATTACGCTCAATCCATCTTAATGCGCTCAAGGTCAAGTTTCAAGGAAGTGCATAGATGATTAAGAGCAAGCAAGCACTTTTGAAGAAAGAATTCCATATTTTTCATTCATTGAAGTGCGAGTCGATGAAACAGATGATCGAGAGGTATTGTCACCTCGTCGTTGAAATGAAATGATTGGGGGCCAACAAAGACAAGAAAGAGTTGGTAGATAAATTAGCCGATGCACTGCTAGAGGGCAAATGGTCAACCTATCTCATGATTTTAAAAAACTGTCCTGACTACGATAGCACGTTGAGTCTTGCAAAATTTATTAAGAGAAGCTTGAAGGTCATGATTTGGATTTATAAAAGATGGCAAAACCCAGAAGCGCACATGCACAGCAAGATGTTAATCTGTACTTTAAAGGAAATGCTAATGCCAACAACCAAACCTGAAGATTAAAATGGCTTTCAATGCTAACAACTCTTTAAATACTACGCTAAGCAGTAGTATTGGATTTACCTCATTTTTGAGCTATGATCCGAATACTCCTAGTACTCCACAATCATCCAAGAGCTCTAACAACTACAACAGTAGCCAGAACAACCAATCAAATCAAAATCAGAGGGTTCTTCAGTGCAACATAGCGTGAACTTGGAAAATGCACAAGACTTCACTAAAAAATAGCTATGCAACATTTGACTCTACTCGCATCTGTGCTTGAATCTTATGCGAGCCTTGTAGCCGGTAAGATCGGGAATCCTAACATGACTGTTGGTGCATATTTGTGACAACAGCTTAGATTTGGTCTTTGGATATCTTGTAAATAGTAAAATGATAAACGGTTAGCGGGTTTAGTTTTGTAATAGTCAATTATAACTATTGGGCTAGTTCAGACACAATACAGCTCATGGAGGCGAATTGGACTTTAGACCCAATAGCAGTCCATGTAGAGAAACCCTAGCCTAGTTGCATAACCTATCTCTATATAAAGGGAGGTTTGCATTAGGGTTGAGGTTGTTGTTTAAGTTGATGGTTCTGCTGATTGTGTTGCTGTTTTAGTTGAGACTTGAGAGAAAAAGTGTTGAATTGATTGTAAACCTTTGTGTTAGATAATCAATAGAAGACTGTTTGAAGGAAATTGTTCGTGTTCTTGTTCTTGTTTATGTGAAATCTGATCTAGGGGATTCCGCACTCTAGATTAGATAGACGATTCTATGAAGATCTATACGGACTAGGGGACCTACAATTGGTATCAGAGCATTCGGCTCTTGATTTTGCTCGGTTCAGAATCGTGACAACAGAAAAATTTGGGTTTTTGGACGTTTTGGAGGCTGTTTTGGAGTTTATGACGGCTGTTCTAGGGTTTCGGCGGGTTGTTTAGGGTTCTGCAGCGATTTCGGATTAACGGCAGGAATTTCGGATTGAAGAAAGGCATCTCGGATCAAAGGTGTAGCATTTCGGATTGCAGACTTGAATTCCGAATCAGAAATCTGCATTTCGGATCATCAGACTTGCAATTCGGATCAGAAAAGCCCATCTCGGATTCCATTTCGGATTGAATTTCGGATCGGAAGTGTATTCCGGATTCCATCTCGGATCAGAATAGTCTATTCCGGATTCCATCTCGGATCAGAACAGTCTATTCCGGATTCCATTTCGGATAAGAATAGTACATTTCGGATCACTATTCCAAATCACCATCCCGGATTAGCAATTCGGATTCCCCTTCCCGGTTTTCATCTCGGATTGTAAATCCGAGTTACTATTCCAGATTTGACAATGTTCCGAGTTACATACAAAAAGGTGGAAAGTTAACCAGCTGACGTAAGCGGAGTTAAACGTTTTCGGACATAGAATTTGATCCATAAACAATCTTCACAAACCGGTTGTACGGTTAGGCTCGTGTGACTTTTAGGACAAAAAAATCATAATCGGACAATATACATCATTAGATTCGTATCATCGAGACGAGTCTAACAGTATAATTTGGTAACCACTCATTTAGGACACGTTTTAATGTTTTTAACAAGCCGGTTCGGTAAAAATGTCGAATCTGTCTAATCTAAATAATTGTTAAGAATGCAGCACGAGGCTGGCACGACTAATAAACCTCCAAAAATACTGAAAGTTGAAAATTATCTTACTTGGAAGGACATGTTTCAATCGTTTATTGAATACCAGGACACACGGATGTGGATCTGTATTCAAGATGGGTACGCTAACCCAACACATAACTTTGAGGGCAGACAACGGGTTACTTCTTATGTGAACATGTCGGAAGCAGAAAAAAGGATGTATGAGTCGAGAAGAAAGCCTTAGCTGCTATAAAGATGTCATTACCTGATGGCATCAAACAAACATTCAAGCATTATACTACATCAAAAGAGATGTGGGATGCCTAGAGAAGAGGTATGAGGGCAATACTGATGTGAAGAAGAACAAGGTTGATCTACTAAAGAAACAGTTTGCTGTGTTTAAAAGCATGAGGAATGAGTTCCTTGAAGATATTATCATGAGATATTATCATCTGAAGTCATAAATGGACAATTATGACATAGAGGGATACACGGATGTGGAGATAAACGATAAGTTGCTGGATGCTTTACCTGCAAAGTGGGATATCTATACTTTGATGATAAAAGGTGAAGTTGATTATGAAATGAAAGACTTGGAAGAGGTTGTTGAGAAATTGATAGATTATGAGCTCAATATGAAGAAGGAGACTGGATCTGATCAGGTTCAAGATCCAGAGATTTATAAAGGGCTTACACCTTCATCTTTCAACAATGCTTCAAGTGATACTGCAACTGCGTTTCTCTCATGTGAAAATGAGCAGATTGTGACAAGTTCTGAGGGTGAAGTATGTTTTGTAGCTACTTAGGAGGCTCGTCAGGGGCAAAGAGACAACAATCATGTAATAGTAACAACGATACTAAGTCTATACCTCTGAGTGTCAAAAATGCTGAAGATCATCTGGCATTGCTTGCTTCTTTCGTTGCTTCCTACGAGAACTACATTCAATGAAAAATATCTGATCCTGCTACGTTTGATGAAGATTATGATCAGATCGACCCTGATGACCTGGAGGAGATGGATTTACATTGGCAGATGGCCATGATCTCTAGAAGAGTAAAGAGGTTCATGAATAGAACGGGCAGGAAGTTCGTTGGAAAGAATGTGGGCTTTGACAAGTCAAAAGTGAAGTGTTACAATTGTCATAACTATGGACATTTTGCTAGAGAATGTCAATGACCAAAAGCTGAATCTCGTTCAAATCATCCTTTCAAGATTCTCCTGGTCATGGTTCAAGCAACAGGAATGTGTCAACCAACACTGGATCAAAGGCCCTGATCCCTACTGTTAGAGAGGGTTTTTATGATTGCAGTGTTCATCTGGAGTGTGATAACAATGCCTCACAGGCGTTCATGGCTGAGATAGCTCCAGTTGTTGATGAAGAAGTGAAAGCTGATGCTAAGGCAGAGCGAGAGAAGGTAGCTGAAAAAGCTGATGGAGAACATAAGGTAGCTGAAAAAGCTGCTTTCATGGTTGATCTAAGCAAATCAACAGGCGAGGTGTGTTCTAACTCTGGTAGTTCTGTTTGTTTGAAGTGTCGTGAACTGCAAAGTGAAGTTGACACATTAACGAAGCAAAACAAAAGTCTGGTTAATGAGCTCTCAAACCTAAAAGAATCAAACGTTTTCGTAAAACGAAATGAGTCATTATATTTGAAGAAAATAAAGGTTATGAAGAAGAAATACATATTCTAACCTGTAAGCTAAACGAAAAACTTCAAGTTATTGACTTAGCTCATGATACGATGAGTGAGAAAACAAAAGAGGTTTCTGAAAAATGCAAAGAGTTGTCGGAAGCACAACTTAAATTTTATGAATTTTAAAAGAAAATAAATCAATTCAGAGATTCGTCTTTTGTTATGAAACACATGATGAATGGCCTGAAGAAGAGTAATGACAAGACATGTGTGGGATTCAATGGTTTGAATGAAGTTCCACCACCTCTAGGTCACGACTATTCTTTCTTGCCAGATGAAGAAGAGCATACAGACTTTGAGTCAACTACACATGATAGTTCCACATCAGGTAATGTTGATGGTTCTGAGAATGCCAAGAAGGATAATAACGGAGACAAGGTTTTGAAAACAAAGAATACACACCCTAAAAATCAAAAGCAAACTTTTGTTAAAAAGGTTGAATTTGTTAAAGGGAGTGATATGAATGAAGAGGTCACTGTTATTACAAAAGAGTCTAATGTGCAGTTTGCTAAAAATCAAAACAAAGAAAAATCTGAAATTAAGCAAACAAAAGAAGATCCTTCAAAAGCATCATCATCATCGCCTGATGAATCTAAGCAAGAGGCTTCAGTTAAGAAGTCTTCGGCTAGAAAATCATGCTTCAAATGTAACGAAAAGGGACATGTAGCTAGCTGATGTCCTAACAAAAAGAGTGAAGCACAGGTAAGCGAGAGACAGAGAGAAAAATCACCAGCAAAAAGTGGTGATGGTGAGAAGAAGGTTAACTCACCAAGGATATCTGCTACCAAGCAACAAAGTGTTGCGGTGGTGTAGATAAGGGTGAAAAGGAACTCACAATGTTCCTCGTTTTCAAAGAACTCAACAAAGATTTCAGCCTAAATCTACATCAGGCAGATATGAAAGACCTAGAAGTAGTTCACCAAGAATGATTAACTTTAAGGGTCATTCAAGTAATTTCAGAAGTCAAGGTCAATATCAAACTCGATACCAGAATGTTGGTAGTCGAAATTTTTATAATGATGGCTTTAGAAATTATCATCATCAAAATTCATGGAACCCAAATCATAGTTTCCAAAGGTCGCAAAGTCCAAACATGTTTAGGAAACCTCAGGACCAAAGACCTAGTGGAAATCAAAAACCATTTCCATCAACAGGTCTAAGATCCAAGATTCCTGTTAGGAGTGATGGATACTAGATGGATGTTCCTGTGGTTGATGAATCTGGAAGACCCAAGACCATTAAGGCTTGGGCCCCCCAATCTAACTAATTTTGTTGGGTGGTGCAGGAGCTGCTAAAGAGGATTATCAACTTGTGGTATGCTGATAGTGGCTGCTCCAGGCACATGACGGGGGATGCGATATTGTTGACTGAGTTTGAGAATATAGATGGCGGTTATGTGAATTTTGCAGGTGCTAAAGGAGGACACATTACAGGTCGAGGAAAAGTGACCAACGGGAAGATCACACTTGATAAAGTGAACTATGTTGAGCAGCTGAAGCAAAATCTGATGAGTGTGTCTCAAGTCTGTGACAAGGGTCACTCGGTCCACTTTACTAAGTTTAAAGCTTTGGTGTTGAAACCTGGTTTGGTCATACCGGATGATTGATATTGATGAGAGCGCCAAGGAGAAACGACACATATGTTATGGACATGGGTACTAAGGATTCTTCCACTGTGGTGGGGTGTTTACGATCAAAAGCTTCTGAGGCTCAGTCATTGTTGTGGCACAGACGCATGGCCCACATCCACTACCGAAAAATGAATTATATTATTAAAAATGGTTTAGTGGAAGGGGTGCAGTGCAGATGTTTCACGTGGAAGATAAATGACTTCCATGTCAAAAGGGAAAACAACATAAGAAACCTCATAAGTCTAAAATAGTAAATTCCATAGATGCCCCTTATAAATTACGTCATATGGATCTATTCGGTCTGGTGAACGTAAGGAGTATAGGTGGAAAGTACTATTGCTTAGTTGTCACAGATGATTACTCACGATATTCATGGGTTTACTTTTTAGGTATAAAAGATGAGACAGCGGAGACGCTGATAGATCTTTTTACAAAATTGGAGAACGTCCACGGATCAAGAGGATAAGGAGTGATAATGGCACGGAGTTGAAGAATCAGATTCTTGATCTCTATTGTCTTCGCAAATAAATAGAACATCAATTTTCTGCTCCTTATACACCTCAACAGAATGGAGTCGCTGAGAGGGAAAACAGGACGTTGATTGAAGCTGCGAGGACTATGCTATCTGATTCAAAGCTTCCAGTTCTTTTTTGGGGAAAAGCTGTGAACACAGCTTGTTATGTCCTGAACAAAATTTTAATGGTTAAACAGTTTAACAAAACATGTCACGAACTATTGTTTAATCGAAAACCAAAATTAAAAGCCCTTGAACCATTTGGATTACCCTGCACCATTGTGCGAAGTAAAGATAAGCAAAAATTCGATGAGGTAGCTGATGAGGGTTACTTTCTAGGCTATATGCCTGGAATACAAGGGTTTTTAATCTAAAAACTGGTGAAATTGAGGTTGTGTTTAACATGGAAATCACTAGTTATTCACCTCAACAATCAACGAGTGGTCCTCCTACATTATATGATTATGATAGTGTTTTTAAATCATTTAATATTCCTGATTTTTCCAATGCAGATGAGTCTCAAATGATCCACTATGTGATCAGTGAAGATGGAGAGTGTGACTTCATGCCTTGATCAAGTATATCGATGACAGATGCTCCAGAAACTTCTTCCAGGGCAGCTCTAGAGGACTCCAGTGATAGTGAGTCTGAACCTATTTAGGGGGAGGACTTCACTAATCCGTTTGCTAATAGTAACATTCAGGGTGGATTGGATCTAATCTGGGAGATAATCTGGTTGTTGACACAATTGCTACCACACGTGTAAACAGGGATCATCCAGTTGAAAACATCATTGGTGATGCTGCTACAGGTGTTCAGACAAGAAGAGGTGTGCTCGAAGGTTCCTGTTTGTTTACTTCGATTCAGAAGACAGGATTGATTCATGAATGTTTGTATAGCTGCTTTATTGCACAAGAGGAGCTGAAGAATGTTCATATGGCTCTAAAAGACAATTGTTGGGTTGAAGCTATGCAATAGGAACTAGCTCAATTCAAGAAGTTGAAAGTTTGGGAGCTAGTTGACTTGCCTATAGGAGAGAAGGAAATAGGTACTAAGTGGGTGTTTAAGTGCAAGAAAGACGACCGAGGGATTGTGATAAGGAATAAGGCTCGGTTGGTAGTGAAAGGGTTTAATCAGCAAAAGGGGATTGATTATAATGAAGTGTTTGCACCAGTAGCAAGGTTGGAAGTAATTCGTTTGTTCCTAGCTTTTGCTTCATTCAAGGGCTTCAAAGTTTACCAACTTGACGTGAAGAGTGCGTTTCTTTACGGGAAAGTCCAAGAAGTGGTGTATGTCTCACAGCCAGATGGGTTTACTAATCCAGATTATCCAGATCGAGTCTATCGACTTGATAAGGCATTGTATGGATTGCATCAGGCACCTAGGGCGTGGTATGATACACTGTCAGCACATTTGTCAAAGAACGGTTTTGAAAGGGGTCATATTGATAGTACACTTTTCATTAAAGGAAGAAGGAAGACTTTCTGCTGGTACAAGTATACGTAGATGACATCAAATTTGGGTCATCAGATGAGAACATGTTTCATGATTTCGAGGAGGTAATGAAGATCAAGTTTGAGATGAGTGCGATGAGTGAGCTATCCTACTTTCTGGGTTTACAAGTTGAACAGAAGAAGGATGGGATGTATATACATCAGACGAAGTATGTGTATGACATATTGTCTCGTTTCAAAATGGAGGATTGCGCTACTTTCAATACACCTATCTGTGAGAATCACAATCTTGGTCCAGATCATGAGAGTGCGGAGGATGTTGATCCAAGTCAATACAGGGCAATGATTGGTTCTCTAATGTACTAGACTGCTTCAAGACCCGACATCATGTTCGCAGTGTGTCTTTGTGCCAGATATCAAGCGAATCCAAAGGAGTCCCACATGAAAGCGGTGAAGCGGATTCTTCGTTACTTGAAAGGAAACCTAAACTTGGGTTATGGTATCCAGCTGGTTGTGATTTGAAGTTTGTTGCTTTCACTTATCAGACTTTGGAGGATGCAAATCTACAAGGAAGTCTACCATAAGTGGTTGTCAGTTCTTAGGAGGGAGGCTCGTGTCATGGCAATGCAAGAAGCAGTCTTGCGTGTCTACCTCAACGTGTGAAGCTGAATATATTGCTGCGGGTAGCTGTTGCTCTCATGTTCTCTAGATCTAACAGCAGATGCGCGATTACAATTTGAATTTCACTTGTACTCTTATTATGATAGACAATAATGCCACTATTTCAATCACCAACAATCCCGTAAAACACAGTCCACAAAACATATCGACATTCGTCATCATTTGTACGGGTTTGTGCTGAAAAGAAATTAATTGAACTGCATCGAGTCGACACATTAGATAACCTAGCAGATCTTTACACAAAAGCATTTGACAGGGCTCGTTTTGAACATTTAGTCGAAGTAAACAGGATGAGGAATCCTGAATAACCATTTTTCCATAAAAAATTCTGTAAATAAATTTACTGCTTTTCAAAAATCAAAAACATAAAAAAATAGAAAATCCAAAATGAGTTTTCAGTGTGTGGAAAAGAAGAAATGATAGTACATCAGCAAGTTAGACTATGACACTAAAATTAAAAGAAAATTGCTTAAGAGTGATAGCAGCTTCATCATAGGATGTACCAGTTGGAAAAAAGCATGAAATAATCAACATACCTTTGTGATACAAATATAATAAACTGTGTATGAGTGGGTAACATATCAGTGGCGTATGGTTTTATAACCTTAAATCTTGCGTTGATAGATTGCCAAAATCTAAGGTTTTAGATCTTTATATCGTTATTTCATCCGGGGTATCAAGGTCATCCTTCTGCTGCATCCAGATATATGCTGACCTAGGCACAACCAGTATCTTAAAAGAGCTAAAATGTCAAATCCCAAAAATTGAAGAAACTCTCCTAGAGAGTCATTCAAATGTGCAAATTGCATTATTCGTACCAAAATATGGTATTTACCCTAACCCTCGTTGGATATTGGTCTCTTTGCTGTACTTAAGTACTGACCTGATCACCAACTATCTAACGTTGTAATTCCGGTATACTCACCTACTACGATGATTTTTTGTGCATACCTTGATCGTGGGGGTATGTCCTGAAGTGGGACACACTAGTATATCAGTATAAATTATTGCAACATATCACTAGGTAATGGTACTTGAATTGCTCATGTATTGCATATAGAATTATCAAATAGTGTGAAAATAGTTTGATGTTGCTGATATGATCTTCTTAACGGTGATTCTCACAAAAACAGAGTGTTTATTATTTCGTTATTTATTTACTTTCAGAAAATATAAAAATCCGAAAATAGTACATTTTCTTGTATATTCTTAATGTACGGATATTGGTTGTTCATGGAGGAGTTACTGATAGGGGAGACCATGTTAGAAGATGAGTTCAAATTTTTAAGATCTTGTAGATGATTCTGTGAAGATCCATACGGACTAGGGGACCTACAATGACAAAAGAGGATTACGATCAAATCGTCTATGAGGAATTGGAATTAATAGATATCAAATTGTGTATGGCTAGTATAGTTAGAAGAGCTCAACGCTTTATGGAAATAATAAGGTGTAACCGTTTGGAAGGACGAGATGGTAAACTGGGAATTGATAAAGCAAAGGTGACATGTTTTAAATGCCGAGAAAAGGGTCACTTTAAGCGAGAGTGTCTGAAACGAGAAGTCCAGGGTAATCACAATCCGCTTGCTGATGATTACTATAAAAAATCCATCTATTATAAGACTTCTCCTGCTCAAAGTACATCAAAGCTTATCACTGTTGAGGATGGTTCGGCAAAAGCTAACAAAGTACTCATGGTGACTCAAGAGGATGAAGGATTTAACTATAATGATTATATTCCCAAAAAGGAGAGTTTCGCATTGCTCGCTTAGATAATAGAAGAACTAGTGTTTGATGAGGTTGTTGAGGAAAGTTTGAATAAAGAATGTGAAGTTGTGTTTGATGAAACGCCTGATAATAGTGCTTAAGAGTTTGCTGAAGCAATTTATTATGAACGTTGTGCTGAGGAAGATATATTTCATCATGCTTTTAAATCCGTGATTCCTCCAGATGTTTATAATTCTTTTGCAAGTTTCTTTCGAGGTTCAAGCCAATACCAATGCATTCCAAAAACAGAGGAATCTAAGAAGCCAGTTAAATAAATTATAGATGTCACAAAGGAGATGAACGGTGAAAATTTGAAGGAAATAGCTGACAAAGCCATGATGGCGCAGTTACAAGAGGTAGTTCCTGAGAAGAGTCAAGAAGTGAAAGAGTCGGTTAATGAGTTTATTATAGAAGAGGTTAAGGTTGTAATCAAAGAAGGTGAGAAACCATGCACGATATTCTTGGAGCCGTCAAAGAATGCTCAGAAAAGGATTTGAAAGTTAAAGAACTAAAAAATAGACTTATAACTTGTCAAGTGAATTATGAGACACTAAAGTCGCTTATGACAAACTTAGTAAATCAATCAAGCAATTTCAAAAAGTCAGTGAGGAAGACATGGCAATAAAATCAACGCTAAAAGTTGCAATAATGGATGAACAAATGGCAATTAATATCCACATAGACACCATTGCTAAGCTTAAAACTGAACTTGAAGCCATAAAGATTGAGTCTGAACAAATTGTTGATTAGTTACTGAACGTCCTCATTTGTGATTGATCATATTCTTCCACAACAAATTGAGAAACCCAAACAGGAAGAAAATGAATCTGAAAAACAAAACAAAGGTTTGAGGTTATAATAAGTGTCCACCCCCAATGTGAAACAATTATGCTAAAAAATATCCAGATGAGGTGGAAAAGTTGCTCAATTTAAAGCTAAAAACTGAACAAAAAGAAGACGAGCTGTCGGAAAACATTGATGTAACTTATGAATGCCAGTCAGATGTTGTGAAAAACATTGTTGAAAATGTTTTAGGAAATGAATCTGATAGCCTTGATTTTGAAAGTGCTGAGTCAAATTTTGAAAAGTCTGAATCAAGCTCTCATTCTGAAAATGATGAAAGTTTTCACAAGAATTAGATTTCAACATCGAAAAATAGTCTGAATGATGATCCTAATGTGGTAGTTTACAAAATGAATGGATCGGACAAACTGTATTCTGATGAGAAATTTCTGATTCAGAATGTGAATTTTGATAAAGTTGATAAATTGTTCAAGTTGGTCGAAGTTAGTCTTTCTGATCTTGAAAAGCAAAATTCAGCTTACTATTCAAAACCAAAGAAAGTTTATAAAAATTACCATCGGAAGGGAAGGTATTATCCTGAAAACAAAAGGAATGGTTTGGTTTTGACAAGAAGAAAAATAACATGTTTCGAAAACCAGATTACAAAAAGAAAATTGAATTTGGTTTCAGAACAAGCACTATTAATGAGAAAGAAAACCTGACTATAAAACAATCAAATGATGAATTTTATGCAGAAAAGAAACCTGTGAAAAGGCTTTAGGTTCATCTAATGAAAATGATAATAGGTTTTGCTATAAATGACACAAAGTCGGGCATTGCACGACGATCTCTCAAAACAACCCAAAACCAGCTTATAAGGGTGAAGAAGTCTATAGAAGATGTGAAACAAAAAACCCTAAGTTTGTACCTACACGGATTTTAAAAAGAAATAATGAATCCAATAAAGATGTGAAACTAACAATTTTAAATGCTTCAAATTTTGAAGTTGGTGAATCATCAACAAAGAATGAACAAAGGGATTCAAAACTCTACCCCAAAAAGGCATTCTAGAAAACATAAACTTGGGTGGTTAAATCTAAACCATCTTCTGAAGAAGCGAAAGCAACACCTGTTCCAACAAAATCAGAAGTTAAACTCGAGTCAAAGGTTGGACAAGATGTTACAGTCAAAGATGAAATTAGTGGACCAAAGTTTGATATTCCAAACCTACCCAAGACCGAGTAGACTTGGGTTTCACTTTTTAAATAACTACTTAATTACATGTGCAGGGGCTCCCAAGGTCAAGTCAATTCTAAGTGGATAATGGACAGTGGAACTTCTTGACACATGAAAGGAATGCTAGCCTTGCCTTATGGTGTGAAATCAATACGTGGAGGCTATGTAGGGTTTGCGGGTACTCAAGGAGGAAGAATAATTAGAGAGGTAATACTCACGAATGGTGTGGTATGTCACATCCCGATTTTTGGTGTAGCGGAAGCGTGTCGCGAGGTGTGGCCAGAGCGGCAATCGTTGCATTCAACCAAGTAAAGGACAATTGTATTACATTACAAAACGTTAATCCATACTTTTTATTTAACCATAATTCACATATAAACTTTTGTCTTTAAAACAAAGTTCAACAACATTATTTAAATTTAGACATAAGTTTATAAAACATAACAACAAAGACCGGATGAAACATAACATCTTGACTTCACAACAAACGAACAAGATTTTCCCCGATGGACATCCACAAGTTTCCTGTAATACATGTTAGTTTTGAAAACAATGTCAACAAAAGATGTTGAATTCAAGTTATAAATTTTGTATCAAGTGAATTATCAAAAACATTTGAAATAATAAATCCGTTTAATATAGCTTAATGAAACTTGTAAGATCATTAGTGTGTTGCAAGGACACTAATCTGTATGCCTAACAAGGTGGCAACCAAACCTTGACGATTTATTATGTGTCTGAGACACCCGTTTTAGACACAAAAGCACTCTAATACGATATCTTATTATTGTCATAATATAGTGGGGCTCGCCCAAACCCAATAGATCTATCCCCTTGTTCCTCGGTACTTGTCTTTAATTAATGGCCCCAATGCTTGAGTCTTATTCACATGTGATCTAAATATTTTCATTTTTCCCAGCTATATTAATTGTAACATGTATACATACCCGCACGTTTAAAACCATAAAAACATTAAAATAAAAGGGGAAACATTAACTCACAAATTTGTGTTCCGTACTAATCTCTATTCGATTCCTGATACTTTGTTCATTTTTTTTCGACCTACAAGTGTTCTAGTCTATTAGACACTTAGGCTTTCCTTCGTTTTTCATACAAGTATTTTATCTCGAATTTCATACTTGTAATTATTGGTTTTTCTTTGTTGATGTACATTTATATATATATATGTGAGTGTTAGATTGATTAAATAGACCTAGTCTATAATTTAATTGTAAATATCTCAATCTAATAATTCGTTACATATGGGCCTAGCCCAAAAGCTTTTGTAAGTATGGGCCTAGCCCCAAATTTTCTTACTATGTATGGGCCTAGCCCAAGGGCGTAGCCCAACCTAATTTTTGTTTATTTAGTAGGTTAAGCCCAATTGATTTATAAAAGTGGATCTAGCCTAAATTAAAATAAAAGATTGGGCCTAGCCCAAAACAACTTATAAAAATTTGATTAGTCCAAGTTTGCTTTTATAAAAGTGGGCTTTAGTCCAATGTTAGTTTTTATAAAATGGATTAGCCCAATTTATTTCTTTATAAAAGTGGGCTTGGCCCAAAATTACCTTTTATTTAAATGGGTCTAGCTTATGTAAACTTTTATAAAAGTGGGCTTAGCCCAAAGTTTATTTTTATAAAAGTGGACCTTAGCCCAAGTTTGATTTTTATACAAGTAGGCCTAACACTTGTAAATTTTATAAAAGTGGGCCTTAGCCCTACTTGTTTATATAAATGGGCTAGCCATATACTTTATAAAAATAAGTTTAGCCCAATATAAATTTTTATAAAAATGGGATTAGTCTAATAATTGTTTGATTGTGCTTATCCAAAAATATTTATTAGTATTTGTTATAACTTATAAAAAAATTTATTTATAAAAACTATAAGTTATATATATTTAAAAATTCTAGTAAATATAAAGTGTATCGATTTATTTGTTCGTTTTGACCATTAGGTTCGCGTCGACTATTTTATTTGTTTCGTTTTTGTCGTTCGTTTCGTTTATACCATATATTTTATTTTGTCCGAATTGTCCAAGTTTCTCCGAATTGTGCGATATATATATATTATTTTGTCAAAATTTGAATACTTAAACATATTTTTATATAAAAATATATCTATACACATAGTTTATGAGTTCAAAATATATATTTTTATCAAAAATATACATTTATCTTCTCTTTAGTTTAAGAAGAACTTATGTAATTATATTCTTAACTTTTTCATCAAACCTCTATTTAAACAAGATTAAAGTTTCTAATCACTTTTAATCACAAAATTTTTAGTTTAATCATATCTTAATCATGATTAATTTTTATAAAAATTTTGCCATTGTTTCCTTTAAAAATATAAGTTTCCCATGTTTTATAAACATGTTTTAACTAACTAAACTAACTCAAATCATCATCAATCACAATTTTTTATATAAATGTATTAACAAAATATCATGAACTTGTTATAATTTTAATCTTTCTTAATATGGAAACTTTATTATAACTTTTATACAAAATTTTTAAATCATAATTTTTATTTAATGATCTAATACATGTATGATCATATTAAAATATGAGATTATGTTCATGACATATTTTGTTAATGAATCTTGCTAATCTAAACATGCATGTGTTTAGATCACCTTTTTATTAATAATTTTACAAGATTCAAGTTTACTAGTTCATAACAACTTTAAGATCATCAAAAATTATCAAGAAAATCATATGATTATGTTAGTGATCTTAGATTTATTAGTGTTTTTCAAGTGGGTTTTTATATAATTTTTATGATGACCTTGTGAAATTTTTTAAAATAAAAAGTATAACATAAGGTTTTAAGATCTTACTACTAGCACAAGGCTAGGGATGATCTAAGAGATGAAGAAAATGGATTGATCAAAAGTTTCAAGCTTCCAAAGTGAGCTCTAATCCTTGCAAGTTCCTTAGATTTTCATGTAAGCTTGATTTTCTAGAGTTTGGTTTTTAAAAAGTGTAAGATGATGGTAGTGTTGGGCGATTTTGGAGTAAAAAGGAAGGAAGTGTGTTGTTGTTTTGGTGTTTGGAGAATGCAAGAAAATGAAAGCATGGAAATGGTTTAATGTTGTGATTATGTTCTTACACCACCATACACTAACCTTGCTCAAAACTAGACAACACATTATCAAATGGTTAAGTGGCATGGGGATATCACCCCATTATAGCCGTGAGGTGGTGATGTTATTTCTTTTTTTTAAATATGTATATTTTTATATACTTTTATAAACTTTAATAATTATATATATAAGTTTTTATAAAAACAAATGCCCCAAC
The DNA here is from genome assembly GCA_947069175.1 of Scalesia atractyloides. Classification (NCBI taxonomy): domain Eukaryota; kingdom Viridiplantae; phylum Streptophyta; class Magnoliopsida; order Asterales; family Asteraceae; genus Scalesia; species Scalesia atractyloides. Next base: position 67,064,308 of record CAMTDV010000023.1, read on the forward strand.
ACTTTAAAGTGATATTATAGTAGGCCAAAATAATTTATTAGTCTTGTTGTTTCGTTGTTTGGTTGATAAAGTTGGTTCGGATCTTGTACTGGGTAATATCCTGATATATTGTGTATCTTATAAAATTTTATGTTCATAATAATTTTAGTACAATTTTTAATGTCCCGTTAATTAATCTAGCTCTTCTGACTAATAATTTTATCATTTTGAGTTCGGTTCTAGTACAGGCTTTGTTGTCAGGTTTTTACTGAACAAACCGTTTAGCTTTAAATAATAAGATCTATATATGGGTTGTATACTATTTCTAACACCCATTATTATTCTTTAGCTAAAGATATTTATTTTTGACTTTTCGGACAATTGCTAAATTTTGTTACAGAATGCTGAATTTTGCTGCAGACTTGGACAATTTGGTATTATATATAAAATTTTTATGGTATAATACTGCATAAATATTTTATGTCTTAATTCTATTATATCAGACTATACCGTAACTAGTTCTGATATATAATACATGTTCGCGTCGTTGTCATTCGTCTAGGATATGGTTTTATATATTGGTGATCATCACGAATCGATTATCATACCAAACTATGATTTGGTTAAATTCCTAGACTTTTAAGACTTAAAATCAAAGATTAAGTCATGTTATATGATAAATAGACAATGTACTAGTTGTTCAAGTTGTACAGAATTACCAGAATTTTGCCAATTGTCACATTCTCCCCTTGTTCAAGAAAATTATGTCCCGAAATTTAAGTCGTGTCATCCTTTACGTAGGATTTCTAAACAAGTGGGGATACTTTCTTTTGATTTCGTCTTCCCGTTCCCAAGTGAACTCAGGTCCGCGCTTTGAGTTCCAATGGACTTTGACTAGTTTTATACGACTCCTCCTTGTTTTCTGAACTTTCGAATCTAAAATTTCGACAGGTTCTTTGATGAAACGAAGTTTGTCGTTTATATGAATTTCGTCCGTGGGGATAATAAGTGACTCGTCTGAAAGACACTTTTTAAGATTTGACACATGAAAAGTGTCGTGAACGTTATTAAGTGTTTCAGGCAATTTCAACTTATATGTGACTCTTCCAATCTTCTCCAAGATTTCGTATGGTCCTATATACCTCTGGCTAAGTTTTCCTTGCTTCCCGAATCCAACCACGCCTCTCCAAGGGGAGACCTTTAATAGCACTTTGTCTCCAATCTCAAAGGACAATGGTTTGCGGCGTTTATCCGCATAGCTTTTCTGTCTATCCTGAGCGGCTTTAATACGCTCTTCGATTTTAAATATTTTATCCGTAGTTTCTTGAATTAATTCTGGACCTATCATTTGTTTGTCGCCTATTTCCGCCCAACATAACAGATATCGACATTTACGTCCGTATAATGGTTCAAATGGAGCAGCTAGGATACTCGTGTGATAACTATTATCATATGAGAACTCCACTAAAGGCAAGTCAGTATCCCAATTTCCGCCTAAGTCAATTACACAAGCACGAAGCATATCTTCTAAGGTTTGAATGGTGCGTTCGCTTTGGCCATCAGTTTGGGGATGAAAGGTCGTACTTTGATCTAAGCGAGATCCAAAAGCCTTTTGAAATGATTGCCATATGAAACGACCATCTTGATCAGAGATTATGGAAACAGGCGCTCCATGTTTTGCCACGATATCTTTAAGATAAAGTTCGGCTAACTTCTCGGTTTTATCTTTCTCACGTACCGGCAAGAAGTGAGCTGATTTGGTTAGTCGGTCAACAATTACCCAAATCTTGTCGTGATCGTGTGAGGTCCTGGGTAATTTTGTTAAGAAATCCATAGAAATTTATTCCCATTTCCAAGTGGGAATTTCAGGTTGTTGTAACAATCCTGAAGGTTTTTGGTATTCAGCCTTAATTTTTGCACATGTTAGACATTTTCCAACATAAGTTGCAATATCTCTCTTAAGATTAGGCCACCAATATTTGGACTTATGGGCTTCATCTAGAATTAGGTTTCGCAGATACCAAAAAGAGGGACCAAAATTCTGTTTGCAAAATACAAAGTTCTGTTTTCATTTGGTTCTAAATGTTTTTCCATACCTTTAAGCATCTCTGCTTCAAAATTTCCGCTCTCTAGGGCTTCCTGTTGAGCGTCGTGAATTCGAGAGGTAAGGTCATTGTGAATGGTGAGTCTTAATGATCGTACACGAAGAGGCTTCACTCGTTCCTTTTGACTTAGGGCATCTTTGAAAACGTTTGCCTTGCTAGGATGGTATTTACTTTCACAATCGTAGTCATTCAATAATTCAAGCCAACGACTTTGGCGCATATTTAACTCTTTCTGGTTAAATATATGTTGAAGACTTTTGTGATCGGTAAAGATTGTGCACTTGGTGCCGTAAAGATAATGACGCCAAATTTTTAACGCAAATACCACTGCACCTAGCTCTAGCTCATGTGTGGTATAGTTCTTTTCGTGAACTTTTAATTGGCGTGATGTGTATGCAATAACTTTCTCTTGTTGCATTAATACGCATCCTAAACCTTGATGTGAAGCGTCACAATAAACTACAAAGTCGTCTATGCCATCCGGAAGTGATAGAATCGGTGTATCACAAAGTTTATCCTTTAGCAGTTGGAAAGCTACTTCTTGTTTCTCTCCCCAATCAAACTTTTTATCTTTCTGAGTTAGGGAGGTTAGTGGTTGAGCGATCTTTGAAAAATTCTCAATGAATCTCTGATAATAACCCGCCAATCCTAAAAATTGGCGTACTTCGGTGGGTGTCTTAGGTGCGTTCCAATTCTTAATGGCTTTTATTTTTATGGATCGACATGTATGCCTTTTTCGTTGACTACATGTCCGAGAAATTGGACTTCACGAAGCCAAAATTCGCACTTAGAAAATTTTTCATACAGTTTCTCCTTCTTTAACAACTTAAGAATGGTCCTAAGATGGTGTTCGTGATCCTTCTTATTTTGTGAATATATCAATATGTCATCAATGAATACTATCACAACTTTATCAAGATAAGGCTTGCACACACGGTTCATTAAGTCCATGAACACCACCGGTGCATTTGTTAGACCAAATGGCATAACAAGGAACTCGTAGATCGTAATGGGTTCGAAATGCTGTCTTTGGAATACTTTCTTCCTGCACTCTAAGCTGATGGTATCCTGATCTTATATCAATCTTCGAGTAAAAACTTGATCCTTGTAGTTGATCGAACAGATCATCAATCTCGGTAACGGATACCGTTCTTGATTGTGAATTTGTTCAAATCTCAATAATCTATGCACATTCTAAAGCTTCCATCTTTCTTCTTTACTAATAGAACTGGAGCTCCCCAAGGTGAGAAGTTTGGTCTAATAAAACCTTTGTCCAACAACTCTTGAAGTTGTGTGGACAACTCCTGCATTTTCATAGGAGCTAATATGTATGGGGATTTCGCTACAGGTGCAGCTTCTGGAATTAAGTCTATGCGAAATTCGACTTGTCGTTGGGGTGGTATTCCTGGCAAGTTCTCTGGGAAGACTTTAGGAAATTCCTTAACAACAGGGATCTCCTCAACTTTTGGCTCCTTGGATTTCTTGTCAACAATGTGTGCTAAGAATGCTATACATCCTTTTCTCAAGCACTTTTGAGCTTTCATATAAGAAATAATTCGCAGTGGCGTTTCACTCTTCTCGCCATGCACAAGAAGTGTTTCATTATTAGGAATGCGAATAATTTTGTCCGAACACACGACTTTGCTTTGATTATTGGATAACCAATCCATACCGATTACAACATCAAAACTACCAAACTGGATGGGTAATAAATCAATGTTGAATTTTTGTCCGCCTAACTCTAAAGAACATTCTTTAATAATTTCATCAGATTCAATTATCTTTCCATTCGGTAGTTCGATAGTGAATGGAATATCTAATTTATTTGAATTTAGTTTGAGTATATCTTTAAATTCTAAAGATATGACACTAAAATCAGTGCAAGTATCAAATAAAAAAGATGCAAAATGGTTATTGACAGGGAACGTACCAGTGATCACATTTGGATCCTGACGTGCCTCGTGAGCTCCTATTACAAAGGCTCGCCCATGGCATTTGTTCTCCTTTGGGTAGTTTTTCCTAAAGTGGCCCAATTCACCGCAACCATAAAAACATTGATTTCTTCCTCGGTCGTTTCCATTTCCGTAACCTCCTTCTTTCTTGCCTTCATTCCTGTTTCCTTTATTATTACTCCAGCAGTTTTCGGTGCGGTGTCCCAACTTCCCGCACTTATCACATTTGGTGGTTCGGCATCCACCATAATGATGATAATTGCACCTGTTGCACTTAGGTGCACTACCTATATAACCTCTCGGTTTTGTCTCCGCTGCTGCCACGAATACTTTGTTCCTTTTTGCTTTGGGGGTTTCTTTCTTCTTGTTACTCGGTCGGGAACCTTTCTTGAAGTGTGTAAACGTTCTCTTATTCCCATGTGAGGTTGATTCTACATGTGTTTCTTTGGGCATATCCGCATTCTTTTTCGAAAACTTATTCATTCTCACCGCTTCTTCGGTAAGGCTTACTGCAATCGTAATTGCCTTTGTGATGGTTGTTGGATGTGACGAAGTAACCATACTTCGAATTTCTGGAGATAATCCCCAAATGTATCATTCGATATGTTTAAATTCAGGGGTTACCATATATGGAATGACTCGCGAAAGATCATGGAAACGCTGTGTATAACCATACACATCGGGTCCTATCATGGATAAGTTCCAAAATTCGGTTTCCAATTTCTGTAACTCGGCTCTAGAACAGTATTTCTCTCTCATCATATCCTTCAGTCTATCCCAAGTAATTGCATAAGCAATTGCTTCTCCAAGCGTCTGTACTTGCAAATTCCACCATGACAATGCTTCATCCATAAATAAGCCTGATACATATGACACAATCTGGTTGGTAGAACAATTACTCATACGAATCACGGAATCCGTCTTTTCTGTCCAACGCACAAAGGCTACTACACCGCCTGTGCCATCAAAATTCAAGGGTTTGCAATCTAAAAATTGTTTGTTTGTACATCCTAAAATGTTAGATTTCAAGAATTATCAATAATTATATATTGTTAGAAATAAATATTAATGATCATACTTTGGTAATTTTATAAATAACAAACCATTTACGGGCATCTAAACTCTTGGTGGTTCTTGAACCCTTGGCTCAACATTGCGCTCGTGATGCACAAGTGCTTCGGTTATTCGATGATTCACTAGAGCATCGAGCTCGGCTTTGGTTGTAGGTAATGGCGATGGTCTAACTCGGGGTCTACCTCTTCCTCTAATGCCATGATCTTCATATATGAAACATATAGAAGTGGTTAGACGTATATTTGAAACAAATATTGTCTTTCATGGATTAGTATTATATAGTATAAGTGTATATAATATTGATATAACTCAATTTTTATGTATAGTATCCATATTATAAGCACCATAATAGATACATAAAATGAACAATCAACAATGCATAAATAAAAGATAAACATCAACCATTATATGTATACTGTCAACTTGATACATCATTTTTGTGAAGATACAAAAGTAACTCGGAGTTATAACACTTCGATAGACAAGTCATACACAATACATTATAAAGTAGCTATTTTCCTTCACATCATTCTTCAAAATCTTCAAGTTGACGACATATATATCTTCTGCAAAACTGGGTATGAGTACCTACCCTAGAGATATAACCATATACCAACTAAACAGACGGTGGAGGTGGAGGTGGAGATGAACGGATAATCCTCCGGAGGTATGCGACCTCCTCCTTCGAGCGAACGGATACGCTCCTCGTAGGATGGAAATACACTATGCACTAGAGGGTGTCGATGTGGTATAATAGGTGAAGGTGGTGAGGATGTCGTCGGTAGAGATGGTGTCACGGGAGGTGTCAAAGTGGGTAATGGTGGTAACTGAGATGATAAAGATGGAGTACTCTGAGATGCTCGCAAAGTGGAAATCTGAGCCTGCAGCTCACGGATACGGCAAAATAAGATACTATCTGTATCTCAGTAGACGTGACTCGAAACTCAGTGGTGGTCGGTGGCAAATGACTGGGATGATAGGGATCAGATAGGCTCATACCAGGTGGAGGTGATCGAATGTGAATACCGGTATGGTGAGATGATGGGTATGATGGTCCTCCAATAGTTGGTGGTCGTGAATAGGGATGGTGTCTACTCGCATACTGACTAGACTCAGGGAACATAACCCGGGAGGGTCCTGCAGTGTAAGAAGATGCATAAGGATCAGATGTATAAAAGGATCTGGAATGGGTATACGCGGTATATGTAATGATCCATCAACATGGTGAAACGATGGCTGCTCAGATGAGTAGGATATACCTCCCAAAGAGTAATGTGAAGGTCCAGACAAAGGATGAAGAGTGAAACGATCAGTAGCAAATGAAACGTCTCTAGGTAAATATTGAGATGGTCCAGATGGGTAGATGTGACCAGTAGTGATAGCATCATATGGTATGGGATCAACAAAAGTGGGTGTAATAGAATCATCAACAGTGGGAAAAGTATCTAGAAGTGGTGGTAGAGCAGTATCAGGTGAGTGCTCAGGTGGGGGTGATCTCGGAGACGATGGAGCAGATGAGGTAATATCATGACATTAGGCTCATGAGGAGCTACCTCCAGAGTGCGAGATCAAAATCATCTCCGATACCTAGATCATCCTCAAGGTGATCTACATTAACAATAGGAATGACATCGTCATCTCCATCGATGTCGACAGCAAAACGATCTACCACGTTAAGTGGTATAACATGGTGCTCCACAATGTGCTCACCTTCGGGGTGGCCAATGATAACTATCTGGTGGTCAAAGAGTGATAAAGCTAAAACATCATCACCGGGAATATCCCCGGGAATGGGATCGGGTATAGGGTAGGGTAAGGCAAAAGGCTGGAAATCATCGTCCATCCAGTCATCTTCAGAATCATCATGATCTGACTCGTTGTCGAAAATGATAATGACTGGTGGGAGTAGATCGTCTAGTGGTACATAATCTATCTCAGGGTCAGAACTCATAGACTCGGTGTCTGAAAGGCTACTATCGGAAGACATGGTCCTGGCAAACATAATCCGTACAACTTATTTTTGTTAATAAATAATTTTGTTTAAAGATAAATAATCGACAATCACTAAGTTTCAATGTAAGTTTTTCTAATCATAAGTTCAACTCAACTTATTGTTATTGTGTCTATATCTCATAGTGTTGATACAGTTTTGTGTATGTCGCTTGTTCTTAAATACAGTTGTAATTGTACGGTCTTTGCTCAAGTGTCTGTATAGGTTTGGTCGTGTCGAATAGATCGAGATATCCTTCTATTTTGATCTAGTATGACATCTTAGCTTGTCTGTGTTAGTCAGTTGCATGTGTGCATACTGATTAGTCTTGTAGACGTCATGTCTACACACATTCTCCAAGAATCAGGATTCTGTGCCAGTCAGAGGATTCGTACGAAACAGTCTCAAGTAACAAGTGAGTTACTTGTTTCGTACGAAATGAAGTATTTCGTACGAAACACCTGTTCCTCACCAATTCTGGAGTTGTGTTTCGTGTAAAATATTGTCTTCAATATGTCTAGACTCGTATTTCATACGAAACTAGACAGGCACTATATAAGCAGACATGTACCTCTTAGTTCGGTGTTGCCTGAGAACTAGTTAACTGGTTAACTAGTTGGTCAGCCCAGAGAGCTTGTTACCCTTTGAGTTGGTTATCTCTGTAGACGAAGACACAAGAACACAACAAGTTTGTTTGAGTCATACGAGCATTGTGTGTATATGTTTGTACTTGTTCTCAATCATTAATCAAGATAGTGAATCTTTGGTTACCCCGTGTTCTTTACTTTGCTTTGGTTGCATGCACACTTGGATTCCTCACTTGTGTGTGTGTCATATGAACAGGGAACTGGTTTAACACCATCCGCAGGTGGACCTATAAGTGGTATCAGAGCTTTGGCTCTTTCCTTGTTCAAAACCGGGCTTAGTTGTGTCTGAGCTAGTTTGAAGATTTTTGAAGTGTTCTTGAGGTTCCAGCAGAAAAATTAGTTTTGGATAGATAACTAACTTAAAACTTGATTAAAATCTGCTGCATGTAGAAAATTTTATGGTAAAATTTTTCTGAAGAATACCCTTGAAGAAGAAATCTGCAAAAATTTGAATCTGATTAGTTTGGTAGGTTTGACATTTTCTGACTTGGACCTGGACTTGGACTGTGGACTGTTAAAAATCTGTGTTTTAACTAAAAGTGGGTAAGACAACAGGTAATTTTCGAAAAGGCAGGTCTACAAAAGAAAGGAAATTTCTCATCAAACCATTCCTGAAAAAATTCCTCTGAAAAACGCTGAACTAAACATTTGGTGCGACTGAATTATTTCGTCCAAATCATCTTGACACGCACGAAACAACCATTTCGCATGAAGCATCAGTGTTTCGCATGAAACAGGTGTCTCGCACGAAACAAAATTGTTGTTTTCACGTTTTTTAAAGCTTTGTGATTTTAAGAATTTGTCGTATTTTCAGAACCTGTGAATTCTTAAATGGTAATTATAATTTTGAAATTTTAAAACCTATAAATTTTCATTAAACAAGAAAATATAATGAGTTCTAACCCGTGGGATTGGAGTTGTTCAACCTCCAATCAGGAGTCTTCGCAAAGCTCCGCAACATCATGGGTAAAATTTTTGATGCCACAACATACAGCAATGATCTCTGCAAATCAATGGGCGTGTGTTGCGAATCAAAATCAAAGCATCCAAACTCTGTTAATGAGTGAAAGTGAAACATGGAGTAATAATCGACCGCCGAAGTTAAATCACATGAACGATTATCCTTCATGGAAAAGTCGTTTTCATACGTATGTTCTCGGTCAAAACACGGAATTGTGGACGTGTTTCACTACCCCCTATAATGAAGCACTTGAAGAAGCTGGATCAAATCCAACCTCATTGGCCAATGTAGTCGAAAGTGACAAGAAAGCTTACGATGAAAAAGGCATTTGCTATCCTCACAAAAGCTCTGCATAAAGACATTTATCATCAGTTTGTGTATTGTACTACAACAAAAAATTTGTGGGACAATTTAGAAGCAAGAGGTAAAGGTAACGCTGCTACCAGGAAGATTCGGCATGATCTGCTCAAGAAAGAGTTTGAAGGTTTTATGTTCATGGAAAACGAAACCTTGAATGATATCACCACTCAATTTTATCATCTTCTCAGCGAAATGTACTCGTATAAAGTGTTAGCAGCACCACAAGAAATTGTGATGCGATTTGCTGATGATTTACCACCAAAATGGGGTCAATTTATTGATCTTTTAAAACGTACAGGTGTTTTGGACTCAATTAGTATTTATGAATTTGTGCAGAAACTGGAGAACAAGAATGAAGAAGAACTCCAGAAGGCACAACGAGTCTCTGCTGCACAAAACCCTGAAATGTATTTTGGCGGTATAAATGCAGGTACAAGCTCAAGTCAGCAACCGAAGCTGCAGACCGCGTCTGTGTCAAACATGAACCCTTTTCTACCCCAACTAGTTCAAACAAGTCAGTCTACAGGTTCGAGCAATCATACCTATGGATAGACTTTTGATCCGAAATACCTTCCTTCCACAGCCAAGGGATTTATCGCATAAAGCTCCACAGCAAGCTCCTCAACAAGCTTTCTATGGTAGCAACATTCAATCGGCAAATCCCAACACTATCAAACTTGACACGTCAAATCTCTCCAAAATCAACATAGAAGTTCCACAGGAACATGCAGAACTTCTAAATACCATGGTCAGTTCATATTGTGGTTTAGTTGCAGGTCAAATAGGGAACATCCATTTGACAAACGAAGACTACGAGCAAATTGACCGAGATGAAATGGAGCTGATGGACATAAAGTGTGCTTTTGCAAGCGCTATGAGAAGGGCGAAGGATTATATGAGAAGAATGGGGAGAACTAGTTTGGAAAGCAAGAAGGATACAAAATACGGCTTTGACAAAACCGACGTTACTTGCTTCAACTGTGGAGAAAGAGGTCACTTTAAGCGGGAATGCACAAGACCCAATAAGGAAGGAAATCACAACCCCTTTCGTAATCAGTCTCAACCATCCAACACAGCACAGTTCAACAACGAAAGAAGAATAGTAGCTGTTGGCAACTCTAACCACACCAATCAATCAGGACCTTCAAACACGCATTGAGCTATGGTAGTTCAGTCTGATGAAGGATGCGATTGGTCAGTACAGTTGGGAACTGAAAACAACGGATGAACGGCATGCTATGCAAGGATCATAGATCAAAACAAGCATGATCACAGAATCAACACTCAAAATAATGATGATACATCTAGAGATGCTAGTAGTTCTGATGAAGAATGTTCAAGTTCAGATGGTTATGAGTCTAATTCTGATGTGAAGAAAGGAAGTGAAGCTGAGGTTGAAGAATTGCTGAGCGAAGCTGAGTTGTTGAAAAGTGAAAAGGTATGTATGACAGGGAATGCAGAAGCTGCGGTAAAAGAGACAGAGGCACTCTCTACAGATAGTGCAGCTTTTCCTCATCACACTGCCTTTATGGCAAATGTTGTAGGTTCTTCAAAAAAGGTAAATTCTGATCCTGCTATTGTTTGCAATGACTGTGTTGAGTTGAAAATAAAATATGAAACCGTCAACAGTCATAATCAGAATTTAGTGGTTCAACTATCAAAATGCAAAGAGGCGAATTTGGCGCTAACTAGAAATGAAAAAGAATTCAAATTTGTAACAGAAACCCTTAAGAAAAGTGTTTCTGAATTAAAAAAGCAGTTTTGAATAAACAGACAGGAATTAATAACTACATTAATCTCCTAAAAGAAACAAAGAAAGAGATAGCCATCGCCAATTGCAAATATGATTCGATCAAACGCAAATTGGAAAGTTATTCTAACTCCCAATATGTGCTTGATCATATCATTGAAGTTCAAAAACTAAAGGGAGATGCTCAATGCATAGGGTATAAGTCGTGTCCACCCCCAATGAAACACACCTATACCAAAATGCCTGATGAAGAGGAGATGCCTCGTTTTGAACCCTCTGTACCGTTGAATCCTGAGGAATTCGCAGCAAGGTTAGGGTTCGAACTAGGAAATTCCTCTCAAGAACCAAGCAAGCCAGAAAGTTCATCATCTGATGAAGAAGAGGATGATACATCAGATGATGAATCAAGAAATGATGATTAGGATCAGCCTCTTGATGAAAGGAAAAGAGTAGAATTGTCTGCTACTCCTAGTACTCAATCTGTTGAGAATCAAGACAAGTGTGTCTACACAAGAAGTAGATAATGCGATGTATACTTTGGTTGGAGATAAGAAAATATATTCAAACAAAGATTTTCCAATTAAAAATGTAAATCCAATCTCTATAGATCAGGTGTTTGAAAAGTCAACAACTAAACCTTTAGAGAGGAAAAAGTCCACCAAATCACAACCATCATCCGCTTCGAAAGAAAAACAATGGAAGCGAGTTGAAAAGCCTACAATTTCTCAACCAAAGGTTGAAGCAAAAGGCTCTCGTTACCAGAAAAGGCTAAAACTGTTAAATTTGTGAGTTCTAAAGGTACCAATAAAGTCGAAACTTTTCAAGGAAAATCTAATGTTGATTGTAAAGAAAGTTAAGATTTTGAAAAGAAATAGTAAAAACAATTACACCCTACACACTGATGGATGTAATGAAAATGAACCCAGTACCTCAGGATCCACAAATTCAACATCAAGCCGAGAAACACGATCTCCTAGTTTTGTTGAAAGGAGAACATGTTTCAAATGTGGAGAATTTGGCCACATTATAAAGGATTGTCAAAATCCAGCCAAATCAAGATGTATAGAGAAGACACCTCATGAACCAACTTGCAAACGTAAATATGTTTCTCCGACACAATATAAACAGATTATTAAAGATCAAAAAGAGAAACAAAAACGTAAACAAGTAAAAGCAGTTGAGAAAGCTTTAAAATCGGATTCTTCGAAAAAGGATCAAAGATCCTCAAAGTCAATAAAACTAAACACTATTAAAACTGTAACTAATAGTAAATCTGATAATAAACAAGGATCTTGGAAACAGAAGACCGGGAATGGTTCAAAAGGAGTTTCTCACTTTGTTAATCATCAAGAAATTGAGATTACATTTCTCGATGATAAGGGATGACCCAAGACCACTAAGGCTTGGGTCCCCATCTCAAACTAATCTTGTTTGTGCAATGTGCAGGGTGTTCCAGGAGGAACTATAAACAATCATTGGATTGTTGACAGTGGAGCATCAAGGCACATGACAGGTGACTCACAACTCCTATATGATGTGAAAAAAATAAGGGGTGGTTATGTTGCTTTTGCTGGTGACAAAGGTGGATACATCACTGGAGAAGGAATGGTCTCCAATGGTGTTGTGAGCTTCGACAAGATCAATTATTTGCAGCAAATTGATCACAATCTTCTTAGCGATTCTCAAATCTGCGGCAAGAAGTTCACGGTATATTTTGATGATGCCGGATGTTATGTGCTGAAGCCTGGATTCAAGATCCCCAAGGAATGGATTCTCCTGTCGCCTCCAAGAATTAATGATCTGTATATTCTTGATATGAGCCAAGCTATTACAACATCTGCACAAGTCACATGTTTTGTCTCTAAAGCCACCGAGAAGGAATCAATCTCCTGGCATAGACGTATGGGACACATTCACCCAAGGAAAATGAACTATTTGGTGTAGAACAATCTAGTGAATGGTATACCAGTGAAGAATTTCATCTTCAGGTCGTTTGTGTATCATGCCAAAAAGGGAAGCAAGTAAGAAAGTCCCATCCCGTGAAGAAGATCAACACTGTGAATATGCCACTGGAACGTCTTCATATGGACCTCTTTGGACCTATGAAACACAAGACAACCTTTGGTGATTCTTAATATCTGGTAGTTACTAATGACTATTCCAGATTCTCATGGGTAAACACGTTGGAACACAAGAGTGAAGTTCTTACTATCCTCAAGAATCTCCTGACTCTGCTAGAAAATTTGTACAATCTGAAGGTAAGGAGAATCAAAAGCGACAATGGCATGAAATTCAAGAATCAAGTTATGGATGAGTACAGTTCTCGATACACTCCACAATAAAATGGCATCGCTGAGAGGAAAAATCGAACTCTTATTGAAACTGTAAGAACCATGTTAGTAGAATCAGAACCTCCTGTTCAATTTTGGGGAGAAGCTGTTGCTATTGCGTGTTATACGATGAATAGAGTTCTGATGGTGAAGAGACATGGGAAGACATTCTTGAGTTGTTACATAAAAGGAAACTGGATATTTCTTTCTTAGAACCTTTTGGAGCTCCATGCACTATGATCGACCCACATGGAAAGTTTGGTCCCAAGGCTATCGAAGGTTTCTTTCTTGGATATGCTACTCCAAATTTTCGGGTGTGGAATTTATCTTCGAAAAAGATTGAAGAATGGGGTAAAGTCAAGGTTCAGAGATATACAAAAGCTACAAGAGCTCCGGGTGCTCCTTGGATGTTTGACTACGATGGGATATTTGACTCCTTTAATCTGCCAACTTTTGATGATACAACAGCTGCTGCTTAGATGCTTTTGGAAAGTGATACTGTAGTAGACTCGTCATTAGTTCGACCAATTATTGTTAACCCTCAAGTGTCGACCTCGGTTAACAATCTTGTTCAAAATGAAGAATTCGAAGACTCTGAGGATTATAATGTTTCATCAGAAGACAATGAGTTTCATGATGCTAATGAAGCTGCTTCTGGTACGGTTCCTGTAATTGCAGATGGTACGTCAAATATTCAACCTCAAGGAACGACTGAAGGTCAGGCGTCTACAACGCCATCAAATCCAGCTGTCGAATTAATTGTTGATCTGAATATCAACAATTTGGATATCAATTCTCGAGTTCCTGATGTGCCAGAAACTCGAATTCATAATATCCATCCTCAGCAGAATTTCATTGGAGATGTCCAGAGTGGTGTGCAGACTCGTAATCAGCTTCGAAACAACCAGAATAGCTGGATTGTATTCGGAAATCAGGGAATCTGGTGGTCTGAATGATTGGTCTTTTGCCTGCTATGTGTGCCAAGTAGAACCAAAATCTTGGAAGGAGGCAATGCAAGAAGACTCGTGGGTTGAAGCCATGCAGGAAGAACTTCAGCAATTTCAGAAGTTAGGCGTCTGGAAATTGGATGACAGGCCTGACGGCTACAAGAAGATTGGTACACGATGGGTGTACAAGTGCAAGAAGGATGACCGAGGTGTTGTTGAGAGAAACAAAGCGCGATTGGTTGTTCAAGGTTTTAATCAGGTTGAAGGGGTCGATTACAATGAAGTTTATGCACCGGTTGCACGACTTAAGGCCATAAGAATCCTTTGGCTTATGCGTCCTTCAAGAAGTTCACCGTTTATCAGATGGATGTGAAGAGTGCATTTCTTCATGGTGTGGTAGAAGAGGAAGTATATGTTGAGCAACCGCCAGGTTTTGAAGATCCTCTTTATCCTGACAAGGTTTGGCTTCTCAACAAGGCGTTATATGGTCTTCATCAAGCTCTGAGGGCTTGGTATGAAACATGTCTACCTATCTGTTGAAGAACAGTTTTTGACGAGGCCAGATCGACTGTACTCTCTTCATCAAGGAATGGGACGAGGATTTGCTGCTAGTACAGGTTTATGTTGATGATATTATATTTGGGTCTACTAACACTCGAATGTGCAAAGTATTCGAACAGGTTATGCAGGAGAAGTTCGAGATGAGCGCAATGGGAGAAATGACTTTCTTTTATGTTTGCAGGTTCACCAATCAAAAGAAGGGATTTTTATCCATCAAACCAAGTACATTGGAGATATTCTCAAGCGATTTCAGATGGATGACTCAAAGCCTTTGGGAACTCCATTAGCTCAAAATCATGGGATTACTCCAGACGGAAGGGGTGGAACATGTAGAACCATCTCTCTATCGTGCAATGATCGGATCTCTCATGTATCTTACTACCTCAAGACCTGATATAATGTACCCAACATGCCTTCTGGAACGCTATCAGTCTAGTCCGAAGGTTTCTCATTTGATGGCTGTCAAAAGGATCTTTCGTTATCTAAGGGTCGTCCTGACACTGGTCTATGGAACCCTAAAGATGATAACTTTGATCTGACAACATTTAGTGATTCTGATCATGGCGGATGCAAAATCGATGCAAAGTCAACAACAGCAGGATGTCAGTTCTTGGGAAATCGCCTAGTCAAGTGGCAATGCAAAAAGCAGATTTGTGTAGCTACATCAACATGTGAGGCTGAGTATATTTCAGCTTCTAGTTGCTGCTCTCAAGTTCTATGGATTCAACAGCAAATGCGCGACTACGGTTTTGAATTTCTTACTACTCCTATTTTTATTGACAATGAAGCTGCTTTGCAGATCACTCGGAATCCTGTACAGCATTCAAAAACAAAACACATTGAGATTAAATATTATTTCATACGTGATTGTTATGAAAAGAGACTTATCGATGTTGTTAAAATCCACATTGATCACCAACGTGTCAACCTTTTTACTAAAGTCTTTGATAAATGACGTTTTGATTATCTACTTTTGGTCAATGGCATCAAGGTGAAGCCCGAGTAACTCAATCATGGCTAACTATTTTTGTAAATACTTTTCTAAAAATCTAAAACTACAAAAAGATTTTCAGTTTTATATTTTAGGGGGAGTAAATTTTAAGAAAAAAAAATATGTTTTTTATTTACCTTCTTTGTTTAAGGGGGAGAAAATTCAGAAAGATACAAAAACATTTAAAAATCAATCAAAAATGAGTTTCTTGGATAAGTTGAAGATGATGAAATTCACCGGTAAATCTGTCGGAAATGGTTAAAAGCATAGAAAGAAGATTGATAAGTAGCTTTACTTATGATGTATCGGTAGGCTCACAATCAAACTAAAATGTGCAGGTTGATATAAACTTAACAGACAGAACGCCAGGTGGGAACCATTGGCATATGGTCTTGGTACCGAAATTTCGTTTGATAGAGTGCCGAGGTTCTGAGATATACGGTCTTTATGTTGGCTTATCATCTGGGTATCATGGTTGAATCTTTTGCCGAAAAATAACGGTGGCGCAAGTCTAGAACTTCCATGATATCATACATACGTGTTCATACTACATTCGACCTTCAAATAAGTAATAAAAATATCACATCCCCAAAATAAGTGATAAAATATCACAACTTTATGCGGGAGTTAAGTTCGTCTCTTTGTCGGTACGATGGTACTAACCTGTTCACGGACTTACTCCTGTGCCTTGTATGCATATGAAAATCAAGTTCCACATCAATAAGTGACTAAATCACAAAGGGATTGTTTTCAATCAAAAATAAGTGAGTATCTCACATCATTCATATACGTCAAAACAGATGATAAAGCAGTATACTCACCGGTAAGATTTTCTCTCGTACATATCTTGATACGGGAATGTGTCGTGACGTGGTTAAACACCGGCTAGTAAGTATAAATCCATACCTTAATCATATCTCCTAATCATGATTACATCTGATAAGTCTGAGCTTACGTGGACAAAAATACATATAATCATAGTTGAATATTTATCTGTTTAATTTTGAAAACCTAATACCATCTTTGACAAAGATTAAAATGCTTGTATGATTCCTTTACCTTGAAACTCGAAAAAGATTGTAGTTTATCTGCGTATTTAGTTTTTAAGTCTAGTTTACTTAGTTGCTTATGTAATTACTTTTTGAAACTTAGCCAAAGTTGATACTCGAAAGTTTTCTACCAAGATACGCCAGAAAACCATTTGTTTGATATTGCAGCTTCATAAAGTAATATCTTGCGACAAGTAATCCATCAAAAGAAATCCAAAATCTGAAATTCGTTTGAGTGTGTATCTCATACGAATGAACCTAGTCATTTGTTTTTACTTGGTCACTTGTTTTTCTCAAATCTTCTGCTGGAATTCATACGAGTGTGTGTATCTCATTCAGGGAATACAATCATATGAAGATTTTATGATAAGTCTTTCGTGTGTATCCCCTGAGAAAGTTGTGTTCTAATTATATTTGTCTATTGAGTATAGATTGATACAAAAGAACATGAACAAAGACCAGCAACGAATAAATCTGGCAAGTTAGAAGAGGAAACAAGAAAGATTTGAAATTTCTTAGAAGTTCGAAGACCTGATGCTCAAATCATTAGATAGCAGATCTATCAATAGATAGAAGATCTTCAGGGGGAGTTTGTTGATCCTCCAAACCATTCTATGTGAAGACCAAAGTCTGAAGACCGAAGACTGAAGACCGAAGACCAAGCAACATCCAAGGGGGAGTTTGTTGATACAGTTTTGTGTCTTTCGCTTGTTCTTAATTACAGTTGTAATTGTACGGTCTTTGCTCAAGTGTCTGTATAGGTTTGGTCGATCGAAATATCCTTCTATCTTGATCAAGTATGACATCTTAGCTTGTCTGTGTTAATCAGTTGCATGTGTGCATACTGATAAGTCATGTAAACGTCATGTCTACACACGTTCTCCAAGAATCAGGATTCTGTGCCAGTCAGAGGATTTGTACGAATCAAGGATTTTGTGCGAATCACAGGATTCGTACGAAACAGTCTCAAGTAACAAGTGAGTAACTTGTTTCGTACGAAATGAAGTATTTCATACGAAACACCTGTTCCGCACCAATTCTGGAGTTGTGTTTCGTGTAAAATATTGTCTTCAGTATGTCTAGACTCGTATTTCGTATGAAATTAGACAGACACTATATAAGCAGACATGTACCTCTTAGTTGGGTGTTGCCTGAGAACTAGTTGACTGGTTAGCTAGTTTGTCAGCCTAGAGAGCTTGTTACCCTTTGAGTTGGTTATCTCTGTAGACGAAGACACAAGAACATAACAAGTTTGTTTGAGTCATACGAGCATTGTGTGTATATGTTCGTACTTGTTCTAAATCGTTAATCAAGATAGTGAATCTTTGGTTACCCGTGTTCTTTAATTTGCTTTGGTTGCATGCACACTTGGATTCCGCACTTGTGTGTGTGTCATATGAACAAGGAACTGGTTTAACACCATCCGCAGGTGGACCTACACATAGACTAGTTTTGTATAATGACCTTGCGCTATTGTTTTTTTTTTTTAACATTTGATACTAGTGGACAGTTCTCCCCGAGATGACAAACCAAAAATACTATTTCAATTTTTGTAAACAACTCACAAAAATTTATAAAAGAGCATTTTGAAATTGTAGACTAGACTCAAAAGAATCTTAGTTCACTACAATAGAAGCTCTGATACCAGGTCTGTCACACCCCGATTTTCGGTGTAGCGGAAACGTGTCGCGAGGTGTGGGCAGAGCGGCAATCGTTGCATTCAACCAAGTAAACGGCAATTGTATTACATTACAAAACGTTCATCCATACTTTTTATTTAACCATAATTCACATATAAACTTTTGTCTTTAAAACAAACCACAAGTTCAACAACATTATCTAAAATTTAGACATAAGTTTATAAAACATAACAACAAAGACTGGATGAAACATAACATCTTGACTTCACAACAAACGAACAAGATTTTTCCCCAAAGGCCATCCACTAGTTTCATGTAATACATGTTAGTTTTGAAAACAATATCAACAAAAGATGTTGAATTCATGTTATAAATTTTGTATCAAGTGAATTATCAAAAACATTTGAAATAATAAATCCGTTTAATATAGCTTAATGAAACTTGTAAGATCATTAGTGTGTTGCAAGGACACTAATCTGTATGCCTAACAAGGTGGCAACCAAACCTTGACGATTTATTATGTGTCTGAGACACCCGTTTTAGACACAAAAGCATTCTAATACGATCTGTTATTATTGCCGTAATAGAGTGGGGCTCGCCCGAACCCAATAGATTTATCCCCTTGTTCCTTGGTACTTGTCTTTCATTAATGGCCCCAATGCTTGAGCCTTATTCACATGTGATCTAAATATTTTCATTTTTCCCAGCTATATTAATTGTAACATGTATACATCCCCGCACGTTTAAAACCATAAAAACGTTAAAATAAAAGGGGAAACATGAACTCACAGATTTGTGTTCCGTACAAATCTCTATTCGATTCCTGATACTTCGTTTGTTTTTTTTCGACCTACAAGTGTTTTAGTCTATTAGACACTTAGGCTTTCCTTCGTTTTTCGTACAAGTATTTTATCTCGAATTTCATACTTGTAATTATTGGTTTATCTTTGTTTATGTACATATATATATATATATATCTCTTTCATATATATATGTGTGTGTGTTAGATTGATTAAATGGACCTAGTCCATAATTTAATTGTAATATCTCAATCTAATAATTCATTACATATGGGCCTAGCCCAAAAGCTTTTGTAAGTATGGGCCTAACCCCAAATTTTCTTACTATGTGTGGGCCTAGCCCAGTTCGTTTCATGTATGTGAGCCTAGCCCAACCTAATTTTCGTTTATTTAGTAGGTTAAGCCTAATTGATTTATAAAGGTGAGTCTAGCCTAAGTTAAAATAAAAGATTAGGCCTAGCCCAAAACAACTTATAAAAATTTGATTAGTCCAAGTTTACTTTTATAAAAGTGGGCTTTAGTCCAATGTTAGTTTTTATAAAATGGATTACCCCAATTTATTTCTTTATAAAAGTGGGCTTGGGCTAAAATTATTTTTTATTTAAATGGGTCTAGCCCATGTAAACTTTTATAATAGTGGGCTTAGCCAAAGTTTATTTTTATAACAGTGGACCTTAGCCCAAGTTTGATTTTATACAAGTAGGCCTAACACTTGTAAATTTTATAAAAGTGGGCTTAGCCAAAAGTTAATTTTATAAAAGTGGGCCTTAGCCCTACTAGTTTATATAAATGGAGTAGTTCATATACTTTATGAAAATAAGTTTAGCCCAATATAGTTTTTATAAAAATGAGCTTAGTCTAATAATTGTTTAGTTGGGCTTATCCAAAAATATTTACTAGTATTTGTTATAACTTATAAAAAAAAATTATTTATAAAAACTATAAGTTATATATTTAAAAATTCTAGTAAATATAAAGTGTATCGATTTATTTGTTCGTTTGGACCGTTAGGTTCGCGTCGACTATTTTATTTGTTTCGTTTTTATCGTTTGTTTCGTTTATACCATATATTTTATTTTGTCCGAATTGTCCAAGTTTGTCCGAATTATCCGATATATATATATTATTTTGTCAAAATTTGAATACTTAAACATATTTTTATATAAAAATATATCTATACACATAGTTCGTGATTTCAAAATATATATTTTTATCAAAAATATATATTTATCTTCTTTTTAGTTTAAGAAAAACTTATGTAATTATATTCTTAACTTATTCATCAAACCTTTATTTAAACAAGATTAAAGTTCCTAATCACTTTTAATCACAAAATTTTTAGTTTAATCATATCTTAATCAAGATTAATTTTTATAAAATTTTTTGCTATAGTTTCATTTAAAAATATAAGCTTCCCATGTTTTTATAAACATGTTTTAAGTAACTAAACTAACTCAAATCATCATCAATCACATTTTTTATATAAATGTATTAACAAAATATTATGAACTTGTTATAATTTTAATCTTTCTTACTATGGAAACTTTATTATAACTTTTATTCAAAATTTCTAAATCATAATTTTTATCTAATGATCTAATACATGTATGATCATATTAAAATATGAGATTATGTTCATGACATATTTTATTAATAAATCTTGCTAATCTAAACATGCATGTGTTTAGATCACCTTTTTATTATTAATTTTGCAAGATTCAAGTTTACTAGTTCATAACAACTTCAAGATCATAAAAAATTATCAAGAAAATCACATGATTATGTTAGTGATCTTAGATTTATTAGTGTTTTTCAAGTGGGTTTTTATATAATTTTTATGATGATCTTGTGTAATTTTTTAAAATAAAAAGTATAACATAAGGTTTTAAGATCTTACTACTAGCACAAGGCTAGGGATGATCTAAGAGATGAAGAAAATGGATTGCTCAAAAGTTCCAAGCTTCCAAAGCAAGCTCTAATCCTTGCAAGTTCCTTAGATCTTCCTTAGATTTTCATGCAAGCTTGATTTTCTAGAGTTTGGTTTTTAAAAAATGGAAGATGATGGTAGTGTTGGGCGATTTTGGGAGTAATAAGGATGGAAGTGTGTTTTTGTTTTGGTGTTTGGAGAATGCAAGAAAATGAAAGCACGAAAATGGTTTAATGTTGTTATTATGTTCTTACACCACCATAAACTAACCTTGCTCAAAACTAGACAACACGTTATCAAATGGTTAAGTGGCATGGGGATATCACCCCATTATAGCCGTGAGGTGGTGATGTTATTTCTTTTTTAATATATATATTTTTATATACTTTTATAAACTTTAATAATTATATATATAAGTTTTTATAAAAACTAATGCCCCAACACTTTAAAGTGATGTTATAGTAGGCCAAAATAATTTATTAGTCTTGTTGTTTTATTGTTCGGTTGATAAAGTTGGTTTGGGTCTTGTACTGGGTAATATACTGATATATTGTGTAACTTATAAAATTTTATGTTCATAATAATTCTGGTACAACTTTTGTTGTCCTGTTAATTAATATAGCTCTTTAGACTAATAATTTTGTCATTTGTGTTTGGGGTTCTGGTACCGGCTTTGTTGTTAGGTTTTTACTGAACAAACCGTTTATCTTTAAATAATAAGATTTATATATGGGTTGTATATTATTTCTAACACCCATTATTATTCTTTAGCTAAAGATATTTATTTTTGACTTTTCAGATAATTGCTGAATTTTGCTGCAGACTTGGACAATTTGGTATTTCATATAAAATTTTTATGGTATAATAGTGCAGAAATATTTTATGTCTTAATTCTATTATATCAGACTGTACCGTAGCTACTTCTGATATTTAATACATGTTTGCGTTGTTGTCATTCGTCTAGGATATGGTTTTATATATTCGTGATCATGACGAATCGATTATCATACCAAACTATGATTTGGTTAAATTCCTAGACTTCTAAGACTTAAAATCAAAGATTAAGTCATGTTATACGATAAATAGACAATGTACTAGTTGTTCAAGTTGTACAGAATTACTGGAATTTTGCCAATTGTCACATGGTATCTTTTGACAATGTCAACTACATCACCGAATTAGAGAATAACTTGCTAAGCATTTCACAGATTTGTGATAAGAAGTTTACAACTCATTTACGGATAAAGAATGCCTAATTCTGAAGTTGGGATTCAAAATTCCCGAGGAGTGGATCCTCATGCGCGCTCTAGAGAAAATGATCTTTTTGTCCTTGACATGAGCGTTGCATCCACTACTACAAAATCGGCTCAATGTTTTACATCAAAGGCTACAGAAAGGGAATCAATATTATGGCACCGAATGATAGGGCATTTACATTTACGGAAGATGAATTATCTGGTGCACAACAATCTGGTGGAGAGTGTGAATCTTATGAGTTTCCACTTGAGTGATGATCGTATTAACTGTAAAAATGGAAAGTAGCACAAGAAATCTCACCCAAGAAAACTTCTGAACTCTATCAAGCTACCACATTGAGAGGTTACATATGGATCTGTTTGGGCAAGTAAACGTCAAAAGTATATCTGGTGATCAATATTGCCTTGTTGTGACTGACGACTACTCAAGATTTTCATGGGTTCTATTTTTGAAAAGCAAAGACGAGACGTTTCAAAATCTAATGGTTAGAGAAGTTATACCATCTATCGATAAGAAGGATTCATAGCGACAATGGTATTGAATTCAAAAATAAAAGAATGGAAGAGTTTTGCAATACCAAAGGAATACTTCATGAATTCAGGGTGCCCTATACTCCATAAGAGAATGGAGTCGCTGAACGAATGAACCGAACTCTAATTGAAAGAACAGGCACAATGCTCGCAGATTGTGAACTATCTGTCAGTTTTTGGAGTGAAGCAGTTGCCTCTTCTTGTTACACGCTTAATCGAGTATTAACAGTCCAGGCTCATAAGAAGACATACTTTGAGTTTTTTAATCAGCGAAAACCAAATTTTGAATTTTTAGAACCGTTTGGATCTCTATGCACAGTCATTGATCCGGATGGTAAATTCGGAGCTAAGTCTCTAGAGGGATTTTTCGTGGGGTATTGCTAGTCCTTTGAGAAGAGTATTTTTACCTAGCATAAACCAGGTTATTCTAGCTCAACATGTTGACTGCTAGAGATACATGTCACCAACACAGAAGCTTGGTGATCCATGGTTGTTTAACTATGAGAGTTTGTGGAATTCTTTCAAACTACCAGAAGAACCTACTAAAGAGGAGCTTGTATTGTTATATCAAAAACAACAATCCTCTGCTCAAGAACAAATTCTGAGACCAATAGTGATTTTATAATCACAAGTTGGCACAAACGACCTTGAGGCGGGTCGAGCAACATTCAACAAGAACCCGTAATCGAACCAGATGTAAACAACACATCACCCACTTTTGATCAATCCGATGACTCTGATTCTAATAGCCAGCTAACATATGATAATGGAGGATCTAGTTTCAATGAAGGCTCAGAGCAGATAACAGTTTAATTAATCAATATGTAGGTCCTAACAATCAGAATGAAGCTTCAACGAGTAATAAGATTGCTAAACAGAACATTACAAATCTGGAGAATGAAGTGAGTGTTTCTAATGAGGTGATGCCAAGGACGATGTCTTACCACCCTTTAGACAACATTATTGGAGAGTCGTAGGCTGGAGTAAAAATGAGAAATCAGATCAAAAAGGTTCTAAGTTGTTTTTATACTAAAATTGTACCAATTTAAGAAAAATTCTATATAGTTGTTTTATTTCACAGGTTGAGCCCAAAACGTACAAAGAAGCGCTTACCAAAGAAACCTGGGTAAACGTAATGTAGGAAGAGCTATGACAATTTTAGTAACTTGGAGTCTGGAAGCTTGTAGATCTACATGATAATCACAAGTTAATCAGTACTAGGTGGGTCTTCAAGTGTAAGAGAGACGACACACGTGTTATCATACGCAATAAAGCGCGACTGGTTGTCCAAAGTTTTCATCAGAAGGAGGGTATTGATTACACAGAGGTCTATGCTCTTGTCACTCGATTAGAAGCCATCCGCATATTCCTGGCCTATACGGCAAGGTGTACCAGCTTGATGTTAAGTCCGCTTTCCTATATAGCAAGGTGTAAGAGGAAAGAGGAGCTTGTATTGTTATATCAAAAACAACAATCCTCTGCCCAAGAACAGATTCTGAGACCAATAGTGATTTTATAATCACAAGTTGGCACAAATGACCTTGAGGCAGGTCCGAGCAACACTCAATAAGAACCCATAGTCGAACCAGATGTAAACAACACATCACCCACTTTTGATCAATCCGATGATTGTTATTCTAATAGCGAGCTAACATACGATAATGGAGGATCTAGTTTCAATGAAGGCTCAGAGCAGATAACAGTTTACTTAATCAATCTGTAGGTCCTAGCAATCAGAATGAAGCTTCAAGGAGTAATCAGATTGCTAAACAGAACATTACAAATCTGGAGAATGAAGTGAGTGTTTCTAATGACGTGATGCCAAGGACGATGTCTTACCACCCTTTAGACAACATTATTGCAGAGTCGTAGGCTGGAGTAAAAATGAGAAATCAGATCAAAAAGGTTCTAAGTTGTTTTTAAACTAAAATTGCACCAATTTAAGAAAATTCTTATATAGTTGTTTTATTTCACAGGTTGAGCCCAAAACGTACAAAGAAGCGCTTCCCAAAGAAACTTGGGTAAACGTAATGTAGGAAGAGCTGTGACAATTTGAGTAACTTGCAGTCTGGAAGCTTGTAGCTAGATGATAATCACAAGTTAATCAGTACTAGGTGGGTCTTCAAGTGTAAGAGAGACAACAGCCGGTGTTATCATACGTAATAAAGCGCGACTGGTTGTCCAAAGTTTTCATCAGAAGGAGGGTATTGATTACAAAGAGGTCTACGCTCCTGTCACTCGATTAGAAGCCATCCGCATATTGCTGGCCTATACGGCAAGGTATACTAGCTTGATGTTAAATCCGCTTTCCAATACAGCAAGGTGAAGAGGAAAGAGGAGCTTGTATTGTTATATCAAAAACAACAATCCTCTGCTCAAGAACAAATTCTGAGACCAATAGTGATTTTATAATCACAAGTTGGCACAAATGACCTTGAGGCAAGTCCCAGCAACACTCAACAAGAACCCGTAGTCGAACCAGATGTAAACAACACATCACCCACTTTTGATCACTCCAATGATTTCTTATTCTAATAGCGAGCTAACATATGATAATGGAGGATCTAGTTCAATAAAGGCTTAGAGCAGATAACAATTTACTTAATCAATCTGTAGGTCCTAGCAATCAGAATGAAGCTTCAACGAGTAATCAGATTGCTAAACAGAACATTACAAATCTGGAGAATGAAGTAAGTGTTTCTAATGTGGTGATGCCAAGGACGATGTCTTACCACCCTTTAGACAACATTATTGGAGAGTCGTAGGCTAGAGTAAAAAAGAGAAATCAGATCAAAAAGGTTCTACGTTGTTTTTATACTAAAATTGCACCAATTTAAGAAAAATTCTTATATAGTTGTTTTATTTCACAGGTTGAGCCCAAAACGTACAAAGAAGCGCTTACCAAAGAAACCTGGGTAAACGTAATGTAGGAAGAGCTGCGACCATTTTAGTAACTTGGAGTGTGGAAGCTTGTAGATCTACATGATAATCACAAGTTAATCAAACTAGGTGGGTCTTCAAGTGTAAGAGAGACAACAGCCGGTTTTATCATACGTAATAAAGCGCGACTGGTTGTCCAAAGTTTTCATCAGAAGGAGGGTATTGATTACACAGAGGTCTATGCTCTTGTCACTCGATTAGAAGGCATCCGCATATTCCTAGCCTATACGGCAAGGTGTACCAGCTTGATGTTAAGTCCGCTTTCCTATACAGCAAGGTGTAAGAGGAAAGAGGAGCTTGTATTGTTATATCAAAAACAACAATCCTCTGCTCAAGAACAAATTCTGAGACCAATATTGATTTTATAATCACAAGTTGGCACAAATAACCTTGAGGCAGGTCCGAGCAACACTCAACAAGAACCCGTAGTCGAACCAGATGTAAACAACACATCACCCACTTTTGGTCAATCCGATGATTCTGATTCTAATAGCGAGCTAACATATGATAATGAAGGATCTAGTTTCAATGAAGGCTCAGAGCAGATAACAGTTTAATTAATCAATCTGTAGGTCCTAGCAATCAGAATGAAGCTTCAACGAGTAATCAGAATGCTAAAAAGAACATTACAAATCTGGAGAATGAAGTGAGTGTTTCTAATGAGGTGATGCCAAGGACGATGTCTTACCACCCTTTAGACAACATTATTGGAGAGTCGTAGGCTGGAGTAAAAACGAAAAATCAGATCAAAAAGGTTCAATGTTGTTTTTATACTAAAATTGCACTAATTTAAGAAAAATTCTTATATAGTTGTTTTATTTCACAGGTTGAGCCCAAAACGTACAAAGAAGCGCTTACCAAAGAAACCTGGGTAAACGTAATGTAGGAAGAGCTGCGACCATTTTAGTAACTTGGAGTGTGGAAGCTTGTAGATCTACATGATAATCACAAGTTAATCAGTACTAGGTGGGTCTTCAAGTGTAAGAGAGACAACAGCCGGTGTTATCATACGTAATAAAGCGCGGCTGGTTGTCCAAAGTTTTCATCAGAAGGAGGGTATTGATTACACAGAGGTCTATTCTCCTGTCACTCGATTAGAAGCCATCCGCATATTCCTGGCCTATACGGCAAGGTGTACCAGCTTGATGTTAAGTCCGCTTTCCTATACAGCAAGGTGTAAGAGGAAGTGTATGTCAGCCAACCACCGAGGTTTGTCTATTATTGCATAAAGAAAAGGTTTACTTACTAGATAAGGCATTGTACGGTCTACACCAAGCCCTGAGAGCATGGTATGAGACACTCTCTCAACATCTGTTGAGCAACGGTTTTATCAGAGGCGTTGTTGATAGCACTATCTTCACACGGGAAGTGAACAGACACTTACTGATCGTACAAATCTATGTGGATGATATCATAGTTGGTTCTACGAATGACGAGCTTTGCAAAGAATTTGAAGAGGTCATTAAAAGAAATTTGAAATGAGTTCAATTGGAACAATGAATTTCTTCTTAGGATTTCAGGTCGATCAGTTGCGTAATGGTATCTTCATCCATGAGAAGAAGTATGTTCACGATGTTTTGGAGAAATTCCACATGTTAGGATCGTCACCATTATCTACTCCCTTAGAACTTAATCATGGCATAGAACCATATATTCAAGGAGTAAAGATTGATGAGACCTTGTACAGATCGATGATTGGATCATTAATGTACCTCACAAAATCAAGGATGGATATCATGTATCCAACATGCCTTTGCGCCCGATATAAATCGAATCCACGAGTATCACACTTGGAGATCGTTAAGCGGAATTTCAGATATTTTAAAGGGTTGTCCAAGCACTGGCTTGTGGTATCCGCGAAACGATGAGTAAGATGGCAATGCTAAATCTATAACGACCGGTTTCCAGTTCTTTGGAACACGATTAGTAACGTGGCAATGCAAGAAGCAAACCACGGTCGCTCTCTCTACGTGCGAAGCAGAATACATTTCAGCTTCCATTTATTGTTCCCAATCTTGTGGATACAACAACAGATGAGAGACTATGGCTTACAGTTTCTTGATACGCCTATATATGTAGATAACAAGGTGGCCATTGATATAACTAAAAACCCGGTTCAACACTCTAAAACTAAATATATTGAAATTCGACACCACTTTATCCGTGATTGCCACGAGAAAAAGTTGATTAGAATTGAAAAGATCCACACTGATGAACAAAAAGCAGATTTTTACACCAAGGCTTTAATAAAGCTACATTCAGATATCTTTTGAAACTTAACGGGTTAAAAAACCTGACATCAGGGGGGATTCTAGAGGATGTTAAATTCGAGGGGGATGACGAGTTGACGTGATCCTCATCGGTTTAGTCATGTTTTTATTTTTAAAAATTTCTTTTTTTAAAAACAAAAATCCAAACATATGTTTTTGATTTTAGGGGGAGAAATGTTGTGGAAAATACAAAAACATCTAAAAATTTAAAAAATGTACAAAAACATGAAAGAGACAAAAAGAGTTTTCGTGAAAAAAAGTGGAAATGATAGTACATCAGTGGACTATCACAGTATGCTAAAGAAATATACTGTCAGTGATATTGTGCCAGTAGGCTTCGCACATTAGTAGATTGTTTCTGAGATATAAACATAAAGAAAAACATCTTATTTAGTGATTTAACATCTCTTGGATATATGGTCTTAGTACACCGAAATTTCGTTTGAAAATTGCAGGTTTCTGAGATACTAGGTCTTTATAGATAATTGATATATGGGGTATTATACAAGTTCTTCTGCTTTTGAGCAAAGAAAGGGCCTAGAACTTGTAGAATACTTTTACTTTTAAATGTAAAAACTGCAGCATATTGAAAGTATGAAAAGGTCTAACAATTACATTACAAAAGATTTCAAATTGGAACATTACTTTTAAGATGAGCCTTCATCTCTTTGTCTGTACTGTGGTACTAACCTAAGCTCTCAAGGTCTCGCACAACCCAGATACAGATATTAGTTAGATATATTCACTTGTAAGATGAAATTTAGGGAATCTTGATACGAGAGTATATTCTGAGGTGAGAAACATGGTTAAGTCAAGTTCTTAAAATTACCTAACGTATCTCGGAACAATTGAGAAATGTTTAGAGGTTTAATTTAACAAGAATACTGACAATCTAAGTGAATCTGTTTCGAACTTAAAGCCTAATCAAGGTCAACGGTACTAGTAATTTGTCTCAAAAACTGATATGATCCTCTAACACAAACTCACAAAAATATGTCTATAAATATGTTTTTACATAGTTATTGCATTTCATTTTAGAAAAACCCAAAAGGATTTTCAGTTTGTTTTAGCATAAACTTTGGAAAAATAAAAAATATTTTATTTCTATGCTAGTTTTGATTGCTGATGATGGAATGCGGATCTTCAAAGTCCAAAGATGTTGTCTACTGAGGAAAATCTAGAGGACAATGGGTTGGGAGCTTATCTAAAATGAGAAAATGTTTTAAAATGATAAAAAGTTCATTAATTTGGAACTTAGCATTGCCTGAAAACATTGGTTTGCTCACAAAGTGTTCAACCAAGGTCATTAATATGGAATTGGTAGACAAATCAGTTAACAAGGGTCATTAATTTGTACTTGGTCAACTGAGCGGGTTATTATAACTGATAAAATGCTCAAAAAGTTAAAACGTTTGAAAGCAAAACCACTTCGTATGAAGTGAATCACTTCGTACGAAGTGGACTTGGTGCTATATATAGTGCCTAGCTCGCATGAAGTGACCATAACTGTTTGTGCGAACTGGGTGAACTCTTTATGCTATTTGGAGTTTTTGTGCAATTTAAAACAATGTGCTGCCAAATTAGCATTGGGGAGGTTGATTTACACACCTCTTACAATGGTGAAGGTATTTGAACACGAATTGAACAAGAAATCACTATTTTCGGCACCTTTGACGTTAGAACGTAGATTTAGGAAAATCTAACCGGCCAAATCTAAAACTGAACATAAAATCATGCTTATCGGCACTAGTAGTGTGTATTAGAACCTTCAATTTGATAAAATCTTCAATTTTAAAAAAATTGTTCAAAATCGTTGTTGGTAGGAAGTGTCACTTGGTACGACGTGATAATGTAACTTTGCATGAAGTGGAAAATGGTGAAAATTAAAAATCGCCCCGCATGATGTGTGAATGTTCAAAATGGTTTATATTGTTGCACACTTCGTACGAAGTGGAAATTACCACTTCGTACATATACCACTTCACACTAAGTGTTAGGATATTTTTTCATCTAACTTTTCTAAGTGTTCAGATTTTATGTTTTTGTTGATTTTTTTGAAGGAAAAAAAGCCATTGTTTGAAAAGACGCACAACACATGTTGTGTATTAGATAATATTCCGAGATAGCTCCATTTAAAGAAACACTAGAGTTTATAGGACACTTTTCAGTGACGGAAGCACTAACTCATCAGCATAAGGTCTATAGATCACATATTGAACGTTTCTGGAATTATGCTAAGTTTGTTGTTGAACCACGTGCAATCCGTTTTGTGTTCAAGATTAAAGATAAAGAATTCAAGGTTAAAATCTCGGAAGAGTTGATTAGAAGGGTGTTGGATTTGAAGGGTAAAGATACTGATCCCACAGGCTACTGAAAAAGAATAGTTAAAGGTTGTTTCTATAGAATGGGATATAAGGGTCACGTGAATTCTCCAAACTTCAAGAAAGCTAATCTTGGATGGCCGTATAAATTGTTTGTACACTTGATCATTCATGCTTTCAGTAATAGGAAGGGCATTTATTATGATATTCTTGACTACCGAATGTGTATGGTTGCTGCACTAACGCTTAATCAGCCATACAACATCACAAAGTTAATATTTGATCAGATGGCGTCGAACACTACAAGAGAGAAGTTTCTCGAGTATCCATGGTTCTTACAGATGATGCTGGATGACTTATTTACTAACTTGGAGAAGAAAAAGGATGTTGAGCTGAAATTAAATCATATGGATAAAAGACGATGATTAGATTGAATCTTTATTTAAAACAAGATGCTGAGCCTATTGCAAAGCCAGTGTTTGGAGCAATTAAAGATAAGAACTATGTTACACCTCCAAAAGGCAAGTGGAGAGAAGATACTACTGGGTCTGAAAAAGATGAAGCAGATTGTCTTGAGGAACTTATTCCGAGAAGAAGCAGTTGGTACGAAAAAGAGGAAAAGAATAGGAAATAACGACTCCAAAGAAGAAGCGTATACAAGCTCGTCAAGGCGCAACTGTCCAGACTATCCTTCGTGATGAACAGTTCAAGAAAGAAACACTAGTTAATGATCTAGTTGCTGAGAATGTGAATGATCATGAGGAAGTCTTTTCTGCTACATCAGATAATGACCGTGAAGTTATTGTTGAGAAGATTGCAGTGGATGCTGTGAAAGAGCCTATATAGGGTGATAATGAAGATAGCTCAGATGATAGTATTGATTTGGAAATAGCAGCGACCAAAATACCTAGATGAACAATGATTACAACAACGTAAACATAAAGAAGTTGGAGATGATGATGTGTCATATGTTCCTTCAGAGACGAAGGAGGTGATTGAGAGGCCAGTCAGGAAAACAAGACGTGTTAAGAGTAAGACAAATATTTAGAAGAAAACACTTGGGTCTCCTGTGGCAAAAAAAGCACGAATAAAGTATAAAAAGGCCAGGAAGAAACCTAGAGGTTGAAGCTTTGATTGCAATAGAGAATGTTGAGTTGTTATTCCACCATCACCAAAACATATCCAACAACCACCAATTACACCACCATTTCGAACATCACCACTACAACAACCACCTACATCACCACAACCAGCTTCAATACCAAAACAACCAACACCTCTAGTACAAAAAAGAACTCCACAAGCTGATCAAAGAGGCCAATCGTTCCCAAATGTTGATTTAAGAGAAATTCCTTATTCTAACTTTGAAGGAGGTTTAGATGGTGATTTCTTTAATGACACTAAAATTGAAGAGTTTGAAAGCAGAATCAAGTTTCTTGAAGATGATCGAAAGAATTTAAAAGCGGTGTTGTTAAGTTTTCTAACTGAGAATGAAAGATTGAGAAGGTTGTTGCTAATGACGAACCTGAATGAATTCGAAGCGATAAAGGATGGATATGTTTTAGAAGATCTATCTAAGAAGTTGGGCATAGACTTTGAAGCTGAAACATAGTTATTTGAGATTAAAGAGGCTAGATAAAGAGCGGCTGAAAGAGCACGCAAAGCTGAAGAGGATGCTAAAGTAGCTAGTAAAGGCCAAGAGAAAATTGATGAAGTTCCTGTTATTGTGTCAACTAAGCCTAAATCAGAAGTAGTTGCTGAGTCTAAAGTTAAGGTGGTTATACCGACAGAGCTTGAAAAAGAAGCCGAGGCTAAAGTTGAAACTGAAGCTGAATCGGTAAACTATGCAATGATTGGTGAACCTGTTGATGTTTTCGGGTAATCAGCAAAGCAAAGGTACTTGGAAAGAGAGAATTTGGAAGCTGATAAAGAGCTTGAAGAGCTGGAAAAAGAGATTGAGAGTTTGATGAGAATGATGATGCAGATGTTAACGGTGATGATAAAAAGGACGATGATGACATGGGTGATGATGATGACAACACCCAGGGTGGAACATGTGTGAAAATGGTGGATGCTAAAGTGAATGAATCGTTTGATTATGATCCTTATTTGAGGGATAATGTGAATGAAGAGCGAGAAGCTGATAGACAGGGGAGACGAAGGACCCTGTGATGCTGAGCAATCCGGAATCCTAACATTTGCACCATTAATAGTTGTTCGAGATTTGCCAAAACCAAAAATTTCTACTTAGAGCATGATGTTGAAGAAGGAGAATTCGTACATAACTATACCAAGGAATAAATTTCCATAATTCTTGGTGTAGACGATGAATCTTTCGAATTTGACTTTCAAGATGAACTTAACAACACAAGTGCATCAAAACCTAAAGATTACGTTATGTAGCTGAAGCTGATAACTATAACAAGGTTGTCGTAGAGGATGATTCTAATGATGAAACATAAAAACATACCGGTGAAGGTACATATGACTTCTTAACCTTCCAAGAAATGTTTACTGAAGCTATAGATGAACCGTTTAAGCATATAGTTGAAGAGATGGTAAAAGAGGGTTGTGTTCCTAAGAGGTTATCAAAAGAAGAGATAACTGAAGCTAAGAAGTCTTGGTTTAAAGAATTACCCAAAGGAAGAAAGTTTAGAAGCCCACTAACTTTCTTTACTGGTGATCAAGATAAATCATTAGGGGATATTCTCAGTTGGGGATGGATCGAAGATTTGTATGTTTGTGCAATCAAGAGAGAATTTGGTGTACAATATTTTGGATACTTATCTGATATCAAGACATTACCATTCTAGGATGTAGAAGAATTAGTACAAACAAATATGATCAATTACGAGATGAAGCTACATGATCGACGATTGTGGAAACTGATCAAGTACGAAGCTACTCATAGTTTGTATCATCGGAAACCACATATTCCAAAGAAGAGAATCAAAGTTGATCCGGTAACTAAAGAGAAAGATGTGACGTTGATTGTTAAATTCCCACGCACCATGAAGAATATGCCATTAAAGAAAATTGAACAAGATTTTTATGAATTCTTCAAGTAGTGGCAATGTGATGAAGAAATAGGTGAGGCGGTGATAGTGTTGAAGAATGATACGCATACTAGACCCGATGTGGCTAGTTAATTGTTCTGAGAAAGATGTTGAATGTTTGTTCTTTAACGAGATATGTTATGAAGTTACAGAAAAAGTTCAAGCGAGGCAGTATTAGGGAGTGATCAACGTTTTTATGCTCATGGAATTAATTCTGGAAGAATGTGGCAATCAAAGTGGAGAGAGATGGAATGTAAAGAATTTATGAAACATATCAGAAAGGAAGAAAGGATTGATGCGGTTACAAAGAAAGCTTCAATCAGAAGGTTACAATTTATCTAGTGGGCAGTGGCTACTGATCAGACACCGATACCATCTGAAGAATGTAGAAAGCCGAGAAAGAATTTCTTTGGATGCTAAATGTTAAAGTTATAAAGTTTTGAACACTGGCCAAGACTGCAGCAATATCCAAGGGGGAGTTTGTTGATGCAGATGTCAATAGCATATGTCTTAGGGTCATGTCGTGTATGTAATAGGGCTTCAATGCTATATAAACATGTTTTTGATGTATGTATTAGACACTTCACACAAAGTGTTGTATCACTCCGTAAGAAGTGATGGCCAGCTCGCACGAAGTGTAGGGTATGTCTATAAATAGGCGAGTTGTGGCTTGAGTATGTAGCAATTTTTTACTATGAAGGCGAAGCCCTTTCAAGTTTGTCTCAGAATTGTAAAACGTTGAATGATATTAATGAAACTGAGCATTTAAATAGTAACGATCATATTATCACTAGTTAATCATGAATTCTTCACATATTGACCAGATTTCAAGTTAGGACCTATGCTTATTTGGATGAGCCGATCCTACACTCGGACTAGGCGTAACTTTTGAAAAGGTCATTGCATTCAGTCACATCCTTCTTTCCCATGAGGTGACCTCCTATAGAAGCGTTGAAACGAGCCCTCGTCTCATAAGTAAGGCCGGTATAGAATATCCATGCAAGGGCTCATCGGGTTCCATCCGGAATGAGTGGATTTGGTCATGAAGTCAGGATGCTTTGGCGGGTGGAATGTATCTCAACAGGAATCATTCACGAAGAGCTGCCCAAGTAGTGAAAGTCCCAGCAAGCTGTGAATCAAGCAAAGCGGTGGCTCGTCCAGCAAAGGAAAATGGGGAAAGCTGAAGGTTTATTGCATCGTCATTGGTACCTTGTAGTTTGAAGGTACTCCATATGCGAGTGAGGCAAGCAATATGTGCAGGAGCATCCTCATCATCACGACCATGAAATTTACATGAGTTAGTAATAAGAGTCATGATGTATGAGGGTATTTGCCAAGAGTTGGCATTATCGGTGGGTGGACAGGTGATGGGAGAAATGACTCCCGTGAAACCCTTGGTGGATTGTTGGTGAATGGTATGACGAGCAGCCATTGTAGGATGAGTAGGTGGTGGTATAGGTGGAGTGAAGATGTGGCATAAACTGCATATCAAACACAAAAGTTGTTGGACCTACAAAAGAAAAAAAGATATCCAAAAGCTAAAGATTGATCCTTTGATAAAGAAATAAGCAAAGATTGAACTAGTCTCTCCCCAAAGATAGTGGATCTTGAACACCTATTTAGAAAATTTGTTCAAGAGTATGGCTAACATCTTCTGATGAAGAAGACCCAATATCTGTTAGGCCAAACAGATGTTTGGACAACTACAATAGAGTTAGCTTAGATAGTGTTTTCTCAATGTAACAGTACTTATTTAATCAGTGTTTTAGTATAGCCTAGATCAGATGATAGCATTTGCTTAGATGTTTGCAAACATCGTAGGAATTTTTTTGTTAGGAGAGTTAGATGTCATTATTAGGGAGACGTCAGCCAATAATCGAACAGAGCTTTCGTACTTATATATATATAGATCACACCTATTAGTGATCTATTTATCAAACACACTCACATTTTCTCTTGTACGAACCGTTTGTGTGATCAGCGAGGCGGAGTCTGTAAAATCAATAGTTTGTAAAACATGTGAATCTTGATGATTAA
Organism: Scalesia atractyloides; assembly: GCA_947069175.1. NCBI lineage: Eukaryota > Viridiplantae > Streptophyta > Magnoliopsida > Asterales > Asteraceae > Scalesia > Scalesia atractyloides. Next base: position 67,099,782 of record CAMTDV010000023.1, read on the forward strand.
TGATTAACATTCGTAGATAATGACTTCCAATTTGTGAATATTATTGTGATAATCAATACTTGTTTATAAACAGAGAAACTTAGTTTCTAACAATTGGTTTTAGCGCTTGGTCATGTTTAAACTTGATCTCCCAATCAATTTAACAGAAAAAGATCAGCTCTTAAAAGATCCAATTTCAGTTCATAGCTCAGGGTTGTTTAGCGAAGAATTAATAACGTATCTCTCACATACTCAGTTTTTCATCAAAATAACTTGCGAAAACCCACAACAAAGGCTTCAGCAATAAGCCACTTATGCTCGTCAGATCTGAATAGAATATCTAGCGATGTAGGATGGAACATATGCTATCTCAATAAAATACAGGGTGTTGGAGATATGTGGTTTTCGGACCACATGTCCCAATGGTACCAAATACAAAAAACCCATATTATTTGAGCAAAAGAAGCCTGGATATTACACGGAGCAAGATTATAAAAAAATGAGCTTGATGCGAAAGCCTTCAGCATCATGGCTATGGCATTGCCAAATGATATCTATGACGGCTTATTACATTGTAATAGTGCTAAAGAGTTGTGGGATGCATTGAAAGAGCAGTTGGTGGTACAAAAGAAGTTCTCAAGAACACTCGGGAGATCTTTAACCAACAATATAAGACTTTCACAGACGTCAAGGGAGAAACCATTACATAGCAATTTGAAGGTTTTCATGTTTAATCAGTGAGCTTAATTTGGTGAACATAGAATTCACAAAAACAACTTTTCAGTAACAAATTTCTAAGGTCTTTACCTAGCCATAGTGATAAGAACAAATCCCATTTTAAAGATTTGACACTGACCCAGCTTCATGGAAAGCTCTTGACGTTCGAAAAAGAGCTTGTCCAAAAAAAGAAGCTCTAGGAAACTGGAAAAGTGTCTAATGAATATGTATTCGGTAATACGACACTTCTGGGGCAGGAAAGTTCATCAACAAGAATGATTAATGACAAGAGTTATGATCACTTTATTGACATATCAACAGGAATTAACTCTAGTCAACATTTCTAAAACTATTCAGTAACTGCTAGTGATGTCAATCATAATCTAGACAATCTATTAATTGTTTTTGATGATCTTAAGTACATTGATCCCATTGATCTTGAGGAAATGGATATTCTGCATCAGGTGGCTCTACTAAGTGATGAGAGCAAACATTTTTTATAAGAAAACTAGTAGAAGTTATTGAGGACTTAATGGGATATCTAGGGTTTGGTTGAATAAGTCCAAGATAAAGTGTTTTAAATGTAATCAGCTAGGTTATTTTGCTAGGGAATGCAGGTGTCAAAACTCAGCACCTGTCATTACCTATTCAAATCAAAGACCTCAATCTAATCAAACACACTTTTATCAAAATACACAAAATAACCCTACATCAAGTGTTCAAAACACAACCCATTTTGAAAGTCCTACACTTGTGTAGTATATCCAAGCACCACTTCCTTAAGTTCAGTATGTCCAAATACCCATATCACAGGTTCCAGTACCTCAAACTGTTCCTGCTCCTACAACAGTTGAGCCCAATCAACAAAGCTTTTTCACACAAGTCTGTGTTGATTGGAGCAGGTTGCCTTGAAATTTAATTGATGAAAATCTGGCTTTAATAGCTAGTGACAATGATGAACATGCAAACTTTTGTTTTATAGCTTTGGATCATGCCTCAGGTGAAGAATCTTAAGAAAATAAAACCTCTAATAGTGAAAACTCAGTTGGTGAAACTGCCGAAAGCCCAAGATAAACATTGGCTTGTGAAGAGGGTCATGCGAAGGAACCAAAAACTATCCCAAAAGTACCACTAATCCATTAATGATGATCATCTAAGGTTGATGTTTCCATGGTATCCTCTCAAGTTCTAAAAGAACTGTTTCAGATAAATGCATCATAGCAGTTGCTAACATCGATGAGGTAAATGAAAACCTTTGTGCAAAGATCCAAGTTAGTAAAAATTATCTTAGAAAAATTAAAAACAACTTCAGAAATAGACAAAGTGAAAAGGATCAAGAAATCAGCACCTTAAAACATGAAGCATCCATAATCAGAGACCAACTTCAGTCAGTGATAGAAAAATATCAAAATTGCAAAAAAGAGTTGGAAGCCACCCAAATAACTTGTGGAAAATAGGTGTAGTCTTGCTCTGATTATGAAAAGATGCTAGAAAAACAGATAAAAAACAATGAGAGTTTTGTTGCAAGTCTTGCCATACCTGACCAAAATGTCAACACTTCTAGTTGCTCTGAGATAGTTGAAGATAATTCAACTAAGTCAATTGGAAAAGAAGTCAATATTACTAAAACAAGTGGCAAGAATGTCATTCTTGAAAAGCCACAAAGTTTCACTCAGTCTGAAAAACCAAAATATGTTTTTAAACAAACTTGGTCAAATGAGTTTGATGATCTTGAAAATTTCAAACGAATTGACTTTGCAAACCCTGATGGTCATCAGCCACTTAAGATAAAACTTGTTCCTACTATCAACTTGTAAGTCCCGAAAACCCGGATATCACACAATCACAAGATGGGAAGAATCTAACCTTGTATACGATTCTATTACTTGAATAAGCAAAACCATCTAGTACAAGATGGAGGCACCTAAGGTTTTTTCTAAAGGCTTCCAAGAGACCCAACCCTAGAAATAACATAAGGTTGTTATATACACTAGGGTAAGCCCATGCCCCTCATGGCTCCCCTTGGGATTGCCTTGCCACATGGCCTAAGTCATTCCTCAAATGACCTATACAAGGTCCAAACCTAATATGAACTAACCCAAATCAATCCCAGTTTGCTATCATAGCCCGTTGCGTATATTTGAAGCGTTAGTCTCACACTTCTAGGACCTAACAATCTCCCCTATACTGATGCATCAAATTGTCTTCATAGCATGAATTCAGCAACGTCTTCAACGGAGTCTATGGTTGTCGTTATGCTGCAGATGTTGTGGAACTTCTTAACTTCTAAACTCTCAGCACTGGGTCACTTTCTTCTCTTGTAGTTAGCTTCATATCAGGATCTCCATCAGCTTTGCTTGAAATGCTTTTGTCAAAAAGAAGGCCATAGAGGATTCTCATCATCTTTTTTCTTCTTCAATCCTTCTCTTTCAAGCAAGCAGGTTCACAGGACTTCTTCAAATGTACTCATTGTCAGACGATGACTCGTTACATCTTGTTGTTGTGATGCTTCATGCTTTGTCAGCAACTAACATCATCTCAATTTTAAGCAACCCCTGTTTCTTGGTCTAAATCAACATCTGCAAAATTCTCAGAACTTGATACGCAAACATTTCTATGCAATAAGGAGAGTACCATATGAACACTTGGTACATCCAAGTACTTGTACTTGGATCAAAATTCATATTTTTTTCATTTTTATGATTAGTCAAATTTTCAAGAACGGTTAATGATTTCTAATAAAACAACTAAAAACACTCTATATTAAGATTTTTTTAATTTTTTATAAAAAGAAGACATTATTTTGAGATTTTTGAATTTTCTATATATTTATTTATATTTTTGAATTTTTTTAAATATAAGAATATAAATAGAAACGCAACTAAACAAAGAAACTAACTCAATAGTTACAATTCTACAATTGCAATGGGATCAAAATCATTTTAAGGCGGACCAAGGAACATTTTTTAGTGCGGACTTATTCAGACTGGTCTATGTGATTGCCAATATGTTTGTCAATTAAAATTTAACACTCATTTTTCAACTTCGTGATACGCTTAAGGTAATATTATACTATAATATTTGTGTCCCGTACCCTGACATACCCCCGATCAAGGTAAGCACAACGATTCATCGTACCAGGTGAGTATGCTAAGATCATCCTTTATCGTATGACAATGAAAGACTTATTGGTTAACAGGTCAGTACATTCGTATAGCAGAGTGACCAATAAAATGTCTGGCGAGGGTTAGGCAAATACATTTGTGGTATGAATTTAGCTTTGAAAGCACACGGAATTTTCTTGTTATGAGATTTTCTTCCTTTTAAGGTTTTTGGCCCTTTTATGGCTCTTTTAGGATATCCTGACTATGCCTAGCTCTGCATATAATCTAGATGCAACAGAAGGACAACCCTGATATCCTGGATGCTCACCAGTTATAAAGACCTGAAACTTACGTTGGCTATCAATCAACGGAAGATTTAAGACTATAAAGTCATACGCGTATGGTATGTTACCACATGATACATAGTTTGTTATGTTTGTCTCAATTAGTATGTTTTCATCACTTTGAGCGTGAAGCCTATCGACATATCACAAAAGATCCTAGTCATTTCAGCTACATGTGTTGGTCAAACCCTTTCTGTTTTCAAATGTTTTTTGTATTTTTCTCATTTTCTCCCCCTCAAACAATGCATATGTACATATATGTCCCTATTCCCCCATAAATTTGTGCATCACACTTTATGCGCAAATTTACCTAATAATGAAAACTTATGTACAAAGTTATAAATGAAGGAAAGGAAAATATTTTTTGTTATTTTTGCTTAACCGTTCTGTCATTAGATTGTAGACTAGTCATTGTAAAAATTTAATTCATGAAATTTAAATTGTACCTTTTTGCTGATCTTATCTTACCTCATGTTAGGCCTTGTTAGGTGTATACATTAGTTACTTTATTAGTTTGGGCATACAATGCTTTTGGGCTTTAGGGTTTAGGTTAATGGTGCTCTAACCCTCTAGTATAAATAGATAATCATGTATTAAGGTTAGGAGCTTTTTGGTGGTTCCTTTACAACTTGTATTAGACAAATTACAACATTTGTATTCAAGTTGATTTTTCTACTTCATCTTATTTCTTTTCTATTTTATTCATAGCTTGTTTGAGTGATTCCGCCACCAAACAAGCCTCATGTGATATCGTGAGATCCGGTTTTCGGGACTTACAATTGGTATCAGAGCCTGTTTGAACCTGTTTCCAGGCTTAGATCTGTTATCACACTATTTTGGATTACAGCTACTACTGTTTCGGAGAGTTTCTGCATCTCGGATTGGATTTCGGACAGTTTGAGATCATGTGCTTGAAGACTCGACCACATCTCGGATAGATTGTTTGCATTTTGGATTCATCTCGGATAAAGCACTTGCATCTTGAACCATCTCGGATCGTATCTCGGATATTACCTTTGAAGACTCGAACTCATCTCGGATCACTCTTGTTGAAGTTAGTCTGCATCTCGGATAGAGTGCATAGCATCTCGGATAATCTTAATAACATTTCGGATTGCACACTTTTCCGAGTTACTGTTTCGAATTCACTATTCTAAATTCGGATTGCTGTTTACTGTTTCGAATTTACTATTTCGAGTTTACTTTTGTTGACCATTTTGAATTGGACCTTTGGACTTATCACCTTTAATTAAAATATAAAGTAATTACTATTCGGTAACACTAAAAAATGATAAACCCGAATGGTGTGTTGACTGTTGCGGATCTCGCCAATGCTACCTTGGCTTTCATTAATCTCAAACTCTAGCACTTCATCAGGAACTCAATCAAATTATTGGCACGCCTACAAAAATCCCAAGGTTGATGTATGGAGATGATTACTTTGACCGAACTTGGCGTTTTGAGCAATATTTTAAGTCTAAGGAGCCTTGGATCTAGAGATGCTTTCGGGATGGTCCTAGTACCATTATGTATGCTACTGAAGATGATCCTCTCACTCAGATTCCAACGCCTGAGAATCTGTGGATGGATGATGGTCGAAGGATCAAAGATGATGATGATAAGGCAATGGCAAATCTTACTATGGCTTTTGGTCCAGACATCGCAATTGTTGTTAGAAACTTCACCAATGCAAAAGAGGGTTTAGGATGTGCTTAAGAATCTGTACGAAGGAAAAACCGACATGTAGGCTAGTAGGGTGAACATGTTAAACCAATAGTTCAGTTCGTTCAATCACATTTATGGGGAAAATTTGGAGAACCAAAATCAGGAGATTCATCAAGCTAGTCTCACAGATGATCGGTGCTGGCATCTCTATTACTAATAGTGGGATGAATTGCCAACTCCTGAACTAATTAACAAAAAGCTAGGATTCTGATGTCTCAATATTAAGCATACAACCAATCTTAATGAAGTCACACTCACCAAGCTAATCGTAAAATCAAGTCATGTGAGATTGACAATAAGAAGAGAGATGAACCACAAGAACTCTATGATCGCTGCAGGGATGTCAAACTCGAACACTACTTTAATGTCTCAAAGTCATCCTAATCTTGTTTTTAGCCCCGTGACAAACAATAATCCGAATGTTGTTTTCAGTCCGATAACCCAAGCACAGCTACAAGCATAGAAGACAAACTACGTCTATTGCATGTCTCTACCAAACAACACAACTGCTCCTGCTACTACTTAGCAACATCCTCCGTACGCAAATGTAGTTTATAGTTCAGTTGTCCCCTCATCATCCCAAAATGACTCATCCACACCTTCTGCTGAAAATCTTGCTTCCCTAACCAGGTAGAATGAAGAAAAGTTGGCTCTCGCTGCGTCCATGCTCAATAGTCTAAACGCTTTTCTTGTCGGTGACCTTTTGTCCCCATCAGTTCTTGCTACAGAGATAAATCAGGTGGTTAAAGAAGACATTGAAGAACTGGGCTTCCTAGAACTTGGCTATGGCAGCTTTTCGAGCAGAGAAGTTTCAGAGGAGATGACGGTCGTCGTCCAATGTCAAACGTTCTAACTGGATCTTTGAAGGACAAACTAAGGTGTTACATATGCCATGAACCGGGACATTTTTCCAGGGATTGCAAGAAAATACAAATGGGATATGAAGCTACTCAGGTTGCTGCTAGGAATTTAGAGAGAGCCATGGTTCCTGTCTCTCAAGCTCAAACTTCAGTAACAACTTCAACTTCAACTAACCAAGGAGGCACTGGAGCAGGAAGGCTGGTTCCTGTCTCTCAAGCTCGTACGATGCTGATAGATTCTAGCTTTCCACTAATATTTTGGGCAGTAGCAGTAAACACCACATGCTATATTCAAAATCATGATTTAGTCAACAAACATCACATGAAGACGCCTTATGAAAGAGTTGAAGGACATAAATCCTCTATACAACATTTCTGCACTTTTGGTTGTCTTTGTGATCTTCTAACTATGGATGCCAAAGGCGAATTTGAAGCAAGAGAAGATCCATGCTATTTCATCGGCTATGCTAAAAATACCTCATACCGAGTGTACAACAAGATCAAGAAGCAGATCATGGAGATGTACTATGTGGATTGGCTAGAAGAAAAGCCAAAGAGAATCGAATAGGACCTGATTGGTTATATGATTATTCCTCCTTGTTTAACTCATTCAATATTCTCATGTAATTGTTATTGCAGAAGTCTCAAGTAAAGTAATACCTATTCCCATTAGAGTTGAAGATGATGTTGTGCCGCTACAGGATGCTTTCAAGAAATTTACTATGGATCCACTGGGATTTCACGAGGCTACTACGGCGCCACATTCTCCTTCACCTGTTAGAGAAGAATTCCCCGGCCAACACACCAGGAGATTCATTGTTTCAAGATCCAATTCCACTAGAAAGCACCGTTGATCCACCTATGATTAATAACACTGCTACATCAAATGAGGGGGGAGCAATCTAGGATAGTATCAGAAAGTTTTTCAAATCTACAACAAATTTGCAGGCTTCTAAAGTAGCAATGCCACAGCGCATTCAGAGAAACCATCTGATTGCAAACATTATTGGTCTTGTCACTGCTGGTATACAAACCCACAGTAGCTCAGGAACCATTACACACATGTTTATATTCATGTTTCATCTCACAGATTGAGCCTAAGAACATTAATGTTGCTTTGAAGGAACCAGGATGGGGCGATGCAATGCACAAAGAGCTTAATCAATTTGAAAAGTTAGGTGTTTTGAAGCTGGTGCTAAACGCAAACGTGCACTTGACACATGCTGGGTGTTCAGAAATATACAGGATGTGTCGGTTGTGATTGTAAGGAACAAAGCAAGATTAGTAGTACAAGGTTTCAAACAGATTGAAGGCCTAGATTCTAATGAGGTGTACGCACCGATGGCTCGTCTAGAAGCAATTCTTTTTTTCTTGGCATATGCATCCTACATGGGATTTACTTTCTATTAGATGGATGTCAAGACATCGTTTCTGTATGGGGAGGTCAAGGAGGAGATTTATGTCGCTCAACCCCCGGGTTAGTTGATTTAGAAAAAGAAGGCAATGCTACAAGTAAGATAAAATCTGTACGGGTTGCACCAAGCACCTCGTGCATGGTATGCGACCTTAACTGAGAATCTACTTGCACATGGATATACCCTGGGAACGATAGATCAGACACTATTTATGAAACGCGTTAACAAGGATCTTATTCTTATTTAGATCTACGTTGACAACATCATATTCGGGTCAACCAATGAAGATCTATGCAAGGAATTCGAGGAGGTAATGAAAAAGAAGTTCAAAATGAGCTCACTGGGAGAAATGACTATGTTCCTAGGGTTGCAAGTTCATCAGAGTAGTAAAGGGATCTTGATTCATCAAGGAAAATATGTTCAGGACGTTCTTGCGAAATTTACATTACAGATTCTAAGCCTATGGACTCCCCCATTGCAGAACCACCCTTGCTGAATGAGGATGCTAAAGGAAGCCCGACCAATCAGACAATGTACCGATCTATGATTCGTTCATTGATGTATTTAACTGCGAGACAGACATATATTATGTTTGCCATCTGCAATGTGCTCGATATCAGGCTAATCTTAAACTTTCTCATCTCACTGCTAGTAGACGAGTCTTTAGATACCTTATGGAAGCTCCAAAACTAGGACTCTTGTATCCTAGAGATTCAGACTTTGATTTGTTTGTGTTTTCAGGACAACAACCTTGGAGGGACGGATAAGGATATGAAGTTTATATGGGCTGGTGCTAGTACTTGGGAGAAGACTCATCTCGTGGCAATGCAAAAAGCAACAAATAGTGTCGCTCTCTACTACTGAAGTAAAATACGTTGAAGCATCTGCTTGCTACCCCCAGATTATTTGGATGCAACACTAGTTCGAGGATTACGGTTTGACTTATCTAAACACTACTATCTATTGTGATAATGATGCCGCTATCCAAATCATCGAAAACCCTTTCTTTCACTCCAAAACCAAGCACGTTGATATCGAAGTTCATTTCATTCGAGAATGTTATGACAGAGGACTGATTAAAACTTGAACAGATCAATACTGATGCTAATACAGTGGATGTTTTTGCAAAACCTGTCAGCAACTCGAGATTCAAGGTGCTTGTGGACCTTTTAAAAATGATGTGTCGCTCCGACTGACCAATTTAACAAAAAACATAACGAGATGGCGTGAATAGGAGAAGATAAGATAAAGAAGCCCTAAAACTGATTGGTTTTGTAAAACCTTCAACCCCAGTTTGAACCTTTCGTTTGCTCTGGATGAAGCAATCAGTTTTGGGTCTGATGAACCAATACGTCACGCTGAATAATGCTGAATAAATACATTAACGCTTAAAGTATTCTACTTTTGCACAAATTTCCAGGGGAGAAATATTTTGATGAGGGGGAGAAAACATGCTAGGAAGTAAGTAAAACAAATTTCCGTACGAAGAATTTGGTTAACCGATGTAAGATGAAAAGCCGAGGATCCACTGCGATGTGTTGATAGGCTTATCGCTAAAAGGGCAAAAACATACCAAGTGACAAAATCTACAAGCTATACATCTTGTGGGTAACATATCATCGACATATGATTTTATGGTCTTAAATCCTACGTTGATAGATATCCAACGTTTGAAGTTTTGGGTCTTTATGCTGGAGAATCTTCTTGGAATATCAGGACTGCCCTTCTGTTGCATCTGGATATGTGCGAGCATAGTCAGGATATCCTAAAAAAGCCAAAATCTAAGGCAAAAACCTTAAAGGAAGGGAAATCTCATTACGGGAAAATTCCACTGAGGTTAAAAAAGTCAAAAAGGTATTAAGGAAAATTCCAAAATCTAAGGCCAAAACCTTAATATAAGGTATTAAGCCTAACCTTCGTCTAATGTTGTTTGGTCACTTTGTGGTACCATGTACTGACCTGCTCTCCAACAAGTCGGATGTTGTAAACTGAAAGGATGACCTCAGTATACACACTCGCTACGATGAACGATTGTGCTTACCTTGATCGCGGGCTATGCCTTGATACGAGACACACGGATGTTATGGCAAAATTATCTAATTAAGTCACAAGGTTGAAAAATGAAGGCTGGCGTGATAAGTTTAAGTGGACACATATATCGGTAATCGCATGGACTAGTCTAACAAAGCTCATGCTAAAAAATGCTCCTTAATCGATTCAAAAATGGTTTGATTCAATGGCAATTCTTCCCTTTTATTATTTTATTATAAAAGGTTGCTCGGTTGGTTGGATCGCGGATTTTGAGAAAAGGGGGTGACTATTTATAATAAGAGTGGGGCCTATAATGTTGAACAGTACTTCGAATGGGCCCACCTAATTCGAATGCGCCAATCTATCTTGGACAACTATTCCAAGATGGTCCAGGCCCACCTATCTCATATAACTGTTCCGAGATGGACCAGGCCCAATTCAAGTATATTTAAAGTCGTCTCGATTCATTTCAAGTCATTTCGAACCTTTTACTCATCTCGGATCTCTCTCGGACTAATTGACTCGAATTCATAGGTCGGACATCTCCCTTGCATCTTGGATGGAATTGATAGCATCTCGGATGGATCTTGCAAGCATCTCGAATGAATCTCAGATAATCATCCGAGGTTTGACATTTTCATCCGAGATGTCAGAGCATATTGGATGACTGACAAGGGTTCATTTGAGTTGTCATTAAACCCTATTGACTCAGTTCATCCGAGACACTATTGAACTTTGTCCATTTCAGACACTTTTGACCAGGGTCATCCGAATCAGGTTGACTGGTTCAATCTGGTTTGAACCTTTTTATTAGTTAACTGGTTCAAAAGTGTTTTGAACCCCTATATGGTTGACTCCTTGACCTCCGTTATTTGAACCCTTTGACTTGTTGGCTCTTTGAACCATTTGAGTTAGTATTAAACGATCAAAAGGGTCAATTAAGTTGATTTTTACTAAAAAGCTTGACATTATTGTTCAAAGTGTAGAAAATGGCGCAAAAGATGATGGAAAATCGAAGTTGGACGTCGAGGCCTTTCATAATCAGGCTTTTTATCTATCTGATCCTCCGATTGAGTACCGTCAAATGTTTCACTCATTGATCGTCGGTCTAAACTCCTGTTGACTCACTCATGCTCTGAAGACGAATCCTACAATTGACGAAGACATGATTCAAGATTTATGGACAAACGTTAAAGTCCAGAAGGGCGGAGCAACTATTGAATCAAAGATCTAAGAAAAGGATATCATTATTTTAGAGGAGGTCGTACGAGAGGCATTAAAGTTTGGAGATCAAGAACGTCATCCAACCGCATTCGACCCGGAGATAATGTGATTAAAGTGTTGTGTCGCATGAGCTACGAGGGCATTTATCCAACCGTGTTGAAGAAATTGTTTCCGCCTACTTGAGATATCTTGCTCACATCTTTCTACAACGTATTTCTGAAAACAAAGGTGGCCATGACCCGCTAAATCAAACACAAACGGCTGCATTAGTTGCTCTGGTCAACGATTGGAATTACAACTTCTTGGCATTCATTTTTGGCAATATGAAGAATATGTTGGAGAATACAAAGAAGTAGGTTTTTATGTTATACCCAAGGTTTGTGCAAATGGTTCTCAATAAGAAGTATCCGGAGCTAGTAAAGAGCACAAACTTCCTAAATCTGAAGCTATTAGGTCCCAGCTGTTTTGAGGCGGCTTGCAAGCAGTGTGATACAACAAAATTCAAATTTGTTGTAAAGTATGATTTGGTGAAGCATGGAAGATTTAAAGAAGTTCTGCCTGCACCTAAACTCGTGAACGCGACAATTTCTGAGGAACATGATATTCAGATTATCGGTTCTAAAAGAAAGTCAGAACCTGTAGTTGAAGCTTTTCATCACTAATGATGAAGAGACTAGAGATGGGTTAGAGAAAGCTGAGGAAACTGTTAGAGATGTAAAACTTATTTCTGTAGAAACCCTTGCAGCACTTCTTGCATCGCTATAGAGCGACTCTGGGATCCCTCATCTCAGCATGGTTTCTTCTAAAGAAGTGCAGACTGAAGAAATTCAAGATACAGCTGAGGATGAAGCTAGAAAGAAGTAGAGAATAGAAATAGAAATCCCCGTTAACCTCAAGACTACAAACTCAAGTGTCATTCCCGAACCAATCATACAAGATGCCCCTGAACTCACAACTGCTGGTAGAGAAACAGACATTCCTGACTTCTTTGCCACTGGATCACAACCAGAAAGCTCAAGTGGAGCTCGTTTCGAAGTAGCCGGTTCTAGTGGAGGAATGTCTGAGCATGATGAAGCTGCAACGAGAATAGCTGCAAAATAGAGAAAGTTTATCGAACAATCTGACAGTGATGTTGATGAAGTAGGGGACATTGGTAAACTACAACGAAGAGTAGTGTTGCTAGAAGAAGACAATGAGTTGAAAAACGCTCAAATAGCATCTCTCTTAAATAAAGTAACAATAAGAGATCAATCCATTGAGGAACTACAGGGCAATGTCAGCTTGTTAATGGTAGAGATTTATGAACTGAAACATAGTTGCAAAAGTAATTTGGTAGTGAATTTGCAGATATAGATGATGATCCTTTGAACGTTGTACATCACCGAAGTACAGTTGAAGAGAAAGCCATAGCCGATGCTGAAAGAGAACCTGGTATAAATGCCTATCTAGTTGCGGAGCAAACAAAGAAAACAAAGCAAACTCAAAAGAAGCGAAGCAGCAAGCAGATGCTAGTCATGAAAAACCAAGATATCAAAACTTGTGTTGGTTTCAAATCTTGTTTTCTTTTAGCTTTAGCAGCATTCCAATCCCCATCAGATGGTTTAACCTTGGGATTCACATTCTTCATTGCCTTAGGTGATGACACCTTCATTGGCTTGGAATGGTAGTTATCCTTTGGTGTAACCTTCAGATTTTGAACATAATAGGGTACGTAGGGACGATGTGTGCAGTTTCGAGCAATGTGACAAGGAATATCGCGATTGAAGCATGTTTGCTTTTCTTGTATAAAACATTTTGATCAGCTTGTTTTGCTCTTGTAGGCCTTGAAGGATGAACTGATCCTTTATGTACTTGATTTCTTGCACATTCTTACAGACGAGGACGAATTCAGATATCTAGACTTATCGTTTATAAATGTCTTCTGCGGTGGAGATTTCTTTTGATTTTTCTTGTGTTGCATAGACTACAAGTCTTGTTTAGAAATCTCACATGCCTTTCCAAAAGCTTTGTTAGTTCAGTCGAATTCATATTTCTCGCATTTTCCATTACTGACTTGCTTAACAAATGCATTGTTCACATCACGAGCCTTTTTAGGACTATTGCTGACTGTAGATGATTTTGGAAAGCGTGGCTGTCTTTGACGTTTGGACTTCTGCTTTCTTCATCTCTGATTTGCTTGTTTTTGCTCTTTTGGCATGATCTGAACCTTTACATCACTAACAGAAGGTTAGATTGTTCAGTTTGCGCACTTGTAGCCTTTGTCACACAAGTCTTCATTTCATCAGCTTCGAGAGAATCGAAAAGTCATGGTTTATCAAATAAAAGACCAGATACTCTACTTGAATCATTAGAAGAGTCATTAGCACAAGCTGCAATTGACACCTTTTCAACACATGAAGTAGAAGCATCAGTACTGTTCACACATTTTTTGCTTCATTTTAACATTTATAGGTTTAGTAGACTCCCGTGTGTCGAATGTGTAATCACTTAGTTTTCCATATACCATATGTTGGGCTCCCTCAATTTCTTCCTCGGTTTCAGGCATTCTCGTGTAGTTGTGACTATATGGTGGGGCAACCTGATTGAATCCCAAACCCTTACCCTTATTCTCTTTGTATGCTAGTTGCACGTTGCATACTTCTTGAACTACCTTGCTGGATGTATCAAACTTATTTATGTTTATGCCATTTAATTGAATCTTGCAAGTCAAGAGTTCTAGCTCAGCTCCCATAGAATAACATTCCATGGTTTTCACATTAAGTTTATTTTTGTAATCATGGACCCAACATTGCTGTTGATTGAGATCCAAGCGAAGCTGAACTATATCCTACTTTTGTGCTTCAACCTTTTCAGTAAGCAACTTGTTGTTTTGTCTAAGGCTGATGCATTGAGCTATTGCACTGTTGTAATCATTTGCCATATTCGCGTTGAGTGCCATGAGTCGTGCAACCTTATTTCTGCAAGGTTCAGAACATAAAAGATAGTTTATCGTTTTGCGATTCGGGTTTGTTAGATTGAGTTTGGGCTTGGGGTACTAGGCTATTTATTGCTTCTTGTTGGGCTTGAGGTTTCTGTTTGGTCACTTCATCAGGATGAGATTCCTTTGATTGTGCTTCCTCTTGTGAAGATGAAGTGCTTACAGGGCTATAAACCACGTTCGAGTATTGAATTTGAGCCTGTGGTGCAGTGCTGTTAACGGATGCTTTGATAAGTGGGCTAAATACGATGTTCAGATTTGCATTCGGCTTTGGATTACATATTGGGCTGAAAACTATGTTCGAATACTGAGCTTGGGCTGTAGCTCCTTCAGATAATCGAAACCGCAACATTAAAACGTTAAAATGTCCTATAACTATTTTTACCAAGTCTCTAATGTTAGACTCGTCTCAAAATTACGAATCCAAAGATATATAATGTCCAAGACCTTTTTTGTCCTAAAAACAAGGCGCTTCAATCGGTGTGGTCCGTTTTCAAAGTTCGTATATATATACGTCAGCTGATAAAAAGTCTACCCCTTGATTCTAAATAGTGTCGGGTTCGAAATCCTCTGCAGCAGTTCGGAATAGTGTATCCGAAATGCTATCCGAAATGGCAATCCGAAATCCTATCTGAACAACTATCCGAAAGGCTGTCAGTCAGTATGATCCGAAATCAATCCAAAATGCTTGAATATGATCCGAAATCCTTGAAGATTATCCGAAATCCTTCAAGATTTATATGAAATATATCCGAAATGCATGAATATCATCCAAATTCAATCTAAAATGCATGAATATCATCCGA
The DNA here is from genome assembly GCA_947069175.1 of Scalesia atractyloides. NCBI lineage: Eukaryota > Viridiplantae > Streptophyta > Magnoliopsida > Asterales > Asteraceae > Scalesia > Scalesia atractyloides. The sequence continues at coordinate 67,114,964 of CAMTDV010000023.1, forward strand.
AGTCAATCTAAACTACAATATTATGATATAAAATCTGTACGAAATGCCCACAGAAGATCCGAAATTTAGTAGAAACTGAACAGAATAAGTGTGATATCATATCTGAGCCTGGAAACTAGTTCAAGCAAGCTCTATACTTTGTAAGTCCCGAAAACCTGGATATCACATAATCACCAAGGATGGACGGAATCCGAACTTGGTGAGATTCAAGAAAAACCGAAAAAGATGAAAGAACACCAAATTAAACTTTAACACCTTGTGCACGATTCTGTTACTTGAATAAGCAAAGCCGTCTTGTACAAGATGGAGGCTCCTATGGTTTTCTCTAAAGGCTTCCAGTGACCCAACCCTAGAAATAACATAAGGTTGTTTATATACTCTAGGGTAAGCCTATGCCCCTCATGGGTCCCCTTGGGCTTGCCTGGCCCACATGGCCTAAGGCATGCCCCAAATGACCTATACAAGGTCCAAACCTAATACGAACTAACCCAAATCAAACCTCGTTCGCTACCATAGCCCGTTGGGTATATTTGATGCGTCAGTCTCACACTTTTAGGACCTAACACAACTCTTAAACAAAAGTTAAACCATCCACTTGGGTATCAACACCTTAGCCAGAAAGGTTAACTCCCTACTGACCCAAGTGTGTAGGCACTTGTAGAAGGTCAAAAAGATTTGTTGGAGATTGTACAACAACTCCTTATGAACAAAGACCAATCCGAAGAAGCTATGTAGGGGTTAAAAACACTAAATCCAAGGTAGATAATGCTTTGGATCATCTGCAAGATTGACCCATTCACTACCATCTACAGGGAACCACTAACGGTAATTATATAGTGACAATGGAGGTTACCTGCACAACTATCCCTCTATCCCAATAATTGAAAGAAAATTGCTTTGAAAAAAAATCCAAATTTTTGTTTCAAGGATTGGAGATGTTGCTGCTTTTTATTTTGCTTTCCAAAATTGTTTAGGCGTTTCCAATTTCTTAGGTTCCTTTGGTAAAGCAGTTTGTTTTTCAACCTTGTTATTTTTCAAAACTTGTGTAGGTTTCAAAGCTTTTTTTCTTTTGTGTTTAGTAGCATTCCAATCCACATCAGATGGTTTAACATTTGGATTCACATTCTTCATTACCTTAGGTAATGACACCTTCGTCGACTTAGAATGATAGTTATCCTTTGGTGTAAGCTAGTGATTTTGAGCATAATAGGGTACGTAGGGACGATGTGTGCAGTTTCGAACAATGTGACTTGGAATGCCGCATTTGAAGCAAATTTGTTTTTTTCGAATAAGGTATTTTGATCAGCTTGTTTGCTCTTGTAGGCACTGAAGGATGAACTGATCCTTTATGTGCCTGATTTCTTGGAACATTTCTTACGGACGAGGACGAATTCGGATATATATACTTGTCGTTTACAGGGGCCTTCTGCGGTGGAGATTTCTTTTGATTTTTCTTGTGTTGCTTAGACTGCAAGTCTTGTTTAGAAATCTTACCAGCCTTTCCAAAAGCTTTGTTAGTTCAGTCGAATTGATATTTCTCACATTTTCCGTTACTGATTGGCTTAACTGTGGGGCCTATATTGCTAAAGGTTTACACATTAGGGCTTATTTTGGGATTTGGTATGTTTTGTGGGCTTCCTAGTGCCTTATGGGCCTAGGGTTGTAAATAGTGGGCTTGGTAATCATTATAAATAAAGGTGTTAGGTCAAGGAAATGGGGTTAGAGAGTTGTATTCACAAAAACTTGTATCAGACACTTTGCTGGTGTATGCAAGTTAATTCTAATTCAAAGTTGTTCTTCTTCCTAATCATTATTTCCGCTACTGATTAGGTTAGTGATACCTACTTGATCCGTTATCTGGACTTACATTTGGTATCAAAGCCTATTGTACATATATACAGGCTGCGGGTATTGCTGATTGAAGAAGCTATTTCGAAGTGTGTTGCTGCTGCTCGGATTTGTCACGGTTTCGGATCGCTGTTCAAGATCAAAATAATCACTGTTTGGTCTTCGTAAGTGATACTGTTCCGAAGAACTCGAAGAAGATTTGAAGATTTCGGATCTATTACTGTTACGGATTCCAAAGAACTCGAAGAAGGTTCTCACATCTCGGATCAGCTACTGTTCCGGATTCCGAAGAACACGAAGGAGATCATCCATCTCGGATTGATCCCGGACTGTTGTTCAATCCGGATTACTATCCAAGATACTGTGGTTGTTATCTATTACTTGGATTCTCAATTACTGTTGCAGAAAAGGAGGATTAATGTTGCCATCAGATAAGGATAAGGATTCCAGATTATCTTCATTCTGGATTCTCTTTTCCGGATTCGCATTCGGAGTTATCTATTTCGGATTCTCTCAACTCGGATCATTATTCCAGATTTGTTAATTCAGATTTTTCAATTCGGACTTCTCATTTTGGATTCACCAGTTTCCGGGTTCATCATTTCGGGTTTTCAATTCAAACTTCTCATTTCGGATTCACCAGTTTCCGGGTTCATTATTTCGGGTTTTCAATTCGGACTCATCAATTCGGATCATCATCCGGATTTGACCATATTTGTCTTTAGAATTGACCATTTCGGATAGATTTCGGATTAAGTACTGTTCATCAAAGAAAAAAGTAAATTAATATGTTTGGTAATTTTTATCAATTTAATAATGATGGCCGGATACATGACTGCACAAGACCTGACGAATGCCACTCTGGCTGCCCTGCACCCACAAACTCTGGCCCTCCGTCAAGAGCTGGATTAAGTCATTGGCACTTCCACTAAAGTGCTACGTTTGTTATATGGGGATGAATATTACGAATGGAAGTTTCGTTTTGAACAGTATTGCAAGGCGAAAGAGCCTGGTGTGTGGAGATGCATCATGAATGGTCCAAGAACAATAGTCTACAATACTGAGCAAGATCCGGACACAAAAATTCCCAAGCCCACGCACTTGTGGGCTCCAGAAGATATTAAGATAATAGAGGAAATTGAAAAGGCCTAGGCTACACTGACCATGGCGCTTGGACCTCATATTTCTATTGCGGTTAGAAACTATAAGACCGCAAAGGAAGTTTGGAGTGAGCTGCAAAATCTCTATGAGGGAAATGTGGACATGAAGGCAAGCAGGGTAAATCAGCTGAATCAACAATTCAGCTCGTTCAATCACATCTATGGGGAAACTATTAAAAACCAAATTCGACGCTATGTCAAGCTTGTTTCCCAGATGATTTCAGGTGAGATTACTCTCACTAACATTGCCATGAACAGACAGTTATTAAACTCACTGCCCAAGAGTTGGGATGCGGATGTGGGAATGATAAAAAAGACAAAGAACTTGAATGATGCCACTCTTACAAAAATGATGGCTATTATCAAATCATGTGAGATTGATAACAAGCAGAGAGAAATAAATCATTAGAGCAGTTTGATGGCCGCTGGGATGACAAGGCAAAATGCGGCACTAATGTCACAAAATTTGATCTATAGCCCTCTGCAAGGAAATTCACAAACACCGGGTGGCTCAAACGTGGTTTATAGTCCTATATCCACGCCACAGAACACCCAGTACGTGTATGGTCTTCAATCCCATAATCCTACTATGGTTTCGGCTGCTCAAGTTTACACTCAGTACCATGCTCAGTATCCCAACATGGTGTTCAGTCCTGCAATTCCTCAAGCAGTGCAAAAAGGCAACACTCCTCAAACTGCTGCACCAGCGCCTGCACCTGCTCAACCTGCGTCCAACTTTGTGTTTCTCACTAAAGAAAAACGAAGAGAAACTGGCTATTTTGGCGTCGATGATCAAGAGCTTAAACGCCTTCCTGGCAGGTGATCTGACTCCTCCATCCATTCTTCCAACCGAAGTTGATCAAATATTGGAGGAGCACCTAAACGAGATCGATGTTTCCTGGAATCAAGCTATGGCTGCCTTTCGGGTTAACAAGTTTCAGAAGAAGTATGGACGGCAACCTTTGTCGAATCTAACGGCTGGTCTCACAAAGTACAAACTTAGATGCTACAGATGTCACGAACCAGGACACTTCGCCAGCGAATGGAAGAAGCCGCCATCCGGGTACGTGTCACCAGGGTGGCAGACATACAGAGCAGCGACATACAGCTGGCCCCCGTCTCTCCCTCAAAGTCCACGACGAGTCCCTCGAGCAACTCGGACGGGGTGGCCCAACAACATGAAGGTTTTAACTGGGCAGATGTTGTAGCTCAAATGGAAACATTAAATCTCTCCAAGAACAGCAACCACTGCATGATGGCGTAGACAACTGAGACGCCCGACCTTTCGGAAACGATAAATCAAATTCTCTGTTCTGATAGTTGTCGTTTTAAATTATCACAAATGCGCGCCCATAATTCAACTCTTGTAACTGAATACCAACAAGCTGCGTCACAGAACATCGCCCTTAAACATCAGAATAAGCTTCTTATGGAAAAGGTTGAAGCTCAGAAACAAGATGTAGCTCAGCTAAAGCTAGACTTGAACCAACAACAATGTTGGGTCTACGACTATAAGCTAAAACTAGCTTAAAAGGACGTAGAACTTCAAGCAGCCTTAGCCAAGCTAAATTCCTTGACAGTGAAGCTTCACGATAATTAAATAAACATTAAAAATTTTGAAACTTCCAGTAAACTTGTCAAGGACTTATGTGACCTCCAGCGAAACTACCAGAAAATTTTTACCAAAGGTCTTGGGTATAATAGGGTACCTCCAGCATATAATCATAACTATACTAGAATGCCTGAATTTGAGGCTGATTTAGAAAATGCACAAAAAATGATTTATGGCAAACCTTAAGATTATCTATCTAAACCATGGACGCCCTATTACTTAAAGTTCTCTAAACCCATTGAACTCAAGAGGGATGATGTCTTTGTTACTTCTACACCACTTTCACATGAAACTGGTGATCATCCTTCTGGTAGTACAGATGGTTTGGAGAAAGTAGTGACTGAGGCAGAGAAGTCCACATCCTCCACATAATCAAACTGAATTCGTGAACGATACTAATGTGTCTAACTCATGTGCAGAAGAAATTTTAGTTGAGGATATCACATAGGGTGATCAAGAGGAATGCATGAATATAAATTCAGACAATTCGGCTGCTGATTATGCGTTTTATAAGCCTACTTTTGACATTTTAAATCAATTTCTTGCTGAACAATTTACATGCTCAAACAGTGTTGGTTATGTTGAGAATTTAGACAGTTTTAATTCTGGTTTTTCATCAAATGACGATGGTTTGAATGATTCTAATAACTGTATAACTCTTGTGATGAAAACATGAATTTAGCTGCAGGTCCAGCAACGACAGATGATTCGGTTTCATCAGTTTCAGCTTAAGAGACCGAAAGTTCTTCTCCAGAGGTTTCGTCTGTTGATGTATATCCCGGGGTTGACAGTGCAAAAGTCGACCAACCAACCAACCCTGTGAACGTTGATGTTGACATAATTCTAGAAGATATGGGCGACTCAGCTTATGTTAACCAACCACAAGGGACTAATTCTGGAACGACAAATGATGAGCACTCTTTTTCGCATCATTCAAATGAAAATCTTAAAACTGATTCTGAATCGGAGTCTCAAATTCTTCAAAATCGCGAGATTCCACATTCATGTAGTGTTTCAAGCTCATCTTCCGAAATTTCAGAAAAGGATGTCCCTGTAGAGCCACCCGTGTCCTCTATAGAATCTGTCACAAAATGTGATTTGAAGAGTAAGATTAAGAACAGAGAACACCCCGATCTCAAAAGAAGAAAACAAAACAGGCGTCTTCGAAAACTGAAACGGCAACGCTGAGTCTCTTCATCCATCTGAGAAATTAACTCAGCAGTAGCACTCTGAATCTGTTAAGCAACCAACTGAACATATATCAGTTAAAAGTTTCCCTAAATCTCCATGTTCAAAACTGTCCAATCCAAATCACAAAACTAACAAGTGTGCTGATGGTTGTGCACAGGACACAGTCAAGAACAAGACTGTGCATCAGCCATCAGTACCCGCAAGCAAGAAACTGATAGACAAATTGTCCAGAATTTCCCAAGCTAAACGGACTGTTTTCTTCCAGAAGAGGCAGACCTATTTCAATTGTGGATTTCCCTTGCACATTGCTCGCAATTGTCAAAAGACCTTCACGTCTTTTAAAACTTTGTATTCACGACATCAGAAAACTAAGCCTAATCGCCCACCTCAAGCTCGATTTGTGGCTAAGTCTTCTGATCGCGACTGGAACTTAGCCAAGAAACAATCTCTCAAACCCTTGAGACCTTCAGGTTCCATAATCCTTCTGGCACTCCAATGATTGTGTAGAAGTCTGATTCGGTAACCTGGAGACCTAAGACAGTGGCCAAGACTCAGTTTCTACCCCCATTTAAAATAAATCAAAAGCATCATCAACCTCATCCTCAACTAATTTAATTTTTCGTGAGGTTACTTTCGTTGAAAATTATGGCATGCCCAGATCTTCAATGGCCTGGGTTGCAGTCTCTAACTAAACCTGTTGAAATGTGTAGGAACAGCTCTAGCGAACTCTTGCCAGACTATGGTATATTGACAGTGGCTGTTCCATGCACATGAACGGAGACATCTCGCAGTTGAATGACATTCAGTTTTTCGACGGCGGGTTTGTTTCCTTCGCAGGTGGAGAGACAGGGAAGATTACCATGAGAGGAACTGTTTGCAATGGAGCCCTCAGCTTTAAGAATGTTAGTTACATACCAGAATTGAGGCACAGTCTTTTGAGTGTGTCTCAACTCTGCGACAATCATTTGGATGTTCTGTTCACCAAGAAAAGGTGTTATGTGCTGAAATCAGGTCTAGTTATTCCGGATGATTGGATTCTTCTTAAAGCTGCACGAAAAGGAAATGCATATGTTATTGATATGAACCAGGCTCCTTCTGACAAGCTCACTTGCCTCTTCTCATCTACAGCCGCACATGATGAAATGTTGTGGCACTGCAGACTGGGACACATCAACATGAAGATCTTAAATCGTCTTGCAAAAGGTGGTTTAGTCAGAGATCTACCCGTTCAGGACTTCATGCAGATTGAAAAGTGTGAATCATGTGCATGTGGGAAACAACATCAACAGTCTCACAAATCTAAAGCCGCTCCTTCCACGTCTCAAGTCTTAGAACTACTACATATGGATCTTTTTGGTCCGACAAACAAACTGAGCATTGGCGGGAAGGCTTACTAGCTGGTTATTATTGATGACTACTCGTGATTCACCTGGGTTTTCTTTCTTACACATAAATGTGAAACCGCTGAGCTAGTCAAACAATTCGTCACGCTTATGGAAAACAAGACATATACTACTGTGAAGGCTAATCGGTGTGATAACGGGATAGAATTTAAGAATGTTACCTTAAATCTTTCTGTTCCTCCAAGGGATTGACCAACAGTTTAGTGCAGCTAGAAGCCCACAACAAAATGGGGTTGTAGAACGCAGAAATCAAAGACTAATTGAAGCTGCACGCATTATGCTGGTTGAATCCAAGCTACCTCTTATTTTCTGGGCAGAAGCAATCAATAGCGCATGTTATATTCAGAATCATGCCCTGATCAATAAACGACACATGAAAACTCCATATGAAGTGGTTGAAGGTCGCAAACCTTCGGTAAAGCATTTCCGCAAGTTCGGATGCCCTTGTGTTCTTCTACTCATGGACGTTAAAGGAATGTTTAAATCACGCGGGGACCCTTGCATCTTCGTTGGATATTCTAAAAATACATAATACTGTGTTTATAACAAGATCAAGAAAATGGTAGTTGAAATCTACAAGGTGGGTTTGCTTGTGGAAAATCCCAAGGACACACGCATTAGTCCTGACTGGCTGTATGATTTTTCCACATTATTTAACCATGTTGATGTTTCTTCCAATGTGTAGGCAGGTCAAAGTCCAATTTCTGACCTTCCAACGGTGCCCATTTCAAGCGAAGACGATGCTGACGCTGCCCAGCTATACGAGACATTAAAGCAGCTGAGTGTGGATCCTTCTGGATTTAATGACGTTGTCTCGTCTTCTTCCTCTGTTTCGCAATCTCAAGCGCCAGCTATTAATTCCCCTGTTCAGAACGATACTCCTGAAGTTGCGGTTTCTGACCCAGAGCATCCTACGACACATGAAGGATCTACTCCCGATGTCTTGAGTTCTTCACTGTTCACTGAGCCTACTCCACCCGATTGTTCGGTGGATTCCTCAGCAACTACTTCTATTGGGGGAGTCATCTAGAGTAGCTTTAGCAAGTGTTACCAACTTGCAAACGGATCTTCTCGTTCCCGCTACACCAATACCGCAGTGTTTACATCGTGATCACCCCATTGAAAATATTATTGGTCCTGTTAATGCTGTTTTTTCGAACCCGCAGTCAATCCAGGTATATCAATACCTATCTCTACTCTTGTTTCATTTCACAAATTGAACCTAAAAGTATTGATGTTGCTTTGCAGGAACTAGGCTGGGTGGATACCATGCATTAAGAACTCAATCAATTTGAGAAGCTTGGTGTCTGGCAATTGGTGAAGCTGCCTCAAGGAAAATGTGCTCTCCAAACTCGCTGGGTTTTCCGTAACAAGTAGGATGACACTAGAGTTATCGTTCGAAATAAAGCTCGACTGCAGGGTTTTCAACAGATTGAAGGATTAGATTATGATGAGGTCTACGCACCTGCCGTGCGTTTGGAGGCTATACGCATTTTCTTGGCATATACATCTTACATGGATTTCACTGTCTATCAAATGGATGTCAAGACTGCGTTCTCTACGGCACAATGAAAGACAAAATCTACGTGGCACAACCACCGGGTTTTACTGATCCTGACAAGCCGAACTATGCTTACAAATTAGACAAAGCTTTGTATGGGGTGCATCAAGCGCCTCGCGCATGGTACGCCGCTCTAATAGAGCATCTACTTGCTCATGGATACACTCGGGGAACCATTGTTCAAACCCTGTTCATCAAACGCGTTGATAAGGACATTAATCTTGTTCAAATCTACGTTGATGATATCATATTTGGTTCTACCAATGATGGTTCATGCCGCGAGTTTGAAGAAATTATGAAGAAGAAATTTGAGATGAGCTCATTGGGGGAGATGACCATGTTTTTGGGACTTCAAGTTCGTCAGAGCCCACAGGGTATCTTAATTCATCAAGGAAAATATGTCCATGACGTTCTTGCCAAATTCAAGCATACAGATTCAAAGCCTATGGCTTGACTTATAGCAGAACGGCCTTTGCTAATGAAGACGCTGAAGGAACGCCTGTTAATCCGGCTATGTATCGCTCAATGATTGGATCACTCATGTATCTCACTTCAAGCTGGCCAGATATCATGTTTGCCGTCTGCCAGTGTGCTCGTTATCAGGCTACTCCTAAACTCTCTCATTTACATGTTGTTAAACGAATTTTAGGTACCTCAAAGGGGAACCATCACTAGGCCTTTGGTATCCTAAAAATTCTGAATTTGAACTATTTGCTTTCTCTGACAGTAATCTTGGAGGTACAAATAGGGATATGCGCTCAACTTCAGCTGGTTGTCAATTTCTGGGAGATCGCTTAATCTTATGGCAATGCAAGAAGCAACAGACGGTCTCGCTTTCTACTACAGAAGCAGAATATGCCGCAGCCTCTGCTTGCTGCTCCAGGTTTTATGAATGCAACACTAGCTTGAAGATTACGGTTTGACTTATCTAAAAACAACAATATACTATGATAATGATGCCGCTATCCAAATAGTAAAAAACCCTGTTTTCCACTCCAAAATCAAGCACATAAACATTAAAGTTCATTTTATTCATGATTGCTATGAAAAGGGTCTCGTAAAGCTTGAGCAAATCCACACTGATGTAAATGTGGCGGATTGTTCACGAAACCCGTTAGAAACGCGTGTTTTCAAGTTGTGGATCTTCTCAAAATGATTCGGTTTTCTACCTAGGCATCCTCTGTCTTTGTGTTTTGTTTACTGTTTTATTTTATTTTCTTTTCTTTGTTTTGTAAATTTGTTCATGTGTATGCACAAATTTAGGAGGAGAAATCTAAAAAAAACAACCAATTTTTGCAAGGATAGGGAAATGAAACACTTTTTCGTGATAAAATGTTTGACAAACACATGTTAGGTGTTGAAGTAGGAAAAGGTTTGGATCGAAGGTGATGTGTCGGTAGGTCTAAAACTCATCCGGATAGGGTAAGCAAAATGATATAAACATAACAAACTATGTACTTAGTGGGTTACTTACTATAGGCGTGCGATTTTATGGTCTTAAATCTTGTGTTGATAGATAATCAACGTCTGAGGTTTCGGGTCTTTATTGCTGTTGAGTCATCCGGGATATCTTGGCTGCCCTTCTGTTGCATCCAGCTTATATGCAAACTTAGGCACAGTCAGGATATATTTGTAAAAGAGCAAAAATGGAAAGGCTAAAACCTAAGAGAACGGAAATTTCTTCATGAGAATATTCCAGAAGTTCTTACGTACTACATAAGGTATTTGCCTAACCCTCATCAGTCACTATTGGTCTCGCTGCTGTACAGAAGTACTGACCTGTTCACCAATAGCCTGATGTTGTAAAATAAACAGGATGACCACGTTATACTCACCTGCTACGATGAATTGTTTTGCTTACCTTGATCACGGGGGTATGTCATGGTGTGGGACACACGAGTATCATAATATAATACTACCTTAAGCGTATCATAATGCTTGAACTAGAAGGGTTGAGTTTTAGATTTAAATGGACAAGTATATTGACAATCCCTTAGATCAATTGACCCTACTCATACGGAAAAATGTTCCATAGTTAACCTTTGAAATGATTTGGTCCCTTATGTGTGTGCTAAATAGTTTTTCTTTGTAGAATGTTAAAAGGTGGTTGGATGCTTGGTTAGTCTACTTGATGATTTTTGTTTAGATGGTTTATGTCAAGGGATATTGGACTGGCCCAGTGTGCTTCGGAATTTAAGCCAATCTAATAGAAATGATTAAAAGTCTTAGAAAATTGAATACCAGAATACTATTCTGGATTTGGGCTCTTTTAGGCCCAAATGGTACTGTTCCAGATTAGGCTTCACACAAGCCCAATCCGGATTCGAAATTTGAGGCCCAAGCCCATTTCGGAAAGTATATCTATATCTCTGAAACTTCATTTCGGATTATCCACAAATTTTCAAAATCTGATTTCTTCATTGATTCTCTCTATATTTGCACTGTGTATCTCGGAAAATCATCCGGATTAGGTATAAATTGCTTTAACTGATGTAATCCGGATAATAATGTTTATGTTTAAGCTTTCCGGATAGCATCTCGGATAAATATTCAAAGTTATATGCATTTTGGATTTCATCCCGGATGGTTATTCATCCGAATTGATGAATTCGGATTTCATCTCGGATTGCATCTCGGATAATCTTCATCCAGAATGATGATTCATCCAAAATATATTCGGTAATCCGGATTGCAACCTTATCCAAATACAGTTGACCTCCTGCTAATCCAGATTGATGAAAAGGTTCATCCGGATTAGTGCTGACCTCTCAATAATCCGGGTTTAAGATGTTTGAACCTCTGACCTGTTTTGACCTGTTCCACTGTTAGACCCCTAAAACTAACTTGAACTTTTAAATATTTGAACCTTAAAATCTGCTTGAACTACCCAGTTAGTTTTAACTGCCATTCTGGTCAACTCCGTTAACTTCTGTTAGTTAGAATTTAACTTGGTTGTTATCTTGACAGATATGGTTGAAGAAGCTTTCGATGTTGTTATGCTTGTTGAGGAGCAATTCCACAACCAAGTAGGATATCTTTCAGACCCTCCAGCCGAGTTCTATCAGGAGTTCCAGTCTATGATTGTGGGATTAAACGCTTGTAAGATTGCCTATTCTCTCCGAGCCAATCCAGTCTACATTCTTTCTGGAAGAGAGCGCATTTTCATCAAAGAGGCGCAGATGGGAGACTGTACATTCATTTGCAGATATAGGGAAAGGAGATACTGGTGAATGAAGCGTGTGTCAGAGAGGTGCTCCAGATTGTCGATACTTTTAGGGATCCAACAATATATGCGAAGGAGAATGTGATATCGGCGTTGATGGATATGGGGTATGAAGGATCGTATCCACCGGACTGAAGAAGATGTTTCCAGCATACTGGCGGTTACTTGTTCATATGTTTATGCAGTGCGTCTTGGAGAACAAAGGAGGTCTTGATCAGCCGAACCAAACTCAGACATATGCTATAGTATCTTTGGTTATGGACTGGATGTATAACTACTCTGGTTATATCTTCGACAATATGAAGAAAATTCTGGAACAGTCCAAGAAGAGAATGTTTCTTTTATATCCGCGTTTTGTTCAGTTGATTCTTGATGCCTGCTACCCAGATCTGGCAAAGGACGCCTCAGATGCTAACTTGTTGAACATGAAGCCAATGGGACCAACCATTTTTAGTATGATGAAGAAGAACCGTTCAACATCTAAAACCGTGTTTGTTGGTCGATTTGCACTAAAGAAATTTGGGAAGTTTGTAGAAGTTGTTGGCTTGGACGTTACAGCTCCTCCTCCCGTCAATGTAATCGTAGCCGAAGAGCATGATGTACCAGCAAAAGAGAAAGAGATTAAGATAGAAGATTTGGTTACGGATGATGAAGCCGATGCTGGACAAGCTTTTCTCGATGATCTTATAGAGTTCAACACCAATTTGACCCTAGTTTTACGATAGTTGTCCTCAGAAAAATTGAAAGCTTTGATTGCTCATCTCAAGGAAATTCAGGAAAAGCAAGATGATTCTCCACTTGATATTCCACCTGTTGTTGCTCCAACTGATATGATTGAGGACGATAAGATGAAGAGGATGAGATGCCACTGATTAAGAGGAGGAGAACCGAGCTGAGTGTTCCATCACGCCAATCTGAAGATCATGTTGCTGATACTGCTGAAGAATCTATGTTGATAACATCTACCTTGGTTGTGTCTACACTTGTTGCGTCTGTTGTTGATACTCTGATATTTGATACACCTGCGTTATCTAAACCGACAACTACTCCTATTGCTACGCACTCTACTGTTGTCTCAATTCTAGCTGACACAGTACTTCAAATGATGGAGTTTGGGGGAAGTTCATCTGGTGCATGGGTTTGAGGCGGGTGGAAGTGGTGTTGGTCGTGGTGATGATGTTTCTGAAGAGTATATGCGAAGATCAGAAAAACGGGCGTTTGAATTTGGCGGGATGGATAGTGATGATGATGATAATGTGAAAGTTGATGTTATGGACCTAAAGAAAATAGAAGTCATCTTTGAGCAGGAAGTTATATTGAAAGATGCACAAATTGCCTCATTACAAACTCGTTTGGATGTCAGAGATCAAACTATCGATCAGTTGTAGGGAGATGTTACCATGCTTATGACCCTGGCATTCGATTTGAAAGCCAAGCTGGAGAATAAATTCAGAAGGAAATTTTCTGATCCAACAGACGACCCAATGAATATCGAACACAGGCATCCTGCTGCACAACAACGAGCAGCTGAGGAGACTGCAGCTGAAAGACTGGCGGCTGAAATTGACTGCTGAACGCCAGGCAGGTTTAGAATATTATTTAGGTGATCCGTGTAAGAGATATACAGCGAATCAAAAGAGGGTAGCGAGTAAGAAGAAGAAACATATGATTTTGATGAAGAATGTGAACGTTAATCCTCGAGACGAGAAGTTCCAGCTCAAAGATCCAACGAATCAATCTGAACGTTATGTGATGGAGCTCGGTTCTAGCTATTACAGCAAAGTGGGAAATAAATCCAAGGTGCTAAGCTGGATGTATGATCATGTCAAGAATATGTGGATTATTGTGCGCCAAGATGGAACTCGAGAGTATTATTCAAAAGAATCACAATTCGAGACATGGACGAAGGTTGCTTTTACTGATTTGTTGCGTGCTCCATATACAGACGATGATACTACCGAGCGTGGCCATGGATGGAGGTTTTTCAAGAAGCTAGAGCGTGAGGTTAAAAGTGGTTTCAAGACAATGAAGACTGCCGAACCCTATTTGAGAGCTGCAAAAGGTGTTCGTGATGCGCATACTGGGAAGAGATTTAAATCAGTGATGTGGCCACCGACTGACAAAGAATTGGTTATACCGGTTGCTCCTACATTTTCACGCGGGATTCTCAAGAATTTTAACTTTTGGTTATACGATCCCAAAGTTGGTAGCATTGCAATTGTGACGAAGACTTGCATGTTCTTGCTTCTAATCAAATCAGAACTGCTGAGCTATATGAAGTGTGTGCCAAGGACTGGACTGCAGATGTTGCAGGGATTATCGCTGGAAGGCTTGGAGTGGACGCACAATCGAAGGACTAATGTTGTAAGCCTAGGGGGAGATTGTTCGACCTATATTGCTAAAGGTTTACACAGTAGGCTTATTTTGGCCGTTGGTATGTTTTGTGGGCTTCCTAGTGCCTTATGGGCATGGGGTTGTAAATAGTGGGCTTGGTAATCATTATAAATAGAGGTGTTAGGTCAAGGAAAAGGGGTTAGAGAGTTGTATTCACAAAAACTTGTATCAGACACTTTGCTGATTCTAATTCAAAGTTGTTGTCCTTCCTAATCATTATTTCCGCTACTAATTTGGTTTATGATACCTGTTTGATCCGTTATCGGACTTACATTAACAAATGCATTGTTCACATCATGAGCCATTTTGAGGACTATTGCTGTCCGTAAATGATTTTGGAAAGCGTGACTATCTTTGACATTTGGACTTCTCATTTCTTCGTCTCTAATTTTCTTGTTTCGGCTCATGTGGCATGATCTGAACCTTTACAGCACTAACATAAGGTTTAGATTGTTTAGTTTGCGCACTTGTAGCCTTTGTCACACAAGTCTTCACTTCATCAGCTTTGATTGAATCGCTGAGTCCTGATTTATCAGATAAATGACTAAACACTCCAGTTGAATCATTAGAAGAGTCATCAACACAACCTGCAATTGACACCTTTTCTATACATGAAGTAGAAGCATCAATATTGTTCATACATTTTTGCTTCATTTTAACATTTATAGGTTTAATAGACTCCAATGTGTCGAATGTATAATCACTTGGTTTACCACATACACCATATGTTGTGCTCTCTCAATTTCTTCCTCGGTTTCAGGCATTCTCCTGTAGTTCTGATTATATGATGGGGCAACCTGATTGAATCCCAAACCATTCCCCTTGTTCTCTTTGTATGCTAGTTGCACGTAGCACACTTCTTGAACTACCTTGCTGGATGTATCAAATTGCATGTCTGGAGTTCTAGCTCAGCTCCCATAGAATCACATTCCATGGTTTTCACGTTAATTTTTTTTGTAATCATGGACCCAACATTGTTGTTGATTGAGATCCAAGCGAAGCTGAGCTATATCTTTCTTTTGTGCTTCAACCTTTTCAGTAAGCAACTTGTTGCTTTATCTAAGGCTGATGCACTGAGCGATTGTACTGTTGTAATCCTTTTCCATATTAGCATTGAGTGCCCTGAGTTGCGCATCCTTAATCCTACAAGGTTCAGAACACAAAAGATAGTTTATCGTGTCAATGAGCGATTCTGGTTTGTTAGTCTGAGTTTAGGCTTAGGGTGCCGGGCTATTAATGCAGCTTTTTTTGGGCTTGAGGTTTCTGTTTGGCCACTTCATCAGTTCCTCTTGTGAAGATGAAGTGCTTACAGGGCTATAAACCACATTCAGGTATTGAATTTGAGCCTGTGGTGCAGTGCTATTAACGGATGCTTTGATAAGTGGGCTAAAGATGATGTTCAAATTTGCATTCGGCTTTGGATTACATACTGGGCTGAAAATTATGTTTGAGTACTGAGCTTGGGCTGTGGACATCTATGGATAATCGAAACCGCACCGTTAAAACGTTAAAAAATACCCGATAACTATTTTTACCAAATTATACCGTTAGACTCGTCTCGAAATTAAGAATCCAAAGATATCTAATGTCCAAGACCTTTTTGGTCCTAAAAATAAGGTTGTTCAATCGGTGCAGTCCGTTTTCAAAGTTTGTATACGGATACATCATCTGATAAAAAGTTTACGCCTTGATTCGGAATAGTGTCTTGTTCGAAATCCTCAGCAACAGTTCGGAACAGTGTATCCGAAATGCTATGTGAACTGGCAATCCGAAATCCTATCCAAACAGTTATCCGAAATGGTTGTCAGTCAGTATGATCCTTAATTCAAGAATATGATCCGAAATCGTTGAAGATTATCCGAAATCCTTCAAGATTTTTCCAAAATCTGTGCGAAAATCATGAATATCATCTGTATTCTAACAAAAATGCATGAATATCATCCGAATACAATACGAATGCAACAATATGATCCGAAATGAACAATATGATTTGAAATCTGTCCGAAATATCCACAGAAGATCCGAAATTTAGCTGAAACCGAACATAATTAGTGTGATATCAGATCTGAGAATGGAAACAGGTTCAAACAAGCTCTATACCAATTGTAAGTCCCAAAAACCTAGTTATCACACAATCACCATGGATGGGCGGAATTCAAACTTGGTGAGATTCAAGAAAAACCAAAAAAGATGCCGAATCAAACTTTAACACCTTGTAACGATTCTATTACTCGAATAAGCAAAACCGTCTAGCACAAGATGGAGGCTCCTAAGGTTTTCTCTAAAGGATTCTAAAGACCCAACCCTAGAAATAATATAAGGTTTTTTATATACTCTAGGGTAAGCCCATGCCCCTCATAGGCTCCCCTTGGGCTTTTCTGGCCACATGGCCTAAGGCATGCTCCAAATGACCTATACAAGGTCTAAACCTAATACGAACTAACCCAAATCAAGCCTAATTCACTACCATAGCCTGTGCATATATTTGATGCGTAAGTCACATACTTCTAGGACCTAACACAACTCTTAAACAAAAGTTTAACCATCCACATGGCTATCAACACCTTGGTGGGAATGGTCAACTCCATACTGACAAAAGTGTGAAGGCACTTGCAAAAGGTCAAAAAGATTTGTTGGAGATTGTACAACAACTCCTCATGACCAAAGACCAATCCGAAGGAGCTAGTTCAGTGGTTGAAAACACCAAATCGAAGGTAGATAATGCTTTGGATCATCTGCAAGATTGACCCATTCACCACCATCTACAGGGTTCCACTAATGGTAATTATGTAGTGACAACAGAGTTTACCTGCACAACTATCCCTCTATCCCAATAATAGAAAGAATTGTTTTTTGAAAAATCCAAATTTTTTCTATCTTTATTTTATGTATGTCTTATAAATCAGAAAAAATCAAATACTTTTGTTTAAAAAATCAGGAGAAGATTAACAACATCAACAAAAACAAAACTCTGTTCAAAATAATTAAAACATTTGTTCAAATGGAACAAAAGTCTATTTAATGCCACTGTTTCCCCCCAAAACTCAGTTTAACTCAACAAAGGTGTCAAACAGAGAAATTTCAAAACTCTGTTAACCATAAGTCAATTTCAAAAAACAAATCAAGTTATTCAAAAGTATGTTGAGCCTAACAAAGGATTCAAACAGATATTCTGAAAAAAAAGATCTTCGGTATCTTCATTGGTGGGTTTCCTATATAGGACCCACTTTCTGATAGAGGTTTGCTATGAAAAATAGCAACTGACCACATGGAGTAAAAGGTAACCATTGACCATGCTGGCATGCCTGTTCCATTAACCCTATAAAACCCATGAGAAAATAGACTTTACATCTATCTTCAATTATTGATAAGTTCAAAAGCATTTCAAAATAGAAAAACTCTGAATTTGCTTTCATCAAACTCTATTTCGATCAAAAGATTTCCTAGATAAAAGACCTTCAAAAGATTTGAACAACCCTTCATCATGGATTTCCATATCAAAACCCCACACAATTATCTAAAGTATCTTGTACAACATAGCAAGAATACAGACTTTCACCCCACGATTGACATCATCAATTCATCAAAATATGTATACATCCTCACCGCCAACGTACCTATCTATGTGTCCGCACATAGAAACTGTTGGGCAAATGCAAATTATCCTTACAAAACAAAAGCCCTTTCTCATTACCTCCACCATCAACAAAGAACACGTGGAAATCACCATAGAATCCATCTCCACCATGTTCCATCTTGAGGATAGGATAGGTATGGAAACTGACCCCAAAAGCTAAGTTTATAGAAAGGGGCTATGAAGGCCAGATGGTGGGAGCAACGCTTTTTAAACCAACGTTCTTACCTGAAATGAAATTCTTTTTCCACACTCTCTTGGTTTGCCTCTCTGCTAATACCACTTCTTTTAATGAGATTCCCCTAAAAACTCAGTATCTAAAGTATGCTAATTTGAACAACTTAATCCATAAGCTACCCAAGACACTGTTTCTTGATTTGGTTGCAAGTTTGAGGGCAATCAAGAGAGGTACTGGCAATCCTTTCTTTATCTATCCAAGGTTGTTGAGCTTTTACCTGAAAAACGTTATAAGAAAAGAAAGTTTTGAAAAAGGTGAAGCAATTCAAAGAAAAAGTCTTTCTAACGAAACTTTTACTCGTATGATGGCCGAAAGCCATGAAAATGTGGTAATTGAAAACGTTTTTAGAAAATCAAGACACAAATGTTACAACATTTGTTGCTGAGCCCACTGCTCCTTGTGACCATGGTGCAAATCCCATCATTTTGGAACCCACATAAGACATTTCCAAACAAACCTCATCCATTCCTATCCCCAAATCAATATGAAAAACCACAAAAAAGGTATCTCTGGGGGTTGAGATGCTAGAGATCCCTATTGCAGCACAAAAGCAACAAACTCAAACATCTTTTGTTACTTCCTCATAACATATGCAAACATCTCCACCAAGCCAAACTCATCACTCCTCCTCACAAAAGGAAGGTGTTGTAAGCATAGGGGACATACATCAAGAAGGAGATACATCATTTAATTATCTCTTCTCAAGCTCCTCTCCCAGGGCTGCTCCTATTTCATCACCACCACCTATATCAATTGTCCATTCACCCTTACAAAAATTGCTTGATGAAATAGATACATCTGACTTGCAGATACCTAGTCCCTCTCAACAACAAATCAAAGAGAGTTCACTTCAACAAGTGACTAGGTCATGTACAGAGATCATTGTTATCCCACAAGAGATAAAGGTTATTATTTCAAGTGGAGTAGCTACTACAACTGTTGAGCCAACATCCTTACAGTTGGATAGTGATTACATCTCTAAGACCCCCTGAAGTCAACAACTGTTGAGACAATAGTCTCTACACCAGTTGGAAGTCCGTAGTACCAAGAACAAGGGCCACTTGGTCTAAAACTAAGTTTAACCACCTCTGGTGAGAATTCAGATGATCTTGTTAAATCAAGTGATGGGTTAAACTGTTGATACAAAATGTCTACTGCCTGCGTCATTGTGTTGTGTCAAGTCTGTAACAGGTTTAACTATTAGATTATTCGTTTTGGGTTGTAATAGTTACATCCGTACGGATGAACACATCCGCACGGATGAGGGTTAGTCTGCACGGATCTAGTCTCATCCATATGGACCTAGACTAGTCCGCATGAAGGTAGTGTCAAGTAGTATAAATACTCATGTGGTCCAAGTGGTATAAGAGCTTGGAGGCTGACATTTGCAGAACTGACGATGAATCCCTTTCGGATTGATTTCTTGGCTGTAACTATTGATATATTAATGAAATCATTGAAAAACTAAATAATCTTGTATTGTCGTCTAATTGTAATGAATTCCGCGCATTATGACTAGGTTATAGATATCACCTGAGCAAAATATCACTGGAAAGCAGTTCTACAAGATTTGGACATTGAAGATTTCTTTCTACTCATTTTCTTCACATTTTCTTAAATTTTTTCATATCCAACGATCAAAATGAACTGATTTTTCTAAGGGTTGTAAAAAATACA
This sequence comes from Scalesia atractyloides, assembly GCA_947069175.1. Classification (NCBI taxonomy): domain Eukaryota; kingdom Viridiplantae; phylum Streptophyta; class Magnoliopsida; order Asterales; family Asteraceae; genus Scalesia; species Scalesia atractyloides. The sequence goes on from CAMTDV010000023.1 coordinate 67,134,905, forward strand.
CTTTTAATAAAGCCTCTAGAATTTCAACTTAAAATTCAACCGAAATCATGTTAAAATTGTTAAAAAATGAGTAATCCTGAATTTTTCTCTTGAATGAATGAACCTCGTCCGCACGAATGTGTTACCTACACACGGAAAAGAATTTGTCCGTTTGAAATATTTACATTCGCACGAACTTAACTATTTTTTGTCTAAATTTGTGTTTAATTCATATGAACCAGGTACATCCACACCATGTCTACTCATCCGTATTGAAGTCAATCATTTTCTTGCTCATTCGCACAAACTGCTCTTTTGCACCACATTGTATATCCGCTCCTAAATCACAATGGAAAACAAGTTTTACAACGCGTTTGTGACAACCCCAACAACGGTGGTTCGAAACCTCAATTTGGACAAGGAAATGGGAACCATGACCAAACCACCGAAGCTTATGTGTATGGATGATTACAAGGGATGGCATGCGAGATTTGAAAAATAGGTACAAGCCAACTATTGGGATTGTTGGATGGCGATGGAAGAAGAATACGTCATTCCCGCCAGGGAGAATTGTGAAAAGATTAGTCTTACCCAGATTATGCAAGCAAAAAAGAAAAGTTCGTGAAAGAGAAAAAGATGATGAATCTTCTTCAACAAGCAATCAAGGAAGATATATTCACGTTACTTGAGCATCAGGGAACTACTCAATTCATCTAGATTGCTTTGAAATATGAAGTATCAAGGGAGCATGTTTATGTGGAAGAGTAAGAGAGCCCTCCTTAAGAAAGAATTCGACATCTTTACAACTTTGAAATATTTTGTCATCTTGTTGCTGAAATGAAACGGTTGAAAATTGAAAAAGAAAATGATAAATGGGTGGATAAGTAAGTAGATGCTCTACCACAAGGTGAATGGTCAACGTACCTGATGATTCTAAAGAGCAATTCTAAATAATATGACGTTCTAACTCTAGGAAAGTTCATTGAGAAGTTAAAATCGCATGAACTCGATTTATGAAAATTGACCAAAAAGAAAAGCTCTAATGTTCAGCAAGATGATGATCGATATTACAAGGGTAGTGGTTCAGCGAATATTCAAAGCCCAAAGATCTAAACAGCTTTTAGCATAGACACATCATCTGGAACTTTATCTAGCACTTGAAGCAGTGGTGGTGGTTTTTCATCTTACGCTCATCTAGCACTTGAAGCAGTGGTGGTGGTTTTTCATCTTACCCAAGTTTTTAGCTAAACACTAATGCAAGGTCCTCAATCCTCGCAAAGCTCAAACAACTACTCAAGCTAGAATAATTGAAATCCACATGTTATCCAGTGCAACATTGCTGTTAATCTACAAAACACACAGGGTTTAAATGAAAGAACAGCAAAGGAGCACATGACGTTTCTTGCATCAATCATTGAATCATATGAGAGTCTAATAGCAGGAAGGATTGGAAATTTGATGACCAAAGAAGATTATGATTAGATAGATCCAAAGGAAATGGAGGTGATCGACATCAAATGGTGAATGGCAAGTGTAGTTTGTAGAGCGCATCAATTTATGGATATTACAGGGAGGAATGGTATTGGAGGGCCAGACTCGAAGTTAGGGACAATACATCTAAGGTAACATTCTTTAAATGCAAATAAAAAGGCCACTTCAAGCGTTAATGCATAAACAGAGAGGTTAATGACACCAGTAACCCTTTTGGTGGTGACTGCTAAAAAAGGCAATCTATCACAAGAACTCTCAACATCCGCTGAATATGTCTAGGTCGATACCGATCGAGGATGGTTCATCGAAGTCTAAAGATAAGACATTGGTTGTAACTCAGGAAGATGAAGGGTTCAACTAGAATAATCTTATTCCCAAAACCAATAGCCTTGCATTAATGGCCGAGATTGTTGAAATGGTTGAACTGAACAGAGTATGGACGAAGAGATAGTTGAAGAAGTTATTGAAGATGTTTGTGCTGAAGCAACATTTGATGAAAATCCAGAAGATTATTATGATTTTGATGCATTAGAGGTGGAACCTAAAACAAATCAATATTCCAACAATAGAGGTTATTAATAATGCATTCAAATCTAATATACCTCTTGATGCTTTTAAATCTTTTGTAGGTTTCTTTGGCGAATAAGGAAACAACAATGACCTACACTTTGATGAAGAAAAGAAAGAACCTGTAGAAGAGATCATAGATGTGTCGAAAGAAATGAATGCTGAAAACCTAACGAGATTGCTGAGAAAGCCATGATAGCTCAACTTAAAGAGGTAGTGAAAACCTCTGAAGATGGGGAAGAAGTTAAAACTGATAAAATAGACAAATCTGAAACATTGTTTCAACGCATGAAATGCATAAAACCATGCAAATCATGCATTGAAAAAGATGAGAACTATAAAGTGTTGAAAAAGCACACAGATATGACTAATTACTTAAAGAGTACGAAAGAAGCCTATGATAAACTTAACAAATCAATCAACTAGTTTCGAGTGGCAAATAATGAAAATGATGCAACGATCTCTATGCTCAAACATACTGTGTTAGACAAGCAAAAAGCAATTAATAATCATATTGACAAGATCGCAAAGTTAAAACAAGAGCTAGAAACCACTAGGATCAAGACTAGGCGAGTTGATAAAAAGTTTATAAGTTACTCTACAACATCCTATGTCCTGGACCACATACTTCCCAAACCAACAGGTAAGGATGAATCATGGGAAGATGTGTATGGTTACCATAACCAAGGAGTGGGTTATCACCGAGTTCCCCAATGTAGAACAGTTACTCTAAAAAGAAACTATATGGGGTTTAAAATGCATTGAAATTAAAACTAAAAACTGAACAAAAGAATCAACTGCCTGATAATATCGATCTGACTTAACGATATCTGAATCAGATTGTGAATCATATTTGGTTAAGGACGTTGTTGATAAAAGTTTTTGAAATTAAAGTGATAAAAATGAATTTGAAACTCTTAAAACAAAATTTGACAAAAAGAGTTCTAGTTCACAATCTTAAAGTGATGAAAGTTTTCATAATCTTTACATTCCCAAATAAGATTAGAGATCGAATGATGATCCATATGTTATCATGTACAAAATGTGTGGATTTGACAAACTATATTCTCATATGGATTTTCCGATTCAGAATATGAATATGAATAAAGTCGAAAAGGTTTTCAAATTGGTAGAGGTCGAGATGTCTAAAATTGATAATTTGTCAAGTGATCATGAAAATTTAAAAAGGAAAAATCATACTATTCTAAACCAAGAAGCTCCTACTCTAACTATCAAAAGAGAAATTATTACTATGGGAGGAAAGATGTGGGATATGGTAAGAAAAACTATAACAAGTTTGGAAAATCAAAGTTTGTTAAGGGAATGACTTTTGAGTCTGCAATGAGTTAAGAAAGTGAAAAGGAAAGTCAATTTAGCGAACAATCCAATGAAGCGTTCTACTTTTGTAACAGATAAAGGAACTTTCTTTAGGTGTAATAAAGTTGGCTATATTGTTAATCAATGTCCACAAAAGAATCCTAAACCTCTTTACGGTGTTAAAAAGGTTTTAGAAGATTTGAAACAAAAATCATCAATGTTTGTTCCAACAAAAATTCTAAAAAGAAACAATGAATGTACACAAGAGGTTAAACCAGTAAACATTAATTTTTCAAGTATCAAAACTTGTGAAACTTCAAACACAAGTGATCAAAAAGATTCTAAATTCTAGCTAAGAAAATAATTTTAAAAAACCAAACATGGGTGATCAAGAAAAAAGAATCTTCTGAAGAAGTTAAACAATCTGATTCAACAGTGAATGAAGAGAAAGTTGAACAGAAATGTGAAAGTGTGTGTGACACCAAGATTGCAAACCCACCCAGGACCGAAAAGGCTTCGGTCTCCTTCTTCAAGTAATATTTTAAATATAAGTGTAGGGCTGATCCATCATATCGAAGTGGATTATGGATAGCGGGCATCCAGACACATGACAGGGATGTTACCACTCCTATATGATGTCAATCCTAAAAGAGGAGGCTACGCCGGGTTCACGAGCATTCAGGGAGGTAAAATAGTAGGCGAAGGAATATTGACCATTGGGATGGTGTCGTTTGAAAAAGTTAACTACATTGTCGAGTTGGAGAACAATCTGCTTAGTATCTCTTAGATTTTCTGACAAGAAGTTCACTACACACTCCATAGACAAAAATGTTTAACTTTGAATAGAGTGTTCAAAATACCTTAAGAGTGGATTATAATGCGCGTTCCTCGAGAAAACGATCTTTATGTGTTAGACATGTTTTGTCTTGAAGACTACAAAGAAAGAATCAATACGATGGCACAAAAAAGATGGGGCACGTTCATCTCAGAAAAATGAACTTTTTGGTACACAACCAACTAGTGGATTGTGTCAACTTGAAGAGCTTTCACTTGAATGACGACTGCATCAGCTGCAAGAAAGGAAAGCAAAAGAAAAAATCGCATCCATGAAAGCTTTTGAATTCGATTAAGCTTCCATTACAAAGGCTACATATAAACCTCTTTGGACCGGTAAACGTAAGAAGTACATATATCAGGGGATCCGTACTGCTTGGTTGTAATTGACGACTATTCGAGGTTCTCTTGTGTAATGATCCTAGAGAGTAAAGATGAAAGATTTGACAATCTAATGATTTTATTAAAAAAGATAGAAGGTTCGTATCATTTGCCGATCAGACGTATTCGAAGCGAAAATGGAACATAATTACAAAATAACAAGATATTAGAGTACTTCAACGAGAAAGGAATTCTGGATGAGTTTAGCGCACCGTATACCCCGCAACAAAATGGTTTAGTTGAAAGAAAAAATAGAATTTTGATAGAGACTACACGCACATTTCTCGTCGATTCAAAATTATCCGTTAGTTTCTAGAGCGAAGCCGTGGCATCTGCATGTTACACACTAAACAGAGTTCTGACGGTCAAGGCACATAAGAAGACATGTCTCGAGCTGCTTAACCAACAAAATCTGAATCTGAAATGGATAGAACCAATTGGGTCGTCGTGTACAATAATTGACCAGGACGGAAAATTTGGGGCTAAATCTTTAGAAGGATTCTTTGTGGGGTATGCTAGTCAGCTAAAGAGAGTCTATCGTCCTAGCATCAATTGGGTAATTCAAGCTCAACATGTAGATTGTCAAAGATACACACCTCCAACATAGAAACCAGGTGATCCTTGGTAGTTTCATTAAAGTCTCTAGAATTCTTTTTACTTGCCAGCTAATCCATCAGAGGAGGAACTTGTTATGCCCTACCAGCATCAACAATCTTTTTTCGTAAGATCAAATTCAAAAATCAATTGTTGTAACACAGACACACATTGGTACATATAATGCTGAAGCATGTCCGAGTACTCAACATCCTAAATCACAGACTGCTGGAACAAATAAACCTAAAGTCGAACCAGAGGTGAATGAACCAACTCCTAGCTTTGATAAGTCTGATGACTCTGAATCTAAGGGTGAACCGACATAGGACGAAGATCAATCCACTTCTAATGATGGTGAAATTAAGTTTGATAGTCTACCCGACAATCAAAATAAAGGAACGAGTGCTCATAATGAAATTCTGCTATTAACAAAGATGTCAAACAGAATGTTACAAATTTACAACAAGAAGTAAGCGTCTCTAACGAAGTAATGCCAGGAACACTGTCATACCATCCATTAGAGTTTATTATTGGAGAATTAAAAAGTGGTGTTAAAACTCGACATCAAGTCAATCAGGGTTTCAGTTGTTTTTACTCTAAAGTGGCACCTTTTCAAATAGTTTCTCATTCAAATGTTTTAATTCATAGGTAGAACCAAAAACGTATTAGGAAGCACTGATGGAGGAAAGCTGGGTTAATGCCATGCAAGAGGAACTCTCTCAGTTCGAAAAGTTGGGTGTTTTGGAGGTTAATCGATCTGCCTGAAGACCACAAAAAAGATAAACACTAAATGAGTCTTCAAGTGCAAAAAGGATGATTGTGGCTTGATTGTGTGTAACAAAGCTTGACTTGTTGTTCAAGGATTTTATCATCAAGAGGGAATAGATTTCACCAAAGTCTATGCTCCCGTAGCCAGATTAGAAGTGATTCATTCGCATCTTGGAAAGGATTTAAAGTGTATCAATTAGATGTAAAGTCTGCCATCTTGTATGGAAAGGTGAAGAAGGAGGTGTACGTCGGCCAACCACCGGGTTCTCGATCCGATTCACAAAGACTAAGTATACTTGCTCTATAAGGCGTTGTACGGTTTGCGCCAGGCTCCGAGAGCTTGGTATGAGACGCTTTCACAGTGTTAGGAAACTTTCGTACATATTGAAGAAAAACATGATCAACCTGATCATATGCTGGAGATAAAGTCAAGAAGATCAGTCAGAAAGAAGACACAAGATAAACAGGACAAAAGAACAAAGGAAAATACATCTTCAACATTTATATCAGAAATTGATCACAAGAAAGAAGATGATTAGAAAGGACCAATTTGATGAGTCTGATGATTATCATCAAGATCTTTAAACTCTAATGATGATCTGATCAACAGATTTTCTGATGGGCTGGCTAACACAATTTCTTATGAGCCAACTTGTCTAAAGAGATTCAATGAATATGCCAAAAAGCTACTTTATGCAGAGCAAGTGCATGAATAAACAAATGTTTATTCATGATGAAGAATCTCTATAAATAGAGAAGCTACTTTATTGAGGGCAAGTACATGAATAAACAATTTGACCTTGATAGATTCAATGAATATGCCAAAAAGCTACTTTATGCAGGACAAGTGCATGAATAAACAAATGTTATTCATGATGAAGAATCTCTATAAATAGAGAAGTCACTACCGAATGATAATGAGTTAAGCCCATCATTTATTACATACTACAAAACTCCTTTTCCATTCATTACATAATTCTTCTTGAAGTATTCGTTTGTAATAGCCAATACTGACACAATCACCTTATAAACTCTTTTTGTTTTAAAGTGATATAAACTTGAAAGTTCTTTACTTATGTTTCTTGAAAGTTTGATTTTCATTTCTGCATATTATTTCCTATATGTTGAAATCGTTTGAAAAATTTAGTTAAAAACATTGTTATATAGGATCAACAATTGGTATTAAAGCAAGTTGGATAAATATTTCCAGATCCCTTGCTCCTGTGATACAGAGGTATATATTATCTGCAAAACTTTTCAAGAAAAATCTTTACCGGAAGAGTCAATTACTTTGTAAGTAAAAGAGCTTTTCTTTTTCTTATTAAAATTATTGCCTTATTTACACACAGATCTAAATATATAAGGCATGAAAAAAGAAATTATTATTTTTCTCTCAACACTCGTTTGTGAAGAAACAACAAATATTAAATTATTATTTACAATATTTGCTGACTATTGTAACCTTATCATCTCTCTTTCACATAAGATCTATATTATTCATCAGAACCTTGAGAAACCATTTTCCCATACCCATCAAACAAAAGAAAGGAAAAATACCATACTTACACTTCTCACCTCTCGTTCAACCTTATCCTCACCCCTCAAATCTCTCTCTGATGGGCACCACACTCGCACCGTCCAAGTCAATTTCATGGTCATGCCCGCAACCTCGCGCCATGACGTGTTATTAGGACGGTGCGCCCAGCGAGACTTTAGCATGGTTACTTCCATCCCTCACGCCGCTTGCGGTTTTCCCACAAAAACCAGAGTGGCTATCATGTATTCGAGGAAGGAAATCATGTGGGTGGACGATGAGCCACCAATAAAGCAACGCACGCCATCTTCCGACGGTGAGCCAGAATAGTGGGTACTTAACAACAAGTACCCGGAACAAACCCTGATCTTGGGACCCACCATGAACCCCGCAGTCAAGGCGCGGTTGAAACAACTGTTGTTCCAAAACTCTGACATTTTTGCATGGTCACCGGCTGACATGACAGGGGTGCCAAGGGAAATAGCTGAGCATGCACTACACACTTTCCCTTCTGTACAGCCTATCGTTCAAAAGAAGCGTAGCTTCGGGCCCGAAAAGACCCGCACTTTGAACGAGCAAGTCGCGGAACTTCTCCAAGCAGGTTTCATCCGAGAAGGGTGTTATCAGACATTGGTAGCCAACCTAGTCATAGTCCAGAAGTTCAACGGTAGTTGGCGCATGTGTGTTGATTTCAAGGACCTCAACAAGGCGTGTCCTAAGGACTACTACGCCTAGCCAGAAATCGAAAAAGGTGGATTCTCTCGCTTTATTCAGGTGGAAATATTTCCTTGATTACTACAAGGGCTACGACCAAATCCAAATGAAGAAAGAAGACGAAGAAAAGACCGCTTTCCGAAAGGACAAAGGCATCTATTGCTACACAAAAATGCCCTTCAGACTATGCAATGCGGGAGCCACCTATCAGCGCTTAATGGACCATGTCTTTGGGGATGACATTGGTGAAACCGTGAAAGTATACATTGATCATTTAGTCATAATGAGCTCGGACGAGGAGAAGATGTTGGCAAACGTCCAAAGAACGTTTACCTCATTGCGCAAGGCAAACTTGAAGCTGAACCCAGCAAGTGCTCTTTTAGAATGGAGGAAGGCAAATTTCTAGGATTCATCATCACACGCGATGGCTTCAAAGTCAACCCAGATAAAGTGGAAGCGATCCAGCGTATGCCATCACCCTCAACTATAAAGAAAAAAGTTGGCAGGGCGGTTGGCTGCGCTGAACAGGTTCTTGGACAACCACGCGATGAAGTCCTTCCCATTCATCAGCACTCTGCGGAATTGTGTGAAGAAGAAAAAGTTTCAGTGGACTCCAGACGCGGAGAAGGCCTTCACCCAAATGAAGGAATGCTTGATTCAGTTACCAACACTCACCGCACCGCAAAAGAAGGAGCCACTGATACTCTACATTTCCGCATCAGATGTCACTCTGGGAGCAGTCCTGCTAGTAGAGCACGCAGGAGTTCATACTACGATCTACTACGTCAGCAAAATGCTCACTGACCTAGAGACCCGATATCCCATGATGGAAAATCTAGCTCTAGCTTTAGGCCATGCATCCCGACGGTTGCGCCGATATTTTTCAGGCCACGAGATAATAATTCTCTCGAACTACAATCTAGGCCAAATTTTGTCAAAACCGGATATCTCCGATCGCCTAGCAAAATGGGCGATCGAGCTCGGCGGATACAATGTTGTGTATAAGCCAAGAACGGCAATAAAGGGCCAAATATCGGTCGATTTTATCATGGAAGTCCCACAAAATAAGGCATAGGAGTCTGAAGAAGTAAAGAATCCTGCGTCGGCTACGGATAGCCGCACATGGATACTTCACACCGATGGCGCATCCAACGATGATGGCGCAGGGGCAGGTCTTTGCCTCATAAGCCTAGACAACCAAGAGTTCACATAAGCCATCAGATTTGATTTTAAAGCACAAATAATGAAGCTGAGTACGAAGCATTCCTGGCAGGTCTCCGGTTAGCAATCAAGATGGGTGTGCAGAATTTGGAAGCCTATGTCGACTCACTCCTAATCGCCGGACAGGTCAATAGCCTGTTCCATGCAAAGGGCGAGGTAATGGCCTTATATCTAGAACAGTCCCAAACCTTAATAACCAAATTCCAACATTTCAAGATAACCCATGTTAACCAAAGCGAGAACAAACATGCGGACACTCTCAGCAAGCTAGCCGCTACAAGCTTCAAGCACCTTGCACGGAGGTGCGCATTGAGGTACTAAAAAACCATTATGTTCCTTTGCGACAAGTCAACATCATAGAAAGGGGAGCCCATCTTGGATGTCTCCCATCATCATGTTCTTGCAACATGGGAGTATCCCCGAAAGCAAAGCTGAAGCAAGGAAGATCTAGAACAAGGCACTAAACTATGAATTGGCGGATGGTATCTTATACCGGAATTTATACCTCGGACCTCCGTCCGTTGCGTTGTCGTGCAAGATGCCAAGTACTTGATCCGTGAAATACACGAAGGGTTATGCGGAATTCACACAGGACCGCGCATGGTCGTTGCAAAGATCAAGAACGCTGGATATTATTGGCCTGGCATGCACCTTGATGCTGTCGAAACATTGCGAAATTGTGCCTCATGCCAGTGCTATGCTCCAAAGACACTGCGCCCCAAAAATCTCTTGATTCCGGTAACAACACCGTGGCCTTTTAAACTATGGGCAATCGATATGGTGGGACCATTCCCAGATGCCCCAGGAGAGGTGAAATTTATAATCGTTGCAGACGATTATTTAACCAAATGGGTAGAGGCCAAACCTCTCGCATCCACCATAGCAACTGTAGTGTGAAAGTTCATTTTGGAGCATATAATATGTCATTTCGGATTACCCTTGCGCATAGTCAGCGATAACGGCCCCAATTTCGCAACTGAAGAGCTACAACAATGGATGCAAGAGATGCATATCGAACACGTTTTCACTTCTGTCACGCATCCCCAAGGAAACGACCAAGTGGAAAGGATCAATAAAAGCATTGTCGAAGGAATCAAGACAAGGTTGGGAACGGCGCGTAGAGGTTGGGTAGATGAGTTGCCAAGTATTTATGGGCTCATCCAACCATGCCTAAACCAGCACGGGTGAAACTCCTTTTAGCCTTGTGTATGGGACGGGGGCAGTGATTCCTGCAGAAATTGGCCTCCCGTCACCGCGCATGTTGGTTGCGCAAAAACAAAACAACGAGGAAGGGCGCAGGCTAGATTTGGACTTGCTAGAAGAAAGGCGTGAAAATGCTGCCATCAATGAAGCAAAATACAAATCCAAGTTAGAGAAATAATACAACACGCGAGTCCCATATGCACCTTCTTACCCGGAGATTTTGTTCTACACCAAAATGAGGCATCTAATGCCAAACGTCCAGGATATGTTATTCATGAAGTCCTGGGAAAAGGCGCTTATACTCTTAAGCGCTTAGACGGAACAAGCATCCCCAGGACATGGAATGCGCAACAACTAAGGCGATGTTACATGTAAATCCCTAAGTACATAGTCTCTTGTCTATCTTGAAAAGCGGCCTTTGCGCCCAATTATGTAATAAAGATAAGACTTACTTCACTTCTCTTTTTATCTTAATGTTTTGCTACAAATGCACGGAAACACTTAGAGTATACGCAAAAACAACTTGGTGTGCAATGACTCGTAAAATATAAGTCACTACTTATGCAATATGCACAAAAGCTGATATCCAGGCGCGAGTTCATTACTAGTTTTATTCGCGATACTTGCACAAAGTCGTTTCAATCCACGCAAATATTGTAACAGAAAAGAAACATTTCATTAAAAAGATAAAAGTGTATACATAACCGCGTCATGCGTGGAAAAAGCAATGATCGTACAAAGATATTACACCACGGACCCTACACTAGTCTTCGCCTTCAACAGCGACTTCAGCATCTACCAGAAAAATATTCTCCAAGCGGTTAACGAAGTCATCATGGGTAAGAGCCTCGCTCACCAACTCCAAGGCAGGAATTTCAAGGCGATTATACCCCTGCTGCGCCTTCTCGAAGACAACTCCAATATTAATCCCGTGAGTGGAGGCATGGCTAGAATCCCATTGAGTGTCCAAGGCATGAGCAACTTGTTGCGCACACTTCGCATAGCCCTGCGCATGCCCATCATGGCACGCAGCAACCACCAGCTTAGCCACTGCACCATCCAACTCCACGGAATTCACAAGGGAATCAGCAATCTATGAATTCAAAGGAAAAGTCAGAGCCATTCTATAAGGTTCAGAGTAAAACACAAGTGCAAGCACTTACATGGCCAATTCCATGATGTTGGAGCTACAGTATGTTGCTGGTGAGTGATTCCACAAGCGACTCGGAGATGGCACGGGAGTTCTCTGAGTCTTCTAATTTCTTCTCTCCCGTTTCCACTTTCGCCTCCACAAGTTGCAGCTTCCGCACGAGTTCAACATTTTTTGCTGAAACTTCCTAGAGATCTCTCTTAGCGCTTGCCAAAGTAGCGCAAGCTTCAACCTGTTTAATTTCAATAAGGTTAGCAACATACCTTAAAACTTATCAAAAGAATAGACACAAAAGACAAGGAGGTACCTCTTTCTTCTCATTGTGCTCATGTTGCACACTGGCTTATGCAGTTGAGGCAGTGGGCACCTCTTGCTCGTTCCTCTCTCGCGCCACATCAGCGCGCAGCTGGGCCAACTTGTCCCTCAGGGATCTTTTCTCCCTGTTGTCTCTCTCGCAAGCCTCTTTCCACAACTTGCGTTCCACAGCAAGTTTGGCTTATGAGGCTTCAACCTTGTTCTTCCACCCTTGCGCAGACCACCCTTCAATGCGCTGGTTATCGGCAAAGGCAGTCTCCCTTGCCGACAACGAAGCTTCACGCGCAGCCACTTGGGATCGCTCATTTCCAAGCGTCTCTTGAGCAGCCTCAAGATTCTTCTTTTCCTTTACTAGGCCCCGCCAATCTCGAACAATGTTGTAAGTCACCGAGGCGGACCTGGCAGCTGCTTGGAGGTACGTGTGATACGTCTCTTCTTCTTCACGATCAGAAAGACGATGTACCTTCACCGGGGGAAGGCTCCCTTAAAAAGATCACGGCACGCCGACCAGTGAGAAAAGTCATCTCCTTTCTCCAACTTCCACACAGGAGTGTGGATGTCTTTAGCATGGGAAGAGGAGAAGGACCTATAGTAATAATCCCCCGGAGTCTCATTCGGGCGGATGGGAGAAAAACCAAGGGCTGCAGATCCTGCGCCGCCCCCAGGAAACGGTTCCTCCACGTGCCCTTATGGAGCACTAGTCTGAACCTCTTCGGTGGACGCCGCTCCCGACGGTCCCGCCTCATCAGCATTAACCGCGCCACCTTGACGCGCCTGTTCTTCCCCCGCCACAACGGGTTCTTCTAGCACAACATCGGGGTCCTGATCAAAGAACCCGATTCTTCCACTCCCATGGATGGTTCCCCAAGATCCACCCAGGATTCCTCAACAACAACCACTGGTTCTTCAATATCCTGTTGTGGTTGTGTCAATGGAACGCCCGGAGTATCCAAAACCGGGGAACTCACATTAGTACCGATACCGCTACCTTCCACCTCCACGTGATGCCCCTCCCTCACGCCGACCAGTTCTTCAGCCCCAGCAGCAACATTCCCTTCTTGACCACCGGCCTGTCATTAGGGATTCAGCCTCCCCAGCACTAGGGCCAAAATCCACAAAAATCAGCTCATCCCCCGCTGGACAATGATAAGTGTTAGCCTCATACAACACAAAACATGGAAGAGAATATCAAAGTGTATAAATACATAGAAAGGGATATTCTAGAGGTTAGTGAGCCCAAATCAGCCTGCTTCCCAAAATGTCTCTGCGCTCTTCCGCTTCAGAGGCAGTTCTGGAACCTCTTAACGCTTCTTTGGGTTAACTAATATGGCGGTTGCTGCTACCGCCTGCTTCGGTGCAGCCCGTTTCACACCTATAGGTACGAGACCCTCCCATGAGTCGAAGATGACCAAATAAGTTTTCCACTTATCAGTGATAACGCGCTTACCTTTGGGTTGGCCTTCACCGGGTTGATTCGCCTCCCTACCCGCCGCCGCGCTGGACCCTGCGCGCCTCTTTTCTTGTGATCTGGGCCAACGCCCAAATCCATCAGAGCGCCTGCATGCAAACCAAGACAACAAGTAAGTCATCTGCAAGGGCGCACAAACAAACAATATAAACTCACCAGTTGGTGGTGCAGGTGCCCCTAGATCCGCGTCCTTGATCAGGGCAAAATTATCAAGGACATGCGTGTACCAGGTAGGCTCATCCGGCTTCAACGGAATCTTCTCCATCCGCCCCTCCTTCCTTTGGAAGGCGGCCAAGAACAGCGGGGCTCCTGCAAGTAGAACACACACATGATAAGTGAATCTACAACTCTCAATCAATCAAGAAATAAGGGAATAAGGAATACTTACAACAATCACCCTCAAAATACACTGGTCGGAACCGGCGCTTGGGTCCCCACACCAGGCTCATGCCCGCAGCCACAAGCACTCTCTTTGGCAACTGGATCGCTAGGATCTCTTTCAAGCCGCCATACTAGGTGTCAAGCACTGGAATGGGAAGGGTCTCCGCCGGAATTTCTTCTGGCCCCCGGAACGTCATCGGAGCCGGTATCACACCGGCCTTAACAAAAAAGAATTTTGCCTTCCAATCTTGTAAGGACTTGGGGGGAGAGAGCAAAATATTCCGCACCTGCGCACGGAGCTGGAAATAATAGAACCTCATCGAACAATCGAGTTCATAAAAAATACGATACCGGTCGACGATGGGAATAGACCCAGTCGACCGGTAGAAGAACTCAAAGTTACGGATTCTCACCATTTCCCATCAGATTCAGTTGGGAAAGGTGGAACTCATAGTACTGAAGCAAATCAACAAAGAATTTGGTGGCGGTCAACCGAAAGTTACACTCACCAAAGAATTTAGCAAACAAAGTGATGTAACCCGCCGGAGCATCGGCAGCCATCTCACCTTCTGCCGGCATCCGGGCATCGCAAGAGGGAGGAAACCGGAGACCGGACAAGATATCATCGAATATTTGCCGGCTTAACTTGCAAGCCGACAGAGGAGGAGGAACAGCACCACCAGCGGTGGCCTCAGGCTCCCTGGCCGCCATAGAAAGAAGAAATAAGACAATAGAATTTTGACAAAATTTTTTGGAAAAATTTTCAGAAGAACTCAACAATGCAAGAAGAAGAAAAGAATTTCGAAGAACTTGTGAAGGAATGAAGAAACCCTGCCGGAGCACCTCTATTTATAGTGCTCGCATTTAATGTCCTCGGAGAACGTGTACAACACGTGGTTATGGCGATCAATCACAGAAGGATGCGTGGCGAGTGAGTAGGGAGTGACGGTTAACGTGCGCGCGTGGCAAACACGCTCTCTGCCCATTCATTAAATGAATGGCAGACGAAGCGGCTGAGTACACGCCACAACTATCACACGTCCTTTCAAATCCCACTTTTTCTCACCAAACCACCTTCAGGCGTCAGAAAATCATATTTTCAAATCCCACTTTTTCAAAGAGTGCAATTTCCATAACAGAAAACCCTATGCATCACTCAAGAACAAAACACATTGATGTCAGATATCACTTCATAAAGATCATGTGGAGAAAGGAAACGTTGACGGGTATTTTATTCCAACAGAAAGACAAATTGTAGACATTTTCACAAAACCTCTTGATGAAAAGAGACATAATTTTTTGGTCAGTACGTTAGGCATGGTCAACAAGAGAAATGAAGAAACTTCAGAAAACATTTTGTCACAAAAACAAGAAAATTTTGATATATCAGAAGTTAATAAGAATTCTGTCAAAAATTCTGATATTCCATCAGAAACTGCGTAAATCCACCAGAAAATTCTAGTGATTTATAAGATTTGACCAAGTCAACCGAAAATCTAAGTAACTCATTATTTTTGTTATACTTTTCTCACAAACTCCATGCATGCACACCATCAACACAACAAACCTACATTTTTTTCTTCTTTTCATTAGTTTTTTAATCATCTCTTTTTGTTCATTATTTTTAATCAAAATTCAAAAATCCCATTAAAATCTCTTCAGCTTAGGGTTGGTTGCGTTAAAAAGTAAAATTTCTGAGCAAAAATTCAATGCACACTCCCACTCTCTCTTAACCTTCAATGCTTACTCATCAATACTTAGAGTGAAAAGAAAGGACAACCGGACAGATAATGATGATAATTTCTAAGATAATAGCCACCTAGATCATAAATGAAGAGAAATTTTAACTTACAATATTCTTTTATACCTCTAACAAAAGGATCTTAGTAATAAAGAAAAACGGGGATAAAAATCTAAGTTGGTAGGAGCCATTTATGGCAAAGCCATCATTTTCACTTATAAATAACCACCACTTCGAGATTATTTTCATCTCACCTGTCACTTTCATCTTCTTATTTGCTCATAAACTTTAAAAACCTCTTCATCTTCTAAACCCTAACAACAGCTCACCTAGATATCTCACTCTTCCCACTCCTATCCCACCAAACACATAACCTGAGGATTTAAAGGAACCTTGATGGTCCAGCATGGGAAGATTGTAGTATAATCCTTAGCATGTTGCTAAATAGTCCTCTGGTCTAATCTTTAACTGCCTAGATCTGGATCCATCTTGATAAATTGCAAGAGTCCTGGCTTAATGCTCAACTCATCTTCCATGGAAGAAATGTTAGTGTTAGTAGTCAAGTGATGGGAAGGGACATAGTCCTAAGCGAGCAAATCATCAGGGAGGTTTTAAATCTCAATGATGACAACAATGTAACAACCTTCACTCACAAGGAGCAAAACAACACACTGACCCAAATTAGATATCATGTGGAGAACCATGCAAGTGGAATCAGCAAGTCTGGGTTCTTCAAACCATCGCAGTTCTTAGTCACTCAGCTTAGGGTATGTTTCTCAAGAAAGTTTGTGAACTTTCAGGAGGTCTCATACAAGTTGATGGCACTTGTGCATGCCATAGTGCAAGAGGTTCTATACAACTTCTCTCAATACCTGATAAGAGATTTTGTTACCAACTTGCACTCTCACAAACCATAACTACTCTACCCTCGTTTCTTGATGAGGGTAATCACACGACAACTACACTTTGGAGGAGTTCCAGTCTAGTACCCTAGAGCTGAGATGATTCTTCAAGAAAACCTTCACAATGCTCATCTCGTGCCAACTGCTAACAATACCGGATTTGTGACCTTTCTTTGGGTTTTTGCTGAACTTATTTTTAATGTAGAATAATATTTTTTTCTCTCTTTTCCGTAAATTTTCCTTTTTTTGGTAGTTTAGTTGTAGATATTCTATAAATGTATATCAAAAAGGGCCAAACAAAAACTGGGATAATAAAAATGGCTGAATCACAAAAGAAAAGAGCAATGTCAAAAGAACTATCCTCCAATATGATGAAACTGAGGACCGTCGGCATAAAATCTGGTAAAAGTGTCTCGGTTCTGATGAACATCTTATGGAAAAATTTATAATTCTGATGGACACACCTTGATTGAAGTTTGAAAATCGATGAAATCTGATAAGACATCTTTCAGATCTGATAAAATTTGATAAAACTTGTGAGGATCCTAACTTGTTTGCCTAGTTTAATATGCATGGAATTCATGTTAAACTAGTGACAAGTTCAAGATTTACTGTTTAAACACGTTATCTCATTAATACTGATTAGCGTTTAAATTCCTGAGAGAAATCTGACAGGGCTTCGCCGTATTAGTCAACATAACAACTTATAGACTCAAGACCTAGCACACCTATATATAGACATTTCACTTCGTGCGAGGTGAGTCTCTTCGCACGAAGTGAACCATACACATACATATTCAAATCTAATAGTTTAGCCCTATTACATACACATACATGACCCTAAGACGTAGGTGATATATATAATGCATCAACAAACTCCCCCTTGGATATTGCCACAGTCTTGGCCAGTCTTCAAAACTTTAGAAATCTTCATAACGTTAATCTTTCATCTTCCAAAGAGATTCTTCCTTGGTTTTCTTCTTTCTTCACTCGGTATTGGCATTTGATCCATCGCTAGAGTCCACTTTAAGAACTGAAATCTTCTGATTGAAGCTTTCGATGTAAATGCATCAATCCTTTCTTCTTTACGAATCTGCTTCATAAACTCAAACCTTTCCAGCTCACACCATTTAGATCTCCACATTTTTTCCCGAGTTAATACCATGTGCATAACGTATGTTGATTACACCTTAGTATTGCATCGCTTGAACCTTCTCTTTGGCTTCGTAACAAATCTTGTTGTAGAACAAGCATTATATCTTTCTCTGAGAAATTAACTAGCCACATCGGGTCTAGTATCCTGATAGCTCTCCCTAAACCTTTAGACTTTAGCACAATCACAGCTTCACCTGTTTCAATATCATACTGCCACCATCTAAAGAACTCATGAAAATCTTGCTCAATCTTCATTAGCGGCATATTCTTCATTGCACATGGCCGCTTCACAATTAACGTGACATCTTTTTTGCTTTGGTGACTGGCTCTATCTTTATCTTCTTCTTTGGAATATGCCAAACCCAATTGGGAAAATCGTGAGTAGCTTTATACTTGATTAACTTCCACAATCTTTGATCATGAAATTTCATCAAATAGTTGATCTTCTTTGTTTGGCACAACTCTTCACCGTCCCACCATGGCAACGTTTTAATATCGCTCAAATATCTGAATTATTGTATGCCAAACTCCTCTTTATTGCATAAACATCTAGTTCAGGAATCCAACCCTAGCTTAATATGTCTCCCAACGACTTATCTTGATCATGAGTGAAGAAGGCTAGCGGTCATTAAAACTTTCTTTCTTTGGGAAATTCCTTGAACCACGTGTTTTTCGCTTCATCAATTTCTTCTTTTGAAAAATTTCATGGCAGATTACCATTTTTACTTGTTTCCTCAACTCTTCGTTTCAACAAGTTGTTCGTTTCCTCAACAAACATTTTCTTGGAAGGTTGGGAAGTCATCTGTATCTTCACAAGTATATTTGACTGTCTCATCATCATAATCATCCTCCTCGACAACCTATCATACTTATCAGCATCCGCCACATACTTGTACACATAGTCTTCAGGCTTTGAAGCACTAAAGTTGCTTAGCTCATCTACAAAATCAAACTCAAACGTGTTTTCATCAAGCCCTAACATCTTCACAATCTCTTTCTTTATAGAGTTGTGAATAAATTCCCCTTCTTCAACACCATGCTAAAGATGGAAAACTCAGGGTTGTGGAAAATCAGGAACAACTATGAAGATTCCTAATTATTCTGCTTCATTAACAAGATCCTTTTGCTCCTCCTGTCTCTGTGTATCATCTTCTTCGTTTGCTTCATCATTCAGGAATGCATCATAATCAAAAGAATCATTCATTTTCGCTTCATGCACTAAAAAATCTGTACCACCCTGTATGTTGTCTTCGTCATCACCCTTATCGTCATCGTCCTTTTTATCACCTCCACCAACATCATCATCTTCCTCGTATTCATTTATTTCTTTATCAATCTCCTCTTCCATTTTCTTTCTTTCTAAGTATATTTGCTTCGCCGAAATCCCAGTAACATCTACTGCTTCTCCAACAAGCACATAATTGACCAGTGGAATATCATCTATCTTATTCTTTCCTTTACCCGCAACTACTGCTTCAGCTTCAACTTTCCTAGCTCTTTCTGCAGCTTTGGCCTTTGCTTCTTCTATCTCGATCAAATCATAATCAGAATCAAATTTTATACCCCAACTTTTTCTCTAAAACTTTATACAAAGCACAAAACTTCTTGGCATTCAATGCTTTTTCTACTACCAGATCCTGTATCACTTTATGAAGCCTTTCGTTTTTAGCTGTAACATTTCTAAACATTGACACCAATTGCACATCCACCTCAGCCTCTTCATTAGTTGCCTCATCTCTTAGTAAAGTTTCTACTTTTCTTTTCTTTTGAGCTATCTTTTTCGGGGTAGTCTTTTTCTTTTTCCTATCCTCTTTTTCATACCAAGCACCCCTCTTTGGAATGTAATCCGGCATTTAATCTTCTTTATTATCCGAATTACTTCCATCATTCCTCCATTTGTCTTTTTGTGGTGCCTTGTATCTTTTGTCTTTGATAGCCCTAAAGAATTTACTTGCAACTGGCTCAGTCTTTTGCTTTAGATACTGATTAAGACGAACAAGAGACATATCTGACATATGGTCCAACGGTAACATATCTTTCTTCTCTTTTAACAGATCCGGAAATTGGCCATCTAGCATCATTTACACGAATCTTGGATACTGCAAAAACTTGTCTTTCTCAATATTTGGCTTAATCTGCTCCAAGATTACTTGTGTTAATTTGTAAGGCTTGTTGAGAGTAAGAGCAGCTATAAATGCACATCTGGTAATCAAGCAGCACATTGTAACCTCCCTTTCGATGACTCATGGCAACAATCACAATCACAGAATGAACTAAAAACTTGTAAGGCCTGCCCAAAAATGCTTTGTCAAATGTCGTGTTAACAAATCCCTTGTATCCCATAAGGTAAAAGCATCCTTTGCACATTTTCTCTGAATAAATTGTGGGATCATCATTTTTGTCTTTGAAATCTACTCTACGAATCAATCCCCCTAATCAACACCTCTTTATCTTCATTTCCGATTCTCACAAATGATCGGATAGCTTTCTTTTCCGACACAAACTCCACATGATCCTAGAATCTTTGTACATGAGAATGATATGCCTTATGTTGATCTGTTAAAGCTTTCTTTATCGGCAAGTCATTCATAAACTTTAAAATATCCTTAAATGGTGTTATCTCTAGGATTTTCTCATCGAAAACACAAAATATATTGTGCTTCGGCTCGAAATTAGACTTCTTTTCCTACGAAAGCACAACGATCAAACACTTAGACCAAAATTTATAACAATACCAAAATACCTTATACAAAGTGACATTTACTTCGTGCGAAGTAGAATTTGAACATTAACATATTACTTTCTCTTCGTACAAAGTTGGTTTTCACTTCGTGCAATACACATGAATTTTTTCTTGATTTTGATGAAATTGATGATTCTAAAATGTTCTATACACGCCTATTAACCTGAACTATGTTCAATTTTAATTTTGGTCCATTAGGTTAGCCTAGATCTATGTTTATATGTACAGTTTTCCGAAAACATTTAAATACGTTAAATCTACGGTCCAGTCTCATCCAATCTACCTTAGGCATTATTAGTGGTGTGACAATCAACCACTATAAGTCTGTAATTGGGCAGTACTTCATTACTAGCTTTAAAAAATCTCAAGTTCGCACGAAGAGGAGAAAAAGTGAATTATGATTCACTTCGTGCAAAGTGACATATATATAGGACAAGTTTTTCAATTCGTACGAAGTGAAATGTTTACTTCGTGCGAAGTGAATTTTTCACTTGGTGCAAAGTGAACTTCATTCTTTCAAACTTTTAACTTCCCATTCATTTTAACCAGTTTTAACGACCCACTCAGTTGACCAAGTTCAAGTTATTGACCCTAGTTAACTAATTTGTCTACCAAGTCCAAGTTAATGACCTTAGTTGACGTTTACAGGCAATTTTAAATTTCAAATTAATGAACTTTTGAACATTTCAAAACTATTTCTTATCTCAAATAAGCTCCCAACCTGTTGTCCTGGATTTCTATCAGCATCCAGCATCTTTGGATTTTGAAGATTCGTTTTTCATCATCGGCAGTCGAAACTAAGATACAAATAAAATTTTGAACTTGATTAAACTTTGTGTTAGAGGATCATATCAGTTTTTTGAGACATATCAGTAGTACCGTTGATCTTGATTAAACTTTAAGTTCTAAACAGATTCACTTAGATAGTCAGTATACTGGTCCACTTAAACCTCTATACATTTCTCAACTGTTCCGAGATATATTAGATTTCTTAGAACTTCACCTAACAGTGATTCCCACCTCAGAATATACTCCCGTATCAAGATTCCTTGAATGTTATTTAGAAAGGAGTAGAACAGCGGAAGTTTAATGATTTCATTCATACCGAAAGAGTATACATCTTTAAAAGCTAGCTAAATTCTTGAGAAATTTTGCCAACGTTTCCACTCTTGGAACTCCAAAACTTACAAACTATGAACACACAACACTATTTAAAGACAAATTACCCTCGTGCGAAGTGAGCATTCTACCTTCGTACCAAGTGACACCTAACCACCTCTCACGTTCGCACTTGAGTCATGTTTTCGTATCTAAGCTATACAATATTCAACACATGCTCTATCTAGCCTATTCGCACATTGACTAACATAATATGCACCAACAATTTCGGCCTTGGACGTCACTTTCGAAGCTTGATCTTGATCTTGAAGATTGAGAGCCGTGTTTGAATATTTTGCAACTTCAATCAGGTATTTGTCGATGTCATAGAATGCATCAACAAATTCCCCCTTGATTGATGATTCGGGTATGCAAATTCTTCAATAAATTCCTCCTGAAATAATTCCCTCTCGAATAATCTTCATGTCTTTGTTTACACGGTTCCCGACCTCCTCTAATATGCTTAATTGTAATCTTCATGAATAATCACCAACTCAAAACTAATCAATGTAGCATCTCTCTTTCTAGGTTAACCACATCCGTGTTCGGTTTTAGCGTACTCCTCCTATGCTTGATCCTCTAATCTTCAAAAACCCAACTAGCAATTGACAGAAACTTCGAATTACTATACCGTTAAACATCAAGTCTGTGAATACCCACGAAAATCTGAACTCTCATTTTTCGTAAGCAATTTTAAGCACACTCCTGAATTATTGATCAGCAAAACAGTAATCTCTTCAATAAGCAAGTAAATCTTCATCGGAATCAAATCATCTGGTAACACATTCAGATCTCATAAACATTCTTCCACGATTAGATTAACATTCTTAAACTTCAGTCACCATAATAGATATATCGTCTTCTCTGCTAGTTCGGCGTCAACTTAATTGACAAACAACATCATTTCCCGGCGGTTAGTCCGAAAAACAATTCCTCATCTTAAAGACTAAACAATCGGACACTTAATACCATCATCGAGCATTCGTGTATGCAATATAACTTGAACACAACAATACAGCTAATCAGACACTTAAGACCATCATCCAAAAGTTCGTGTATCAACAATACCGCTAATCCTACTAACCCACTTGGCGAAGACCCGGGACTCAAACCACAAGACATCAATTCATATCACGACCTGAAGACTCTGAACTTCCTATGATTACAAACTAACAAATCCAGATCAAATGCATCCCCGGACAATCTGAAGTCAGAACCACCCGAATACTGTTGCATGTCATGAATTTCAAAAATGCCATAATTTTCATTTATTCTATGAAATTTTTATTCCCCTCATTTCTGCAAATTCTTACGTCTCTAACTCTTCACTGAAAAACTCCACTATGCGGAAAATATGTAACTTTGGTCCACAAAAGTGTGTTTTTCATCAATGCGGATATTTCTGTTACGGCCCATTACTAGTCACTGTACCAAATAATCACCAATCTAATTAGGTATCCGTGACTACCCCAATATCTTCACCACTCTATGATCGCATCATCAAATATGCTCTCTAAAGCCTTCGACTGTGTCTCTGAACAACCTGTATTTGTCGTTAAATCTCAAAAAAATTTCAAACACCAATTTTTTTTCTGGACACTCTCTCATTACCACGGCTAACAAATGCCTTTGTACAAAGTGCTTTTTTCTCTTCATGCGGAGTGAATTCTCACTTCTTGCGAACAAAAGTGTTTACATTTTTCGATCAAAAATCTTTTTTTCTTCGAATTTCATGATGATTCTAAAACCCTCTAAAGTCATAATTTATGAGTATAGGTGATTCAATCAACTGTTAGATCAATTGAATCGGTATCGTTGCTCTCATACCAATTGAGAGTCTAGGATCTGGTGGTTCTTCATGGAAGTTTGGGTATAAAATAGTACTAAATCGTTGAATGTAATTAAGAAAGGAGTAGAAGCAGTGGAAGTCTAATGATTTCATTCATACCGAAAGAGTATACATGTGTTTCCCCTCTAGAACTCCAAAACTTAAAAACCTTTGAACACATGACACTATTTATAGAAAAATACCCTCACGCGAAGTGAGCATTTTACTTCATACGAAGTGAATTACCTTCGTATGAAATGACACCCTAACCACCTCTCACATTCGCACTTGATTCATGTGTTCGTATCTAAACTATACAATATTCAACACACGCTCTATCTAGCCTATTCGCCCAGTGATGGACATAATATGCACCAACGAATTCAGGGAAGGAGATCAAGTACTTCTCTTTAACTCAAGGCTACGTCTTTTCCTAGGAAACTTAAATCTTGATGATCTGGACCTTTTACCATCACAAAAGTTTATTGCAACGGTGCAGTAGATATTAAGCCTCCAAATGGAGAACCATTTAAAGTAAATGGACAAATGCTTCAATTCTATGAAGGATTCCTCGAGGATGAGGAAACAGAAATGACCTTGGACGAGGGAGATAAGTGAAGAGAATAACACTAACAAGTTGTATTATTTTGTTTTAATAATGCATCTTGTAGGTATATTTTGGGAAGAATGAAACACACGGAAAAAGTCTACGTGCCAGGTCAAATGAGCCTAGGAACCAAGTGGACAGAGAAACAAAACCTTATAAAAAATAAAAAAACTATAATTTTTGACACGAGGTCGTCCCTTAGAGGCTCAGGGTCGTGTTTATCTGCAGACGGGATAAAACCCTTTTATGCTAGTATGTGTTTTTTCGAGACATTTTATCACTCTCTTTTGTATTTATATATTTGACACCCAGTCTCTGGGGTTAGTATACTTGTTGTCTATGTATATTACGGTTGCCAGGCTACATTATACCATGCATGTAGGTATGGAATTTTGCTTGATATGTCTTCTTACTAGTGTTTATGATTTGATGATTAATATATAGTACCAGTTTTTCTATAGAATGCAAAGGAAGCCCAGCATGTGGAGTTGCTTTGGTTGCTTATATCTTGTTACATGCTGCTTAGCTAAGGAAGTTTCACAATTCCCATCACTTGTTTATTTTAGTTTGAACATTGGGACAATGTTCGTCTTAAGTGTGGAGATAGGGGGAATTGTGACAATGCTTTAAAATTCTTAAAACTTTCCTATGTTTTCATAAAGTCATGCAACTGTAACTCATGACCATTAGAATCTTCAAAATATACCATGTTTAAACCTATTTATTGAAAAATTCGACTTCGGTTTAAGTTTTAGGATAGAGTTTTTTTGAAAACAAGTAGTTTTTAAACGAGAATGTAAAAGACCACCTGGTTAGTTTAAGAAGCCTATAACTCAAACGCATTCGTTCATATTGGTAACCCTAATTCCTCATGTTTAGGTGAGGGGTGAGCCTTTGTATATATTTATTGCAGAACTTGTGCATGTTATACAATTAGCTAGTTGATACAATAACTACTATACATATATGATTAAGGCAAAAGTAGGAAATTTATGAGTCATTGTCTACCTTGTTCATTTCAATTTCCTTCCTTACGAAAATTTCCATTAGAAGCCTAGTTGTGCCTAAATTTTTTTGCTTGTTTACCTTATTATTTGAGCCAAGTTTACCCATTTGTTAGCCTATTTGTTTCATTACCCTGGAAAGTATAACTCAACATGAAATATGAAGATATGATAGTGAAGAAAAAGAAAGAAAAGAGATAAAGAGAAAAATTAGGAAGGGGATAAAAGATTCCACTACATAAAAAATACAAAAAAATTAACATACAAAAGAAAGAAAGTTGAAGATTTTCAGAAGAGCTGAAAAAGAAGTTGAATTGTAGCTTGATTAGCCCTTTATTAACCCATTTCATTTGTACAAATTACTACCATTTTACCCTTATACCAAAAGCCTTATAAAGTCCTTATGATCTGTTAGTGTTATTTGTTGAAATAAGTTGTTGATTTTTGTATAAGCCTATGATAATGATATGTATGTCTAGATAGTGAGTTTAGTAGTTTATCAAACACATTTTCTACTAGATTTCAGAAAATAGCCGAGAGGAGTGAAAATTGTGAGGGGTATAAACTATGTAATTGTTCTATAAGCTGGAAAAATTGAATTCACGTAAGTTTTTGTTTTTAAAATGCAATACTCAAATAACTTGTTTAGGATGCCAGCCTCTTACCTTTGTAAGTCTTTGGAGCAGATTTTAAGGAATGGGTAAGAATAACATGGTTTTAAAATGTCAGGATCTGAGTTTAACTTGTATGCTTTGAATCGACAAAAATGGATGTAGTAACAAAGTATAAATTGAATGCGGAACTATATGAGCATACAAGAGTGGAAAGTTATATCAAAATTGTTTTGTATTAATAATTAAATGATTACAAATTACGGTAATGATTCTACAACCCTCCCCCAGCCAGATCAAATAACTTTGTTTTTGGTATAAAAGGAATGATAAGTGGTGAAATAGATCTCTAATACATGAGAGCTATTTATACAAGTACGGAAGGTCTTTTTGCAATCAGCTTACACCACCCGGATAGTGACATCTAACATTCTAAAAGAAAAGATTCCTAGGATGTTAGCAAATATTTGTTGATATTTATCATCTTATCTAATACATAAAACATTTGTTCTAAGCTAACACAATTACTTTGATTAAACCACTATTCTTTAAATTGTTCTTGACTTGTATCAAACATCTGCCTGGCCATAACAGATGTTTTATCTTCATGATTAGTGTTTTCTCTTCAATATGGCTTTGGCTCATCCTATCATTCCATTGACTTCATAGAGCCGAACTTAGTTGCAGCCATTTCTTTTTTCATCCTCTTCGACTGCAAAGGTTTTCTTATCATTAGGCCTTTTTCCTGCTCTCTAGTTGGGAGATGTTAGTTTTTTCTCAGGGTTTATCTTTAGCCTTTCTGTACTCAAGATTATTTCAAGTAAGGACTTTGTTGACCATCATGTGAATTGAGCTCTTCTTGCTTTGCAGGGCTTATTTTTCATTATGAATTCCATGTAGTCTTCTCTTAAGGCCCTTCTAAGATCTAACTCATTTACTGGACCCTGAGAAGCTTTATTGCTGACATCCTTAGCAAATTCTTCCAACACATTCACTTTCTTTGACTTCTTTCTGCTGCAATTCTTTCAGCTTGCTTTAGCTTTAGTTCCTAGTATTATTTTGACACTGCAGGCTTTGGAAATTTCTGAAGAGATGGAAATGAAAGTTGGCTTGGGTTTATTGAGGAGTAAAGAGACCATATTTCTTTTGAAATAGTTTCTAACTCTAAAGGATGTGTTGATGTAGTTATGGCAATGGTGGTCAATGATATAATTAACAGAAAGGATGTGATTCTTGTTAATGGCTTTATGGTAGTGGTGGTTTTGATGGGTGAGGCTTCATAGGTTTTTTCATCATCAACTTGGATGATAAATTTTGTTTTTTCTAGATCTGGCTTGTGGTGTGGGTTTTTTTGTTGGTGGTAATGGGGTTTTTTGGTAGTTTTCTTTTAATAAGTAGACCTTTGGGGTCCTTTTGGGAATATAGAGATATGGTTAGTGTTGGTGAGGTTGTAACATCTGTTGTCACTTTTGAAGTGCCAACAAATGTTTGAACAATGGGGGCAATGGTTGGCGTTGGTTTTGATATAATAGTGGTTGTGGAGTGTTAGGTTTTAAGTTTGATACTTGTAAACTAATTTATATAATACAAGCAAAACTGATTGTAATAACTAATAAAATTCACAAGTCATCAAAAGAGAATGTGTGTGAGGTGATAAAATAAATCTCTAACAGGTGAGATCTATTTATAGTAAATAGGAAGGCTATGTTCGTGATTGGCTAATATCCTCCTGATAGTGAAATCTAAAATTCCTAATAGAAAAGATTCCACGGTTGTTGCAAACATCTGTGCTTCCATAGATGTTGCAAACATGTGTGCACATCGAACAACTGTTCTAACTATGCTAAACACTGTTAAAAAACAAGTATTGTTACATCGGGAAACATCTGTTTATCTATCCTCTATTGCTTTGTTCCAAACATATGTTTGGTTAGACAGATGTTTGGTCTTCTTCATCAGACCTTTGCTTCAACAGACTTTAGGACTTGAACAGACCTTGTTTCTTCATGATCAGCGGTTTTAAGGCTTTGAACAAATGTTTGCTTGTCTTCAACAGATGATCTGATTTAGGTGTTCAAAATTCACTATTTTTGGTAGGAAAAATGATTCATTGGTTGTTTATTATGTGATCTAATTGTCATGTTTGGGCTTTTGAATATTATATGTTCTTTTCTAGGTCCAACAATATCCCCTAGAATAGATGATGCCAAAACAAATGTTTCATTTGATCAATCTTTATTACTCATCAATTGTTCTCTGATTTGCCATTTGAATTGTAATTAAAAGTCCAGAGAATCAATGTCTTATGAATAAGTCTTTCTTATGGAAGACTGATTAGGTCTTACAGATCTTCAATTTTTAGTCTGCACTTTTCATTGAGATCTTTTGCACCTCCCCGTTAGCCCTAAGCCAAGTCAATTCATGGGTATCTTTGTTTGATTTCCATTTTAGAATTTTGAGGCCAGGGGGATATGCTTGGACCAAAGTTAATGTAGACGACTTTGGGGACACAAGTTTTCCCATGATAGTGTCAACAAGATCTCCTTTCTTGGCTTTATCTTTCTTTCAAATTTTTCTTTATAGAAAGCCCCTTGTAGCTTGATTGTCACACCCTGAAAATCGCAGTGGAAGACAAGTAAGGTGGTGACGAAGGTTGGCAACCAACAATTGTAGGGCAAACATAGATAATTATAAGAATGGACAAAATAGATTAAAAGTTTATTACAATCATCCTCAAATGTATATAGTTAAAAGTGTTCATGTTCAAAAAGTTCAATCTCGTGTGAACCATGACACAAGCTTTATTATTGTCCATTTTAAGAGTTGCCCTAAACCCACATCAAACTTCGAAGCCACTTATGTACCTGAAAAACACGTTATAAAAATATTAACACAAAGTTGGCGAATTCACGGATTTTACTGACTTATAAATATCAGAATATTTATTCTTGTTTCCATTTTGAAAAATATGAAAACGTTAGATCAACATGTAACATCGTAAACTAGCGAGGAATACGAAATAGTGTTCGCAACCAAGAGCCAATTATCAAAGCAAAACCTTAGTTGTTTCCCATATGGTTGTTTTAAACATATATTCCTTGTCTTTTTTGATGGGTGCAATCGATCGACAAGCTTGGGGTTTGTCAATAGATCTATCAATATATCTTGTGCCTTTCCTCCAAGAGATTAATGATTACAGAGGCTGGAAAATTTCCATGGATTAACCCTCGTTAGGGTAACTTAAGGCCCTTACTCAAGGCCAACATAGGTTACATTTTCTTTGTCTTTGATCATATTAACTCAAAATACTGTACATGTTTCTCCCCCGACATGTAAAACAATTATTTAAAAGGGGCCGTGAATTCACCTTAGGGTGCGTTAAATGTTGGATACCAAAAGCCCAGTTCAAATAGGTATTCACCTATTAGTGCCCTATAAACAAGGTACACTTTCAAATTAATTTAAAGTCTACTAACGAAGTTGTTCACTCAACCCTTTAGACTTATAAAAATAGTTTTGTGTGTTTGCCCCGTTACTTAGACGACGGGTTGGTGACTACAACCTTTATGGTAATATTTTCGTAATTTATTAGGGTTCAATCATCACGAAATGAAATATCCTTTCCTCCTACAATATCCTCTCAACGACGCACACTAACATATATTTATTTACACCAAGTTTTATTAATATGATTTAGCACAACTCAAATCCACTCAACCCTTTAAACTTATAAAAATTGTTTTATGTGTTTGACCCATTACTTAAACAACCCATTGGTGATTACCACCATTATGGTTATATTTTCCTACTATTTATAAGTGTTCAATCATCACAAAATGAAATATCCTTTCCTCCTACAATATCCGCTCAATGACGCACACCAACATATATTTATTTACACCAAGTTTTATTATTATGATTTCGCACAACTCAAATCCACTCAACCCTTTAAACTTATAAAAACAGTTTTGTGTGTTTGAGCCCATTACTTAAATGACCCGTTGGTGATTACAACCATTATGGTTTTATTTTCTTACTTTTTATAAGTGTTCAATCATCACAAAATGAAATATCCTTTCCGCCTACAATATCCGCTCAACGACGCACACCAACATATATTTATTTACACCAAGTTTTATTATTACGATTTCACATAAATCAAATCCATACTTAAGCATTCTCATATTATAATCATGCAACACTTCAGCTAATCACATAAGCCAGACAATTCATCCAAAACAATTATTTTATACACTACTAGTATCACACAATCATATTTCAGCGAAATCACATAGTTTTGTTCATATTAGTCACACACATGTATCATGTGTTTATATTAATCACTTTTCTTGCATCAATCATTCCATATTCATGATGCAAGACCAAAATACACCTTATATCATCATAAAACTCATGTTATATCTTATCTTATCATTCTACACAACCTAGTTCACATATGCATAGTTTTGTCCATTTTCAAGCATAGAATTAGCGTTTCAACTCATATTTCCACATAAAACATACCAAACATGGAAATATCATACCATACACTTTAAGACCTGTTCTAATATGATATTATATGCCTAAATTTTTGGTTTTAATTCGATTTATATTTCATGCTTCAATCATACTTGAATTTTCCATTTTTACTCCTTTTTAAGCCTATAATGACCATATAAGCAATCAAAATTATCTTGATCATATTCGATACTTATAATATGACTTTATAGATAAAATAACATACATTTATCATCACACTTTCAGTTCCACATAGATCATCTTATTACCATAGTTATAATAACTTTTTACACCATTTTAAGCATGATTTACTATAACGTAAGCTTCCAACTCATGATTATCATAAAAATTAGGTAGGACCTGATTATTATTCTCAAAATATATAACATAGTATTACCATATTTTTAGTTCACCATTAATCTCTTCATGCATGTCATAATGTTACATTATCTTGCATTATTCACCTAATTCATGCATTATACACCCTCCTAACTTAGGGTTTTTCGTCCAAGTTTATCATCAAACATTTTTAGATCATAAAACACTTCAAATATTACCTCAAACTCAGATTACACAAAACCCTAACATATCATCATGCGTGTCACTTTTAACATATTTTAAGCATCATTTTCAACCACAAAAGCTACCATACACACATCTTTCAATCATGGATCATACACACACATTATAACCTTCAAAATTTCTTATTAAATCCCTAGATTTACAGATTTTACTAGTTCATTGGAAATCCCTTTGTTTGGTGAACAACTTCACTTTTAAACAAACTAAAATCTTTTAACTTGAGATTTTAAGAGGTGGATTTACTGTACGCCTCGCTTTTTCATACCTTCCTTAATTAGAAAGTGTAATCGTATTTCTATTTTTTGACACTTGTATTCATGTTCCTTTTCTCAAGTTTGTAATCCGAGACTTGAATCATAATGAAACTTATACTTGATACATATTGTCTCACATCCATTCAAACGTTTATTACATAACTGATACTTGGTATACGCATTCACACTCAACACTTATACACGTTATATGCTTAAACATGCAATAATAGCAACTTAAACTAAGTTCAAGGACTAAAAGTGATAAAAACAAAGAACCTTTTAGAATACCTACCTCGCGCCCCGCGACCGAGTCCTTGGAAGTCTCTCGCGGCCCGCGACCGAAATCTCTTCACCCTCTCACAACCCGCGAGAGGGGCATAACTGGTAATGTTGGTTTCAAGCTCATGGATTGGCCAATTTTGTGTTTTCTCCATTTAATACCCTCAACTAACACCCTCCCAAGTTTACTTATAATACCCCACTCTATCTCCTCTCAAATCACAACTCAAATCATCTCTTCTCTTCTCTCTCAAAAAGAGCTCTTCTTCTCTAAAAGATCAAGGCTTCAAAAAGTGAGTTCTAACTCACCTCTCTCCTTTTGATCTTTCTTTTTTCTTCACACTTGAAACACCTTTGGGGATACTTCCATAGGTTTTTCATGGAAAACCACTAGGAATATCACCCTGCTCTAAGGTACCAAGTGTAAGAATCGTTTGGTTTTAATAGGGTTTTACCCACAAGTGTTGTATTCTTCCAAGCTTGTTCTCGAAGCAAGACTTGAGTTGGTAGAATGTGTTCACTTGGAAGCCTTGGCTATCCTACCTTCGATCCACCACCTCACTTGATGTTTTCGTTTACTTTTGTCTTTTACTTTTATGTATTAACTTACTCATGACCATCCTTGTTGTCCTTGTGATGACTTGTGTATTGGTAATCTATACAAGCGAGGTTTTAAAAGGAAGGTTATCCTCCTACCTCCACGCATGACTTCTATGAAATTACACGATGTTTATGATTTACTTATTACATATGCTATATAATATATGTATATATCCGCTAACCGAACTCTTGATGGTAATCAAATGATTATCTGTTGTGGTACTAGGTTACATCACCTACGTACTTAATCTCTCGTTATGATTCTAATGGGTGACCTAACCCATGAAAACACATCAACCCGAATGGGTCTTATAGTGTCAGAAATGAGTATTAAGTCTAGATGATTATTTTCTCATATACATATTTTATGGTATTTAAAGTTCCTAATCCCCATTATCATTCCTATACTTACCAACCTACGTTTTCCTCTTGTAGGATAACTCGGCGCTCATCCCATCCATCAACCACCTTCACGGACTTGTCAAGTTAGAAGTCTTAGCAAAACCGTGAGCACACTCGACCCACTTTTTGTTTACAACACTTTTGGGTGTAACATGTTTACTTGTACCAAAACAACAACAATTAAACTTTATGAAATCCACAAACAATCCTATACACATGAATACTTGATACGCTTACGTGATGCTTATATCTTTGACATTCTCTATTTGATACTTTAGTCATTAACTTGTTTTAAGCCTTCGTTTGACATGTATAAGCGCTTTAGGAAGTAACGCACCCCTCCATCGTGTAATCTTGAGGCCATGTTAAAACATCGTGATTGCGTTAAGGGTTTCACTAGTAGTATTGCATGCCTTGTATATGCTCTTGTAGAATCATAGTTGCCATGAGCATTTGTTTAAACTTTATTCGTATGCGTATGCTACGCTTAAACTTGTGTGCTTGCCTTTGCTTTTGCATTGAATTGTTATTTTAAAACATGTTACATGTTGATGAAGAGGATGCTATGAAATCAAATAGCAAGGACTTAGATACACACATTTAGACATTAGGGTTAATGTTGTTGTATCAATTTCGTTCTATTGTGTTAAGTTTACTTGTTGTATTTGTTTCAATGTTGTATTTTGACCATTGTTCTTGAAATGAAATTCAACTTTAAATTAAATATTGTCATTATTAGCGTTGTGAGCAATGAGCAATCTCGTTATCGTCTCACTCCGATGTTTCCGCCATCGGTTTGGGTGTGACAGATTGTTATCAGAGCTATAACTATAGGGAATTAGGTAGAGTTGACATGTTCGACCTAGTCTATAGTTCTAGGTACCCGTTTTGACCATTCGTGTTTATGCTTAAAACTTTATGCTTCCTACTTTGCTTCTCCTCTTTTATTTTTGGTCTTAATACATATACATGATGTCTTTCCTAAGACATTGTTACACAATACACACTTAGAAAGACTTGAAGACACTCGTAACACAAACGAGACAAGTTCACTAAAATAGGCGTGAAACCCACAATTTGGTAAACAACTCTCATTCCGCTGTTCTTATTCATTTTACATGAAATTTCGTCATCAAGTTAGGAGTGAAATCCACATCTTGATGGAAAATTTCCAATTCAAACTCTAGTGGACCCTTACCAATGAATCGGAATTTGCTCTTCGTTTGGTAAGTACCAACCACACTTAGGTACGATGTTGCCAAGTTAGGGGGGAAACCCGCACCTTGTCAACTAGTCCCACTCCTCGATTTTCAATCTCGCGGAAGTTTCGATTTCTTGATCGATTGGATACGTGTAGTAACTAGAAGGGTGAAATGCCGTTAATCGTTTCTCGACGAGAGCATTTCACCTATATGCCAAAGCATATCCCTATAATTTGAAAGGATCCTTGATTCACTTTTTGAGCCTATTCTTTATGTGATTAAATTTCTATGTGTTTTTAATACTTGTTACCTAGTTCATTTCGAATCGTTACAATATTCACACGTTTATCACAATCCAATCAATGTTAATCCTGGTGAACAAACTAAATTTATACTCTTTTATTCGCATTCGTACGTGATTATGCATGTTATACTTGTTAAACTAATGCAACTTATGTGAACTTATGGCACTTATACATACTTATACATGAAAAACTTGTTAATTTTTTACATTATGATCAAGTTTCATCCCTCGCTCTATTTTGGACCTATAGATGTCTTCTCCGTCCAACAAGGATTCCAACAACAACGGTGACTCTATGTCGAAAGAAGACCTCGTCGGTCTAGTGGCTGACCAAATGGCTTGTGTTATCCCTGATATTGTTAGCCAACTCCGAACCATCCATACCAAAGGCACCCCTAAGTCGTCCACCGATTCTAAAACCGATGCACCCAAAACGTCTTACCAGTTCAAGCACTTCATGGCTTGCAAACCCGTTGTGTTCACCGGCATGGACAGTGTAACAACCATGATCAACTGGTTCGACGCAATGGAGCTTACCTTTCTGCAGGGCGGGTGCCCTGATGACCTTCGAACCCTCAACGCTACTGGGTTCTTTCGCCAGCGAGCCCTCGAGTGGTGGACTACCGAACGCAACAAGCGTGGCAACAAAGCGGCTCACGCATTATCTTGTGAAGAGCTTAAGGAGCTCATGAAGGATCAATTTTTTCCTCCCTACGAGACCCAAAGCTCGAGAACGAATTCTGGAATCTTACCCAACAGGGGAGCAACGGCAAAAGTTTGATCACACGCTTCAAACAATTGAGTATCATCTATCCTGGATAGGTGGATACGGTACCTAAGGTGATTGCCAAGCTAATTCGTTCGCTCTCGCCTGTGATCATGAACCACGTAGTCGCCGCCAACCCAAGACCCTCGATTAAGCTTTTAGCCTAACCATTCAGCTTAACCACAACTGCATCCTTCAGAGGGCCTATGAAAAGGTCTTTACGAAGCATGCACAGCAAGCCATCACCGACACCACCACTACCGAAACTCCTCCCTCCCAAGCCAAGAGAAACCAGAACCGAAACAAGAAGCGGAAGGTTTCTATCCAAAACAAGGCGGTTGTTACTCCGTCTATGCCTACACCACTAAACGCCATCACCATTACCCAAAGCACCGACCAGCTCAAACGTGGTTACACTAGTTCTCACCCTCAGTGTGCTACCTGTTTTTACCATCATCCCGTCGGTACTCCAGGCTGAAAGTGCGCCCAATGTCAGAGGTTAGGGCACTTGTCTAACCGTTGTCGAAGCTTTCCTCCACCCTAAAATCAGTAACCCTTAGCCGTTACACATAACCCTAACCCTCAAACCCAAGCCACTCCCGCTCGGCCATGTTACATCTATGGCGATCCTAACCATTTTGCCAAAATTTACCCAAGCGCGCCAACTACCAACAGCAGCGTCCGCATCAACAACCTGAGCCTGCTAAAGGTCGAGCTTTCATGCTCACCTCCGCTCAAGGCCAAAGCTCCAACGATGTTATTACTGGTACGTTCCTTGTGAACCATGTCTATGCTTCTTGTTTGTTTGAAACTGGCGCAGATAGAAGTTTTCTATCTGTTGAATTTGAACCCTTTCTTAAGTGCGAACGTTCTAAGCTGCCCGATCCCTTCGCTGTTGAGTCGCTAACGGTAAGATCGTTCCTGTTAACTCCGTCCTCTCCCATTGTTCTTTGGATCTTAATGGTCATACGTTTTTGATTGATCTCATACCTATGAAAATGGGTAGTTTTGACGTTATAGTAGGCATGGACTGGCTTTGGTAAGTTCGTGCTTAAGTTGTTTGCTCGGAAAAATTCCTTCTCCTTTCTCTTCCTAGCGGTGATTCCTTACACGTCTATGGTGAGAAACCTTCCAAAGGTCTCAAGCTGATGTTGTACATTGAAGCGAACAAATACTTACGCAAGGAATACTTTGCCTTTTTGGCCCACATTGTGGAAAAGAAAGACAAGGGCCCAAGCCTAAGTGATGTTCCCGTCGTTTGTGAGTTCCCTGGTGTCTTTCCGGATGACCTTCCTGGTCTTCCTCCTCCTCGCATTGTCGACTTTCATATCAACCTCATTCCCGGCGCAACTCTTGTTGCGAAGGCTCCGTATCGATTAGCACCTTCGGAGATGCAACAGCTATCAAGCCAGCTTCAAGAACTTCTTCATAAAGGTTTCATACGCCCTAGTACTTCTCCTTGGGGCGCTCCCATACTCTTCGTCAAGAAGAAGGATGGATCATTCCGCATGTGTATTGACTTTCGCGAGCTCAACAAACTCACAATCAAGAACCGCTATCGACTCCCTCGCATTGATGATCTCTTCGATCAATTACAAGGCGCAACAGGGTTTTCAAAGATTGATCCCGCTCTGGTTATCATCAACTTCGAGTTCTCGAAGAAGATATACCCAAAACCGCATTCCGCACACGTTATGAACACTACGAGTTCGTGGTCATGCCTTTTGGTTTGACTAATGCGCCTGTCGTGTTCATGGATTTAATGAACCGCGTGTGTAAGACGTTCCTTGATCGTTTTGTTATTGTCTTCATCGACGATATTCTCATCTACTCCAAGACGAAAGAAGAACATGGGCGGCATTTGCGTCTCATTCTTACACTTTTGCACACCGAACGTCTTTATGCCAAATTCTCCAAGTGTGAATTTTGGCTAAAAGAGGTTCAATTCTTGGGTCACACTGTTAACAAACTCGGTATACATGTTGACCCTGCAAAGATAGAAGCTGTTAAGAATTGGGTTGCATCAAAATCACCTTCTGAGATTCGTTCGTTTCTTGGGCTAGCTGGGTATTATCGCTGCTTCATTTCGAACTTCTCCAAGATCGCTATTCCTTTGACCTCATTGACGAAAAAGATAAACCTTTTGTTTGGGGTCCCAAAGAAGAGGAGTCTTTCCAAACACTTAAGGACATGCTTTGTAATGCTCCTATCCTTACTCTTCCCGATGGAAATGACGACTTCGTCGTGTATTGCGATGCTTCTAACCAAGGTCTAGGTTGTGTTCTCATGCAACGAGACAAGGTGATCGCTTACGCGTCGAGACAACTCAAGATAAATGAGAAAAACTATACTACGCACGACCTTGAACTTGGTGCGGTGATTTTTGCGTTAAAGATTTGGCGACACTACCTTTACGGTACAAAGTGTATGATCTCCACTGATCATAAGAGCCTACAACATATCTTTGACCAAAAAGATCTCAACATGCGGCAACGTCGGTGGGTGGAATTGTTAAATGACTACGACTGTGACATTCGCTATCATCCTGGCAAAGCGAATGTTATGGCCGATGAACTTAGTCGTAAAACTCATGTGAAGAGTGTTTGTTGTCACAAAGCCGTGGGAGATTTCCACCTTCTGCTTTGAGATGCGCAATATTCAACCACTAACGAGGGCAACCTCGAAACTGAGTTGAATACCGGCGACGAAACACCACTCGAGCAAAAGAACAATGGTATTCTTTATTATGGTGGCCGTATGTGGATTCCTGACCGTGGTACTCTTCGAACCACTTTGATGGATGAAGCTCATAAATCCCAAAATTCTGTGCACCCTGGCGCTGACAAGATGTACCATGATCTTCGTACATCTTACTGGTGGCCCGGAATGAAATGTGATATCGCTATTTACGTATGGAAGTGTCTGACATGTTCCAAAGTCAAGGCAGAACATCAACGTCCCTCTGGTCTACTAAAAACCTGAAATCCCTGTCTGGAAATGGGAAAGTATTGCCATGGATTTCATTACAAAATTACCTCATACTCCTTCGGGTCATGATAGCATTTGGGTTATCATCGATCGTCTGACCAAATCCACTCACTTCCTTGCCCTTCGTGAAGATTACAAAGTCGAGAAATTGGCTCGTATCTACACGAGTGAGATCATCAGTCGTCATGGTATGCCCATTGACATCATATCAGATCATGACGCTCGTTTCACCTCCCGCCTTTGGAAAACTTTTCAATCCGCCCTTGGCTTGTTTTAAACCTTAGTACCGCTTTGCATCCTCAATCTGACGGTCAGACCAAGCGTACTATCCAAACTCTAGAGGATATGCTTCGATCATGCGTAATCGATTTTGGCGGCAACTGGGATTTGCATTTACCCTTGGTAGAATTGTCGTACAACAACAGCTATCGCGCCAGTATTCAAATGGCTCCAATTGAAGCATTGTATGGTCGTAAGTGTCGTTCGCCTATTTGTTGGCACAAGATCGGAGACGTACAACTCATCGGTCCCGAACTGATACAAGAGACGACGGACAAGATTCTACAAATACCTGATAATCTCCTTAAAGCTCAAAGCTGACAAAAGAGTTATGCTGATAAAAGACGCAAGCCTTTGGAATTCAGTGTAGGTGATCTTGTGCTTCTCAAGGTGTCCCCTTGGAAGGGCGTTATACATTTTGGTAAGAAAGGCAAACTATCTCCTCGTTACGTAGGTCCTTCCAATATTCTCGAAAGGATTGGCAAGGTAGCGTATAGCCTGGATCTACCTCAAACACTCAGCAACGTTCATCCTATATTTCATGTTTCAAACCTAAAGAAATGTCTAGCTGAAGAAGGACTTCAAGTCCCACTCGAAGATCTTAAAATCAACAAAACATTGCACTTCGTGGAGAAATCTGTCGAAATCGTGGACCGAGGAACCAAGCAATTGAGGCGCAGTCGAATTTCCATAGTCAAGGTTCGATGGGAAGGTAAATTGGCGCCGAATTTACTTGGGAACTCGAAAGTGATATGAAGACTAAATATCTACACCTATTCGTTACACCTTCCTCCGAATAAATTTCGGGACGAAATTTCCTAAAGGAGGGGAGACTGTAACGCCTTGCTTTTTCATACCTTCCTTAATTAGAAAGTGTAATCATATTTCTATTTTTGAACACTTGTATTAATGTTCCTTTTCTCAACTTTGTAATCCGAGACTTGAATCATAATGAAACTTATACTTGATAGATATTGTCTCACATGCATTCAAACGTTTATTACATAACTGATACTTGTTATATGCATTCACACTCAACACTTATACACGTTATATGCTTAAACATGAAAAAATAGCAACTTAAACTAAGTTCAAGGACTAAAAGTGATAAAACAAAGAACCTTCTGGAATAACCTACCACGGGCCCCGCGACCGAGTCCTTGGAAGTCTCTCACGGCCCGCCAGACCCTCGCGGCCAGCGACCGAAATCTCTTCACCCTCTCGCGACCCGCGA
Organism: Scalesia atractyloides; assembly: GCA_947069175.1. Taxonomy (NCBI): domain Eukaryota; kingdom Viridiplantae; phylum Streptophyta; class Magnoliopsida; order Asterales; family Asteraceae; genus Scalesia; species Scalesia atractyloides. The sequence goes on from CAMTDV010000023.1 coordinate 67,173,979, forward strand.
GAGGGGTATAATCCAGAAAGTTGGTTTCAAGCTCATGGATTGGCCAATTTTGTGTTTTCTCCATTTAATACCCCTTAACTAACACCCTCCCAAGTTTACCTATAAATACCCCACTCCATCTCCTCTCAAATCACACCTCAAATCATCTCTTCTATTCTCTCTCATAAGCTCTAACATCTCTTCTTCTCTAAAAAATCAAGGCTTCAAAAGTGAGTTCTAACTCACCTCTCTCCTTTTGATCTTTCCTTTTTCTTAACACTTGAAACACCTTTGGGGATACTTCCATAGGTTTTTTTATGGAAAACCACTAGGAATATCACCCTGCTCTAAGGTCCCAAGTGTAAGAATCGTTTGGTTTTAATAGGGTTTTACCCACAAGTGTTGTATCCTTCCAAGCTTGTTCTCGAAAGAAGACTTGAGTTGGTAGAGTGTGATCACTTGGAAGCCTTGGCTATCCTACCTTCGATCCACTACCTCACTTGATGTTTTCGTTTACTTTTTTCTTTTACTTTTATGTACTAACTTACTCATGACCATCCTTGTCATCCTTGTGACGACTTGTGTATTGGTAATCTATACAAGCGAGGTTTTAAAAGGAAGGTTATCCACCTACCTCCATGCATGACTTCTATGAAATTACATGATGTTTATGATTTACTTATTACGTACGCTATAAAATATATGTATATATCCACTAACCGAACTCTTGATGGTAATCAAATGATTGTCCGTCATGGTACTAGGTTACATCACCTACGTACTTAATCTCTCGTTACGATTCTAATGGGTGACCTAACCCATGAAAACACATCAACCCGAGTGAGTCTTATAGTGTCAAAAACGAGTATTAAGTCTAGATGATTATTTTCTCGTATACATATTTTATCGTATTTAAAGTTCCTAATCCCCCATTATCATTCCTATACTTACCAACCTACGTTTTCCTCTTGTAGGATAACTCGGCGCTCATCCCATCCATCAACCACCTTCACGGACTTGTCAAGTTAGAAGTCTTAGCAAAACCGTGAGTACACTCGACCCACTTTTCGTTTAAAACACTTTTGGGTGTAACATGTTTACTTATACCAAAACCACAACACTTAAACTTTATGAAGTGCACAAACAATCCTATATAAATCTTGATCCGCTTACGTGATGCTTATGTCTTGGACATTCTTTATGTGATACTTTAGTCATTAACTTGTTTTAAGCCTCCGTTTGACATGTATAAGCGCTTTAGGAAGTAACACATCCCCCTCCATCATGTAATCTTGAAGCAATGTTAAAACATGGTGATTGCGTTAAGGGTTTGACTAGTAGTATTGCATACCTTGTATATGCTCTTGTAGAATCATAGTTGCCTTGAGGATTTGTTTAAACTTTTTTCGTATACGTATGCTCCACTTAAACTTGTGTCTCGCCTTTGCTTTTTTATTGAATTGTTATTTTAAAACATGTTGCAGGTTGATGAAGAGGATGCTATGAAATCAAATAGCAAGGACTTAGATACACACATTTAGACATTAGGGTTACTGTTGTTGTATCAATTTCATTGTATTGTGTTAAGTTTAATTATTGTATTTGTTTCATTGTTGTATTTTGACAATTGTTCTTGAAATGAAATTCGACATTCAATTAAATATTGTCATTATTAGCGTTGTGAGCAATGAGTAATCTCGTTATCGTCTCACTCGGATGTTTCCACCATCGGTTGGGGTGTGACATTTACATTAGATGAACACACTACGATTTCTAAGAGTAGAAGAGCTTCTTGATGATGATTCTTCCTTGCTATGCTTCTATGGATGCTTGGACTCTTCAAGGAATTGCTCAAGAACTTCACGTGTGTGAAAGTGTAGGTGTATGGGGAGGTTTTGAAGAGGTGAAGGAAATGAAAAGGGTGGAATGGTAAGGGAGGTGGTGGTGGATGGTTTTTAAGGAGAGATGAGGAGGTAGAGTGTATTGGGAAGGGATGTGAATGATTATGGAGGAAGAGTGTAAAGGTAGGTTGTTTTATGAGTGTGTAAGAGATTCAACTCATACCGGAAGATTTTAAAGAATTTATGTGGGTGTGGGGCCCCATGGCCGAAAATTAGAGAGTGAGAAGGGGTATGATATTTTTTTTATAATAATAATACTTGCATCTTTTATAAAGTTTAGTGCCTAATCTCACTTGATTGAACTTATTAAACATGAAATAATATATTCCCACAAATTCCATCATAATTTTACTATACAAGATTACCTGATATTTAGTGGTGTCTAGGTTTGCTTAAGTCCATTAAAAGTCTATAACACAAGTAATTTCTGGACAATTTAGACAAAAATCCCCAATTAAGGCGTATGAGATTTTCTTCTAAATTTCCCCCAATGAATTATAATTCCACCTTATACTAACATCTAAAGGACATTCACGGGTTCTAAACACTAACCAGGTCATCACCAACATTCGTTAAATATGCCTGTCACTTTAAAACACCAAAATTCTTTAAATTTCATCTTTTGCAAATTCCATTGCACATTAGGGCTTTATAAATTTTAGTTGGACTTTAATCACCCATAAAGTGAGTATTGTTCTATGATTTCATTATAAACCGTTTATAATTACAGTACGTATAGTAATCGGAAAAACACGGGTTGTCACATTTTGAGATATTTCTTGGTGATGGAAACTTAGAAGGTTCAATCAAAGTTTTCATAGGAAAGTCTAGTTGATCATACTCTTGCTTTCTTAGTAATGAGGGATGCTTTTCTCTTTTAATTTCAAGCTCTTTATAGTTTTCAAGGGTTGTTGACTCATTGCATTCTATCATTGTCTTTAAGTTGCCTCTTTTTGTAGTTGCCAATTCTTCCTTCATTCTTCTCATCTTAAGAGCCCTCTTATTGTGAGGATCTGTTATCCAAAGATAGCTCAGGTTTAAATCTGTTAACCAAGTCCATAATCGAGCGGAATCAGATTTTAGATTAGATGTCAATATCAAGATTAATCAATTATCTGTTTTCATCCAATGTTTAAACTTTTACAAATGAGAAAACACACGGACAGAGCTTCATCATCTAATCTTCAAAATTTACATACAAACCTAAACACCACACACCTATTTATAGTACGACTACCTCCGTGTGGACTAGGGATAGTACCTCCTTACGAACTAAGATTGACTAACTTCGTACGGACTAATGTTACTTGCATACGAAGTAGTGTTGCCTTCGTATGGGGGTACTTATATACATACAAACTTAAAATCTAACATTCAATTCTGTTACAGACTCGACACGACTCGTAGACGCAGGAAGCAGACATATCTATCAACTAACTCCCCCTTGGATGTTGCTGCAGTCACGATTGGTCTTCAAAACTTCTTAACTTTAATATCAACACCTAAGAAATATTTCCTAACCCTTTGCTTCTTCAGCTCAAATGCAAGCACTGGAGTTTTGTAAGTCTTCGGCGGCTTCACATTCTTATACTACAACGCTTGAACTGAATCTGGTAGTTGATGTACAATCTTGTTCAAAAAATATCTCAACATCCTTTTCAGATAAATTCACTAGCCACACCGGGTCTAGTATCCTGATTCCCCTCCATAAACCTTTAGTTTCCAGTACAATCACCGCTTCCCCTGTTTTAGAATCCAATTCTCACCATTTGAAGTCTTTCTAAAAATCTTGTTCTAACTTCATTAGGGGCATGTGTTTCATTGCTCCCGGTCTTTAATAATCAGTGTAACATCAGGCAACCCTAAAACTAGATCTACCTTTGTAATCTTCTTAGGGTAATGAGGCTTCCAGTTTCGAAAATTGTGACGTGCTTCAACTCTAATCAACTTCCACTGTTTCTGATCTCTAGTCTTCATTTGAAAATTAATAAGCTTTGTCTAGCATAAATCTTGAATAACCCACCATGGCAGTGTGATAATATCTTTTGATTTCCAAGACATTCAATTATGGAGTCCAACCCCAGTTAATGATATCACCCAAAGAAACATCTAGATGTCTTTTGAAGAATGCTAGCGGTCGTTAGAACTTTCTTTCTTTTGGAATGTTATTAAACCATGCCCTCCTGGTTCTTTAATTCTATGTCGATCAACCATTGGGTGACACTCCATCTTTCACTATTTCGTCACTTTTTCACTTCAACATCTCATTCGTCTCATTATCAAACATCTCCTGAAATATTGGGAAGTCAGTGGTTCCTTCACTTGAATATTTCACTGTTTCATCGTCTGAATCATCCTCCACGACAACATTATTATATTTATCGGCCTCTTCAACATATTGAAATACATAATCTTCTGGTTTCACATTTATGTTGTTCAACTCATCCTTAAAGTCAAATTCAAATGTGATTTCATCAATGGCCATCATATCTGCAATCTCTTTCTTTGAATAATTGTGAACAAACACTCCATCCTTAACATCATGCTCAAGATAAATCATTCTATGAGAAATTGCAGGAACAACCGTTATTGGAGTAACGCCTGTGAAGATTCCTATAGTCTCCTCATCATTCACATGATCCTTCTACTCCCCCTATCTATCAACATCATCTTCCTTATTTACATTATCGTTTAATAAATCATCATAATCACCAGAATTAGCTTATTTACCCTTATATACCACCAATCCTGTACCACCCTAAGTATTGTCAACATCATCACCATGATCAGAACCATCAACATCCATATCTTCATCATCTTCTTTATCATCATCCTTGTTATCCTTTTCCGGTTTCTTCTTTTTCTCCGAATAATAAGGAATATTTTTTTACAGTTAAACAACATAAACTTAGAAATCTCCAAGTTAACACCTTGTAGGATTGTTTTGTCCAATAGCAAAGGTCTTAATTGAAGTAACTAGTCCACACGTGCGGATTTCATATGAATTAGTGACAATTAACAAGATTATTTCATCAATTAACTGATTTCATTCAATGTTTAACAGTTACAAATGACCTAGAAACCCGACAGAGCTTTGTTGTCTCAGTCGCAAAAGTTCTACACACTAACACCTCACACTAGCTATATATAGACATGCTACCTTGGTGTGATGGTAGTGTATCTTCGCACGAAGGTAATTTACCTTCGTGCGATGGTAATGTATCTTGGTACGAAGGTAATTTACCTTCGTGCGAAGTTAAATACAAACAATGTAAATATAACATTTTCCCCCTTGGATGTTGCCATAGTCTTGGTCTGTCTTCAAAATCTTCAAATATTTGACTTTAACGCCCAAAGAAATTCTTGCGCGGCTTCCTACGCTCTTTAGACATAAGGTAGACTTCACCTTGGTGCAAAGTTAAATACAAACAATGTAAATCTAACATTTCCCCCCTTGGATGTTTCCGTAGTGTTGGTCTGTCTTCAAAATCTTCAAATATTTGACTTTAACGCCCAAAGAAATTCTTGCGCGGCTTCCTCCGCTCTTCAGACGGTATTGTCGTTTTATTAGTCGCAGGAGCCCTCTTCATGAACTGAAATCTTCTTACTCGAGCTTCTTTAGACTTTTCTTCGATCTTCTAATCGAGCTTCTTTAGACTTTTCTTCGATCTTCTCCTATCTTTGTTCCTTTTTCATAAACTCTTCTTTCTCTAACTCTCTCCATGTTGATTCCCACATTTTCCTGAATTAATACCGTGCGCGTAGCGAATATTAATCAGTCCTTGATATTGTATTGCTTGTGTTTTCTCCTTCACATCATAACAGATCTTGTTGAAGAACAAGCATTTGATATCATCTTTCGAACAGTTAACTAGCCACATCGAGTCTAGTATACCAATAGTTCTCCACAATCCCCATATCTTCTTTTGTTCGATCATCTTTAGTAATATCCCAGGTGTCATCAGCTTTCAAAACAATAACAACTTCACATATTTCGGAATCCACTTGCCACCACTGAAAGAATTCATGGAAATCTTGTACGATCTTCATCAACGGTCTGTTTTTCATCACATGTGGCCATTTCATCACAAGTGTGACATCTTTCGCTTTAGTAACTTTGTCAATCTTTATCTTTTTCTTTTGAATCAACGGTTTCCACTTGTTAAAACCATGAGCTGCTTCGTATTTGATTAACTTCCATAATCTTCTATCATGAAACTTCATTTAGAAGTTAATACTCTTCATCTGTACAAGCTCTTCAATATCCCAATATGGCAACGTCTTCAAATCATTCAAATACATGAAGTATTGAACACCATATTCCCTTTTGATCGCATAGACAACCAAATTAGGAATCCATCCCCAGCTCAAAATGTGACCCAAAGATTTATCTTTGTCGCGTGTGAAGAATGCTAACAGTCGTCTAAACTTCCTTTATTTTGGGAGTTTTTAAACCACGTCTTCTTAGCTTCAGCTATTTGTCTCTTTAGATGGATGTTTAGGAATAATTCCCTCTACGACTGTCTTTTCAATCCTTCTTTTTAACAAATCATCGTTTGCTTTATTGAATAACACTTCAAAAGTTTGAAAGTTATCAGTTCCTTCACTAGAATACTTGATCGCTTCATCATCATCCGATGCATCTTCAATAATCACCCTATCATACGTATCAGCATCTGGTATATGCTTGTAAACATAATCATTTGGCTCGAATGCACTGATGTTATTCAGTTCCTCTTCAAAGTCAAATTTGAACAACTCTTTATCAACCCTAAGCATAATATCAATCTCCTCTTTTGTATAATTGTGCACGAACTCGCCTTCCTTAACATTATGTTCCAAATAAAAAATTCAGGGCTTATAACAATCAGGAACAACTATAAATGGAGTAGCTATGAGGATTCCTGACTGTTCTTCATCGTGAGTTTGCTCTTTCTGCTCCTCCTGGCATTCTGTATCATCTTCTTGTTTAGCAGAACCATTCAGATAAGCATCGTAATAAAAGAAATTCATTGATCTTTGTTGTTTCCATGATCAACCCTATTCCACCTTGCATATTATCGTCATCGTCGCCTTTGTCATCATCATCTTTATTATCTTTTGTACCGACATCTTTATCTTGTTCATCATCCTCTTCTTCATCATCAAATTCTTCTAACTCTGCATCTATCTCAGCATACAATCTCCTTCGTTCTGCAATCTTTTCAATCATAGGATTTTCCATAACATCCACTAGTCTTCCCACAAGTACAAAATTAACCGGTTCAGCATCAACATCTATGTCAACTTCTTACTGATTCTCAATACTAGTAGCAGTAATTTTTGACACAGACTCAGCTTCTGGCGCAAATTGTTCTGTCACAGGAACCTCACCAATCTTCTCTTTCCCCATGCCTAAAGCTTCAGCATCTTCCTTTGCCTTTTTAGCCCCGTTCAGCTACGTTTTGCCTTGCTTCATTGACTTCTAAATGATCGATTTCAATACCAAAATCTATCCTCAACTTGCTAGCGAATACCTTTTGAAATAAATCAAATCTTTGATTTCCTAGCACCTTCATCCTCAAAATTATTTACCACTCGTCTTAATCTGTCATTATCAGTCACCAGACTTTCGATCACAACTTTCATATATTCTCGATCATTTTCAAGAAATTTCACTTTGCCTTCCAATACTTCTTAATTATCTTCCAAGGCTTTGATCTTTCTTTCTAGTTCTTCTATTTTGGTGTCTGCATCGAAATTTTCATGAAGCCTTTCTATTAATGGAATCTCCCCAAAATCTGTAGGAAATCTATCTAACAATGATTATCTCGGAGCTGATTTAGGTGTTGGTTGTTTGGGCGTTGTTTGAGTTTGCAGAGATGTTTGATGTTGTGGAGATATTGGTTGTGGTGGAGTTTGATGTGAGGGTGTGATATGTTGTGGTGATGGTTGTAGTGGTGGTGATGGTGGTTGTTGTAGTGAAGAAATGTGAATAGATGACGTATGTGGTTGTTCAACACTTTCAACCTCTGCTGTCTTTCTCCGCATGTATTTCTTTCTAGCTTTCTTTACTGCGGGAGACCTAGTAGTCTTTTTCTAGTTCCTTGACTCTTCGTGCCTTCTTAGTTCCTTTCAGCTTCAGAATCATTATCAGACGAAATATACACATCATCGTCATCTCAACCACTTTCTTCTTCTTGATCTGAGCCAACCTTTCAGCTTTTTTCAACTCTGTCAAATGTATTGTAAAGACATTGTAAGGCTTATGCATTAGTGTTTATTAGGATTTGGGTTGTATTATTGTAATGGGCTTGGGGAAAGGTCTTGGGCCTAAGAGTTTAGAGTTTAGGAGCACCAACCCTCTAGTATACATAGTTAGTGATGTATTAGGGTTTGGAGCTCTTTGATTGTACTTTCACTTGTATTAGACAAATTCCAATTTATATGCAAGTTGAATCCTTTCATCTTAATCTGTTTCTAAGATCTTTGTTTTTGTGATATCAATTAGATCCGGTTTTACCGGGACCTACAATTGGTATCAGAGCCTATTTGAACCTGTTTCCAGGCTCAGATCTAATCTCACACGGTTTTCTGATCATATGTGCTTCTGTTTAGGTTTTTGTTCAAGATCTCAAATCATTCTCGGTCCATCTCGCACCATGTTGGACCATCTTAGATTTATCTTCTTGAAGATCTCGAACCATCTCGGATAGTCTCGGATAGTCTTCTTGAACATCTCGAACCATCTCGGACCATTTCAGATTGTTTGCTTGAACATCTCGAACTAACTTGGGCCATCTCGGATCAATTCGAATCATCTATACTTACATCTCGGATTGATAATCATAATCTCAAAGTCATCTCGGGTCATCTTTTACTTAGAAAGATCACTTTTACAGGAACTGTTGACATCTCGAATCAACTGTAGCATCTCAGACCAACTCTCGGATTAATTATTACCATTTCGAGTCAGAGTTACTTTCAGAGTTACTACTCAAAGTTACTATTCAGAGTCGCTGTTTCTAATTACTGTTCACTTCTCTGTTTGATTTCTTTTCATCATCTTTGACAATGAATCTACACAACATTCTGACGGCTGCAGTTCTCACCAGCGCTACCTTAACAGCCATTCAGTCTAAGATTCTGGCATTGCATAAGGAACTGGACCAGAGTATTGGAACGTCTACCAAAATCCCAATATTGTCGTATGGTGATGATTACTTTGAATGGACTTGGTGCTTTGACCAGTAGTGCAAAGCAAAGGAACCCGAAATGTGGAGGTGCATTCGTGATGGTCCCGCACAATCATGTATGCAACTACAGATGATCCAGACACTCGAATTCCGAAACCAGAAAGTTTGTGGTTTGATAAAGATTGAAAAATCAAGGATGAAGAGGATAAGGCCATGGAAAATCTTACCATGGCACTTGGTCCTGACATCTCAATTGTTGTAAGAAACTGCACAAGTGCAAAAGAAATCTGGGATGTGCTAAGGAAACACTGATATGAAAGCTAGCAGGGTGAATATGCTAAACTAGCAGTTTAGTTCTTTTAACCACATTTATGGAGAGTCTGTGGAAAATCAAATCAGGAGATTCGTCAAACTTATTTCACAGATGGTTAGTGCTGGAATTTCGATCACTACTAGTGGGATGAACCGTCAACTATTGAATTCTATGCCAAAGTCTTGGGATGCCGATGCTTTAATGATCAAACGTACCAAGAATTTGAATGAAGTTGCTCTTACTGAACTAATCGCCACCATCAAATCATGTGAAATAGACAATCAGCAAAGAGAACTGAACCATAAGAACTTTATCATGGCTGCAGGGGTGAGTGGTTCTAACACTGCCTTGATGTCTCAAAGTCATCCTAATCTTATCTTTAGCCCCGTGACAAACAACAATCCAAATGTTGTTTTCAGTCCTTTGACTCAAGCACAACTTCAAGCCCAGAAGACTAACTATGTTTATGGATCTCTCTTCCAACCAACTCCGTTGTTCCAACTACTATTACTGCTCTGCAATTACCTCAGCACGCAAACGTTGTCTACAGTCCCATTAATCTCTCAGCTCCTCAAAATGTTCAATCTACAACCCCTACTGAAAATCTTGCATTTCTTACCAAACGAAATGAAGAGAAGTTTGCTTTGGCGCTTCAATGCTTAATAGTTTGAATGCCTTTCTAGCAGGAGATCTCTTGCCTCCTTCAGTGTTTGCTACCGATCTGAATCAAGTGGTTGAAGAAGACATTAAAGAACTGGATGAGTCATGGCTACTTTGGAGCAGAAAAGTTTCAAAAAAGATACGGGCGTTGTCCAATGTCAAACCCCCGTGGGATATGAAGTAATTGCTGCTGCTGCTGCTAGGAATTCAGAAAGGTCCATGGTTCCAGTTTCTTCAGCTCAGACATCATCATCAATCTCATCAAGCCAAGCAGAATTAGGAGCAGGAAAGGCCCTAATGGTACAAGAGCAGCATGGGTTCAGCTGGGTTGATGCTGCAGCTCAAGTGGAATCTCTGAAGATTGCCAAAGTGGCTGAAGATCATCTCAAATGCTTGATGGCGCAAACTGAGGAGCCCAAATATCTCTCTGGAATGGTAAGTTCTCTTCTATGCTCAGAAGATTGTAAACATAAAATGGCACAAATGAGAACTCATAATCTCAATCTCATTAATGATTACCATAGTGCCATGTTAAAGTACATTGGTCTTCGTGAGAACAATAGAATTTCCTTACGAAAAGATTGATGCTCTAAAGAAGGACATAGCTCAACTCCACCGGGACGTAAACCAACAGAAATGTTGGGTTCATGATTATAAAACCATACTAGATTAAAAACTTTGGGATGCGACTTAGTAAGAGTTGAGCTGGGACTTCTTACTGGAAAGTTTTAACAAAATGAATTGAATATTAAGAAATATGATACTTCTAGTGACACTGTTCGCAATCTATGCAATATACAAATGGCATACAAAGAGAACAAGGGAAAAGGGTTGGGCTATCCACAAGTCCCTCCGCCATGCAATCATAATTATTCAAGACTGCCGCTCACTGAGCAAGAATTGGAAAATTATGATAAAATTGTGTATGGCAAACCAAGTAACTACGTTCCTTGGGAACCTTTCAAGTATAAGAATGCCAAATCAACTGATTTTCAAAAGCCTGTAATTTTTGTAAAAATTAATGATAAAGAGTGCTCGAATGAGTCAATTAAAAATTTGAAAGGTGAAAAGGAGTCAACAACAACTCCATCTAAAGAACTTGTGAAAACAATTTTACTTCTGATTCTAAACAGGAAGTTAACTACTTTTGTGAATGTGCATAGTCAGTAATAGACGAGGAGCAATCAAAAGTGGATAATGAATCACATCCAATTATTGCTGATAACACAGATGTTTCTTTATGTGATAAACATGATGACTATGTTTGGAATTTTGTTCAGTCTTTGGTTTTGAGACTCAGGGTTTTTCCGATGTTGTTGAAACTGAAACCTCAGATGATATGGTTTTTGATTCAGTCCATGATTAACTGATAGTCGAAAGGAGTCTGAGGTTTCAGTTGGGAAATTGATCATCCAACATCATCTTCACGGATCTGGGGTATTGCAAGAACTTTTCTTTATAAATTTTCAACTTCATCTGCTCGAATATCATCTTGGTGAAGTTGTAGGGCTTGTTCAATGCATGTGCAGCAATCATGCATATTTGATAATCAAATATAGCATCACCTCCTCCTTTCATGTGACTTAATGCAGATATCATAGAATGTATTAAAAACTTGTAAGGCATTTCGAGATAAGCTTTATTGAACTGAGTATTGACATGCCCGTTATAGTGTATTCTATAAAAGCACCATTTGCGCATACGTTCAGTATACATCATTGGATCTTGGTCTTGATCTTTAAACTCTAACACTCTGTGAATTAGGGCTTCAGTATTGTACACTTTTTATTTTCATTACCAATCCAAATGAAAGATCGTATAGCTTTCTTCTCTGGTACAAACTTGCGTGCTCCGAGAACCTCTCTATGTGTGAGCGATAGGCCTTGTGAGGGTCTGTAAGCGCTTTAACTATCGGTAACTCGCTGATAAACTTCAATATTGGCTTGAAATGAGCAATTTCGAGAATACTCTCATCAAGAACACAACAAATGTTGTGTTTCTTGTCGAAGTTCGATTTCTTTTCCTACACAAACACGAAAATACTTAGAATTTTTTTTTGAAAAATATTTTTACCTTCATGCGAAGATAAATAATCAAAATACATATTTTGCACTTTATCTTCGTGCGAAGATAAATTACCTTAATGCGAAGGTAATTTACCTTCATGCGATGGTAACCTTATTCACACTTGATAATTTTTCCTCGAATTTCATGAAATTGATGTTAGTAAAACAACCTAAAGGTGCCGATTAACACCATGGTATGTTCAATTTTAACTTTGGTCCATTAGATTGTCCTAGATCTTCGTTGTTATGTTTGTTTTACCAGAAACTTCAATTTAAGGTTCAATTCCCTCCAAACTACCTTATGCATTGTTCGTGACGTGCCAATCGACCACTACAAGCTAAGAAATTTCGGCAGCACATCGTTAATCATTTGGCAGTTTTATCTTTGCTCAGTGCAGTAAATACTGAACATATGTATTATCTTCGTGCGAAGATAATATATAGTCATGCTATCTTCATGCGAGGATAGTTATCTTCGTGCGAAGATAACTTCTTTGAGGAAGGTAAAACTGATTTTTAACATTCTTTCATACCCACTCAGTTGACCAAGTCCAAGTTAATGAACCCGGTTAACTGATTTGTCTACCAAGTCAAAGTGTGTGAAGATAACTTCTTTGAGTGAAGGTAAAACTGATTTTTAACAATATTTCCATTTTAACCAGTTTTAACGACTCACTTAGTTGACCAAGTCCAAGTTAATTACCCGGTTAACTGATTTATCTACAAAGTCCAAGTTAATGACCTTGGTTGAACACTTTGTGATCAAAATGATGTTTTAGGCAATGTAAAGTTTCAAGTTAATGAACTTTTGATCTTTTCAAAGTATTATATCACTACAGATAAGCTCCCAACCCGTTGTCCTCCAGTATTCTCAGCATTCGGCATCTCTGGATTTTGAAGATCCGCTTCCATCATCGGTACTCAAAACTAAAATAGAATAAAATCTTTTTGGTTTTTCCAAAGTTTATGCTAAAACACACTGAAAATCTTTTTGGGCTTTTCTGAAATGAAATGTAATAAACTATGGACACATATATATAGACATATATTTGTGAGTTTGTGTAGAGGATCATATCAGTTTTTGAGACATATCACTAGTACTGTTAACCTTTATAAGACTTTAAGTACTAAAAAATTCACTTAGATTGTCAGTATACTTGTCAACATAAACCTCTACCATTTCTCAATTGTTGGGAGAAGCATTAGTTAATTTTAGGAACTTGACTTAACCGTGTTTCCCACCTCAGAATATACTCCTATATCAAGATTCCCTAGATTTCATCATACAAGTGAATATATCTAACTGATATATGTATCTGGGTAATGCCAGACCTTGAGAGCTTAGGTTAGTACCACCGTACCGACAAAGAGATGAAGGCTCCTCTTGAAAGTAGTGCTCCAATTTGAAATCTTTTACTGCAATTGTTGGATTTTTCGATACTTACAATTTACTGCAGTTTTAGGGTTTTAAAAGTGGAAGTATTCTATAAGTTCTAGTCCATTGCCAATGCAAAATCATAAGAACTTGTATAATACTCCAAATATCAATTATTTATAAAGACCTAGTATCTCAGAATCCGGCAACCTCTTAAAAAAAATTTCGGTGTACTAAGACCATACATCCGAGAGATGGTAAGCCACTATTTAAGAAGTTTTTTCTTATGTTTATATATCAGAAACAATCTACTGAATGTGCGAACCCTACCGGCAGATCATTAGTGAGACCTGTTTAGACTTTTTAACACTACAAATCTTTAGTATACTGTGATACCCCACTGATGTACTATCATTTCCTCTTTTTGCACAAGTAAACTCATTTTTTATATATTTTAAATGTTTTTTGTATTTTCTACAACATTTCTCCCCCTAAAATAAAAAATATATTTTTGGATTTTTTTTGTTTTTAAAGAAAGAAATTCTAAAAAAACTATATAAAATATGACAAACCGATGAGGATCACAAATACTCGTCAACCGATCCGTATTCAACCTCCAATTCCTCATCTGATGTTAGATTTTTCATCATAACTTAATTCTCAAAAAAAATTAAATCTGGTTTGATCAAATGGTTTAGTATAAAAATATGACTTTTGTTCATCAGTGTGGATCTTTTCTATTCGAATCAACTTTTTCTTGTGGCAATCACGGATAAAGTGATGTCGAATTTCAATATGTTTAATTTTATAGTGACGAACAGGGGTTTTAGTTATATCGATGGCAGCCTTGTTATCTACATATTTGGGCATATCAAGAAACTGCAATCCAAAGTCTCTCATCTGTTGTTGTATCCACAAGATTTGGGAACAAGAACTGGAAGCCGAAACATAATTAGCCTTGCAAGTAGAGAGAGCGACCATGGTTTGCTTCTTGCATTGCACGTTACTATGCGTGTTCCGAAGAACTGGTAACCAGCCCTTGTAGATTTGGCATTAAGTTTGCAGCATTCGAAATCTGAGTCTGAATATCCTACAAGGTCGAAGTTGTCATTTCGCAGATACCACAACCGGTGCTCGGGCAACCTTTGAAATATCTGAAAATCCACTTCACTATCATCAGCTATGACACTCGAGGACTCGATTGATATCGTGTGCAAAGGCACGTTGGATACATGATGTCTTGTCTTGATGTTGTAAGATACATTAGTGATCCAATCATCAAGAGATATAAGGTATCATCTATCTTGACTCCAAGTTCGTCTTGCCAGATGCCATGATTCATTGCTAATGGGGTAGGTAATGCTGACGTTCCCAACATTTTGAATTTCTCCATGATATCATGGACGTACTTTATCTGATGGATGAAGATACCATCAGGCAACTAATAGACCTGAAGCCCTAAGAAGAACTTCATCTCTCCCATTGAACTCATTTCAAATTTCTGTTTCATGACTTTTTCAAATTCTTTACATAACGCAGCATTCGTAGAGCCATAGATGATGTCATGCTGACCCTTCGAAGATCGAGGCTATAAAGAATTGGACCACGCCAAGAACCCCCTTAGAAAAACGACAATTTCTAGGGTTAGCAGGATATTACAGGAGGTTTATTGAGAACTTCTCAAAGGTTGCTCAGCCGCTAACCTCGCTTACACAAAAGGATAAAAAGTTTGATTGTGGAGAAAAACAGGAATCAGCATTTCAAGTATTAAAATAAAATTACGTAAGGGGCCGATATTATCACTCGTAGATGGTACTGATGATTTTGTGGTGTATTGTGATGCATAGCATCAAGACTTGGGTTGCGTGTTAATGCAACGTGAAAAAGTCATCGCGTATGTGTCATGTCAGTTGAAAGTTCACGAAAAGAATTATACCACACATGACCTATAATTAAGCGCAGTAGTATTTGCTTTAAAAATCCGGTGTCATTATTTATATGGCACTAAGTGTACCATATTCACGGATGATAAAAGTCTTCAACATATATTCAACCAAAAGGAACTGAATGTGCGCCAACGACGTTGGGTGCAACTGTTGAATGATTATGACTGTGAGATCAAGTATCACCCCGGCAAGGCAAATGTAGTAGCAGATGCTTTGAGCTGGAAGGAACAAGTCAAAACTTTACGAGTACGAGCTTTAGAAATGACGATCCAGACGAACTTTACAGCTCAAGTGTACGATGCACAACAAGAAGCTCTAAAACCAGAAAACATTCAAGCGGAATCATTAAGGGGTATGGAGAAACAAATGGAACCAAACAAGGATGGTTATTTATATTTCATGGGAAGGATCTGTATTCCCTATTTTGGCAATCTGCGAGACTTGGTGTTGGATGAAGCACACAAGTCCAAATACTCGATACACCTAGGATAGAATAAAATGTATCAGGATTTAAAGGAGTATTATTGGTGGCCTAATCTCAAGGGAGATATTGCAACCTATGTTGGGAAATGTCTAACTTGTGCAAAGGTTAAGGTTGAATACCAAAAACCATCTAGTTTATTACAACCTGAGATCCTTGTTTGGAAGCGGGAACAAATCTCAATGGATTTTATTACAAAACTACCACGGACCTCTCGAGGTCATGACATGATCGGGGTTATCATTGATCGGTTAATCAAATCAGCTCACTTCTTACCCATCCGCGAGAAAGATAGTACCGAGAAGTTAGCTGAACTGTATCTTAAGGAAATCGTGGCATGTCATGGAGTGCCAATCTCGATTATCTCTGATAGAGATGGTCGTTTCGTGTCGTAGATCTGGCAATCATTTCAAACTTTGTTTGGTTCTCGCTTAGATTTAAGCATAGCTTTTCACCCATAGACCGGTGGTCAAAGCGAGCGAACCATCCAAATGTTGGAAGACATGCTTCGGGCCTGTGTGATGGATTTAGGCGGAAACTGGGATACTCATTTATCATTGGTAGAGTTTTCCTACAATTACAGTTATCACACCAGTATCAAGGCCGCGCCATTCGAAGCACTATATGGACGAAAGTGCCGATCTCCGCTATGCTTGCCGGAAGTCTGCGACAGACAACTCATTGGTCCCGAACTAGCCAAAGAGACCACGGACAAAATATTCAAGATCCGTGAGCGAATCAAAGCCGCCCGAGATAGGTAAAAGAGCTACGCAGATCAGAGACGCAAACCATTATCTTTCGAGGTCAGAGACAAAGTGTTTCTAAAGGTCTCACCTTGGAAAGGCATAGCTAGATTCAGGAAGCGCAAAAAACTAAACCCGAGATACATTGGGCCTTTCGAAATTTTGGCAATGGTCGGTACAAGTGGCTTACAAGTTGAAACTGCCAGATGAACTCAACAATGTACACGACACATTTCATGTGTCTAATCTAAAGAAAGCCTACTAATGACACGGTTATCAATCCAGCGAACGATGGTTCATGTTGATGACAAACTCCAATTTACCGAGGAACACGTTGAAGTCATGGACTGGAAAGTTCAAAGGACGAGTAGAAGTCAAATCAAACTGGTAAAGTTTGCTGGAACTCACGTCACAGTCCCGAGTACACGTGGGAACGTGAAGATCAAATCAAGACAAAGTGCGCCCACCTATTCAAGAAGACACCTTCAGAGGATGCCTCAAAGTGAATTTCGGGACGAAATTCTTTTTAACAGGGGGAGTATGTGACAAATGGCAAATAACCGGTAATTCCGTACAATCTAATCACTATTTATATTACATAATCTCATGCATTTTATCGTAATTTGATTTCATAACTGAGTCATACGTCATATCAAAAGTATTAGGACAAGTAAATCAGATCATAACATATACTGGTTTCAACTAGACGTGAAACAAATAAAAAAATGCCCTAAAAGTGTTGGTAGAAAGTGTTGGGCACACTATTTACGGTTGCACTATTCCTGTCAGCAAAATGCTAAAACGAAACAGAACAAGGAATAACGGCATGCTAATGCCATACTTGTGTCCATATGCATATGAAAACACTAATGTGGGAACACCTAATTCAAAAATGCATAACTTTCCGGTACAACGCCTAAATTACAAAATTGTCCGTTTCGACCAAGAAGGCGACGATTTCAGTTTATCCGCAAGATTAACTGGTGTTTTCTGGATTCCATAATTATAACAAAATAATGTTGAACACCTTAAAAGTATGAGAATAGCATAAATACATAAATGACATCGTTTTCGGTCATACGACAAACAGTGCACAACTTGACCGGAAAACGACTGATTGCAGAACCGACGAATATTTTAATGGCCGATAGCCTCATACATTCGTGTAGAGAACTATGTTGGTGCATATTTGTGACAACAACTTAATAGTTTAATTGTTTAGTCTTTGCATATATTGTATTGGGCTTAGTATTTGTGTTTAGCTTGTTTAGAGTTGTAATAGGCTTGGAGAATGGCCTAGCCGAGTATAAGCCTAGTATGCAGACATGTAGTATATATACATGTTGTGCATTAGGGTTTTGGTGATGAGACAGAGAGGTTGGAAGAACAATAGAGAGGAGTGTGAGAAATCTAAAGAGAGTGGCTGAGAGATTTCTTGAGAGTCTTGAATTGATTGTAAACCATTGTGTTAGATAATCAATAGAAGACAGTTTGAAAGTATTTGTTCGTGTTCGTGTTCTTGTTTGATTTTCTGTGAAATCTGATCTAGGGGATTTCGCACTCTAGATTGGATAGACGATTCTGTAACGAACCATACGGATTAAGGGGACCTACAATAGTGTGAGAAATCTACATAGAGTGGCTGAGAGATTTCTTGAGAGTCTTGAATTGATTGTAAACCATTGTGTTAGATAATCAATAGAAGACCGTTTGAAAGTATTTGTTCATGTTCTTGTTCGATTTTCTGTGAAATCTGATCTAGGGGATTTCGCACTCTAGATTGGATAGACGTTTCTGTAATGATCCATACGGATTAAGGGGACCTACAATAGTGTGAGAAATCTATAGAGATTGGCTGAGAGATTTCTTGAGAGTCTTGAATTGATTGTAAACCATTGTCTTTGATAATCAATTGAAGATAGTTTGAAAGTATTTGTTCGTGTTCGTGTTCTTGTTCGGTTTTCAGTGAAATCTGATCTGGGGGATTCTACACGCTAGATTGGATAGACGATTCTGTAACGATCCATACGGATTAAGGGGACCTACAATTGGTATCAGAGCATTCGGCTCTTGTTTTTTCTCGGTTAAGAATCGTAACAGTAGAAAAAGTTGGGTTTTGAAGTTTATGACGGCTGAACTAGGGTTTTCTGCTGCTGTTCTAGGGTTTTGCAGCTATTTCGGATTAACAACAAATCATTTCGGATTGAAAGCTTGAATTTCGGATTAGAAACTTGCATTTCGGATCATCAGGCTTGCAATTCGGATCACCAAACTTGAATTTTGGATGAGAAAAGTGCAATTCAACAATGGTTAGTCCTGTAAAGCATCTGAGGTGAATAGTAGGTTACACAAGGTAACGAATTATTTACTTCAGTGATAGATAATGTTTTACTAAAAGTGAAAAACTTTTTGTCAGGTTAAAGAGGGAGATTGGTTGTGTTTAAATTTTTGCTTTTAAAACCTTACTCCATAAAAACAAAAATTTAGGGGAGAAATTTCCCTAAGCCAAAAAGAGTTAATTTAGTGCGTGCGTCTAAGGGGAGTAAGTTGTAAAATTTAAATTTAAAAAAAAATTCAAAACATAAAAAATAGAAAATCAAAGTTTAGGGGGGAGTTAAGTTTGTGTTTAAAAATGAGGTTTCACTATGTGGATAAGAATAAATGATAGTACATCAGCAAGTTAGACTGTCACACTGAAATGAAAATTAAATTGCTTAAGTATGATAGCAGCTTCATCATATGATGTACCAGTAGGCAAAAAGCATGAAATAATCAACTTACCTTTGTGATACAAATACAATAAAGTATGTTGAGTGGGTAACATATCAGTGGCGTATGCTTTTATAACCTTAAACTTGCGTTGATAGATTGCCAAAATCTGAGGTTTTAGGTCTTTATATCGTTATTTCATACGGGGTATCAAGGTTGTCCTTCTGCTGCATCCAGATATATGCTGACCTATGCACAACCTCGATAACTTAAAAGAGCTAAAATGTCAAATCAAAAAAATTTAAGAAGCTCTCCTAGAGAGTCATTCAAATGTGCAAATTGCATTATTCGTACCAAAATTTGGTATTTGCCTAACCCTCGTTGGATATTGGTTTCTTTGTGTACGAAAGTACTAGCCTGATCACCAATTATCTAATGTTGTAATTCAAAAGGATGAATTTCGGTATAATCACCTACTACGAGGAATTTTTGTGCATACCTTGATAGTGGGGCTATGTCCTGAAGTGAGACACACTAGTATATCAGTATAAGTTATCTAAACATATCACTAGGTAATGGTACTTGAAATGTTCATGTATTTTGTTTACGTGGATAAACAATACTGGTAATCGTCTTGAACTGTTTTCATAAATATTGCATATAGGATTATCTAATAGTGTGAAAACAGTTTGATGTTGCTGATATGATCTTCTTCACGGTGATTCTCACAAAAATAGAGTGTTTATTTTCTTGTTAGTTATTTGTTTTCAGAAAATAAAAAAATACAGAAAGATTTGTTTTAGTGTGAAAACAGTTTGATGTTGCTAATATGATCTTCTTCACGGTGATTCTCACAAAAATAGTTTTTATTTTCTTGATAGTTATTTGTTTTCAGAAAATATAAAAATACAAAAAGTTTTGTTTTTAAGGTCTCCCAGTTTGACCTGATAAGTTGTTTGTTTTTGCATGATAAGATAAAATATTGGTTTATTTTTAATGTAGAAAAGGACTAATGGTTTTTCGAGTTACTTGCTTGTGTTTCTAAACAGATTGATGTGGTTATCAAAATGAATTGCAAAATTCAAGTAAAGTGCATTTTAAGAGTGGAGTAAAGAGTGTGTGAAGATGCATGGTAGGATCCTTCTACTACATTGCAAAGGGAGATGTAGTGGAATTTGGATATAAGAGCTTAACCAGAGAATGCTAGCTCGCTAATCTACAACGAATGAAAGTTTTTGAGATTGGTAGCATCAGCAAAGAGGGAGTCTGTTAATGTCAGAATTTGCGTGTAGCTGAAGCTATCCAAAGACCAAAAGATCACAAGATGTTTGAAAACAAAATTACACTATGAAGCTATTGTCAAGGAGGAGTCTGTTGGTTCATATTTGTGACAACAACTTAATAGTTTAATAGTTTAGTCTTTGGATATTTTGTATTGGCATTAGTATTTGTGTTTATCTTGTTTAGAGTTCTAATGGGCTTGGAGAATGGCCTAGTCCAGTATAAAGCCTAGTATGCAGACATGTAGTATATATATACATGTTGTGCATTAGGGTTTTGGTGATGAGACAGAGAGGTTGGAAGAACAATAGAGATGAGTGTGAGAAATCTACAGAGAGTGGCTGAGAGATTTTTGAGAGTCTTGAATTGATTGTAAACCATTGTGTTAGATAATCAATAGAAGACAGTTTGAAAGTATTTGTTTGTGTTCGTGTTCTTGTTCGGTTTTCTGTGAAATCTGATCTAGGGGATTTCGCACTCTAGATTGGATAGACGATTTTGTAACGATCCATACGGATTAAGGGAACCTACAAACTAGTTAAGCTTCATTTGAGAATCGAAGTCCTTTCAACTATCTGGAGGTCACAAAAACACAACTTCCGAAACGTTCGACGACAAAATATATATAAGTGTAGATATTGAGCGAACAACTAGACAGAAAGCTTTTTGGCCATCCAAACTCAACATATATTCGGCTACCGAACTAGTTAAGCATATTTCTAGGTCTAAAGTGTCCTAAATAAACACCATGATACTTATGGTGGTCGAAAATCAAAGCTTCCGGTACGAAATGATAAAGTTCGTATATTAGCAGATATCGTACCGATGAGCGAACTAGTGAGGTTTTTGTTATCCCAAACTAGTACCAATTAGTCAAGAGGACTAATTAACATTGATTAACACCCTAAACCCTAATTACTTGCTAATGATACAAGATCAACCCTAATCATCATACTTAAGTTAGTTACCTAAATATCTAACAATTAATCACATGTTAATAAATATAATTACACTTAAACCCTTCATTTTTTGGCGGCTTCAAGTGGGTCCCACACCCACTTGATTTGTGTTGGAAAAAAATGAGATTAGAAGCATTGTGTAAGATATTGTTGTGACCTTTGAAAGATAGCAAATATATACATGACTAAACACCATTCCTTCCATCATTTCTTACTTCAAAAAAATTGAAACAAGCCTTCCCTTGGCCCTCTTCCCCGCGGCTCAAACCACCACCACCATCACCCACAATTTTGCAACTTTTTTAAAACACCAAATCAAGCTTAGTTAAGCCATTTCAAGATCATCCAAAGTGCTTGCAAATATGGGGGATCATCAAGGTTTTCTTGGAGCTTCACTTTCTTCCTAATCCTCACTAATCTTGAGCAACTTTGTAAGATAATTTTTCTTCATATTTAAGCTTCTTATAATCTAGTTCAAGGAAGTTTTTGTTGATCATCTTGAAAGTAAAGAAAATACAACTTAAAAACCCTAATCTCACTAATCCACTAAATAAAGCTTATTATGTGTTGATTATATGCTTTAGTGGTAACTAGTTAGCATGATTATGTTGATTATGATAAAGAAAGGTGTTTAAAGTAGATGATCTTGTATGTATAACACTATAAATGATGATTTAAACAAGGTGATGTTTAAATCTAAACAAGATCATCAACCTCATGATCCATGAAGATTACTGCAACTTAAAATGATTTGTTACACATGTGTGATTTTTATGAGAAATAAACAGCATGATTTAAGTTATAATCATCTTAAAAAGTGAAGTAAACAAAGGAGGTTAAACTAAAAATAATGATTTGAAGGTGTAACTAAAAATAGTGACTTAAAGGTTCTAATAAATATATAAAGATCTCATTGTTTTTAAGAAAAGTAGTAAGAAGACATTTACAAAGATCATGGAAAATGAGGATGCATAAGTTGTAAATAAAGCTTAACAAAGTGATATGTAATCTTGAATTGAAGATTGATCTTGATTATGGGTTTGAACTTGATTAAATATGTTTTTGAAACGTGGAAGACGCCATAGTTTAGGGGAAACAATGGCGAAATTTTCTAAAAATCTAATGGCGAATAAAGTATGATTAACGGGGTGATTAACCAGACTAAACCCGATTAGTGACCAAAACCGTCATCAAGGAAGTTTTAATGACAAGGTTAAACCTTAACCATCCAAGAGTTTAACAAGTATATGTGTGGTATATATATATATATATATATTAATATATGTATGTATTTTTACAAGTTAAAAATTAGTATTTCTTACATATATATACACTTGTGGGAATAAAAACATATATATATGCATATTTTGCCACCAAAGGTTTATGTGTGAATATATGTGTATGTATCTAGAAGCTTAGGGTATATACCACAGAAATACCCAACTTATACAAATACTTCATACACTTGAGGAATCACCAAGTGTAGATAACATAAAGCATACACTTTTACAATATGTTGAAACAATGATCGGACGGACGGGGTAATGCGGATGATGGGTGAATGTTCACGATACACCGTCGCATCGTCGACCAACGAACAAATCGCCAACATGAAGAGTTACTACGACGTTGGGCGATTTTCGACGCAAAAAAGTATATATTAAACGACAACGACGACATGTCTAAAAATAATATATTTTAGACACTTAACGAATATATATATTATTAGATGCCAAAATCTAGAAAGTAAAAATTTATAAGAATTACTAAGTGATTTTATAAAAGTATATAAATATAATTAAAAGTCTTTACTTAGTAAAAATTATAAGTATAAGATTATATATATTATGGACTCCTGAAAATAAATTGGCTAGGCCCATTATATAAAGACATGGGCAAGGCCCGGTTACACAAAACATGTAAATACATGGGCTAAGCCCAAAGACATAAACCACATGGGCTAAGCCCAAAGGCATAAAATACATGGGCTAAGCCCAAAGGCATAAAATACATGGGCTAGGCCCAAACATATAATGCATGGGCTAGGCCTAAAAATATAATTACATGGGCTAGGCCCAATCACATTAAGACATGGGCTAGGCCCAATGACATAAATTACATAGGCTAGGCCCAATCACATAAAGACATTGGCTAGGCCCAATGACATAATTACATGGGCTAGGCCCAATCATATGAAAACATGGGCTAGGCCCAATGACACGCGTGCAAGGCACGAGGACATGTGAAGGGCGAGGCCCGTTCACACACGATCTAAGAACGACTATATATATATATATGTGTATATATATATATTCGAGAAATATATGTATAAAAATATTAATCTAACGAATGAACTACCAACACTATAACAACATTTAAGTTGTTCTAATTTGATAAATATATACACAACAAGAATTCAAGATGAACAACTAGTACGAGGTCTAACGAGACCTAGGTGTCTAATGAAGTTAATAGACATGTAGGTTACACACGTGTACGGACACTAAACTTTTATAAGTACGACGTACGGAACGCAAAGCTGTGAGTTCATGTCCCTCCTTTCAATTATTTCAAAGTTATGTTTCAAAACTATGGAGGGGAAATACATGTCATACCAAACAGTATGTTAGCTATGGGTTTAGATGATAACACGATCAAATGTGCGTTAGTTAGTAAACATGAATCACGTTGTGACCAAGGTGCAAAAGATATAGATCTATTGAGTTTGAGACGCGCTCCTCCCAATGATGTCAAAGTTGTCTCGGTTTGGTTGCTTACTTATGGCACATATGTCAGGATGCTCGCGACACATTGATAGATTCTTAAACTCCATGATTGCTAATAACATACTCAGATTTCATTACTGGATTACAAGGATGACATTTTATATCAAAACATTAACTACATGAACTCGCCAACTTTTGTTGACTTTTCGAAATTACATGTATTTCAGGACGCAAGGCATGAGCTGGTGGTACATTTTGGGTTATGGGAAATGACAAGACAACGAGTGCTATCTTTTGGAGGATTTGCCTCTTAAATCCTAACCTAGTATGGGTATATAGGGGTCAAAACCTCATTATGCATTTACCTGGAAAACAATATTTTATTTTAAAGTAATGTAAGTCAAACTATGTCTCTGTTGACAAAGTGAAAACTATGAAATTACTTTTGGTAACTTATAAATGTTGGAATGAAATATTATGTCAGTATGGTATTGTTGTTGGTTTATACTTGTTTACTTGATTGGACGCAATGATTACCTCATAGTGACACGTTTGCGCTTCCGCTACGACTAGGGTGTGACAATACATGTACACCAATATTATTTTGATGTTAAAAATAATTATTTTTACAAATATATCTAGAAAAATATATATATATATTATATATATATATATATATATGTAAATATAATACAAGTGAACGGGGTTCACCATTCACACACACACACACACATATTATATATATATATATATATATATTCATAATGACAGAACACTCGTGCGAGGCACGAAGACGCATATGGGCTAGGCCCATTCACACTCGTGCGAGGCATGAACACGCATATCGACTACGACCGTTCACAACCGTGCGAGGCACAAAGACGCAGAAGGGCTTGGCCCGGTTTACTCTTGTGCTAGACCCGTTCATACACGACAAGAATACACAGATGTGTATATATATAAACCATGAACAATAAACAAAATACCAACGTATTAAAAACAAACAACGGTTTCCAATCAAACAAACATCCAAGATGAGAAACTTGTACACAGTCGAGTAAGTCCTAAGTGTCTAGTGAGATTAGAACACTTGTAGGCTGCGATACTTTTACGGACACCCGAGCTTGCTAGCACACTCTACGTTTGGACTCAAACCGTGAGTTAATGTACCCATTTTCTTTTAAATGATTTTCGGTTTTATAACTATCGGGGGAGGTACATGTTACATGGTATGATTTAGCTAAGGAATGAAACACCTAGATCATGTGCGAATAGGTTGGAACTTAAGCACCATTAATCACATACAGACCGAGAAACGAAAGGGGTAGATCTAAAAGCCCCACTCTTGGTCCGTGGGACCTGTTCGAGTGCTTTTGTTTCCCTTTCAAGGGTAATGGACACCAAATTGTCAAGGGTTAGATTGCTTACAATGTTGGCACACATATTAATGTCCTTGCAAAACAATAATGAACAACGATTTCATGGACGTTTTACATACCGGTTTTCTTTACAAGAACTTTCAGATGTTTTTAAGATTCATTTGATACAAACATAAATGCATGAAATCACCAACATTATGTTGACTTTTCAAAATTACATGTATTTTAGGCAATTAGTGGATCTATGCATGGTACAGTTTCAAGAAGTCAAGATAGTCAAGAAAGCAATGTCCTCCTATGGCGGATTTGGTTCACATCTCCAGGCCTTGTGTGAAAGATGGAATGCAAAACCTCGAGTTGTTAAACTTTATTTTGTAACAAGTCTTTTTGGAAACAATATATTTCTTTTATGAACAAACTTGTAACTTGTAAATCTCTTTTATACCAATGAAATGGCCGAATGTGGTACATATTTTATTCATATAGTTTGTTTACTTACGCCGTATGCAATGAGAACTAATCACCATCACACCTTGTGCTTCCGGCAAGGAGTAGGAGTGACAAATGAACCTATGGTGAATGTAAGGAGTTTACTAAGCCTCGTATTCCTGATACGGTATGAGTTATATTTCTTTTACTAATATAGTTTATCCAGGGTTTATCAGGTTCCGGATTTGATGTTAATCAATCACATGAAAGTTGATTTTGAATGGTGATTGTTGATCAAACACATGCCATATTATATTCACTAGATAAAGTAGGGTTTCATTACAGAGTTTGATTTTGTTTAGTTCCGTTTTTCAACTCTTAAGGTCTTATCGTATTTTGAATTTTAGTTTGAAATTGGTAGATAAAATAATAGGATTATCATTTTAGTGTTATTAATATTTAGTATAATAAGTTGCAATAGCAGTTTGCATTGTTGTGAAATGGATTTTCATGGTGGATATTTGGGATTTACACCGAATAGTTGTTGCTCAATATGATTTAAAACTTAACAACCCATAAGATAAGTTTGGTATATTCAAACTTAACATCATCGATACTCATATTTTGTAGAAAATATAAACATTAAGATATCATGCTACCCATCATCACTGATTATAATGGGTAAAAAACGGTATGGTAGGGAACTTGGTTTTAAAAAGTGAAAGGCGCACAAAAGCGACGAGGTCTAAAACCGAGGCGCGAAGCGCTTAATGCAAAAGCGATGGGCTTTTCGTACCCAATGTTGGTGCAGTATGTCTATCGCCTACGTCTTTGAGTCATGTCTGTGTCATGTAATAGGGCTTTAATTTTAGAATTTTGTGTTTGTAATGTTCACTTCAACGAAGGTAGATGGGTCACTTCGTACCAAGGTGACTTACTTCATACGATGGTAGGATGTCTAGTTCGCATGAACTTGAATGTCTATATATAGGGTTCGTGCGTTCATTGTGTCTGTAAGTTTTTGCTTAACGATAAGGTGAAGCCCTGTCGGTTTTTTTTCAGGGTGTAAACATTTGACGTATTAATGAAACATTGAGATTGAAAAGTAATCTTGAATGAATTCCGCACATTTAAGACTAGGATAAAAAAATTACGACCTGATCTTATAGATGAAAGCAATCCTCACAAACGGTATCAGAGCTTGGAGGCCTGATTTGAAGACAATCATCATGATTCAACAATCTCACACTTCTCTTTTACTCATTTTTCACTCTTTTTATCATTTTTCAAAGATTTAACGATCGAATGGACTTAACTTTTCGAGGAACACTTAAAATGTACTTCTAACAAAGCCTTAAAAGAATCAGACCTAAAATCAACCAGAATCATGATAAAATCATCAAAAAACGTGAAAGTTTGAAATTACCCTCGCACGAACTACCCACTTCGCACGAAGATAGAATTACCTTCGTATGATGTGAAACTCTGTCAAACTGATTTCTCAATCTTCGCACAAAGATAGATTTCAGAAATCAATTTTGGTTTAACTTCACACGAACTTAGACTTAATTTGCTGTTTTTGTTTTCAGTTCGCACCAAGTGTTATCCTCACACAAGCTTACCTTTGCACGAGTAGTTGTCCAAATTTTTTTGACGAAATGGATAACGAATTCTACAACGCCTTTGTAACGACAGCTTCAATGTCAGTTATCCAAAATCTAAGTCTCGACAATGAGATGGGAACGATGACAAAGCCGCCCAAGTTGATGAACTTAGAAGAATACAAAGGTTGGCACGAATATTTTGTGAATTAGGTTCAAGAAAACTATCTTGACTGCTGGTACGCATTCGTAGTAGTGCGAGGGTAGGTTAGTTGTGGGTTTTGGTGAGATGGTCGTTGTTGACTTGTTTGGGGTCGGTTGGTCTGGGAACGAGTAGGTGGGTTCAGACGGTTTGTTGGTTCAGCAGGTGTTCTACAATTACGGGCATAATGCCCCAATTTTCGACACTTGTTGCAGGTTAGGGTTCGTCACTCGCCCAGGTGATAGAAACCATATTTGTTACATTTTGGCCATGGTCCTTTGTAGTTATCGGGTCTCGAATCTGAGGTAGTCATTTCATAGTTTTGGTTGTTCGACCGAATACGCTTATGCGGTTGAGATCCCTGTGGCTTATAGTCATAGTCGGTTCTTTTAGTACCAGATGACTCTCCAGGCATCTTCAATATATTCCTCCTTACCATATCGAAAGTAATCATGCCAGACCTCGACACAACCCTTCCATCGTCAAGTGTTCTACTAAGTTTACGATGCTTCGAACGTCTGGGGCCAATCCCCATATATAACGTTCAATTCGTTTTGATTCGAGTCTGACCATATCTGGTAGTAAACGAGCAAGAGTGTTAAAACGGTTAGTATACCCCACATGATCTGCCCCTTGCATTTGTAGGTTCCAAAATTCATGTTCCAGTTTTTGTATTTCACTTTTCGAACAAAAGTGGGTCATCAGAAGTGTTTTAAGTTCATCCCCCATCATATGGGCAATGACTTCCTGTCCCCGAGTCTGAACGATGGTATTCCACCAGTTCAGGGCGTAATCAATAAACATAGAAGTCGCATATTTCACGATACACTCCTCTGGACAGTTCGTGATGTTAATAACTACTTGTGTCTTCTCGATCCATCGAACAATCCCTGTTGGCCCTTCCGTACCGTTGAACTCTATAGGTTTGCCTTCCATAAATTGTTTATAAGTGACCTCTTCACCACATTGTTTTGACCAACTGGATCCACATTCAGGTTAGATTGCGGGTTTTGTGCATTTGTTTTAATGCTCGCCGTAACTTGGGCTACTATGGTTGGAATAACAGTTTGTAGTTGTTGGGTTATTAGTTGTGCGATGTCTGCCTCTGTCAGGTTATTTGCTCATTTTGGGACCATTCTATATACAAAAAAATGTTTATATATTGATACATGTATCACATATCAGATTGTGTTTCATCAAAATTGTTAATAATCTCGTAAACACAAGAACACGTATAAACAACATTCACTATTATACATATAAACACCGCTGTACAATAATCAAAATTGGCACACAGGCCTAATCCACTAAGGATTTATGTTAGTAACGTACTAGTCAAAATTTGTCATCACGTGACGTACACACATACTATCAACATCGAGTATTAGTAACATACTATATCATACAACCCTATCTCGACATAGGCATACAGTTTCCTAGTGCTTGATAGGAGATCAAAAGATCTAAATATACATAAGAAACTGCTCCCACTACCGACGTGACTGAAGCGCCAACCACACGACCCCTATCGCTAACAGTGCAATCATTGCCAAGCATAGATACAGTAGGGTCTGGGAACGTCCCTGACTGTAACGATCCTGCCCCAAGACTGCAGAACTACCATAACTGCCTGTTGAGTTGCTAGTAATGTACCCGTACATAACACTCCTATGGTGAGCCTCCTCTGCTCGTGCAGTGGTAAGCGCTACTATTTGGTCATATAGATGTCCGATCCAACAGATGCTCTGAGGGGAGGGTGGTTGGTCCTAAGGTGGTACTGGTATGCTCCAGACAGGCGGGGTAGGTTCCTTTGCCAGGCGGGAGGGCTCTCCCCACTCGCGAGTATGGTATGGGGAATGAGGCTCTGGTGAGTGTGTCGGATTTAAAAATCGGACGGTCAAACGGTATCCAAGGTCCGATAACGTGTGTGCCACTGGGGAGGGAGGTGGAGTACGGATAACTGGCTGGAGTTGGCATCGGGACTCTCATACGAGTCGTCTGCCTAAAACGAGCAGCTGGTGGGGAGGGTGGTGTACCAAGAGAGATGGGAGTGCGCGGGGTAGGAAATCGTGGGATAGTAACTTTGTATAGGACTCCGCCTAGCCATGGTAGGATGGTAAATATGGGTCTGATGTGCGGCTATATTCAGCCGCAACGGGCTGATGGTGAGGTAAAGAGTGGTTAGAACTAGTAGCCTCGGTCCCTCGTCTAACGGGGGATTGCGGTGGGTAGTTATTACAATAGTAACCTGATAAGTCAGGTTCGTTGATGGGGAGCTCGAATCCTATCCCTCCCTCTTCCTCCTCCTCCATGGACCCTGATTCCATCTCCTCTGGATCCTCCTCTGTCTCCATCGATGGATCCTCTTCAGAACTCTGACTGCGTCGATTCGATATCGTACCTGCATAGTTTAAATAAATTATGATAATATATTCTAATTATTGTGAAGTGTGGGTACTGAACATACATAGATTATACACATAAGCACACATTTGCATCGAAGATTAAAGATATACATATATATATATATTGTGTTAGCATTCGTGTTCGCTTCCTGTCCTTTCTCAATGGTGTTCTCAGAATGCCCAAGTACAACCAGACAAGTTATTATGTTCCGGACCACAATAACTTATTTGCCCGGCAAGGCCATCATTATACTAACCATACTATTTGGTTACTATAGGTTCTCACTGTGTTGAGTCACACTTAAGATTATAGTCTATGCTCTCTGGGAATACCTACTTCGCTATAACCGATCGCTCTGATACCATCTTCTGTCACACCCCGACTCGCAGCGGAAGCTCATGCGGGAAGCAACAGATAATGGTATGAACTCGTTATTTAAAAAGATACTATATTACACAACACAAGCATCGGTTACAACGTTTGATTACACACTAAGGTTTATTATACAGGCACTAATGTCCCAAAAGCGGTTGTCTTTGCTAAGCATGCTTCTATGTACAATAATATTCGATCAACAAAACTTGAAACCCATACGCACTTCACTTTATTCTTCTTTTGCTTTACCTGAAACACATGTTAAGTTAGAACGGTCAACTACAAATACCTGGTAAATTTCACTATTTTAGGGTGTTTCACAATATAGTTTGAACCAGTTGATTTTGCATGTTTGACATGAAATTATACTAAGCCCACAAGTAAAACCTTGACTGTTATCAAGTGTCGTGTCCCACAACCGACACCTCAACACTTTACCACCCCAAGTAGCTATGTCTAACACCACATAGCTTGTTCACAGAATTGCATGGACATGTGCAATTGCAATAGAAGCTATGGCATTTGTGCCAGATCAATTGGGTTCGTCAGACCAATAGTACTATTCACATATCCACCGGCATACTGTTGATCACTCGTGTTTGTGGGGACTCTTCGTGTGTTAGTATAACTCAGATAATTCATATCACAACATATATGTATGTGCAAGTATGTTCGTATGTAACATGCATTTCACCCCAAGTAAAACAGTAAAACAGTTTGAAAGCTGGGTAGTGAAACTCACCTAGTATATAGCACGACTACCACAGGATGGGTAAGTATCAATGCTCTATCCCTTCGGTCCTGATATCTCGCGTTTGGTTATTACCGAATGCAGTTTTCAATTCGGTAATCGCAATAACTATGGCTTAATGATGATAATCATCTGAGACTTGACCTATATCCTAACAGTAGAGCTGTGGGTATTATCTTAGTGTCAGATTTCAGTTTAGGTTCTGGGCACCGTTTTGCGTGCCAGACAAAGTCGTTTGTTTTAGATGTTCGGAAAGTGGTATGATCATATGGATTGTACTAATGAGTTGTTTATTAGAAATGATTAACTTTACATTAAGGGAGTTCAGTCGTTTGGGGATCCCAGGTTGCCCGATTTTAAGTTTCCTTTTTCGCTGTCGGGAAATCTCCCAAACTGGCGTGTAATGTACCCCAAGTCCCCATTTTGCCCCGGAGCAGTCCAGAATGACTCCAGTGTTCCACTTATTGCCAATTTAGTCATTAGTCATTTTGCGGTCCCGGCAGGTTCCTTATACGTTTACAACTACCGATTTTGTATAAAATAATAAGATTTTTAATTCCAAAAATCATTACTGAATGGGTATACTTCATAAAATTCTGAAAATTTTTATATAAGTTGGTAAAAATATATAGAATTCTCGAAAAATATTGTTAGAATTTATAAAACTAAGATATTAGTTTTAATAAATTCACGAGAAACTCTATTTTAACCGAACAATTTGCATCCAAAATGATCCGACTTTCAAAAATTCCCAAAATTTACAGAAGTGTCTCAATATCTCTTCAAACCTCTTGAAAATATTTGAGATTTTTCTGAATTCGTTATACAGCTTTTCCTGCTACCGAAACTTCGCGACAACGCGATTTTTAAACTCATTTCAAACTCACTCAATGATCCCCAAACTTTTCCAGAATTTTTTACATATTAAACTCAACATCCCTATAATTTTGGATGATTTATTGAGCTCGTTTAGTATTTTATCCGTATTTATTCCTTTAAAAAGTTAAAAATTCACCAAAAATCACCAGAATTTCAGAAAATTCTAAAATTTTTATCGAGTCTTACTGTCACCATGAGTGACCAGCCTGTAAATTCAAGTCCTAACAATAGCCACTAAAAAACTTATACACAAACTAAGTTTACGGCTACTAGTTTCAGTTTTCGGGTGCTATACCTCGTGTTTCTCGATCAACTGAGCGGTGTCTACCCTTCCAAAAGCTGTTCTAAGCTAGTATTAGTACCTATATACCATATACAACACAAACATGCAAAAACCCTTGTCAATCAAGCCTTAAATCTGATCTTTTTCGCTTAAGTTTGATATGTGCGGTTATCGTCGAATAGGTTGTGTTTTTGTATCATAAACCAATGTTTTGCATCCCCAAACACCATGTATAATCTGATTATATATTAATCATGTTAGAACAGCCCATATTCCACCAAAAACCTCAAGATTTTATGGATGAAAACCTCTCTTTTTATTGAAATCATATCTAGTATCTGAAAGTCATAAGAAAATGTTATCCAAATCATCAAAATACCTTAGATCATAGCTGAAGCCTAATGTTTCTGGCTGGTTCTAATTGTTGTATGTGAAGAAAAGTGTAAAAATTAGATGAGGAAATTTTTTGTTTTTCTTTTTGCAACTGAGCAGAAGAAGAAAAATGCACATATACATCTAAAAAATGCACATATACATCTCACAAGTTTATCCGCCGGTATAAGGCGGTTCCGTTTTTCCTTTTTTTTACATTTAATTAATTCAGCTGCTTCTTTTACTCGTATAACTTTCAAAATATAGCGTATTATAAAATTATGAATATGCCATTGAGACGAGCTTATTTTTCTCTACATTTTGACCTGAGCTTCGTTAAAAACAGAGTAGGGCTAAATATAATATATTCTATAATTATTTTCAAACGGGTCTTATAATACAAATTTTATGTTAAGGTAGCTCATAGTCCAAATTTACATTCGACCCGTCAATTTGGTGAATGATCGTACCATGCGCAGTTTTTAAAAATACTAACCCGTTTTTAACGAATAGCTAAACGCTTTCACGTATTTGCTTAAAATACATTATATTAGTGTTCGATAAGTAATGTTTTAGGCTTGACTGACAATACAATGCATGTTTGGTTGTTTTCGTGTGCGTTAAAACAAAGGCGTTTTGTTAACCGAAACCGCCTCGTTTAATGTGCCAACTACATGTTAAGGCCTCAAATCTTATATTATTGTTTAAGTACTATGTTTAAGTAATTTTGTACTCTTAGAATAGTCTCCGGCGCTTATGTTTGCATCTACATTGTTAGTGTACGGTTTGCGAACTGTTAAACAGAAAGCTTCTGTTTAACCTATTTTTAGCACATTGAGGCATCCACATCGCACTCTTAGGTATTATTATTTGCATGTTTCTCATAACGTACCCTCGGATTCCTCCTAGTCATACTTAGTAACGTTTCGTTATCCGTACAAGTCATACGTATCGATTAGGGTTTACCTGTTTTCGCCAGGGTTGTCACAAGACACCTCAATCTTCTAAGAATTGAAATAATTACAACAGCACCTAGAACAACTAAACTAACTCAAACCAAAGAATCTTGTAGTGCAATATAACTTTAATCCTTGAGAATGCACAAGCTTTTACTAAGAATATTGATGTTAATGCACTTTGGGTGATAAGTGCAGTCTCTAACTTAGTTCAGGGGTCTTTGTGTAACTTTGTAATAGTTATTAGTGTAGTCCAAAGTCATATAGTTTAGACTGAGTTTTGTGTAGTCCGGATTAGGGTTTGTTCCCTAATCTAAGCTTTTGTGTATCATGTGTATTCTGTACTTAGGGTATGGATTTCCCTAGTTCGAGTTTATCATTCAGGTGTATGTGTCCTGACTTGAGCTTATTTGCTCAGTCCGAGTTTGTTAGTTATTGGGCTTTTGGTCTTGTAATGTTTATCCAGACATGTGTGTCTGGATATGTCTTTTATATAAACCTTTAGTGGAAATGACAAGACGGCAGTTCTTTTGTGGAAAGTTTGTGCAGCAAGAAAATCCTAATCATTAGTGTGTGTTTTGTCTGGCGGCTACTATGTGTGAGTGACGTCATTCATCTTCTAAATCTAAGAATATCTATCTATTCTTAGATTTCTCTTATTCATCTTGATTTTTGATACATTATCCTAAAGTGGTGATTGCTAGGTGGATTCTGCACACCTAGTGATTGTATACGTGAGAGAGATCCTTGGATTAGGTGACCTTACAAGTGGTATCAGAGCATTGTGCTCATACTACTATAGGTGTTCTTGGTTTTAAGGTTTTTGTGAGAAAAATCATCTTTTGATTGGGTTTAGTACTTACTTACTGAGTTTTTGTGAGTTATTTATGATTCCTTGTTGATTTCTAGTGAGTTGATGATGGATTTTTTTAGGATAGAGCCTTTTAGGTTAGATCTTCATCTAGGGTTTTACTAGGGTATTTGGAGATCTTACTTGGGTTTTGAAGTTTGATAAAAGATTCCTTGTTTGATTTTTTGAAAGTTTTTTTCGGTGTTTATTTTATTGTTTGTGTTTCCGTGATCTAGTGTGAAGTCACATTAGGGAGATATCGAGAAGAAGGTTACCTCTCATCTCCGGATTAATCGGTCTGGATTAGTAGTTCCATAGTAACTCCGGATTTGTTTTCTTTCCAGATTTTTGGTGTCCGGAATTAAAACTTTGTGCCTAGTCCGAATTTTTATCCCTTCAAATCTTTCTGAGTTATAAGTCTTAAAACATTCTGAGTCTGAGTTTATTAAAATCTTTCCGAGTTTGTTGATAGCACTCCAAGTTTAATATAGTCAAAGTTTCGTATAACTTAAAGTATTCCAAATTTAAGTGGTTTATATTGTTCTGAGTTTAAAGAATTAAGTAGTTTTCGATTTTAAATCTACTGTGGTGTGAAGTGTCCAAGTTTGTTTTTTTAAATCTGGTTTTAGATCCTGGTTTTCCACTGTAATATTCTCCGGACATCTCACTCTGTGTTTTTCTAGTTAACTCTTGTTCTCCGAACTTTCTAGACTTAGAAACCTTTTTAAACAAAACTTTATGTTTAAACCTACTATAACCCTCTATGAACATTTTGTTGCTTTCACATCTCTTCCAAATGGGGAATAATCGTACCGCAATGGTGCAAAACCTCAAACACAATGCTGAAGTGGGAAGTAACGATAAAATCCTCTTTTGATAAACGAATTGGATTTCCTTTAATGGAAGGAACGTTTTGAGAGGTATGTGAGAGCGAAATATATCAAGATTTGGTTGTGCATTGCAAAAGGATGTGGAGCTACACCGATTAGAACTTTAAGTACGACACTTATTTAGCACTTACTAAAAATCAGAAAAAGTTTTATGAGTGTGAAGAAAAGGCCATGTCCTTGATAACAATGGCTATCACGCAATTGATACTTCATACTTTCCATAAGCGAAGTAATTCGAAAGAGCTATGGGATAGCATGATTGAACGTTAGGAAGTAAATGCAATTTATAAGAAGAAATGTTTAAAACGTTTAAAGACTCAATTCGTTGTGTTCAAAGCCTTAAAAATGAATCGTTTGATGACACTGTGAATATGTTTATAACCTTTTAAGCGAGCTTGATCGAAGTCACGAAGGTCTTTATATTGATTTGAGAGAGTCGAGAAGTTCCTGAATTGTCCTCCTAGAGAATGGAACACATATACAACCTTGATTAGAGAAGGGGTTCTCTATGACAAGATGTCTTTGGAAAAGGTTGTGCAAAAGCTGAAGGGATATGCTTGGAATATGGAGGATCAAGCATTTGATTTTGAGAAGATTCAAGACCCTTAGTTTTATAAAGCCCCAAGATCGGGAGATAAGGGAAGTGTTGGTGGAGCAGGTGTCACATTATACTCAGAAAATGAACTTCCAAAAGGTCATCATGCTTTTGTGAGCAAAAATGCAAGTGGTTCGAGTGGAACTTCAAATACAAGTCAAAGAATGTACTCATCTGGTGGAAGTCATAAATCTCAAGCAACAAGCTTGAACATTCCAAAGTTGCATCTAAATTGTGTTAAAAATGATAGAAGATAATATGAGTCTCTTGGCATCCTTCATAAATATTCAAGTCTCGACGAAGATTTTGAACAAATCGATCAGGATGAAATTGAAAAACTTGATCTTCAACTCAACATGGCTTTATTGGTTCGAAGAGCACAGAAGTTCCTTATGAAGATGGGTAAGAAGTTCATTGGTGGTCAAACAAAGAGTCTAATGGGCATTGATATGACAAAGTTAAATGCTACAATTGTAACATCTATGAGCATTATGCACGGGACTGTCGAAACACTAAGATGGAAAGATCAAACAATTACCAAAGTGGAATCTACTCGAGAGCTCATACAAATTCTCCAATGCTTCAATGTCAAATTCTCCATCAAATTCTTCAGATAATCTTACTCCTTCCGCAAACAACGATTTGGTAGCTCAGCCTATACATGAAGTACCCGAATAGTATGATTGGGGTTGTGCTTTGGAAAACCTATCGGGAGCTATTGTTTCATAATCCTTTATGGCTGAAATTATTGAAGAAGAAGTGTGCGAGGAGTTTATAGAAGAAACTAGTATGGAGGAACTTGCTATTGTAGCTGAGGTAATGGGTTAAAAATTGGATGTGAGTAAAGTTGTTGAAGATGAAGAGAACATGAATCATGAAGAAACAGAAAGAACAAAAAGCTCAGGGAATGAAGGAAAGAGCAAATATTTCAAGTTAAAGATCTCTACAGCCGAAGTGTAGAAATTTGTTGATGAAGAAGCTCAGAAGCTGGCTGAGAGCTCCGTAGAAAAGGACGCATGTGCATTAATAGCTTGAATTGAGGTAACCTCGAATCCCGTAGATAAGTGTTGTGCTAGATGCGTAGAGTTTGTAACTAAGATTGATAGATATGCTCTTCATAATACTAGTTTGATTTCAGATCTAGAAAAATCGAGAGAACTCATTGCAGTCTTGTCTAGTTCAGATAAAGAACACCAAACCAAGATAAAGTCTATGAAAAATGATATCTCTGAATTTGAGATACTTGTGGCATAGGAAACTCTTAAAAACCAATCATTAAAATCTGAACCTGAATTAAACCAAAATTGTGTTTTGGAAAAGAACAAAGTTATTTTGGAAAACGACAATATTGTTTTGGATTTGGAAAGGAAAATCGAAAAGTTTGGAAATTCATCTTAATTGACGAATCTCTGCATTAACAGCCAGCGTCCCAAAATACTAAAATGTTTGGCATCGGGTATAGTAACGTGCCTCCTCCAACCAATCACAATTATACTTTTATGGCAAGCAGTGATCCTGAATTGACAAACTTTGTGCCAATGACTCCTCTGACTATTGAACCACATAGTGAATCTGAATCTGAGCTTGGAGTAGCCTTAGACTTAGAACAATCGAAGATGAGTGAAGTCACAAAGAAAAGTGAACTAAATTTGAAAACATTGAAAACTTAATAAACAATAAAATTTTAGAAACTTTTAATCAAGTTCAAAATGCTAACATAAAGCCTAAATCTCGTGGAAACCTCTAAGAAATTTGAAAAATATTCCTAAAACTGAATTTGTTAAAGGGGAAGATTTTAATCAAGAGGTAGAGAAAATTGAAAATGGGTCAAACTCTAAGTTTGTCACTCAGATTTTGAAAAATCCTACAAAGGCTTCAGTGTCTTCGACCAGTCCGGAGGAACGTCCAAAGAATGTTACTAAAATACGCAAATGCTTCAGCCAAGATTTTGAATCTGTGCATTAACAAGTGTTGTGAGAAAGGACACTTGGCTGCAGAATGTCCAAATGACAAGGGTAAATCTCTTGTTGATCCTGATCAAAGAAAGTCTGTTGTTGAATAACCTAAAATAACAAATGTTGAAAAGATGAAAGGTAAACTCAAAAGGATGAGAAAAATATTGTGGTTAAATGAGAAATAGAGCATGTTCTTACAACAAATGTTAAATCTCAACAACGTGAGGATCAAAGAGATAAACCATTCGATATTTGCCCTGCTCGTGACTTGGAAAGTTCATCACAAAAACATGATGCTCATGAGAAAACGCCTCACAGACGCAAAAATTGTATTAATTTCCAATCATAAGAGAACGTCCAACATTTTGGAGAATCTAATGTAACACCCCGACCGCGTAAAATAACCAACCGCGGCGGAATCTTCGGGGAGTCATGTCATAGAACTATTGTTTCACAACATTGTCTTGGGATAAACAGAAACAACACATAAATAAGTTGTCCTTCATGTTTTAAGTCACTAAGGCCCGCGTCCATTCCTACGTGAAGCATGCATCATATTATCAAGTATTGATTCCTGAAACATATGTGAAAAGAGAGTCAGTATAAAAAATGTCTGTGAGTACATAGGTTTTGTGAGTGTGTCAAATTTATGGCTTTGTATACATATTGCAACACCTCGTCCGACTACAAGAGTCCTTAAGTGAAAACCTCGTATCAAAAGTGCTTGATATTGCAATACAATTAACCAACTAAAACAAGTTGGTTAGAGTTGTGAAAACCTTATAGCCATGAATCTTGACAAAAACATTTCTTTTGTAAAACCTTGTAATAGATTGATTCAAAAGAAAACTTCGTATGGTTTATATCTTAAAGTGAAAATCATTGCGTGACATTGTTCAAAACCATTTGTCCGTGTTATAAACCATTTGTCCGTGTTATAAATCAATCGTCCGTGTCATAAACCAATTGGCCTTGTCATAAACAAATCGTCCGTGTTTTTAATTGTGAAAACTTTTGATCTTTCTTTAATGAACACATTCAAACCTGTGTTGACTATATTCCACCAAATCCAGTGAATAGTCCTATAATGGGATTGTCAGTCCTATGGTACCATAACATACTACTGGTTGTCTCGGCCAAAGCTAATGAATGCCATTCGTGTTATGGATAAGGCATCAACAAGTTGTTCACATTATTGATTAGAACAAGGAACAACGGTATGATAATGCCACACCTGAGTCCATATATAAATGAAAACACATATTTGAATCAACCATTTAAATAGTACATAACTTTTCGGTACAACGCCTAAATTGCAAAATTGTCCGTTTCGACCAAAAAGGCGACAAATGTCAATTGTCCGCGAGACTAATTCGGTTAATTCTGGATGTAAGAATAATAATAAAACAATGTTAATCATCCTAAAACAATGTGAGAATAGCAACAACGC
Organism: Scalesia atractyloides; assembly: GCA_947069175.1. Classification (NCBI taxonomy): domain Eukaryota; kingdom Viridiplantae; phylum Streptophyta; class Magnoliopsida; order Asterales; family Asteraceae; genus Scalesia; species Scalesia atractyloides. The sequence goes on from CAMTDV010000023.1 coordinate 67,213,666, forward strand.
ACAAGAGACATCGTTTCCGATCATTCGGCAAACAATGCACAATGCGACCGTTTGTGGTAACGACGAACATTTTGGTGGCCGATAGCCTCATTCAGGCATCTAGCGAACTAGTTAAACCTAATTTGGAACTCGGAATCCATCCAACTAACATGAGGTCAAGGAAATATAACTTTCAGAAAAGTTCAATGGAATATAAAAGATCGAATGAAAGGCATTTTGGCCATCCTAACTCATCGTAGATTCGTCTAGCGAACTAGTTATGCATATTTTTAGGTCGGAAATGCACTAAGTAGACACCATGACAATTTTGGTGGTCGAAAACAAAATCTTTTGGTACTAAATAAATAAGTTCGTTTATTAGCGTCTATTGCGTCGATGAACGATCTAACGACATTTCCGACATCCGAAACTTATATTGGAGGATTAAGTGGATTAATTACCATGTAATAACACCCTAAACCCTAATTATATAGTAAGAGTGCAAGAAAAAACCCCTAATCATAATACTTAACTATGGCCAAAATATCTTCTAAATTAACATGTGTAAAAAAAATATTACACTTTACCCCCTCTCATTGACCGTTTCAAGTGGGTCCCACACCCACTTGATTTTGTTGAAAATGGTGGATAGGAAGCATGGTGTGTACAGAGATGTGTTGTGACTTGATAGATGATGATTATATATATCTTAACCTACACTTTTCCTTATCATTTTCACTTAAGATTTTTGCAACCATCTTCCCCTCTCTCTCACCACAAACTCACAGCTACCACCACCACCTTAGCACCACCATAAAACACCATATTACACCCACTTTAAAAGCCTATCAAGGTCATTCAAGAAGCTAGAAAGGGTGGAGGACCATTGGAGACATTTTGGAGCTTCATTTTCTTCTTAAATCATCATCTTACTTGTGCATCAGAATCTAGCTTATTTTTATGTCTAGATTAATGATGTACAAGTTGATCATCTTGAAAATGAAGAAAAGATAAACTAAAAACCCTAACTCACACCATAATAAACACAATAAATATGATTTGTTTTGTGTTGTTTATGTGTTTATATGATTATTAGTTAGCATGATAGTGTTGTTTATGTTTATGTAAAGTATAAATATTGGATGATCTAGTATGAACAAGGGTAAAAATGAGAATTTAAACATGATAATGTTTAAATCTAAACAAGATCATCAACTACATCATCGATGAAGATTTCTACAACTTAAAGATAATTTTACTACACATGAATGATTTTTATAAGAAGTAAATATTATTATTTAAGATGTAACCATCTTAAAAAGTATAGAAATCAAGAGGTTTAAAGAGATGGACTTGATCAAAGGATATGACGAAAGTGGTGATTTAAAAGTGTTAATAAATGTTTGAAATTTCATCACGATTTAATAAGATTTTGCCACTAAAAAGTCATGGATGATGATACATGAAATGTTGTAAATAAATAATAGGAAGGTTTGTGATGGATTGTTGATCTTGATTATGAGCTTAAACAGGTTTTAAATACGTTTTTAAAACGTGGAACACGCCATAGTTTAGGGGAAACTATGGCGAAATTTTCTAAAAATCTAATCGCATTTAAGACATGATTAATGGGGTGATTAGCGAGACTGAACGTGATTTGTAACTTAAATCGTCATTAAGTAAGTGCTAATGACAAGGGTTAAACCCTAATTACCCAAGTATTCAACAAGTTTATATATATATTTTTACAAGTAGAAATAAGTCTCTTATAAATATATATATATATATATATATATATATATATATATATATATATATATATATATATATATATATATATATCTTACTTGGGAAAATAAAAATATGAATACATATTTTGTCACCAAGAATCTTGTATAAATACATATGTGCATTGTATGTGTATGTATTTAGAAGCTTAGGGTATTCACAATAAAAATACCCAATCATATACAAAAATACAAACACTTGAAATAATACCAAGTGTTGGTGACATAAACAAATATGTTCTTACAAAGCGTCAAAACAATAATCGAACAAACGAAGCAATACGGACGATGGGTGAACGTTCACAAATACATCATCGCGTCGACGACCAACGGGTGAATCGCCAACACGAAAAGTTATTACGAACACGGGCGATTGTCGACAAGAAAAAGCATAATAAACGATGTCGACGAAGAGTCTAAAATATATATTTAGACGTAACACATATATATGTTATCGAAACCAAAAATCAGGAGAGTTAAAAGTATTATAAGTGTAAGACTTATTAAAAATGGGCTTTTGTAAATAAATTTGGGCTAGGCCCAATTTATAAACAACGAGTACAAGGTCCATTGAGGCCTAAGTGTCTAATAAACTTAATACACATGTAGGTTACACACGTGTACGGACACCTACCGTGACTAGTATGACTTACGGAAAGCAAAACTGTGAGTTCATGTCCCTCCTTAAAGTTATTTCAAAGTTTTGTTTTGAAACTATCAAGGGGAAATACATGTCATAACAAGCAGTGTGTTAGCTATGGGTTTAGTTGATAACATGATCATTTGTGCGTAACTAGGAGGATGACAATAGTAACCATTAATCACATAGTGACCAAGGTGCAAAAGAAGTAGATCTATTGAGTTTGAGACCCACTCCACTCCTAGTTAGTATACCCTTCGGAGTGCTTTTGTGATCCCAATGATGTCAAAGTTGTCTCGGTTTGGTTACTTACTTATGGCACATATATGTCAGGGTGCTCGTGACACACTGATAGATCCTTAAAACGCCATGATGCTAATAATATACTCGGATTTCATTACTGGATTTCAAGAATGACATTTTTATACGAAAACATTAACTACATGAACTCGCCAACTTTATGTGACCCTTTAAAATTACATGTATTTCAGGACGCAAGACATGAGATGGTAATATGATTCGGGTTATGGGAAAATGTTAGGACAACAATGTGCCATCTTTTGGAGGGTTTGCCTTTTACATCCCAACTTCGTATGGGTATATAGGAGTCAAAACCTCATTATGCAGTAATGATGAAAACAATATCTTATTTTGAAGTAATATATGTTGAATTATTTTATGATGATCAGTTGAACACAGTTAAACTATGAAATCACTTTTGAATGGTTGTAATCATGGGAATGAAACTTATTATTATTATGGCATAGTTGTTGTATTATAATTATATACTAAATTGGATGCAATGATTACCTAATAGTCACACACTTGCGCTTCCGCTACGACCATGGTGTGAAAGGTTGGTATTAGAGCTCCGATTGTAGTGAACTGGGGAAAACTTTTGTTTAAAGTTTGGTCTACAATCAATAGGGGATCACACATGAAAACAAGGTTTAAAACATAAAAGAAATGTTTTGGAATTATAACAAGATAACAAAAAGGTTTTCATTGTGTCACCATAACATGAGGATCTATCACACGATCTCAACTATAAGTAATAAGCAGGATCAATACATGATTAGTCAATAATGGATAGACACGAAACATTAAGATTACACGTGAAAACAAAAGAGAACAAGTCTTGCTTGAGAGTGGTGATTGATATAAAATATATCGTAAGTAATATTAAATTACTAACATGTATATATATACATTGTACGGATTATTTGCTAGGAGGTCTTCTTCGTCGAGCTACGAGGAAGATCCCATGGAGTATGTATCCGACGATGGATACGACCCCGATGCTGAGGCCCTACCCCTTGGGGATGGAGCAGACCATGGAGATCTTGATGACTTTCAGCCGCTTGCTCTTATTGATCCTATGGAGGACGATGCACCACCGGCAGACGACGTACTAGCTGTTCCGCAACCTCCGCACGATGTTATGTTTATGGCCATCCGGAGGGCGAGCATGCGATAGTACACCTGGCTGTACCTCTTGTAGTGGTTCTTCTAGTCATTGATCTGGACGATGATGATGATGACATACTAGTGTTCCATATCGAGCATATGGAGGATGACCTTGGTGACGTAGAGGCCTTTAATGACATAGCTATACTTGAGATCCCGCCCCCTGTCATACCAGTCGTTGACATCTTGTCATCCTTGATGCCGCCCAAAGTGAGCATATGGCAGACGATGCCTCTTCTGCCGCCACAGATACGCATGTATCGACGTATTCACCCCCTGCAGCCTCACCCGCTCGCGTTACCTCATTTCCAGCTAGTACCCCGACCCATGGACCTGTTCCATAAGCTGGACCTACTCCCTACTCTGGACCCGCCCGTCATTATTCACTGAGCGGTACCCCGCGTGCCCCTAAGCAGCTACCCCCATTCTTCTCTGGGAGGTCCACTTATCATCTTGTTTACAACCCATCTACAGCTGGACCTTCCCACATGGCAGGACCTTCTTTCTCTGCTAGATCACCTCCCATGTATGTCCCACGCCCTATACTACCTGCAGCAGGTATGTTTACCCTGATACCCCCACCGGGCATGAGCCCTTCTGATCCCTACCACCCCTCAAACTTTCCTCTGATTCCTGTGGAGGAAAGAGTAACTTCGCATGATATTCAGCTCTCCTTGATCTTTCGCAGGATCTAGGAATTAGAGACCCAGCGCACTGCTCATGCCGTTGCTAGAGCCACACCCCCACCACCATCGTCACTGTTACCACCCCCACCATCATACCACCACCACTACCTCTATCACCACCACCGACCCCACCCTTCTACTACCCATTTCACCATTAATCCTGCCCATCTGAGACACGAGTGCAGGAGTTAGAGCAGTTTCAGATTGATGCTACTAGGCGCATTTCTAGCCTAGAAGAGGAGGTAGCTTACCATCGCGGTTTTCTCCACCGAACACCATCTCCACCACCCCCTCCACCTCAGTAGCATGTTTGTGACTATCTTTTGGGGATCAGATGTACTTTTGATGACTTAGCTCATGAAGACTTAGCTTTGAAGATCCCTGCTTTTTGAAAACGACTTGATGACGTGAAGAAGCAATGTAGAAGAAAATCTTAGTTTTGTAATGTAAAAACTTGTACAGACTAGGGTTATGTATCCCTAAGTCCTTTTTGATCTTCACGAACAAAATGTAACAAGTTGTTATTGTAAAAAGTGTATTTTCTTTATTTTACATTGTATTTCTTTTATGTTATGGTTGATAGTGTCATGATGTGGTGATATTATGGTTGATGCATTGTGTCGTGGTGATACTATGATTGGTATCTTATGATGTGGCAACTATGTATGCGATGAGCTTTGTGTTTATGATGACGATGGGTGTGCGTATGGCGTATACATATATTTCTTTTTCTCATTTATTATGTATGTGCTGATACATTTATGATGGATAAAATAATAATAATAATAATAATAATAATAAATAATAATAATAAATAAATATAAGAAATATAACAATAAATACGAATTTATTATTAAGTAATTCGGCAAATTATGAGCGACATATTATATCAGAAGACGATGCCGCCCCACTGTAGGAGTTCAAACAATAACACACTACCGATAACCCAAGAAGAGCTAAATGAACGCATATCTCAGACAATTACCCAGTACGAAGCTAACCGCTCTGAACATATCGGTGGTACCGAAGGTTCAACCGGAGAAATCCCCCAACTTGTAATACACGGTTATTCATAAAACCGCACGATACCTCTCATTTATTCTATTCGTGCTTTTTGGTTACTCATGCTTAAATGGTGTATCCAATGATTTCAGGTTGCACTTACAAGCAGTTTCTAGACTGCAAACCTATGAATTCCGACGGTACTGGAGGTGCTGTAGCCTTCGTATGTTGGACTGAGAAGACTGACTCGGTCATTCAGATGAGCAAGTGCCCTGCTGAACAAAGAGTCACTTATGTTACTGGACTCTTCGTGGATGGAGCTTTATCTTGGTGGAACCTCGAGGTCCAAACTAAGGGCGGCGATGCTGCATACACCCTGGCCTGGGAAGGACTTAAAGAAAAAATGAAAGAAGTATTGCTCATGATCGGAAATTCAAAAATTGGAGACGGAATTCGGTAATTTAAAGATGATTGGTTTAGATATTGCTGGGTATACGCATCGATTCATGACTTATCCCGAGTGGTGCCATACTTAGTGGAGCCTGAATTTAAGCGAATTGAGAGGTACATCTGGGGACTTGCCCCCGAGATTCTGAGTCTGGTTACCTCTTCAAGCTCACCGAGATTGGAGAAGCGATTAATCTAGCTGTCAGCCTTACTAAGGAGGCTGTACATCAGGGAAGGTTACCAAAGTGTGGTATGAGCAAGAAGGAAAACGCTGAGGAGACTACGGACTCCAATAAATGGAAATTTTCCCATTTCAAGAAAGGCTCTCGAGGCAATAATAACAGTAACAAGAAACAAGCCGTGAGAGAAGCAAAGAAACCAAGGCATATGTTACCACTACCACAAACACTTCTGTTAAGAAATCTTATACTGGGGAGCACCAAAATGCCTCAAATGCCCCTTCCACCACTACGAGGAATGCCGAGACCCCAAGTGTGGTAAATGTGGTAGGTTTGCACATCGGACCGATGTGTGCCGGGGAACAAAATACTAGAGAGCAAGGTTGTTTTAGATGCGACGACAATGGGCATTTCAAGAAAGGTTACCCTAAAGAAAACCAAGCACGGGGAAGAGCATTCGTGATTGGAGCTAAGGATACTTGCCAGGACCTGAACGTGGTCACCGGTACGTTCCCTATCAATGATCACTTTGCATCTATTCTTTTTGATACCGGGGCAGATTTCAGTTTTATTTCTAAGGAGTTTAGAGATATACTTGGGGTAGAGTTGACTAAATTAGATGTTCCGTACTCGATTGAACTAGCTAACGGGATATTAGTAGAATCAGGGGAGATAATAAAGAAATGTACGTTAGAATTGGGTGACCGAAAGTTTAATATAGATTTATTACCAGTTCAACTGGGTAGTTTAGATGCCGTCATTGGGATGGATTGGCTATCCGATAATCGAGCCGAAGTTATATGTCATGAGAAAATCATTCGCATCCCCTTATCCGACGGCGAACATTTGATGAGTCACGGTGAGAAGCATGTCACGCCACTACGAATCATAAACTGCATGAAAGGTCAAAAATGTTTGAGGAAAGGATGCATCGCCTTTCTTGCCCATGTAGTGGATAAAAAGGTCGAGGAGCGTAAGGTGGAGGACATACCAGTAGTGAGGGAATATCCCGAGGTCTTCCCGGAAGACTTGCGAGGACTACCACCATAGCGACAAGTTGAATTCTGTATTGATTTAGACAGGAGTTGCACCTGTGGCAAAAGCTCCATATCGATTTGCACCCTTGGAGATGCAGGAATTATCTACGAAGTTACAAGAATTGCTTGACAAAGGTTTCATAAGACCGAGTTTCTCGCCTTGTGGAGCTCTGGTGCTGTTTGTGAAGAAGAAGGACAAAACCCTCCATATATGGAACTAAACAAGTTAACCATCAAGAACCGGTACCCATTACCAAGGATCGACGACCTATTCGATCAGTTGCAAGGGTCGAGTTTTTACTCAAAGATTGATTTAAGATCCGGGTATCATCAGTTGAGAATCCAAGAGGAAAGTATTCCTAAGACAGCGTTTAGGATTCGCTACGGTCATTACGAATTCCTAGTTATGCCTTTTGGCCTAACAAACGCCCCTGCAGTGTTCATGGATTTGAAGAACCGGGTATGTAAGCCATACCTCGACAAGTTCGTGATCGTTTTTATAGATGACATATTGATATACTCGCGAACCGAGGAAGAACACGGACAACACCTGAGAACTATTTTGGAGTTGCTGAAGAAGGAACAATTATATGCTAAGTTCTCAAAATTCGAATTTTTGATTCGCGAAGTGCAATTTCTCGGTCACGTGGTGAACAAGAACGGAATACATGTTGACCCTCGAAGATCTAGGCTATAAAGAACTGGACCACGCCAAGAACCCCCACAGAAATACGACAATTCCTAGGCTTAGCGGAATATTACAGAAGATTCATTGAGAACTTTTCAAAAGTTTCTCAGCCGCTAACCTCGCTTACACAGAAGGATAGGAAGTTTGAGTTGGGAGAAAAGCAAGAATCGGCGTTTCAAGTATTAAGGGAGAAATTATGTAAAGCACCACTATTATCACTCCCATGCAGCACCGATGACTTTGTGGTGTACTATGATGCATCGCATCAAGGTTTGGGTTGTGTGTTAATGCAACTCGAGAAAGTCATTGAGTACGCGTCGCGTCAGCTAAAAGTTCATGAAAGGAATTAAACCACGCATGACCTGGAATTAGGAGCAGTGGTATTTGCCTTAAAGATCTTGCATCGTTATTTATATGGCACTAAGTGTACCATATTCACAGATCATAAAAGTCTTCAACATATATTCAATCAAAAGGAACTGTATATGCGCCAACGATGTTGGGTGGAACTGTTGATTGATTATGACTGTGAAAGCATGTATCAACCGGGCAAGGCAAATTTTGTGGCAGATGCCTTGAGCAGGAAAGAACGAGCCAAAACATTATGGGTACGAACTTTAGAAATGACGATCCAGACGAACTTCACAACTCGGGTGCGAAGCACAACAAGAAGCATTGAAACCAGAAAAACATTCCAGCGGAATCATTACGGGAATGGAAAAACTATTGGAACTGAACAAGGATGGAACTTTATATTACATGGGAAGGATCTAGATTCCCTATTATGGTGAGTAGCGAGACTTGGTGTTGGATGAAGCACACAAGTCCAAGTACTCGATACACCCAGGATCGGATAAAATGTACCAGTATCTGAAGAATATTATTGTTGGCCGAATCTAAAGGGAGATATTGTGACCTATGTTGGGAAATGCCTAACTTGTTCAAAGGTCATGGCCGAATACCAAAAACCATCTAGTTTATTACAACAACCTGAGATCCCGGTTTGGAAGTGGGAACATATATCAACGGATTTCATTACAAAATTACCATGGACCTCTCGAGGTCATGACATGATCTGGGTTATCATTGATCGGTTAACCAAATCAGCTCACTTCCTACCTATCCATGAGAAAGACAGTACGGAGAAACTAGCTGAATTGTACCTGAAGGAAATCATGGGACGACTTGGAGTGCCAATCTCGATAAACTCTAATAGAGATGGTCGCTTTGTGTCACGGATCTGGCAATCATTTCAAAATTCTTTTGGTTCTCGCTTAGATTTAAGCACAACTTTTCACCCGCAGACCGATGGTTAATGCGAGCGAACCATCCAATCGTTGGAAGACATGCTTCGGGCATGTGTGATGGATTTAGGCGGAAATAGGATACTCATTTACCGTTGGTAGAGTTTTCCTACAATAACAGTTATCACACTAGAATCAAGGCCGCACCATTCGAAGCACTATATGGACGAAAGTGCTGATCGCCGTTATGTTGGGTGGAAGTCAATGATAGACAACTCATTGGTCCCGAATTAGTACAAGAAACCACAAACAAGATATTTAAGATCCGTGAGTGTATCAAAGTAGCCTGGGATAGACAAAAGAGCTACGCAGATCGGAGACGCAAACCATCATCCTTCGAGGTCCAAGAAAAATTATTATTCAAGGTCTCTCCTTGGAAAGGCGTAGCTAGATTCAGGAAGTGCGGAAAACTTAACCCGAGATAATTGGACATTTCAAAATTCTGGCAAAGATTGGTACAGTGGCTTACAAGTTGAAACTGCCAGAGGAACTCAATAATGTACACGACACATTTCATGTGTCTAATCTGAATAAAAGTCCAACTAACGACACAATTATCATTCAAGCGGATGAGATTCATGTTGATGACAAATTATAATTTACCGAAGAACCAGTTGAAGTCATGGACTGGAAAGTCCAAAAGACGAGAAGAAGCCAAATCAAACTGGTGAAGATTCGCTAGAATTTGCGTCATGGTCCCGAGTATACATGGGAGCGTGAAGATCAGATCAAGTCAAAATACCCCCACCTGTTCGAGAAGACTCCTTTAGAGGATGCCTCAAACTAAATTTCCTATTTCTTTTTAACTGGTGGAGTAGGGTAATTCTGTACAATTTAATCACTAATTTTATTTTATAATCTCATGCATATTATCGTAGTTTAATTTCGTAACTGAGTCGTACATCGTATACTAGTAATTAGGGAAGTAAAGCTCATCATAACATATACTGGTTTCCGTTGTGACTCGGAACAACCCAAAACAATGCCCTAAAAGTGTTGGTAGAAAGTGTTGGGCGCACTAATTGCGGTGACAATAACTGTGTCGGTAAATCCGCTAAAACAAATCAGATAAGGAACAATGGCATGTTAATTCCACACCTAAGTCCATATATAAATGAAAACACTTAGTTGAGATCAACAATTTCAATAATACATAACTTTCCGGTACCACGCCTAAATTGCAAAATTGTCCGTTTCGACCAAAAAGGCGACAAATGTGAGTTGTCCGCGAGACTAATTCAGTGAATTTCGGATGTAAGAATAATAATAAAACAATGTTAATCATCCTAAACAATGTGAGAGTAGCAACAATGCACAAAAGACATCGTTTCTGGTCATTCGGCAAACAGTGCACAATGAGACGGTTTTTTCGAAACGACGAACATTTTGGTGGTGATAGCCTCATTCAGGCATCTAGCAAACTAGTTAAGCCTCATTTGGACTCGGAATCCATCCAACTAACATGAGGTCACGGAAACACAACTTTTAGAAAAGTTCGACGATGGAATATAAAAGTGCCGATATCGAGCGAACGATCGAACGAAATGCATTTCGGCCATCCTAACTCATCGTATATTCGCTTAGTGAACTATTTATGCATATTTTTAGGTCGGAAATGCACTAAGTAGACACCATGACAATTGTGGTGGTCGAAAACAAAAGCTTTCGGTACTAAATAAATAAGTTCGTTTATTAGCGATTATTGCGTCGATGAACGATCTAACGACATTTCTGTCATCCGAAACCTATATTGGAAGATCAAGTGGATTAATCACCATGTAATAACACCCTAAACCCTAATTATATACTAACAGTGCAAGAAGAAACCCCTAATCACAATACTTAACTTAATGGCCAAAATATCTTCTAAATTAACATGTGTAAAACAATATTACACTTTACCCCCCCCCCCCATTGACGGTTTCAAGTGGGTCCCACACCCACTTGATTTGGTTGAAAATGGTGGATAGGAAGCATGGTGTGTAGAGAGATGTGTTGTGACTTGATAGATGATGATTATATATATCTTAACCTACACTTTTCCTTATCATTTTCACTTAAGATTTTTGAACCATCTTCCCCTCTCTGTCACTAAAACTCACGGCTACCATGTAACACCATCAATTTCCACTTGCGGAGTATTACCGCGAGGCGTGTGATCAAACCAGAATCTCAGACACTAGCAATGTCAACGACTCTATATGATTTATTTAAACGTTTTCCAAAAACATTTATTGTAAACATGCATAGTCATTTTCAAAGTTCCAAAGTTTCAAAGTTTAGCGGAAGCATTAGAGTAAAGTAACGGGCGCCAACATAAACGCCAAAACAAAAATCCCAAAAAAATAATCGTTAATAAAGACTCGATGACATGTCTTGATTTAATGCAAAGTGGGTGCACCTAGCGCTCCTAGCGTCCTGAGAAACATGCAAAGAAACAAGTGTCAACATGAAAGAAGAGTGAGTTCACAGGTTTTTATAAGTTTATAAGTTCGGTTTAAAAGATTTGTTTTCCCCCATTATCCCTAACCCGGGATAACGACATAGTTCCATTATTCCTAACCCGGAATAATAATGTTGGTTCGTAAAAAAGTTTAATGTTAACATGTAGGTAGTGAGCCTAAAGTTACATCACGTAAGAGTTCGCGATCGAAGCTGACTGTTGTTGCCTCTGTGTTGCCAGGTCTATCACTGACCATGGCGAAAGTTAAGCCAAATTAATCACCCGTTGACCATTCCCGGTCGGCTAGCGTGACTTGCTCTGGGGCTTGTTGGGCCCAGTAGTACTACTATAATTTCCCCGCTATCTAACCCAATACTGACGATCCGAGAGTTGGTTGAGGACTTCCGTGATAAAGCTACTTAGTGACCATAACATACATTAACATTAACTTAGTTACCGAATAGTTAACGGTGTTAATTTCGCATAACGTAAAAGATTGAGTTGTAGAGCGTATACATGTTTCTCCCCCTGTTGTTCAAAACCGGATAAAATAGGGGCCGTGAACTTACCTTAAATTGCTCGGTTAGATAAACACAAAAGAAGCAAAGGATGGAACCGCTAATCGCGTCCTAACATGTCAACCGATTCAAAGTTAGTGTGTGAACACACTAACACAAAACCCTATGCGTAACAAACACACAGTACGACACACGTAATAACCAATTCGAAACCATAATCATGCACGCAAAGTATCACCATACAAAATAACAACCAAATCAACTTGTCATAAACACAGGATAACTCATACAACACTTAGATAACACAAACGCAAGTTATCATGTTTCAGCTTGTACACTCATAACTGGGCTTTTTTCGAGAATTTTTATAAAATAGGTCCTATGCTCCACAAATTCCAAATCCTTTTACAAAGGGTGCCAATTAGCCTGTAAAATTTAGTGTAAAATTTTCAAATCCTAAATCTTTACCAATTATTTATAAAAATTTATATACTAGGCTGCAGCCAGATTCGTCGCTTTCTGACTGCAGTCCACGAGAAAAATCATTTAAAAATCATCGTTCATCCTATTAACGAAATTCCAGTGGAGATTTTCGGAAACTCCCTCCTCCAGTTACTGTACAGATTTCGTTATACAAACTATGAGATCCGACTCAATAAACAACCTGCAAATTCTGCAGAATTTACGCAGCTTCAGCTGCTGCCCTAAATGGTCATTCTTAAATAGCAAACGACCTCAGAAAAATATGAATCCAGCGCCATTTGAAGCGTTTTTCAAAAATACACGTTTTAGGCTTCAGAAAATCCACTTTTCGATAAATAATCATCAGGTTACAGCCAACTGAAGTTGGCTGTAAATGTCAATCATCTTTCTGTTTTCGACTTTATTGTATTAGAACATGTTTAAACGGCCACGACGCTTAGTTGTATCGATTTATAGCAGGTTATTGTATCGGATATCATCTAATATATCAGTTTTCATGCAAACCCTAAGCATATATCATGATCTTTATAGATAAAACGCAGCCTACGATTTTAATACTCGAACACATCATCACAATCGCAAGGATTCGCATATTCATCCGAACTACTCAAACACGACAACACTTTTCATAACAACAATCATACAAGCACATAATCATAATCAATTCTACAGAAGATCATCACATGAATCGTAACAAAATCGAAAAACCCTAACCTTAAACGATGACAACTAGCGAACCAGGACAAGCTTGGATTCGATCCCAGGTATGTGGGCTGTTTGCGCGACCGAGAGGGGGGGCTGCTTTCCGTCGCACACCACAAGGGAGTAGGTTTTAGGCTTTGTTTTTTTTAGCACCCCATGCATCATACGTATACATACATAGAGGCTAGGGGGCGGTTTGGGCTATTCTTGGCCGCAAGGAGTGTGGGCCACAAGGGGGTGTGGGTGGCGGGTTGGGTTTGCTTGGTTGCGAAGTCGAAACGTTTCACAGGGTTGGTTCGGTTCGGCTTATAAATAGAATTTACTAACTGATCATTATAATCTGATAAATAACTACACATAATACAACTCGACAATTATTCACAAACGTCTAATAAAACGTAGCACGTAATTCAGATACAACCAGTTAAAACTCCCAAACATCGTGTATTCCCTAAATACTAAAGTTAGCGTAGTTATTGCAAGCGCGTAATTTAATTATCCGAATTAAATTAGCGTAGGGATGAATAACAATAAAGTAGCGTGTTTAAAGTACCTGAAAAACCGGGATGTCACGTTATCCCCATGTTGAAAGAATTTTCATCCCGAAAATTGAGTAAACGCGGTTTAGAATGCAATGCACGAAAATTGAGTTTGTTAGAATGGTATAAGGAAATCCCAGGCTGTCATATCATCCCCATGTTGAAAGAATTTCGTCCCGAAATTCAGTTGACAGTAACATCAGATTGCTGCTCAGCTGCAAAAAGGTGTGGATATTTGCTTTTCATTTGGTCCTCTCTTTCCCACGTGAACTCCGGTCCACGCTTAGAGTTCCAACGAACTTTGACAATCGGTATCTTGCTGTGCCTTCGAGTCTTGATCTCATGGTCCATGATCTCGATAGGTTGCTCCTTAAAATGCAGTTGTTCATCCACTTGTATCTCATCCAACGGAATGACCAGGGTTTCATCTGATAGACACTTCTTCAGATTGGACACGTGAAAAACGTTGCGAACTCCACTGAGTTCGGTAGGAAGGTCTAACTGATAAGCTACGGGCCCGATACGCTTCGAAATCACAAATGGGCCTACGTACCGTGGATTTAGTTTGCCTCGTTTCCCAAAACGAATTACACCCTTCCAGGGTGACACTTTCAGTAGGAGACGGTCACCTACTTGAAATTCGAGCGGTTTGCGTCGTTGATCAGCGTAACTTTTCTGTCGATCCCGTGCCACTGCCATGCGGTTTCTGATTTGCACAATCTTTTCAGTAGCCTTAAGTATCAACTCAGGACCAGTGAGTTGACTGTCACCAACTTCTGCCCAACAGACCGGTGATCTACATTTGCGACCGTACAATGCTTCAAACGGTGCTGCCTGAATACTCGTATGATAACTGTTGTTATACGAGAATTCCACCAAAGGCAGATGGATTTCCCAACTATTCCCAAAGTCTACCACGCATGCCCGAAGCATGTCCTCCAAGGTCTGAATGGTCCTTTCACTTTGACCATCTAGCTGAGGGTGGTAGGTTGTGCTCATATCTAAGCGTGTACCCAATGCTTTCTGAAGTGACCGCCAAAAGTTGGATGTGAAACGGGCATCTCTGTCTGAAATGATGGACGTTGGCACCCCGTGCCGAGAAACTACTTCGTTAATGTAGATGCGAGTCAACTTATCCATCTTATCTGTTTCTTTGGTCGCTAGGAAGTGTGCAGACTTAGTTATATGATCCACGATCACCCAGATGGTATCGCAACCACCAGGAGTTCGCGGGAGTTTAGTGATAAAGTCCATCGAGATCTGATCCCATTTCTACAATAGGATCTCAGGTTGTTGAAGTAGCCCTGATGGCTTCTAGTATTCCACCTTGACTTTCACACAAGTCAAACACTTGCTCACGTAGGTGGCTATATCCGCTTTCATGTTTGGCCACCAGTACGTGGCTTTAAGGTCTTGATACATCTTATCCGAACCAGGATGGACAGAGTATCGGGATTTGTGAGCTTAGTCCATAACTAGCTTTCTGAGGTTTCCGTAGAGAAGTACCCATATACGGTTCATGAAATACCTGGTACCATTGGGTTTCACTTCCCAATCGCGTTCCATCTTTCCCACAGATTCGGCCTTGATGTTCTCTTCCTTAACTGCTTCTAGCTGCGTGTCGCGTATCTGTTCGGGTAACCCAGAATGAATTGTGAACTGTAGTGCTCGTACCCGACGAGGTTTCAAGTGCTCCTTTCGACTGAGGGCATCAGCTACCACGTTAGCTTTACCCGGGTGATACCGAATGGCACATTCATAATCGTTCAGGAGTTCGACCCAGCGATGCTGTCACATGTTCAACTCCTTCTGGTCAAAAATATGCTGGAGGCTCTTGTGATCCGTGTAGACTATGCACTTTGTTCCATATAGGTAGTGTCTCCAAATCTTAAGTGCAAACACAATTGCTCCCAATTCCAAGTCATGTGCCGTGTAGTTCTTCTCGTGGACCTTCAACTGTCGGGATGCATACGCGATGACCTTATCACGTTGCATGAGCACACATCCCAATCCCTGAATGGAAGCGTCACAATATACCACAAAATCATCTGTCCCCTCTGGCAAGGACAAAATGGGCGCACTGAAAAGCTTCTGCTTCAGTAATTGAAATGCTGCTTCCTGTTTGTCACCCCAAGCATACTTGGTGCCCTTCTGAGTTAGAGTGGTAAGCGGTTGTGCGATCTTGGAAAATCCCTTGATGAAACGTCTATAGTATCCAGCCAAACCCAAAAATTGACGGATCTCTGTCGGTGTCCTGGGTGCTTCCCAGTTCTTGATAGCATCGATCTTGGCGGGATCAACGTGTATACCCTTTTCATTCACGATATGCCCGAGGAACTGAACTTCCCGAATCCAGAAATCACACTTCGAAAATTTAGCATATAGTTTCTCCTGTTGAAGTAGTTCCAGCAATAACCGCAGATGCTCAACATGTTCTTCCTCACCCTTTGAGTAGATGAGTATATCATCGATGAACACGATGACAAACTTGTCGAGATACAGCTTACACACACGGTTCATGAGGTCCATGAACACCGCGGGTGCATTGGTGAGACCGAAGGGCATGACCAAGAACTCGTAAGGGCCATACCGAGTGCGAAATGTCGTCTTGGAGATATCCTCCTCCCTGACGCGTAGCTAGTGATAACCGGATCGTAGATCAATTTTGGAGTAGTAGCTTGACCCTTGAATCTGGTCGAAAAGATCGTCAATGCGAGGTAATAGGTACCGGTTCTTGACGGTAACCTTATTGAGTTCCCTGTAGTCGATGCACATGCGGAAGGTCCCGTCCTTCTTCTTGACAAAAAGGACCGGAGCTCCCCATGGCGAAGTACTGGGTCGGATAAATCCTTTTTCCAACAATTCCTGAACTTGGGTAGACAGCTCTTGCAGCTCTGCTGGAGTTAAGCGGTACGGGCCTTGGCGATAAGAGTCGAATGGCTCGCTAATTCGATTTCAAACTCTTCTTGTCGAGGTGGTGGAAGACCGGGTAACTCCCATGGAAACACATCGGGAAAGTCACGGACGATAGGGATATCTTCAATCCGCTTCTCGTCCTTAGACTGCTCGGTGACCAGTGCGAGCAAAGCAAAAGAGTTCTTCTTCCGAAGTTACTTCTGAACTTGCATGTAAGAGATGATGTTCGTGACGACGCCTGCCTTCTCGCCTTGCACCATCAAGACTTCGTCGTGAGAGAGCGGAATACGGATAGCTTTCTTGAAACAGAGAACTTCAGCTCGGACGTCGGATAGCCAGTCCATTCCGGCTACCACATCAAAACTACCCAGAGTAGTTGTCATCAGATCAATGGTAAAGGTGTGACGCACGAGTTTGAGTTGACAGTCGGTCACTAGATGAGTCACATCTACAGATTTACCATTGGGTAGCTCTATGATGTAAGGGGTCTTTAGGGGTTTAGGTGTGAGATTTAGGTTCTTCCTAAAAGACTCAGATATAAAACTCTTATCCGCACCCGTATAAAAAAGTACAGTAGCAAAATGATCGTTAAGTGGAAACTTACCGGTGACCACATTCGAGTCGTTTCTGGCCTCCCCACGGCCTAGGGTGAATGCACGTCCTTTGGCCTGTGCCACCATTTCCATTGTTGCCATTGTTGTTGTTGTTGTTATTATTCCCACCATTGTTGTTGTTGCGAAGTTGCGGGCAGTCTCGCTTGAAATGGGCAGTGCTACCGCACTGGTAGCATCCCCGGTTATTACCCTGTTGCTGACCCTGGGGCTGGTTCTGATTCTGTCGTGACATAATCTCCCCGCGACAATCCTTTGCCGCGTGTCCTGCTTTGCCACATCGTTGGCAGCGATTTCCGGTGCAAGGGCCGTGATGATGGAGGTTACAACGATTACATTGCGGCTTCCGTCCTGCATAGCCGGTCGAGTTCTGGGTGTTGTTGGTAGACTGATTGTTGTGACCCCGATTGTTGTTGAAATTGTTGGACCGCTTCTGGTTTCTTTGTTGTGGCTGGGCTGATGAAGACTGCCGAGTAGGTGAGTCTTCAAATTTCCTTTTGTTGTCAGGGACAATTTCAGTTGCACCCCTAGGTGGCAACTTCCATTGCTCCACCGCCTTATCGGTGAGTTTATGTGCTAGCCTAATCGGTTGTCGCTTCGACGTAGGGTTGCTAGACATTACCATGCCTTGGATCTAAGGGACCAGACCCCCAAGATAAAACTCAAGTCGTTTAGCGATGGTGTTAGCCAAATCAGGACAAAGGAACACCAGATCATGATGTCTTGCCGTGTACGCTTCAATTTCTGACCCGACCATCTTGTGGTTCCATAACGCTTGTTCCAATTGCTGAACTCTGTCCCGCGGACAATATTCCTCCTTGATTAGAGCTTTGAACTCGGTCCAGGTCATTGCGTTCGCCGCAGCAAGTCCACACATTTGGACTTGTGCGTTCCACCAGGTTAATGCCCCATCTTCCAACATCGAGGCAGCATACTTGACCTTATTAGCTTCGAGGCAATTGCACATTGCGAAAAACAATTCAGACTTTTTGACCCAACGGACCAGTCCTATGGGTCCTTCAACTCCCGTGAACTTGCTTGGTTTCGCATCCAAGAACATCTTGTAGGGGTTAAGACCCCCTCCTGAGGATAGAGGATAGGTAGTCAGTGAGAAAGTCTACTAGCCAAACTATTAGATTTTCCCATGAAAATTTAATAATGGTTACCTGTTGGTGGGTTAGGAACACCTGCCAGAGCAGCATTCACGTGTTGTTGGATTAAAGCGGCCAATTCTTCAGCTGACATGTTGAGATTTCCGCGACGACCAGTTGCCATTTCAAATCTTCGCAAGACAACACAAACACACACCGATAAGTATATATCCAATATAGTTATCATATTCCACACTTCAATGATCACACAGTTTATGTCAACTCAACAAATTAAACAATCAAAAGGAACATTTGATAAAATAAATTGTAATGTCTCACAAAATACCAACCAAACATATCATTTTAATTATAAAATTTCCAAGTTCAAACATAAGTGGAAACAAACAAAGTAAAGGAAACAAAACAGAGATTGGCGAGACGAGTTAGTCATCTATGTCTCCATCCCCCAAGTCGCTATCACTACCGTCTTCCTCTTTAGCGTTTTCAGCTTCAACAGTCGGGTCCTGTTCTGGCTCTTCTTCCTCCGGATCCTCCTCCAGGTCTTCCTCTGGATCTTCCTCTTCATCTTCTACCGGCGCTGGAGGGGTCGGTGCGGGTGCGGGTACTAGGATAGGTGGTGCTTGGTTCTACTCCAGTTCGTGAATCCTCCAACTGGACTCAAGAACTCTATCATCAAGACAGTCAGCCCTCAGCTGCTCAGCACGAAAGTCCTTAGCTAAAATGCTTCGAACTCTCTTATTCTCATCTTGCTCTTCCTCGAGCTCTTCAGTTTTACCAGTCAGCTGACGTATCAGCCATCCCTGTGCTTCGATAGTCTATTGCATTCTCTCCAGATGTTCATGTTTTTTCCTTAGCACAACTCTAAGTAGATCGTCCCCCACTCCTGAAGAGTTGACCGGTTTGACCGGTACAGCGGTGGTTGGACGGGAGGACGACTCCCCTCCTAGAGCGAGTCTTTTCCTGGCAGCTGAGCGTGTCTCAACGCCACGAGGTGGTGAGGGTTCGACCATGGTGCCTTCCCCGGCGCCCTTGATTGTCGAGATATGTCGGATAATGATGATGACGTAGCCTGCTGGGTTGGTGTAGTTAGTTACGAGTTGCGTATATCACAATATATATATATATATATCACATAGAACAATTGTAGCATAACACATAACAAGATATCACAGTTTGGTGCCAACTAACTCTAGTGTCGTGTAATTGCTATAGTTTAGTTCTACTTTAAATGCAAACCTGGTTCTCTATAGCTAGAGGCTCTGATACCAATCTGTCACACCCTCAATTTCCACTTGCGGAGTATTACAACGAGACGTGTGATCAAACCAGAATCTCAGACACTAGCAATGTCAACGACTCTATATGATTTATTTAAACGTTTTCCAAAAACATTTATTGTAAACATGCATAGTCATTTTCAAAGTTCCAAAGTTTCAAAGTTTAGCGGAAGCATTAGAGTAAAATAACGGGCGCCAACATAAACGCCAAAACCAAAATCCCAAAAAAATAATCGTTAATAAAGACTCGATGACATGTCTTGATTTAATGCAAACTGGGTGCACCTAGCGCTCCTAGCGTCCGGAGAAACATGCAAAGAAACAAGTGTCAACATTAAAGAAGAGTGAGTTCACTGGTTTTTATAAGTTCGGTTTAAAAGATTTGTTTTCCCCATTATCCCTAACCCGGGATAACGACATAGTTCCATTATTCCTAACCCGGAATAATAATGTTGGTTCGTAAATAAGTTTAATGTTAATATGTAGGTAGCAAGCCTAAAGTTACGTCACGTAAGAGTTCGTGATCAAAGCTGACTGTTGTTGCCTCTGTGTTGCTAGGTCTATCACTGACCATGGCGAAAGTTAGGCCAAATTAATCACCTGTTGGCCATTCTCGGTCGGCTAGCGCGACTAGCTCGGTGGGGCTTGTCGGGCCCAGTAGTACTAATATAATTTACCCGCTACTAACCCAATACTAACGATCCGAGAGTTGGTTGAGGACTTCCGTGATAAACTACTTAGTGACCATAACATACATTAACATTAACTTAGTTACCGAATAGTTAACGGTGTTAATTTCGCATAACGTAAAAGATTGAGTTGTAGAGCGTATACATGTTTCTCCCCCTGTTGTTCAAAACCGGATAAAATAGGGGCCGTGAACTCACCTTAAATTGCTCGGTTAGATAATCGCAAAAAAAGCAAAGGATGGACCCGCTAATCGCGTCCTAACATGTCAACCAATTCAAAGTTAGTGTGTGAACACACTGACACAAAACCCTACACATAACTAACACACAGTACGGCACACGTAATAACCAATTCGAAACCATAATCATGCATGCAAAGTATCACCATACAAAATAACGACCAAATCAACTTGTGATAAACACTGGATAACTCATACAACACTTAGATACACACAAACGCAAGTTATCATGTTTCAGCTTGTACACTCATAACTGGGCTGTTTTCGAGAATTTTTATAAAATAGTTCCCATGCTCCACAAATTCCAAATCTTTTACAGAGGGCGCCAACTAGCCTGTAAAATTTAGTGTAAAATTTTCAAATCCTAAATCTTTACCAATTATTTATAAAAATTTATATACTAGGCTGCAGTCAGATTCATTGCGTTCTGACTGCAGTCCACGAGAAAAATCATTTAAAAATCATCGTTCATCTGATTAACAAAATTCCAATGGGAGATTTTTGGAAACTCCCGTCTCCCTATACAGATTTCGTGACCTAACCCCATACAGACTATGAGATCCGACTCGATAAACAACCTGCAAATTCTGCAGAATTTACACAACTTCAGCTGCTGCTCTAAATGGTCATTCAAAAATAGCAAACGACCTCGGAAAAATATGAATCCAGCACCATTTGAAGCGTTTTCAAAAATACATGTTTTAGGCTTCAGAAAATCCACTTTTGGATAAATAATGATCAGGTTACAGCCAACTGAAGTTGGCTGTAAATGTCAATCAGCTTTCTGTTTTCGACTTTATTGTATTAGAACATGTTTAAACGGCCACGACGCTTAGTTGTATCGATTTATAGCAGGTTATTGTATCGGATGTCATCTAATATATCAGTACTCATGCAAACCCTAAGCATATATCATGATCTTTATAGATAAAACGCAGCCTACGATTTTAATACTCGAACACATCATCACAACCGCAAGGATTCGCATATTCATCCGAACTAGTCATACACGACAACACTTTTCATAACAACAATCATACGAGCACATAATCATAATCAATTCTACAGAAGATCATCACATGAATCGTAACAAAATCGAAAAACCCTAACCTTAAACAATGACAACTAGCGAACCGGGACAAGCTTGGATTCGATCCGAGGATGTGGGTTGTTTGCGCGACCGAGAGGGGGGCTGCTTGCCGTCGCACACCACAGGGTAGGGTTTGTTAATTTTTTTTTGAGCACCCCATGCATCATACGTATACATACATAGAGGCTGGGGGGCGGTTTGGGCTATTCTTGGGCCGCAAGGAGTGTGGGCTGCAAGGGGGTGTGGGTGGCGGGTTGGGTTTGCTTGGTCGCGAAGTCGAAACGTTTCACATGCTTGGTTCGGTTCGGCTTATAAATAGAATTTACTAACCGATCATTATAATCTGATAAGTAACTACACATGATACGATTCGACAATTGTTCACAAACGTCTAATAACACGTAGCACGTAATTCAGATACAACCCGTTAAAACTCCCAAACATCATGTATTTCCTAAATACTAAAGTTAGCGTAGTTATCGTGAGCGGGTAATTTAATTCTCCGAATTAAATTTGTGTAGGGATGAATAACAATAAAGTAGCGCGTTTAAAGTACCTGAAAAACAGGGATGTCACATTATCCCCATGTTGAAAGAATTTTCGTCCCGAAAATTGAGTAAACGCGGTTTAGAATGCAACGCACAAAAATTCAGTTTGTTAGAATGGTATAAGAAAATCTCAGGCTGTCATATACCATCACCACCTTAGCACCACCATTTAACCACCATAAAACACCACATTACACCTACTTTAAAACCATATCAAGGACATACTAGAAGCTAGAAAGGGTGGAGGACCATTGGAGACATTTTGGAGCTTCATTTTCTTCTTAAATCATCATCTAACTTGTGCACCATTGTAAGGCAATTTCTTTCATAATCTAGCTTATTTGTATGTCTAGATTAATCTTGAAAATGAAGAAAAGATAAACTAAAACCCTAACTCACACCATAATAAACACACTAAATATGATTTGTTTTGTGTTGTTTATGTGTTTATATGATTATTAGTTAGCATGATAGTGTTGTGTATGTTTAAGTAAAGTATAAATGTTGGATGATCTTGTATGAACAAGGGTAAAATTGAGGATTTAAACATGATAATGTTTAAATCTAAACAAGATCATCAACTACATCATCCATGAAGATTTCTACTACTTAAAGATAATTTTACTACACATGAATGATTTTTATAAGAAGTAAACATTATTATTTAAGATGTAACCATCTTAAAAAGTATAGAAATCAAGAGGTTTAAAGAGATGGACTTGATCAAAGGATATGACAAAAGTGGTGATTTAAAAGTGTTAATAAATGTTGGAAATTTCATCATGAATGAATAAGATTTTGCCACTAAAAAGTCATGGATGATGATACATGAAATATTGTAAATAAATAATAGGAAGGTTTGTGATGGATTGTTGATCTTGATTATGAGCTTAAACAGGTTTTAAATACGTTTTTAAAATGTGGAACACGCCATAGTTTAGGGGAAACTATGGCCAAATTTTCTAAAAATTTAATCGCATTTAAGACATGAATAATGGGGTGATTAGCGAGACTAAACGCGATTAGTAACTTAAATCATCATTAAGTAAGTGCTAATGACAAGGGTTAAACCCTAAATACCCAAGTATTCAACAAGTTTATATATATATATTTACAAGTAAAAATAAGTAACTCTTATAAATATATATATACTTACTTGGGAAAATAAAAATACGAATACATATTTTGTCGCCAAGAATTTGTATAAATACGTGTATGTATTTAGAAGCTTAGGATATTCACAATAAAAATACCCAATCATATAAAAAAATACAAACACTTGAAATAATACCAAGTGTTGGTGACATAAACAAATATGTTCTTACAAAGCGTCCAAACAATAATCGGACAAACGAAGCAATACGAACGATGGGCGAACGTTCACGAATACATCTTCGCGTCGACGACCAAGGAGTGAATCGCCGACACCAAAAGTCATTACGACGACGGGTGATTGTCGACAAGAAAAAGCATAATAAACGACGCCGACGACGAGTCTAAAATATATATTTAGACGTTTAACATATATATATATATATATGTATATATGTATTATATATGTATATATATATGTGTGTTATCGAAACCGAAAATCCAGAAAGTTAAAAGTATTATAAGTGAAAGAGTTATTAAAAATGGGCTTTTGTAAATAAATTTTTGGGCTAGGCCCAATTTATAAAAGTCATGGACAAGGCCCAAAATAAATAATATATATGGACAAAGCCCAAAAACATATAAAAACATGGCCTAGGCCCAAAGACATAAATTACATGGGCTAGGCCCAATAACATAAAAACATGGCTAGGCCAAAGACATAAATTACATGGCTAGGCCCAATGACATAAAAACAGGGCTAGGCCCAAAGACATAGATAACATGGGCTAGGCCCGATGACACGCGTGCAAGACACGAGGACATGTGAAGGGCAGGGCCCAGTTCACACACAATCAAAGAATGATAACACTCGTCAACTTTATGTTGACCTTATAAAATTACATGTATTTTAGGACGCAAGACATGAGCTGGTGATATGATTCGGGTTATGGGAAAATGTCAAGACAACGATGTGCCAACTTTTGGAGGGTTTGCCTTTTATATCCCAACCTTGTATGGGTATATAGGAGTCAAAACCTCATTACGCAGTAACGATGAAAACCATGTCTTATTTTGAAGTAATATATGTTGAATTATGTTTATGATGATCAGTTGAACACAGTTAAACTATGAAATCACTTTTGAATGGTTGTAATTATGGGAATGAAACTTATTATTATTATGGCATCGTTGTTGTGTTATAATTGTTTACTAAATTGGATGCAATGATTACCTAATAGTCACACACTTGCGCTTTCGCTATGACCAGGGTGTGACAATATTTAGCATGTTGGGACTACAAACGGGAGATCGGATAGAATGAAGTCTTATAAACCAAATGAGTGTTGGAACTCATGTGATATGGTTTACCAAACTTAACATTTTGATTTGGAAAGGATCCTAAGTGCTTTTGACCCATTATGACTCGTTAAGGTAGTTTATGATACTTTAATGGGTCATTAGTGTAAACACGTGATCAGATGTTTAAACATGTCCTATGATAAGTCTTAAAAGCCCAAACATGTTTGAAAATGTTATAACATCAGTTTATATGTCAAAAATCAGGTTACATGTGTTTAGAATAGATTTATGTGCAAAAGGGCATTTTGGTCTTTTTTTAAAGAACATAGAAGTGACTTATCATAACACTAACCAACGACATGACCATAACGTATAACCTCAGTAGGTTATTCTCTATACAACTATGGTCACAAATATGTGTTTGGTCGGATCCTAAGATTGACCAAACGGGTCGGATTCGAAAGTCAAAGCGGTGGTCAAGACCGCTTGACTTACGACCGTAAATAAGCACTAAACTAGAAGTGACGAGTTAGACATGTCAAAATATGTCTAACTAAGTTTATAAAACTGATTTGGTATGAAAACTTGGTGTTTTGATACCTGAAAATAGTTTCGTCGTAAAATGCACATCATGCGCATTTTTAACCGAAACTTTGACTCGTCACTTCGACTAGTAAACGTGGTAATCAGAAGCTGAAATCGTTAGGGATTATAACCTTGGTGATTACGATCACGTTTCAAAGTTCAATTGGACTTTTACTTGACCAAATATGGTCGGAACCAAAAGTCAATCAGGTTGCCAAACTGTTCGACTTTTAGCTCAAAATAGCTAAAAAAATTAAAGAACTAGGAAGAGTACTTACTCATGTTGAAGAACACTTTTAGAACTCATGATAACGGGTCATTAGCGTAAACACGTGATCGTCCTATGATAAGTCTTAAATGCCCTAAACTTGTTTGAAAATGTTATAACATCAGTTTATATGTTAAAATGTGTTTAAAATGGATTTATGCGCAAAAGGGCAATTTGTTCATCATTTTTTAGAACATAGAAGTAACTTATCATAACACTAACAAAACGACGTGACCATAAGGTATAACTCAGTAGGTTATTCCCTATATAACTATGGTAAAAAAATATGTGTTTGTTTGGATCCTAATATCGACCAAATGGGTCGATTCGAAAGTCAAATCGGTGGCCAAGACCGCTCGACTTACGACCCTAAATAAGCACTAAACTAGAAGTGACGAGTTAGACATGTCAAAATATGTCTAACTAAGTTTATAAAATTTATTTGGTATCAAAACTTGGTGTTTTGATACCCAAAATAGTGTCGCGAGTTTTGATACCCAAAATAGTGTCGTCGTAAAATGCACATCATGCACATTTTTGACCGAAACTTTGACTCGTCACTTCGACTAGTAAACGTGGTAATCAGAAGGTAAAATTGAACTTTGACTTGAGCAAATATGGTCAGAACCAAATGTCAATCAGGAAGCCAAACTGTTCGACTTTTAGCTCAAAATAGCTAAAATAATGAAAGAACTAGGAAGAGTACTTACTCGTGTTGAAGAACACTTTTGGAACTCAAGATAGAGGCTTCCAAAGGCTAGAAACAAGCTCCAAGAAGGATAGAAAGAAGAACTTCACACTTTGCTTTGAAGTGGTGTGAAAAAAAAATGGAAGAATCATGGGGTATTTATAGTATTTTAAGATTAAGGAGGTGATGACAAGTGTCCTAAAGTGTGGATTAGTGTCCTAACATGTGTCAACACCAAATTAAGTGTGCCAAAATGAGCGCTAGGTGTCAAAAATTGGAGATATGTGGAAAACTTGGTGAAGAAGCAAACATATATTATTCTTTTGACATTTTTGTCTCTTGGACTTGTATTTTCACTTGTTTACCACATTTTACCCTTTTAACCTAAAATTTAGGTTATATAAAGGTATTAAGACATTCGTAACTTGGATTATGCGCGAAAATGTCATGGATGTCGGTTCATTCGGTGGTACGATTACGCGTTTCACAAAAATGCGTAAAACACTTTAACAAACACGAAAATGATTGAAATTGTGCAACGATTAACATTTTTGCATTCTCATCAATAAAATACAAGATTTTATTTAATACAAAATCATTTGAAAATAAAACACAGAGTTTCATTGAATAAGAAATTGTTTGTAATTGTGGAATGATTGAAAAGGCACAAATGTCACATTCTCCCCTACTTTTGGAAATTTCGTCCCGAAATTTAATTAGAGGTAACTTTGTGAACAGATGTGGATATTCGCTTTCATCTGATCCTATCGTTCCCAAGTAAATTATGGGCCACGTTTGGATTCCCAGCGAACTTTAACTATCGGTATACGTTTACGCTTGAGTTTCTTGATTTCACGGTCCACTATCTCCACAGGTTTCTCGACAAAGTGCATAGTGTCCTCAATCGTGAATTTTGTCGAGGGGAATGTGGAGGTTTGTATCGGCTAAACACGTTTTCAAATTGGACACGTGGAATGTTGGGTGAATATTCCCAAGTTCAGGAGGTAGCTCAAGTCGGTAAGCCACCTTTCCGATTCTCTCAACGATCTTGAATGGTCCAATATATCGTGGTGCAAGTTTTCTTTCTTTCCAAATCTAATCACACCTTTCCAAGGGGATACTTTGACAAGGACGTGATCACCAACTTGGAATTCCAATGGCTTGTATCGTTTGTCCGCATAACTCGTTTGACGGCTTCTAGCTGTGAGAAGGTTATCGCGAATTTTCTTGACTTTGTCTATTGTATAGTGAATGAGTTCAGGCCTAGTGAGCTGAGCTTCACTGACCTCATTCCAGCAGGCAGGTGAACGACATTTTCGACCATATAGAGCTTCGAAAGGCGCCATATTGATGCTGGCATGATAACTATTGTTGTAGGAGAATTCGACCAATGGTAGATGCGAATCCTAACTACCACCAAAGTCAATTACACATGCTCTAAGCATATTCTCCAGTTTTGGAATTGTCCTTTCAGATTGTCCATCCGTTTGAGGATGATAAGCACTGCTTAGATTGAGTTTGGTTCCCATGGCAGATTGCATGGTCTTCCAAAAGTGAGATGAGAATCGAGCATCTCGATCAGATATGATGTTCAAAGGAACACCATGACGAGATACAATCTCATCAACGTAGCTCTTGGCGAGTTTGTCAGCAGATAGATCCTCACGAATTGCCAAAAACTCTGCTGACTTTGTTAAACGATCGATGATTACCTAAATGGCATCATGACCTCTAGGTGTGCGCGGCAGTTTAGTGACGAGATCCACGTTTGGATTCCCAGCAAACTTTAACTATCGGTATACGTCTACGCTTGAGTTTCTTGACTTCACGGTCCAATATCTCCACAATTTTCTCGACAATGTGCATGGTCATCAACATGAATTTCGTCGAGGGGAATGTGGAGGTTTGTATCGGCTAAACACTTTTTCAAATTAGGCACGTGGAATGTTGGGTGAATATTCCCAAGTTCAGGATCTAGCTCAAGTTGGTAGGCCACCTTTCCGATTCTCTCAACGATCTTGAATGGTCTAATATAGCGTGGTACAAGTCTTCCTTTCTTTCCAAATCTAATCACACCTTTCCAAGGGGATACCTTGACAAGGATGTGATCACCAACTTGGAATTCCAAGGGCTTACGTCTTTTGTCCGCATAACTCTTTGACAGCTTCTAGCTGTTAGAAGGTTATCGTGAATTTTCTTGACTTTGTCTGTTGTGTCGTAAATGAGTTCAGGTCCAGTGAGCTGAGCTTCACGGACCTCATTCCAGTAGACAGGTGAATGACATTTTCGACCGTATAGAGCTTAGAAAGGCGCCACATTGATGCTGGCATGATAACTATTGTTGTAGGAGAATTCGACCAATGGTAGATGTGAATCCCAACTACCACCAAAGTCGATCACACAAGCTCTAAGCATATCCTCCAGTGTTTGAATTGTCCTTTAGATTGTCCATCCGTTTGAGGATGATAAGCGTTGCTCGATTGAGTTTGGTTCCCATGGCATATTGCATGGTCTTCCAAAAGTGGGATGAGAATTGAGCATCTCGATCGGATATGATGTTCAAAGGAACACCATGACGAGATACAATCTCTTCAACATAGATCTTGGCGAGTTTGTAAGTAGAGAGATCCTCACGAATTGCCAAAAAGTGTACTGGCTTTGTTAGACGATCGATGATTACCCAAATGGCATCATGACGTCTAGGTGTGCGCGGTAGTTTAGTGATGAGATCCATCACAATGTTCTCCCACTTCCATACCGGTATTTGTGGTGTCTCAAGTAAACCAAATGGGCGATGATGTTCTGCCTTAACTTTAAGATAAGTTAGGCATTTAGACACATATAAGGCAATGTCATTCTTCATACCCGGCCACCAATACTAGGTACGGAGATCCTTATACATTTTGTCTGCACCAGGATGGATTGAATAATGAGACTTATGAGCTTCGTCCATCAATAAGGTGCGGAGATTGTATTGACTAGGAATCCACAAACGGTTCTTGTAGTAGAGTAATCCATTGTCTTTTGTTTCGAGTTGAAGTTCCAGATTTTGTGGCAGCTCATTTTCAACAAGCTTTGGGTCACACATGTATGTTGTGCTTGAAGGATACGTGTCTGGATATCAGATTGAACTCGAACGTAATGAAGTTTGACACATTCCTTACGACTAAGCGCATCAACCACAACATTCGCCTTACTAGGATTGTAGCGAATCTCACAGTCATAGTCGTTCAGAAGTCGACCCAACGTCGTTATCTCATGTTTAGCTCCTTTTGATTGAATATGTGTTGGAGACTTTTGTGGTCAATGAAAACCACACATTTCGTACCGTAACGGTAGTGTCTCCAAATTTTGAGAACAAAAACTACCTTTCCTAACTCAAGATCATGAGTTGTGTAGTTCTTCTTGTGGATTTTCAATTGTCTTGACCAATAGGCAATGACTTTGTCTCTTTTCATGAGAACATAACCAAGGCCTAGGTTTGATGCGTCACAATAGACAACAAAATCGTCGTTGTCGTCGGGTAAAGATAAAACAGGAGCATTACAGAGTTTTTGTTTCAGTGTTTGAAAGGCTTCCTCTTGTTTGGGTCCCCACTCGAAAGGTTTATTCTTCTAAGTTAAAGTGGTGAGCGGAACCGCGATCTTTGAAAAGTTCGCTATGAATCGTCGATAGTATCCAGCAAGACCAAGAAATGAACGAACTTTGGTAGGAGTAGTAGTTGTACTCCAATACCTAATCACACTGATTTTGGCGGGATCTACATGTATACCTTGTTTGTTAACAACGTGTCCCAAAAATTGAACTTCTTTTAGCCAAAATTGACATTTGGAGAATTTGGTGTAAAGTTGTTCTTTCTTCAGGAGTTCCATCGTTAGACGGAGATGTTGTTCGTGATCGGCTCCAGACTTAGAATAAATGAGGATGTCATCGATGAAAACAATGATAAACTTGTCTAAATAAGGTTTACAAACCCTATTCATTAAGTCCATGAAGACGGCAGGAGCATTCGTCTAACCAAAAGGCATGACAGTGAACTCATAATGGCCATATCGAGTCTTGGGAATATCTTCTTCGAGTACACGAAGTTGATGATACCCAGAACACAGATTAATCTTTGAAAAATAGGTCGCACCTTGTAGCTAATCAAAGAGATCATCAATGCGAGGTAGGGGATATCGATTTTTGATTGTGAGTTTGTTGAGCTCACGTAATCGACACACATACGGAAGGATCCATCCTTCTTTTTCACGAATAGTACAGGAGCACCCCACGGTGAAAAGCTCGGACGAATGAATCCCTTGTCTGAAAGTTCTTGGAGTTGTTTTGACAACTCTTGCATATCAGACCGTGCAAGATGGTAAGGAGATTTAGCAATTGGGTTGGCACCAGGTACAAGGTCAATACGAAACTCAACTTGACGAAATGGGGGTAGACCAGGTAGCTCTTCAGGATACTCCCGAACAATGGGGATGTCCTGAACAGTTTTGCCCTTTCCTTTTTCCTCTACGATATGTGCCAAAAAGGCTACATAATTCTTTCGTAGGTATTATTGGGCCTGGGTACAGGTCATGAGTTTTAGGCTACTAGAGGGTTTCTCTCCGTGAACTTCTAAGGTTCCGCCAGATGAAAGAGGTATACGCAACCTTGTCGAAACAGATTACCTCAGCATAGTGTTTTGTTAACCAATCCATTCCTATGATGATGTCAAAACTCCCGAGTTGCATTGGTGTGAGATCAATGGGAAAAAGGTGGTTATCCAAGTTCAATTGGCAACTACGAATGACATAGTCAAGCACAAGGGGTTCACCACTAGCTATTTCCACCGTTAAGGGTTTTCCTAGTTTAGTTCTAGGCATTGAAAGCAAAGGTTCAAAGGCTAGTGATATAAAGCTTATATCGGCACCTGAATCGAAAAGAATAGAAGCAGGATGATTATTAACAAGGAACATACTGTTAATGACTTCGTTATCAGCATGAGCCTCGTTGGCATTGATGTTTAACGCGCGTCCATGGGCTAGATTTGCATTCGCGTTTTTGGTAGTTGTTTCTAAAGCGACCCATCTCACCACAGTTGTAGTAAGAACCAGGTGAGAATGGAGGTCTAGCAGGGTTGGCTTGGGGTTGAACAGGGTTCTGAACAACTTATTTTGGGGCCGAATGACAAACATTGGCTATGTGACTGAATCTTCCACATGATGTGCATTGGCGACACTGTATATGAGCTTGATGGTGACCTTTGCACCGATTGCACAATGGTGCAGTACCAGCATAGAGTTTCCTCGCAGGAGGTTGTGCTGGCTGGTTTTGAGTGTTCTGGTTGGGTTGTGCAGCAATTGCAAATTTTTGTGAAGCCTTACGCTTCCTCGACTTCTTAGAACACTCAGCTTTGTTCTCCTTTGTTTTCTCTTGAGTGGTCTTAGCTGCCTGTTTCTTGTCGCCCTTGCGAAACAGTTTCCCCTTCTTGACCTAAGACTCAGTTAGGGTAGCAGCTAATTTGATAGCCTGTCAAACAATGGTAGGGTTGCTACCAATAATAATGTCCAGAACGGGGTCAGGCAGGCCATCGATGTACCTCTCGATTGCTTTATCCAACGGGGTGACAATGGCGGGACACAACAAACTCAATTCTTCGTAAAAGTCAGTGTAGGCACGATGCTCTTCACTATCTTGTTTAAGATTGTGGAATTCATCTTCCAGTGCTCATTGTTCATGATGTGGGCAGAATTCACTCATCATTAGAGCTCGAAGCTCTTCCCACGTTTGTGCCATTGCCACATTGGCACCCCTATCTCTCATCACACCATTTCACCATGTAAGTGCTCTTTTCTGGAATACACTCGATGCAAACTTGACTTTTCGCTCATTCGGGCATTGAACATGAAGAAATGTGCTTTCGAGACTCTCAAAGCACTCCAGGAGTCCAGTAGCTCCTTCGGACCCAGTAAACTTGAGTGGTTTAGCTGAGTTAAATTGTTTGTAGTTGCACGGTGCGGGTGCATTGTTGTTGTCATTATTGTTATTGTTTGCTTGGTTTATCTGGGTCACTAGGTTTAGGAGTACAAGAACAATTTGTTGAGCGATCATAGCTACCATTTCGGCATTTGTGATTGACATTGGATAATGAATAGAGATGTTAAAAATATCGATGAAATATAAGGATGGTGGTCATTCATTCGTTACTTAAAACAAACAAATGACACACGGTGACTAATCAAAGTAAATGGGTCTTTATAATGTATCGCGAAGACATGATTTAGCCTATAAGTGGACACTCACCCCAAGAGTTCCCAGGTAAGAGTGACTGGTCCAATAATGCAGATTTGTACGAACACTCTAGCCTTAGACAGAAAACTTAGGGTACAGGCATCCACCCTTCCAGATTGCACGTGTTCACATTAATAAAACCTAAACTTTAACGGGATTTAGAAAACCTACAAGGCTTTAAGCCAAAACAAATCATCTAAGGATAGATGATTGATTTTCAAAACGACTTTGTAACTTGTGTCTTTGTTTTGGTAATCACCTAAGGATAGGTGATGATATTGTTTTTGATAATCTAAACATAAGATAACTCGTGTTAGGGTCCAAGGAAGGTATAGTCTAGGTCAAAGCATTACTAATAACCTAATTCTCTATAACCATAAGCTCTGATACCAATCTTTCTGTAACACCCCGACCGCGTAAAAC
The DNA here is from genome assembly GCA_947069175.1 of Scalesia atractyloides. Taxonomy (NCBI): domain Eukaryota; kingdom Viridiplantae; phylum Streptophyta; class Magnoliopsida; order Asterales; family Asteraceae; genus Scalesia; species Scalesia atractyloides. Next base: position 67,246,674 of record CAMTDV010000023.1, read on the forward strand.
AACGTACCGCGGTGGAAACATCAGAAAGTCATGTAACAAAACTATTGTTCACAAGTCATGGAATTTAAAATTATGTTTGATTAAGTTAAATGTTTACATTGTCTTGGGACAAACAGAAACAACACATAAATAAATCGTCTTTCATGTTTTAAGTCTCTAAGGCGCGCGTCCATTCCGACGTGAAACATGCATCATATTATCAAGTATTGATTCCTGAAACATATGTGAAAAGAGGGTCAGCATAAAAAATGCCGGCGACTACATAGGTTTTGTGAGTGTGTCAAATTCATGGCTTTGTATACATATTTCAACACCTAGTCCGACTACAAGAGTCGTTAAGTGAAAAGCTCGTATTAAAAGTGTTTGATATTGCAATACAATTAACCAACTAAAACAAGTTGGTTAGAGTTGTGAAAACCTTGTAGCCATGAATCATGAGAAAAACATTTCTTTTGTAAAAACCTTGTAATAGATTGATGCAAAAGAAAATTTCGTACGGTTTATATCTTTAAGTGAAAATCATTGTGTAACATTGTTCAGAATCATTCCTCCGTGTTATAAATAAATCGTCTGGGTCATAAACCAATTGTCCATGTCATAAACAAATCGTCCGTGTTTTTAATTGTGAAAACTTTTGACCGTTCTTTAATGAACACATTCAAACCTGTGTTGACTATACTGCCAAAGGGTATCTTTAATAGACCACCAAAGGGTCTCTTTAACTAGACTAACAAATCAACAAATGATTTATTAATCAAAAACAGTTTCTGTCATTACCCAAACTTCCACCAAATCCAGTGAATAGTCCGATAATGGGATTGTCAGTCCTATAGTACCATAACTTCCTATTGGTCGGCTCGGCCAAAGCTAATGAATGTCATTCGTGTTATGGATAACGCATCAACAAGTTGTTCACATTATTGAAATTGTATTGTTTTATATATGAACCATAGACATTGTTTTGAAAAAACGAAAAGATTTAGCACATATGAGTCACCCCAAAACATTTGCAAAACGTAAAAGGGGAACTGTGTACTCACTTTGAAAATAATTTGGTATATATAAAACATGTATATTGTTTTGAAATCTTGAAAATAATTACAGGCACATATGAATCACCTCAAATCATTTAGAAAATGTAAAAGATGGGAACTATGTACTCACTTGGGATTGTGAAAGTGTTCTTGATCAACGGAATAAACAAAACGCAAACGTGTCCTAATGTGTCAGATAAATATGTTAGCGTGTCGGGACTACAAATGGAGATCAGATAGAACGAAGTCTTATAAACCAAACGAGTGTTGGAACTCATGTGATATGGTTTACCAAACTTAATATTTTGATTTGGAAAGGATCCTAAGTGCTTTTGACCCATTATGACTTGTTAAGGTAGTTTATGCTACTTTAACGGGTCATTAGGGTAAACGCGTGATCATCCAATGATAAGTCTTAAATGCCCCAAACATGTTTGAAAATGTTATAACATCAGTTTATATGTTAAAAATTTGGTTACATGTGTTTAAAATAGATTTATGCGCAAAAGGGCAATTTGTTCATCATTTTTTTTGAACATAGAAGTAACTTATCATACAACTAACCAAACGATGTGACCATAAGGTATAACCTCAGTAGGTTATTCCCTATACAACTATGGTCAAAAATATGTGTTTGGTCGGATCCTAAGATCGACCAAACGGGTCGATTCGAAAATCAAAGCGATGGCCAAGACCGCTCGACTTACCACCCTAAATAAGCACTAAACTAGAAGTGACGAGTTAGATATGTCAAAATATGTTTAACTAAGTTTATAAAACTGATTTGGTATCAAAACTTGGTGTTTTGATACCCGAAAATAGTGTCGTCATAAAATTCACTTCATGCGCATTTTTGACCGAAACTTTGACTCGTCACTTCGACTACTAAACGTGGTAATCAGAAGGTGAAATCGTTAGGGATTATAACCTTCGTGATTATGATCACATTGCAAAGTTCAGTTGAACTTTGACTTGACCAAATATGGTCAGAACCAAAAGTTAATCAGGAAGCAAATTGTTCGACTTTTAGCTCAAAATAGATAAAATAAATAAAGAACTAGGAAGAGTAATTACTCGTGTTGAAGAACACTTTCAGAACTCAAGATAGGCGCTTCCAAAGGCTGGAAACAAGCTCCAAGAAGGATAGAAAGAAGAACTTCACACTTTGCTTTGAAGTGTTTTGAAGTAGTGTATGAAAAAAATGGATTAGTGTCCTAACATGTGTCAACACCAAATTAAGGAGGTGATGACAAGTTTCCTCAAGCATGGATTAGTGTCCTAACATGTGTCAACACCAAATTAAGTGTGGCAAAATGAGTGCTAGGTGTCAAAAATTGGAGATAGGTGGCAAAATTGGTGAAGAAGTAAAAGTATTTATTATTTTTTTTTGACATTTTTTACCTTTGGACTTGTATTTTCACTTGTTTGCCACATTTTACCCTTTTAACCTAACATTTAGGTTATATAAAGGTGTTAAGATATGTGTAACTTGGATTATGCCCGAAAATGTCATGGATGTCGGTTCGTACGGTTACACGTTTTGCAAAAATGCGTTAAACGCTTTAACGAACATGAAAATGATCGAAATTGTGCAACAATTGACATTTTTGCATTCTCATCAATGAAACAAGATTTTGTTGAATACAAAATTATTTTAAAACAAAACACAGAGTTTCATTGAATATGAAATTGTTTGTAATTGTGCAATGATTGAAAAGTCATAAATGTCACATCTATTAACGAATATGTTAGACCTCATGCTCAGAACCGGTTTGTAAATGACCGAAGTGGGTCACCCCCCAAATTTCAACATCAAAGACTACATTCAGTTAACCAACCATGATCATTCTCAATAAACAACAAAGCTCCTAGTTTTGGTAGGAATTTGGAGACTCCAAGAAATCAAAATTACGGATATCAAAACCATGGAAGCCGAAGTTTTAGAAATTCTCGATATAACAACAGATCGTCAACCCCGTATAGACCTCAATTTCCTGGGATACACTCCAACAGCTTCAGAAATTAAATGTAGGACAAAGTGGTAGTGATGGTTATCTGTAGTAGTTTTCGTATGTAGACGAAATGGGATGCCCCAAGACTATCATGGCTTGGGTCCTACATTCTAACTGATTTCCTTATTTGTAAGTGTAGGAGCAGCTGAAGAGGGCAATCTATATTTGGTATATCGATAGTGGTTGTTCGAGACACATGACAGGGAATAAGGAGTTGTTGAATAATCTAAAACAAATTCGTGGAGGATATGTTCATTTTTGTGACATTTGTGCCATTTCAATCATTGCACAATTAGAAACAATTTTGTATTAAATGAAACCTATTTCCAAATAATTTTGTATTCAATAAAATCTTGTATTTTATTGATGAGAATGCAAAAATGTCAATCGTTGCACAATTTCGATCATTTTGGTGTTCGTTAAAGCGTTTTACGCGTTTTGCAAAACGTGTAACCGTACAACCGAACGAACCAACATTCACGACATTTTTGGCATAATACAAGTTACACATGTCTTAACACCTTTATATAACCTAAATATTAGGTTAAAGGGGTTAAAAATGGCAAACAAGTGAAAATACAAGTCCAATGGCCAAAAATGTCAAAAAAATAATAAATATTTTTGCTTCTTCACCAAGTTTGCCACCTATCTCCAATTTTTGACACCTAGCACTCACTTTGCCACACTTAATATGGTGTTGACACATGTTAGGACACTAATCCACACTTTAGGACACTTGTCCTCACCTCCTTAATCCTAAAATACTATAAATACCCCATGATTCTTCCATTTCTTTCACACCACTTTAAAACACTTCAAAGCAAAGTGTGAAGTTCTTCTTTCTATCCTTCTTGGAGCTTGTGTCCAACATTTGGAAGCCTCCTATCTTGAGTTCTAAAAGTGTTCTTCAACACGAGTAAGTACTCTTCCTAGTTCTTTAATTTTTTTAGCTATTTTGAGCTAAAAGTCGAAACAGTTTGGCAACCTGATTGACTTTTGGTTCCGACCATATTTGGTCAAGTAAAAGTCCAATTGAACTTTGAAACGTGATCGTAATCACCAAGGTTATAATCCCTAACGATTTCACCTTCTGATTACCACGTTTACTAGTCGAAGTGACGAGTCAAAGTTTCGGTTAAAAATGCGCATGATGTGCATTTTACGACGAAACTATTTTCAGGTATCAAAACACCAAGTTTTCATGCCAAATCAGTTTATAAACTTAGTTAGACATATTTTGACATGTCTAACTCGTCACTTCTAGTTTAGTGCTTATTTACGGTCGTAAGTCAAGCGGTCTTGACCACCGCTTTGACTTTCGAATCCGACCCGTTTGGTCAATCTTAGGATCCGACCAAACACATATTTGTGACCACAGTTGATAGAGAATAACCTACTGAGGTTATACGTTATGGTCATGTCGTTGGTTAGTGTTATGATAAGTCACTTCTATGTTCTTTAAAAAAAGACCAAAATGCCCTTTTGCACATAAATCTATTCTAAACACATGTAACCTGATTTTTGACATATAAACTGATGTTATAACATTTTCAAACATGTTTGGGCTTTTAAGACTTATCATAGGACATGTTTAAACATCTGATCACGTGTTTACACTAATGACCCATTAAAGTAGCGTAAACTACCTTAACGAGTCATAATGGGTCAAAAGCACTTAGGATCCTTTCCAAATCAGAATGTTAAGTTTGTTAAACCGTATCACATGAGTTTCAACACTCATTTGGTTTGTAAGACTTCATTCTTTCCGATCTCCCGTTTGTAGTCTTGACACGCTAACATATTTATCTGACACATTAGGACACGTTTGAGCTTTGGTTATTCCGTTGATCAAGACCACTTTTGCAATCCCAAGTGGGTACATAGCCCCCCCTCTTTTATATTTTCAATTGTTTTGGGGTGATTCATATGTGCCTATAATTATTTTCAAGATTTGAAAACAATATACATGGTTTATAAATACAAAATGATTTTCAAAGTGAGTACATAGTTCCCCTCTTTTATGTTTTGCAAATGTTTTGGGGTGACTCATATGTGCTAAATCATTTTCAAGTTTTCAGAAAACCAATGTCTATGGTTTATATATAAAACAACATGATTTCAATAATGTGAACAACTTGTTGATGCGTTATCCATAACATGAATGATATTCATTAGCTTTGGCCGAGCCGACCAATAGTATGTTATGGTACCATAGGACTAACAATCCCATTATCGGACTGTTCGCTAGATTTGGTGGAAGTTTGAGGAATGACAGAAACTGTTTCTGATTAACAAATCAATTGTTGATTTGTTAGTTTAGTTAAAGAGACCCTTTGGTGGTCTATTAAAGATACCCTTTGGTGGTATAGTCAACAAAGGTTTGAATGTGTTCATTAAAGAACGATCAAAAGTTTTCACAATTAAAAACACGGACGATTTTGTTATGACATGGACAATTAATTTATGACACGGACGATTGATCTATAACACGGACAAATGGTTTATAACACAGACAAATTGTTTTGAACCATGTCATGAAATGATTTTCACTTAAAGATATAAACCATACGAAGTTTTCTTTTGAATCAATATATTACAAGGTTTTTACAAAAGAAATGTTTTTATCAAGATTCATGGCTACAAGGTTTTCACAACTCTAACCAACTTGTTTAGTTGGTTAATTGTATTGCAATATCAATACTTTTGATACAAGGTTTTCACTTAACGACTCTTGAAGTCGGACGAGGTGTTGCAATATGTATACAAGGCCATGAATTTGACCCACTCACAAAACCTATGTACTCGCTGGCATTTTTTTATGCTGACTCTCTTTTCACATATGTTTCAGGAATCAATACTTGATAATATGATGCATGCTTCACATAGGAATGGACGTGGGCCTTAGTGACTTAAAACATGAAAGACAATTTATTTATCTATTGTTTCTTTTTATCCTAAAACAATGTAAACATTTAACTTAATCAAACAAAATTTTTAAATTTCATGAGTTGTGAAACAATAATTCTGTGACATGACTCCCCGACGTTTCTGCCGTGGTTCGTTGTTTTGCGCGGTCGGGATGTTACAGGAAGATTGGTATCAGAGCTTATGGTTATATGGAATTGGGTTATTAGTAATGCTTTGACCTAGAATATAACATTCCTAGGACCCTAACATGAGTTATCTTGCATTTAGATTATTAAGACAATGCCATCACCTATCCTTAGGTGATTACCAATAGAAATATACAAGTTACAAATCCGTTTTGAAAATCAATCATCTATCCTTAGATGATTTGTTTTGGCTTAAAGCCTTGTAAGTTTTCTAAATCCCGTCAAAGTTTGGGTTTTATTAATGTGAACACGTCCAATCTGGAAGGGTGGATGCCTGTACCCTGAGTTTTCTGTCTAAGGCTAGAGTGTTCGTACAATCCGCATCATCGGACCAGTCAATCTTACCTGGGAACTCTTGGGGTGAGTGTCCACTTATAGGCTAAAGCAAGTCTTCGCGATACATTATAAAGACCCATTTACTTTGAGTTAGTCACCGTTTGTTGTTTGTTTGTTTTTAGGTAACGAACGAATGACCACCATCCTTACATTTTGTCGATATTTCTAACATCTCTCTTGATTATCCAATGTCAGTCCAACATATTTTCCCTCTTGTTCTTCTATGGATGCCTAGAACTAAACTAGGAAAACCCTTAACAGTGGAAATAGCTAGAGGTGAACCCCTTGTGCTCGACTATGTCATTCGTAGTTGCCAATTGAACTTGGATAACCACATTTTTCCCATTGACCGCACACCAACGCAACTCGGGAGTTTTGACAACATCATAGGAATGGATTGGTTAACCAAACACCATGTTGAGCTGATCTGTACCGATAAGGTTGTTCGTATACCTCTTGCTTCTGTCGGAACCTTAGAAGTTCACAGAAAGAAACCCTCTAGTAGCCTAAAACTCATGACCTATACCCAGGACCAAAAATACCTACGAAAGAATTATGTAGCCTTCTTGGCACATATCGTAGAGGAAAAAGGCAAGGGAAAAACTGTTCAGGACATCCCCATTCTTCGGGAATATCCTGAGGTGTTGCCTGTAGAACTACCTGGTTTACCCCCAATTTGTCAAGTTGAGTTTCGTATTGACCTTGTACCTGGTGCCAACCCAATTGCTAAATCTCCTTATCGTCTTGCACCGTCTGAAATGGAAGAGTTGTCAAAGCAACTCCAAGAACTTTCAGACAAGGGATTCATTCATCCAAGCTTTTCACCTTGGGGCGCTCCTGTCCTATTCATGGAAAAGAAGGATGGATCATTCCGTATGTGTATCGATTATCGTGAGCTCAACAAACTCACAATCAAAAATCGATATCCCTTACCTCGCATTGATGATATCTTTGATCAGCTACAAGCTGTGACCTACTTTTCAAAGATTGATCTGCGTTCTGGGTATCATCAACTTCGTGTACTCAAAGAAGATATTACCAAGACAACTTTTCGCACTCGATACGGCCATTACGAGTTCACTTTCATTCCTTTTGGTTTGATGAATGTTCCTGCTGTCTTCATGGACTTAATGAATAGGGTTTTTTAAACCTTATTTAGACAAGTTCATCATTGTTTTCATCGACGACATCCTCATTTATTCTAAGTCTCGTGCCGATCACGAACAACATCTTCGTCTAACGATGGAACTCTAAAGAAAGAACAACTTTACGCCAAATTTTCCAAATGTGAATTATGGCTAAGCGAAGTTCCATTTTTGGGACACATTGTTAACGAACAAGGTATACATGTAGATCCCACCAAAATCAGTGCGATTAGGGATTGGAGTACACCTACTACTCCTACCGAAGTTCGTTCATTTCTTGGTCTTGCAGGATACTATCAACGATTCATCACGAACTTTTCAAAAATCACGGTTCCCCTCACCACTTTGACTCAGAAGAATAAATCTTTCGAGTGGGGACCCAAACAAGAGGAAGCCTTTCAAACATTGAAACAAAACTCTGTAATGCTCCTGTTTTATCTTTACCCGACGGCAACGATGAATTCGTTGTCTATGGTGACGCATCAAACCTAGACCTTGGTTGTGTTCTCATGCAAAGAGACAAAGTATAGCCTATGCGTCAAGACAATTGAAAATCCATGAGAAGAACCACACAACTCATGATCTTGAGTTAGGAGTCGTGATTTTTCCTCTCAAAATTTGGAGACACTACCTTTACGGTACAAAATGTGTGGTTTTCACTGACCACAAAAGTCTCCAACACATATTCAATCAAAAGGAGCTTAACATGAGACAACGACGATGGGTCGAACTTCTGAACGACTACGACTGCGAGATTCGCTACCATCCTTGTAAGGCGAATGTTGTGGCTGATGCGCTTAGGCGTAAGGAACGTGTCAAACTTCATTGTGTTCGAGTTCAATCTGATATACAGACACGTATCCTTCAAGCACAACATACATGTGTGACCCAAAGCTTGTTGAAAAATGAGCTGCCACAAAATCTCGAACTTCAACTGGAAATAAAAGAGAACAAATTACTCTACTACAAAAATCGTTTGTGGATTCCTAGTCAAGACAATCTCCGCACCTTATTGATGGACGAAGCTCATAAGTCTCATTATTTAATCTATCCTGTTGCAGACAAAATGTATAAGAATCTCCGTACCCAGTATTGGTGGTCCGTTATAAAGAAGGACATTTACTTATATGTGTCTAATGCCTAAGTTGTCTTAAAGTTAAGGCCGAACATCAATGCCCATCTGGTTTACTTGAGCAACCACAAATACCGGTATGGAAGTGGGAGAACATTGCAATGGATCTCGTCACTAAACTACCGCGCACACCTAGAGGTCATGATGCCATTTGCGTAATCATCGATCGTCTAACAAAGTCAACACATTTTTTGGCAATTCGTGAGGATCTATCTGCTGACAAACTCGCCAAGATCTACGTTGATGAGATTGTATCTCGTCATGGTGTTCCTTTGAACATCATATCCGATCGAGATGCTCGATTCTCATCTCACTTTTGGAAGACCATGCAATCTGCCATGGGAACCAAACTCAATCTAAGCACTGCTTATCATCCTCAAACAGATGGACAATCTGAAAGGACAATTCAAACACTGGAGGATATGCTTAGAGCATGTGTGATTGACTTTGGTGGTAGTTGGGATTCGCACTACCATTGGTCAATTCTCCTACAACAATAGTTATCACACCAGCAACAATATGGCGCCTTTCGAAGCTCTATACGGTCGAAAATGTCATTCACCTGTCTGCTGGAATGAGGTCGGTGAAGCTCAGCTCACTGGGCCTGAACTCATTCACGACACAATAGACAAAGTTAAGAAAATTCATGATAACCTTCTGACAGCTAGAAGCCGTCAAAGAGTTATGCGGACAAACGACGCAAGCCCTTGGAATTCCAAGTTGGTGATCACGTCCTTGTCAAGGTATCCCCTTGGAAAGGTGTGATTAGATTTGGAAAGAAAGAAAAACATGCACCACGATATATTGGACCATTCAAGATCGTTGAGAGAATCGGAAAGGTGGCTTACCGACTTGAGCTACCTCCTGAACTTGGTAATATTCACCCAACATTCCACGTGTCCAATTTGAAAAAGTGTTTAGTCGATACAAATCTCCACATTCCCCTCGACAAAATTCACATTGAAGACACTATGCACTTTGTCGAGAAACCTGTGGAAATAGTGGACCGTGAAGTCAAGAAACTCAAGCGTAGACGTATACCCATAGTTCACAAAGTTTCCTCTAATTAAATTTACTTGGGAATCCAAACGTGGCCTAGAATTTACTTGGGAATGAGAGGATCAGATGAAAGCGAAATATCCGCATCTGTTTCACAAAGTTTCCTCTAATTAAATTTCGAGACGAAATTTCCAAAAGTAGGGGAGAATGTGACATTTGTGCCTTTTCAATCATTGCACAATTAGAAACAATTTCATATTCAATGAAACTTTGTGTTTTATTTCCAAATATTTTTGTATTCAATAAAATCTTGTATTTTATTGATGAGAATGCAAAAATGTCAATGTTGCACAATTTCGATCATTTTCGTGTTCGTTAAAGCGTTTTACGCATTTTGCGAAATGTGTAACCGTATAACCGAACGAACCTACATCCATGACATTTTCGGACATAATACAAGTTACACATATCTTAACACCTTTATATAACCTAAATATTATGTTAAAGGGGTTAAAAATGGCAAACAAGTGAAAATACAGGTCCAAGGGCCAAAAATGTCAAAAAATAATAAATATTTTTGCTTCTTCATCAAGTTTGCCACTTATCCCCAATTTTTGACACCTAGCACTCACTTTGCCACACTTAATATGGTGTTAACACATGTTAGGACACTAATCCACACTTGAGGACACTTGTCATCACCTCCTTAATCCTAAAATACTATAAATACCCAATGATTCTTCCATTTTTTTTTACACCACTTTAAAACACTTCAAAGCAAAGTGTGAAGTTCTTCTTTCTATCCTTCTTGGAGCTTGTCTCCAACATTTGGAAGCCTCCTATCTTGAGTTTTAAATGTTCTTCAACACGAGTAAGTACTCTTCCTAGTTCTTTAATTTTTTTAGCTATTTTGAGCTAAAAGTCGAACAGTTTGGCAACCTGATTGACTTTTGGTTCTGACCATATTTGGTCAAGTCAAAGTTCAATTGAACTTTGAAACGTGATCATAATCACCAAGGTTATAATCCCTAACCATTTCACCTTCTGATTACCACGTTTACTAGTCGAAGTGACGAGTCAAAGTTTCGGTCAAAAATGCGCATGATGTGCATTTTACGACGAAATTATTTTCAGGTATCAAAACACCAAGTTTTGATACCAAATCAGTTTTATAAACTTTGTTAGACATATTTTGACATGTCTAACTCGTCACTTCTAGTTCAGTGCTTATTTAGGGTCGTAAGTCGAGTGGTCTTGACCACCTCTTTGACTTTCAAATCCGACCCGTTTGGTCAATCTTAGGATCCGACCAAACACATATTTATGACCATAGTTGTATAGGGAATAACCTACTGAGGTTATACGTTATGGTCATGTCGTTGGTTAGTGTTATGATAAGTCACTTCTATGTTCTTTATAAAAAGACCAAAATGCCCTTTTGCACATAAATCTATTCTAAACACATGTAACCTGATTTTTGACATAAAAACTGATGTTATAACATTTTCAAACATGTTTGGGCTTTTAAGACTTATCATAGGACATGTTTAAACATCTGATCACGTGTTTACACTAATGACCCGTTAAAGTAGCGTAAACTACCTTAACGAGTCATAATGGGTCAAAAGCACTTAGGATCCTTTCCAAATCAGAATGTTAAGTTTGTTAAACCGTATCACATGAGTTTCAACACTCATTTGGTTTGTAAGACTTCATTCTTTCCGATCTCCCGTTTGTAGTCTTGACACGCTAACATATTTATCTGACACATTAGGACACGTTTGAGCTTTGTTTATTCCGTTGATCAAGACCACTTTTGCAATCCCGAGTGGGTACATAGCCCCCCCATCTTTTACATTTTCAAATGTTTTAGGGTGATTCATATGTGCCTATAATTATTTTAAAGATTTCAAAACAATATAGATGGTTAATAAATACAAAATGATTTTCAAAATGAGTACATAGCTCCCCTCTTTTATGTTTTGCAAATGTTTTGGGGTGACTCGTTTTCAAGTTTTCAAAAAAACAATGTCTATTGTTTATATATAAAACAATACGATTTCAATAATGTGAACAACTTGTTGATGCGTTATTCATAACACGAATGACATTCATTAGCTTTGGCCGAGCTGACCAGTAGTATGTTATGGTACCATAGGACTGACAATCCCATTATCAGACTGTTCACTGGATTTGGTGGAAGTTTAGGTAATGACCGAAAATGTTTCTGTTAAAGAGACCCTTTGGTGGTCTATTAAAGATACCCTTTGGTGGTATAGTCAACAAAGGTTTGAATGTGTTCATTAAAGAACGATCAAAAGTTTTCACAATTAACAACACGGACGATTTTGTTTATGACATGGACAATTGATTTATGACACGGACGATTGATATATAACACGGACAAATGGTTTATAACACGGACAAATTGTTTTGAACAATGTCACGCAATGATTTTCACTTAAAGATATAAACCATACAAAGTTTTCTTTTGAATCAATCTATTCCAAGGTTTTTACCAAAGAAATGTTTTTGTCAAGATTCATGGCTACAAGGTTTTCACAACTCTAACCAACTTGTTTAGTTAGTTAATTGTATTGCAATATCAAACACTTTTGATACGAGGTTTTCACTTAACGACTCTTGAAGTTGGACGAGGTGTTGCAATATGTATACAGGCCACGAATTTGACCCACTCACAAAACCTATGTACTCACCGGCATTTTTTTATGCTGACTCTCTTTTCACATATGTTTCAGGAATCAATACTTGATAATATGATGCATGCTTCACGTAGGAATGGAAGCGAGACTTAGTGACTTAAAACATGAAAGACAATTTATTTATGTGTTGTTTCTGTTTATCCCAAAACAATGTAAACATTTAACTTAATCAAACAAAATTTTTAAATTTCATGCATTGTGAAACAATAGTTCTGTGACATGACTCCCCGATGTTTCCACCGCGGTTCGTTGTTTTACGCGGTCGGGGTGTTATAATTTTGATGGTTTATTTTTAAAGAAAATCCAAAACATCTGAAATTGTTAAAAATGAAGTTGTGATTGAGATAGAGGGGAAATGATAGTACATCGGTTAGTCGTATTCAATGCAGAATTTTTGATAATATAATATAGTCTAACAGTTAACTGTAACAGCTGCATTATATGTTACTTCGGTAGGTTTTACGCATTAAATAAGAACCTTCTTTTGGTATATAAACATAATAAACTGTGTAACTTGTGTGTTATATCTCTATGATATATGGTCTTGGTACCGTAATCTCATTTGATAAATTACCAAACTTTTGAGATACTAGGTCTTTATGTTTGTTAAATCTCTAGGGTATTATACTTGGTCTTTTGATTTTGCGTAAGCAATGTCCTAGACCTCGTATAATGTTTTGCTAAGTGTTTTGTTTGTGCTCAAACCACCTTGCAGGATTTCTTTTCTGCCACAACAATCATCACCGGATGATTTGTTTGAAGTTGTCATCACCGGATGTACAAATCGCATATCAATGCTACCACCGGGTACATAATATAAACTACCAAAATTCTACAGAAAAAGATACCAAACGTTGGTACAACACCTTTAAGTCGAGCCTTCATCTCTATGTCTGTGTGATGGCACTAACCTAGGCTCTCAAGGTATCGCATTTAGCCGGATACAAGGATTTTTTCAAATACACTTACTTGTAAGATGCAATGTTTGGTAGTTTTGATACGGGAGTATACTCTGAGGTGGGTAAACATATTTACAATCCGAAATTAATACACTTAACGCATATCTTGAAAGTAGTGTTCGAAAGCGTTTTAAAGCTTAGTGTTCGAAAACTGTTAATATTATTCTAAGTGCTTAATCTGAATCCTCTGATCTTGTGTTGGATATTGACAGAACAACCGATATGATCTCCTCGTTCCGACTTCACAAAAATATACATAGTGTATATATTCTCTTAGTGTTAGTTTCCTTTTATTAGTCAAAAATGAAAACATCAAAAATATTTGTCATTCTTGTTTCTTTGTGTGAGCTTATCATCCTAAATACTCTGCGGGGTTGTGAATATTCTTTTAATAACATATTAAATATCAGGTTAGGTAATAAAACAGGTCTTCTTCTATGAAAATTGGTCGTGTGAGATTTATCTAAGTGTGGATGTTTTCTCGTCAAAATTACAGTGTACTGGTAAAATGATGAATAGTTGTGAAATCATTCAAAGTTTAAAATTAAAAGTGAAAGTTATGATAAAGTCTAAGCGATTTTGGATCCGGGTTTTCAAAATCTCTTTATATCTTGTCCGGGTTTAAAGTAAAGAGTCGCTTTGCTCTGTGTTTATAGATGTAAGTTGGGCTCCGGATTTGGACTCTATGTCCGGAGTCATAACTGGTTCCGGATTTGACAAAAGGTTAAATTGGTTCCGAGTTTTGGCTAATAGTTAATTGTTTTCGAACTTACCTCTCCACAGCAGTTTCGTTCTATCGAGGTTGTCTAGGGTATCGTATGGATTTCTGGTTCTATAAAAGATTACAATGGTTGGTTCATCAATATTATATCCTCACTCTAGTTCACTCTCTCTCAAAAACCCACTTTCCAAAACCTTTGTTCTTGTAAATTTTTTTGTGAAGTCCAATATTTTAGTTCATCCTAGCATCTTAAAGTCTCAGGTATGTGTCTTCACTCATAATCTTCTTCATCTTCACAAGATTTGGTAATGTAATGTTGTCTAGGGCTTGTATTACCTTCTTAAACTTAGTGTTTATGGTTGAATGTTGAATGTATGATGAAGTTAAGGTTATATGTTTGAAGATATTTGTGACTTGAATGACTTGATGCTTATCGTTGATTTGTGTTAGGGTTTAGGATTCAAAATTTGGGGGTTTTGTATCATCTTCAAAAACTTGTTGCTCTTGATAATGGGTTTGATTTTTGAAGGTTGTGAGTGATTTTATAGATGATTTCGCTTTGTTTGGATGATAATTTGCTTGTCTCTGTTGAAAATAGGTCTATTTTATTTAATTATATGCTTGCTTGTTCAATTTTTTAAAGAAGGGTATGTTGTTGTTCTTGGCGGGAGTTTTGGATAGTATCTTCATGAGGAACATAAAGAGTCTTTGAAATTGTAACTTTTTGATCTTGTCAAAGTTTTGTGGATTATGTTTTTTTGTATTTCGGAGAAACTTGGATTCCTCTCCGTAAGTTCGGAGAGTTCTTTTCTCAGCTTTGATGAAGAAATACAATTTTTTAAGGTTTCTTCCAGATTTATCTTTGGAAATTAGTTTCCGGGTTTCAATAATCTCGGTGTATCTGTTATCCGGGTTATTATATGTTCCTGATTGAACCGTAAATAGAGTCTCGGGATTCCAGAGTTGAGTATAGTTTCTGGGTTTTAGAAGCTTAAATGTTTTTGGATTTGACCTCATATATTAAAACCTTTCCGGTTTTTATATCTAACTGATATGTTCCAGGTTTTCAAAAGATAGATAATTTTCCGGGTTTTTCACTATGTTCTGGATTTTTCAGTTCTATAGTTTTTCCGATTTTAATATGTTCCAGAGTTAACTAGCTTTATCCGTCTCCTAGTTTAGAAAAAAACTGATGTATTTCAACAGTTCTCTCTGTGTTTAGACAAACTGATTTTAACTAGCTTCATCTGTTTTTTTGGGGTCTGTCTATTCCGGTTTGTTCTCTGGAGATGTTAGTAGAATAAATTTTAGAAGTTACAATCGCATAGTAATAGTTGTTATCTGGGTGACTTCTACAATTTGTATGCTATTTAAATCTTTAACAATTCTGATGCACTTGTTACTGGTATGATTTTATGCATCACACATATGGAAGATCAACTAGTTGATTATCATGCTGAGCAACACGGAGCACAACCTGCAGCTGCAGCAGCTCCGCCTGGTCCTATACGGGAGTTCTTTGGCAAACATAATCAGATTGCCATACTTAATGAAAATGTTTGTGGTGCTGCTAACTACGCTCTGATTATACGTTTTCTATGAGGTTCGAGAATTGTTTTCACGATTTCTGAAGATGTACATCAAGTGAGATCGTATATTCAAATTTTTTAGTGTACGGTCAAACTATGGGAAATACAATTGAAGCTACTGTAAATGGAAATAAAATTATTATCATGAAAGCCGTTATTCATGCGGCTTTACGGTTTGGTAATTTGGATCATGGTGAAACTTCTTATGCTAAGGATATTCGTGAATGGGGTGCTCGAGCTTTTGGATATGTACGTTCTTTTTGGTCCAAACAGATATTCAAAGGTATGATTATTGGGCAACGGAAGTACTTCTATCATGTGTTGATGCAGTGCATGGCTCCTCGGAAATCCGATACAGATGAGATGGGACACGAACTCCTATCACCTAGTTCTGCAGGTGTTTCAAACTCATCTCGCACTTTCAATCAACCATACAATTTTTCTGGTATGATTCTTTGGGTGTTTCAAACTCATCTCGCACTGTTGGCCAATGACAAACGGTTGATGATTCTTTATCCGAGATTTCTTACGATGGTCTTTCGTCACCTTATGCCGAACCTACCACTCGATAATCAGTTACCTGCTTATGCTCATACTCCCATGCGTCGGTATATCTTAAATGATTGTGAAGGCGCAAGTGAGACAAAGCATGCAACTGTACTTCTTGTTCCTCATCCTCTGCTTTGTGCAATAGTTCAAGATAACTACAATCCCAAAAATGATCAGACATGGATTAATATCCGAAATGGGGTTGCAGAAATCTTTGGAGTTGTGGTAGATGAGGGTGCTCCTCAGGATGATTAACATTCAGTGGTTGTTCAACCTCAGGTTAATCTTCAACAACCACCAGTCAATGAACCTGTGCAAGAAACCAGAGGTGAACATGTTGTAGAAGAAGTGTTTGTTGAAAATGTTGTTATTGATGAACCAGTTGATGATGTCATGACAGAAGAGAACATTGTTCAGGATGAGTAGCCAGTTGTTACTTCTTCGGCACCAATTGTTGCTGATCTTTTGATTCTAGAGCTTGTTGCGGCTCTGGAAGCTAGTCCATCTTCTCGTATTGTAGAAAAAGGAAAGAGGAGTATTGCTGACTCAGATGATGATATGTTGACAGAAAGGTAGTATCTCTAGTTGGTACAAAAGGATTTGCGAAACAGAATTTTGCCTGATAAGAAAGAACAACTTAACCTATTCTGAGCCAAACTAACTTCCTTCGGTCCCTCTTCCGAATGTGGACTACGTTTAGCGGGTTGGAATAACAAGTTAAATGGTTTAGATTCTATTACTTTAAGCTTTTATTCAGATGATGATAATGATGATGACTGTTATCCTACTGATACTGAGGCAGTTCGTTTTACACTGCCAATCAGGACATACAGCATCGAAGGGTCATTGAAAGATCTTTGAAGCTGCTCCAGTTGAAACTTCTTTTGGTGTAGTCATTACTTCAGTTACTAGTGGTCTTACCATTTTGGGAAGATCAGTTTCTCTTCCGTCGATTACTGCTCCGTTACTAGTTACTTCTTCTATGGAGTCCATTAGTATTTCTACTTCTATGGAAACTTCTAATCCAATGATGTCTTCTCCCATTCCAACCACTCCTCTGTTTGGATACTTTCTTCTTTGATGGGTTCTTGTAATTTGCTTGCATCCTCAGGAAGTACTGTTGCTTCAACTCAAAGTATTGTACTACCATGTTCTGCTACTGCTCAACGTTCTTCGAAACCTACTAGGTCTAAGCAGACATCAACTAAGACCGGGCCGCCTAATGCTCGAAGTGTTCGTCCGAAGGTAGCTTTCGGTCCTACTCTTCTGTTACAGAAGAAGCAAAGTATGCACAGACCACCTTTCCTTAACCGTCTTGTCCAAGACCTTTTGGCTCTAGACCTACAGCATCTGCTTCTCTTCCAAGACCTCCGGGCACAGTGTATGTTGGTGAAGGGCAAAAATTTCCTGGTTTCGTTCGAAATTAGTTTCTAGATGTTTGTCAAAGTCTTGAAAGAACATTAGGAGCAAATTCAACATTAGCGAAAAGAGATCGAGTATTATAAGAAAAAGGATGCAATGAGGGATCAATAGATAACTCACTTGTTTCGTTTGTCCAAGAATCAGGGTATTCAGTTGGGTAATCTCATGAAACAGAATGCTTCCTCGTCTTCCCAACAAGAGACACTTGTCAAAGCTACTGATCAGATACATCAGATTATGATGGATCTTGTGAATCTCCTTGCTACTCAGGGGAGAATACGGTTTTACAAGTGCAAGCTAAATGCAAAATTGATGAGCTAAAGAAAATTCGTGATGATATTGACAAAGCAAGGATCCTGAAGTCGGTGTGTAGGGGGAGCAGCCAAGAAGCTCACTTGCTTCTAAAACATCAACCACTGCTAAGGCTGATGAGGAGTCTAATCAGGAGCTGGTGTTGGGGACACAAAGGTCCCATTGATGCTGATTCGGGTGATCTTTCTGATTCTGATGACCTTGCTGCTCAATTGGTTTTAGATGATGGCTACATTGTGGAAGGATTAGTAGAAGACTGGAAGTTAGACGATAATCTTGTTGGCAAGTTTGATTTCTTTGAAACGGGTAAAGGGAAAAGTATTGAGTATGAGTCACTGAAGGTGAACATGGATGATCTCAGAAGTTATGTATTTGGGGATTTTATGCCTGACGAAATCATGAATCCTATTTGAGTGCCTGAAGAGGTTCGTACGGTGGCTGATAAATGTTTCAAAGATCTTCCCGATGAGACTCAAAAGAGATATATTAACACCAGAAGTGAGTACAGGAGTTGGGATTTTGATGAGCAGCATAGCTTGGTCATGATCAAACGTACCGATGGAGTTCAATACTTTAGGCCATGGGTTAAATATTTATAGACTTTACCTACTCGTGATTTGCATCATCTATCTCAGCTGAATCTCAACAATCACACCAACATAGATAGTATTAGAGGTTTAGTCCCTCATTTGGTTGCTGAGAGTCGAGAAAGCAAGTGGAAACATTCAAGCCTGCCATTGGACGAGCCGTTAAGTCTAAAGATAAGTTCACGGGGAAACATGTGCTCAAAATTGTATATCCTCCTGCTAGATGCCTTCTAAAATTCCTATGCGTAGAGTTGATCTTGTAAGATTAAGAATATTTGCTATTGGTATCTTGATTGAAATATTGGGGAAGCGGTGAATACCAAAAAGAAAGTATCCGAAGAGATTCTACGGATTTTAGATCCAATCTGGCTTGTTAACTTGAATATAGAACATCTGAAAAAGCTACAACGTTTGCGTATATCTTACCTTGAAGAAGACCGTCCGCTGGCAAATCAATTTATCAAGGTAGTGTAGTTCTATGTGAAAAATCAAGTGTGGGTAGGTAGTGAATAGTCAAGCATGAATAAAGATTACAAGGTCAACATCAAAGATCCTGCACAGATCAAGGGGGAGTTTGTTACTGAACTTTGAGTGATAAGTGCAGTCTCTAACTTAGTTCAAGGGTTTTTGTGTAACTTTGTATATTTACTAATGTAGTCCGAATTTATTTGGTTTTGTCCGAGTTTTGTGCAGTCCGAACTAGGGTTTGTTCCCTAATACGAGTTTATGTGTATCATGTTGATTTGTTAGTCTAGTTAAAGAGACCCTTTGGTGGTCTATTAAAGATACCTTTTGGTGGTATAGTCAACACAAGTTTGAATGTGTTCATTAAAGAACGATCACAAGTTTTCACAATTAAAAACACAGACAATTTGTTTATGACATGGACAATTGGTTTGACATGGACGAATGGTTTATAACACAAATAAATGGTTTATAACATGGGCAAATGGTTTTAAACAATGTCACCCAATGAATTCACTTAAAAATATAAACCATACGAAGTTTTCTTTTGAATCAATCTATTACATGGTTTTTACAAAAGAAACATTTTGGTCAATTCATGGCTATAAGATTTTCACAACTCTAACCAACTTGTTTTAGTTGGTTAATTGTATTGCAATATCAAACACTTTTGATACGAGGTTTTTATTTAACGACTCTTATAGTCGAACGAGGTGTTGCAATATGTATACAAATCCACGAATTTGACACACTCATAAAACTTATTTTACTCACCAGCATTTTTATGCTGACTCTCTTTTCACATATGTTTCAGGAGTCAATGCTTGATAATATGATGCATACTTCAAGTAGGAATGGACGCGGGCCTTAGTGACTAAAAACATGAAAGAAAATTTATTCATGTGTTGTTTCTGTTTATCCTAAGACAATGTAAAAATTTAACTTAATAAAACAAAAATTTTAATTCTATTAGTTCAGAAACAATAGTTCTGTGACATGACTCCCCGACGTTTCCGTCGCGGTTCGTTGTTTTACGCGGTCGGAGTGTTACATAAAGACTGGTATTAGAGCTTATGGTTAAAAGGAATTAGGTTATTAGTAATGCTTTTACTTAGACTATAACCTTCCTAGGACCCTAACGCGAGTTATCTTGCGTCTAGATTCTTGAAAACAATACCATCACCATCCTTAGGTGACTACCAAAACAAATACACAAGTTACAAATTCGTTTTGAAAATCAATCATCTATCCTTAGATGATCTGTTTTGGCTTAAATACTTGTAAGTTTTAAAAATCCATCAAAGTTTGGATTTTATTAATGTGAACACATGCAATCTGGAATGGTGGATGCCTATACCCTAAGTTTTCTGTCTAAGGCTAGAGTGTTCATACAAATCCGCATTATCGGACTAGTCACTCTTACCTGGGAACTCTTGGGGTGAGTGTCCATTTATAGGCTGAAGCATGTCTTCGCGATACATTATAAAGACCCATTTACTTTGATTAGTCACTGTGTGTCGTTTGTTTGTTTTTATGTAACGAACGAATGACCACCATCTTTATATTTCGTCGATATTTTAACATATCTCTTGATTATCCAATGTCAATCTCACAAATTTCCCTCATGTTTTCTTCTAATAGAACATATTATTGCATTATAAAAAATAAATTCTGATAACAAAGTCATTAATGGTACGTTCCTTGTTAACAATCATCATGTTTCTATTCCTTTCGATTCAGGTGCCGATAGAAGCTTTATATCACTAGCCTTTGAACCTTTGCTTTCGATGCCTAAAACTAAACTAGGAAAACCCTTGACGGTGGAAATAGCTAGTGGTGAACCCCTTGTGATTGACTATGTCATTCGTAGTTGCCAATTGAACTTGGATAACCACCTTTTTCCCATTAACCTCACACCAATGCAACTCGAGACTTTTGACATCATCATAGGAATGGATTGGTTAACCAAACACCATGCTGAGGTGATCTGTTTCGACAAGGTTGTTCGTATACCTCTTTCGTCTAGAGAAACCTTAGAAGTTCATAGGAGAAACGCTCTAGTAGCCTGAAACTCACGACCTGTACCCAGGCTCAAAAATAGCTACGAAAGAATTATGTAGCCTTCTTGGCACATATCATAGAGGAAAAAGGCAAGGGCAAAACTGTTCAGGACATCCCCGTTGTTCGGGAATATCCTGAAGTGTTTCATGAAGAGCTACCTGGTTTACCCCCAATTCGTCAAGTTGAGTTTCATATTGACCTTGTACCTAGGGCCAACCCAATTTCCAAATCTCCTTACCGTCTTGCACCGTCTGAAATGCAAGAGTTGTCAAAGCAACTCCAAGAACTTTCCGACAAGGGATTCATTCGTCTGAGCTTTTCACCTTGGGGCGCTCCTGTGATATTCGTGGAAAAAAAGGATGGATCCTGCCGTATGTGTATTGATTATCGTGAGCTCAACAAACTTACAATCAAAAATCGATATCCCTGACCTCGCACTGATGATCTCTTTGATCAGCTACAAGGTGCAACCTGCTTTTCAAAGATTGATATGCGTTCTGGGTACCACCAACTTCCCAAGACTGCTTTTCACACTCGATACAACCATTACGAGTTCACTGTCATGCCTTTTGGTTTGACTAATGCTCCTGCCGTCTTCATGGACTTAATGAATAGGTTTGTAAACCTTATTTAGACACGTTCATCATTGTTTCCATCGACGACATCCCTCATTTATTCTAAGTCTCGAGCCGATCACGAACAACATCTTTGTCTAATGATGGAACTCCTAAAGAAAGAACAACTTTACGCCAAATTCTCCAAGTGTGAATTTTTGCTAAAAGAAGTTCAATTTTGGGACACATTGTTAACGAACAAGGTATACATGTAGATTCCGTCAAAATCAGTGTGATTAGGGATTGGAGTACACCTACTAGTCCTACCGAAGTTTGTTCATTTCTTGGTCTTGCTGGATACTATCGACGATTCATCGCGAACTTTTCAAAGATCGCGGTTCACCTCACCACTTTGACTCAGAAGAATAAACTGTTCGAGTGGGGACCCAAACAAGAGGAAGCCTTTCAAACACTGAAACAAAACTCTGTAACACTCCTATTTTTATCTTTACCCGACGGCAAGGACGATTTCGTTGTCTATTGTGACGCATCAAACCTAGGCCTTGGTTGTGTTCTCATGCAAAGAGAAAAAGTCATAGCCTTTGCGTCAAGACAATTGAAAATTCATAGGAAGAACTACACAACTCATGATCTTGAGTTAGGAGCCGTAGTTTTTGCTCTCAAAATTTGGAGACACTACCTTTATGGTACGAAATGTGTGGTTTTCACTGACCACAAAAGTCTCCAACACATATTCAATCAAAAGGAGTTAAACATGAAACAACGACGCTGGTCGAACTTCTGAACGACTACGACTGGGAGATTCGCTATCATCCTGGTATGGCGAATGTTGTGGCTGATACGCTTAGTTGTAAGGAACGTGTTAAACTTCATTGTCTTCGAGTTCAATCTAATATCCAGACATGTATCCTTCAAGCAAAACATACATGTGTGACCCAAAGCTTGTTGAAAAATGAGCTGCCACAAAATCTCGAACTTCAACTCGAAACAAAAGACAACGGATTACTCTACTACAAGAACCGTATGTGTATTCCTAGTCAAGACAATCTTCGCACCTTATTGATGGACGAAGCTCATAAGTCTCATTATTCAATCCATCCTAGTGCATAAAAAATGTATAAGGATCTCCGTACCCAGTATTGGTGGCCTGGTATGAAGAAGGACATTGCCTTGTATGTGTCTAAATGACTAACTTATCTTATAGTTAAGGCAGAACATCAACGCCCATCTATTATACTTGAGCAACCAGAAATACCAGTATGGAAGTGGGAGAACATTTGGATGGATCTCATCACTAAACAACCGCACACACCTAGAGGTCATGATGCCATTTGGGTAATCATCGATCGTCTAACAAAGCCAGCACACCTTTTGGCAATTCGTGAGGATCTATCTGCTGACAAACTCGCCAAGATCTACGTTGATGAGATTGTATCTCGTCATGGTGTTCCTTTGAACATCATATCCTATCGTGATGCTCAATTCTCATCTCACATTTGGAAGACCATGCAATCTGCCATGGGAACCAAACTCAATCTAAGCACTGCTTATCATCATCAAACGGATAGACAATCTGAAAGGACAATTCAAACACTAGAGGTATGCTTAGAGCATGTGTGATCGACTTTGGTGGTAGTTGGGATTCACATCTACCATTGGTCGAATTCTCCTACAATAATAGTTATCGCGCCAGCATCAATATGGCGCCTTTCGAAGCTCTATACGGTCAAAAATGTCATTCATCTGTTTGCTGGAATGAGGTCCGTGAAGCTCAGCTCACTGGACCTGAACTCATTCACGACACAAGAGACAAAGTCAAGAAAATTCGCGATAACCTTCTGACAGCTAGATGCCGTCAAAAGAGTTATGCGGACAAACAATGCAAGCCCTTGGAATTCCAAGTTGGTGATCACGTCCTTGTCAAGGTATTCCCTTGGAAAGGTGTTATTAGATTTGGAAAGAAAGGAACACTTGCACCATGATATATTGGACCATTCTAGATCGTTGAGAGAATCGGAAAGGTGGCCTACCGACTTGAGCTACATCCTGAACTTGGGAATATTCACCCAACATTCCACGTGTCTAATTTGAAAAAGTGTTTAGTCGATACAACCTCCACATTCCCCTCAACGAAATTCACGTTGATGACACTATTCACTTTGTCGAGAAACCTGTGGAGATATTGGACCGTGAGGTCAAGAAACTCAAGCGTAGACGTATACCGATAGTTCAAGTTCGCTGGGAATCCAAACGTAGCCCAGAATTTACTTGGGAATGAGAGGATTAGATGAAAGCGAAACATCCACATATGTTTTCACAAAGTTTCCTCTAATTAAATTTCGGGACAAAATTTCCAAAAGTAGGGGAAACTGTGACAATTGTGTCTTTTAATCATTGTACAATTACAAACAACTTTGTATTTAATGAAACCCTATGTTTTATTTTTGAAATTTGTATAATTATCTAAGACATTTTCACAATTTCATTTTTTTGCACGATTTCGAACCATAAAATTTTTTGTGAAAGTAATTCGTTAACTGACACTCAAACGCAGTCAGTTTAATGTGACGTACCCTCCAAAAAAGGACATAAGCTATACATACCCTGAATACCCTTTACATAACTTAGATATAAGTTTTGAAGGGTTAGATATGACAAAAACACGCTTATACAAGTCCATGGACTATTTTTGTCAAACTATGAAAGTTTGTTGGTCCGTATTCAACATACGAACCATGTGTATCAATCCAAATATTTTGTATTCAATAAAATCTTGTATTTTATTGATGAGAATGCAAAAATGTCAATCGTTGCACAATATAGATCATTTTGTGTTTGTTAAAGCATTTTACGCATTTTTACGAAACGCGTAACCGTACAACCGAACGAACTGACATCCATGACATTTTTGGACATAATCCAAGTTACACATGTCTTAAAACCTTTATATAACCTAAATATTAGGTTAAAGGGGTTAAAATGGTAAACAAGTGAAAATACAAGTCCAAGGGCCAAAAATGTCAAAAAAATAATAAATATTTTTGCTTCTTCACCAAGTTTGCCACCTATGTCCAATTGTTGACACCTAGCACTCATTTTGCCACACTTAATTTGGTGTTGACACATGTTAAGACACTAATCCACACTTGAGGACACTTGTCATCACCTCCTTAATCCTAAAATACTATAAATACCCCATGATTCTTCCATTTTTTTCACACCACTTAAAACACTTCAAAGCAAAGTATGAAGTTCTTCTTTTTATCCTTGTTGGAGCTTGTTTCAAGCCTTTTGGAAGCCTCCTATCTTTATTTCCCAAAGTGTTCTTCAACATGAGTAAGTACTCTTCCTAGTTCTTTCATTATTTTAGCTATTTTGAGCTAAAAGTCAAACAATTTGGCTTCCTGATTGACGTTTAGTTCTGACCATATTTGGTCAAGTCAAAGTTCAATTGAACTTTGCAACGTGATCATAATCACGAAGGTTATAATCCCTAACGATTTCACCTTCTGATTACCACGTTTACTAGTTGAAGTGACGAGTCAAAGTTTTGGTCAAAAATGCGCATGATGTGCATTTTACGACAAAACTATTTTCGGGTATCAAAACACCAAGTTTTGATACAAAATAAGTTTTATAAACTTATTTAGACATATTTTGACATGTCTAACTCACTACTTCTAGTTTACTGCTTATTTAGGGTCGTGAGTCGACCGGTCTTGACCACCGCTTTGACTTTCGAATCCGACCCGTTTGGTCGATCTTAGGATCTGACCAAACACATATTGTGACCATAGTTGTATAGGGAATAACCTACTGAGACGAAGTATGTGAATGATGTTTTGGAGAAAATCAAGATGTCTGAATCATCACAATTCTCTACCCGATTTGCTCTGAATCATGGCATCTGACCAGATACAACAGGAGTGAAGATTTAATAAATTTTGTATCGTTCGATGATTGGATGGGCATCTGATCATTGTACAAATCTATGTGGATGATATCATCTTTGGATAGAAATGAATCGTTGTGTAAAGACTTTGAAAAGGTCATGAAGAAGAAACTCGAGATGAGTGCTATGGGGGAGATGAAGTTCTTTCTAGGACTTCAAATCGATCAGCTGCCTGATGGGATCTTTATCCATAAGACAAAATATGTTTACGATGTGGTCAAATTCAACATGATAGAAACATTATATCGCTCCATGATTGGTTCATTGATGTATCTTAAATCTTCTAGACCGGATATCATGTATCCGACATGCCTTTGTGCCCGATATCAGTCCAATCCCAAAGACTCAACTTGCTGATCGTTAAAAGGATAGTGCACTTTCTAAAGGAATGCCCCAGCACAGGCTTGTGGTATCCAAAAGACGACAAGTTCAATCTTGCAGGATATTCTGATTCTGATTTAGGTTGCTGCAAGCTTAAGGCTAAATCTACAACAACTGGTTGCTAGTTCTTTGGAACTCGTTTGGTAACATGGCAGTGCAAGAAATAGACCGTGCTCGCTCTCTCTACTTGTGAAGCTGATTATGTTTCAGCATCCAGTTGTTCCCAGATACTGTGGATACAACAACAAATAAGAGACTTCGGACTGCAATTTCTTCTTCATGACCTTTTCAAAGTCTTTACACAACGATTCATTTGTCGATCCAAAGATGATATCATCCACATAGATTTGTACGATGATCAGATGCCCATCCACTTCTCTAGTAAAGAGGGTGCAGTCTACTGAGACCAAGTATATGAATGACAATTTGGAGAAATACAAGATGTCTGAATCATCACCATTCTCTACCCCATTAGCTCTGAATCATGGTATCGGACCAAATACAACAGGAGTGAAGATTGATGAAACTTTGTATCGTTTGATGATTGACTATTTGATGTATCTGACAGCATCACGACCGGAACACCTCTACGCACGCTACTAGTCAAGTCCTAGAGTGTCGCATTTGTTGATCGTCAAGAGGATTCTTCGATACTTGAAAGGTTTTCTAAGCACCAACTTGTGGTATCCATGCGATGACGACATCAATCTAGTAGGATACTCCGACTCTGACTTTGGGTGTTGCAAATTAAATGCAAAATACAACTGTTGGTTGCTAGTTCTTTGGCACATGATTAGTAACGTGGCAATGCAAGAAGCAAACCACGGTCGCTCTCTCTACTTGTGAAGAAGAACATGTTTTAGCTTCCAATTGTTGTTCCCAAATATTGTGGATACAACAACAGATGAGAGACTATGGCCAAGCTGCCTTCTCGAAGACTATAAGGGATGGTACGAACGCTTTACTAATTGGGTGCAAGCGAATTATCTCGAGAACTGGTATGCTATAGAGGAGGTTATTCTACTCCGCTTGGAGAAACGGGTCTCGATAAAGTGTTGATGCAATATAATAGTGGCACGATGACTTTGCAAAGTTTATCGAGAAGCTTGAAACTCATGAGCTTGAATTGCAGAAAATGGCAAGATCAAAGGGGTCAAAGGCACAACAAGATGTGAACTTGAACTACAAGGGAAATCCAGTTACAAGCATTCAAAGTGCAAAAATACAAACGACATTTAGTGCAAACAATTTGGTAAACATACAGAATCAATCATGCAGCAATACTAGTTTCACTTCTTTTCAGAGGTATGAAACAAATTCTCCTTCCATCCCACAATCATCCCAGAGCTCTAACTTTAACAACTGCTAGAACAACCAACCGAATTCCTGTCCGAAAATTCTTTAGTGTAACATTGCTGTCAACCTGGAAAACACATAGAATATTAATGAACAGACAGCTACACAACATATGGCTCTACTTGCCTCAGTGCTTGACTCATATAAGAGCTTAGTGCCCGAGAAGATTGGGAATCTAAACATGACCAAAGAGGATTACGATCAGATCGACCCTGAAGAATTAAAGTTGATTGACATCAAATGGGGCATGGCTAGTATAGTTAGACGGGCTCATCATTTCATGGAAATTACTGGACGTAACAGCTTAGGAGGTTTAGATGGAAAGGTGGGTTTCGACAAGTCAAAAGTAACCTGTTTCAAAAGTCGAGAAAAACGTCATTTTAAGAGAGAATACCCAAACAGAGAAGTACAAGGCAATCATAATCCTTTTGGAGAAGATTATTACAAGAAAGAAATCTATCACAAAACTTCTCATCCTCAAACAATAACCAGGATGGTGTAAATTGAAGAAGGTCCATCAAATTCAAAGAACAAAGCACTAGTAGTTGCTCAAGAGGACGAGGGATTTGATAGGATCAAGTACATCTCAAAAAACGAGAATTTGGCGTTGCTTGCTGAAATCATAGAAGAACTGGTATTTGATGAAGTGATCGAGGAAAGTCAGGATGACGAAAGTGAGATAGTTTTTGAAGAATTGCTTGATCACAATGCTGAAAATTCCTTGATGCACTATACTATGATCGATGTGCTGAGGAAGACAAGATTCACCATGCAATAAGTCTATGATTCCTTCTAATGTTTATAATTCTTTTGCAGGTTTCTTCGGAGAAGATTCGAGCAAAATTCAGGTAATTTCAAAGCCAGAAGACTCCAAGCAATTCACTGTTGAAATTATTGATGTAACAAAGGAGATGGATGAAGAAAATTTAAAACGATAGCCAACAAAGTGATTATGGCAAAACTACACGAGGTAGTTTCTGAATAGAGTATAGAATAAGTGAAAGAGTCAGTTGTCGAATTAATAACAGAATTCAAAGTCGTGATAAAGGAAGTTGAGAAACCATGCACGAAATTCCTAGAGCCATGCAAAGAATGTTCAGAAAAGGACCTAAATTTACAAATTTAAAGAAACATACTGATAATGTCACAAGTGACTTTCAAAGCATGAAAGTTGCTTATGATAAATTAAGCAAATCAATCAAATACTTTCAGGAAGTCAATAGAGAGGACATGGCTTTAAAATCCATATTAAAAGCTACTGTAATTGCTAAACAAATGGCAATTAATATGCACATAGATACCACTGCTAAGTTAAAAACAGACTTGAAGCCATAAAAATAGGGTATGAACGAGTCAACAAACTGTTGATTAGTTATTCAATGTCCTCCTGCGTGTTTTATCATATTCTTCCTCAACAACTCGAGAAGAAAGAATAAGAGGAAACTGAAATTATGAAACAAAGCAAAGATCTTGGTTATAATCAATGTCTACCCCTTATGTGGAATAACTATGGTAAGAAATATCCAAATGGGGTGGATAAGGCGCTTAATTTAAAACTTAAATCTGAACAAAAGAAAGAAGAGCTACCGGAAAACATTGACATAACCTATGACTGCCAACCAGATGCTGTGAAAACAGTGGTTGGGAATGTTTTGGGTAATGAGTCTGACAGCATTAAGTTTGAAAATGCTAATCAAATCTTGCAAAATCTGATTCAAGGTCACATTCTGAAAACGACAAAAGTTTTCAAAAGAATGTTTCGTCATCAAAAGACAATTTAAGTGATGATCCAAATATGATTGTTTACAAAATGAATGGATCAGATAAGCTGTATTCTGATGAAGAATTTCCAATTCAGAATGTAAACCTTGATCGGGTTGATAAATTTTTCAAACTTATTGAATTCAACAAGTCTGATCTTAAAAGAAGGATGCTTCATTCTACTCCAAACCCAAAAGAATCCACAACAATTACTATTAGAAGGACAGAGACTACCCTGAAAACAAAAGGAAAGGGTTGGAATATGAAACTAAAAGAAATGACAAAAGATATAAATAGCCGAACTATAAAAAGAAAGTTGAACAGACTTTGGATTCTTCTGTTGGAAATGACACTAGAACATGCTACAAATGCAACAAAGTTGGGCATATTGCATGACAATGTTCGCAACGCAATCCAAAACATGTCATCATGTTAGAAAAATGATAGAAGATGTGAACAAAAGGGCCCTGAGTTTGTGCCAACTCGAATTTTGAAGAGAAACAACAAATCTAACAAAAATGTGAAGCCAACACTTGCAAATTTTTCAAATTTTGAAGTTGGTGAATCATCAACCAACAAAGAACTAAAGAATTCTAAATTTTATCCAAAAAGGGCATATTCTAAGGCATAAACTTGGGTGGTCAAAACCAAACCATCTTCTGTTCTTAAACAAACAATCACTATGCCAACCAAAACAAAAGAAAAAATTATACCAATGGTTGGACAGGAAATTGAAACCAAAATTCCAAAATTGATGTTCCAAACCCACCCAAGACCAAGAAGGCTTGGGTTTCACTGTTTAAGTTATTTTTTATTTACATGTGCCCCAAGGTCAATCATTTCAAAGTGGATCATGGACTGTGGAGCATCTCGACATATCACAGGAATGCTAGCCTTATTGTATGATGTAAAAGCTATTTGTGGAGGCTATGTAGGGTTTCCAGGCACACAAGGAGGTCGTATAATTGGTGAAGGAATTCTCACAAACGGTGTGGTGTCTTTTGATAAGGTCAACTACATTGCATAATTAGAAACAATTTGCTAAGCATTTCACAGATTTGTGACAAGAAGTTCACAACCCACTTCAATGATAAAGAATGTCTCATTGTCCTTGACAAGAGCGTTGCATCCACTACGTCAAAAGTCAGTCAATGTTTTGTTACAAAGGCAACAGAAAAAGAATCGATCTTATGGCATCAAAAGATGGGTCATATCCATGTTCAAAAGATGTACAATATGTTTCACAACAATCTGGTGGAGGGAGTAAATGCCAAAAGTTTTCATTTGAATGATGATTGTCTTAGTTGCAAAAAGCGGAAGCAGCACAAGAAATCTCATCCAAGGAAGCTTCTCAATTCAATCAAACTACCACTTGAAAGGCTGCATATGGATCTATTTGGGCCAGTAAATGTTCGAAGTGTATCTTGTGATCTATACTGTCTTGTTATGACCGTTGACTATTCAAGGTTCTCATGGGTTCTATTTCTTGAGAGTAAAGATGAAACTTTTGAAAATCTTATGACCCTCTTCAGGAAGTTGGAGACCTATACCATTTTCCAATTAGAAGAATACACAGTGACAATGGTACGGAGTTCACAAAAAACAAGATGCTTAAATTTTGCAACGTTAAAGGTATTCTTCACGAATTCAGCGCCCCCTATACTCCTCAGCAAAATGGAGTAGCTAAACGTAAGAATCGTACTCTTATCGAAATTGCACACACAATGCTCGCCGATTTAAACTTACCAGTAAGTTTTTGGAGCGAAGATGTTGCCTCTGCATGTTACACGTTAAATAGGGTTTTAACTGTCAAGGCACAAGAAAACTTGCTTCGAGCTGCTTAACCAACAAAATGTGACAACTGGCAAATAACTGGTAATTCCATACAACGTAATCACTAATTTCATATAATCTCATGCATGATTATCGTAATTTAAATTCAAAACTGAGTCGTACATTATTAGGGCAAGTAAATCTGATCATAACGTATACTGGTTTCCGTTACAACGAGAAACAGACCAAAACAATGCCCTAAAAGTGTTGGTAGAAAGTCCTGGACACACTAATTGCGGTGACACTAACTGTGTCGGAAAACCCGCTGAAACGAATCAGGACACGAAATAACGGCATGATAATGCCATACCAGATCCATATACAAATGAAAATGCATATTTGAGAACAACCATTTCAAAAATACATAACTTTCCGGTATAACGCCAAAATTGCAAAACTGTCTCTTTTGACCAAAAAGGCGACAAATGGCGATTTGTCCGCAAAACTAATTCGAGGATTCCGAATGTCAGGATAGTGATAAAACAATGCTAAACATCCTAAAGTAATGTGAGAATAGCAAAAATGCACATAACACATCGTTTCCGGTCATTCGGCAAACAATGCACAACTTGACCGGAAAGCGGCCGCTCGTCGAAACGACGAATATTTTAGTAGCCGATAGCCTCATCCGGGTGTCTAGTGAACTAGCTAAGCATTATTTGGAACTCGGAATCCATTCAACTCACATGAGGTTACGGAATCAAAATTTTTGGAAAAGTTCGACGGCGGATCATAAAAGTGCCGATATCGATCGAACGGTCGAACAGAAGACATAGCGGCAACCCTAATTCATGGTGTATTCGTCTAGCGAACTAGTCATGAATATTTTTGGATCGGAAATGCACTAATTTTACACCATAATAGTTGTGGTAGTCGAAAACAAACGCTTCCGGTAATAAATATATAGTTTCGTTTATTAGCGAATACTTCGACGATGAGCGATCTAGCGACATATCCGTCTTCCAAAACTTGTTTTGGAAGATCATATGGATTAAATGTCATGTAATTACACCCTAAACACAAGTCTTATGCTTAAGATGCTAGAAGATTAACCCTAATCACTATACTTAACATAATTACCTAAATATCTTTATTTATAACATGTGGTAAAAATAAACTTACACTTCACACCCCCCTCCATTTTGACGGTCACAAAGTGGGTCTCACCCACTTGATTTTGGTTGAAAAATGGTGATGCTAAGCATGGCATATTAGATCTTGCTGAGATGGAAAGATATGTATGATTATATAAGTAAACTTCACAAGATCTTTATCATTATTTACCAAAAAAGTTCACAACACATTCTTCTTCCTTTCCCCCTCTTGGTCACGGCAACACCACCACCACCCTAAGCCACCATTGTGCCACCCTTGAACACCACTTTATACTTCATTAAAAGCCTAATCAAGACTAGTAAAGGAGCTTGCATAGATGGAGATCATTAGGGCCTTCTAAAGCTTCTTTTCTTCTATAATCTTCAAGAAATTTGTGCACCCATTGTGAGCTAATCTCCTCCATAATCTAACTTATTTTTGTGCTTAGATTATTAGTGTAAAAGTTGATCATCTTGAAAATCAAGAAAAGATAAGTTAAAAACCCTAAAACACAACATAAGAATAACACTAAATATTGTTTATTTTGTGATGATTATATGCTTATATGATTGTTAGATTGTATATTGAAGTTGTTTATGTTGATATTATAATATAAAAGTGAGATGATCTTGTGTGATTTAGTATAAAAATAAGGATTTAAACATGATAAGATTTATATCTAAACAAGATCATCACTTACATCATCCATGTAAAATACTACAACTTAAAAATAATTTTTATACATAAGAATGATTTTTATAAGAAGTAACATATGTTTTAAGTTGTAATCACATTAAAAGTGTGTAGCAATCAAAAGGTTAAATCATTAACTTGTTTAAACAACATACTAAAGTATTGTTTTGAAAAGAATAATGAACAATAAAAACCCTCTTAATTTACTAGTGTTTTCAACAACAAAAGTCATGGATGATGATATGTAGATTATGTTAAATAAATATTAGGTGGTTTGTTGATGATGCTTATGAGTTTAAACAGGTTTTAAATACATTTTTAAAACGTGGAAAACGCCATAGTTTAAGGGGAACTATGGTGAAATTTTCTACAAATCTAATCACGATTAAAGCATGATTAGTGGGGTGATTAGTGAGACTAAACGCGATTAATAACCTTAATCGTCATTAAGTGGACTTTAATGACAAGGATTATCCCTAAATAACCAAGTGTTTTAATAAAGTTACAAATATATATTAATAAGTAAAATAAATACTTTTACAAAAATATGTTCTTATATGGAAAATAATACAAGTATTTGTATGAATATTTGTTACTAATAAATGGTATGTATACATGTGTGTATTGTATATGTATGTATTAGGAATTTAGGGTATTCACAATAAAATACCCAATCTTATACAAAATACAAACACTTAAACAATATACCAAGTATTGGTGACATAATAAATATATTCTCACAATGCGTGGAAAATAAATCGGACAATTAAGGCAATGCGAACAATAGGCGGACATTCAAGATTTCACTGTCGCGTCAACGACCAACGGGTGAATCACCGGCATGAAAGGTGGTTGCGACAACAGGCGATCCTCGACGAAAATGAATATATAACGAACAACACCGATGACAAGTCTAAATATATATTTAGGCATTCAACATATATACACATTATCAAAATGAAAAATCCGGAAAGTTAAGTGTAGTAAAAAGTTAGAAAAATTATATGTAAACACTTATAATGAAAATGGGCTTACATACATATACATTTAGGCTAGGCCCAAATTGTGAAAATCATATATTAGGCCCAAATTCCATAATAGTTATGGATGAGGCCCAAAACTAATAAAGGCTCAAAAACACATAAAAACATGGGCTAGGCCCAAAGACTTAAAATAACTGGGCTAGGCCCAATAACATAAAAACATGGGCTAGGCCCAAAGACATAAAATACATGGGCTAGGCCCAATGACAAGAAAACATGGGCTAGGCCCAATGACATGTGAAGGGCAAGGCCCAGTTCACACTTGTTAAACAAAATTATTTATTAGAAATAATAATATATATATAATATATTATATATTATATATATATATATTTAGAAGATATATATAACAATATTCATCGAACAAACAAACTACCAACACTATAATAACATTCTAAGTTGTTCAATCATAACAAAGAAACGTATAACAAGAATTCAAGATGAACAACGTGTACAAGGTCCATTAAGACCTACGTGTCTAATGAAACCAATACGCATGTAGGTTACATACGTTGCAGACACCGAAATTTAAACAGTACGACTTAAAAGGAACGCAAAAACTGTGAGTTCATGTCCCTCCTTTCACTTATTTAAAGTTTTGTTTTAAACTATCGAGGGGAAATACATGTCATGTCAAAACAGTATGTTAGCTATGGGTTAGCAGATAACAGGTCACTATGCGTAAGTAGGATGATAACAATAATAACCATTAATCACTTAGTGACCAAGGTGCAAAAGAAGTAGATCTATTGAGTTTGAGATCCGCTTCACTCCGGGTACCCCTTCGGAGTGCTTTTGTGATCCCAATGATGTCAAAGTAGTATCGGTTTGGTTACTTACTTATGGCACAAGTATGTCAGGGTGCTCGCGACACATTGATAGATCCTTAATTAACTCATTGATGCTAATAACATACTTGGATTTCAATACAGGTTTTCAAGGATGACATTTTGATACGAAAACATTAAACTACATGAACTCGCCAACTTTATGTTGACTTTTTAAAATTACATGTGTTTCAGGGCGCAGGACTTGAGCTAGTGATGGGATCCGAGTATGGGATTTTCAAGACAACGATGTATTACTTTTGGAGGGTTTGGCCTTTATATCCCAACCTCATTTGGGTATATAGAGGTCAAAGCCTCAACACGAAATTGTGATGAAAACACTATCCTATTTTGGAACAATGTCTTTTAAACTATGTTTGTAATGGTAATCTGAAACTGATAACAATGTGATTTCACCTTTTGATGGTTTTAATATCGGAAATAAACTTATGAATAGCATGCATCGTTGTTAATTTATAATATTTACTATATTGGATGCAATGATTACCTAATAGTCACACACTTGCGCTTCCGCTATGACCAGGGTGTGACACAAAAGCCTAACTTGAAATTTCTTGAACCGTTTGGATCTCCATGTACGGTCATTGACCCAGATGGAATATTCGGTGCTAAATCTTTGGAAGGTTTCTTCGTAAGATATGACAATCCTCCTAAAAGAGTTTATCTGCCAAGCTTAAACTTGGTTATCCTAGCTCAGCATGTTGATTATCAAAGATATACATCTCCGACACAGATTCCTGGTGATCCTTGGATGTTTAACTACGAGAGTTTGTGGAATTCATTTGACCAGCCGGAAGAACCAACAGCTGAAGAACTTATGTTATTATTTCAACAACATCAAGCGTTTAATCAAGAGCAAGTTTCTAGATCGTTGGTGATTTCACAACCTCAAAATAGTACACATACATCTGAAGCAGGTCCATTCAATTCTCAACCAGAACCTGTCATTGAACCAGCGATACACAATACACGACCATCTTTCGATCAGTCAGAGGATTCGGATTCTGATGAAGAGTCTACGTATGACAATGCAGGATCTAGTTCAGAACAGATTCAAACTAGTGAATCAAGTGCCAGGAATGATCTTGCTACTTCAGAACAGGTTGCTGAACAGAATGTTAAAAATCTTGAAAGCGAAGTGAATGTCTCTAATGAAGTGATGCCAAGAACTTATTCATATCATCAGTTAGAGAATATCACCGGAGACTTGCAAACATGATTTAAACGCAAAATCAGATCAATAAGGATCTAACTTGGTTTTACTCTAAAATTGCACACTACAAGATACTATTTTTACAGTTGCTTTATTTCACAGGTTGAGCCCACGACTTGGAAAGAAACTCTTAAAGAAGAAAGCTGGGTTGAAGCTATGCAGGAAGAGTTGCAACAATTTGAAAAACTTGGGGTATGGAAGCTTGTTGATTTACCTGTCAACCACAATAAAAATAATACACGGTGGGTCTTCAAGTGCAAACGAGACGATATAGGGGTTATGGTCAGAAACAAAGCTCGACTCGTGGTCCACAGTTTTCATCAGCAAGAATGGATAGACTAGACTGAGGTCTTTGCTCCTGTCGCACGTTTAGAAGCTTTCTGCATATTCCTAGCCTTTTCATCATGGAAAGGGTTTAAGGTGTACCTGTTGGATGTTAAATCTACTTTTGTATATGGTAAGGTCAAAGAGTAAGTGCATGCGGTCAACCACCAGGATTTACCGATCCAATACACGAAGATAAGGTTAATCTACTGAACAAGGCGCTCTACGGTTTACACCAGGCCCCGAGAGCCTGGTATGAGACGCTTTCTAAATATCTTCTGGAGAACGACTTCACCAGAGGAACAGTAGACTGTACCCTCTTTACCAGAGAAGTGGATGGGCATCTGATCATCGTACAAATCTATGTGGATGATATCATCTTTGGATCGACAAATGAATCGTTGTGTAAAGACTTTGAAAAGGTCATGAAGAAGAAATTCGAGATGAGTGCAATGGGGGAGATGAAGTTCTTTCTAGGACTTCAAATTGATCAGCTGCCTGATGGGATCTTTATCATCAGACGAAATATGTTTACGATGTGTTGGAGAAATTCAACATGACAGGAACATCACCCGCATCAACTCCATTGGCCATCAATCACGGCATTCATCCAGATCCTAACGGAGTGAAAGTCAACGAAACATTATATCGCTCCATGATCGGTTCATTGATGCATCTTACAGCTTCTAGATCGTATCATGTATCCGACATGCCTTTATGCCCGATATCAGTCCAATCCCAAAGACTCACACTTGCTGATCGTTAAAAGGAAAATGCACTTTCTAAAGGAATGCCCCAGCACTGGCTTGTGGTATCCAAAAGACGATAAGTTCAATCTCGCAGGATATTCTGATTCTGATTTCGGTTGCTGCAAGCTTAACGCTAAATCTACAACAGCTGGTTGCAAGTTCTTCAGAACTCGTTTGGTGTGGCAGTTCAAGAAATAGACCGCGGTCGCTCTCTCTACTTGTGAAGCTGAATATGTTTCAGCATCCAGTTGTTCCCAGATGCTGTTGGTACAACAACAAATAAGAGACTTTGGACTGTAATTTCTTGACACGCCAATATACGTAGATAACAAGGCAGCCATTGATATCACAAAGAATCGGTTCAACACTCTAAAACTAAAAATATAAATATTCAACACCACTTTATCCGTGATTGCTATGAGAAAACTGATGACCAATAGGCAGATTTTTATACCAAAGCATTTGATAGAGTAAGATTTAAAAATCTTTTGAAATTAAACGGTTTAAGAAATCTGACATCAGGGGATGGAGTTAAGGTTGAGTTCGAGGATGACGAGGACTTGACATAATCCTCATCAGTGTGTTACATTATTTTTAGTTTTAACGTTTTAAGTTATCTGTTTCAAAAATATGTTTTTAATTTATGGGGGAGAAAAGGTTGTGGAAAATATAAAAACATCTAAAATTCTAAAAGTACAAAAACATGATAAAAGACAAAAAGAGTTTACGTGTGAAAAGAGGAAATGATAGTATATCAGGGGACTATCACTGTATGCTAAAGAAATGTAATGTTAAAAAGTGTTTAAACAGATCTTACTAATGATGCGTCAGTAGGCTTCGCACATCTAGTAACTTGCTTTCAAGATACGAACTTAAAAGAAGAAAACATGATTAATCTGTGGTTTAACATCTCTTGGATATATGGACTTGGTACTTTGAAATTCGTTTAAGAGAATGCTAGATATTGAGATACTAGGTCTTTATATTTAACTGATATCTGGGGTATTATGCTAGTTCTTCTGATTTTGCATCAGCAATAGCCTAGAACTTGTATAATACTTTTTGCATTTACATCCTAAAGCTACCTCAAAAGATTAAAAAAATAAAAAACCATCAACAATTGCAGCATATAAGATTCCTAATATGGAACACCACCTACAAGATAAGCCTTCATCTCTTTCTATGTACGGAAGTACTAACCTGAGCTCTCAAGGCCTCGCACTATGCCCTTACAGATATTAGTTAGATATATTCACCTATGAGAAGAAATCTAGGGAATCTTGATACGTGAGTATATTCTGAGGTGGGGAACACAGTTAATTCATGTTCCTAAAAACTACCTAACATATCTTGAAACAATTAAGAAATGTGTAAGAAGTTTAAATGGATAAGTATACTGACAATCTAAGTAATTTATTTAGAACTTTAAGTTTTATCAAAGACCAGCGGTACTGGTGATATGTCTTAAATAACTAATAGGATCCTCTAGCAAAAACTCACAAAAATATGTTTGTACAATTTTACATTTCTTTTCAGAAAAATCCAAAAAGATTTTCAGTTTGTTTTAACATAAACTTTGGAAAATGCAAAACCATTATATTTCTATCTTAGTTTTAACCATCGATGATGGAAAAACCAATCTTCTAAGTCCAAAGTGATAGTAGCTGAAAGAAATCTGAAGGATTACAAGTTCGGAGCTAATCCGAAAAGAGATAATGTCCTAAAAGAATGTTGAGAAGTTCATTCTTTTGAAACTTAAAATTGACGAAAAACATCAGTTTGGTCATAAAGTGTTAAACCAAGGTCATTAATTTGGACTTGGTATTCAAATCAGCTAACAAGGGTCATTAACTTGGACTTGGACAACTAAGTGGGTCGTTAAAACTTATAAAATACGCAAAAAAATTTAAAATTTGAAGTTTAAAGGTAACCTCGCACGTATTGGAAGTCACCTCGTACGAGTTAGACACCTCGCACAAATCAGAAACCAACTTGTACGAAGTGAACCAGATCCTATATATATGGGCAACTCGTTCGAAGGATCATTATATGCTTGTACGAGTTGAGGGAACCCTTTGTGCGAATTGAATACTTGAGCGATTTTATTAAACTACGGCCTATATACACCTTGGGGAGGTTGATCTAGACACGTCTTACAATGGTTAAGGTAAATAATCATGAATCAACGTCTTTGATGTGTTCGGCCAAATGGAGCTTTAAACGTATATATAAGAAAAATTTACTAGCTAAAATAAAAATTGGACACACCATAGTGCATATCGGCATCGGATGTTATGGAACTTTCAATTTCATGAAAATCACAAATTTGGTGTTTGGATTTCACCTGTACGAGGAGGATGTACACTTCGTACGAAGTGTAATTGCTAAATGTTTTTAGAATATCCGCCTTGTACGAAGTGCATAAGGACACCTCGTACAAAGTGACTATATAAAAAATGTTAAACTTTATGCACACCTCGTATGAAGTGCATATGCACACTCCATACGAAGTAATATGTGTTGAATTTTTTGAAAATTTGTCTAAGTGTTGGGTTGTTGTGTATGTGCAGGTAAAGAAGACGTCATTCAAGCCGATACATAATATCTGCTGTCTTCTTGATGATAAGATCTCGGAAATCGCGCTTTCAAAGATGTACTAGAATTTATTGGACGATTACTGATTACAAAGGCACTAAAGCCTACCGCTCGCATGTGGAACGCTTTTGGGCAGCTGTTGAACTTTAGGAAAAATGAGAGCAATAGTGTCTGCACTAAAGATTGGTAATGAAGAATTTGAAATTAAGATAACCGAAGACTTAATTCAAAGAGTGCTAGGATTTACATACAAAGATAGCTATCCAACAGGCTACCCGGAAAGGATGGTTAAGGGTTGCTTCTATCGGATTGGGTATAAAGGTCACGTAAATGCCTCACCTTTCAAGAAAGCGAATCTTGGCAGACCATACAACTTTTTTCGTGCACTCTATGATTCACGCACTCAGTCATTGAAATGGAGTTTTTGACGACGTTAATGACTATCAGATGTGCATGATTACAACTCTTATTCTAAACCTGCCATACAACTTCACCAAGTTGATCTTTGAGCAGTTGGTACTGAATATTAATAGAGAGAAGTATTTACAGTACCCAAGATTCATACAGATGATGCTGGATGATCAGTTTCCAAATCTAGAAAAGAATGACGATGATGAGCTGGTTTTAGAGCACATGGATATTGAGACGCTAGTGCTTTTGAATCTTACATGAAGAAGACAGATGAATCGATTGATATGCCAGTGTTTGGACCTATCAAGGATAAAGACTATGTTGCACCCCCAAAGGGAAAGTGGAGAAAAGCTACTAGCGGGGATGAAAGAGAAGAGGTTGCGTGTTTCGAAGGGTTTGTTGCTAAACATAGCGGTTGGTATGAAAAGGAGGAAACAAAGAAACACGATGTGCATCTTCACAAAAGCAACCAACTGTCACTTCTTCCTCAACACCTCAAAGAAAGCGTGCTACCATTCGAACCTTACTTGTTGATGAGCGAGAGGTAGAAGAAGTACAAGTATAAGCGCCAATGAATGTTGAAATTCAAACTGATGTGAATGTGACAGAGAACGGACATGATGATGTCTTTTCTGTTACTTCTGAAAAGGATAGAGAGCAAGGTGAGAATGTTGTGAACACAGCTGGTGTGTGCTGGAGGAGATGATGGAGATAACGAAGGGTCATCTAATGATAGCCTTGATCCTGAAGATGAGGGTGCAGCTAAGAAGGCTGAGTTAAAGAAGTAAAGGGCATTGGGGGATGATGATGATGTGTATATACCTTCCGAGTCTGAAGAAGATATTAGTGTTGTCAAACCTTCACAGAAGATAACTAAGCGTACAAAGAGTAAAGCTTCAGATGCTGCAAAAACTACCGGTTCTCCGGCTATTAAAAGGGCAAGGAAGAAGTATAGAAAGAAGAAAACCCCGAAGTAGATATGGTTGCTCCTCGTTGGAATGTTGAGTCAGATATTCTACCATCTCCACTACACATACAACAGCCTCACAATCACCACCACAGCCAACATCACCACCACCGATTATACCTCCACCACAACCAACACCACCTATGCCATCACAATCTACTCCTCTATCTGGACTAAGACAATCTTTAGATGATAAATTTCCCACTGATTTTAGTGATATTCCGTTTTCAGAAGGCTTTGATAGTGATATATTCAACGATAGCAAGATCAATGAATAGAGTCAAAATGAAAGAATATGAACGCCGAATCAAGTTTCTTCAGGAAGATAAGAAAAGATTGGAAATGTTGCTGGTAGTATTGGTTAATGATAATGAAAAGATGGGTGAACTACAAAGCAAGACCAAAGAACATGATACTACGATTAAACAGCTTGAGACAGAGAACATGAACTTGTTGTCAATGCTTACAACTGTCACTGCTATGAATGAAAAGTTACATCTGGCGGTTAAAGATTTGGAGACTGAAAAAGCTGAAAATGCCAAGAAGTTTGATATAATCAAATTTAACTATATGTGGACACATTGAGGATAATGTGTAATTTAAGTGTGGGGGGACTTGAATTTTTTTGTCCGAAAACAAGTTTTACACAAAACTCTACTTGGAACCGCTAAAACACCCCAAATATTTTTCAAAAATATTTTAGTTTGTTTTGTCTTGTTTTTAGTTTATGTTAGAAACCAACTTCTAAAAATTCAAGTTTTTACAAATTTACCATCGATAGCACCATGATAAAAAGAACCATAAAGAAATCTATGAAAAGGCATGACAATCTTTTTAAAATTTTATTGTATATATGATTTCACACTTTTACCATTTTCCCACAAATTGTGAGCCTTGAGCCTTTACTGAGTATTCAATACCATATCTTTATTAAATGCTCACTTCTCATTTCTTGTGTGAATAGCCTGTACGGTTCTTACGAATCTAGAACTTGACAAGACAATACATTCCCAATCCTTACCAGCTAATCCAAGTAACCACATGATTGAGGCATTAAGTTTATAAACGCTTTTTCTTTTTCAACCTTATTTTCTCTTTATCTCCCGACCAAATTTTCCCTTAGTTAACCCTTTTGAGCTTAAACCTTTCATTTCAAAACCAACAAAATACCATTTTGCATAAATTACCCATCATGCAAAGCCATTTTTTTTACACCCTTTATTTTAGTAAAATTCGGTTCTTTTAAAATATACAAAAAGATGTTACTTAGTTATCTTGTGAATATTTATTCTATTATATAAAATCTCTAGTTGCTTGAAATAAAATAAGCAAATGTATTGCTTATAAGCCTTTAGTTTGTAGCTAAGTCACAAATATATAAAGTTTTCAAAAGAAAACCGACATTTTACGCTTTTAGCCACTTTTCAAATAAACCTACATTACCCTTAACCAAAAACCTACCCTTTTAAAGTTCTCTTGATATTTATAAGGGTTATGTTAAAAAGGAGGAGGTCTGATTACTTGTCAAGCATATGGTAGGAATAAGTTACATACCGCGACCGAGCGTTTCAGTTATACATTTTTGGTCAAGAGTATTGAGTGATCACTTGTGAGGTGTGTGAATTTGTATATAGCTAAATGAAATTTAAAAGGGCATATTATGCCCAAAAATATTTATTTTTCTCAAAAAGAGTTCTAAATAAATCATGTCGAATAGGATTATAGATACAATAAAAACAAGAATAAAAAAATTTGGATTCCTAACACTCTAAAAACGAGACCCGAAAACTTCTTCTCTAACCAATTCCATTTGGATGTGTAAGCAATGTTAAAGATCTTTGCTTGAGGACAAGCAAAGATTCAAGTGTGTGGGTATTTAATATGCACCAAATGCAACATATAAATTGTATCTAATATGGTATAAATCAACAGCCTCTCCCTTGGATGTTGCCGTAGTTTCGATGTCGCAGTCTCAATCAATCTTCATGATTCTTCATAACTTTAATATCTTTAACGTTTAAACAATCTCCCCCTTACTTTGCGCTTGAATTGTAAACATTGAATATATACATACTCCCCCTTTCTTTGAGATTCATTTATTATTGTTCTAAGTTTCATCTTGCTCCATATTTCTATAGCTTCCTATTTACTCTCTTAATCATTCAAATAAACATTTTAGTTTCAAACTTTAAAATTTCAACTCAAACACTTATTAATATTTTTTAATTTCAAATTTTAAACATTTTATCAGTTTTGTCCCTCTTAGTTAACCAAGTCCAAGTTAATGAACCTTGTTACCTGATTTGTCTACCAAGTTCAAATTAATGACCTTGATCAAACATTTTTAACAAACTTATGTTTTACTGTGAATTTTAAGTTTCAAATTAATGAACCTTTTAATCTCTTCAAAACATTTTTATATTTCAGATAAACTTTCAATTCGTTGTTCTTCAGGATTTAGTTTAGCAACTTCAGATTTTGAAAATAGTATTCCAACATCGGTAGTCAAAACTAAGATGAAATAAAATCTTTTTAATTTTTCCAATGTTTATGCTAGAACACATTGAAAATCTTTTTGGATTTTTTTCTAAAATAAAAGATATGCACAAACATATTTACAGACATTTTGTGAGTTTGTGTAAGAGGATCATATCAGTTTTTGAGATTTTTCACTAGTACCATTGATCTTGATTAAGCTTTAAGTTCTAAACAGATTCACTTAGATTGTCACTATACTGGTCCACTTAAACCTCAACACATTTCTCAATTGTTTCAAAATACAAAAATTAGGTGTCTTAGAACATGACTTAACAGTGTTTCCCACCTCAGAATATACTCTCGTATCAAGATTCCCTTGATTTCATCTTTTAGGTGAATATATCTAACTGATATCTGTATATGGGTTATGCGAGGCCTTGAGAGCTCAGGTTAATACCACCGTACAGACAAAGAGATGAAGGCTCGACTTAAAAGTGGTGTTCCGTATTCTGGATTTTTTTATTGCAATTGTCCGATCTTTCGATACTTTCAATTTAAATGTAGTTTTAGGATTTTAAAGCAAAAGTGTTCTACAAGTTCTATGCCATTGGTTACGCAAAATCAGAAGAA
The DNA here is from genome assembly GCA_947069175.1 of Scalesia atractyloides. Taxonomy (NCBI): domain Eukaryota; kingdom Viridiplantae; phylum Streptophyta; class Magnoliopsida; order Asterales; family Asteraceae; genus Scalesia; species Scalesia atractyloides. The sequence goes on from CAMTDV010000023.1 coordinate 67,290,737, forward strand.
CTTGTATAATATTCCGTATATCAATTATCTATAAAAACCTAGTATCTCAAAATCTGGTAATCTCTCAAATGAAATTTGGGTGTACTAAGACCATATATCCGAGAGATGTTAAACCACTAATTAAGAGGTTTTTCTTTATGTTTATATCTTGAAACAATTTACTGAATTTGCGAAGTCTACTAGCACATCATCAGCGAGACCTATTTAAACACTTTTTAACACTACATTTCTTTATCATACTGTGATAGCCAACTCATTAACTATCATTTCCTTTTTTTTACATGAAAACTCTTTTTCTCTTTTTCATGTTTTTGTACATTTCAAATTTTTATATGTTTTTTTGTATTTTTCACAACATATTATCCCCTAAAAATGAAAAAACATATTTTTGTTTTTAAAGAAAGAAATTTGAAAAGCTAAAATTGACAAACTGATGAGGATAACTTTAAATCGACATCCATTACTGCTTCACAATCTTTATATATCCTTTACCCCTCATGATGACAAAAACATTGATACCATTAATTTTAAAACATTTTCAAATTTGTTTTATCAACTAGTTTTGTATGTTCAACAGTGAGGGTTCTATGATTTTGTTCAATCTTTGTCAAAATAAAATATTTTTTTCTATAAAACCAATCATGGCCTTTTCTGAAAGATTTTTCATATTAAGCTGGCCAATCTCCTTGTCATGTGCCAAGGGACCTCATTATTCGTGATTTACTTTTAGCTCGGAATCCCCTACACAATCACCAATACAATTTTTTGAATAGTGACACCCAAGTCTTTCCAGTATTGGGTGCGTTGTCAGCAATTTTTTCATTACTTCCATTCTTATTTTTCTGTTCAACTTTTTCTGAACTCTTAGTTGAAACAAATTCTTTAGAAAATTTTTTTTTCTTTTATCACCCATGTTTGATTTTCTAAAATTGCTTTCTTGAAATAAAACGTATAATCTTTTTGTTGAAATAAATTCTCTAGAAAGATCCTTTTCTTTTATCACCCATGTTTGATTTTTTAACATTGCTTTCTTGAAACAAAACGTAGATTCTTTTTGTTGAGAAGTGTTTGAAGATTCCCCAGTTTCATAATTCAAAACTTTGATATAAACGGGTTTCACTTTGTAGACAGATTCTTTGTTTTGTTTCCAAACCTGAGTTGGAACCAACATTGATGATTTTTGTTTCAAATCTTCTTAATTCTTCTTAACATTGGAAAAAGATTTTTGCTTCTTTTGTGGACATCTTCTAGCAACGTGCCCAGTCTTGTTACATCTAAAGCACGTCCTACTGTCTGTTACCTGTTCTCGTTGTTGTTGAGGAAAAAATTCTTTATTAGATTGTTTTGAAAAATTGACTTTCTTTTGCACTCTATGAACTTGCAGGAACAAAAGTGGTTTTCTTTACAAACTTCGTTTTTTTCAAAGTTGTTGTAATTTTTCTCAATATATACCTAACCATTCCTCTCATAGTAATGATTTTCTTTGTTGATATTTAGGGTAGAAATTTCTTGGTTTGGTATAATAAGATTTATCTTCAAACATTTCGATTTTGACAAGCTTGAAAACTTTTTCAACTCTGTTCAAATTCACATCTGAATTGGAAACTCATTATCAGAATATAGTTGATAAGATCCACACATTTTGTACATTAAAATGTTTGGATCATCATTTGAACTATTTCCTGATTTACGAAGATAATTATCATAAAAACTTTCGTCACTTTCAAGTTGTGAACTTGAACCCTCTTTTTCAACCTTTGCTTGAGTGTTTTCAAAATCAGTTTTATCATTTTCTTTTCCCAAAATATTCTTAACCATGTTTTTAATAACTTCTGATGCAACATCAGTATCAGATTTTGAATATGTCACATCAGTGTTATCAGGCAGCTGATCTTTTTGTCCAGTTTTTAACTTTAAATTAGTGCCTTTTCCACCCCATCTGGATTGTTATTTGAATAACTATTCCATATCGGGGGTGGAACACGTTGATAACCCAATCCTTTGTTGTCATAACCGTACACATCTTCCCCATTTTCATCTTTTCAAGTAGGTTTGCGAAGAATGTGATCCAAGACGTAAGATGCTGTTGAATAAATTGTCAACTTCTTATCAACCGGTTCCACCTTTATTCTCATAGCTTCTAGCTGTTACTTCGATTTAGCAATCGTGTCAATGTGAATACTTATAGCCATTTGTTTATCCATGACCGTTGCCTTGAGCATAGAAAGTGTAGTATTATCTTCTCTACTTGTATCACGGTATTGGTTGATAAGTTTTGCTCAGTTTATCGTAAGCTTCTTTCGTTTCTTTGAAATCACTTGCTAGGTTATCAATGTCACGTTTCAGCTCTTTATACTTCTCGTCTTCTCGAAACACGACTTGCAGGCTCTAAACATTTATGCGTTGTTTCTCTACTTCAACTTTCTCAATTCTACTATCTTCTTTGACTTCTTCAACCACCAATTGCTAATCAATTTTAAATGTTTCAGCTTTCTCGTTTGATTGATCCCTCATCACTTTCTCAGCAATAGCTTCTTTTTTGCATTGATTATTTTCTTCTTTGCATTGTGTGCTTTGATAGTATCTTTTGATTACTGAAGAAACCTTCAAAAGAATTAAACATGTGATGAGGCATAGTAGATTTAAAAGCATTAGAATAAATCCTTCTTCCTCATCGAAAATTATATTAGCACAAACTTCTTCAATTGCCTCTTCAACAATTACTTCGTCTTCAAATGGTTCTGGTTCCTCGATAATCTCCGCCAAAAGTGCATGACTTTCGGTCTTAGGAATGTATTTATCCAATTAAAACCTTCGTCTTTATGTGTAACGATTAGGGCTTTATCTTTTGATCTTGCCGAACCATTCTCAATGTGAATAAGTCTTGACAAATTCTAAGGTTGTTGAGAAGTTCTGTGATAAATCACTTTCTTATAAGAATCATCAAAAGGATTCTGATTTCCCTGAACTTCTCTATTCGGACATTCTCTCTTGAAATGACCCTCTTCTTTACACTTGAAACACGTGACCTTTGATTTATCAAATCCTAGTTTTGTGTCCATACCACTGAGACAACTCCTTCAAGTAACTTCCATGAATCTTTCTGCTCTTCTTTATGTATACCTAAACGTTTCATTTCCACAACGAAATGATAGTATCTTTCAATAACTTGTTTCATCATTTCTCCTCTAAAGGTTGTGAAAATGTCAAACTCTTTCTTGAGTAACGCCGTTTTACTTTTCATCATTTGCACACCTTGAAATTTTACTTTCAGTGCGTTCCACATAGATCGTGCACTTCCATTATGTTGTAGAAGCTTGAAAATATCTTCCTTTATCGCCTGTTTTAGAATATTAAGCATCTTTTTCTCTCTAGCAAACATTTCTTTCTCGTCTGAAGTGAATTGTGTTAACGTTTTTTCTAAATTGTTATCTCCAACCGGATGCTTATATTCCTCTTCGATTGAGTACCAGCCATCCAAATGATTGGCTTGGACCCAATTTTCGAACCTTTCATGCCAACCATTGAAATCTTCTATGTTCATAAGTTTTAGCGGCTTTGGCATTGTACCCAGTAGGGTATCTAAGTTTAAATTTTGAGCGACCGACGTGGAGGTTGACGTGGGGGTCGTAGCGAAAGAATTGTAGAATTCATTCTCCATATTGTCGAAAATTTAGTGTGAAGGTAAGTTTTGGTGCAAAGAAGCCTTGTGCAAAGGTAAAACAGTGTATAAAGAAAGACTTTTGGAGCAAAGGTAATCTTGAGCAAAGGTGACCCTTATACGAACTAAACACTAAAACAACAAAAACTTGCTATGTCTATGCGAAGATAACAAAGACAAACTTTTTTAATTCTATCTTCGTACGGACGTAAGGTTTATATGTGAAAAGTTTTACGTTCGTACCGAGTGAATTACTTTGTACGTACGTGTACCTTCGTGCGAAGATAAAAACTCAAATTTTCTCGTTTTTTTGTCGATTAGATCATGATTTCGATTGATTTTAGGTCCAATTATTTCAATGGTTCGTTAGAAACGTATTTTATGTATTCCTTGAAAAATTCAGTCCATTCAATGGTCAAATTTGTGAAAATGGTAAAAATGAGAAGAAATGAGTAAAAGAGAAGTGTGAGATTGTTGAATATTGTTGTTTGTCTTCAGATTAGGCCTCCAAGCTCTGATACCACTTATGAGGATCTTCTTTCATCTAATAAGCTTAGGTCTAATCTGTTTAACCTAATCCAAAATGCACGGAATTCATTTTAGATTAGATGACAAGTATAAGATTACTTTTCAATTTATTGTTTCATTAAACTTGTAATAGTTACAATCCTAGACACAATTCGATTGGGCTTCGTCGTATCGTCCGCAAAACCAATTTATACAGACTTAATGACCACACAACTATTTATAGACATTCACCTTCGTGCAGACTGCAGACTTAAAGTCTACCTTCATACGAACTAAGCTAAGACACTTTCGTACGAAGTTAGTTTGGTCCACCTTCGTATGAAGCAATCACCATCGTACAAAGGTACTCATTTTACATACAATATGAAATCTAACATTCTAATCCTGTTACAGACTCGATACGACTCGATGATGTAGGCAACAAACATATGCATCAACACTCACTTACGGTAGCCCTGGTTGGGGCTACGCACGCGTTCTTAGTTTGGGACCACATACATACTAACCACTGGAGGTGGAATAGTACACTTAAGCTAAACGAACACTCTATCTGAAAGTCCTTACACGTTTATCAATTAGTATGCCGAGTTGGCAAGCGGGGTATTAGTTGATAGCGGTATTAGGTTTGACAAATCTCACACCGTGCTGGGAGCCCAGCTTGAACTATTGACCTTTTCATTTGTGGATAGTCATTGATGAGGATACAAAACTATAACGTTAGTATTCGGTATACACAATTTAGTTACCTTGATAAGGTTAGCTTCCCAAGTCATACTTATAACAATTTGCTTGTGAACTTACGCTTACACCTTTCGCTTAACTAAAAATTGTGAATTCGCCAACTTCAAGTTGACACCCTATTGCATGTGGAATATGAGGGTGTGATATATTTTTACCACTACAAAAGCTAGGGAAGACTTCACAATGCAAAATATGGTGTTTTGCTTGTGTTTGAATTGAAGCTCCTTGCTAGACTTCAGATACACCTCAAAATGTTGATGATCTATGAAACGACCTAAGAAAGAACGTGCAAAATATATAACATTATTAGCCTCGTTATAGACATAGGTTCTTCTCTGTAACCACCCTCAGGCATGAAAGTAAGTATTACCTTTATGAGGATCATCTCACTTGTATTTATACTCTATTCGTTGGTCGTCGCTTTCGTCGGGTATCATGGTCCCCATTGGAATAACTTTTTGGCTGATGTCAACCTTGTTCCCATTGGTGGAAAATATTCCATGCCCATGGTGTGTGAGCCATTTGTCAATGAGAGGTGTTCAAATGTGTGCGGAATAAACACATTTGGATTACCCCTGATTCTTCTGTCTACATTTGAATTTGAATTGTATTGTCAAATCTTATTAGGTTACCCCTCTTTCTTCCCTCTACAAGTGTAGTAGGAGGTACGTCCACATAAGCCAATTTATGTGTTAATCACCATTATGTGGTCGGCGCCATAGGGGGTGATTGGGGTGGGGGTGACCAATTTAGTGGGCGTGAGAGTTGTATGTTTTTTTCTTTAAGCTAATAACACCATGATACTGTTTTTTTATTCGTCTTTTTTACCTTTTTAATATGTCTTGGTGAGACATTACACATTTAGAGGTTTAGTTAAAGAGGGTAGCACAGGATACATGGTGATCCCTTTTATAATTTTTTAGTTAAACTAGAGATAATATAACCTAAAATTATATTTAATCTTTAGGGGAAGAGGTAATATTGTATTTGAAGAGGACCACAAGAATATAATAAATCATCCATCGTCAATTGCTTTGCTGGGTAATTAAAAAAATATTAACTAGAAATGAAATTTTATTCACATCATGATTATTTTATTAGACCTACACACAGTTTCCTCACGCCGCTAGTCTCCCAAACCCATGCGCTCGCCATCGCTGTTGGTTATCGGCTTGCCCCTGAACACCCTCTCCCTGCTGCCTACCACTACTGCTAGGATGCGCTGCAGTGGATTGCCTCTCACGTATCTGGCGCAGGACCTGACCCGTGGATCAACGATTATGTTGACACGGGTCGGGTTTTCTTGGTGGGCGAGAGTGTCGGGGCGAACTTAGTTCATTATCTCGCGGTTCAAGCTGGAGTTAATCATACGGGTTTGGGTCTCCGTGGGTTGATGATATTGCATCCGTATTTTTCATATAAAGTACCGGATAAATTGATCCGGTACATGTACCCGGGTAGTTCCGGGTCAGATGATGACCCGAAACTTAACCCGGTTTTGGAACCGGATCTTGAAAAGCTTTGTAGCACGAGGGTGTTGGTAGTGGTTTTGAAAATGACTCTTTGAAAGCAAGAGGGGTGGAGTATTATGAGACCTTGAAAAAGAGCAAATGGGAAGGAGCAATTGAGTTCTTGGAGAATGAAGATGAAAATCATTGATTTTATTTGATGGATCCATCAAGTGAAAATGTTTGGTTTCTTTTATGAGATGAGATGAAATGAGGTAAGATGAGGGTGTCTAAGAAAGTGTGATTTAGAGATTGTTAAGCTACGTAATTACCAATCTATTTTTTTACAAATACTTATGTGTATTTGGTCCTTATTTTCAATGTAATGTCATGCTATATCAACAAGTATTTACTCAAAAAATCAAACTTTGAAGCGACAATCAAATATATGAACATTTTGGTCTTCAAATTCAAAAAAATGTTTGAACAATTAGACTTTTTTGGTCAACCAGCAAGCTGCAGTTGAAAGTGCTTTGTCATCCTATTGGATGCTCCCACGTTTTGTGGTTATGGATATTGTTGATGCACTTCATGGCTGTCACTGTGTGAATAGGATAGAAAGATTGTGTATTGAATATTGTATAGATTAGATACGAACACACGACCCAAGTGCGAATGAGAACCAGCTCGTACGAGTAACATTGTGCCTCGTACGAGTGACAGTGTGCCTCGTACGAGTGAGCTTATGTGGTTCGTACGATTGACATTTTGTCACTCGTATGAGAAACCATTCGCACAAGCTGTCATGTTTAGATATAGGTGTTGTGTGTTCATTGTTTGTAGGTTTTGGAAGCTCCCTGAGGGGAAACGCTGGCCGATTCTCTCCAGGAACTCCGCCAGCCAGACAAGATTTATACTCTTTCGGTATGAATAAATGAATGCTCCTGTTGATTCTGTTCCTACTTTCTTTCTACCGAATCAGTACTATCATTCGCCCAAAACCTCCGTCTTGAACCGCCGCCCCGGGACCACAACTGGTATCAGAGCTACGGTACCGATTTATTCAATCTAACAGTTGATGAATCACCTTTGCTCATGAATTTTGGACTTTGAATGGTTTTAGATATAAAATGTCAAATAATCGGACAATCCACGGACATAATGTAAACTTGAAACCATAGGATTGTTAGAAATCGATTTTCGACCAGATTTGTGCAAAAAATCATGTTGAAATTCGAAAAATGAAGATTCTGGATCGAAAAACGTAATCCGTTTCGTCCATACGAGTGAGCCTCTGTGGCTCGTACGAGTGACAATTGGTCACTCGCATGAAGCATCACTCGTACTAAGTGCACCTCGTATGAAGTGGTGACAAAAAAGGCATTTTTTATCGTATTGACGAGACGAGTGTCCAGAAAAAATTTTGGTGATTACAAATTTTTTTTGAGATTTTAACGTCTAATTCGGGCTGTTCCGGGACATCGTCTAGAGCTTCAGAGTATAGATTTGATGATACGGTCACAAAAGGATGAAGATTTTGGGGTAGTCCCTGATACCTGCGCAAAACGTTGATCATCTAGTGTAGTGATTATTAAGGGGCCTTAACGTTAAATCAACATTTGATCAATACTGCAATTTTGGGAAATTTTCCGCAAAAATTGAGTACCATATGCTACAGTCGCGCCATAATCTTCATTCCCATAAGAACAAAAGACGTCAGAATTTGCAAAAATGAGGGGAATAAAAATTTCACGTATATGTTAAATTTCCGGAATTTTGAAATTCGTGACGATGCAACAGTATCCGGGTGGTTCTGACTGCAGATTATTTGGGAATCACAAAGGATCGAAGATTCATTTGTATGGGTGATCAAAGAATGTTCAAAATTTTCAAATGACGTTACAGATTGATGCTCAAGGGCTAAATACCTTATCCCCAATGTGGAATTGGAAGCAACATACGACGTCCCATCTTAAATCCTGCAAGGCAAATTAAATTTTTTGGACTAACCGCCAGAAAATAAGATGTCTTGTAGTTTCAGATGCCCCATTCCAGCGAGATAGCTATATATTTGTTATTATGACTAAAAAGTAAGAATGTGATTCTGATTGCCGAAGAATGTTTCTCAGATTCGATGTGTTACCAAATAGTATGATTCCGATGATGATTTGCTGATTGAGAAGATTACCGATTTGGTGATCAATCGTGATTAAGGAAATTGTGATTTCATATTTTTGCGGATATTCATTGATTTGAAGTTTTTCATTGTGGTAATTCGAAGTTTCAATTGACAGTTGGGTTTTGAAGATCAAGAGGATCGAGCATCAGAGGAGTGCGGCAAACCGAACGCGGATATGGTTAACGTCGAAACGGAGAAGCTGCATTATTTACTTTCAAGTTGGTGATTATTCCAGAAAATTTGTAGATCAAGCAAATCAGAGGAGGTCTTGAACCGTGCAAACAACGACTTGAAGATTAATTTCTAGAGAAAATTATTTCAGGGGAATGTTGCATAACGTAGATAATGCAAACTGGATCTTCAATCAAGGGGAATTACGACGTCAACAAATACCTAATTGAAGTTGCAGAATATTCAAACACAGCTCTCAGATTTCAAGATCAAGTTCAAGCTTCGACAGTGACGTCCAAGGGGGAAATTGTTGATACACTTTTATGGCCGCCACTGTGCGAATATGATAGAAAGAGTGTGTATTGAATATTGTATAAATTAGATACGAACACACGACCCAAGTGCGAATGAGAATTGGCTCGTACGAGTAACATTGTGCCTGTACGAGTGACAGTGTGCCTTGTACGAGTGAGCTTATGTGGTTCGTATGAGTGACATCTTGTCACTCGTACAGCAACCATTTGCACGAGCTGTCATGTCTATATATAGGTGTTGTGTGTTCATTGTTTGTAAGTTTTGGAAGTTCCCTGAGGGAAAACGCTGGCGGATTCTCTCAAGGAACTCCGCTGGCCAGACAAGATGTATTCTCTTTCGGTATGAATGAATGAATGCTTCAGCTGATTCTATTCTTACTTTCTTTCTACCGAATCGGTACTATCATTTGCCAAAACCTCCGTCTAGAACCGCCGATCGTTTTTATAAATCTACATAATGGTATATATAAAATGTTATAAAATAACTACATTGTGTTATATATATATATATATATATATATTAGATGTATAATAGAATAATTAACAAATGAAACAAGCTCAGTTTTTAAAAACTACTCAGGAAATAGCTCCAGATATAGAAATAAATTTTCCTAAACCACAAATACTATTTATAAACCCTTCACCATTTAGAATTAACACCTTAATACTCGTAAGCTACAAAGTGATTGGTATTTGTGAACTTGTTTAACAAGGAACTTGACGAGTATTATGTTGGCAGAAAGCGTGGATGGTATTATGCATGCTAACAAAACAAAAGTTAACGTTTACCTTCAACATACAGAGATAATATATATTATAAAAAGAAATCATAGTTATGTCAAAAGGCTGATGGATAATCGAAGTGCCCTAATAAATGAAAATAAACCTGACTAGTCATCATTATTATTATTATTAAGAACAAGATTACTAGCTCTCACACATCATTAACTGCAAAAATGAGCCCAATTTCATAGAATCTCGTTATAAATATACCTGGGAAAACAGGCTCGGGTCGTTTGCAAATAATAATTTTTGGATCGGGACCGGGAGGATATTTCAACTTCACTACTCTTTTCTACTTCATTTTGGATCCTTTTCTGTGGCAAACATAGGGAATGCCAGAAATTAAAACAAGATCAAAATCAGCTCCCTAAGCTCTTTTTGAGATTGCTTATTAAATTAGCTTAGCTGCTAATCTCATTGTTTTACATTTACAATGAAAGAAGCTAAACAATTCAAGGAAAATTACCAGTTAATATTATCCATTGCTTTATCCGTGGTTCCTCTTTTACAATGAACGGAATACCCCTCCACAGCTGTCTGCCAAAATGCTCAAAACTGCAATCATTCAGCTGCTCTACATCTGTGAAATGGAAGTGGCCCATATAACTTGTTTTTTTCATTTTCAAAGATTATACATCCCAATGCAACCCGTAGTCTTATATTAAAAGTCCAAATTGAGTGTTTGCCAGGTCTAGTTAATAGTTACAAAGAATCAGAAATCAAAACAAACATGATGCAATGAACAGCTGGCTTCCAAGATCCATTTTCAGCTGATCATTTTTTTACAATAACAAACTGCAGATTTATTGCTTTCTACTTGCATCTTGTTAGTTCATGACCAACTTAACAGTCAAGTAGTTAAGTCTGTGTGTACTTAATTAGAGAGAATAATCAAAGTTCAATTGGTCCTTATGTGAGTTCGAATTATTCTTCTTACCTTGTACAAATCTAACCCTAACAGTTGCAATTTTAAGAAACGTGTACCCAAGGACAAAAGAACATATACATACAAGGTCTCAGAAAGTTTGATAAGATGAAAGAAGAAAACAACAACAAAAATGCAACCAGTTGCAGAATCTCAACATATAAACATCAGTTCTGATGAAACATGAACAGTCCAACAGACTTTCAAAAGTTACACTTTATTAGCTGGCAGCTGTGATAAAAAAACAAATAACAGATAACAAGATGAAAAACATGTAAAAATCCTTTCCATGCCTCCCAACATCTTCCATCTTTTCTTGTTCAAGCCTTACAAAACACTTGGTTGCACAACATTAAGGCGTAGAAGAAATAAAGTCATAGAACCTGAATACAACAATACTTATGTGTTAGTGAGTCAAGGTGGTTTCCCATTATCAAGATCCTCCATTACATCGATATCCATACGTGCTGTGATCTTCTGGACGTAACCTGTAAAAGAAAACTAGGATGAAATCCTGATTCATACATTTGGATATCAAGATTAAATTTCCCAAGAATTTTAACAAGTGTTTGCAAATTTAAACTTCAAGACAGACAGACAGACAGACAGCTTGTATGTTGTATGAAACAAAAAGCTTTTTCATCAGAGTGAAGTGAAGAAAGAAACAGCAAAAAGGTTATTATACTATACCTATTCCTTGGCAGGGTATACATTTGCAGGCAACTTCCTTTCCCCTTTTATTGTAATAACTAACATAACCCGACCCTTGACAACTTCGACATTTTCCCGTCCATTCATAAACTACTGCCTTACAGTCCTAAAATGAACACCAAGTTAACTTCTGTACGTACCAACCAACAAGCAAGCAATACTCTCTCAAACTAAGAAGCGATACTTTGTTTTATTTACCATGCCGGCCAAAACCCAACTTCTTTGAATGCTAGTTATTGGTCTAAATATATTTATTAATAATTTTGGGCCAAATTCATATCAAACGTGTTCTTTGAAAAAGCTATGAATGAATTCAGTCTAATAAAATAAACCTCAATCTCAGGATCGCAGCGTAAGCGTCGGTCAATAACATCAGGAGACACCGGTGACGTATCTGGATACGTCATGGGGAGCGGCAGGGGATCGTCATCAACGGTCAAGTAACTCTCACGGTCACGCGACCACCTCTCCTTGGCATTATTATTATTATTATTATTATTACCAATACGGCTACGTTTCTTCTCCAAGGGGGTCGGCGTACCAACGAAGACGTTGCTATTAAGTCTGCCGGAGTCAGCTAAGGCGGCATAATTGAAGGACCAGGGGGTGCGGGGTGGGGTTAGGTAGGGGGTACTTGGGGTTTGGTGAAGAAGAATTAGGGTTTATGGACAACATTAAGTTAGGAGAGGGTGTTTCCGCTGAGCGGCCGCCGCAGATGTGGGTGAGTGTTCTGGTGCTGCTGGTAGTGGTGAAGGATCCGGGTTGTGAAATGAAGCGAAGATCCGAAATGGAGATTGAGTTTGACACCCAGAATAAACAAAACCATAAATACAAAAACACCATCTAAAATATCTAATTTTTCTTTTTAGTTTCGAAAATAAGTAATAACCATATGTTACAAAACACACGATACACTCAATGTGAAGAAACAAAGAAGTCTATTTATCTTATCTCATCAAATATGGGTGATTTCTTAGATACTGTTTATTTAGATTTTAATGGTTAAAAATATTTGTTTTGTGAGCAGATATCAAAATGGTTAAGACGTTTGCATATAAATGGTTAAGCATTAAATGAGTCTAAATTGTTAAGAACTTTAATCTAAATTGGTCAGACGTTTGCCTATGAATGGTTAACCATTATACTGATTTTTAATGGTTAAGACATCTTACTGGATTAGCACTAAACCATTCAGAAGTTGTCAAACTACCCCTTGGTCTTCCTCGAAGATGGACTGAATACAATCAATGAAACAAAACACCATGAGACTCATTATAAGAAGGAGATGTTTGGGATTCTCCTTTTAATCACCCTCTATGGTGAGAATAAGTATCGTTTAAGAAAAGTAAATGAGTGTTTGTATTGAGAGTTAGAGAATGAGAGAACAGATTCTTAAACCTTTGATTGAAGGTTGGTGATATGCACCTAATGCAACATATAAATTATATGAAATAAGTTATAAAATCAACTCTTTTATGTACTAATGTTGGAAAAAGTGTTTTTCTTTGTATACTTTTGATTTTAAGGATTAAAAGAGCTTAAATGTACAAAAGTAACAAATTAACGGCAAAAACCAACATAAATACAAAAGAAGAGAAGTTGACACATCATACTGACCCTCTGAGCTTCACCCCAATACAATAAACAACAAATCAGAATACAAGCACGGGTCGTGCCACAAAGGCATGGGTCATACCCCACTCCAGATTCCATGAAGAAAAAGACAAATAGAAGCAGATAAGAGACACGGGCCGTGGTCAACTACCAGATATGCAAAATCTTCAATAGTACAGCAAGTACAAGGCCACAGGGCCGTGTGAGCATATGCACTGGCAGATCTCATTAAATGAAGATAGAGAAGAAGGAGACACGGGGCTGTGTGAGGAGTTTGTTTCTAGCTATAAATATGGGTGTTTGGTTCAATTGCAATCCATCCCTTGGCAAACCACTTCTCTCACACCTGCCACTACTCCACCACCACAATACCACCATCATCCACCACATTCATCCATCATCCATATTTAGAGTGTGTAATTGTCTCGGGATCAATAATTCATCGTAAGATTTTTTCAAACAAAGTCATTGCTTGGCTAATCTCTTACATTACTTGGTGAACACAAGTTTTTTACGTATTACTTTTGATTTCGAAGCTTTGGTTAACTTTTTAATTGGGTATGTATTAATGACTTTAAAATTAGTTTTTATATTGAAGGTGAACTTTATTCTATCATCTTTTCATGTTTTGGTGATTAACTCATTCGTGTCTTTACGGTGTATATAAAACACGTTAAATTTCTGGAAGGGGTTAGAAGGGTGTTTTGGGTAAAGTTATTGCCTCGTTCATTGTATAGACCTGCGAGGACTTGATTCAAGCTTATTTTGACTTCCCCCGAGGCAGATAGCATCAAATCGGGGGAAGTAAGAACGGCATGAATCTCTTATAAATAAACTAGTATAAATACTTTAAACCGGTATTGCGGGACTGTATCCCGACTGACTCAGACCAATATGGTAGAGGGTAGCGTTGCCTCCAAAAGAGGGACATGTAACATTTAGCATTAATAACTTACTTAATTATCTTTCAATATTCCGGCTTGTGGGACTGTGTCTCTGCTGACTCAGACCAATATGGTCGAGGGTAGTGTTGCCTCCAAAAGAGGGACATAGCACTATAACTAAGATAATCTCTGAAAAAAACCCAAAGTGCAGAAATAATCAAAGGATACGTAAAAGATTAGTCGGAAACAAGTGATTCTATCTTGTCTATTTGTTTCTTTTAATATTTTAGTTTCTTTCAATATTTTCTCAAAATTTGGTTAGATTAGACGTTGACGATATTCCATTATTAAAAGCTCTTGTGTCCTTGGACGACCTCGGTTACCATCACTATATTACGCCAACGATAGGTGCACTTGCCCTAGCGTGTTGTGAGAGTGATAGTATTATATTGTGTTTCAAAATTTAAAGCTTGATAAACGAGTAAAAGTGCTTAAAAATATATCAAAAATTATACCCACCTCGCACCACGTCAAGTTTTTGGCGTCGTTGATGGGGACACAAGGATATTAAGAAAGTTTAAAATCGACGGCCCAATCATTTTTTATCTTATTATTTTTTCTTCTCAGGGTTTTCTTCTTTTTATGCATTTTTCTCTACTTTCTGCAGATTCAGCACAGGGTCATGGCTGATCACACACGGGCCGTGCCTAATACCTAGTAACATAAAAAACTGTTTTCTGCCAGATTGAGGTTGCAGCACGGGGTCGTGTTACATCCACACGGTATCGTGCCCATCAACAGTTTCTAGGAAACAGGACTGTTTCATCCCGACGGTCAAAGCCTCGTCCGGAAAATAAGGATGTTAATGATTATTTTTACCCCCGCCAGTCCTGCGGTCAATGGTGCCAACTATGTGGTGGATTTCATCAATATTTAAAATGTCCCATTCTAAATTTTGAACCTCACTACATAGACCCATCATTTTCTTGTGACGATCACCTTAAGATGGGAGGGAGTAAAAATAATTACCATCCACCTGAATGCCATCAACACTATTTTCTAACGAACATAACTTCGGAAGGTCTATGTCAAATAGAGAACAGAATTCTCCAAAAACTCAAAGAAATAGAATCCATGATAAAGGCACGATATCCATTAATGGATAATAACGAATGAGAAGAATCAAAAATCGATTCGAAGGAAACACATTCAGGAAAAGGCAACACCAAGCTCATCACATATATCTCAAACTCTTTTGAAAACGAAATCAACAGTCGTCCCTGTATCGACCATGTAATGAAGGACTCCTCAACAGCTTGCGCCAACGACTTTATAGACCAGAGCGAGTCAACTCATACCTTCTTTAACAAGAGCCTGGATAAGGCAAATAAAGGTTGGTTCCGCCCACCTATTTGTAGTTTAGGTTTCTTCCTTCCCGACCACCTCATCTGCTCTCCATACATAGGGCGTGTTAGACAAACACGGGATCGTGCCTCTTGTACTAGTCCAACATGGGGCCTTGTCTCCCTCGGCATGGCCCGTGCTCACTAACGGACAACATTCTCTAACTCGTTACATGCGACATGGGGTCGTGCCTCTCAGACACGGGGCTGTGTGAATGTGCTGTCACTTTCTATAAAGTCAGCCATGAGTAGAATGTTTGGACCATTCCTAAGAAAAAGATCCTTCCGGATTTCACACACATACCAAAAAAGGTATATTCTTAAAATAGGTTTCCTTAAACCTTCTTGTCTATGCCACTTTTAGTCGTATTTTTCTTCTTCAATCTCCAACAACCTCCATTTGAAGATTCGAGCTTTAAAGCTTCAATTGTTGGCTGAAAAGCATGATATTTACCCCAAACTTTTACAAAACTACTATTTTGTAACATTATTTTAAGTTATTTACATCCAAAAAATGTAAAAGCCAAAAGTTTTTTAACTTAAAAGTAGAGTTCTTGGGCTGAAATATCAAGACCGTTAGAGCAGCACGGGGCCGTGTTACTTGTCTTCAAGTCCAAACATTAATGGTTTGTCTTGTTTAAACTAGCATGTCGAGCCAGCAGAGCGGTACTTGGTCAACACGCTCACGCAATAACAGAAGGGGAAGAAGGCTCTCACTCAAGGCCACTCTTGTATGTTATGTATGCGCATGACGAGAGTCCGTCGAGGAGATGACGATGGTGGAGGAGGTCTTCATCGCCCGAGTGAACTACCTCACACTAGCCTTAGATAGTAGCTTTAGGGAACTCAACCTATTACACCAAAGGTTGAATATTTTGGTGGCACCCCATATGGATCCAATCCTCTGACAAGACGATTAGAACCTCGCTCATAAGGTTATTAACCCTACCGGGTGGGATGAAATACCCACGGAACCTCCCATTGGCGCCTTTTATGAGGTTCCGGTGGCCGATGCTCCTCCCCACAAGAGGACATTGATGATGAGCCCTTCATCTTCCTACCAAGGTAGATTTATGAGATGCTCAACCATCTTTGAGGGGGTACACCCGAAATAGCTTGAAGCCCTTGTTAACCAAAAACTAGTTTCGGATTTTTGTTGATCTTTTATTGTTTTATTTAGGGAAGAGTGATTTAGGTTTAAATCTTTAGGGTATCTACTAAAATCTATTTATTAAAATCTGTTTGTATATTTATTTTTATCCTTTTTAGTTGTAACCGGATGATGAATGGTTTTAATGGAATGATATTTGGTGTTCTAAAACTTGTGGAATGCTGTAGAAAGATGAAATGACATTGACACAGAACCCCATATACGTAAACAAAAGTCCCCCCGACTCGAAATCTTCATCACAGTAAGTTTAGCATGGGGCCGTGTAAGGTAAGCACGCCCACGTGCCTCTATTCTGTAGAAACAATTTTGTTTCTTGACCTGTCACACGGGGTCGTGTCTCTTAGGCATGCCCCCGTGCCCACCTTCTCGAAACTTTTCATTATTGGCACTTTTTACACGGGGACGTGTCTACCTAACACGCCCCCGTGTCTGTCTTCTGAAAATTTTCACAAAAGCCACGTTAATAGCACTACACGGGATCGTGCCTACCTAACACGCCCGAAAAGTCCAGTATTTGACGAAGATCTTTCTATCAATAGATAGGAATGAGTGTTCGATATAGGGGATAGAATCCATCTGCTTTGTCTAGTATCTGATTTTTGAAAAACAAATGTTGTTTTTAACACACATTTACACATTTAATAAAATTTAACCTATTTTGCACACATTGAGGACAACGTGTAATTTAAGTGTGCGGGGGAGGAGGGGGGAACTTGAATTATTTTTCCTAAAAATGCCTAAAACTATATTTGGAACCGCTAAAACACCCCAAATCCTTTTCAAATTATTTTTCTATTTTTATTTTGTCTTGTTTTTAGTTTATGTTAGAAAACCAAGTTCTAAAAAAATTTGTTTTTACAAGCTTAAAACCGATAGCGCCGTGATAAATAGAACCATATAAGAAAATTTTATAAAAAGACATGACAATCTTTTAAGATTGTTGTATTTTCACACATTTTACCCTTTCCTATAAATTGTGAGTTTTGAGCCTTTACCGAGCATTCAATTTCATATCTTTACTAAATGCTAAGTTTTCGTTTCTTGTGTGATAGTCTTTATGGTTCTTACAAATCTTGAACTTAACAAGACAATACATTCCCAGTTCTTACCGATGATCCAAGTAAGTAAATGATTGATGCATTAGGACTATAAACCCTTTTTTATTTTCTTTTTATCTCCCCACAAAAGAAAATCCTTTAGTAAACCCCTTTGACCCTAAATCTTTCGTTTCAAAACCCGCAAAATACAAATTTTGCAACAATCACCCATCAACCCAAACTTCTTTTTTATTTTACACCCTTTATTTTAGTAAAATTCGGTTCTTTTGGAATATATAAAATGTGTGACTTATCTATCTTGCAAATACTTTCTATCAAAAATAAATAATTAAAATAAAATCATTAGTTGCTTGAAATAAAATAAGCAAATTTGTTGCTTATAAAGTCTTTAGTCTATCTAAGTCACAAACAAATAATATTTCAAAAGAAAACCGATATTTTACACCTTTTTAGCCACTTTCCAAATAAAAATCCCTACCCCTAGCCAAAACCTACCCTTTTAAGTTCTATTGATATAAAAGGATTATATCAAAAAGAAGGAGGTTTGATTACTTGTCAAGCATACGGTAGGAGTAAGTTCCATACCGGGGCCGAGCGTTTCACTTACCAATTTTCGGCAGAGTGTTGAGTGATCACTTGTGAGATGCGTGAATTTGTATATAACTTAATGAAATTTTAAAAGGCATGTTAGGCCTAAAAATATATATTTTTCTTAAAAATCTAAATAAATCATGTCGAATAGGATTGTATATAAAATAAGAACTAGAATAGAAAGAACTTGGATTCCCGACACTCTAAAACAAGACCCAAAAAACGTCTTCTCTACCTATTCCATTTGGGTGTGTAAGCAATATTAAAGAGTTTTGCTCGAGGACAAGCAGAGATTCAAGTGTGGGGGTATCTGATATACACCAAATGCAACATATAAATTATATCAAATAAGGCATCAAATAACCCCTATTATGTAGTATGTTGGAAAAAGTGTGTTTCTTTGTATACTTTTGATTTTCAGGATTAAAAGAGTTTAAATGTACAAAAGGAACAAATTAACGGCAAAAACCAACATAAATACAAAAGAAGAGAAGTTGATACATCATACCGACCCTACGAGCTTCACCCTAGGGTAAAAAACAACAAATCAGAAGACAAGCTCAGGCCCGTGCCAAAAAGGCATGGGGTCGTGCCCTCCTCTAGATTCCATGAAGAAAAAGACAAACAGAAGCAGATAAGAGACATGGGGTTGTGTCCCATGGACATGGGTTGTGGTCAACTCCCAGATATTCAAAATCTTCAATAGTACAAAAGGTACAAGGCCATGGCGCTGTGCCTCTAACACACGGGTCTGTGTGAGCATACGGACTGACACAATTCATTAAATGAAGACAGAGAAGAAGGAGACATGGGGCCGTGTGAGTAGTCTCTTTCCAGCTATAAATTGTGGTGGTTGGTTCAATTGCAATCCATCCATTAGCAAACCACTTCTCTTAGACCTACCACCACTCCACCACCACAATACCACCATCATCCACCACATTCATCCATCATCCATCTTTAGAGTGTTTGGTAGTTCGGGGTCCAAGATTGAACGTAAGACTTTTTGTCAAACAAAGGCCATGCTTGGCTAATCTCTTACATCACTTGGTGAAGACAAGTCTTTTATGTATTACTTTTGAATTTTTAGCTTTGGTTAACTTTTTAATGGGGTGTATATTAATGACTTTAATAACTAGTTTTTTATATTGAAAGTAAACTTTATTGTATCATCTCTTCATGTTTTGTTGATTCAATCATTCGTGTCTTTATGATCTGTATAAAACGCATAACTGACTGGAAGAAGGGTGGTTTGGGTAAACTTCTTGCCTCGTTCAGTGTATAGATCCTGCGAGGACTTGATTCAATCTTATTAGGACTTTCCTTGAGGTAGATAGCATCAAATCGGGGGAAGTAAGAACAACTTGAATCCCTTATAAATAAACTACTATTAAAACTTTAAACCGGCTTTGCCGGACTGTATCCCTGTTGACCCAGACCAATATGGGCGAGGGTAGCGTTTCCTCCAAAAGAGGGAGATACCACATTATGCATTAATAACTTACTTAATTATCTTTCAATATTGCGGCATTGCGGGACTGTATTCCTACTGACTCAGACCAATATGGCCGAGGGTAGCGTTGCCTCCAAAAGAGGGCATGCCACTATAACTAAGATAATCTCTAAAAAAACCGAAAGTGCGGAAATCATCAAAGGATACGTAAAGAGATAAGTCAGAAGCAAGTGATTCTATCTTGTCTATTTGTTTCTTTAAATATCTTAGTTTCTTTCTTTATTTTGAACTACTAAAAATCTTCTCTCGAAATTTGGTTAGATTAGACGTCGACAATATTCTAGTATTAAAAGCTCTTTGGTTCTTAGACGACCTTGGTATCTTACCATCACTATACTACGCTAACGATGGGTGCACTTGCCCTTGTGTGTTGTAGAGAGTGATGTTGTTATATCGTGTGTTATAAGTTTAAAGCTTGATAAACGAGTAAAAGTACTTAAAAATATAAAAAAAATTAAACCCACCTCGCACCACATCAGTTGGTATTTATAGTCGAAGAGTGTGGAGAAGGAGATGAGCTGATGGGCCTTGGGCTGGACATCACCATCAAGGAATATCCTGTTAGTGTCCTCTAACACAACCGTTGGTGTGGGCAGAAGATTGAGGAGTTGGCGCACGGTGATTTGGGCCACATGGCATAACAGTTGTCCTTGATGTAGAGTTTGTCACCAGCGGTGATTGGAGATCTTGGAGTAGTGAATGGCGCGACCTGATGGGGTACATGTCACTGTCCTTTCATACTATTTGTCTCTTGCACGATTATTCATTGTGGGAGTTATCTGGTCAGGGCTTGGCTGTCACACCCTGATTTCCCGGTGCTTTGAATATTTAACTCCTTCCAAAGAAAAGATATCAAACATCTGCTGCTCTAAGGTCTGTTGAAGCTAAAGTCTGCTATACAAGATTTGTTGAAGACAAGCTCTACCCAAGTCAAAGGTCTGCTGGACAAACCGAGGTTAAAGCTCATTAGAGTTTCTTCTCAACAGATGCTGGATCAACAGAGTTACTAATTAGTAATGTAACAATGTTTAGATGTTAGGGTTTTGTTAGATGTAACTGTCAAGGTGACGTCAGCCTAGATGCCATAGTGGTTTGGTTTGTACTATAAAGAGAACAGTGCATGTATTGTTCTATTCATCACTTTCCTTCTAACAATTATGTACGAACAAATTAGAGTGATCTTGTCATACCCCGATAAATCGATTACATCAAAGTTGGGCGTGAACTGGCTGGCATCTTCATTTACACAACCGAATTTTAAAAGTGATAAGACTTCTAGTAAGTGAATGCCCGCTAAGTACGAATCACCATGGGTTCCCCTGTTCCAACCGTGCCATAATTTGAAATTGTAACCTGAGAAAGAAACATGCGAAAAAATCAACATAAAGTTGACGAGTTCATCGTTTGTTTGTTTTGTATCACATGAATCTTAAGAACATTTAAAAATCTTGCATTTGAAAACCGGTTTGTGATATCATAATATCCCAAAGCGTTTGAAATGTCGTATCTGTATAACGGTATTGAAATGTTTTCTGTGATGTTTGTAAACCAATGCATGTAACTGTTGTGTTTGTAAACCGGTAATAAAATGTTTTCTGTCGTATCTATAAACGGGTATTGAAATGTTTTCTGTTATGTTTGTAAACCGGTATTGAAATCATAGTATGTAGGATGCCTATGGAACCTAAGGATCAATAAGTGTGTAGCTAATACACTGACTTATGTGCCATAAGTAAGTAACCAAACTGAGACAACTCTGACATTATTGGGATCACAAAAGCACTTCTAAAGGGTTAACAACCCAGGAGTGGAGCGCACCTTGGTCACTACGTGATTAATGGTTACTCTTGTCATCATCCTACTTACGCACAGTGATCTGTCATCATCTAATCCCATAGCTACATACTAATTGTTAAAAATCTGTATTTTCAATGCGTATGAACGGGCCTCACCCTTCATAAGATTTTCGTTCTTCACACTTCTAATATTGGGCCTAGCCCATGTCATTCGTGTTATTGGGCCTAGCCCATGTCATTCGTGTTATTAGGCTTAGCCCATGTTATTAATAAAATTGGGTCCTAGCCCCTAGTTGTGACTAAGACAATCCCGTCACTAGTCATAAAACTCACGAATGTTTCAGAAAACCTTGTATTGCTGTGAAAACCAGTAAATTAACCTAAACCATTCATAAATCATCGTGTTTGCTGAAATCTGTTTGTAACATGGTTTAGAGATATGTGATTTTCGTTTATCGAAACATTATGTGCTTTTGCAAAACCTGCATGTCTTTCCACCCCAGAAAACATTTAAAAATGTAAAACGGTAAAAAGTGGGGTGTTATGAACTCACCTTGATATCCTTGTGCAAAGCTAGCTTAATGTGATTTCATAATGTCGTTCCAAGAACATGAACTTGCTAGCATGCAGATTATTGCATTCCTATCAGGGAATAACTTATAAGTTTCTAAATATAACGTAGCTAAACTACGTGTCACCGAGCTCTACCGAATCGTTAACGATATGATTCTATTAAGGCGTTATTAACTTGATTTGAAATAACTAATCCATGGTTGCTAGATCCCTTTTGTAATTGGGATAAATACTAAGTCTCAGAAATGAATTAGTTTCCGAGTGATTAGAAATATATGTTTATATATAACACAAATATATTTCATGAAATCGTATTAGTTGTCTCAGATAGAAGGCGTAGATACACAGCAGTACGACTCTTGGTAGTTTTCGTAAGATGTAATACATAGATACTCGTAGATATACCCATATTTGTAAATCATTTCGTATCCGAACAATAGTCTTGCGTATCGTTTATAATTAATAAACTAATTATATAATGGTACGCTCATTAGAATCGACTTTTGTTTGTTTGTTACTATAATAACTCGGATAATATTATGTGTTATAATCTTATGATACTGTGTCGTACTTCGTTTAGACGTTTGCAATGAATATTTTTATGAAAACATTCGAATTATCGACGTTTGAAATAAATACAAACCGTTATATTTATTTTATAAAACTATTCAAAGTCTCAACATTCGAATATATATAATTATATTCATTTATACGATTTTCGAATACTAAACTTCTTAAATATATGATTTTCAAACTCAAGACGTTTGAAATAAATATAAACAATAATATTTATTTTATAAAATTTTCAAGTTCGGTTAACTTGTAAACCATGTTCGTTGAAATGTTGTAACCTTGATTTGCGAGTTATAAAGAGGCGTTGAAAATGAATATATATTTATATTTATTTTACAAGATACTTTGAATCCCGATTGGTTACGTTATTATAATAAAACACGTTTCGTTTTACGGATTTTTACGAAAAAACAGACAGAGTTTCCTCTATTTCTCGGACGATCCCAACAATACAAGTTGTCGATATATTTTCAAAACACAACATATTCAAAGAAATCAACATATACGTAATTTCTATTGTAACTTCAAATCATCGAATATTTATCGCGCTCAAATGCATTATATATGTATTGTGTAACGATGTCGGTTGTTTTTTATCTACTATATATGCGATTTATATATGAAATCCATTGCCCGAATACAAGTAGTTTTTATACTTTACTTGAAAAATGTTTATAGTTTCTCTAGTCGGGTCGGTTTGAGCTCGGTCTCGTGTAAACTAATATTAGTATTTATATAAACTAATATAAACCAAATTCGCATCATTAAATATTTACCGAGTCTTGGGTTGACACGTTACTGAGTTTGATCGTAGCTGACCGCATTGACCACGGTTGACCGTCTTGACTGAGTTGACTGGGTTTGACCCGTGTGAACTGAGTTGACGCGAACAAATCTGATGTTTAGTAAACTGACCGAACAAAACCTGAACCAAGACTAACCACATTGACCATCTTTGACTAGTTGACCATGTTGGACTGAGTTAACCCGGGTTGACTGAGTCGACCCGGTGTTGACCGAGTTTGATTGAACTCGAACCGAGACCCGAACCGAACACACTCGCTTCTTTGTAACCTGAACCTAATAACACATGGCTCGAACCAACCCACTTTACTGCCATCGCCAGACCCGAAACCACCGTGGTCGCCTGTCGCCCGCTCGACGACCCTGTTTGACAGCAGTAACCCCTTCATCAGCCACCACACACCCCCGTTAACACCCACCTTCAATGTAACCACCACCGTGAACCTCCATCTCCCCTACGACTATTTAAAAACCAGTTCCCATTAACCAAGCCAAAATACAAAGAAAACATAAAACAGAGCCGGAAAGCTCACCGTAATGGTTGACGGAAAATAAAAACTTGTGAAACTTTACGGCAAGGTCTCTATCAAACCAATCTAAGCATGCATGAAGCGAAAATCTCAAAAAGTGTTTGCCGGAATCTTCACCGGAGCTTCACCGGAGTTGTGTCTGAGCCGAAACGGCTTCGATTCTTGATAAATGGACACCACCATCGTGTTTAGAAGGCTTGGTTTAGTAGGGGATGGTATTTTTGGCTGAAAAATCTCGCCGAAGATCACCGCCACCGCTGCCGTTAGCGGCGACGCCGCCGCGTTGCGGTCGCTGTCTTCGCCGTACCCCGCCGTTGGGCTGGCCAAAGTCCCGTCGCCGGATGTTCTAGAGAGAGAAGTGAGAGTTAGAGACAGAGTGTGAGTAGGTGTTAAAATGGTGTTTTGAGTGTTTGTTTACCCTTTATAGTTAGGGTTTTGGTGGGTTAGGCCCAAGGCCCATAAGCCCGTTTCTAGTGTTTTGAGCGGCCCAATCGTGTCTACGAGGCCCGTTTATAATCCGTTTTTCGATCCGATTTTAACTGTGAATACTAAAATTTGAAAACGAAGCTAAAATTATCATAATATTCCAGTTTTGAAGGTAATATACGAGTCCGATGCTTCCTTTTCGTTGTCGGTGCTCATCTGCCGTTGCATTTTCATTCACGTAAGCGTTTTGTGATGTTCGAAAGCATGATAATTCATCAAAATCATATCTTATGTATAAATTATACACGTAAAATTCTCATTTTTTAGCGTTGTCAGTATTTTGTCTGGTGTCAGTTCGTTACCGCTTATCATTAAACAGTTTTCCCACAAATCAACATTCGCGTACCGTAAAGCCAACAAGATGTTCCTAGGCATTCAAAAGGCCTATGAGTTAACTTGTGTCTTAATCTTACTTATATTTGTCTTAGCATTTGTTATTCGTGCAATTAGAAACCCTAAATTGCCGGTTGTCACATTCTCCCCTTGTTATAGAAATTTCGTTCTTGAAATTTAGACTAAGTTATCTCCTTAGAGTCTTGTCATGCATAGGTGGGTCTTAATAAGGTAAATGACCATGTAATTGCATCGAGACTTGTTAACGCCATGTTAATACAAGAACACACTACCACGATAGGTACCCGACTGTTCAACTAAATTTGTTTAAAAATTTGATGCCAAGTAAACGAGGTGTAATGATACAATCACCAATGTGGCTAGGTTTACAGGGGTCCAAGAAAAGGGAATCTCGACAAATGGATTTCCAGATGGATGTTCACAATCTGTAAATGAATTTTATAAACAGTAGAAATTTCTACCAATGGAAACTAGCGTTGTGTAACTGTGACATTTGTGCCTTTTCAATCATTGCACAATTACAAACAATTTCGTATACAATAAAACCCTTTGTTTTATTTCCAAATATTTTTGTATTCAATAAAATCTTGTATTTTATTAATGAGAATGCAAAAATATCAATCGTTGCATAATTTCGATCATTTTCGTGTTCGTTAAAGCGTTTTACGCATTTTGCAAAACGCGTAACCGTACAACCGAACGAACCGACATCCACGACATTTTTTGGCATAATCCAAGTTACACATGTCTTAAATTCCCCATGATTCTTCCTTTTTTTTTTCACACCACTTCAAAACACTTCAAAGCAAAGTGTGAAGTTCTTCTTTCTATCCTTCTTGGAGCTTGTTTCCAACCTTTGGAAGCCTCCTATCTTGAGTTCCGAAAGTGTTCTTCAACACCAGTAAGTACTCTTCCTAGTTCTTTAATTTTTTTAGCTGTTTTGAGCTAGAAGTCGAACAGTTTGGCTTCCTGATTGACTTTTGGTTCTGACCATATTTGGTCAAGTCAAAGTTCAATTGAACTTTGCAACGTGATCGTAATCACGAAGGTTATAATCTCTAGCGATTTCACCTTCTGATTTCCACGTTTACTAGTCGAAGTGACCAGTTAAAGTTTCGGTAAAAAGAACGCACATGATGTGCATTTTACGACGAAACTATTTTCGGGTATCAAAACACCAAGTTTTGATACCAAATCAGTTTTATAAACTTAGTTATACATATTTTGATATGTCTAACTCGTCACTTCTAGTTTAATGCTTATTTAGGGTCATAAGTCGAGCGGTCTTGACCACCGCTTTGACTTTCGAATCTGACCCGTTTGGTACATCTTAGGATCCTACAAACACATATTTGGGACCATAGTTACATAGGGAATAACCTACTGAGGTTATACCTTATGGTCACATCGTTTGGTTAGTGTTATGATAAGTTACTTCTATGTTCTAAAAAAAATGATGACCAAAATGTCCTTTTCGCATAAATCAATTTTAAACACATGTAACCAAATTTTTGACATATAAACTGATGTTTTAACATTTTCAAACATGCTTGAGCGTCTAAGACCTATCATAGGACATGTTTAACCATCCGATCACACGTTTACGCTAATGACCCGTTAAAGTAGCGTAAACTACATTAACGAGTCATAATGGGTCAAAATCACTTAGGATCCTTTCCAAATCAGAATGTTATGTTTGTTAGACCATATCACATGAGTTCCAACACTCGTTTGGTTTATAATACATCATTCTATCTGATCTCCCATTTGTAGTCACGACACGCTAACATATTTATATGACACATTAGGATACGTTTGAGCTTTGTTTATTTCATTGATCAAGAACACTTTCGCTATCCCAAGTGAGTACATAGCCCCCCCTGTTTTACATTTTCAAATCTTTTGGGGTGATTCATATGTGCCTATAATTATTTTCAGGATTTCAAAAACAATGTCTATGGTTTATGTATAAAACAATACGATTTCAATAATGTGAACAACTTGTTGATGCGTTATCAATAACACGAATGACATTCATTAGCTTTGGCCAAGCCGACCAGTAGTATGTTATGGTACCATAGGACTGACAATCCGATTATCGGACTGTTCACTGGATTTGGTGGAAGTTTGGGTAATGACAGAAACTGTTTCTGATTAACAAATCAATTTTTAATTTGTTAGTCTAGTTAAAGAGACCCTTTGGTGGTCTATTAAAGATACCCTTTGGTGGTATAGTCAACAAAGGTTTGAATGTGTTCATTAAAGAACGATCAAAAGTTTTCACAATTAAAAACACGAACGATTTTCATTTATAACACAGACAAATGGTTTATAACACGGATAAATTGTTTTGAACAATGTCACACAATAATTTTTACTTAAAGATATAAACCATACGAAGTTTTCTTTTGAATCAATCTACTACAAGGTATTTACAAAAGAAATGTTTTGTCAAGATTCATGGCTACAAGGTTTTCACAACACTAACCAACTTGTTTAGTTGGTTAATTGTATTGCAATATCAAACACTTTTGATACGAGGTTTTCACTTTACGACTCTTGAGGTCGGACGAGGTGTTGCAATATGTATACAAGGCCACAAATTTGACCCACTCACAAAACCTATGTACTCGCCGGCATTTTTTTAAGCTGACACTCTTTTCACATATGTTTCAGGAATCAATACTTGATAATATGATTCATGCTTCACGTAGGAATGGACGCGGGCCTTAGTGACTTAAAGCATGAAAGACAATTTATTTATGTGTTGAATCTGTTCATCCCAAAACAATGTAAACATTTAACTTAATCAAACATAATTTTCAATTCCATGAGTTGTGAAAAAATAGTTCTGTGACATGACTCCCCGACGTTTCCGTCGCGGTTCGTTGTTTTACGCGGTCGGGGTGTTACAGAAAGATTGGTATCAGAGCTTATGGTTATAGGGAATTAGGTTATTAGTAATGCTTTGACCTAGACTATAACCTTCCTAGGACCCTAACGCGAGTTATCTTGCTTTTAGATTATTAAAACAATACCATCACCTATCCTTAGGTGATTACCAAAACCAATACACAAGTTACAAATTCGTTTTGAAAATCAAACATCTATCCTTAGATGATTTGTTTTGGCTTAAAGCCTTGTAAGTTTTCAAAATCTCATCAAAGTTTGGGATTTATTAATGTGAGCATGTGCAATCTGGAAGGGTGGATGCCTGTACCCTGAGTTTTCTGTCTAAGGCTAGAGTGCTCGTACAAATCCGCATTATAGGACCAGTCACTCTTACCTGGGAACTCTTGGGGTGGGTGTCCACTTATAGGCTAAAGCATGTCTTCGCGATACATTATAAAGACCCATTTACTTTGATTAGTCATCGTGTGTCGTTTGTTTGTTTTTAAGTAACGAATGAATGACCACCATCCTTATATTTCGTCGATATCTTTAACATCTCTCTTCATTATGCAATGTCAATCACACATATTTTCCTTCATGTTTTCTTCTAGAATGCCTCCTCGACGTAATACAACTCAAAATGCCGAAATGGAAGCTATGATCGCTCAGCAAATTGCTGCTGTACTCCCAAACCTAGTAACCCAGATAAACCAAGCAAACAATAACAATAATAACAACAACAATGCACCCGCACCGTGCAACTACAAACAATTTAACTCGGCTAAACCACTCAAGTTTACTGGGTCCGAAGGAGCTACTGGACTCCTGCAGTGGTTTGAGAGTCTTGAAAGCACATTTCATCATGTTCAATGCCCGAATGAGCGAAAAGTCGAGTTTGCATCGAGTGTATTCCAGAAAAGAGCACTTACATGGCGGAATGGTTTGATGAGAGATAGGGGTGCCGATGTGGCAATGTCACAAACGTGGGAAGAGCTTCGAGCTCTAATGATGAGGGAATTCTGCCCACGTCATGAACAACGGGCACTGGAAGATGAATTCCACAATCTTAAACAAGATAGTGGAGAGCATCGTGCCTACACTGACTGTTACAAAGAATTGAGCTTGTTGTGTCCCGCCATGGTCACCCCGTTGGATAAAGCAATCGAGAGGTACATCGAGGGCCTGCCTGACCCCGTTCAGGACATTGTTACTGGTAGCAACCCTACCACTGTTCGACATGCTATCGAATTAGCTGCTACCCTGACTGAGTCTCAGGTCAAGAAGGGGAAATTGTTTTGCAAGGGCGACAAGAAACTTGCAGCTAAGACCACTCAAGAGAAAACAAAGGAGAACAAAGCTGAGCCTTCTAAGAAGTCGAGAAAGTGTAAGGCTTCACAGAACTTTGTAGTTGTTGCACAACCTAACCAGAACACTCAGAACCAGCCAGCACAACCTCCTGTGAGGAAACCCTATGCTGGTACTGCACCGTTGTGCAACCGGTGCAATGGTCACCATCAAGCTCACATACAGTGTCGCCAATGCACATCATGTGGAAGATTCGGTCATATAGCCAATGTTTGTCGTTTGGCCCCAAAACAAGTTGTTCAGAACCCTGTTCAACCCCAAGCCAACCTTGCTAGACCTCAGTTCCCACCTGGTTCTTGCTACAACTGTGGCGAGATGGGTCACTCAACTGCCCAAAATTGGTGAACGTGAATGCAAATCCAGCCCATGGACGCGCATTCAACATCAATGCCAATGAGGCTCATGCTGATAATGAAGTAATTAACGGTACGTTCCTTGTTAACAATCATCCTGCTTCTATTCTTTTCGATTCGGGTGCCGATAGAAGATTTATATCACTAGCCTTTGAACCTTTGCATTCGATGCCTAGAACTAAACTAGGAAAACCCTTAACGATGGAAATAGCTAGTGGTGAACCCCTTGTGCTCGACTATGTCATTCATAGTTGCCAATTGAACTTGGATAACCACCTTTTTCCCATTAACCTCACACCAATGCAACTCGGGAGTTTTGACATCATCATAGGAATGGATTAGTTAACCAAACACCATGCTGAGGAGATCTGTTTTGACAAGGTTGTTCGTATACCTCTTTCGTCTGGCGAAAGCTTAGAAGTTCATGGAGAGAAACCCTCTAGTAGCCTAAAACTCATGACCTGTACCCACACCAAAAATACCTACGAAAGAATTATGTAGCCTTTTTGGCACATATCATAGAGGAAAAAGGCAAGGGTAAGACTGTTCAGGACATCCCCATTGTTCGGGAATATCCTAAGGTGTTTCCTGATGAGCTACCTGGTTTACCCCCAATTCGTCAACTTGAGTTTCGTATTGACCTTGTACCTGTTGCAAACCTAATTGCTAAATCTCCTTACCGACTTGCACCGTCTGAAACGCAAGAGTTGTCAAAGCAACTCCAAGAACTTTCAGAAAGGGGATTCATTCGTCCGAGCTTTTCACCTTGGGGTGCTCCTGTCCTATTCGTGAAAAAGAAGGATGAATCCTTCCGTATGTGTATCGATTATCGTGAGCTCAACAAACTCACAATCAAAAATCGATATCCCTTGCCTCGCATTGATGATCTCTTTGATCAGTTACAAGGTGCGACCTGCTTTTTAAAGGTTGATATGCGTTCTGGGTATCATCAACTTCGTGTACTCGAAGAAGATATTCCCAAGACTGTTTTTCGCACTCGATACGGCCATTACGAGTTCACTGTCATGCCTTTTGGTTTGACGAATGCTCCTGCCGTCTTCATGGACTTAATGAATAGGGTTTGTAAACCTTATTTAGACAAGTTCATCATTGTTTTCATCGATGACATCGTCATTTATTCTAAGTCTCGTGCCAATCATGAACAACATCTTCATCTAACGATGGAACTCCTGAAGAAAGAACAACTTTATGCCAAATTCTCCAAATGTGAATTTTGGCTAAAAGAAGTTCAATTTTTTGGACACATTGTTAACAAATAAGGTATACATGTAGATCCCGCCAAAATCAGTGCGATTAGGGATTGGAGTACACCTACTACTCCTACCGAAGTTCGTTCATTTCTTGGTCTTGCTGGATACTATCGATGATTCATAGCGAACTTTTCAAAGATCGCGGTTCCCCTCACCACTTTGACTCAGAAGAATAAACCTTTCGAGTGGGGACCCAAACAAGAGGAAGCCTTTCAAACACTGAAACAAAAACTCTGTAATGCTCCTGTTTTATCTTTACTCGACGGCAACTATGATTTCGTTGTCTATTGTGATGCATTAAACCTAGGCCTTGGTTGTGTTCTCATGCAAAGAGACAAAGTCATAGCCTATGCGTCAAGGCAATTGATTATCCATGAGAAGAACTACACAACTCATGATCTTGAGTTAGGAGCCGTAGTTTTTGCTCTCAAAATTTGGAGACACTACCTTTATGGTATGAAATGTGTGGTTTTCACTGACCACAAAAGTCTCCAACACATATTCAATCAAAAGGTGCTTAACATGAGACAATGACGCTGGGTTGAACTTCTGAATGACTACGACTGCGAGATTCGCTACCATCCTGGAAAGGCGAATGATGTGGCTGATTCGCTTAGTCGTAAGGAACGTGTCAAACTTCATTGTGTTTGAATTCAATCTGATATCCAAACACGTATCCTTCGATCACAACATACATGTGTGACCCGAAGCTTGTTGAAAAATGAGCTGCCACAAAATCTCGAACTTCAACTCGAAACAAAAGATAACGGATTACTTTACTACAAGAACCGTTTGTGGATTCCTAGTCAAGACAATCTCCACACCTTATTGATGGACGAAGCTCATAAGTCTCGTTATTCAATCCATCCTGATGCATACAAAATGTATAAGGATCTCCGTACCCAGTATTGGTGGCCGGGTATGAAGAAGGACATTGCCTTATATGTGTCAAAATGCCTAATTTGTCTTAGAGTTAAGGCAGAACATCAACGCCCATCTGGTTTACTTGAGCAACCACAAATACCGGTATGGAAGTGGGAGAACATTGCGATGGATCTCGTCACTAAACTACCGCGCACACTTAGAGGTCATGATGCCATTTGGGTAATCATCGATCATCTAACAAAGTCAGCACACTTTTTGGTAATTCGTGAGGATCTATCTGCTGACAAACTCGCCAAGATCTACGTTGATGAGATTGTATCTCGTCATGGTGTTCCTTTGAACATCATATCCGATGAGATGCTCGATTCTCATCTCACTTTTGGACGACCATGCAATCTGCCATGGGAACCAAACTCAATCTAAGCACTGCTTATCATCCTCAAACGGATGGACAATCTGAAAGGACAATTCAAACACTGGAGGATATGCTTAGAGCATGTGTGATCGACTTTGGTGGTAGTTGGGATTCGCATCTACCATTGGTCGGATTCTCCTACAACAATAGTTATCACACCAGCATCAATATGGCGCCTTTCGAAGCTCTATACGGTCGAAAATGTCGTTCACCTGTCTGCTCGAATGAGGTTGGTGAAGCTCAGCTCACTGGGCCTGAACTCATTCATGACACAACAGACAAAGTCAAGAAAATTCGTGATAACCTTCTGACAGCTAGAAGCCGTCAAAAGAGTTATGCGGACAAATGACGCAAGCCCTTGGAATTCCAAGTTGGTGATCACGTCCTTGTCAAGGTATCCCCTCGGAAAGGTGTGATTAGATTTGGAAAGAAAGGAAAACTTGCACCACGATATATTGGACCATTCAAGATCGTTGAGAGAATCGGAAAGGTGGCCTACCGACTTGAGCTACCTCCTGAACTTGGGAATATTCACCCAACATTCCACGTGTCCAATTTGAAAAAGTGTTTAGCCGATACAAACCTCCACATTCCCCTCGACGAAAATTCACGTTGAAGACACTATGCACTTTGTCGAGAAACCTGTGGAGATGTGGACCGTGAAGTCAAGAAACTCAAGCGTAGACGTATAACGATAGTTAAAGTACGCTGGGAATCTAAATGTGGCTAAGAATTTACTTGGGAACGAGAGGATCAGATAAAAGCGAAATATCCACATCTGTTTCACAAAGTTTCCTCTAATTAAATTTCGGACAAAATTTCCAAAAGTAGTGGAGACTGTGACATTTGTGACTTTTCAATCATTGCACAATTACAAACAATTTCGTATTCAATAAAACCCTGTGTTTTATTTCCAAATATTTTTGTATTCAATAAAATCTTGTATTTTATTGATGAGAATGCAAAAATATCAATCGTTGCACAATTTCGATCATTTTCGTGTTCGTTAAAGCGTTTTACGCTTTTTGCAAAACGCGTAACCGTACAACCGAACGAACCGACATCCATGATAGTTTTGGGCATAATCCAAGTTACACATGTCTTAACACCTTTATATACCTAAATATTGGGTTAAAGTGGTTAAAATGGCAAACAAGTGAAAATACAAGTCCAAGGGCCAAAAATGTCAAAAAAAATAATAAATATTTTTGCTTCTTCACCAAGTTTGCCACCTATCTCCAATTTTTGACACCTAGCACTCACTTTGACACACTTAATATGTTGTTGACAGATGTTAGGACACTAATCCACACTAGAGGACACTTGTCATCACCTCCTTAATCATAAAATACTATAAATACCCCATGATTCTTCCATTTTTTTTCACACCACTTAAAACACTTCAAAGCAAAGTGTGAAGTTTTTCTTTCTATCCTTCTTGGAGCTTTTTTCCAACCTTTTGAAGCCTCCTATCTTGAGTTCCGAAAGTGTTCTTCAACACCAGTAAGTACTCTTCCTAGTTCTTTAATTTTTTTAGCTGTTTTGAGCTAAAAGTCGAACAGTTTGGCTTCATGATTGACTTTTGGTTCTGACCATATTTGGTCAAGTAAAAGTTCAATTGAACTTTGTAACGTGATCGTAATCACAAAGGTTATAATCCCTAGCGATTTCACCTTCTGATTACCACGTCTACTAGTCATAGTGACGAGTTAAAGTTTCGGTAAAAAAACGGTTGTGCATTTTACGACGAAACTATTTTCGGGTATCAAAACACCAAGTTTTGATACCAAATCATATTTATAAACTTAGTTACACATATTTTGATATGTCTAACTCGTCACTTCTAGTTTAGTGCTTATTTAGGGTCGTAAGTCGAGCAGTCTTGACCACAGCTTTGACTTCCGAATCCGACTCGTTTGGTAGATCTTAGGATCCTACCAAACACATATTTGGGACCATAGTTACATAGGGAATAACCTACTGAGGTTATACCTTATGGTCACATCGTTTGGTTAGTGTTATGATAGGTTACTTCTATGTTCTAAAAAAATGATGACCAAAATGCCTTTTTTCGCATAAATCAATTTTAAACACATGTAACCAAATTTTTGACATATAAACTGATGTTTTAACATTTTCAAACATGCTTGAGCGTTTAAGACTTATCATAGGACATGTTTAACCATCCGATCACACGTTTATGCTAATGACCCGTTAAAGTAGCGTAAACTATCTTAACGAGTCATAATGGGTCAAAAGCACTTAGGATCCTTTCCAAATCAGAATGTTATGTTTGTTAGACCATATCACATGAGTTCCAACACTCATTTGGTTTATAAGGCTTCATTCTATCTGATCTCCCATTTGTAGTCCCGACACGCTAACATATTTATCTGACACATTAGGTTACGTTTGAGCTTTGTTTATTTCATTGATCAAGAACACTTTCGCAATCCCAAGTGGTTCATAGCCCCCCCCTTTTACATTTTCAAATCTTTTGGGGTGATTCATATGTGCCTATAATTATTTTCAAGATTTCAAAAACAATGTCTATGGTTTATATATAAAACAATACGATTTCAATAATGTGAAAAACTTTTTGATGCATTATCCATTACACGAATGACATTCATTAGCTTTGGCCAAGCCGACCAGTAGTATGTTATAGTACCATAGGACTGACAATCCAATTATCGGATTGTTCACTGGATTTGGTGGAAGTTTGGGTAATGACAGAAACTGTTTCTGATTAACAAATCAATTGTTGATTTGTTAGTCTAGTTAAAGACACCCTTTGGTGGTTTATTAAAGATACCCTTTGGTGGTATAGTCAACAAGTTTGAATGTGTTCATTAAAGAACAATCAAAAGTTTTCACAATAAAAAACATGGACGATTTTGATTTATAACACAGACAAATGGTTTATAACACGGACAAATTGTTTTCAACAATGTCACGCAATGATTTTCACTTAACGATATAAACCATACGAAGTTTTCTGTTGAATCAATCTATTACAAGGTTTTTACAAAATAAATGTTTTTGTCAAGATTCATGGCTACAAGGTTTTCAAAACTCTAACCAACTTATTTAGTTGGTTAATTGTATTGCAATATCAAACACTTTTGATACGAGGTTTTCACTTAACGACTCTTGAAGTCGGACGAGGTGTTGCAATATGTATACAAGGCCATGAATTTGACCCACTCACAAAACCTAGTACTCGCCGGCATTTTTTTATGCTGACTCTCTTTTCACATATGTTTCAGGAATCAATACTTGATAATATGATGCATGATTCACGTAGGAATGGACGTGGGCCTTAGTGACTTAAAACATGAAAGACAATTTATTTATGTGTTGTTTCTGTTTATCCCAAGACAATGTAAAAATTTAACTTAATCAAACAAAATTTTAAATTCCATTAGTTGTGAAACAATAGTTCTGTGACATGACTCCCCGACATTTCCGCCGCGGTTCGTTGTTTTACGCGGTCGGGGTGTTACAGAAAGATTGGTATCAGAGCTTATGGTTATAGGGAATTAGGTTATTAGTAATGCTTTGACCTAGACTATAACCTTCCTAGGACCCTAACGCGAGTTATCTTGCTTTTAGATTATTAAAACAATACCATCACCTACTTGAAGCATGAATCATATTATCAAGTATTGATTCCTGAAACATATGTGAAAAGAGAGTCAGCATAAAAAATGCTTGCGAGTACATAGATTTTGTGAGTGTGTTAAATTCGTGGTCTTGTATACATATTGCAACACCTCGTCCGACTACAAGAGTGGTTAAGTGAAAACCTCGTATCATAAGTGTTTGATATTGTAATACAATTAACTAACTAAAACAAGTTGGTTAGAGTTGTGAAAAACTGGTAGCCATGAATCTTGACAAACATTTCTTTTGTAAATACGTTGTAATAGATTGATTTAAAAGAAAACTTTGTATGGTTTATATCTTTAAATGAAAATCATTGCGTGACATTGTTCAAAACCAGTTGTCCGTGTTATAAACCATTTGTCTGTGTTATAAATCAATCATCCGTGTCATAAACCAATTGTCCATATCATAAACAAATCGTCCATGTTTTTAATTGTGAAAACTTTTGATCATTCTTTAATGAACACATTCAAACTTGTGTTGACTATACCATCAAAGGGTATCTTTAATAGACCACCAAAGGCTCTCTTTAACTAGACTAACAAATCAACAAATGATTTGTTAATCAGAAACAATTTCTGTCATTACCCTAACATCCACCAAATCCAGTGAATAGTATGATAATGGGATTGTCAGTCCTATGGTACCATAACACTACTGGTGGCTTGGCCAAACCTAATGAATGTCATTCGTGTTATGAATAACGCATCAACAAGTTGTTCACATTATTGAAATCATATTGTTTTATATATAAACCATAGACATTGTTTTTGAAAACTTGAAAATAATTTAGCACATATGAGTCACCCAAAAAAATTTGCAAAACGTAAAAGGGGAACTATGTACTCACTTTGAAAATCATTTTGTATACATAAACCATGTATATTGTTTTGAAATCATATGCACATATGAATCACCCCAAAAAATTTAGAAAATGTAAAAGAGGGGGGCTATGTACTCACTTGGGATTGTGAAAGTGTTCTTGATGAATGGAAAAAAAAACAAAGCTCAAACGTGTCCTAATGTATCAGATAAATATGTTAGCGCGTCGGGACTACAAACGGGAGATCAGATAGAATAAAGTCTGATAAACCAAATGAGTGTTGGAACTCATGTGATACGGTTTAACAAACCTAACATTCTTATTTGGAAAGGATCCTAAGTGCTTTTGACCAATTATGACTCGTTAAGGTAGTTTTAAACCGATCATTAGTGTAAACGTGTGATCGGGTGGTTAAACATGTCCTATGATAAGTTTAAAATCCCCAAACATGTTTGAAATGTTATAACATCAGTTTATATGTCAAAAATTTGGTTACATGTGTTTTAAATGGATTTATGCACAAAAGGGCATTTTGGTCATTTTTTAAGAACATAGAAGTAACTTATCATAACACTAACAAAACTATGTGACCATAAGGTATAACCTCAGTAGGTTATTACCTATACAACTATGGTCACAAATATGTATTTGGTCGGATCCTAAGATCGACCAAACAGGTCGCATTCGAAAGTCAAAGCGGTGGTCAAGACCGCTCGACTTACGACCCTAAATAAGCACTAAACTAGAAATGACGGGTAAGACATCTCAAATATGTCTAACTAAGTTTATAAAACAGATTTGGTATCAAAACTTGGTGTTTTGATACTCGAAAATAGTTTGGTCGTAAAATGCACGTCATGTGCATTATTTTACCGAACTTTAACTCGTCACTTCGACTAGTAAACGTGGTAATCAAAAGGTGAAATCGCTAGGGATTATAACCTTCGTGATTACAATCACGTTGCCAAGTTCAATTGAACTTTGACTTGACCAAATATGGTCAGAACCAAAAGTCATTCAGGAAGCCAAACTATTCGACTTTTAGCTCAAAATAGCTAAAAAAAATTAAAGAACTAGGAAGAGTACTTACTCGTGTTGAAGAACACTTTCGGAACTCAAGATAGGAGGCTTCCAAAGGTTGAAAAAAAACTCCAAGAAGGATAGAAAGAAGAACTTCACACTTTTCTTTGAAGTGTATTGAAGTGGTGTGAAAAAAATAGAAGAATCATCAGGTATTTATAGTATTTTAGGATTAAGGAGGTGATGACAAGTGTCCTCAAGTATGGATTAGTGTCCTAACATGTGTCAACACCATATTAAGTGTGGCAAAGTGAGTGCTAGGTGTCAAAAATTGGAGATAGGTGACAAACTTGGTAAAAAACAAAAATATTTATTAATTTTTTTACATTTTTGGCACTTGGACTCGTATTTTCACTTGTTTGCCATTTTTAACCCCTTTAACATAATATTTAGGTTATATAAAGGTGTTAAGACACGTGTAATTTGGATTATGACAGAAAATTTCGTGGATGTCGGTTCGTTCGGTTGTACGGTTATCATTTCGCAAAAATGCGTAAAACGCTTTAACAAACACGAAAATGATCGAAATTGTGCAACGATTAACATTTTTGCATTCTCATGAATAAAATACAAGTTTTTATTGAATACAAAAATATTTGGAAATAAAACACAGGTTTCATTGAATACGAAATTGTTTGTAATTGTGCAATGATTGAAAAGGTACAAATGTCACTCGTTGGTTGTTGGATAGGTGAAACTTAAAATCAACAAGGTCAAATGAAATAGACTCATGAAAATGATTTTTCAACTTTCATGGTAACATGAATAAAGATCAATATTTTAACATTATTTAATTGCAAGGATACACCAATATACAACAGAATTTAGTGCATCATTGTCTTAACACATAGTTGCATTAAGACCACTTTCAATGATTAACCAAGCGACAAGCATGCATAGTTTTGCATGAAACGTATGATCATGATTAGCCCAAGCTACAAGTTTATACCGACGCCATAAGGTGTCATAGTGATCGAAGTAATTCAATAATAGCGGTGACCGAACAAATTAACGGTGTTTGCAATTAGATGAAAGGTTCAACGAAGTAAATCTGAATATTTGTTCCAAATAAATCTCATAGGATTTTCAACTGAAGACGAAGAACAAATAGTTAAAATTTTTGGTCGATAATGAAGGAATACAAATATCGCAAAATTTTCGAACGATGATGAAGAACCTTTAAGAGGTACACCGGAATAATGTGAATATGTGTACCATTATCTTAATCCACAATGTTACTAAGACTGTCTTAAAATAATAAATTAGTACAATGGATTTAAAAATAGATAATTAAATAAATAATCAACTCCCTACATGGGTGTGCAAGCAAGATTAGCGCAAGCTTCAAGTTAGTGAAAACGTCACCACAAGGTGTCGTAACCAACAAATGATTTATGCAGGTGCATACTAAACAAGTCTTCTATGGTTCGAAATAAAGGAATTGCTTGTTGATATTACTTTGAATATGATGACCTCAATCCATCATATGGAATCCTTGAATTGAATATGTATACAGTGAACAAGTTCCAAACAATTGAACTTGGTTTAGGCACAATCCAACAATAAATACATGTGTCGACAAGGAAGTTTTGACATGGTTACAACGAAAAACCCATGTATGTAACCCGAAAAGAACATGAGTTTCAAGAAATCCGTTGACCCACTAATAAGGGGTCAATACTTACAATACTGCAGGTCATCCAAACCACAAGCAATATTTGGATATAGCGAAACAATATAAGAATTATTGATCAAAACAACCATTCGAAGTGAATTCCCTGATGGTCTTAACGAATGAACCAACCACATGCGTAACAAACAATTCGTGCGTATCATAAGAATTTGTCAAGAAATGAAGCAAAATGGGTGTTCGCTAATATGAAAGAAATCCCCATGATACGATGACCATTAGGAGGAGTAGAGGTGTGAAAATCTACTCACTATATGCAAAAGTCGGTATTTCAATAAAAGATATATGAGGACTTTACCTGGAATTTCTTGTGATAACCGGTTGTTAAGCGACAATATCACGACATGTCAAATATGGCGTAATCGCCATTAATGAAGTAGGGGAATGTGGAGATATGTGACTACCTACGTGACGTCACTAATTGTGATTACCATTAGACTAAGTACCGATTTTTGCAAAATCTCGTTGGACATACCTCAACATGATTCGTGTCGCTTACAGGACCACGTGACAAATTGCCGCATTCTGATCAGTAGTTCTCCCGCTGACGGGATTAGCATCGTTGTCGTAACGTCGTGCTTTCTCAAGGCCGTGCCTCGAAAGTCGTATGAGTTGTACTTCGACATCCGTTGATGTATAGGTTAAGTTTCATGTATGTTTGGGCACTAGTGTTTCGTTTTGCATAGGCTACCTGCTCGAGTAAATAAAACAGCATGTACAATATATATAACGGTGTTAGCCCGAGTTAATAGTCGTAGTTCCTACGTAATGACCTTTAATGGATATTGACATAAGTTTTTCGAAAGGTCTTAAATGCATGTTTCCAAAACTCTCAAAGTTTTGTTTAGTGTCTATAATTGTTTCGTGTATGAAACACAACACTAGTATATGATTAGACCAAAGTGTTGACTCATTGTTTCGGCCACGGTTGGAACCCATATTCGAGTCCTAGGCGTTCTGTAGGTATTTCAGTCTTAATGATCTAATGTCCAAAAAGGAAAGTGAGGTCAAAGCCTAGGTACCTCCACAGAAACCTAATTCGCTGAAACCTATAGCTCTGATACTAATCTGTCACACCCCAATAAATCGATTACATCAGAGTTGGCCATGAACTGACTGGCATCTTCATTTGCACAGCGGAAGTATAGAAGTGCTAAGACTTCTAGTAAGTGAACACCCGCTAAGTACTCGAATCCCCATGGGTTCCCCTATTCCAACCGTGCCATAATTTGAAATTGTAACCTGAGAAAGAAACATGCGAAAAAAATCAACATAAAGTTGGCGAGTTCATAGTTTGTTTGTTTTGTATCACATGAATCTTAAGAACATTTGAAAATCTTGCATTTGAAAACCGGTTTGTGAGATCATAGTATCCCCATGCTTTTGAAATGTCGTATCTATATAACGGCATTGAAATGTTTTCTGTGATGTTTGTAAACCGATGCATGTAACTGTTGTGTTTGTAAACCGGTAATAAAATGTTTTCTGTCATATCTGTAAATGGGTATTGAAATGTTCTCTGTTATGTTTGTAAACCGGTATTGAAATCATAGTATGTAGGATGCCTATGGAACCTAAGGATCAATCAGTGTATAGCTAATACACTGACTTATGTGCCATAAATAAGTAAACAAACCGAGACAACTCTGACATCATTGGGATCACAAAAGCACTCCTAAAGGGTTAACAACCCAGGATTGAAGCACGCCTCAAACTCGATAGATCTATACTTTTGCACCTTGGTCACTACGTGATTAATGGTTACTCTTGTCATAATCCTACTTATGCATAGTGATATGTCATCATCTTATCCCATAGCTACATACTAATTGTTAAAAATCTGTATTTTCGATGTGTATGAATGGGCCTCGTCCTTCATATGGTTTTCGTTCTTCACACTTTTGATATTGGACCTCGCCCATGTCATTCGTGCTATTGGGCCTAGCCCATGTCATTCGTGTTATTGGGCCTACCCCATGTTATTAATAAAATTGGCGCCTAGCCCCTAGTTGTGACTAAGACAATCCCGTCACTAGTCATACAACTCACGCATGTTTTGAAAAACCTTGTATTGCTGTGAAAACCGGTAAATTTAACCTAAACCATTCATAAATCATTGTGTTTGCTGAAATTCGTTTGACCACGGTTTACCATGTTGACTGAGTTGACCAAGTTTGACCCATGTGGACTGAGTTGACTCGAACAAATCTGATGTTTACTAAACTGGCCGAACCAAACCTGAACCAAGACTGACCATGTTCACCATCTTTGACTAGTTGACCAGGTTTGACTGAGTTAACCTGGGTTGACTGAGTCGACCCAGTGTTATCAGAGTTTGACTTAACTCGAACCGAACACACTCGCTTCTTTATAACCCGAAGCCAA
Organism: Scalesia atractyloides; assembly: GCA_947069175.1. Taxonomy (NCBI): domain Eukaryota; kingdom Viridiplantae; phylum Streptophyta; class Magnoliopsida; order Asterales; family Asteraceae; genus Scalesia; species Scalesia atractyloides. The sequence continues at coordinate 67,332,376 of CAMTDV010000023.1, forward strand.
CAACACATGGCTCGAACCAACCCACTTTACTACCGTCGTCGGACCCGAAACCACCGTCGTCGCCTGCCGCCGTGCGGCGTCCCCGTTCGACTGTCGTAGCCCCTTCATCGGCCACCACACACCCCTGTTAACACCCACCTTCAACGTAACCTGAACCTCCATCTCCCCTATGACTGTTCAAAAACCGGTTCCCATCAACCGAGCCAAAATGAAAAAAACACATAAAATAGAGCCGAAAAAATCACCGGAATGGTTGCCGGAAAAAAAGCTTGTGAAACTTTACAACAAGTACTCTATCAAACCGATCTAAGCATGCATGAGGCGAAAATCTCGAAAAGAGTTCGCTGGAATCTTGACCAGAGCTTCGCCGGAGTTGTGTCTGAGCCGAAACGGCTTCGATTCTTGATAAACGGACACCACCATCGTGTTTAGAAGGCTTGGTTTAGTAGGGGAGGGTATTTTTGGCTGAAAAATCTCGCCGGAGATCAGCGCCACTGCTGCCGTCAGCGGCGGCGCTGCCACGTCGCCATCTCCGCCGTACCCTGCCAATGGCTGGCCAGAGTCCGGTCGCCAAATGTTCTAGAAAGAGAAAGCTGGACAGAGAAGTGAGAGTTACAGAGAGAGAGTGTAGGTTTTAAAATGGTGTTTTGAGTGTGTGTTTACCCTTTTATAGTTAGGGTTTTGGTGGGTTGGGCCCAAGGCCCATAAGCCCGTTTCTAGTATTTTGAGCAGCCCAATCGCGTCTACGAGGCCCGCTTTCAAAATCGAATGTCGTGTAACGTCGTATAATTTTTTAGGGTAAAAAATATGTACAGTGGTGTCGATATTCGATATTAATCACGTGCGTTCGTCGGTTTCGTTAAAATCACGTAAAATGATTCGGGGGTTGTTTTTAATCCGTTTTCGATCCGATTTCAACTGCGAATACTAAAATTCGAAAACGAAGCTAAAATTATCACAATATTCTAGTTTTGAAGGTAATATACGAGTCCGATGCTTCGTTTTCGTTGTCGGTGCGCATTTGCAGTTGCATTTTTCATTCACGTAAGCGTTTTGTGACGTTCGAAAGCATGATAATTCATCAAAACCAATTCTTATGTAAATTCGTATCTGTCGGCATTGTCAGTATTTTGTCTGGTCTCAGTTCGTTACAGCTTATCATTTAGCAGTCTTCCCGTAAATCAACATTCACGTACTGTAATGCCAACAAGATGTTCCTAGGCATTCCAAAGGCCTAATTGAGTTAATTTGTGTCTTAATCTTACTTAAAAATTCTCTTAGCATTTGTTATTCGTGTAATTATAAACCGTAAATTGACAGTTGTCAACAATCTTAGGCTGAGGGGGAGTTGTAATATTGCATGCATATGTGAATTTACAAAAGCATGTTTATGAAAAAAAATCTCTCTATTGTTGTCATTTTAAAGTTTATTATGTCTACTACACTATTTCGTTGTTGTTTATCTTCTTTCATTTGGTTTCATCTTAAACATTCACAACAATATCAAACTCAGATCCTAATAATTGGTATCAGAGCTTGATCAATCAAATTTAATTTAACAATCATTTTGATAAACACAGATCAACTCTTATTACTAGTTCCTTTGTTCGTTGTATTAAAAACAGAGTAAAAGTTTATTTACGTTCAAAGTATTTTTAAACAAAAACATGTTTGTAAACAATAAAGAATGTCTCAAAATCCACAAGATCCACACAACACTGGCACCATGTATAAGCCTCCGATTCTTGTTAGATCGGAATATAATATCTAGCAAAGATGGATGGGTCACATACTTGCACGACAAAATACGGGTTGCTGGAAATCGGTAATCTTCAGCCTCATGTTCCGATGGTACCGAGTGCTGAAGACCCAAAAGTTCAAGTTCCAAAGATCCTGAAAACTACTCTGAGCAAGATTTTTAGAAAATCGAGCTAGATGCAAAGACATTTAGCATCGTTTCTACGACTTTGCCAAATGATATTCATGCTGGCCTGTTGCATTGCAATAGTGCAAAGGAGTTGTGGGATGCTTTGAAAGAACAATTCGGTGGGACAGACGAGGTTATTGAAAATAATCATGAAGTTTTGAACCAACAGTATGAAACATTTTGTCGTGTTAAAGGAGAGTCATTAAGTCAGCAGTTTGAAAGGTTTAGTTGTCTAATTAGTGAATTAAAACTAGTAAATGTTAACTATCCTAATTCAACCCTGAATAGCCGTTTTCTAAGGCCATTACCAGAAAAATGGGACACTATTGCTTTTGTAAGTAGAACCGCTGTTGGGTTCAAGGAGATGAGTTTGACTCAGCTTCATGATATGCTTCTCACTTATGAGAGAGAGATTAACTAGAAAAAGAAGTTACAAGAGTCAGGAAAAGTTGCTGATGACTATGCCTTTGGTAGTTCAGCACTTTTTGGTTAAGAAGAAACCTATGGTGGTAGTAAGGATTGGAGTTTGATCATTTTATTGAGATAACATTTGGTGGAAATTTCAAATCTGATTCTTACTCACCTAATTATGCTTTTGTAGCAAATGGGGAAAATCAAGTTTCTGATAACTTATCTTCAGAGTTAAATGATCTTCAACATTTTGATCATGTTGACTTGGAAGAAATGGACCCCTTTCATCAATTGGCCTTGCTAAGTGTTAGGACTAGCAAGTTTTACAAGAAAACTGGTAGAAAGTTACCAGGGTTGCATGGGGGGTTTAAAAGTTGGGTTGGATAAGTCAAAAATCACATGTTATAAGTGTAATAGGCTAGGTCATTTTACTAGAGAATGTAGGAGCCAAACAAATGGCCCCAAAATTACACATCCAAGTCCTAGAACTCAATACACTCAAAACACTGTCCATTATTCCCAATCTACCCCTGCTCCACACATACAAAACACTGCTCATTTTGCACACCCTTTAAACATTGTTCCCGTTCAGTATGTGCAAACCACTATTCTTCAGATACAATATGTTCAAGCCCTAGCTCCTCAGGTCCAAGTGCAACCCGCACCACAAGCTACACAAACCTCTGCTTAGGCAGAAACCAGTCAACAGAGCTTCTTTACACAAGGCTTTATTGATTGAAGTAGCTTACCTGAGGAACTCACTGATGAAAAGTTTGCTCTAGTTGCTAATTCTGATAAAGAAACTGAAAATTTTTGTTTTATGGCACTAGACACTATTTTGGAGGGGAATGAATCTGAGGAAGTGGTGTCCTATACTGATGAGGTTTGTGAAAATGTTGAAACAATGAAGAAACTGTTGGTAAAGAAAAGATTGATGATGAAGTGGTAAAACCTCTGTGACCCATGGGATTCCAGTGTTTGTGAAGGAGAATGTGATTGTACCATGATGGTTGATGCTAAGGTTATCACCTCAAGTCTTTAAAGACTTATGTTCAGACAAATGTATTATTACTTTTGCTAACATTAAAGAGGTGAATGAAATGTCACACCCAGATTTTCGATGTAGCGGAAGCGTGCACGAGGTGCAGCCAGAGCGGCAATCGTTGCATTCAACCAAGTAAACGACAATCGTAATACATTACAAATATTCATCCATACTTTTTATTTAACCATGATTCACTTACAAACTTTTAGTTTTAAAACATACCACAAGTTTAACAACATTACTTAAAATTTAAACATAAGTTTATAAAACATAACAACAAAAGTCTGGATGAATTATAACGTCTTGACTTCACAACATACGAACAAGATTTTCCCCGAAGGCCTCCACTAGTTTCCTATAATACATGTTAATTTTGAAAATGATGTCAACAAAAAGCTAGTGATTCATGTAATAAATTTTTGTATCAAATGCATCTTTAAAAACATTTGAAATAATAAATTTGTTTAATATAGCTTAATGAAACTTGTAAAATCATTAGTGTGTTGCAAGGATACTAATCTGTATGCCGAATAAGGTGGCAACCAACCCTGATGATTTATTGTGTCTGAGACACTTGTTTAGACATAAAAGCACTCTAATACAATCTGTTATTATTGCCGTAATAGAGTGGGGCTCGCCTGAACCCAATAGATCTATTTCCTTGTTCATCGGTACTTGTTATTCATTAATGGTCCCAATGCTTGAGCCTTATTCACATGTGATCTAAATATTTTCATTTTCCCAGCTATACTATATGTAACATGTATACATCCCCGCATGTTTAAAAACCATAAAAACGTTAAAATAAAAGGGGAAACATGAACTCACTGATTTGCATTCCATGTAAATCTCTATTCGATTTCTTGATACTTTTTTCGTTTCTCGACCTACAAGTGTTCTAACCTATTAGACACTTAGGCTTTCGTTCGTTTTTCGTATAAGTATTTTATCTTGAATTTCATATTTGTATTTGTTGGTTATCTTTGTTGGTATACACATGCGCGCACACACACACACACACACACACACACACACATATATATATATTATATATATATATATATATATTCTAGATGATTACATGTAAATGGGCCTAGCCATAATTTAAATGTAAAAATTCAATCTATAAGTTTATTAATTATGGGCCTAACCTAATAGGTTTTTAAAAGTGGGACTAGCCCAATATAGTTTATAAAAATTTGATTAGCCCAAGTTTAGTTTTATAAAAGTGGGCTTTAGCCCAAAATTATTTTTTATAGAAATGGATTAGCCAAATTTATTTCTTTATAAAATTGGGCTTGGCCCAAAGTTAATTTTTATATAAGTGGGCTTAGCCCATGTAATTTTTATAAAGTGGGCTTAGCCCAATAGTTTGATTTTTATACAAGTGAGCCTAATCCAAACTAATTTATATAAATGAGCTTGTCCATATATTTTTATAAAAGTAGTTTTATCCCAATATAATTGTTATGAAAATGGACTTAGTCCAAACAATTGTTTAGTTGTGTGACATTTGTGCATTTTCAATTATTGCATAATTAAAAAAAATTCGTATTCAATGAGACCCTGTGTTTTATTTTAAAATATTTTTGTATTCAATAAACTCTTGTATTTTATTGATGAGAATTCAAAAATGTCAATAGTTGCAAAATATCGATCATTTCGTTCTCGTTAAAGCGTTTTACGCATTTTTGAGAAACGCGTAACCGTACAACCGAATGAATCGACATCCACGACATTTTCGGGTATAATCCAAGTTACACGTATCTTAACACCTTTATATAACCTAAATATTAGGTTAAAGGGGTTAAAATGGCAATCGAGTGAAAATACAAGTCCAAGGGCCAAAAATGTCAAAAAAATAATAAATATTTTTGCTTCTTCACCAAGTTTACCACCTATCTCCAATTTTTGACACCTAGCACTCACTTTGCCACACTTAATATGGTGTTGACACATGTTAGGACACTAATCCACACTTGTGGACACTTGTCATCACCTCCTTAATCCTAAAATACTATGAATACCCCATGATTCTTCCATTTTTTTCACACCACTTCAAAACACTTCAAAGCAAAGTTTGAAGTTCTTCTTTCTATCCTTCTTGGAGCTTGTTTCCAGCCTTTGGTAGCCTCCTATCTTGAGTTCTAAAAATGTTCTTCAACACGAGTAAGTACTCTTCCTAGTTCTTTCATTATTTTAGCTATATTGAGCTAAAAGTCGAATAGTTTGGTTTCCTGATTGACTTTTGGTTCTGACCATATTTTGGTCAAGTCAAAGTTCAATAGAACTTTGCAATGTGATCATAATCACGAAGGTTATAATCCCTAACGATTTCACCTTCTGATTACCACGTTTACTAGTCGAAGTGACGAGTCAAAGTTTCGGTCAAAAATGCGCATGATGTGCATTTTACGACGAAACTATTTTCAGGTATCAAAACACCAAGTTTTGATACCAAATCAGTTTTATAAACTTTGTTAGACATATTTTGACATGTCTAACTCATCACTTCTAGTTTAGTGCTTATTTAGGGTCGTAAGTCGAGCGGTCTTGACCACCGCTTTGACTTTCGAGTCTGACCCGTTTGGTCGATCTTAGGATCCGACCAAAACACATATTTGTGACCATAGTTGTATAGGGAATAACCTACTAAGGTTATACCTTATGGTCACGTCGTTTGGTTAGTGTTATGATAAGTTTTATGTTCTTAAAAATATGACTAAAATGCCCCTTTGCACATAAATCCATTTTACACACATGTAACCAAACATGTTTGGGCTTTTAAGATTTTCAAACATGTTTGGGCTTTTAAGACTTATCGTAGGACGATCACGCGTTTACGCTAATGACCCGTTAACATAGCATAAACTACCTTAACGAGTCATAATGGGTCAAAAGCACTTAGGATCCTTTCCAAATCAGAATGTTAAGTTTGTTAAACTATATATCACATGAGTTCCAACACTCGTTTGGTTTATAAGACTTCATTCTATCCGATCTCCTGTTTGTAGTCCTGACACGCTAACATATTTATCTGACACATTAGGACACGTTTGAGCTTTGTTTATTCCGTTGATCAAGAACACTTTTGAAATCCCAAGTGAGTACATAGCCCCCTCTTTTATGTTTTCAAATGTTTTGGGGTGATTCATATGTGCCTATAATTATTTTCAAGATTTCAAAACAATATACATGGTTTATATATACAAACTGATTTTCAAAGTGAGTACATAGTTCCCCTCTTTTCCATTTTCTACATGTTTTGGGGTGATTCATATGTGCCTATAATTATTTTCAAGATTTCAAAACAATATACATGGTTTAAATATACATAATGATTTTCAAAGTGAGTACATAGTTCCCCTCTTTTACATTTTCTAAATGTTTTGGGATGATTCATATGTGCCTATAATTATTTTCAAGATTTTAAAACAATATACATGGTTTATATATACAAAATGATTTTCAAAGTGAGTACATAGTTCCTCTCTTTTATGTTTTGCAAATGTTTTGGGGTGACTCATATGTGCTAAATCATTTTCAAGTTTTCAAAAACAATGTTTATGGTTTATATATAAAACAATACGATTTCAATAATGTGAACAACTTGTTGATGCGTTATCCATAACATGAATGACATTCATTAGCTATGGCCGAGCGGACCAGTAGTATGTTATGGTACCATTGGACTGACAATCCCATTATCGGACTGTTCACTGGATTTGGTGGAAGTTTGGGTAATGACAGAAACTGTTTCTGATTAAGAAATTATTTGTTGATATGTTAGTCTAGTTAAAGAGACCCTTTGGTGGTCTATTAAAGATACCCTTTGGTGGTATAGTCAACACTGGTTTGAATGTGTTCATTAAAGAACGATCAAAAGTTTTCACAATTAAGAACATGGACGATTTGTTTATGACATGGACAATTGGTTTATGACACGGACGATTGATTTATAACACGGACAAATGGTTTTGAACAATGTCACGCAATGATTTTCACTTAAAGATATAAACTATACGGAGTTTTCTTTTGAATCAATCTATTACAAGGTTTTCACAAAAGAAACGTTTTGGTCAAGATTCATGGCTATAATGTTTTCACAACTCTAACCAACTTGTTTTAGTTGGTTAATTGTATTGAAATATCAAACACTTTTGATACGAAGTTTTCAGTTAATGACTCTTGTAGTCGGACGAGGTTTTGCAATATGTATACAAAGCCACGAATTTAACACACTAACAAAACCTATGTACTCACCAGCATTTTTATGCTGACTCTCTTTTCACATATGTTTTAGGAGTCAATGCTTGATAATATGATGCATGCTTCACGTAGGAATGGACGCGGGCCTTAATGACTTAAAACATGAAAGACAATTTATTTATGTGTTGTTTCTGTTTATCCAAGACAATGTAAACATTTAACTTAATAAAACAAAAATTTTAAATTCCATGAGTTGTGAAACAATAGTTCTGTGACATGACTCCCCGACGTTTCCGTCGCGGTTCGTTGTTTTACGCTGTCGGGGTGTTACAAGTTGGGCTTAATTCAAGTTTTTCTAATACTTACAGTAAATATTTTTAACTTAAAAAAATTTATTTGTAAAAACTATTAGTTATAAGTTAAATTTTTATAAATCCTAGTAAATATAAAGTGTAACGGTTGATATGTTCGTTTTGACCGTTATGTTCGCGTCGACAATTTTATTTGTTCCGTCTTTGTCGTTTGTTTCGTTTATACCATATACTTTATTTTGTCTGAATTGTCCAAGTTGTCCGAATTGTCCGATATATATTATTTCATCAAAAGTTGAACATTTATATATTTTTGTATTTGATTCAACATGATCAAAATATATATAGTTTTTATACAAAAATACATGTACACATATTAGGTGATTTCAAAATATATATTTTTCTCCTTTTTAGTTTAAGTAAACATAAGTAATTATATTCTTAACTTTTTCATCCAAACCTTTATTTAAACATGATTAAAGTTCCTAATCACTTTTAATCACAAAATCTTTAGTTTAATCATATCTTAATCAAGATTAATTTTATAAAATTTTGCCATAGTTTCATTTAAAATATAAGTTTTTCCCATGTTCATATAAACATGTTTAAATAATTATTCTAACTCAAATCATCATCAAATCACATATATTATACAAAAGTATTAACAAAAATGTCATGGAACTTGTTATGGTTTTAAACTTCCTTAAAATGGAAACTTGATTATCACTTTTAAACAAAATTTTTAAATCATAACTTTTATTTAATAATCTATAACTTATATAATCATCTTTAAAATATAAAATCATATTCATGACTATTTTTGTTAATGAATCTTGCTAATCTAAACATGCATGTGTTTAGATCATCTTTTTATTCATAAATTTACAAGATTCAAGTTTATAAGTTTATAAGAAATTCAAGATCATCCAATATCATCAAGAAAACCACATAATTATGTTAGTGATCAGAGATTTATTAGTGTTTTTCAAGTGGGTTTTTATATATGTTTCAAGATGATCTTGTGTATTTTTATAAAATATAAAGTATGAGATGAGGTTTAAAGATCTTACTACTAGCACAAGGCTAGGGATGATATAAAAGATGAAGAAAATGGGTTGATCAAGAGTTCCAAGCTTCCAAAGTGAACTCCTAATCTTTGCAAACTCCTTAGATCATCCTTGGATCTTCATGCAAGCTTGATTTCTTTATGTTTGGATTTTAAAAAAAAATTGGAGATGATGATGGTAATGTTGGCCGATTTTTGGAAGCAATAATAAGAGTGTTTTTGAGTTTTTGGTGTTATGAAAATGAAAGGAAATGAAGGTAAGTGTTGGTTTTGTGATGTGATCAAGTTCTTACACCTCAATACACACTAATAATCTCCACAAATTGCCAACACATTAAGACGATTAGTGGCATGGGGAGACTACCCTATTATAGCCGTGAGGTGTGGGGGGGGGGTTGGTGTTATATATATATATATATATTGTGACAACTGGCAAATAACTGGAAAATTCCGTACAATGTAATCACTAATTTCGTATTTTAATCTCATGCATGATTATTGTACTTTAAATTCAAAACTGTACGTTATTAGGGCAAGTAAATTTGATCATAACATATACCGATTTCCGTTACGACGAGAAACAGACCAAAACAATGCCCTAAAAGTGTTGGTAGAAAGTGCTGAATGCACTAAATGCAGTGACATCTACCGTGTCGGAAAACCCACTGAAATGAATCCGAACGGAAATAACGGCATGATGATGCCATACCTGAGTCCATATACAAATGAAAATACATAACTTTCTAGTATAACGCCTAAATTGCAAAATTGTCCGTTTCGACCAAAAAGGCGACAATTGGCGATTTGTCCGCAAGACTAATTCGGAGGATTCCGGATGCCAAGATAAGAATAAAGCAATGCTAAACATCCTACAATAATGTGAGAATAGCAAAAATGCACATAACACGTCGTTTCCGGTCATTCGGCAAACAGTGCGCTATTCGACCGGAAAGCGGCCGATCGTCGAAACGACGAATATTTTAGGGGCCGATAGCCTCATCCGAGCATCTAGTGATCTAGTTAAGCATTATTTGGAACTCAGAATCCATTCAACTAACATGAGGTCACGGAGACACAACTTTCGAAAAAGTTCGTCGGCGGATTATAAAAGTGGCCGATATCGATCGAACGGGCGAATGGAAGCCATATCGGCAACCCTAATTCATCGTGTATTCATCTAGCGAACTAGTCGTGAATATTTTTGGACCGGAAATGCACTAATTTGACACCATATTAGTTGTGGTAATTGAAATTAAACGCTTCCGGTAATAAATATATAGTTCCGTTTATTAGCGAATACTTCGACGATGAACGATCGAGCGACATATCCGTCATCCGAAACTTATTTTGGAGGATCATATGGATTAAATACCATGTAATTACACCCTAAACACAAGCCTTATGCTTAAGATGCTAAAAGATTAACCCTAATCACCATAATTAACTTAAACACCAAAATATCTTTATTTTCAACATGTGGTAAAAAAATAATTTACACTTTACCCCCTCATTTACACGGTCACAAAGTGGGTCCCACCCACTTGATTTTTGTTGAAATTTTGTGATCTTAACTATGGCTTAGGTAGATTTGATGGACTTGAAATTATGATGGAAACATATATCATGATCTTCCAAAATAATTTCACCAAAAAATTGCAACACATTTTCTCTCATTCTTCTTCCTATCTCACGGCTACCATACATCCACCATATCCCCACCATTAAGCCACCTTAGAACACCACTTTAAGCACACTTTGAAGCTTGATCAAGACCTCTAAGGGAGCTTTCATGGATGGAGTTCATTAGGGTCTTATGCCCTGACCTGGGAGGAACTAAAGGAGATGATGATGAAGAAATATTGTTCCAGATCGGAAATTCAAAAGTTGGAGACAGAATTCTGGAATCTAAAAATGGTCGGTTCAGAGGTTTCTGGGTATACACAGCGATTCCATGATTTATCCCGAGTGGTGCCTTATCTAGTGGAACCAGAATTCAAACGTATTGAGAGGTACATTTGGGGACTTTCCCCTGAAATTCTGAGTTTGGTTACCTCTTTGAAACCCACAGAGATTGGTGAAGCTATTGAGCTAGCTGTCAGTCTGACCGAAGAGGCTGTACGTCAGGGAAGGTAAGCTAAGAATGGTGGAAACAAGAAAGAACCTACTGAGGAGACCACTTATTCCAACAAACGAAAATTTTCTCACTTCAAGAAAGGTTCTCGTGGTAACAACAACAGTAACAAGAGACAATCCGCGAGAGAAGTTAAGGAAACCAAAGCATATGTTACCACAACCACGAACACTGTGGTTAAGAAGGGTTATACTGGAGACGCACCAAAATATCCCAAGTGTCCTTTCCACCATCACGGGGAATGTCGTGGCCCCAAGTGTGGAAAATGTGGCAAATTTGGTCATCGCACCGAAGCGTGCCGGGGAACCAATATTGGAGATCAAGTTTGCTATGGTTGCGGAGATAAAGGACATTTCAAGAAAGACTGCCCAAAAGCGAATCAAGCATGGGGAAGAGCATTTGTAATTGAAGCTAAGGATGCTCGTTAGGATCCAAACGTGGTCACCGGTACGTTCCTTATCAATGATCACTTTGCATCTATTCGTTTTGATACCGGGGCAGACTTCTGTTTTATTTCAAAAGAGTTTAGAGATATGCTTGGGGTTAAGTCGAATAAACTTGATGTTCCCTACTCGATTGAGCTAGCTAAGGGAATATTAGTAGAGTTGAAAGAAATAATAAAGGAATGTATGTTTGAGTTGGGTGAACAAAAGTTTGATATAGATCTATTACCAGTTCAACTGGGTAGTTTTGATGTTGTCATTGGAATGGATTGGCTATCCAACAATCGAGCCGAGGTTATATGTCATGAGAAGATCATTCGCATCCCCTTACCCGACGGAGAACATTTGATGATTCACGGGGAAAAGCATGACACACCTCTTCGAATCATAAACTGCATGAAGGCACAAAAATATTCGAGGAAAGGATGCATCGCTTTTCTTGCCCACGTGGTGGAGAAGAAGGCCGAGGAACGCAAGATTGAGGACTTACCAGTAGTGAGGGAATACCCCGAGGTCTTTCCGGAAGACTTGCCGGGACTACCCCCACAGCGACAAGTCGAATGCCGTATCGACTTAGTGGCAGGAGCAGCACCTGTGGCAAAAGCTCCATACCGTCTAGCACATTCGGATATGCAAGAACCATCCACGCAGCTGCAAGAGTTGCTCGACAAAGGTTTCATAAGGTCGAGTTTCTTGCCTTGGGGAGCTGCAGTGCTGTTTGTAATGAAGAAGGACGGAACTTTTCGCATGTGAATCGACTACCGGGAGTTAAACAAGTTAACTATCAAGAACCGGTACCCATTACCAAGAATCGACGATCTATTCGACCAGTTGCAAGGGTCGAGTTTTTACTCGAAGATCGATTTGAGATCCGGTTATCATCAGTTGAGAATCCAGGAGGAAAGTATTCCTAAGACAGCATTTCGGACTCGTTACGGTCATTAAGAGTTCCTCGTTATGCCCTTTGGCGTAACGAACGCCCCTGCTGTATTCATGGATTTGATGAACCGAGTGTGTAAGCCATACCTTGACAAATTCGTGATCGTCTTCATAGATGATATACTGATATACTCACGCACCGAGAAAGAGCATGAACAACACCTGAGAACCATTTTGGAATTTCTGAAGAAGGAGCAGTTATATGCCAAGTTCTCAAAATGCGAATTTTGGATTCGCGAGGTGCAATTTCTTGGCCATGTAGTAAACGAGAACGGAATCCATGTCGACCCTTCGAAGATCGAGGCAATAAAGAACTGGACGACGCCAAGAACCCCCACCGAAATATGACAATTCCTAGGATTAGCGATATATTACAGGAGATTTATTGAAAACTTCTCCAAGGTTGCACAACCGCTAACCTCGCTAACCCAGAAGGATAGAAAGTTTGATTGGGGAGAGAAGCAAGAATCAACATTCCAAGTATTGAAAGAGAAGCTATGCAAAGCACCAATATTATCCCTCCCGGACGGTGCCGATGACTTTTTGGTGTACTGTGATGCATCACATAAAGGTTTGGGTTGCGTGTTAATGCAACGAGAAAAAGTCATTGCGTACGTGTCTCGACAGTTGAAAGTTCATGAAAGGAATTATACCACGCATGACCTGGGGCTAGGTGCCGTGGTATTTGCCTTGAAGATCTGGCGTCATTATCTTTATGGCACTGAGTGAACCATATTCATAGATCATAAAAGTCTTCAACACATATTCAACCAAAAGGAACTGAATATGCGCCAACGACGTTGGGTGGAACTGTTGAATGATTATGACTGTGAGATCAAGTATCACCCAGGCAAAGCAAATGTTATAGCAGATGCTTTGAGTAGAAAAGAACGAGTCAAAACATTATGGGTGCGAGCTTTGAAGATGGCACTCTAGACGAACTTCACAACTCGAGTGCATGAAGCACATCAAGAAGCATTGAAACCGGAAAACATTCCAGCTGAATCATTAAAGGGAATGGAAAACCAATTGGAACCAAACAAGGATGGAACTCTATATTTCATGGGAAGGATCTGGATTCCCTATTATGGTGAGTTGCAAGACTTGGTGCTAGACGAAGCACACAAGTCCAAGTATACGATACACCCAGGATCGGACAAAATGTACCAGGATCTGAGAGAATATTATTGGTGGCCTAATCTTAAGGGAGATATTGCAACCTATGTTGGCAAATGCCTAACTTGTGCAAAGGTTAAGGCTAAATACCAAAAGCCATCGGGGTTATTACAACAACCGGAGATCCCGGTTTGGAAGTTGGAGCAGATATAAATGGATTTCATTACAAAGTTACCACGGACCTCTCGAGGACATGACATGATCTGGGTTATCATCGACCGGATAACCAAATCAGCTCACTTCCTACCCATCCGCGAGAAAGACAATACGGAGAAACTAGCGAAACTGTATCTGAAGGAGATTGTGGCACATCATGGTGTGCCAATCTCGATAATCTCTGATAGAGATGGTCGCTTTGTGTCACGTATCTAGCAATCATTTCAAAATCATTTGGTTCTCGCTTAGATTTAAGCACAGCCTTTCACCCGCAGACCGATGGTCAGAGCGAGCGAACCATTCAAACATTAGAAGACATGCTTCGGGCCTGTGTGATGGATTTATGCAGAAACTGGGATACTCATTTACCGTTTGTAGAGTTTTCCTACAATAACAGTTATCACACCAGTATCAAGGCCGCGCCATTCGAAGCACTATATGGACGAAAGTGCCGATCACCGCTATGTTGGGAGGAAGTCGTGACAGACAACTTATTGGTCCCGAACTAGTTGAAGAAACCACAGACAAGATATTTAAGATACGTGAGCATATTAAAGCAGCCCGAGATAGACAAAAGAGCTACGCGGATCGAAGACGCAAACCATTATCCTTCAAGGTGGGAGACAAAGTATTGCTAAAGGTCTCACCTTGGAAAGGCATAGCTAGGTTCGGGAAGCGCGGAAAGCTCAACCCGAGATATATTGGACCTTTCGAAATTCTGGCAAAGGTGGCTACAGTAGCCTACAAGCTAAAACTGCCAGAGGAACTCAATAATGTGCATGACACCTTTCATGTGTCCAATCTGAAGAAAAGTTCAACAAATGACATGTTATCATTCCAGCAGATGAAATTCATGTTGATGACAAATTACAATTCACCAAAGAACCAGTCGAAGTCTTGGACTAGAAGGTCCAAAAGACAAGAAGAAGCCAGATCAAACTGGTGAAGGTTCGCTGGAACTCGCGTCACGGTCCCGAGTATACGCGGGAGCGTGAAGACAAATCAAGTCAAAATACCCCCACCTGTTCGAGAAGACTCCTTCAGTGGATGCCTCAAGCTGAATTTCGGGACGAAATTCTTTTTAACAGGGGAGTATGTGACAACTGGCAAATAACTCGAAAATTCTGTACAATGTAATCACTAATTTCGTATTTTAATCTCATGCATGATTATCGTACTATAAATTCAAAACTGAGTCGTACTTATTAGGGCAAGTAAATCTGATCATAACATATACCGATTTCCGTTACGACGAGAAACAGACCAAAACAATGCCCTAAAAATGTTGGTAGAAAGTGCTAAATGCACTAAACGCGGTGCCATTTACCGTGTCAGAAAACCGGCTGAAATGAATCTGAATGAGAAATAACGGCATGATGATGCCATACCTGAGTCAATATACAAATGAAAATACATAACTTTCCGGTATAACGCCCAAATTGTAAAATTGTCCGTTTCGACCAAAAAGGCGACAATTAGCGATTTGTCCGCAAGACTAATTCGGAGGATTCCGGATGCCAAGATAAGAATAAAACAATGCTAAACATCATACAATAATGTGAGAATAGCAAAAATGCACATAACACATCATTTCCGGTCATTCGGCAAACAGTGCGCTATTCGACCAGAAAGCGGCCGATCGTCGAAACGACGAATATTTGAATGGCCGATAGCCTCATCCGAGTGTCTAGTGAACTAGTTAAGCATTATTTGGAACTCAGAATCCATTCAACTAACATGAGGTCACGGAAACACAACTTTCAGAAAAGTTCGTCGGCGGATCATAAAAGTGCCGATATCGATCGAACGGGAGAACAGAAGACATATCGGCAACCGTAATTCATCGTGTATTCATCTAGCGAACTAGTCGTGAATATTTTTGGACCGGAAATGCACTAATTTGACACCATATTAGTTGTGGTAATTGAAATTAAACGCTTCGGTAATAAATATATAGTTCCGTTTATTAGCGAATACTTCGACGATGAACGATCTAGCGACATATCCGTCATCCGAAACTTATTTTGGAGGATCATATGGATTAAATACCATGTAATTACACCCTAAACACAAGCCTTATGCTTAAGATGCTAGAAGATTAACCATAATCATCATAATTAACTTAAACACCAAAATATCTTTATTTTCAACATGTGGTAAAAAAATAATTTACACTTTACCCCCTCATTTACACGATCACAAAGTGGGTCCCACCCACTTGATTTTTGTTGAAATTTTGTGATCTTAACTATTGCTTAGGTAGATTTGATGGACTTGAAATTTTGATGGAAATATATATCATGATCTTCCAAAATAATTCACCATTATTCACCAAAAAATTGCAACACATTTTCTCTCATTCTTCTTCCTATCTCACGGCTACCATACATCCACCATATCACCACCTTAGAACACCACTTTAAGCACACTTTGAAGCTTGATCAAGACCTCTAAGGGAGCTTTCATGGATGGAGTTCATTAGGGTCTTCTAAGGAGCTTATTTTCTTCCATAATCTTCAAGAATCTTATGCACCCATTGTGAGCTAATCTCCTCCATAATCTTACTTATTTTTATGCTTAGATTATTAGTGTACAAGTTGATCATCTTGAAAATCAAGAAAAGATCCATCGAAAACCCTGAAATACAACACAATATTAACAATAAATATTGATTATTTTGTGTTGATTACATGCTTATGTGGTTGTTAGAATGTATATTGAAGTTGTTTATGTTGATATTATGAGATAAAAGTAAGATGATCTTGTATAATTTAATATAAAAATAAGGATTTAAACATGATAAGGTTTAAATCTAACCAAGATCATCACTTACATCATCCATGTAAAATACTACAACTTAAATATATTTTTTATACAAAAGAATGATTTTTATAAGAAATAAACATATGTATTTAAGTTGTAATCACATCAAAAATGTGTAGTAATCAAAGGGATTACATGCATGAACTTGTTTAAACAACCTACTAAAGTATTGTTATGAAAAGAATAATGAACATTAAAAACCCTCTTGATTTATTACGGTTTTTAACAACAAAAATTCATGGATGATGATATGTAGATTATGTTAAATAAGTATTACATGGGTTGTTGATGATGATTATGAGTTTAAACAGGTTTTAAATACGTTTTTAAAACGTGGAAAACGCCATAGTTTACGGGAAACTATGGCAAAATTTTCTAAAAATCTAATCGCGATGAAAGCATGATTAGTGGGGTGATTAGTGGGACTAAACGTGATTAGTAACTTAAAACGTCATTAAGTGGACTTTAATGACAAGGGTTATCCCTAAATGAATAAGTGTTTAAATAAAGTCACAAATATATATTTATAAGAAAAATAAATACTTTTACAAATATATATATATATATATATATATATATATATATATGTTCATGTAAGAAAAATAATATAAAGTGGTATGTATAATTGTGCTAATAAATAATATGTATACATATGTAAATTGTATATGTATGTATTAGAAAATTAGGGTATTCACAATAAAAATACCCCACCATATACAAAATACAAACACTTGAAATAACACATCAAGTATTGGTAACATGACAAATATAGTTCGTTAAGCGTCGAAACAACAAATCGGACAATTAAAACAAATGGGAACAATAGGCGGACATTCAAGATTACACTTTCACGTCGACGACAACGAACGAATCTTGACGAAAACAAACATGTAATAAACTACGGCAACGATGAGTCTAAATATATTTAGACGTTCAATATATATATATATATATGTTATCAAAACCAAAAATCCGGAAAGTTAAGTATATAAAAAGTTAGAAAAATTATAATTAAATACTTATAACAAAAATGGCCTAATGTTTATATACATTTGGGCTAGGCCCAAATTGTGAAAATCATATATTAGGCCCAAAGTCCATAATGTTTATGGATGAGGCCCAAAAACTAAGAAAAGCCCAAAAATATAAAATACATGGGCTAGGCCCAAATAAATTAATTACATGGGTTAGGCCCAATGACATAAAACATGGGCTAGGCCCAAATACACAAATCACATGTGGCTAGGCCCAATGACATAAAATACATGGGCTAGGCCCAATGACAAAAAGACATGGGCTAGGCCCAATGACAAGAAGACATGGGCTAGGCCCAATGACAAAGAGACATGGGCTAGGCCCAATGACAAGAAAACATGGGCTAGGCTCAATGACAAGAAGACATGGGCTTGGCCCAATGACAAGAACATGGGCTAGGCCCAATGACATGTGAAGGGCAAGGCCCAGTTCACACATTGTTTAAAAACTATAATACACATATATATTTTTTTAAGAAATATATATATAATAATCTTCATCGAACAAACAAACTACCAACACTAAGATCACATCTTAGGTTGTTCAGTCATAACAAGTAAATAAATAACAAGGATTCAAGATGAACAACAATTACAAGGTCCATTGAGACTTGGGTGTCTAATAAAACTAATACGCATGTAGGTTACATACGTACAGACACCGATCGATAAGTAGTATGACTTAAACGGAACACAAAAACTGTGAGTTCATGTCCCTCCTTTCAATTATTTCAAGTTTTGTTTTAAACTATCGAGGGGAAATACATGTCATGTCAAAACCGTATGTTAGCTATGGGTTAGCAGATAACAGATCACTGTGCGTAAGTAGGACGATGACAATAGTAACATTAATCACTTAGTGACCAAGGTGCAAAAGAGGTAGATCTATTGAGTTTGAGACCCGCTCCACTCCTGGTTGGTATACCCTTTGGAGTGCTTTTGTGATCCCAATGATGTTAAAGTAGTCTCGGTTTGGTTACTTACTTATGGCACAAGTATGTCAGGGTGCTCGCGACACACTGATAGATACTTAATTAACTCATTGATGCTAATAACATAACTGGATTTCAATACAGGTTTTCAAGGATGACATTTTGATACGAAAACATTAAACTACATGAACTCGCCAACTTTATGTTGACTTTTAAAATTACATGTGTTTCAGGATGCAAGACTTGAACTGGTGATAGGATCTGGGTGTGGGACTTTCAAGACAACGATGTATTACTTTTGGAGGGTTTGCTCTTTATATCCTAACCTTGTTGGGTATATACGGGTCAAAGCCTCAACATGAAATTGTGATGAAAACACTGTTCTATTTTGGATAAATGTTTTTCTTTGACTATGTTGGTAATGGTAATTTGAAACTGGAAACAATGTGATTCACCTTTTGATGATTGTTAATATGAAGTGATACTTCTGTAATATCATACTCTACCGTAAACAGTACTGATATTTATTTCGTATTCGCTTCTTTATCATTTGTCTAGGATATGGTTTTATATATTCGTGATTGTGACGTATCCATTATCATACCAAGCTATGATATGGTTAAATTCCTAGACTTTTAAGACTTAAAATTAATATTTAAGTCAAGTTTTGTGGTAAATAGAAAATGTAATAGTTGTTCAAGTTGTACAGAATTACCGGAAATTTTCCAATTGTCACATTCTCTCCTTGTTCAAGAAAATTTTTGTCCGAAATTTAAGTCACGTAATCCTTTGCGTAGGATTTCTCGAACAGGTGGGGGTACTTTCTTTTGATTTCGTCTTCCCGTTCCCAAGTGAACTCAGGTCCGCGCTTTGAGTTCCAATGGATTTTGACTAGTTTGATATGACTCCTCCTTGTTTTCTGAACTTCCGAATCTAAAACTTCGACAGGTTCTTTGATGAAATGGAGTTTGTCATCTATATGAATTTCGTCCATGGGAATGATAAGTGATTCATCTGAAAGACACTTGTAAGGTTTGACACATGAAAAGTGCCGTGAACATTACTAAGTGTTTCAGGCAATTTCAGCTTATATGCAACTATTCCAATCTTCTCCAAGATTTCATATGGTCCTATGTACCTCGGGCTAAGTTTTCCTTGCTTCCCGAATCTAACTATGCATCTCCAAGGCGAGACCTTTAATAGCACTTTGTCTCCAATCTCAAAGGATAATGGTTTGCGGCGTTTATCCACATAATTTTTCTGTCTATCCTGAGCTGCTTTAATACGGTCTCGGATTTTAAATATTTCCTCCGTAGTTTCTTAAATTAATTCTAGACCTATCAATTTTTTATCGCCTAATTCTGACCAGCATAGCGGAGATCGACACTTACGTCCGTATAATGCTTCAAATGGAGCCACTTGAATACTCGTGTGATTATTGTTGTTATATGAGAACTCCACTAAAGGCAAGTGAGTATCCCAATTTCCGCCTTAGTCAATTACACAAACACGAAGCATATCTTCTAAGGTTGAATGGTGCGTTCACCTTGGCCATCTGTTTGGGATGAAAGGCCGTACTTAGATCTAAGCGAGATCCAAAAGCCTTTTGAAAAGATTGCCAAATTCTTGATATGAAACGACCATCTCGATCAGAGATTATGGAAACAGACACTCCATATCTTGCCACAATCTCTTTAAGATAAATTCAGCTAACTTCTCGGTTTTATCTTTCTCACGTACCGGCAAGAAGTGAGCTGATTTGGTTAGTCGGTTGACAATTACCCAAATCATGTCGTGACCTCATGAGGTCCTTGGTAATCTTGTTATGAAATCCATAGAAATTTGTTCTCATTTCCAAGTGGGAATTTCAGGTTGTTGTATCAATCCTGAAGGTTTTTGGTATTCGGCCTTAATTTTTGCACATGTTAGACATTTACCAACATATGTTGCAATATCTCTTTTGAGATTAGGCCACCAATAGAATTCTTTAAGATCGCCATATATTTTATCCGCTCCTGGATGTATCGAATATTTGGACTTATGGGTTTCATCTAGCATTAGGTTTCACAGATTACCAATAAGAGGAACCCAAATTCTGTTTGCAAAATACAAAGTTCCATTCTCATTTGATTCTAAATGTTTTTCCATACCTCTAAGTATCTCTGCTTTAAAATTTCTGCTCTTCAGGGCTTCCTGTTGTGTGACAACTGGCAAAATAATTGTAATTTCTGTACAACTTAACAACTTGAATATACAAATTATTGCGTTTGTTACGACTTAGTTAATGCATGATTAGGTCGCGTAAAGTCTAGAAATCTTAGGACATGGTTAATTATATCAAACAACATCGTTACATTTTTCACGTTGCGAGAAAACAACAAACTATGTCCAAATATGTTGGCAAAATGCTGAAAACACTATTCACCGAAACACACTATTCATGCTAGCAAGTTCCTAAAACTGTCAGAACGAGCAACGAATGGCACTAAAGCATTTTATGGTTGAAATACAAATAAAAATCCCTAATTAGGGACATTAAGTACAAAAACACTTTAACTTTCCGGAAAACGCGTGTCATTAAAATTCGTTCGAATCGCGTGAGAATATAACAAAGTAAATTGTCCGAAACGCCAAAACTCAACACTTTAAGGGTCATAGGACTCGTATATAATGTTATACACCCTAAATAAGCTTGAGAATACCAATGAAATATCCTAAACATAACCTCCCGGTGCTACACCGCATTGTTCGTAACTTGACCAAATTCAAGCCGATAGGCATACAAGTTATATTCTACCATCCAATTTCCGAAACTAAAAATCTAGTGAACTAGTTAGCCATATTTTGGCATCATAAACACCTTTAATAAACGCCATTACATCAATGGTAAAATAAAACTATAGCTCCCGGTATTATATAGCATTTTTTACAACACCCAATATCATGCCGACGAGCGAACTAGTGGCATTTTTACCATCCAAATTCAATACCCAGTAAACTAATAAACTAGTTAGACTTTATTTAAAACCCTAAACTACCATTAACACCCGAATTACGTAACGAACCTAATTACTAAAAGATCTACAGCTTAACATTTTTGTGCACATGATTTATATTGTTAATATATATATATATATATATATATAAGATCTCATCTTTGACTTAAAGGATTTTTGTATCTTATAAACTACAATCTTCACCATTTGCAACATTGAAAAACACCAAAAGTCTCCTACGTTTCCCCTTCACCTCACGGCAGCCAACACCCCCTTAAACCCTTCCTATTCATCCATTAAACCATCTTTTTAACCTCTAAAATCCCATTTCAAGACCACCTAAGGAAGGTGCAAGCATGGAGGAACTTTAGAGCTTCATTTGTAGCTTAATCACTTCTTAATCTTCATCATAACCGTACCAAAGTTGTAAGACCATTTCTCACCATTTTCAAGCTTTATATGTTATGTAGAATACCAAAGTACAACTTGGTCATCTTGAACTCTAAGAAAACCAATGCTTAAAACCCTAATCATAACATAAAAAGTCTACTAATGTGATGTATTTTGTGTTGATCATGTTGCTTAGTGCTAGTTAGCTTATTTATTCTTGATGATTATGTTAAAGTAAGTTGGTTAGCTTGATGATCTTGTATTGAACTTGCTTAAAAATGGTGATTTAAACAACTTGATGTTTAAATCTTAACAAGATCATCATGCACATAATACATGAACTTTACTACAAAAATAAAAGTGATTTTTAACATTTTATAACTTTCATGCAAATTAAGAATCATGAATTACACTAAGATGGTTTTAAAAGTGTGTTATTCAAAGTTATTTTAATAGAAGGACAAGATTAGTGTGTTAAATATGATGGTTTAAATAATCTTGCTAAAAGAATTAAAAAGTGTCATCATTTTTACTAGAAAGTGTGGTTAAAAATATATAAAGTTCAAGGATTATGAGGATAATTATGTGTAAAATTGTTATATGAAAAAGTTGGGGTTGAAACTTGATTGGAAATTGATTGAGATTAAGGAATTTAAACATGCTTAAACTACGTTTTAAAAATGTGGAAAACGCCATAGTTTAGGGAAAACTATGACGAAATTTTTTCTAAAATCTAATCACGATTAAAGTACGATTAACGGGGTGATTAATGTGGCTAAACGCGATTAGTGACCTTAATCGGTAATTAGAAAGTTTAGTGAAAAGGGTAAGCCCTAATCTTACAAGAACTTCTATAAACACTTATATATAATTATAAGTTAAAAGGAGTTATAAAAAGGTGAAATAGAAATTTTATAAGTATAAATATATTCTGCATAAAAATATATACATATTTAAAATATACCAACTTATGTGTATAAATACATGTACAATTATGTGTATGTATTAGAAGTTAGGAAGAATACTAACTAAAATACAAATACACTACACAAACAATCTCCAAATACGTGACGACGAACAAGTATAAAAACACGTAAGGAACTAACTACATGAACAACGTTATATTACACTTTGGCATGAAACACGGACGATGAACAACCGGACATCTGGAAAATCGTTATATAACCTTATATTACAGACAATATATATATATATATATATATACAAAAAACCAAAAGCCGTCATGAATTATCAAATAAACCACCCAACGAAGTAAATGCGTAGCTATCCGTAACGGTCGCCGCATCATTACAACACGGGAAGGATACCTATCACGGGCGATGCTTGGGCGTTTCGACAAGAAAATTTATAGCAACAAGTTCTACGACGAATTCTAAAAATATTATACTTTTGGTTAAAAATCTATATATTTCAACACTTAAACCGGAAAGTATAAAACGAAGAGTCACTAATTATACCCATGTAAAAGCAAATACATATAAATACAATACAAATACCAAATAATACGGTATACCATACGTATAAATACAGTATAAATAGCAACTAATACGGTATGCAAATACGTATTAATACCAAATAATACGGTATACAAATATGTATGAATACAATATAAATACCAAATAATACAATATAAAAATACGTATAAATACTTATACCAACACACTTAGTAACAAACAAGAATTACAAGTAGCGTACATGCACCAGATATACGTGCAAATGCATACAATAAAACAATTTTCATATACAATGCAATATTTGCATATACCATGGAACAAATGCATAAAACAAAACAATTTGCATATACAAAGTAACAGTTGCATATATAATGGTGCAAATGCATACAACAAAACAATTTGCATATACAATGCAATATTTGCATATACCATGGAACAAATGCATACAGCAAAATAATTTGCATATACAAAGTAACAGTTGCACATATAATGGTGCAAATACATACAACAAAACAATTTGCATATACAATGCAATATTTGCATATACAAAAGATCAATTTGCATATACAAAGGAACATATACTTATACACGTGAACGAGGTTCGCTATGCTTAAAATATGTATTAGAGGAATATACAAATCACATAACGAACTTATACCGTGCGTGGCACGGAGACTCTCATGTGTTAGGTCCACTCATACCGTGTAGATCACGAAGACTCAAATGGGCTAAGCCCACTTATACTTGTGCGAGGCACGAAGACTCACGAAGGGCAAGGCCCGTTCGTACACTTGATGGATACGAAATATATATATATATATATATAAGAAGTGTATATATATACTAGAACAAAAATACAAAACAAATGCCAACATATTTAAAATACGCAAAGGGATCCAAATACATAACTTAAACAATAACGTTCAAGATGAACAACGTGTACACATTTAACCATAACTCAAGTGTCTAATGAGTTAGAGCACTTGTAGGTTGATACACTCTTTGGGATACCCGAATTGCTAGCATATATTCACGGACGCAAATATTTGAGTTCATGTCCCCCTTTTCTCTTAAACGTTTTCCGTTTATAACTCTCGGCGGAAATACATGTTTTCGATGGTATGGTTTAGCTATGGAATGAAATTTTAGATCATGTGCGAATAGGGTATCTCTTAAGTGGCATTAATCTTTTATAAGACCGAGGAACAGGAGTGGTAGATCTATCGGGTGTTGCAAGCCCCACTCATGGGTCCTTGTGTAGCCGCATGTAGTGCTTTTGTTGTCGCAGCTGGGTGGACCGGAAGAAATCGTCTAGGGTTGAGTACTTCCTATGTCGTCACACATATTAATGTCCTTGTAAAACATTAATGATCATCAAGTTCATTGACGATTTTCATATCATATATTTTCATATATGAACTCTCAAACGTTTTCAAGATTCATTTAGCGCGCACACAAAACACATGAACTCGCCAACTTTTGTTGATGTTTTTAAACTTACATGTATTTCAGGATATTGAAGTGGATCTTGGGTAGTCGTTTACGAAGTTTTCAAGGTTACTAGTAGTCGATGTCATCCGTATTTTGGAGGGTTTGGTCTATATATTCGTATTCGACTAGAATATAGGATGCAAAGCCTCAATGTTTTAAAAGTTATTTTGAACAAGCTTTTTCTAAACGTTAAATTATTTATGACGTCTTTTATTTCCAAATAACTTGTGGCTTGCAATGTTTATTTGTGGTGAATGGATGAACATCGTGCATGCTTTTATTTCATATAGTTGTTTACTCATATCGTATGCAATGAAAACTAATCAAGTTCACACCATGCGCTTCCGCCTATGTACGCGTGTGACAGATTGGTATCAGAGCTTCGATTGTAGTGAACCAGAATTCCTTCTCGAGTCTAGTCTACAATCATTTGGATCCTCTCATGAAAACATTTTTATTTTGAAAACGGTTTTCATTGCATATATAGAAACGCAAGATCCACTAATAAAACTCTTTTCAAACAAATAATGCAAGGATATTACTTGGGGCATAGTCTGTAGGGATAGACTTGCAAAACTAGATTGACTCGCGCAAACCAATGTAATTACACTATATGATTGCATGCTTATAAATATACTTAATGAGTAATGATATTATTTATTGATATATATATATACACATGTTGTACGGATTAATTTTGCTAGGGTATGATGGCATCTTCGGCTAGTAGCAGCATCTATGATGATGCATCAGACGATGATTACCCACATGTTATTAGATCATATCTTCTTCAGATGAGTCGGACCCCGACTATGCCTCCGACA
Organism: Scalesia atractyloides; assembly: GCA_947069175.1. NCBI lineage: Eukaryota > Viridiplantae > Streptophyta > Magnoliopsida > Asterales > Asteraceae > Scalesia > Scalesia atractyloides. The sequence continues at coordinate 67,358,155 of CAMTDV010000023.1, forward strand.
ATGCTATGATGGAGGACGCTCCTGTAGTAGACGACGTGTTAGCTGTGGGGCTATAGCTAAATGACTTTGTGATTGTGGGACTTCTTGACAGTGCCCACAACATCGACTACCTTCCGCTAGATGTCATACCCATTGTTGCCATTCCGCCTCTCTTTATTTTATACGACGACGAGGACGAGGTCCCCATCATTCAGGTAGACCACCTGGACGATGATATCGGCGATGGAGAGGTTATTGACATTGCTATCCTAGAGGTTTCCTCACCCGTTGTTTCCATTGTTGCCATCTCTTCATCTGATATGCACGACAACGCATCCTCCTCTGGTATACGTCGGGCGGGACTGCAGGCGATTGCGACTGATAGTAGTTTTGATATCATTCCCATTGCCACCCCTGTCCCTACATCGATCCCTACTTCCACTACTACCCCACCCGCTACTCCTACATCATGACATACTCCTGATATCCCTGCCCCTCCTCATGCTACGGACATACCTGCTCCTCTTGTCGACACCCCACTGCCCAGCAGCCTTTATTCATTAAGACCAGTCCTCATACCATTGCATTTGTCATTTTCACTCACGAGATCCCAGCACCACGTCTTGGAGAGGGATCTTCACACCATATGTCCCCGTCAGAACCTTACCACCCAAGTCACCACCCTACCTACACCCAGGACGATCTCATTTAGTCCTTACAGCTGCAGACTCAGCTCCTGTCCCGCAAGGTATGGGAGTTGGAGCGTTTCCGTGATTCTTTGCCACCACCACCACCTACCTACCCACCACCTACTCCACCACCACCATCATCACCACCACCCCTGTCTCCACCACACTCATGTCCACATATTGGCCTTGAGGCTCATATGTTGACCTTGGAGCATCAAGCCAACCTCTCTGACACTCGTGTTAGCCGCATGCAGGATGAGGTGGATCATCTCCATAGTTTGGTCGTTCCTACCCCACCCCCTTTGCCTCCTTCATCGTAGTTTTATTTTATTGCAGGTACTAGTTACGAGATTAGAAGACCCGCTTTTGATGTATATATGAAGACTAGGTGCAAGCTATCGACACTTGAAGACTTTTAAAGACCGATGGGGAAGAAAACATTTTACAACTTTTACGTATTATAAATTTCTATGACGGGGGTTATATATTCCCATGTCCTTTTGTTTTCTTTCCTGAAAACAATGTAACAAGTTGTCGAATATATATGAAATCTTGGCATTATGCTTTTCTTTATTGCATATTGTGATTTATTTTATGCATGTCTGGTTTTTTTGGATGATGTTTGGGTGATGTGATTATTATTTATATAGCCGACAATATTTATTATTAAATATTTTTCTAACACCCTTCGATATCTATTACCTGAAGACGATGCCACCAAGATGTAGGACCAAGCGGACACATTACCAACGACTGAGGCTAAGCTAAATGAGTGCATCTCACAAGCAATATCGCAGTATGAGGCAACCGCTATGAGCACAGCGGTGGAACTGGAGATTCATCCGGAGGCAACCCCAATACGGGTAATACTTGGTTATCTATGACACCATACAACACTCTCGTTTATTCTATTCGTGCTTTTGACATTGCTCATTCATGATATGTTCATACAAACGTTGCAGGGTGCTCATACAAGCAGTTTTTAGGCTTTAAGCCTCTGAATTTCGATGACACTGGAGGTGCCATGGCATTTGTGCGCTGAACAGAAAAGACTCACTCGATCATAAGAATGAGCAAGTGTCCTCCAAGGGTCGTCACATATGTTTCTGGGTTATTCGTAGATGGAGCACTGTCATGGTGGAATCTCCAAGTCCAAATCCAAGGGGAAGACGCTGCTTATGTTATGACGTGGGAAGAACTCAAAGAATTAATGAGAATGAAATATTGTTCAAGGGCTGAAATTCAAAAACTTGAGACCATGTTTTGGAATTTGAAGATGACCGGGGCTGATGTTGCTGGGTATACGCAATGTTTCCATGACTTGTCAAGGGTTATTCCATATCTGGTGGAACCATTGTTCAAGATAATCGAGCGATACCTTTGGGGACTTGCTCCTAAGATTTTGAGCATGGTTAGCCTGCTAATATCAGTGAGGCAATCGAATTGGCTGTTAGTCTCACTGAGGAGGCTGTTCGTTTAGGAAAGTTGTCAAGGACTGGGGCTAACAAAAAGGAAACTCATCTGGAGTCCACGAGTGAGGGAAAACGAAGTTCACCAACTTTAAGAAAGGCAACCGAGCAAACAACAATAACCAACCCAATAAGCGAAGGGAAATGAATACACCTAGGGAAGCTAAGTCCTTTGCAGTAACTAATGCAAATGGTGGTAGAGGATACACGGGTTTCTTACCAAAATGTGATAAGTGTAAGTATCATCACTTGGGCCCTTGCAGAAATACAAAGTGTGACAAATGCGGTAAGATTGGGCACAACAAAGAGACTTGTTGGGTAGGTGCTGGACATGGAAATAGAAACCAAGGTGGTAACGGAAATAACAATCAAGGTGGAAATGGGAATGGCAAAGGTCAAGTATTCTATATGTGTGGAGAAAAAGGGCATGCGGTAAGACCGGGCACAACAAAGTGACTTGTTGGGTAGGTGCTGGACGTGGAAATAGAAACCAAGGTAGTAACGGAAATAACAATCAAGGTGGAAATGGGAATGGCAAAGGTCAAGTATGCTATAGGTGTGGAGAAAAAGGGCATTATCGGAAGGATTGCCTGAAAGAAAATAAGGCTCGAGGAAGAGCTTTTGTGATAGGAGCGAAGACTGCACGCCAAGACCCGAACGTGGTTACGGGTACGTTTCCTATAAACCAACACTTTGCGTCCATTCTATTTGATACAGGCAATGACTTTAGTTTTATATCTATAGAGTTTAAAGATATACTTGGCCTAGAGTCGAGTAAACTAGACATTCCATATTCTATAGAATTAGCGAATGAAAAACTTATAGAAACAGGAGAACTTATTAGAGGTTGCACACTCGAACTTGGAGCGTGAAAATTCTCTATCGATCTTTTACCCGTCGACTTGGGTAGTTTTGACGTGGTTGTCGGAATGGATTGGTTGTCCGACAACCGAGCAGAAGTGGTTTGCCACGAGAAAACCATTTGCATTCCGTTACCAGATGAAGAAACACTCGTTGTACATGGAGAAAAGTGCGAGACGTCCTTACGAATTATTAATTGCATGAAGGCGCAAAAGTGTCTACGAGAAGGTTGTATAGGCTTGCTCGCTCATGTAGTAGACAAAGAAACTAAGGAGCCGAAGTTAGAAGACATTCCGGTCGTGAAGGAATTCCCAGAAGTCTTTCAGGAAGACTTTCCGGGACTGCCTCCACAATGCCAAGTGGAGTTTCGCATCGATTTGGTGCCAGGAGCGGCACCAGTGGCGAAGTCTCATTACCGATTAGCTCCGTCCGAGATGCAGGAGCTATCCACTCAACTCTAAGAAATGTTGGATAAAGGATTTCTTAGACCGAGTTTCTCAACTTGGGGAGCTCCGTTATTATTTGTTAAAAAGAAGGACGAGAGCTTGTGTATGTGCATAGACTATCGAGAGTTAAACAAACTCACTCTCAAAAACCGACACCCCTTACCTAGAATTGATGACTTGTTCGATCAATTACAAGGCTCAAGCTTCTATTCAAAGATCGATCTGTGATCGGGCTACCATCAGTTGAGGATTCAAGAAGAAAGCATACCCAAAACGACCTTTCGAACTCGTTACGGTCACTACGAGTTTCTAGTGATGCCGTTTGGCTTAACAAATGCACCGGCGGTTTTCATGGATCTCATGAACCGCTTGTGCAAGCCGTATTTGGATTAGTTCGTGATCGTATATATTGATGACATATTAATATATTCGCGATCGAAGGACGAACATGAGTGACATTTACGAACTATCTTGGAACTTCTGAAGAATGAACAACTTTACGCAAAGTTCTCCAAATGCGAATATTTGATTCGCGAGGTACAGTTTCTCAGACATGTGGTAAACGAGTATTTGTAGGTCCACTTGGAGGATCAAGATTAATCTACTTCCCTGTTTATGTAACACACATACGAGTGCGGAATCCACGTAAGTATGCAAACCAAAGCAAAGTAAGAAACACAAGATAACCAAAGATTCACTATCTTGATTAATAGAGGAGAACTAGTACAAACATATACAAACAATATTCATACAGACTCAGGATATACTCTCTGTGCTCTCTCTCTTGTGCTCTCAATGTCTTACTGCTTAACAACAACTCTCGAAAAGTAAGGTGCATTTTTGTTTATATAGTGCCAACACCTATAGCAACAGTACGAAGAATGCTGCTAGCCATACGAACCACTATAAGTCACGAAGAACCTTAAGTATTGGTTGCCCGTACGAACAATATACAGCTCGTATGAACAAGAACTGGCTCGCATGAACAAGCAAAGAGCTTATTGAATGGGTCCACTCGTACGACTAGTGAATCACTCATACGAACGGCAAGTAGCTCGTACGAAGCACCTTTCACTCTTCCGAAGAAGGGTTATTTGGAGAACATGCTAACAGACATGTCGTACACAAGACTTAACAGTATGCACACATGCAACTGTTTTACAACACAGACAAACTAAACGTCGCACTAAATCAAGATAGGAGGATATCTTGATTTGGTCAACACAACCAAACTATAAAGACATAATAAACAAAGACTGTACAATTACAGACGTAACTAAGAACAAGCGACAAACACAAAAGTGTATCAACAAACTCCCCCTTGGCTATGGCTTGATCTTCGGTCTTCATTTCTAATTGCATGTTGCTTCCATGTTCACAGATCATTTTCAATCCAACGTTGATTGAGAATCCAGGTCTTCAACATTCCCTAGAAACATCAAACCTTTCCTGTTTCCTCTTGGGTACCACTGGAGACAACTAGATCGGTCACGATCTGCTGTACATTAGACGCTACCACTAGAGTTGAGGCAGAAGCTTTTGCTTGCGAGGATGAGGCAAAAACATCAGGATTATCACTATCTTCACTATCATGTTTACATTTACGTTTGATCTCCTGTGCTTTGCATCTTTCATTCCACAGAATGTTCACTTGCTTTCTGCTCATTTCAAATATGTCTTTAACACCATTAAAGCCTTCAACCAGTGTAGAATTTTGAGAATGATACCATTCTTTCAAGTTGTTATGCTTAGTAGTTAATGTTTGGCAGATTTGTCACACCCTGGTCGTAGCGGAAGTGCAAGTGTGTGACTATTAGGTAATCATTGCATCCAGTATAGTAAACATTATAAATTAACAACGATTCATTCCATTCATAAGTTTCGTTCCGATATTACAACCATCAAAAGGTGAAATCAGATTGTTATCAGTTTCAGATTACCATTACAAACATAGTTTAAAAGGCATTGTTCCAAAATAGGATAGTGTTTTCATCACAATTTCATGTTGAGGCTTTGACCTCTATATACCCAAACGAGGTTGGGATATAAAGGGCAAACCCTCCAAAAGTAATACATCGTTGTCTTGAAAATCCCATACCCGGATTCCATCACCAGCTCAAGTCCTGCGTCTTGAAACACATGTAATTTTAAAAAGTCAACATAAAGTTGGCGAGTTCATGTAGTTTAATGTTTTGGTATCAAAATGTCATCCTTGAAAACCTGTATTGAAATCCAAGTATGTTATTAGCATCAATGAGTTAATTAAGGATCTATCAGTGTGTCGTGAGCACCCTGACATACTTGTGCCATAAGTAAGTAACCATGCCGAGACTACTTTGACATCATCGGGATCACAAAAGCACTCTGAAGAGTATACCGACCAGGAGTGGAGCGGGTCTCAAACTCAATAGATCTACTTCTTTTACACCTTGGTCACTAAGTGATTAATGGTTACTATTGTTATCATCCTACTTACGCACATTGATCTGTTATCTGCTAACCCATAGCTAACATACTGTTTTGACATGACATGTATTTCCCCTCGATAGTTTAAAACAAAACTTGAAATAAGTGAAAGGAGGGACATGAACTCACAGTTTTTGCGTTCCTATTAAGTCGTACTGTTTAACTTTCGGTGTCCGCAACGTATGTAACCTGCATGCGCATTGGTTTCATTAGACACCTAGGTCTTAATGGACCTTGTACACGTTGTTCATCTTGAATTCTTGTTATATGTTTCTTTGTTATGATTTAACAACTTAGAATGTTATTATAGTGTTGGTAGTTTGTTTGTTCGATGAATATTGTTATATATATTTTTTTTCAAACAGTGTGTGAACTGGGCCTTGCCCTTCACATGTCATTGTGCCTAGCCCATGTTTTCTTGTCGTTGGGCCTAGCACATGTCATCTATGCCTTTGGGCCTAGCCCATGTTTTCTTGTCATTGGGGCCAGCCCATGTTTTCTTGTCATTGGGCCTAGCCCATGTAATTTATGTCTTTGGGCCTAGCCCATGTATTTTATGTCTTTGGGCCTAGCCCATGTTTTTATGTCATTGGGCCTAGCCCATGTATTTTATGTCTTTAGGCCTGCCCATGTATTTTTATATGTTTTTGGGCCTTTATTAGTTTTGGGCCTCATCCATAACTATTATGGAATTTGGGCCTAATATATGATTTTCACAATTTGGGCCTAGCCCAATTGTATATGTATGTAAGCCCAATTTTATTATAAGTGTTTACTTATAATTTTTCTAACCTTTTATACACTTAATTTTCCGGATTTTTCATTTCGATAACATATATATATGTTGAATGCCTAAATATATATTTAGACTTGTGGTCGGTGTCGTTCGTTATATATTCATTTTCATCGAGGATCGCCCGTTGTCGCAACGACCTTTCATGCCGGTGATTCACCCGTTGGTTGTCAACGCGACGGTGAAATCTTGAATGTCCGCCTATTGTTCGCATTGCTTTAATTGTCCGATTTATTGTTTCGAGGCATTGTGGGAATATATTTATTATGTCATAAATACTTGGTATATTATTTAGGTGTTTGTATTTTGTATAAGATTGGGTATTTTATTGTGAATACCCTAAGTTTCTAATACATACATTAGTTTTGGGCCTCATCCATAACTATATATAAAAATTGTCTTTAAGTTGTAGTATTTTACATGGATGATGTAAGTGATGATCTTGTTAGATTTAAACCTTATCATGTTCAAATCTTTATTTTTATACTAAATCACACAAGATCATCTCACTTTTATATCATAATATTAACGTAAACAACTTTAATATACAATCATATAAACATATAATCAACACAAAATAAACAATATTTAGTGTTATTCTTATGTTGTGTTTTAGGGTTTTTAACTTATCATTTCTTGATTTCAAGATGGTCAACTTGTACACTAATAATCTAAGAATAAAAATAAGTTAGATTATGGAGGAGATTAGCTCACAATGGGTGCACAAGTTTCTTGAAGATTATGGAAGAAAAGAAGCTCCTTAGAAGGCCCTAATGATCTCCATCCATGCAAGCTCGTTTACTAGTCTTGATTAGGCTTCTAATGATGTATAAAGTGGTGTTCAAGGGTGGCACAATGGTGGTGTAGGGTGGTGGTGTTGTTGCCGTGAGCAAGAGGGCGAAAAGGGAGGAGAAGTGTTGTGAATTTTGGTGAATAATGAGATAAGATCATGAGATGTTTACTTATATAATTACACATATCTTTCCATCTCATCAAGATCTAATATGCCATGCTTAGCATCACCATTTTTCAACCAAAATCAAGTGGGTGGGACCCACTTTGTGACCGTCAAAATGGAGGGGAGGGGTGAAGTGTAAATTGATTTTTACCACATGTAAATTTATAAGATATTTTGATACTTAAGTTAAGTATGGTAATTAGGGTAAATGATCTAGCATCTTAAGCATAAGATTTGTGTTTAGGGTGTAATTACAAGGCATTTAATCCATATAATCCTCCAAAATAAGTTTGAGATGACGGATATGTCGCTAGATCGCTCATCGTCGAAGTATTCGCTAATAAACGGAACTATATATTTATTATCGAAAGCGTTTGTTTTCGATTACCACAACTATTATGGTGTCAAATTAGTGCATTTCTGTCACACCCAAGATCACAGTCATTAGTCATACTGAACGACCACTATATGAGTTTAATAAGTTTCCTGTTTCCTCATTCATGAGAAAATACTGTTTATACAATTTAGTTGCGGAAGCGTAACAATTACAAATCCATAATAGCTAATGTAATTAAAAGTGATTCTAAAAGTTTGATGAAATCAATGCGACTCCGAAATGCATCCTAGTCCTGATATGTGCTACCTTAGCATCCTAGGAAAACATGTAAAATCAAGTGTCAACAATAATGATGAGTGAGTTCACAAGTTTAAACGTAAGTGTTTCCCACTGGTTCAACCCTGAACCAGTGTCTCATAAGTTACCCTGATCCAACCCGAATCAGATTAATATTATGTAGTTTAGCAGTTCATGTTAAATGTTTAGGTAGCTAGCCTAGGTCATGTCAACAAAGTGTTCGATCCGAAGCTGACGTTTCTGCCCCTGTTGTGCCAGGCCTACCACCAACCATGGCTAAAAAGTTAGGCAAATTCTACAGTCGTGACCATCAACGTTTGGTCTAACTGGCACGACAGTTCGAGTGGGGCTTGTTGGGCCCAGTAGTACTACTAAAAATTCCCTCACTATAATCCAATACTAACGGCATCGTAAGTGTTAAGGGGACTGACATGTGATATATGCTCCCTTGTGACCATAATCGTATAACATAACTCTAAATAGAAGGGCGTTACTGTACCGTGATGTATGCCACCCATACATCACTGTAAAGTGTACATGAAAGACGTTACTATACCATAATATAATCAACCCATATATCACTGTAATGTGTACATGTTTTCTCCCCCTGTGTTTTTGTAAACATTTAAAGAAATAGGGGCCGTGAACTCACCTTAAGTTGCTCGGTTAGATAAGTGCAAAGGATGGAAAGGATGGAACCGCTAATCACGTCCTAACATGTCAACCGGTTCAAAGTTAGTGTGTCAACGCACACTGACAAAAAATCCTATGCATAACTAGCACACAATACGAAACACGTAATAACAAGTTCAAAACCCGAATCATGCATGCAAAGGGTCGCTATACGAAATACCAACCAACAACTTGTCACAGACACAGGATAGCACATACAACACTTAAATACACATAAATGTAAGTTATCATGTTTTAGCTTGTACATTCATAACTGGGCTGTTTTCGGGAATTTTTATAAATAGTTTCCACATTCCAAAAGTTCCAATCTTTTTGCAGAAGGTGTCAATTCGACTGTAGATTTTGTATAAAATTTTCAAGTCTTGTTCCTTAACAATTATTTATAAAATTTATTTACTAGGCTGCAGTCAGATTCGTCGTTTTCTGACTGCAGTCCACGAGAAAAATCATTTAAAATACTCGTTTGCCCGATTGATGAAATTTCAGTTGGAGATTCCTCTGAACACCATGGATATTTACTATACAAATTTTTTGACTTAAGTCTTTTCAGTTTACAGGTTATGACAAAAAACATTGGCTTCATTTTCAGCAGAAAAATGCAGCTCTGCGCGCTTGTACGATAAACGTCCTTAAAATTAGTTTTACTTATCCGAAAAATACGAAACCAATTTTTAATTGAAAGTTAACATGTAAAATTTGTGTTCTATCTTTTAAAAAGTGACTAAGAGTCGTTTATGGTGTCCCAAACACCTCGTACAATTCGGCTGATTTCAGCAGCCCAGTGCTGAAATAATTCAGCAATTATCTTTGGAGAAGAATACTTAATTAAAAACGATTCTAGGCACTATAAACGCATCGCAGGAAAGTAGAATATGTCCGTAACATGTATGAGCAGATTGTATGTCCAAAACACATGAACCAAGTCATGTAAACATGAATGATTCAACAACAATGCACTATGCATCAATCCTAACATCAAAACTCATCAATAATCATCCTACCGCATAAAACCCGTAACCCTAATACACGAACACAAGGATTTCGGACCAAAATCAGATTGCATATCATTCATATCACAAGGATTCGAGCATATGACAACTTTTACACCACTCCTAATCATCGCAATGCAAAAATCATGCAAAACATGTAAATCCTAGTGCATATAACATCATCTAAACGTAAAGTTAAGGCATACCGAGAAGCAAACGTGTACGGGGATGATCTAGGGAGACTCAGGGCTGCACAAAATCGAGGTGGGGGGGCTGCCTTACGTGAACGAGAGAGGGGGGTTGTCGCTTACGTCGCACACAAAAGAGGGGAGAGGGAGCTAGGGTTTGCAAATTTTTTTTAAACCTCCATGCATACATACGTATACATAACTAAAGGGCCAAGGGAGGGGGCGGTTTGGGCTAGTTTTTGGCTGAGAGGGAGAGGGTGATGGGTTGGGTTTGGTCCGCAAGGGTGTAGGTGGCGGGTTGGGTTTGTTTGGTTACGAAATCGAATCGTTTCACAAGCTCGGTTCGTTCGGCTATTTTTAAATCGTTAAATAACTACATATATTACAACAAATACAATCTATTCACGACACGAAGTTTAACTATTAAATCACGTAATCGAAGCATGACACGATAATTCCACAAACATCTAATAACGTTGCACGTAATTCAGATACGACTCGCTAAAATTCTCAAACATCGTGTATTCTCGGAATACTAAAGTTAGCGTAATTATAGCGTGTGCGTAATTAATTCTCCGAATTAAATTAGTGTAGGAATAAATAACGATAAAGTTGCGCGTTTAAAGTACCTGAAAAAACCAGAATGTCACATTATCCCCATGTTGAAAGAATTTTCATCCCGAAAATTAAGTAAACGCGGTTAAGCATGCAAACACACAAAAGTTCAGTTTGTTAGAATGGTACAAGAAAATCCCAGGCTATCACATAATCCCCATTTTAAGAGAATTTTCGTCCTAAAAATTGAATAAGCACAAGTTTGAAAAGTGTTAGAGTGAGGGGATATTTTCGAGTTGCCACATTCTTCCCCAGTTAAAAGAATTTCGCCCGAAATTCAGTTCGCGCTACTTGGATTTTGTGATTCGGTTGCAAAAAGGTGAGGATATTTGTCTTTCGTTTGATCCTCTCTTTCCCAAGTGTACTCCAGTCCATGCTTAGAGTTCCAACAAACCTTGACAATCGGTATTTTACTATCTTCTTGTTTTGACCAGTCGGTCCTTAATTTCGATTGGTTCCTCAATGAACCGTAGTTGTTCGTCCACATGGATCTCATCCAGTGGAACGGTTAGTGTTTCATCTGATAGACACTTCTTCTGATTTGAGACATAAAAAACATTGTGAACTCCACCGAGTTCATCAGGAAGGTTCAACTCATAAGCTACCTGACCGATTTTCTTTGTGATTTCAAAAGGGCCAACGTATCGCAGGTTTAGTTTACCTCTTTTGCCAAAACGAATCACGCCTTTCCAAGGCGATACCTTCAGTAGGACCCGATCACCTACTTGAAATGCTAAAGGTTTGCGTCGTTGATCGGCATAGCTCTTTTGGCGATCCCGAGCTGCCGCCATACGATTTTGGATTTGTACTATCTTTTCAGTTGCCTCCAAAACCAACTCTGGACCAGTGATTTGACTATCACCAACTTTCGCCCAGCAAATGGGCGATCGGCATTTTCTCCATACAATACCTCGAATGTTGTTGCTTGGATACTCGTGTGATAGCTATTGTTATAGGAAAACCCTACCAAAGGTAGATGTTTCTCCGAGCCTTTACCAAAGTCGATTACACATGCTCTAAGCATGTCTTCGAGGGTCTGAATGGTACATTCACTTTGACCATCAGTCTGAGGATGATATGCTGTGCTCAAATCGACACGTGATCCCAAGGATTTCTGTGCTAATTGCCACAGATGAGAAGTAAAACGTGAATCACGGTCGGATATGATGGATATTGGCACTCCGTGCCGGGCTACTACTTCCTTCAAATTGATGTCTACGAGTGTAGGAAACTTGTTAGTTTCCTTGATTGCCAGAAAGTGTGCAGACTTTGTCAGTCGATCAAGAATCACCCAGATGGTGTCGTTTCCTCGCTGGGATCTGGGTAAGCCAATGACAAAATCCCTGGAAATTTGCTCCCATTTCCATGTTGGGATCTCTGGTTGTTGAAAGTCCTGACAGCTTTTGGTATTCAACGTTAACCCTAGCACATGTCAAGCATTTACTAACATAAGTCGCTATGTTAGCTTTCGTGTGGGGCCACCAGTACAAAGTCTTGAGGTCCTGATACATCTTGTGAGAACCAGGATGCACCGAGTAACGAGACTTGTGTGCTTCATCCATCACAAAATCTCTTAAGTTTCAATAGAATGGGGCCATACACGTTCCATGAAGTAATAAATGTTCGTCTTCCTTGCATTCAAGTTTCTTCTCCATGCCCAGTAGGGATTCTGCTTTGAGGTTCTCTTCCTTCAGTGCTTCAATCTGAGCGTCACGAATCTGGTAGGAAGACTGGAGTGGGTAGAAAGCTGTAACGCACGTACACGCTTAGGTTTGGTATCCTATGACTGAGGGTATCGGCCACCACGTTGGCCTTGCCTGGATGATACTAGATCACGCACTCCTAGTCGTTGAGGAGTACGACCCATCGACGCTGTCGCATGTTCAACTCCTTCTGATCGAAGATATGCTGGGGACTCTTGTGATCGGTGTAGATGGTGCACTTGGTACCGTACAAGCAATGTCTCCCTATCTTGAGTGCAAAAGCTACTGCCCTCCAACCCCCAACCGTGGGTAGTGTAGTTCTTTTTCGTGAACCTTGAGTTGGTATGATTACGTAAGCGATGACTTTCTCATGTTGCACCAACACGTAACTTAGTCCTTGGATAGACGCGTCACAGTAAACAACGAAATCGTCTGTGCCTTCTGTAATGAAAGAATGGGTGTACTACAGAGTTTCACCTTCAACTGTTGAAACGCGGATTACTGAGTAGTCTTTCGAGTTAGAGTTGCGAGGGTTTGTGCCTATGATCAAGAAAAGCGGGCTTCGCAACGTCAGAAGTCGTTCGTTAGAAGCTAAGCATAAGGTTGTTTGTGTGGTAGGGGCTCCATGGTAAGGTGTAGGTATCATTCGGATTCCTACTAGTTCTTGAAGTAGATTCGGATGTCATCAAAGGAAAAACAAGTGGCATATTCGTCATGGTACGCTAAATTCGAATGTCGTGACTGGGAACCTGCTCGTTCGTATCGAGTTCTAAGGATAGTCCTCGTGGTACCTCCATATCTCTGATATTCATGGCCCATTGCTCCTCGAGTAAAGTTCGTAGAGAGTAACCCCTCCAAGCGAGAGTTCGCGAAGAGTGTGGTTAGGATGAGGATCATAGAATCCGGGAAGTATATCCCGAATGGATGTGGAAACATGTAAAAAGGGTAGTCACAATCGATGCGTAAGCGTGTCATGATCCGTAAAAGAGGTTTACTTGATGTTAGGGGTATAGCTGGTCGTATACAAGTTTGCATAAGGTAAAAAAAATGAAAAACGCCATTTGTCAAAAAGGGGTGTCATGTGGATATATCAATCATAACAAGAATTTACCATCGAGAAATGGTTGCCGCACGAGTTTGTAGTGTTAAGATTCACTGAAACCTCCGTCTAATTTGTTGGGCTCGCCCACACGCGAAGGGGGAATAATTCACTTTGATCCATGAACTTAGATGAGTGTGCAATTTATCGTGTCGGTAAGCAACCAAATTCAGAGGAGTTTCCTTAGGTTGTGTGAATGAATCTAAAATATGTCTGTGTAGTCAAGAGGCTTCAAAAAAAGGAAGCGAAAACTTGTTTAAGAGGTTATGATCGTATCAACAATTCACTACCATCTTCAAGGTTTCAAGAAGTGATCACCAAGGATCAAAAAGACAAGTTCACCGAGTTCTTAAAAAAAATTGAAAACATATTTGATGGGAGATTATGCGTAGAGTTTCGAAGATGTAGTGCAACCACGGCAATGGGGTGGGAGATTTGTCTACGTCATCAACAGTAACTAACTGTCGCATTAAAAAGTAAGCATCGATCAGTGCAATGGGTAGGAGATAGACTAGCTAAGAAGGGAAAACTGTTATGGAATAACTATCCTAGCAATACGAGGAGTAAGATTATTATATATGTCATCATGTTTATCTGGGTGTTGGAAAACTTGCATCTTCTCTTTAGATGTCCTTAAGATGATGGGACCATTTTGTGGAAATCCGTTTATAGGGTTGGATATGTTGCAATGTACATTAGGTTAGACTAAAGATTAGCGACAGGACCGAGTATAAGGGGTCAAAGGAAATTTTATAGTTAAGGCAAGGGATAAGGTGTGAGCGTACGAGAGATTCTTCATAATTCGTTTATATGTTGATGTTGAAGGGTTTACCCTACGATTTCTGATAGGGTTTCAATAGAGATAACAGGTTCTGATGAGAATCTTAGTTTCACTAAGACTTGTATATGAGAAAATAAACAAATAAATAAATATATAATAACGAGGGATTCCATTGACGATAGCTCAATGTCTCTAAAAAATATCTTAAATCTAATTGTTGCGTCCATCAACTGCTAGACAAGTTTAACGACACCAGTTAGTCGTTGAATGAGTTACGAGAGATTCTATTGACAATGGAAGTTTTAAATATGAGATTCACAGGTTAGGACAATTTATCCACACACAAGGTTTCACAAGGGTTCACATACATTGCAAATTACTATTACGTGTGCACCCGTAATGATAAGTTGGTTTGCATGTTCACCTTAGTTCCATCTATCTGGTGTCAAAATGTCCCTCAGATTAAATTTTTCGAGTACAAATAGTTGTCAAAATGATCATGTTATCAAAAGCTTAGTCAATAATCCAAATGTTGATAAACTCAGAGTTATACCAGAAAGAGTAATGTAGGATCAATTGATCTGAGGATCTACTCAAGTTGAAACACACCATGAGAATCCAATCCATTGGATCGTAGAGGTAAGAGTGCGCATGGAACAAACATGCACATGAATTCTGACTTCAAGAGATTGAAATTGGTTCATTAACATAGGTACCCGGAAAAGCAAGGCAACTGTTCAACCATCCGAGTCAGGTTAGAGTTCAGGTGTGCAATAGGCAAAGTGTTCTTAGTTTCATGGTCAATCATTCTCTCGAAGAATATCAACCAAAGATGTAGAATCGTGGATCGGGAAAAATGATGACATCTCGATGTCAATGGTTTCTGCAATAATGTGTGCAACAAACTGCCCTAACGCAGGGTGCCTCACGCCAGGGCCACCTGCTCAGGTTGAAAGAAAGTAGAACTAGTGGGGCCGGGGTAATGTCGTTGCTAGGTAGAGAAAGGACTCGTTTTCGATAACTCAACTCCCAAGAGATGTGCATCAATGTTGTATGTCGTCCCAATCATGGACTTGAGAAAGCTCACCATACCCGATAGTACCATCGGTAGGCTCAAGCTAGTGTTTTGCTCATCTGTGTGGTGTAGGAAGAAGTACAGATGATTGTGATGGGAAACACTCCTCTAAAGGCTCCGTCTCATGGCCCTCAGATAGGAGTAGATTCACGTTGTTGGCGATCCCACGAACATCGCCACTAGGAATGAAGATACAAAGAGTTTGGTGTGTTCCTCGTCAGTAGAACGTTAAATGGATGATGTCGACATGCCTACAATTTCAATGTAAGTTTTGATGCGATGTACAAAGGCATATCATGTATGAGTGTTCTTGTATGTCAGGTATGAGTGTTTGTGTTGGTGTGCGACTAATGCATTGTGTAAGGCTATAGACTAAGTATACTCTCTAATACAAACCTAGTTCACTATAACCATTGGCTCTGATAACAATCTGTCACACCCCTCAGAATTCACATGCGGAGTTCTACTGCGAGGCGCATGACAAACCAGGATCACAGTCATAAGTCATACTGAACGACCACTATATGAGTTTAAAAATTTTCCTGTTTGCTCATTCATGAGAAAATACTGTTTACACAATTTAGTTGCGGAAGCGTAACAACTACAAAACCATAATAGCTAATGTAATTAAAGTGATTCTAAAAGTTTGATAAAATCAATGCGACTCCGAAATGCATCGTAGTCCTGATATGTGCTACCTTAGCAACCTGAGAAAACATGTAAAATCAAGTGTCAACAATAATGATGAGTGAGTTCACAGGTTTTAGTTCACAAGTTTAAACGTAAGTGTTTCCCATGGTTCAACGCTGAACCAGTGTCTCATAAGTTACCCTGATCCAACCCGAATCAGATTAATATTATGTAGTTTAGCAGTTCATGTTAAATGTTTAGGCAGCTAGCCTAGGTCATATCAGCAAAGTGTTCGATCCAAAGCTGACGTTGCTGCCCCTGTTGTGTCAGGCCTTTCACCAACCATGGCTAAAAAGTTAGGCAAATTCTACACTGCTGACCATCAACGTTTGGTCTAACTGGCGCGACCAGTTCGAGTGGGGCTTGTCGGGCCCAGTAGTACTACTAAAAATTCCTCGCTATAATCTAATACTAACGGCATCATAAGTGTTAAGGGGACTGACATGTGATATATGCTCCCTTGTGACCATAACCGTATAACATAACTCTAAATAGAAAGGCTTTACTGTACCGTGATGTATGCCACCCATACATCACTGTAACGTGTACATGTTTTAAATAGAAAGACGTTAGTGTACCGTAACATAATCAACCCATATATCACTGTAATGTGTACATGTTTTCTCCCCCTGTGTTTTTGTAAACGTTTAAAGAAATAGGGGCCGTTAACTCACCTTAAGTTGCTCGGTTAGATAAGTGCAAATGAAGTAAAGGATGGAACCGCTAATCACGTCCTAACATGTCAACCGGTTCAAAGTTAGTGTGTGAACGCACACTGACACAAAATCCTACACGTAACTAGCACACAATACGAAACACGTAATGACAAGTTCAAAGCCAGAATCATGCATGCAAAGTGTTGCTATACGAAATAGCGACCAACAACTTGTCACAAAGACATGATAGCACATACAACACTTAAATACACATAAATGTAAGTTATCATGTTTCAGCTTGTGCATTAATAACAAGGTTGTTTTCGGGAATTTTTATAAAATAGTTCCCACGTTCCAAAACTTCCAATATTTTTACAGAAGGTGTCAATTAGACTGTAGAATTAGTATAAAATTTTCAAGTCTTGGTTCCTTACCAATTATTAATAGGAATTTATTTACTAGGCTGCAGTCAGATTCGTCGATGTCTGACTGCAGTCCACGAGAAAAATCATTTAAAAATACTTGTTTGTCCGAATGATGAAATTCCAGTTGGAGATTCCTTTGAACACCTAGGATTATCTACTGTATAAATTTCGTGACTTAAGCCTTTTCAGTTTAAAGGTTATGACAGAAAACATTGGCTTCATTTTCAGCAAAAAATGCAGTTATGCGCGCTTGTACGATATACGTCCTTAAAATTAGTTTTACTTATCCGAAAAATACGAAACCAATTTTAATTGAAAGCTAACATGTAAAATTTGTGTTCTATATTTTAAAAAGTGACTAAGAGTCGTTTATGGTGTCCCAAACACCTCGTACAATTCGGCTGATTTCAGCAGCCCAGTGCTGAAATAATTCAGCCATTATTTTTAGAGAAGAATACTTAATTAAGAACGATTCTAGGCAATATAAATGCATCGCAGGCAAGTAGAATAACATGTATGAGTAGATTGTATGTCCAAAACACATGAACCAAGTCATGTAAACAGTGAATGATTCAACAACAACACACTATGCATCAATCCTAACATCAAAACTCATCAATAATCATCCTACACGCATAAAACCCGTAACCCTAATACACGAACACAAGGATTTCGGACCAAACTCAGATTGCATATCATTCATATCACAAGGATTCGATCATATGAAAACTTTTACACCACTCCTAATCATCACAATGCAAAAATCATGCGAAACATGTAAACCCTAGTGCATATAACATCATCTAAATGTAAAGTTAAGGTATACCGAGAAGCAAAGGTGTACGGGGATGATCAAGGGAGACTCGGGGCTGCACAAAATCGAGGTGGGGGGGGCTGCTTTGCGCGAACGAGAGAGGGGGTTGTTGCTGACGTCTCACACAAGAGAGGGGAGAGGGAGCTAGGGTTTGCAATTTTTTTTAAACCTCCATGCATACATACGTATACATAACTAAAGGGCTAAGGGAGGGGGTGGTTTGGGCTAGTTTTTGGGCCGAGAGGGAAAGGGTGACAGGTTGGGTTTAGTCCGCAAGGGTGTGGGTGGCGGGTTAGGTTTGTTTGGTTACGATATCGAATCGTTTCACAAGCTCGGTTCTGTTCGGCTATTTTTAAATCGTTAAATAAACTAACTAATACAATCTATTCACGACACGAAGTTTAACTATTAAATCACGTAATCGAAGCGTGACACAATAATTCCACAAACGTCTAATAAACATAGCACGTAATTCAGATACGACTCGCTAAAATTCTCAAACATCGTGTATTCTCGGAATACTAAAGTTAGCGTAATTATAGCGTGCGCGTAATTAATTCTCCGAATTAAATTAGCGTATGAATAATAACGATAAAGTTGCGCGTTTAAAGTACCTGAAAAAACCAGGATGTCACAATTTCCGATTAAAAATATTCATGACTAGTTCGCTAGATGAATACACGATGAATTAGGGTTGCCGTTCGACCGTTCGATCGATAACGGCACTTTTATGATCCGCCGTCGATGTTTTCTGAAAATTGTAATTCCGTGACCTCATGCTAGTTGAATGGATTCCGAGTTCCGAATAATGCTTAACTAGTTCACTAGACACCCGAATGAGGTTATCGGCCACTGAAATATTCGTCGTTTCGACGATCGGCCCCTTTCCGGTCAAGTTGTGCAGTGTTTGACGAATGACCGGAAACGATGTGTTTTGCGCATTTTTGCTATTCTCACATTATTTTAAGGTGTTTAGCATTGTTTTATTCTTATCTCGACATCTGGAATCCTCTGAATTGTCTTACGGACAAATCGCCATTTGTCGCCTTTTTGGTCGAAACACCCGGAAAGTTATGTATTTTTGTGATATTTGTTCTCAAATATGTATTTTCATTTGTATATGGACTCAGGTATGGCATTAACATGCCGTTATTTCTTGTTCGGATTCGTGTTTGCGGATTTACCGACACGGTTAGTGTCACCGCATTTAGTGCGTCCTGCACTTTCTACCAACACTTTTAGGGCATTGTTTTGGTCTGTTTCTCGTCGTATCGGAAACCAGTATATGTAATGATCAGATTTACTTGCCCAAATAACGTACGACTCAGTTTTGAATTTAAATTACGATAATCATGCATTAGTTTATAATATGAAATTAGTGATTACATTGTACGGAATTACCAGTTATTTGCCAGTTATCACATACTCCCCGTGTAAAAAAGAATTTCATCCCGAAATTCAGCTTGAGGCATCCACTGAAGGAGTCTTCTCGAACAGGTGGGGGTACTTTGACTTGATTTGATCTTCACGCTCCCACGTATACTCGGGACCGTGACACGAGTTCCAGCGTACATTCACTAGTTTGATTTGGCTTTTTCTTGTCTTTTGGACCTTCCAGTCCATGACTTGGTTCTTTGATGAATTGTAATTTGTCATCAACATGAAATTCATCTGCTGGAATGATAACGGTGTCATTTGTTGGACTTTTCTTCAGATTAGACACATGAAATGTGTCATGAACATTATTGAGTTGCTCTGACAGTTTTAACTTGTAAGCCACTGTACCAATCTTTGCCAGAATTTTGAAAGGTCCAATATATCTCGGGTTGAGCTTCCTGCGCTTCCCGAACCTAGCTACGCCTTTCCATGGTGAGACCTTTAAAAATACTTTGTCTCCCACCTCGAAGGATAATGGTTTGCGTCTTTGATCCGCGTAGCTATTTTGTCTATCTCGGGCTGTTTTAACACGCTCACGTATCTTAAATATCTTGTCTGTGGTCTCTTGTACTAGTTCGGGACTAATAAGTTGTCTGTCACTGACTTCTTCCCAACACAATGGCGATCGGTACTTTCGTCCATATAGTGCTTCAAATGGTGTGACCTTGATACTGGTGTGATAACTGTTATTGTAGGAAAACTCTACCAACGTAAATGAGTATCCCAGTTTCCGCCTAAATACATTACACAGGACCGAAGCATGTCTTCTAATGTTTGAATGGTTCGCTCGCTCTAACCATCAGTCTGCGGGTGAAAGGCTATGCTTAAATCCAAGCGAGAACCAAATGAAATTTGAA
Source organism: Scalesia atractyloides (assembly GCA_947069175.1). Lineage (NCBI taxonomy): Eukaryota > Viridiplantae > Streptophyta > Magnoliopsida > Asterales > Asteraceae > Scalesia > Scalesia atractyloides. The sequence continues at coordinate 67,378,472 of CAMTDV010000023.1, forward strand.
ATGATTGCCAGATACGTGACACAAAGCGACCATCTCTATCAGAGATTATCAAGATCGGCACACCATGACGTGCCAAAATCTCCTTCAGGTACTAGCGCTAGTTTCTCCGTACTGTCTTTCTCACGGATGGGTAGGAAGTGAGCTGATTTGGTTAGCCGGTCGATAATAACCTAGATCATGTCATGACCTCGAGAGGTCCATGGTAACTTGTAATGAAATCCATTGATATATGTTCCCACTTCCAAACCGGGATCTCCGGTTTTGCAATAACCCTGATGGCTTTTGGTATTCGGCCTTAACCTTTGCACAAGTTAGGCATTTGCCAACATAGGTTGCAATATCTCCCTTGAGATTAGGCCACCGATAATATTCTCTCAGATCCTGGTATATTTTGTCCGATCCTGGGTGTATCGAGTACCTGGACTTGTGTGCTTCGTCCAGCACCAAGTCTCGCATCTCACCATAATAGGGAATCTAAATCCTTCCCATGAAATATAGAGTTCCATCCTTGTTCGGTTCCAATTGCTTTTCCATTCCCTTTAATGATTCAGCTGAAATGTTTTCCGGTTTCAATGCTTCTTGCTGTGCTTCACGCACTTGAGTTGTGAAGTTCGTCTGGATTGTCATCTCCAAGGCTCGTACCCGCAATGTTTTAGCTCGTTCTTTTCTACTCAAGGCATCTGCTACGACATTTGCTTTGCCCGGGTGATACTTATCTCACAGTCATAATCATTCAACAGTTCCACCTAACGTCGTTGGCGCATATTCAGTTCCTTTTGGTTCAATATATGTTGAAGACTTTTATGGTACACTTAGTGCCATATACATAATGACGCCAGATCTTCATGTCAAATACCATGGCACCTAGCTCCAGGTCATGCGTGGTATAATTCCTTTCATGAACTTTCAACTGTCGTGATGCATACGCGATGACTTTTTCCTTTGCGTTTACACGCAACCCAAACCTTGATGTGATGCATCACAGTACACCACAAAGTCATCGGTACCATCTGGGAGGGATAGTATTGGTGCTTTTCATAGCTTCTCTTTCAATATTTGGAACGCCAATTCTTACTTCTCTCCCCAATCAAACTTTCTATCCTTCTGGGTTAGCGAGGTTAGCGGTTGGGCAACCTTGGAGAAATTCTCAACAAATCTCCTGTAATATCCCGCTAAACCTAGGAATTGTCGTATTTCCATGGGGGTTCTTGGCGTGGTCCAATTCTTTATGGCCTCGATATTTGAAGGGTCAACATGTATTCCGTTCTCGTTCACCACATGACTGAGAAATTGTACCTCGCGAATCCAAAATTCACATTTCGAGAACTTGGCATATAATTGCTCCTTCTTCAGCATATCCAAAATAGTTATTAGATGTTGTTCGTGTTCTTCCTTGGTTCGTGAGTATATCAGAAGGTCATCTATGAAGACAATCACTAACTTGTCAAGGTATGGCTTACACACCCGGTTCATCAAATCCATGAATACTGCAGGGGCGTTCGTTAGGCCAAAAGGCATAACAAGGAACTCGTAAATGACCGTAATGAGTCCTAAATGCTGTCTTAGGAATACTTTCCTCCTGGATTCTCAACTGATGATATCCGGATCTTAAATCAATCTTCAAATAAAAACTCAATCCATGTAACTGATCGAACAGATCATCGATCCGTGGTAATGGGTACCAGTTCTTGATAGTTAACTTGTTTCCCGGTAGTTGATACAAATACGAAAGGTGCCGTCTTTCTTCTTTACGAACAACACCAGAGCTCCCCAATGTGAGAAACTCGATCTTATGAAACCTTTGTCGAGCAACTCTTGCAGTTGCGTGGATAGTTCCTGCATTTCCGAGGGCGCCAGTCGATATGGAGCTTTTGCCACAGGTGTAGCTCCTGGCACTAAGTCGATACGGAATTCGACTTATCGCTGTGGGGGTAGTCCCCGCAAGTCTTCCGAAAAGACCTTGGGATGTTCCCTCACTACGGTATGTCCTGAATCTTGCGCTCCTCGGCCTTCCTATCAACCACATGGGCAAGAAAGGCGATGCATCCTTTCCTCAAGCATTTCTGAGCCTTCATGCAGTTTATGATTCTAAGAGGTGTATCAAGCTTCTCCCCGTGGATCACCAAATGCTCTTCGTCGGACAAGGGGATGTGAATGATTTTCTCATGACATATAACCTCGGCTCGATTATTGGATAGCCAATCCATCCCAATAACAACATCAAAACTACCTAGTTGAACTGGTAATAGATCTATATCGAACTTCTGTTCACCGAATTCTAACGTACATTTCTTTATTATTTCTTTTGGCTCAATTAAAATTTCATTAGCTAGCTCAATCGAGTAAGGAACATCTAGTTTACTCGACTTTACCCCAAGTATATCCCTAAACTCTTTAAAAATAAAACTGAAATATGCCATGGTATCAAAAAGAATGGATGCAAAGTGATCATTGATAGGGAACGTACCGGTGACCGCGTTTAGATCCTGACGAGCATCCTTAGCTCCAATTACAAACGCTCTCCCGCGCGCTTGATTCGCTTTAGGGCAATCTTTCTTGAAATGCCCCTTTTCTCCGCATCCGAAACAACCTTGATCTCCAGTATTGGTTCCCCAGCACGCTTCGGTGCGATGACCAAATTTGCCACATTTTCCACACTTGGGGCCACGACATTCCCCGTGATGGTGGAAAGGACACTTGGGACATTTTGGTGCTTCCCTAGTGTAAGACTTCTTAACCGCAGTGCTCGTGGATGTGGTAACATATGCCTTAGCTTCCTTGACCTCTCTCGTGGCTTGTTTCTTATTACTGTTGTTGTTACCACGAGAACCTTTCTTGAAGTGAGAAAATTTCGTTTGTTGGAATCAGTAGCCTCCTCAGTAGATTCTTTCTTGCTTCCACCTACTTAGGTAACTTTCCCTGACGTACAGCCTCTTTGGTTAGACTGACCGCTAGCTCAATAGCTTCACCAATATCTGTGTGTTTCGAAGAGGTAACCAAACTCAGAATTTCGGGGGCAAGTCCTCAAATGTACCTCTCTATACGTTTAAATTCTAGTTCCACTAGACATGGCACCACTCGGGATAAATCATGGAATCGCTGTGTATACCCAGAAACATCTGAACTGACCATTTTCATATTCCAAAATTCTGTCTCCAACTTTTGAATTTCTGATCTTGAACAATACTTCTTCTTCATCATCTCCTTTAGTTCCTCCTAGGTCAGGGCATATGCAGCATCATCGGCCTTAGTTTGGACCTGGAGGTTCCACCATGATAGAGCTCCATCCACAAAGAGTTCGGTAACATAGGTGACTCTTAATTCAGCCGGGCACTTACTCATTCGGATGACTGAGTCTGTCTTCTCAGTCCAGCGTACGAAGGCTACATCACCTCCGGTACCATCAAAGTCCAGAGGTTTATAGTCAAGAAACTACTTATATGTGCAACCTGAAATCATTGGATACACCATTTAAGCATGAGTAAGTAGCACGAATAAGATGGATGAGAGTGTATCGCGGTTTGATAAGAAACCGTGTATTACCAGTGGGAGGATTTACTCCTGTTGAACCTCTTGTACCGCCGTTATGCTCAGAGCGGTTTGCCTCGTACGATGCCATGTCTTAGGAGATACGTTCGTTCAGCTCCTCTTGTGTGGCGGGTAGGGTGTTATTGTTTGAACTTCTTCTTGGGGGCGACATTGTCTTCTAACACGATATGTCGCTCACAATTAGTCGAATAATACTTTCATGTTATTATTACCATTTATTTATTTATTTTTAATATTATATTTATCTTTATTTATTTATATATATTTTTTATATATGTAACAGCACATCGGTACATAATAAATAAATAAATGAATATATGCAAACGCCATGCGCACACCCATCGTCATCATACACATAGCTCGCCACATCATAAAGTATAAATCAAATATCACCACGCTGTAATACATCAATCATAAAATCACCACATCATGACATAATAAACCATAACATAAAAGAAATACAATGTAACATAAAGAAAGTACACTTTTATACAATGACAACTTGTTACAATTTGTTCGTGAAGAGCCAAAAAGGACTTAGGTGTACACAACCCTAGTCAATACAAGTTTTTACATTAAAAAAGTACCATTTTCTACTACATTGCTTCTTCACGTCAATAAGTTGTCTTCCAAAAGCTGGGATCTTCAAGGCTGGGTCTTCATGAGCCAAAACAACAAAAGTACAGCTGATCCCTAAAAGATATCTACAATCATGCTACTAGGGTGGAGGGGGTGGTGGAAATGGTGATCGTGGGAACATGCTGTGATAGTAGCCCATCTCCTCCTCGAGGCTAGAAATGCGCCTAGTAGCATCTGTCTGAAACTACTCTAGCTCCTGCACTCGTGCCTCGGACGGGCATGACGAGTGGTGGAATGGGTAGTAGAAAGGTGGAGTTGGTGGTGGTGAAAGGGGTAGTGGTGGTGGTGATGGATGTGGGTATGATGGTGGGTGTGGTATCGGTGATGACAGTGGTGGGGGTGTCAATCTGGTAGTGGCGTGAGCAGTACGCTGCGACTCTATCTCCCAAATCTTACAAAAGATCAGAGAGAGTTGTAGGTCATGAGAAGTCAACCTTTCCTCCACAGGGATCGGAGGAAAGTGTGGGGGATGATAAGGGTCTGAAGGGCTCATGCCCGGTGGAGCTGTCGGAGTAAACATACCTGCTGGAGGTGGTGTGGGACGTGGGTCATACATGGGGGGTACTCTATCAGAGAAAGAAGGTCCTGGCATATGAGAAGGTCCAGCTGCAGATGGGTTGAAAAACAGGGTGGTAACTGGACCTCTAAGAGAAGTAGGGTGGTGGCTGCTCAGGGGCACGTGGAGTGTCGCTCAGAGAGTAGTAATGGGCAGGTCCTATATAATGAATGGGTCCAGGGGTCGTGACTCTGACATGGAACAAACTGACGTGAGCCGGTGAGGCCGTAGGGGGTGAATACATAGATGCAGGAGTACCTGGGGCGGCAGATGAAGCATCGTCCGCCTCATGCTCACTCGGAGCAGCATCAGTGGATGACGATATGTCCACGACCGGGATATCTGGGGTGGAATCTCGAGTATAGCGATATCGTCAAAGACCTCGCCATCGCCCAGGTCGTCCTCCATGTGCTCAACATGGAACACTAGTATCACTAGTATCTCATCGTCGTCATCCATGTGCTCAACATGGAACACTTGTATCTCATCATCGTCATCGTCTAAATCAATCACGGGAGGGACTACGGCAAGAGGCACGGCCAGATGTACAATAGCGTGTTCACCCTCTGGGTGACCATACAATATGATGTCATGCGGGGGCTGAGGGACGGCCAATACATCGTTTACTGGGGGTGTAACTACCTCCATCGGATCGATCAGTTCTAGTGGTTGAAAGTTCCCATCGTCTCCATCTTCGGCTCCATCATCTAATGGTTGGGCCTCGGCAGGAGGATCGTATCCATCATCGGATATGTACTCCTCTGGGTCTTCCTCATGACTCGATGCTGAAGACATAGTCTTGGCAAATAGTCCGTACAATGCATATATATACATGTTAGTAATTTATGATACATTTTAAATTAATCACCATTTCTCATGCAAAGCTTGTTCTCTTTTGTATTCCATGCAATCTTACTGTTTTGTGTCTATCCATTATTGACTAATCATGTATTGGCTCTGCCCATTACTTATAGTTGAGCTCGTGTGATAGATCCTTGTGTTATAGTGACACAATGAAAACCTTTTTGTTATCTTGTTATAATTCTCAAAACATTTCTATCATATTTTTAAAACCTTGTTTTCACGTGTGAGCCCCTGGTGATTGTAGACCAAACTTTTAGTAAAAAGTTTTTCCCCGGTTCACTACAATCGGAGCTCTGATACCAACCTGTCACGCCCTGGTTGTAGCGGAAGCGCAAGTGTGTGACTATTAGGTAATCATTGCATCCAATATAGTAAACATTATAAATTAACAATGATGCATGCCATTCATAGGTTTTTTCCAATATTACAACCATCAAAAGGTGAAATCACATTGTTATCAGTTTCAAATTATCATTACAAACATAGTTAAAAGACATTGTTCCAAAATAGGATACTGTTTTCATCACAATTTCATGTTGAGGCTTTAACCTCTATATACCCAAACCAGGTTGGGAAATAAAGGGCAAACCCTCCAAAAGTAATACATCGTTGTCTTGAAAATCCCATACCCGGATCCCATCACCAGCTCAAGTCCTGCGTCCTGAAACACATGTAATTTTAAAAAGTCAACATAAAGTTGGCGAGTTCATGTAGTTTAATGTTTTCATATCAAATGTCAGCCTTGAAAACCTGTATTGAAATCCAAGTATGTTATTAGCATCAATGAGTTAATTAAGGATCTATCAGTGTGTCGAGCACCCTGAAAAAGTTGTGCCATAAGTAAGTAACCAAACGAGACTACTTTGACATCATTGGGATCACAAAAGCACTCTGAAGGGTATACCATGCAGGAGTAGAGCGGGTCTCAAACTCAATCGATTTACTTCTTTTGCACCTTGGTCACTAAGTGATTAATGGTTACTATTGTTATCATACTACTTACGCAAAATGATCTGTTATCTGCTAACCCATAGCTAACATACTGTTTTGACATGACATCTATTTCCCCTCGATAGTTTAAAACAAAACTTGAAATAAGTGAAAGGAGGGACATGAACTCACAGTTTTTGCGTTCCTTTTAAGTCGTACTGTTTAACTTTCGGTGTGCGCAACGTATGTAACTTACATGCGCATTGGTTTCATTAGACACCTAGGTCTTAATGGACCTTGTGCACGTTGTTCATCTTGAATTCTTGTTATATGTTTCTTTGTTACGATTGAACAACTTAGAATGTTATTATAGTGTTGGTAGTTTGTTTGTTCGATGAATATTGTTATATATATTTCTTAAAAAAATAAATATATATTATTGTTTTCAAACAATGTGTGAACTGGGCCTTGCGCTTCACATGTCATTGGGCCTAGCCCATGTTTTATTGTCTTTGTGCCTGCCCATGTCATCTATGCTTTTGGGCCTAGCCCATGTTTTCTTGTCATTGGGCCTAGCCCATGTAATTTATGTCTTTGTGCCTAGCCCATGCATTTTATGTCTTTGGGCCTAGCCCATGTATTTTATGTCTTTGGGCCTAGCTTATGTTTTTATGTCATTGGGCTTAGCCCATGTATTTTATGTCTCTGGGCCTAGCCCATGCAGTTTTATATGTTTTTGGGCCTTTATTAGTTTTGGGCCTCATCCGTAACTATTATGGAATTTGGGCCTAATATATGATTTTCACAATTGGGCCTAGCCCAAATGTATATGTATGTAAGCCCATTTTTATTATAAGTGTTTACTTATAATTTTTCTAACCTTTTAATATACTTAACTTTCCGGATTTTTCATTTCGATAACATATATATATGTTGAATGCCTAAATATATATTTAGACTTGTGGTCGGCGTCGTTCGTTATATATTCATTTTCGTCGAGGATCGCCCGTTGTCGCAACGACCTTTCGTGCCGGTGATTCACCCATTGTTCGTCGACGCGACGGTGAAATCTTGAATGTCCGCCTATTGTTTGCATTGCTTTAATTTTCCGATTTATTGTTTCGACGCATTGTGAGAATATATTTATTATGTCACCAATACTTGGTATATTGTTTAAGTGTTTGTATTTTGTATAAGATTGGGTATTTTAATGTGAATACCCTAAGTTTCTAATACATACATATACAATTCACACATGTATACATACCATTTATTAGTAGCAATATTCATACAATTACTTGTATTATTTTCCATATAAGAATATACTTTTTGTAAAAGTATTTATTTTACTTATAAACATATATTTGTAACTTTATTTAAACACTTAGTTATTTGGAGATAACCCTTGGTCATTAGAGTCTACTTAATGACGGTTAAAGTTACTAATCACGTTTAGTCCCACTAATCACCCCACTAATCATGCTTTAATCGTGATTAGATTTTTAGAAAATTTCACCATAGTTTCCCCTAAACTATGACGTTTTTCACGTTTTAAAAATGTATTTAAAACCTGTTTAAACTCGTAATCATCATCAACAAACCATCTAATATTTTTTTAACATAATCTACATACATCATCCATGACTTTTGTTGTTTAAAATGCTAGCAAATCAAGAGGGTTTTTAATGTTTATTATCCTTCTCAAAACAATACTTTAGCATGTTGTTTAAACAAGTTCATGCATGTAATCCATTTGATTACTACACATTTTTAATGTGATTACAACTTAAATATATATGTTTACTTCTTACAAAAATCATTTCTATGTATAAAAATTGTCTTTAAGTTGTAGTATTTTACATGGATGATGTAAGTGATGATCTTGTTAGATTTAAACCTTATCATGTTTAAATCTTTATTTTTATACTAATCACACAAGATCATCTCACTTTTATATCATAATATTAACATAAACAACTTTAATATACAATCATATAAACATATAATCAACACAAAATAAACAATATTTAGTGTTATTCTTATGTTGTGTTTTAGGGTTTTTAACTTATCTTTTCTTGATTTCAAGATGATCAACTTGTATACTAATAATCTAAGAATAAAAATAAGTTAGATTATGGAGGAGATTAGCTCACAATGGGTGCAGAAGTTTCTTGAAGATTATGGAAGAAAAGAAGCTCCTTAGAAGGCCCTAATGATCTCCATCCATGCAAGCTAGTTTACTAGTCTTGAATAGGCTTCTAATGATGTATAAAGTGGTGTTCAAGGGTAGCACAATGATGGCTTAGGGTGGTGGTGTTGTTGTCGTGAGCAAGAGGGGGAAAAGGGAGGAGAAGTGTTGTGAATTTTGGTGAATAATGAGATAAGATCATGAGATGTTTACTTATATAATTACACATATCTTTCCATCTCATCAAGATCTAATATGCCATGCTTAACATCACCATTTTTCAACCAAAATCAAGTGGGTGGGACCCACTTTGTGACCATCAAAATGGAGGGGGGAGGTGAAGTGTAAATTGATTTTTACCACTTGTTAAATATATAAGATATTTTGACACTTAAGTTAAGTATGGTAATTAGGGTAAATTATCTAGCATCTTAAGCATAAGATTTGTGTTTTAGGTGTAATTACATGGCATTTAATACATATGATCCTCCAAAATAAGTTTCGGATGACAGATATGTCGCTAGATCGCTAATCGTCGAAGTATTCGCTAATAAACGGAACTATATATTTATTACCGGAAGCGTTTGTTTTCGATTATCACAACTAATATGGTGTCAAATTAGTGCATTTCTGATCCAAAAATATTCATGACTAGTTCGCTAGACGAATAGACGATGAATTAGGGTTACCAATATGTCTTCCATTCGACCGTTTGGTCGATATCGGCACTTTAATGATCCGCCGTCGAACTTTTCTGAAAGTTGTGATTCCGTGACCTCATGCTAGTTGAATGGATTCCAAGTTCCAAATAACGCTTAACTAGTTCACTAGACGCCCGGATGAGGCTATCGGCCACTGAAATATTCGTCGTTTTGACGATCGGCCGCTTTCCGGTCAAGTTGTGTTGTGTTTGACGAATGACCGGAAACGATGTGTTTTGCGCATTTTTGCTATTCTCATCTTATTTTAAGTTGTTTAGCATTGTTTTATTCTTATCTCGACATACGGAATCCTCCGAATTAGTCTTGCGGACAAATAGCCATTTGTCACCTTTTTGGTCGAAACGGACAGTTTTTGCAATTTAGGCGTTATACCAGAAAGTTATGTATTTTTGTGATATTTTTTCTCAAATATGTATTTTCATTTGTATACGGACTCAGGTATGGCATTAACATGCCGTTATTTATTGTGTGGATTCGTGTTTGCGGATTTACCAACACGGTTAGTGTCAACGCATTTAATGCGTCCAGCACTTTCTACCAACACATTTAGGGCATTGTTTTGGTCTGTTTCTCGTCGTATCGGAAACCAGTATATGTTATGATCAGATTTACTTGCCCTAATAACGTACGACTAAGTTTTGAATTTAAATTACGATAATCATGCATGAGATTATAATATGAAATTAGTGATTACATTGTACGGAATTACCAGTTATTTGCTAGTTGTCACATACTCCCCCTTGTTAAAAAGAATTTCGTCCCGAAATTCAGCTTGAGGCATCCACTGAAGGAGTCTTCTCGAACATGTGGGGGTATTTTGACTTATTGATCTTCACGCTCCCACGTATACTCGGGACCGTGACGCGAGTTCCAGCGTACCTACACTAGTTTGATTTTGCTTCTTCTTGTCTTTTGGACCTTCCAGTCCATGACTTCAACTGGTTCTTTGGTGAATTGTAATTTGTCATCAACATGAATTTCATCTGCTGGAATGATAATGGTGTCATTTGTTGGACTTTTCTTTAGATTAGACACATGAAATGTGTCATGAACATTATTGAGTTCCTCTGGTAGTTTTAACTTGTAAGCCATTATACCAATCTTTGCCAGAATTTCGAAAGGTCCAATATATCTCGGGTTGAGCTTCCCGCGCTTCCCGAACCTAGCTACGCCTTTCCAAGGTGAGACCTTTAACAATATTTTGTCTCCCACCTCGAAGGATAATGGTTTGCGTCTTTGATCCGCGTAGCTCTTTTGTCTATATTGGGCTGCTTTAATACGCTCACGTATCTTAAATATCTTGTCTGTGGTCTCTTGTACTAGTTCGGGACTAATAAGTTGTCTGTCACCGACTTCCGCCCAACACAGTGGCGATCGGCACTTTCGTCCATATAGTGCTTCAAATGGCGCGACCTTGATACTGGTGTGATAACTATTATTGTAGGAAAAATTTACCAACGGTAAATGAGTTTCCCAGTTTCCACCTAAATCCATCACACAGGCCAGAAGCATGTCTTCTAATGTTTGAATGGTTAGCTCGTCTGATCGTCGGTCTGCGGGTGAAAGGTTGTGCTTAAATCCAAGCGAGAACCAAATGAATTTTGAAATGATTGCCAGATACGTGACATAAAGCGACCATCCCTATCAGAGATTATCGAGATTGGCACACCATGACGTGCCACAATCCCCTTCAGGTACAGTTCCGCTAGTTTCTCTGTATTGTCTATCTCGCGGATGGGTAGGAAGTGAGCTGATTTGGTTAGCCGGTCGATGATAACCCAGATCAAGTCATGACCTCGAGAGGTCCGTGGTAACTTTATAATGAAATCCATTGATATTTGTTCCCACTTCCAAATCGGGATCTCCGGTTGTTGTAATAACCCCGATGGCTTTTGGTATTCGGCCTTAACCTTTGCACAAGTTAGGCATTTGCCAACATAGGTTGCAATATCTCCCTTAAGATTAGGCCACCATTAATATTCTCTCAGATCCTGGTACATTTTTGTCCGATCCTGGGTGTATCGAGTGTCTGGACTTGTGTGCTTCGTCCAGCATCAAGTCTCGCATCTCACCATAATAGGGAATCCAAATCCTTCCCATGAAATATAGAGTTCCATCCTTGTTCGGTTCCAATTGCTTTTCCATTCCATTTAATGATTTAACTAGAATGTTTTTCTGGTTTCAATGCTTCTTGCTGTTCTTCACGCACTTGAGTTGTGAAGTTCGTCTGGATTGTCATCTCCAAGGCTCGTACCCGCAATGTTTTAGCTCGTTCTTTTCTACTCAAGGCATTTGCTACGGCATTTGCTTTTCCCCGGTGATACTTGATCTCACAATCATAATCATTCAACAGTTCCACCCAACATCATTGGCGCATATTCAGTTCCTTTTGGTTGAATATATGTTGAATACTTTTATGGTCTGTGAATATGGTACATTTAGTGCCATATAGATAATGACGCCAGATCTTCAAGGCAAATACCACGGCACCTAGCTCTAGGTCATGCGTGGTATATTCCTTTCATGAACTTTCTACTGTCGTGACGCGTACGCGATGACTTTTTCCCGTTGCATTAACACGCAACCCAAACCTTGATGTTATGCATCACAGTACACCACAAAGTCATTGGTACCGTCCGAGAGGGATGGTATTGGTGCTTTGCATAGCTTCTCTTTAAATATTTGGAACGCCAATTCTTGCTTCTCTCCCCAATCAAATTTTCTATCCTTCTGGGTTAGCAAGGTTAGCGGTTGGGCAACCTTGGAGAAATTCTCAATAAATCTCCTGTAATATCCCGCTAAGCCTAGGAATTGTCGTATTATCCATGGGGGTTCTTGGCGTGGTCCAATTCTTTATGGCCTCGATCTTTGAAGGGTCAACATGTATTCCGTTCTCGTTCACCACGTGACCGAGAAATTGTACCTCGCGAATCCAAAATTCGCATTTCGAAATAGTTCTTAGATGTTGTTCGTGTTCTTCCTTGGTTCGTGAGTATATCAGAATATCATCTATGAAGTTGATCATGAACTTGTCAAGGTATGGCTTACACACCCGGTTCATCAAATCCATGAATACTGCAAGGGCGTTCGTTAGGCCAAAAGGCATAACAAGGAACTCGTAAAGATCGTAACGAGTCCTAAACGTTGACTTAGGAATACTTTCCTCCTGGATTCTCAACTGATGATATCCGGATCTTAAATCAATCTTTGAATAAAAACTCGATCCATGTAACTGGAACAGATCATCGATCCGTGGTAATGGTTACCGGTTCTTGATAGTTAACTTGTTTAACTCCCGGTAGTCGATACACATACGAAAGGTTCCGTCTTTCTTCTTTACAAACAGCACCGGAGCTTCCCAAGGCGAGAAAATCGGTCTTATGAAACCTTTGTCGAGCAACTCTTGCAGCTGCATGGAAAGTTCTTGTATTTCCGAGGGCGCCAGTCGATATGGAGCTTTTGCCACAGGTGCAGCTCCTGGCACTAAGTCGATACGGAATTCGACTTGTCGATGTGGGGGTAGTCCCAGCATGTCTTCCGGAAAGACCTCGGAATATTCCCTCACTACTGGTATGTCCTCAATCTTGCGCTCCCCGGCCTTCTTGTCCACCACGTGGGCAAGAAAGGCGATGCATCCTTTCCTCAAGCATTTCTGAGCCTTCATGCAGTTTATGATTCAAAGTGGTGTATCAAGCTTCTCCCTGTGAATCACCAAATGCTCTTCGTCGGACAAGGGGACGCGAATGATTTTCTCATGACATATAACCTCGGCTCGATTATTGGATAGCCAATCCATCCCAATAACAACATCAAAACTACCCAGTTGAACTAGTAATAGATCTATATCGAACTACCGTTCACCCAATTCTAACGTACATTTCTTTATTATTTCTTTTGACTCAATTAAAATTCCATTGGCTAGCTCCATCGAGTAAGGAACATCTAGTTTACTCGACTTTACCACAAGTATATCCCTAAACTCTTTAGAAATATAACTGAAATCTGCTCCGGTATCAAAAAGAATGGATGCAAAGTGATCATTAATAGGAAATGTACCGGTGACCACGTTTGGATCCCGACGAGCATCCTTAGCTCCAATTACAAACGCTCTCCCACGCGCTTGATTTGCTTTAGGGTAATCTTTCTTGAAATGCCCCTTTTCTCTGCATCCGAAACAACCTTGATCTCCAGTATTGGTTCCCGGGCACGCTTCGGTGCGATGATCAAATTTGCCACATTTTCCACACTTGGGGCACATGACATTCCACGTGATGGTGGAAAGGACACTTGGGACATTTTGGTGCTTCCCCAGTGTAAGACTTCTTAACCGCAGTGCTCGTGGATGTGGTAACATATGCCTTAGCTTCCTTGACCTCTCTCGTGGCTTGTTTCTTATTACTGTTGTTGTTACCACGAGAACCTTTCTTGAAGTGAGAAAATTTTCGTTTGTTGGAATCAGTAGCCTCCTCAGTATATTGTTTCTTGCTTCCACCATATTCAATTCAATCCCACGAGTGTTTTCAGCTGCTCTCATCTGTTGTAGCTGAGTTGTCTTTTCAGCATCTGCAACATTCAATCGCTCATTTTCTTTTCTTAACTGCGCAATTTCAAAATCCATTTTCCAAACAGCCTCTTTCAAAGAATTTATCTCCAGCTGTTGTTTGAAAACTGTGTTCCGATTTGAAGACATAAACTCCGAATACTTGTTAATCTGAATTGCCGCAGCTTGTAGCTGAGAGAATAAAAAATTCACTTTCTCCTCCTATTACATTTCAGAGAATAAACGACTGCTTCGTTTTGTATTTTTGTTGATGAGTTGTGGACTGGGATTGTTGAACAGATGAAGTGCTAGGTTGTGATTGAATTGGAGTAGTTTCAGCCGCAAGTGTTTCAGTTGCTATGGTATTTGAAGGTTGAGGTTCAAAGAATGTAGTGGGTTCCGTCATTACAGGTTCAGTCTCCTTCGCTGTAAAGGTAGACTAGGCTTCTACAATTTGATCCAGTACAGTTTCCTAATGTGAGGTTGCAGGTTATGTGATTTCAGGCCGTGCTGATGATGTTCCCAAAAACTTTTTGCTTTGTTTCTTTCGACCCTTATCACCACCTATAGTACCTACATCATTTGCACCAGCATTACCATCATTATCACCATCATCATCATCACCTTTTCCCTTTTGACGACCAAACTTATCTTAAATCATCTTTTCAAGGTTGGTTCTTCATTATCTGACTCATTATCATCATGGCACCACTTATTGTTTTCTGGTGCAACATACTCATCATTTTCTAGAAAACTGAACAGTTCACGAGGGGGTGTCCTTTCCTTGTAATGTTTTGCTGCTACACCTCTAAATATCTTCAACGAATGTTTCATCATAACCTCAACTTTTAGAGCATCGTTGTCATTCTTTGGAAGATTTGGATGTTGCACATTCAAGATCATTTGGAGAAAACGAGGATAAATCCAAAACGTGTTTCCACCATATCCGGTTCTTCTCAGGTTTTCCTTCATGTTTTCAAAAATATACTTTGAAACACTGAATGGTTTGTTCAATGTCAAATCAATCATCATTCCAACTAAGTCATTATTTTCCATATCATAACCACTTCGTCTGTTGCTCAAACACTGAATTAAACCATGTAGAAAGAACTTATATCGGAGTGGCAACCATGCTTTGTTTAGTTGTCCTACGAGAAAATCTCCAACACATTTCATTCGAAGCAAACATCCACGTTGACATTTCAACAAAACTAAGAATGGAGCTTTAGGATCATCGCCAAGTTGTAATACTGAGTTAATGATTTCAACAGAGATATCTACGTCCAAGTCATTAACTCTTCCGTGGATAAGTTCTTGCCCATTCACTTCAACAACTTTAGCTGAATCCCATAATTCCTTGATCAACGTCTTGTATACTGTAGTCTTGTGCGTGATAGCATAATGTATCCTTGAGTCACGCAATAACTTCATTATACCATTGTACGCAGCAAATTTATCTTCCGGATCTAAGTAGGCCATGTTGTGTCTTGGCTCTGACATGATTTCCACATCTGACTTGTCAATTCTATGCGTTGCGGGTTTTATTTTATGTTCCATTTTGTATACAAAGACAACCAGAATAAGAACATAAATTCATTAAAGAATATACACAAAAAGTTTTATTGCAACTTTCTGTATGTATGTATTCCCTACACCAAGAACTACTGACTCATACGAATAACAATTTATTCGTACGAAGAACAACTGATTTGTACGAACAACAAATTTTGTTAATCAAGTGATTTACTCGTACTAGTAACTGGCTCGTACGAGCGGAAGGTTACTCGTGCGAGTGATAATTCACTCGTTGGAAACAAGGTTAACTTGTTCGCACACAGAACCTTAAGAGAAGATTATTCATGAAGAACTTGTTTTTCATTAAAAGGTTCTTCACTTAAAGTTTGTTGTTCATGTCAGGCAATGTCATGCAGTCAGATAATGTTCAAATTGTTTATCTTCAAGGTATGCCTACATTGTCAATCATACCTTAAACATATCAGAAATAACTTAAAGAATGATGAAAGGATGACGTGAGCAAGGTGAAAATACAGTTGTTCCAAATAACTACATCACCCTTTATACCACATTCTTGTACTCGCACAAAGAACACTTAGGTCGTTCGAAGAACTGCTAGTCGTACGAAGACTGTTTTGTACAATGGAACCATGGTCTCATTCATACGAAGCAATACCACTCGTACAAGTAACCTCTGATTCGTACGAATCCAAGTTTTTCAAAACTGGACTTTCAGTTTGTTGACTTGTTTAGATCTTTGCACATATCCACACAGATTCACAAGTTAAGTTAGGAAAAGTGCTCACTAAACAGATTTTGTTCTTTGAGATGAGTTTACCCGTTGTAAGAAAGTACTTTATGAAGTTATGATATCAAAGCAAATGGTTTTTAGGGCGTGTCTTGGTAGAAAACTTTTGAGCTTCAACTTTGGCTAAATCAAAACTAACTTAATTTAACAACAGGGTAAACAAAAAAATAACTACTAACAGATAAGAATAAACTGTATATTTACTAGGCAATCTTTTTCAGAGTTTCAAGGTAAAAGAATCATACGAGCTTTTAATCTTGCAAAAAACGAGTTTTGTTTAAAACATCAAATTAAATAAATAAGTATTCTACTATGATTATCCATATTGTTTTCCACGTACGCTCAACTTATCAGATGTAATCATGATTAGGAGATATGACTATGTATGAATTATACTTACTAGCCGGTGTTCAACCACTTCACGACACATTCCCGTATCAAGATATGCACGAGAGAAAATCTTACCGGTGAGTATACTGCTTATCATCTGTTTTGACGTATATGATGTGAGATACTCACTTATTTTTTATTGAAAACAAGCCCTATGTGATTAAATCACTTATTGATGAGGAACTTGAATTTCAAATGCATGCGGGGCAGAGGAGTAAGTCCGTGAACAGGTTAGTACCATCGTGCCGGCAAAGCGATGAACTTAGCTCCTGCATAAAGTTGTGATATATTATCACTTATTTTTGGGAAATTGTGATATTTTTATCCCTTATTGATGGTCGTATGCAGTATTTACGCGTATGTATGGTATCATGGAAGTTCTAGACTTGCGTCATCGTTATTTTTCGGTAAAAGATTCAACCATGATGCCCATGTGTTAAGCAAGCTAAAGACCGCATATGTCAGAACCTCGGCATACTATCAAACAAAATTTGGGTACCAAGACCATATACCAATGAATGGTTCCCACCTGGCTTTCAGTCCGTTATGTTTATATCAACCTGCACATTTTAATCTAATTGTGTGCCTACCGATACATCATCATTAAAGCTACTTATCAATTCTCGTTTTATGCTTTTGACCATTTTTGATAGATCACCAGTGTATCATAATCATCTTCTTCTTCTTCTCTTATCTTTCCAAGAAACTCATTTTTGATTTTTGAATTTCCTATTGTTTTGTATTTTTATAATTTTTTCTCCCTTAAAACAGAAGGTAAATAAATAAATAAATAAATAAAGACTTAACTAAATAAAAGACATATTTTTGTATTTTTGTATTTTCTCATGGTTTTGTATTTTTTCTTGAAATTTTCTCCCCCTAAAATATAAAACTAAGAGAAAATGGAAAATCTTTTTGTCGTTTTAGATTTTAAGAAAATATTTACGAAAATGATTAGCCAAGGATGATTTACTCGGGATTTACCTTGATGCCATTGACCAAAAGAAGATAATCAAAATGTGATTTATCAAAAGCTTTTGTAATCAGGTCGGCACGTTGGTGATCGGTGTGGATTTTAACAACATTGATAAGTTTCTTTCATAACAATCTCGCATGAAATGATACTTAATCTCAATGTGTTTGGTTTTTGAGTGCTGTACAAGATTACGAGTGATCTGTAAAGCAGCTTCGTTATAAAAATAAATAGGAATAGTTAGAAATTTAAAAACCGTAGTCGCGCATTTGCTGTTGGATGCATAAAACCTGAGAGCAGCAACTAGAAGCCGAAATATACTTAGCCTCACAAGTTGAAGAAGCTACAAAAGTCTGCTTTTTTGCATTGCCATGTGACTAGGCAATTTCCCAAGAACTGACATCCTGCTATTGTTGACTTCGCATCGATCTTGTAGCCACCATGATCAGAATCACTGAATGTTGTAAAATAAAACTTATCATCCTTAGGGCACAAAGACTAGTGTCCGGGCGACCATTCAGATAACGAAAGATTCTTTCACAGCCATCAATGAAAAACTTTTGGACTTGACTGGTAGCGAGCTGGAAGACATGTTGGGTACATTATATCGGGTCTTGAAGCAGTAAGATACATAAGAGATCCGATCATAGCACGATAAAAAGACGGTTCCACATGTTCACCCATTCCATCAGGAGTAATCCCATGATTTTGAGCTAATGGAGTTCCCAAGGGCTTTGAGTCTTCCATTTGAAATCGTTTGAGAATATCCCCGACGTACTTGGTTTGATGGATGAAAATCCCTTCCTTAGATTGATGAACCTGGAAACTTAAAAAGAAAGTCCTTTCTCCCATGGCGCTCATCTCGAACTTCTCTTGCATCACCTGCTCGAATTCTTTACACATTTTCTCATTTGTAGACCCAAAAAATAATATCATCAACGTATACTTGTACCAACAATAAGTCCTCATTCTCTTCCTTGATGATGAGAGTACAGTCGATCAATCCACATCGAAAACCACTCTTGAGAAGATAGGATGATAACGTTTCATACAGCGCCCGAGGAGCTTGATGAAGACCATATAGTGCCTTATTGAGAAGCCAAACCTTGTCAGGATGGATTGGATCTTCAAAACTAGGCGGTTGCTAAACATATACTTCTTCTTCAACCATACCATGAAGAAATGCAATCTTTACATCCATTTGATAAACTGTAAACTTCTTGTAGGATGCATAAGCCAAGAAGATTCTTATGGCCTCAAGACGTGCTACCGGTGCATAAACCTTATTATAATCGATGCCTTCTACTTGATTAAAGCCCTGGACAACCAATCTTGCTTTGTTTCTCACAACAACACCTCGGTCATCCTTCTTACACTTGTAAACCCATCTAGTACCAATCTTCTTGTAGTTGTCAGGCTTGTCAACCAATTTCCACATGCCCAACTTCTGAAACTGCTGAAGTTCTTCTTGCATTGCTTCAACCCATGAGTCTTCTTTCATTGCATCCTTCCAAGATTTTGGTTCTAATTGGCAAACATAGCAGGCAAAAGACCAATCATTATGTTCCCCAGATTCTTTAATAGCCGTATACAAACCAGCATTCTGGTTGTTCCTTAGCTAATTACGTGTCTACACACCACTATGGACATCTCCTATAATATTCTGCTGAGGATGGGTATTATGGATTCGAGTTTCAGGAACATCGGGAACTCGGGAATTTAAACCCAAATTGTTGATATTCAGTTCAACATCTAAATCGATTGTTGGATTAGACGAAGAGGTAGTTGCATGACCCTTAGTCGTCCCTTGATTTTGTACATTTTATATGACATCTGAAATTCCAGGAACCGGAGCAGAGGTAGCTTCATGTGCATCATGGAACTCATCATCTTCTGACGAAACATTATAATCAACAGCATCTTCGAATTCCTCATTTTGAACAAGATTGTTAACCGAAGTAGACACTTGAGGTTAACAATAATTGGTCGTACTAATGACAAGTCAACTGCCGTATCACTTTCCAGTAGCATTTGAGTAGCTGTAGATGCATCATCAAAAGTTGGCAGGTTAAAGGAGTCAAACAGTCCATCATAGTCAAACATCCTAGGAGCACCCGGAGCTCTTACTGATTCAGTGTATCTTTGAACCTTAACTTCACCCCATTCCTCAATCTTTTAGTTGACAAATTCCACACTCTGAAATTAGGAGTTGCTATCCAAGAAAGAAACCTTCGATAGCTTAGGACCGAATTTACCATGTGGATCAATCATAGTGCATGGAGCTCCAAAAGGTTCCAAGAAAGACACATCCAGTTTCCTTTTATGTAACAATTTGAAACATGTTTTCCCATGCCTCTTCATCATAAGAACTCTATTCATGGTATAACATGCAGTAGCCACAGCCTCTCCCCAAAATTGATCAGGAAGTTCGATTCTACTAACATAGTTCTTGCAGTTTCAATCAGAGTTCTATTTTTCCACTCAGCGACACAATTTTGTTGTGGAGTGTAACGAGAACTTTATTAATGCAAAATACCCTTAGAAGAACAGAACTCATCCATAACATGGTTCTTGAATTCGGTGCCATTGTCGCTTCTGATTCTCCTTATCTTCATATTATAGAAAATTTCAAGTAGCGTGAGGAGATTCTTGAGGATTTCAGGTCCTTCACTCTTGTGTACTAAGACATTCACCCATGAAAATCTTGAATAGTCATCAGTAACAACTAAACAATATGAATCACCAAAGGTAGTCTTGTGTTAAATAGGTCCAATAGGTCTATATGAAGACGTTCCAGAGGCATATTCACGTGTTAATCTTCTTCATAGGATGAGATTTTCGAGCTTGCTTTCCGTATTGGCACGATACACAGACGTCTTGTAAATGAAAGTTCTTTACTGGTACACCATTCACAAGATTATTTTTCACCAAATAGTTCATTTTCCGCAAGTGAATTTGTCCAATTCGTCTATGCCAAGAGATTGATTCCTTTTCAGTGGCTTTTGAGACAAAACATGTAACTTGTGTAGATGTAGTAATAGCTTGGCTCATGTCAAGAATATACAAGTCATTAATTCTTGGAGCGGACAGGAGAATCCATTCTTTGGGAATCTTGAAACTAGGTTTCAGCACATAACAACTGGCATCATCAAAATTAACCGTGAACTTCTTGCGCAGATTTGAGAAACACTCAAAGATTGTGATCAATTTGACGACATAATTGATCTTGTAAAAACTAACAACACCATTTGAAACCATTCCTTCTCTAGTGATTTATCTGCCCTTATTTCCAGCAAAGGCAACATAACGTCCCCTAATGCTTTTCACATCATAAAGGAGCCTTAAGTCACCTGTCATGTGCCTTGATACTCCACCGTTAACAATCCAATGACTATTCATGGTTCCTCCTGGAACACCCTTCACATTGCTTTACCCGATTAGTTTGAGATGGGGACCCAAGCCTTAATGGTCTTAGGTCGACCCTTATCATCAAGAAACGTAATTTCTATTTCTTGATGATTTGGAAACTTTGTACCTCCCCCTTAAACTTTATCAGTTTTAGGTTTCCAAGATTGTTGATATTTACCAGATTGACTATTATTTATAGATTTAAATACTTCTGGGTGTATCAAATTTGATGAACTTGGTTTCCTTTCTGAAATATCCGGTTTTAATGCCTTCTAAATTATTTTAACTTGTTTACGTCTCTGTTTTTCTTCTTGTTCCTTAACAATTCGTTTGTCTTGTTTAGGTGACACAGATCGACGTTGGCAATTTATTTCAGAACGGGCTTTTGTGGTCCTGCGGGCGGTGGTTCTAGACGAAAGCTTTGGGGATAGAACAGATACGGTAGAACGAAATAGACATGTAGGCACAGAATCAGTGGAAGCTTTTCAATTCATTCATTCATACCAAAAGAGTATACATCTTGACTAGCTGGCGGAGTTCCAGGAGAGTATCCGCCAACGTTTCCCCAAAGGGAACTTCCAAAAACTTAACAAACAATGAACACACAACACCTATATATAGACATGACAGCTCGTGCGAACCAAGTATGTTGTCATTCATACGAAGGGTCATTCGTACGAGTGATAATATACTTGGTTCACATGAGCTGTCATGTCTATATATAGGTGTTGTGTGTTCATTGTTTGTTAAGTTGTGAGATGTTATTACTCGTACGAGTAACAAGAGTCACTAGTACGAAGCACAAAGTCACTCGTACGAGCTAGTACTCGTTCGCACTTGGGTCGTGTGTTCGTATCTAATCTATAAAATATTCAATACACACTCTTTCTAGCCTATTCGCACAGTAACGGCCATAAAGTGCATCAACAACTTTTTCAACAAACTTCGGTTTTGCTAGGTTGGTACTCCCTACTTTTTCAACAAACATGTTCTCCTTTAAACAAACTTAGGAGATCTTGTTTGATTACATGATGTTTAACTTCTGGGTCTACAGGTACTTGGTCCATCTTCACACCCATTTATGTGTTAAGTGTAATTGTTTTGACTGTTACGCTTTAAAATCCTGACTTGATTTACAAATCAATATTAGACATGCTTTCAAAAGTCTCGATTTTTTCAGTACCAGTTGAACCCACAAATTTAACATTCTTCAATTTCTTCTTGTAGCGAGCTCCTTTAGCTTCAACCTTTGGTTGTGATGCCTTAGGTTTTTCAGCTCGCTTTACTTTTTGTTTTTCTTTTGAAATGATTAATGGTTGTGACTTGATTGGATTCTTCTTTTCCAAAAATTTGGTTGTTGAAATTTTAAAAACTTGATCAATTGAAGTTAGATTTACATTTATTATTGGAAAGTCTTTGTTTGAGTAAATTTTCTCATCCCCAATCAAAGTATACAACACATTATCATTTTTAGATGTAGACGTTGTTGTCTTGATAGTTTTGATATGATCATTCTCTTGATTTGAAATAGATTTCACATTAGGAGCAGCAGGAATTTCTACCCCTTTTTCTTCATCAAGAGATTGATCCTGATCAATTTTCTCTGACTCATCATCTGATGAATCATCTTCCTCTATTATAGATGGATTTTGATCAATAACATATGAGTTCTCTATTTTTCTTGATTCTTTTGAGGAATTGTCCAGCTTAAACCCTAATCCTGCTGCAAACTCTTTAGGATTAAGAGGTACAGATGGTTCAAAGCATGGCATTTCCTCTTCATCAGGTAATTTGGTATAATTGTGTTTCAATGGAGGTGGATACGATTTATAGCCAATGCATTTGACATCTTTCTTAAGCTTTTGAACGTCAATGATGTGATCAAGTACATATCAGGAGTTAGAATAACTCTCCAATTTTAGCTTAATTGCATCATCTTCGCATTTGGCAATGGCTAGCTCCTTTTTCATTTCGTCAAGGATATTAATGTAATTAATTCCTGTTTGCTTGTTCAAAACAATTTTTGTTAATTCAGAAACGCTTTTCTTAAGAGTCTCAATTACAAATTTGAATTCTTTTTCGTTCGAGTTAAAGCCAGATTTGCCTCTTTGCATTTTGATAGTTCAACTACTAGGCTTTGATTGTGACAGTTTATTGTTTCAAATTTTGTTTTTAATTCAGCACAGTCATTGCATATCTTAGGAGAGTCGGATTTTACCTGACTTGTTGAACCTGCAACGTTAGCCATGAAAGCATATGATGAGAAAAGGACGCATTGTTGGCAAAGATTCTCTCAATCTCCTTTTATGCAACTTCTGCTTTCCTTATCAAACCAGCCTTTTGACTTTTCAACTTTTCTGCTTCTTTCAGCAACTCATTTACCTCAGTATCAATCCTTTCCCTGACATCTGAATCAGATCCATAACCACCTACACTTGAGCTTTCTTCATCAGAACTACCATTATACTCGGAACTATCATCATCAGAAGTGTCAATACTATGAACATGTTTGATCTGATTGATTATCTTGGCATAATGCAGTTCCTCCTTCATTCTCGTTTCCCAACTGAACTGACCAATTGCATCCTTCATCTGCTTGAACTACTAATGCTCTGTTTGTGTTGTCTGAAGGCCCGGACTGATTGGAGTTGTTTGGTTTGTTAACAACTACTATTCTTCGTTCATTGTTAACTTGAATTGTGTTGGATGGTCTTGATTGATTTTGGAAAGGGTTATGATTTCCTTGTTTACTAGGTCGAGTATACTCACGCTTGAAATGACCTTTTTCTCCACAGTTGAAGCAAGTAACAACATCTTTATCAAAACCATACTTTGTATCTTTCTTGCTTTCCAAACTTGTTCTTCTAGTTCTGCTCATGTAGTCTTTAGCTCTTTTGACTGCACTTGTAAACGCCCGTTTAGTAACCATTAACTCCATCTCATCTCTGTCTGTTTGTTGATAGTCTTCATTAGTCAAATTGATGTTTCTAATTTGACCAGCGACTAGTCCACAGTAAGCACTAACCATGGTGTTTAGAAATTCCATGTGTTCCCGAGCAACATCTACACTGACCTTAGAAAGATGTGACATATCAAGTCTGACGATATTAGGATTTGCATGCTGAAAGTGGTTACCATAGAAAGCTTGTTATGGAACTTGAGGTGTAACAACTAGTGGTTGTGGTAGAAAGGTTTAGGATCAAATACTTGACCATAGGTTTGAGTACTTGAGCCAGCAGATTGATCTGTTTGAACTGGTGGTGGTAGAAACGGATTAACATTTGACACAAAAGCGGTTTGAAGTTTCAGTTGCTGAGTTGTACTGACACCTGTGTTAATACATCCAAAGTACATTTCGGGGTTTTGTGGAACAAAAACTTTTTTTGCTTTCCGGATTTCTTCTTCATTTTGTTCTCTAGCTTCTAAACAAATTCATAAATACTAATCACATCCAAAACGCCTGTATGCTTTAGTAAGTCAATAAATTAACTCCATTTTGGCCGTAAGGCGTCAGCAAAACGCTTCACGATTTCTTGTTGAGATGCTAACACTTTGTATGAATACATTTCACTAAGCAGATGGTAGAAAAGGGTTGTCATATTGCTCAGTGTTTCACTATCCATGAACATGAATCCTTCAAACTCATTATTCAGCAGATCATGTCGTATCTTTCTTGTTGCAACATTTCCTTCTCCTCTTGCTTCCAAAGTATCCCACAAATTCTTGGTGGTGGTACAGTACACAAACTGATGGTAAATATCCTTATGAGTGCTTGTGTAAGGATAGCAAATGCCTTCTTCTCTAAATCATATGCCTTATTATCATTTTCATCTAAGTTGGCTAAGAAGGTTGCATTTGATCCTGCTTCTTCGAGAGATTCCTTATATAGTGTAGTAAAACATGTCAATAATTCTGTATTTTGACCAAGAACGTATGTATGGAAACGACTTTTCCATGAAGGACAACCGTTCATATGATTCAATTTTGGTGGACGGTTATTACTTCCTGTTTCACTCTCGATTATAAGAAGAATCTGAATGCTCTGATTTTGATTTGCTACGCACGCCCATTGATTAGTGGTAATCATGGCTGTGTGCTGAGGCATTAGTGATTTAACCCATGAGGTTGCGGAGCATTGTGATGAGTCTTGGTTTGAACTTGAACTACTCCCCCAATCCCAAGGATTAGTACCCATTTTGTTTTCTTTTTTTATGAAAATTAACTAAAAAGTTCAAAGATTAATCTTTAAGTAACAATCTACTGTTAAAGTTCACAATTTTAAAAACTACAAAGTATTGAAAAACTGGAACACGAATAACAGATCCCAAAAGAAGCTTAGTTCTTCGTACGAATCAATGATTCGTACGAGTAACAATTCCTCGTACGAACCAGGTTGTTCGTATGAATAGCAGTCTTTCGTGCGAGCAACCTATCTTTCATGTGAACAAGGTTCTTCGTGTGAATGACTTGGTCTTTCACACGAACAGTCTTGTTCTTCGTGCGGATAGGTTATTCGCACGGATGGTTTTTCGCTGAAGTTTGGCTTTTCGCAGAGAGGAATCTTTTTACAGGGTTGGTTGGTGAAAACTTACTTTTCTAACAGAGACTTGTTTCTAGTTCGAAAGTGGTCAGTTGTCTACACAATTTTGGTTAAACAGACAAACACTCCAATATCAGCTTTTCAGTAAAAACAGTCAAGTCCAGAGATTTGGTCAACCCTAAAAGAATATTCCAGTGAGTTTTCCGGCAGATGTTTCACCTGAAAATATGTCTAACTGAACTTTGATAGAAAATTTTAAGAAAAAACATATCCTAACATATCTCCATGTATTCTAACAAGGTTTTTATGAAAAGTTTCTAGATACAACAAGTTTTACCTAAGTTTTAAACTAGTTATCTTTTACAAACTTAAGCTTCTTGTAAGAAGTTCAAGAACACTTCCTGAAACCCTCACAACTATCTCAGACACAACACTAAGCTTGGTTTTTAAACAAGAAAGAAAGCCAAAGCTCTGATACCATTTGTAGGTCCACTTGGAGGATCAAGATTAACCTACTTCCCTGTTTATGTAAAACACATACGAGTGTGGAATCCACGTAAGTATGTAGACCAAAGCAAATAAGAAACATAAGATAACCAAAGATTCACTATCTTGATTAATAGAAGAGAACTAGTACAAACATATACAAACAATGTTCATACAGACTCACGATATACTCTCTGTGCTCTCTCTCTTGTGCACTCAATGTCTTACTGCTTCACAACAACTCTCGAGAAGTGAGGTGCATGTCTGTTTATATAGTGCCAACACCTAGCAATAGTACAAAGAATGTTGCTGGTAATACGAACCACTATAAGTCACGAAGAACCTTCAGCATTGGTTGCTCGTACAAACAATCTACAGCTCGTACGAACAGGAACTGGCTCGCACGAACAAGCAAAGAGCTTATTGCAAGGATCCACTCGTACGACTAGAGAATCACTCATACAAACGGCAAGTAGCTCGTACGAGCAACAACATGCTCGTACGAAGCACCTTTCACTTGTCCGAAGAAGGGTTCTTCACAGACATGCCGTACACAAGACTTAACAGTATGCACACATGCAACTGTTTTACAACACAGACAAACTAAACGTACAAAAGTGTAACTAAGAACAAGCGACATACACAAAAGTGTATCAAAAACGAGAAAGGAATTTATGTCGATCCTTCCAAGATTGAGGCAATAAAGAATTGGGAAGCACTTAAGACGCCGATGAAAGTGCGACAATTTTTGGGATTAGCGGGTTATTACAGACGGTTTATATAGAATTTTTGAAAGATTGCTCAACCACTAATGTCCCTGACTCAAAAGGATAAGAAGTTGGACGATAAACAAGAATTTTTGAAAGATTGCTCAACCACTAATGTCCCTGACTCAAAAGGATAAGAAGTTGGACGATAAACAAGAAGTTGCATTCCAACTATTAAAGGACAAACTCTGTGATGCGCCAATCCTATCTCTACCTGACGGTACCGAAGACTTTGTCATGTATTGCGATGCATCGCATCAAGGTCTCGGTTGCGTGTTGATGCAACGAGACAAAGTCATCGCATATGCATCTCGACAACTTAAGGTGCACGAGAAAAACTATACCACGCATGACCTCGAAGTAGGTACGGTGTTATTCGCGTTAAAAATTTGGCGCCATTACTTATGTGGTACTCGTTGCACAATCTTTACGGATCACAAGAGTCTGTGTTGGTGCATAATGTCTATTGCGTACGTCTAGGATATCTTGTTTATGTATATAGGGCTTAGAACGTCAGTTTGTAAATGATAATGTATTATTTATTTGTTTAGTAGATGACTCATACAAGTGAAACTATGTCACTCGTACGAGGCAATCACTCGCACGAGTCACACTCTGTTATATACTCTCCTGTGTGAGTCGTGTCGACCTATAAATAGAGGTGTGTTGCGTAAAAGTTAGTAAATCCTGTTGGTGTGGTGAAGCCCTGCTGAACTATTTACTTGCACTGTACTTGTTCACGTATATCAATACAGTCAAGGCATTTAAGTAGTAAATCTAGCTTGTTTGTTTGTCAGCCTTACTAACAATGAATTTCGTCTCTGTTAGTTGAGTCAGATTGGTCTGGTGCTCATCGGAGGAGAGCTGATCCCCCCTCACAAGTGGTATCAGAGCTAGGGTACCGATTCATTCAATCTAACAGTTGATGAATCACCTACGCTAATAAATTTTGGACGTAAAACATCAAATAATTGGACAATCCACAGACATAATGTAAAATTGAAACCAAAGGATTGTTAGAAACTGATTTTCGACCAGATCTGCGCAAAAATCACGTGGAAATTTAGAGAAATGAAGATTCCGGATCAAAAAATGTTATCAGTTTCGTCCGTACGAGTGAGACTCTGTGGCTCACCACTCGTACAAAGTCTAGCTCGTACGAAGTGGTGACCAAATAAAAATCTCCTACCATTTGCAACATTGAACAACACTAAAAATCTCCTACCTTTCCCCTTCACCTCACGGCAGCTAACACCCCCCTAAAACCCTTCCTTTTCATCCAGTAAACCCATCTTTTTAACATCTAAAATCCCATTTCAAGACCACCTTAGGAAGGTGCAAGCATAGAGGACTTTTAGAGCTTCATTTGGAGCTTAATCTCTTCTTAACCTTCATCATAACCATAGCAAAGTTGTAACATCATTTCTCACCATTTTCAAGCTTTATATGCTATGTAGAATACAAAGTACAACTTGGTCATCTTGAACTCTACGAAAACCAAAGCTTAAAACCCTAATGATAACATAAAAAGTCTACTAATGTGATGTATTTTGTGTTGATCATGTTGCTTAGTGCTAGTTAGCTTATATACTCTTGATGATTATGTTAAAGTAAGTTGTTTAGCTTGATGATCCTGTATGGAACTTGATTAAAAATGGGATTTAAACAACTTGATGTTTAAAACTTAGCAAGATCATCATCCACATAATACATGAACTTTACTACATAAATAAAAGTGATTTTTAACATTTTATAACTTTCATGCAAATTAAGATTCATGAATTAAACAAAGATGGTTTTAAAAGTGTGTTATTTGCATTAAGAATCATGAATTACACTAAGATGGTTTTAAAAGTGTGTTATTCAAAGTTGTTTAAATAGAAGGAAAAGATTAGTGTGTTAAATATGATGGTTTAAATAATCTCGCTAAAAGAATTAAAAAGTGTCATCTTTTTTACTAGAAAGTGTGGTTAAAAATATATAAGGTTCAAGGATTATGAGGATAATTATGTGTGAAATTGTTATATGAAAAAGTTGGGGTTGTTACTTGATTGGAAATTGATTGAGATTAAGGAATTTAAACATGCTTAAAATACGTTTAAAAAACGTGGAAAACGCCATAGTTTAGGGGAAACTATGGCGAAATTTTTCTAAAATCTAATCGCGATTAAAGTACGATTAACGGGATGATTAATGGGACTTAACGTGATTAGTGACCTTAATCGATAATTAAGAAAGTTTAATGAAAGGGTTAAGCCCTAATCTTACAAGAACTTCTATAAACACTTATATATAATTTTAAGTTAAAAAGAGTTATAAAAAGGTGAAATAGAAATTTTATAAGTATAAATATATTCTTAAATAAAAATATATACATGTTAAAATATACCAACTTATGTGTATAAATATTTGTACAATTATGTGTATGTATTAGAAGTTAGGAAGAATACTAACTAAAATACAAATACACTACACAAACAATCTCCATGTACGTGACGGCGAACGAAAATAAATACACGTAAGGAACTAACTACATGTACAAACTCATATTGCACTTTGGCACGAAACACGGACGACGAACAACCGGACATCAGGCAAATCGTTACATAACCATATATTATGGACAATATATATATATATATATATACACACATAAAACCAAAAGCCGTCATGAATTATCAAATAAACGACCCAACGAAGTAAATGCGTAGCTATCCGCGACGGTTGCCGCATCATTACAACACGGGAAGGATACCTATCACGGGCGATGCTTGGGCGTTTTGACAAGAAAATTTATAGCAACAAGTTCTACGACGAACTCTAAAAATACTATACTTTTGGTTAAAAATCTATATATATCAACACTTAAAAATTCCGGAAAGTATAAAACAAAGAGTCACTAATTATACCCATGTAAAAGCAAATACGTATAAATACAAAATAATACGGTATACCAATACGTATAAGTACCAAATAATACCGTATACAAATACGTATAAATACAAAATAATACAGTATACCAATACATATGAATACAATATAAATACCAAATAATACGGTATAAAATACGTATAAATACTTATAGCAAAACACTTAGTAAAACAAGAATTACAAGTAGCGTACATGCACACCATATACGTGCAAATGCATACAATAAAACAATTTGCATATACAATGCAATATTTTCATATACCATGGAACAAATGCATACAACAAAATAATTTGCATATACAAAGTAACAGTTGCATATATAATGGTGTAAATGCATAAAACAAAACAATTTGCATATACAATGCAATATTTGCATATACCATGGAACAAATGCATACAACAAAATAATTTGCATATACAAAGTAACAGTTGCATATATAATGGTACAAATGCATATAACAAAAAATTTGAATATACAATGCAATATTTGCATATACAAAGGAACAAGGACATATACAAAGGAACGTATACTTATATATGTGAATTAGGTTCGCTATGCTTAAAATATGTATTGGAAGAATATAAAAAACACATAACGAACTTATACCGTGCGCGGCACGGAGACTCTCATGGGCTAGGCCCAATCATACTGGTGTGGATCACGGAGACTCAAATGGGCTAGGCCCATTCTCACTTGTGCGAAACACTCTTATGGGCAAGGCCCACTTATACTCGTGCGAGGCACGAAGACTCACGAAGGGCAAGGCCCGTTCGTACACTTGATGGATACAATATATATATATATAAGAAGTGTATATATATTAAAACTAATTACAAAACAAATGCAAACATATTTAAAATACGCAAAGGGATCCAAATACATAACTTAAACAATAACGTTCAAGATGAACGTGTACACATTTAACCATAACTCAAGTGTCTAATGAGTTAGAGCACTTGTAGGTTGATACGCTCTTTGGGATACCCGAATTGCTAGCATATATTCACGAACACAAATCAGTGAGTTCATGTCCCCTTTTTCTCTTAAATGTTTTTGGTTTATAACTCTCGGGGGGAAATACATGTTTTCGATGGTATGGTTTAGCTATGGAATGAAATATTAAATCATGTGCGAATAGGGTATCTCTTAAGTGCCTTTAATCTTTTATAAGATCGAGGAACAAGAGTGGTAGATCTATCGGGTGTAGCGAGCCCCACTCATGGGTCCTTGTGTGGCTGCATGTAGTGCTTTTGTTGTCTCAGCCGGGTGGACCGGAAGAAATCGTCAAGGGTTGAGTACTTCCTATGTATTCACACATATTAATGTCCTTGCAAAACTACCACATATTTTCATATATGAACTCTCAAATTTTTTAAGATTCATACGCCACGCACACAAAACACATGAACTCACCAACCTTTGTTGATGTTTTTAAACTTACACATATTTCAGGAAATTGAAGTGTATCTTTGGCGCAGTCGTTTATGAAGTTTTTAAGGTTACTAGTAGTCGATGTCATCCGTATTTTGGAGGGTCTGGTCTATATATTCCGTTTTCGACCGGAATATAGGATGCAAAGCCTCAATGTTTTAAACGTTATTTTGAACAAGCTTTTTGTAAACTTTAAATTATTTATGACGTCTTTTATTTCCAAATAACTTATGGTTTGTAATGTTTATTTTTGTTGAATGGATGAACATCGTGCATGCTTCTATTTCATGTAGTTGTTTACTCATATCGTATGCAATGAAAACTAATCTAGTTCACACCGCGCGCTTCCGCCTATGTACGGGTGTGACATGTTGAGCGTCATGAATTTGAGAGGTAAGCTTATTGTGAATGGTGAGTCTTAATGATTATACATGAAGGGGTTTCACTCGTTCCTTTCGACTTAGGGCGTCTGCGACAACGTTCGCCTTGCCCGGATCATATTTAATTTCACAATCATAGTCATTCAACAATTCAAGCCAACGTCTTTGGCGCATATTTAACTCTTTCTAATTAAATATATGTTGAAGACTTTTGTGATCGGTAAAGATTGTGAACTTGGTGTCATAAATATAATGACGCCATATTTTAAACGCAAATACCACTGTACCTAGCTCTAGGTCATGTGTGGTATAGTTCTTTTCATGAACTTTTAATTGGCGTGATGCGTATGCAATAACTTTCTCTGGTTGCATTAATATGCATCCTAAATCTTGATGTGAAGCATCACAATAAACTACAAAGTCATCTATGCCATCCGAAAGTGATAGAATCAGCGCATCACAAAGTTTATCTTAAGTAATTGAAAAGCTTTTTCTTACTTTTCTTCCTAATTGAACTTCTTATCTTTCTGAGTTAGGGAGGTTAGTGGTTGAGCGATCTTCGAGAAATTCTCAATGAATCTTTGATAATAACCCGCCAATCCCAAAAATTGGCGTACTTCGGTGGGTGTCTTAGGTGCGTTCCAATTCTTAATGGCTTCTATTTTTGATGGATTGACATGTATGCATTTCTCGTTGACTACATGTGTGACAACTGGCAAATAACTGGAACATCCGTACAATGTAATCACTAATTTCATATTATAATCTCATGCATGATTATCGTAGTTTAAATTCAAAACTGAGTCGTACGTTATTAGGGCAAGTAAATCTGATCATAACATATACTGGTTTCCGTTAATACAAGAAACAGACTAAAACAATGCCCTAAGAGTGTTGGTAGAAAGTGCTGAATGCACTTAATGCGGTGACACTAACCGTGTCAGAAAACCCGCTGAAACGAATCCGACCAAGAAATGACGGCATTTTAATGCCATACCTGAGTCCTTATACAAACGAAAACACATATTTTAGAACAACTATTACAATAATACATAACTTTCCGGTAAAACGCCTAAATTGCAAAATTGTCCGTTTCGACTGAAAAGGCGACAAATGGCGATTTGTCCGCAAGACCGATTCGGAGGATTCCAGATGTCAAGATAAGAATAAAACAATGCTAAACATCCTAAAATAATTTGAGGATAGCAAAAAATGCACAAAACACCTCGTTTCCGGTCATTCGGCAAACAGTGCGCAACTTGACCGAAAAGCGGCCCATCGTCAAAACGACGAATATTTTAGTGGTCGATATCCTCATCCGAGCGTCTAGTGAACTAGTTAAGTATAACTTGGGACTCGGAATTCATTGAACTAACATGAGGTCACGGAAACACAACTTTCGGAAAAGTTCGACCACGGATCATAAAAGCGCCGATATCGATCGAACGGTCGAACGGAAGACATATGGGCAACCCTAATTCATCGTGTATTCATCTAGCGAACTAGTTGTGAATATTTTTGGATCAGAAATACACTAATTTAACACCTTATTAGTTGTGGTAATCAAAATTAAACGCTTCTGGTAATAAATATATAGTTCCGTTTATTAGCGAGTACTTCGACGATGAACGATCTAGCGACGTATCCGTCATCTGAAACTTATTTTGGAAGATCATATGGATTAAATGCCATATAATTACACCCTAAACACAAGTCTTAGGCTTAAGATGCTAGAAGGTTAAACCTAATCACCATAATTAAATTAAACACCAAAATATCTATCTTTTTTTAACATGTGGTGAAAACAATTTACACTTACCCCCCTACCAATGACGGTCACAAGGTGGGTCCCACCCCCATGATTTTGTTTGAAAAAATGGAGATTCTAAGTATGGATCTTGATTAGTTGATGGACATGAATAATGATGGAGATATATGTGAAATTATAAACAAGATCTCATCATTTTCTTCTTCATAACTTGCAACATTTTCTCTTTTCTTTTCCCCCCCCCACGGCTCCATATACCCACCATAGCATCACCATTAAGCCACCATAAACCACAACTTTAATCACAACTTGAAGCTTGATCAAACCCCTTAAAGAAGCATTCAAGGATGGAGCTCATTAGGATCTTCTAAGGAGCTTATTTTCTTCTAAATCCTCAAGAAATCTTGTGCACCCATTGTGAGCTAATCTCCTCCATAATCTAACTTATTTTTATGCTTTGATTATTAGTGTACAAGTTGATCATCTTGAAAATCAAGAAAAGATTCATCAAAAACCCTAAAATACAACATAATATTAACAATAAATATTGATAATTTTGTGTTGATTACATGCTTATGTGATTGTTAGAATGTATATTGAAGTTGTTTATGTTAATATTATGAGATAAAAGTAAGATGATCTTGTATGATTTAGTATAAAAATAAGGATTTAAACATGATAAGGTTTAAATCTAACCAAGATCATCCTTTACATCATCCATGTAAAATACTACAACTTAAATATAATCTTTACACATAAGAATGATTTTTATAAGAAATGAACATATGTGTTTAAGTTGTAATCACCTTAAAAGTGGGTAGAAATCAAAAGGGATTACATGCATGAACATGTTAAACAACATGCAAAAATATTGTTTTGAAAAATATAATAAACACCAAAACCCTCTTGATTTATTAGGGTTTTTAACAACAAAATTCATGGATGATGATATGTAGATTATGTTAATAAATATTAGATGAGTTGTTGATGATGATTATGAGTTTAAACAGGTTTTAAATACGTTTTAAAAACGTGGAAAACGCCATAGTTTAGGGGAAACTATGGCGAAATTTTCTAAAAATCTAATCACGATTAAAGCATGATTAGTGGGGTGATTAGTGGGGCTAAACGTGATTAGTAACTTAAAACGTCATTAAGTGGACTTTAATGACAAGAGTTATACCTAAATGACTAAGTGTTTAAATAAAGTCACAAGTATATATATATATATGTATACATATATATATATATGTATATACATATATATATGTATTATATATATATATATTCTTCCTACATAAAAATAATGCAAGTGTTGTATAAATACTTGTGGCTAATAAATAAGGTGTATACATATGTGTGTTGTATATGTATGAATTAGAAACCTAGGGTATACACAATAAAATACCCAATCTTATACAAAATACGAACACTTAAACAACATACTAAGCGTTCGTATTGTAAAAATACATCCTCATAAAGCGTCGAAACAATAAATCGGACAATTAAGACACTGCGAACAATAGGCGGACATTCAAGATTTCACTTTTACGTCGATGACAACGAACGATTCTCGACGAAACAAACATGTAATAAACAATGCCAAAAACGAGTCTAAATATATTTAGACGTTCAACATATATATATATGTTATCGAAACCGAAAATCCGGAAAGTTAAGTATATAAAAATTAGAAAAGTTATAAGTAAATACTTATAATAAGAATGGGCTTATGTTTATATACATTTGGGCTAGGCCCAAATTGTGAAAATCATATATTAGGCCCAAAGTCCATAATGTTTATGGATGAGGCCCAAAAACTAATAAAAGCCCAAAAATATAAAATACATGGGCTAGGCCCAATTACATAAATTACATGTGCTAGGCCCAATGTCATAAAACATGGCTAGGCCCAATGACAAGAAAACATGGGCTAGGCCCAAAGGCATACATGACATGGGCTAGGCCTAATGACATGTGAAGGGCTAGGCCCAGTTCACACATGATTTGAAAACAATAATATATATATATATATATTTAAGAAATATATATAACAATATTAATCGAACAAACAAACTACCAACACTAAGATCACATTTAAGTTGTTCAATCATAACAAGTAAGTAAATAACAAGGATTCAAGATGAACAACGTGTACAAGGTCCATTGTGACCTAGATGTCTAATGAAACCGATACGCATGTATGTTACCTACACAAAGAGTTAGATAGTACGACTTAAAAGGAACACAAAAACTGTGAGTTCATTTCCCTCCTTTCAATTATTTCAAAGTTTTGTTTTAAACTATCGAGGGAAACACATGTCATGTCAAAACAGTATGTTAGCTATGGGTTAGCAGATAACAGATCACTGTGCGTAAGTAGGATGATGACAATAGTAACCATTAATCACTTAGTGACCAAGGTGCAAAAGAAGTAGATCTATTGAGTTTGAGACCTGCTCCACTCCTGGTTGGTATACCCTTCGGAGTGCTTTTGTGATCCCAATGATGTCAAAGTAATCTCGGTTTGGTTACTTACTTCTGGCACAAGTATGTCAGGGTGCTCGCGACACGCTGATAGATCCTTAATTAACTCATTGATGCTAATAACATACTTGGATTTCAATACAAGTTTTTAAGGATGACATTTTGATACGAAAATATTAAACTACGTGAACTCGCCAACTTCATGTTGACTTTTAAAATTACATGTGTTTCAGGACGCAGGACTTGAGCTGGTGATAGGATCTAGGTGTGGGACTTTCAAGACAACGATGTATTACTTTTGGGGGGTTTGCTCTTTATATCCTAACCTCGTTGGTATATAGGGGTCAAAGCCTCAACATGAAACTGTGATGAAAACACTATTCTATTTTGGATAAATGTTTTTCTTTAACTATGTTGGTAATGGTAATTTGAAACTGGAAACAATGTGATTTCACCTTTTGATGATTGTAAATATGAAGCGATACTTATGAATGGCATGCATCGTTGTTAATTTATAATGTTGGCTATATTGGATGCAATGATTACATAGTAGTCACACACTTGCACTTCCGCTACGACCAGGGTGTGACAACATGTCCGAGAAATTTGACTTGACGAAGCAAAATTCACTAGTTTTTTGCATATGGCTTCTCCTTCTTTAACAATTCAAGAATGGTCCTAAGATGATGTTTGTGATCCTTCTTATTTTATGAATATATCAATATGTCATCAATAAATACTATCACGAATTTGTCAAGGTAAGGCTTGCACACACGATTCATTAAGTCCATGAATACCACCGGTGCATTTGTTAGACCAAATGGCATAACAAGGAACTCGTAGTGACTGTAACGGCTTCGGAATGATATCTTTGGAATACTTTTTCCTACATTCTAAGCTTATGGTATCGTGACCTTAAGTCAATCTTCGAGTAAAAATTTGATCCTTGAAGTTAATCGAACAGATCATCGATCCTCGGTAATGGATACCGATTCTTAATCGTGAGTTTGTTCAATTCTCGATAATCTATGCACATTCTAAAGCTTCCATCTTTCTTCTTTACCAATAGGACTGGAGCTCCCCAAGTTTAGAAGCTTGGTCTAATAAAACCTTTATCTAACAACTCTTGAAGTTGTGTGGAGAACTCTTGCAATTCCAATGGAGCTAATCGATAAGGGGATTTCACTACAGGTGTAACTCCTATAATGAAGTCTATACAGAATTCGACTTGTCGTTGTGGTGGTATTCCTGGCAAGTCCTCTGGGAAGCCTTCAGGGAATTCCTTCACAATAGGGATCTCCTAAAGTTTTGGCTCCTTGGATTTCTTGTCAACAACATGTGCTAAGAATGTTATACATCCTTTTCGCAAGCACTTTTGATTATTGGATAACCATGCATAAGAAGTGTTTCATTATTAGGAAGAGGAATGCGAATAATTTTGTCGCAACACACGACTTTGGCTTGATTATTGGATAACCAATCCATACCGATTACAACATCAAAACTACCTAACTGGATGGGTAATAAATCGATGTTGAGTTTTTTTCCACCTAACTCTAAAGAACATCCTTTAACAATTTCATCAGATTCAATTATCTTTCCATTCGCTAGTTCGATAGGTGAATGGAATATCTAATTTATTTAAATTTATCTTTAAACTCTAAAGATATGAAACTAAAATCTGCGCCAGTGTCAAATAAAATAGATGCAAAATGATTATTGACAGGGAATGTACCAGTGATCACATTTGGATCCTAACGTGCCTCATGAGCTCCTATTACAAAGGCTCGTCCGTGGCCTTTGTTCTAATTTGGGTAATTCTTTCTAAAGTGGCCAAATATACCCGCAACCATAGCAACTTTGATTTCTTCCTCGGTCGTTTCCATTTTAATAGCCTCCTTCTTTCTTGCCTCCATTTCTATTTCCTTTGTTATTACTCCAGTAAATTTCAGTGCGGTATCCCAACTTCCAGTACTTATCACATTTGGTGGTTTGGCATCCACCATAATGATGATAATTGTACCTATTGCACTTAGCTGCATTTCCTGTATAGCCTCTCGGTTCTGTCTCTGCTGTCACCACGAATGCGTTGTTCCTTTTTGCTATGGGGGTTTCCTTCTTCTTATTAGTCGGTCGTGAACCTTTCTTGAAATGGGTAAACTTTCTCTTATTCCTGTTTATGCACTTTATGGCCGTCACTGTGAGAATAGGCTAGAAAGAGTGTGTATTGAATATTGTATAGATTAGATACGAACACACGACCCAAGTGCGAATGAGTACTGGCTCGTACGAGTGACATGTGCCTCGTACGAGTGACGGAGTGCCTCATACAAGTGACTTTGTTACTTGTACCAGTGATAACATCTCACTCGTAATAATGACCCTTCGTACGAGTGACAACATGCTCGCTTCGCACGAGTTGTCATGTCTATAAATAGGTGTTGTGTGTTCATTGTTTGTAAGTTTTTGAAGTTCCCTAAGGGGAAACGCTGGCGGATTCTCTCTGGGAACTCCGCCAGCCAGACAAGATGTATGCTCTTTCGATATGAATGAATGAAATGAAAAGCTTCCGCTGATTCTGTTCCTACACACTGTCAATATCGTTCTACCGAATTTGTACTATCCCCAAAGCTTCCGTCTAGAAGCCGCCGCCGCCACAGGACCACAATTCCCATGTGAGGTTGATTCTACATGTGTCTCCTTGGGCATCTCCGCACTCTTTCTCAAAAACTTATTAATTCTAACCGCTTCTTTGATAAGGCTTACTACAATCGTGATTGCCTAGGTTGATGTTGCTGGATGCGACGAAGTAACCATACTTCTGATTTCCGGAGCTAATCCCCAAATTTATCGTTTGATACGTTTGAATTCGGGGGTTACCATATATGGAACGACTCGTGAAAGATCGTGAAATCGCTGAGTATAGCCATAGATGTCGGACCCAGCCATTGCTAGATTCCAAAACTCTGTTTCCAACTTTTGTAGTTCGGCCCTTGAACAATACTTCTCTCGCATCATTTCCTTCAGTCTTTCCCAAGTGATAGTGTATGCTGCTGCATCTCCTAACGTTTATACGTGCAGATTCCACCATGACAAAGCTCCGACAATGAACAATCCCGAAACATACAATACAGTCTGGTTAGGGGAGCAATTAGTCATGCGGATTACAGAATCCGACTTTTCGTTCCATCGAACAAATGCTGCAGCTCCACCTGTGCCGTCAAAGTTCAATGGTTTGCAATCTAAAAATTGCTTATATATGCATCCTGCAATGTTGGTTCTCGAAATTGTCAGAAATATTTATTTTTCCAATAAAATGTTAATGAAAATTTCTAGTAAGGTTATGAGTAACCAACCATTCGTAGGATTTGTTGTTATTGGTGGGGCTTGAGCCCTATCTTCTTTCTCAAATTGGTGCGATTTGCTTCATGTTCAGTAATCGCATCCGCAATGCGTTGATTCAACAAAGCATCAAGTTCAGCTTGAGAAGTGGGTAGGGGAGTTTGGAGTTGATGTATGCTCCTTCTTCTTGGTGGCATGATATTCATATATACAATCATATAGAACGAATTAGACAAATATTTCAGTTAAATATTGTAATTCATGGACCAAATAGAATAAAATATATCAAATAGAATAATCAACTAATACCGTCATGACACAAATATAATGAATAATCAACAAGGCATGATAAAAGAAGGATAATCAACTTTCAAATTATATATTGTTAACTTGTTACATCATTTTTGCAAAGTACAAAACTATAATTTGGAGTTTCATCACTCCGGCATACAAGTTTTATACTTTATAAAAATGAAAGTAGATATTTTCTTCGCATCGTTTCTTCAGAGTCTTCAAGTTGACTTATATATATCTTCAAAATCCTTCAATCTTCAACTAACCTGATATGGGTTCTACCTCCAAAACCTAATTACATACCAAACTAGACATAAGGTAGGGGGTAGGGGTGCAGATGCGCGGATCACACCACGGAAGTATGCCATCTCCTCCTCAATGGCACTAATGCACCTCTTAAGTGATGAAGAGGTGGCATGGGATGATGTAAGTGATGGTACAAATGGGGATGGTGGTGGTGGAGGTGATGATGTGGGTAATGGTGGCTGAAATGATGATGATGATGATGGAGCACTCTGTAAATGCTCGAATAGAAGAGACTTCAGCATTAAGCTCATGAAATCGTCGAAACAGAATACCGAGCTATATCTTGGTGGATGTGAGTCTGTACTCAGTGGTGGTGAATGGCAAATGGTTCGGGTTATACAGGTTAGATGGACTCATGCCCAGAGGTGGCTGGTCATGTGAAACAGTAAAGTAACATGAAGAGTATGTAACAGTACTATGTATATATGGTGGGGGATGGGACAGATCTCCAACAGTGCGGATTAGAATAAAAGGAGGATATTCAGTCATAGAATGACTGTATGGAACATGTGACGATACTACAGCAAACAGTCTGGGTAAGAACTGAATGTCGGTGTTAACAGTAGTAGAAAAAGATCCAGCAAAAGGATAAGGATATACATGATCAGGGAACTGAGAAGTATTACCAAGAGTATAATGGGATGGTCCAACAGAAGGGTGGTGTATCGGGTGATCGGTGTGATGTGTGATATCTCCCAAAGGATGCAGTGGTGGTGCTGACTCAGATAAATGATCGGTGTAGAATATGCCTGGTAAAACGGTATCAACATGCGTAGGTAAGATATCTGAAGATGGTGGTAAAGTGGTATCTGGTGAAGGCATAGGTGATAGGGTCAGAGGTGTGGAAGGTGTAGACAATGTAATGTCAATAACTATACCCTTTGGCTGGGCTACCTCTAACATGGCAATGTCAAAACCGTCACCAATGCCAAGTTCATCGTCAAAATGCTCAACATGTATAAATGGAATGACATCATCCTCAACATTAACAATAGGAGGTACGGGTGTCCGTCCTCATCGACAATATCATCAAAAGGATCTACACACTAAGTGGTATGGCAACATAAGCAACGGATGTTCACCCTCAGGGTAACCGAGTATGACATATCATGAAAATGAGGTACAGCCAATACATCATCCTCTAAAGGAATATCGGCATGATTAGGTTCAGGTAAGGCAAAAGATTGGAAATCGATGTTCATCCACTCATCATCCGAAAGCTCGTCATCGGAGATGATGATGATAACAGGTGGGGCGATCATCTAATGGTATGTAATCGACATTCAAATGTCAGAGTTGGAGGACATGGTCCTGGCAAAATAATTTGTACAACTCATATATGTGAATAAAATTGCACGTCATGTCTTGTATCATTCTGATTCATCTTACTGTTATCGTGTCTGATCCTCAAAGACTATCTCATATAATGTCCTTGCAATATGGTCTGATTTATCGTTTAGTACTAGTGGACCTTGGTATACTGCCATGGGGAAAAACTCTTGTTATAATTTCGTAAACTATTTATGACTTTCATAAAAAGACAATTTTGAAATTGTAGACTAGACTCGAAAGAATATTAATTCACTACAATTGAAGCTCTGATACCAGGTCTGTCACACCCTGATTTTTGATGTAGCGGAAGCGTGCGCGAGGTGTGGCCAGAGCGGCAATCGTTGCATTCAACCAAGTAAAAGACAATCGTAATACATTACAAATATTCATCCACACTTTTTATTTAACCATAATTCACATTCAAACTTTTGTTTTTAAAACTTTAACCACATTACTTAAAATTTAAACATAAGTTTATAAAACATAACAACAAAAGTCTGGATGAATTATAACGTCTTGACTTCACAACATATAAACAAGATTTTCCTCGAAGGCCATCCACTAGTTTCCTGTAATACATGTTAATTTTGAAAACGACGTCAACAAAAAGCTTGTGAATTCATGTTATAAAGTTTTGTATCAAATGAATCTTCAGAAACATTTGAAATAATAAATTTGTTTATTATAGCTTCATGAAACTTGTAAGATCATTAGTATGTTGCAAGGACGCTAATATGTGTGCCGAATAAGGTGGCAACCAACCCTTGACGATTTATTGTGTCTGAGACACTTGTTTTAGACACATAAGCACTCTAATACGATATGTTATTATTGCCGTAATAGAGTGGGGCTCGCTCAAACCCAATAGATCTATCCCCTTGTTCCTTGGTACTTGTTGTTCATTAATGATCCCAATGCTTGAGCCTTATTCACATGTAATCTAAATATTTTCATTTTCCTAGCTATACTATATGTAACATGTATACATCCCCGCATGTTTAAAAACCATAAAAACGTTAAAATAAAAGAAGAAACGTGAACTCACTGATTTGCATTTCGTGCAAATCTCTATTCTATCCTTGATACTTTGTTCGTTTCTCGACCTATAAGTGTTCTAATCTATTAGACACTTAGGCTTTCGTTCGTTTTTCGTACAAGTATTTTATCTTGAATTTCATACTTGTATTTATTGGTTTTTCTTTGTTGGTATATATATATATATATATATATATTTCTAGATTAATTAC
Organism: Scalesia atractyloides; assembly: GCA_947069175.1. Lineage (NCBI taxonomy): Eukaryota > Viridiplantae > Streptophyta > Magnoliopsida > Asterales > Asteraceae > Scalesia > Scalesia atractyloides. The sequence continues at coordinate 67,420,866 of CAMTDV010000023.1, forward strand.
ATGTAAATGGGTCTAGCCCAAGTCAAAATGAAAGATTGGGCTTAGCCCAATATAGATTATAAAAATTTGATTAGCCCAAGTTTAGTTTATAAAAGTGGGGCTTAGCACAAAGTTAGTTTTTATTGAAATGGCTTAGCTCAATTTATTTCTTTATAAGAGTGGGCTTGGCCCAAAGTAAATTATTATATAAGTTGGCTTAACCCATGTAATTTTTATAAAAGTGGGCTTAGCCTAATAGTTTGATTTTTATACAAATGGGCCTAACCTAAACTAATTTATATAAATGAGTTTGTCCATATATTTTTATAAAAGTAGTTTTAGCCTAATATAATTTTTATGAAATGGGCTTAGTCCAAACAATTGTTTAGTTGGGCTTAATTCAAGTTTTTATAATACTTACTAGTAATTGTTTATAACTTATAAAAAATTATTTGTAAAACTATTAGTTATAAGTTAAATTTTTATAAATCCTAGAAAATATAAAGTGTAACGGTTGATTTGTGGTTTTGACCGTTATGTTCGCGTCGACTATTTTATTCGTTTCATCTTTGTTGTTTGTTTTGTTTATACCATATACTTTATTTTGTCCGAATTGTCCAAGTTGTCTGAATTGTCTGATATATATTATTTCATCAAAAGTTGAACATTTATATATTTTTGTATTTGATTCATCAAAATATATATTGTTTTTATACAAAAATACATGTACACATATTAGGTGATTTCAAAATATATATTTTTATCAAAAATATATATATATATATATATTTCACCTTTTTAGTTTAAGTAAACATAAATAATTCTTAACTTTTTCAACCTTTATTTATACATGATTAAAGTTCCAAATCACGTTTAATCACAAAATCTTTAGTTTAATCATATTTTAATCAAGATTAATTTTATAAAAATTTTGCCATAGTTTCTTTTAAAATATAAATTTTCCCATGTATATATAAACATGTTCAAATAATTACTCAAACTCAAATCATCATCAAATCACATATATTATACCAAAGTATTAACAAAAATGTCATGAACTTGTTATAGTTTTAAACTTTCTTAAAATGGAAACTTTATTAACACTTTTAAACAAAAAATTTAAATCATAACTTTTATTTAATAATCTATAAAGTATATGATCATCTTAAAAATATAAAGTCATATTCTTGACTATTTTTGTTAATGAATCTTGCTAATCTAAACATGCATGTGTTTAGATCATCTTTTTATTCATAGATTTGCAAGACTGAAGTTTACTAGTTTATAACAAACTCAAGATCATCCAATATAATCAAGAAAACCACATAATTATGTTAGTGATCATAGATTTTTTAGTGTTTGTCAAGTGGGTTTTTATATATGTTTCAAGATGATCTTGTGTTTTTTTATAAAATATAAAGTAGGAGATGAGGTTTAAAGATCTTACTACTAGCACAAGGCTAGGGATGATCTAAAAGATGAAGAAAATGGGTTGATCAAGAGTTCCAAGCTTCCAAAGTGAGCTCCTAATCTTTGCAAACTCCTTAGATATCCTTGGATCTTCATGCAAGCTTGATTTCTTTGTGTTTGGATTTAAAAAAATTGGAGATGATGATGGTAGTGTTGGCTGATTTTTGGAAGAACTAATAAGAGTGTTCTTGAGATTTTGGTGTTATGAAAATGAAAGGAAATGAAGGTAAGTATTGGTTTTGTGATGTGATCAAGTTCTTACACCTCAATACACACTAATAATCTCCACAAATTGCCAACACATTAACAAGATTATGGCATGGGGAGACTACCCCATCATAGGCGTTTGGTGGGGGGGGGGGGGGGAGGGAGGGGTTGGTGTATTATATATATTTTTTATAAATAATGTGTAATATTATAAACTTTTAATAATTTTGTATATAAGTTGTTATAAAAACTAATGCCCCAACACTTTAAATTGATGTTAAAATATGCCAAAATAATTTGCTAGTCTTATTGTTTGGTTGTTCGGTTGATAAAGTTGGTTCGGGTCTTGTACCGGGTAAAATACTGACATATTGTGTTACTTATAATTTATATTTATACAATAGTTCTAGTGCAATACTTATTGTCCCGTTAATTAATCTAGCTTTTCAGACTAATAAATTTGTCATTTTGAGTTCAGTTCCTGTACCGGCTTTGTTGTCAGGTTTTTACTGAACAAACCGTAATGCTTTAAATATTAAGATTTATATATGGGTTTTATACTATTTCTAACACCCGTTATTATTCTTCAGCTAAAAATATTTATTTTTGGATATTCAGACATTTGCTGTTTTTTGCTACGTAATGCTGCATTTTTGCTACAAATGTTGCAAAATGTTGTATTTTGCTGTAGACTTGGACAATTTTGTATTTTAAATATTTTTTATGGTATAACAATACAGATATATCCTATGTCTTAATTCTGTAATATCAGACTGTACCGTAACCAGTACTGATATTTATTTCATGTTCGCGTCTTTGTCATTTGTCGAGGATATGGTTTTATATATTGGTGATTGTGACGTATCCATTATCATACTAAGCTATGATTTGGTTAAATTCCTAGACTATTAAGACTTAAAATTATGATTTATGTTAAGTTGTGCGGTAAATTGAAAATGTAATAGTTGTTCAAGTTGTTTAGAATTATCGGAATTTTGCCAATTGTCAAATGAAAATATTAGAAACATGATCTTAAATGATGAAATTCAGTTTGAAAAACTTACAAAAGAGTTAAAATAAAAACCACTTGAAAAGGATAGTGAAATCAGCAGTCTCAAACATGAATCAAACATAACCAAGGACCAACTTCAAACTATGAAAGAAAAATATCAAAGTTGTAAAAAGGAGTTGGAATGTACCTAAATCACATGTGAGATATGAGTAGAATCCTTCAAAGGTTATGAGCAGATGTTAGAATAACATATCAAAAGCAATGTAAAATCTGGTGTAGGTTAATGTTTAACAACACGCTACTTTAAATGATTTTGAGCTGGTTGAAATTATTCCAAAAAACTTAGATGCTCAAGAAATTAAAGTCACTAAACCAAATGGTAAGAAATTTGTTTTAGAAAGACCATCAGGATCCTTAACCTTTGAGGAAATTGAAAAATATCAATTCAAACCTACCTTGTCAGATGAGTGTGACATTCTTGAAAATTTTAAGCCAATGTATTTTCAACCATTAAAGGTGTAAAGCACCCTAAGTCAAGAAAATTGTTGCATCATTTGTTAACAAAAAGGGTGACAAAGGAAGGAAGAAAGAAAAGATAACAAACTTGTTTTGTGATTTTTGTGAAAAGAAGAATCATGTTACTAAAAAGTGTTCTCTTCTAAAAGCATATGATATTAACAAACAAGTGTGATTATTGATGCACCTCACTGTACCATCGGTGGTAAGAAAAAACACAAAACTCAAGAGTGTGTTTATCTCAAAATTTTGATGTCAAAGAAATGAGTATAAATCTAAAACACTTGAGAGTTCAAGAAAATAAAAGACCAAATAGACCTTTGTCCCAGTCCAAACATATGTTACCAAACAATTGAATATAACCTCTATTCACAGAGAGGTTCAGGTAACAGATGCACCACCAGCCAATAAATTTCCAAGAGGATATGGCTAACCAGCTTATAAGAGTGTACCACTTAGCTATGAGGTGTATAACAGACCCTCAAAACCAAGAGTAAAGAAGCATCCTCATGGTTATAACCATCTGACAGGAAATGTTCCACAACAGATGTTTCAAAAATATGTTCAAAACTCTGACCATTCTCCTTGACTTGAGGCTGAAATGTCTGTGACCCATCCAAAGCCATTTTGGCTTTGGACACTCACCAAAACTAATATGTTACTGATGTGTAGGGAGCTTCTACTCGCTTTGATAGTTTATGGTATGTAGATAGTGGAGGCTCTAGGCACATGACAGGAGAGAGCCTTTCTAAAAGATTTGCTAGCACATGGAGGGGGTGATATATACTTTGGTAACAATTCAAAAGGTAAGGTGTTGGGGTCAGGGATAATTCATGAAGGGAAACTCAAGTTTGAAAATGTTAATGTTATTGACAATCTAAAGTTCAATCTTCTTAGTGTATTTCAAATGAGAGACAAAGGTTATGGGTCATTCTTTACTAAGAAGTATTATAAGATTGTTGGGCCAGAAGTGGTTAAAAAGATTGAAATAATCATTGCTGAGAGCAAAGCACAACTTGTTGCTCATAGGAGTGGCAACGTGTATGTGGTTGATATGATAAAAGATAATCCAATATCTAATGTATGTCTGGTCTTAGTTACCTCAAATAAAGAGACAAAACTATGGCATAGAAGACTTGGTCACTCAAATCTCAAAGCTATCACCACACTCTTTAAACAAGGTCTTGAGAGAGGTCTTCCAGCAAAACAATTCACATGTGATGAAAATTGTGTTTCCTGTTTAAAAGGTAAAACAACATAAACGTTCATACAAATCAATTGAAGAGTCCAAAACAAGGCGGTGTCTACAGTTGTTACACATGGACTTGTTTGGCCCTGTAAAAATCATGAGTCTTAAAAAGAAGAGGTATTGTCTTGTTATAGTTGATGATTTTTCAAGGTTTACATGGACTTACTTTTTGCACTCCAAAGATGAGACTACAAGCATTTTGCAAGACTTTTGTAAGAAAAGTTGAAAAGTAATTTGACTTGCTAGTAAAAGTCTTTAGGAGTGTTAATAGAACAGAGTTTAAAAATAAGGAGTTGGATGATTTCTGTGTGTCAAAATGATTTAGGCAATAAAGCATCCCAAGGACACTAGAACAAAATGGGGTAGTTGAAAGTAAAAATAGAACTTTAATTGAAGCTGCTAGAAAAAATGCTTGCAGACTCAGGTTTACCCTTGTCTTTTTGGGCAGAGGATGTAAACACTGCTTGCTTTGTAAAGAACAGTGTTTTAATTAACCTTAGGAATCAAAAGACCGCTTATGAAATTATATACAAAATCAAACCTTTGATCACATAATTCAAAATCTTTGGCTGCCCATGTTTCATTTTAAACTTAAAAGATTATATTTAAAAATTTGCAGCCAAAGTAGATTGTGGTTATTTTCTAGGATAGTCAACCACTGCCAAGGCTTATAAAGTGTGCAACACAAGGACTAAGTGTGTGGGAGAGACCTTGAATGTAAACTTCCATGAACTTTCTTCATTAAAAATCCCAGCAAATTCTGCTAAATTATTTGATTTAGATAAATTTACATTTCAAGATGTGTCTGTTAAGACTAACACTGCAGGTACACCACAATCTCCCATTAAGATTATGGATATGACATTGTAATTCCACAATACAAAGTCACTTCCTCCACTAGCACAACAGATGTTACTAACAACTGTGAAAACCCTACGACAACTAGATCAACTGTTGTTGATTCTCAAACCTCTGCCAGCTCATCCTGTCAAACCCCTATTGACAAAAGTCCACTCTCTGTGAACAAAATTCAACCCATTTTTACCCTATCCCACCCATGCCTCCACCTCCATTTCAAACAGATGTTGGCTCTTCAAAATTGCCAACAGATGTTAGCTAAGATGATTCCCGTCAGCAGCCTTCACCTCTCAATGCCATAATTTAATACAAGGGAGATCTGGTATACCTTAATAATCACCCAAAAGACCAAGTTATTGGCAACATCAATGAAGGGGTTCTCACCAGAAGTCAATCCTAAAACATTTGTCTTTTTGCTGGCTTTCTATATCTCACACAACCTGTCAAGTACCAAGAGGCACTGAAAGACAACCGTTGGGTAGAAGCTATGCAAGAAGAACTCCTTCAGTTCAAAAGACAACAAGTTTGGGAACTTGTACTATTGCCTAAGGATGTATGTCCAATTGCACAAAATGGGTGTTAATGAACAAAACTGATCAAAGGGGTATTGTTTTCAAGAACAAAGCTCGGTTTGTGGTTCAAGGCTATAGACAAGAAGAGGGCATTGATTATTATGAAACTTTTGCACCTTTTGCAAGACTTGATGAGATTGTTCTTAGCCTTTGCTGCCAACCTCAACATCAAGGTGTATCAAATGGACATCAAGTGTGCTTTCCTATATGGCAAAATCAAGGAAGAGGTATATATATGCCAACCCCCTGGTTTAGAAGATGCTTTTTCTCCAGATCATGTTTACAAGCTAAACAAAGCTTTATATGGCTTGAAACAAGCACCTAGAGCCTGGTATTAAACTCTTCCCACCTTTCTTTTATCAATAGGCTTTACAAGAGGTAAAATTGATAAAACTGTTCTTCAAATAGAGAGAAAAGGATTAGATGCTTGTCTAAATGTATGTGATGACATCATTATTGGATCCATATGTCCTGCCATGTGTGAAGAGTTTAGACAACTCATGACAGCTGAGTTTGAAATGAGTGCTATGGGTGAGCTTTAATGCTTTCTTGGTCTCCAAGTAAGCAATTGCAAAATGGTACTTTCATTCATCAACGCAAATATGTCAAAGAACTATTAACAAAATTTGATGTGAATGATTGTAAATCATGTAGCACACCCATGTCAACATCAAAACTAGTGACTGTGGATCAAGATGACTTGGTTGATCAAACTCTTTATAGAAGCATGATTGGGTCTTTATTGTACCTAACTGCTTCAAAATGTTTATAACTTTAAACATTATCGCCCAAAGAAATTCTTTCTTGGCTTCTGTCTATCTTCACTTGGTATTGGCGTTTGATCCATTGGAGGAGCCCACTTCAAAAACCGAATCTTTGTATAGATGCTTTCTTGATTGTTTTAGCAACTCTTTCTTCCTTTCGAGCTTCTTGGAACACCTTTCCTTCCAACTCTCTCCATTTCAATTTCCACATGTTTCCAGAATTTATACCATATGCATAGCAAACATTTATAACACCTTGATACTGCATCACTTGTACTTTCTCTTTCACTTCATAGAAGTTCTTGTTGTAAAACAAACATTCCACATTATTTTTCAGTTAAATTAACTAACCACATTAGATCTAGAATCCAAATAGCTCTCCATAATTCATTTGTCTTTAAAACAGTCATAACTTCTCCTATTTCTAGATCATACTTCCACTTAAATTCTTCATGAAAATCAAGCTCAATATTCATTAACGACATATTCTTCATTGCAGGTGGTCATTTCACAATCAATGTCACATCTTTTTTTTTATAACTGGATCGATCTGTATAATCTTCTTTGGATAATGCGGCTTCCAGTTGAGAAAACCATGTGTAGCCTCAAATCTACTAACCTTCCACAATCTCTGGTCATTCCACTTCATTTGGTAGTTAATACACTTGGTTTGACACAACTCTACTACATCCCAGCATTGCAGAGTTTGTATACCAGATAAGTATCAAAAGTATTGCACTCCAAACTCTCTTTTGATTGCATAAACATTAAAATCTAGTAGCCAACCCCAAATCAGATATCTCCCAACGACTTGTCTTAATCTCTCGTGAAAAATGCTAACGGTCATCGAAGCTTTCTTTCTTTTGGCAATTCTTTGAACCATGTCTTCCTAGCTTCCATAATATCTTCTTTACTCAGTCGCCTCAGAAGTTTACCATCTTTTACAATCTCTTCAACTTTTCTATTTAATAAGTCATTCGTTTCTTCATTAAACATTTCTTGAAATGTTGGGAAGTCATCGATTCCTTCACTAGAATATTTCGCATTTTCATTGTTAGAATCATCCTTCACAACAACATTATCATAATTATCAGCATCCTCAACATATCGATAAATATAATCATCAGGCTTTGCAATGTTTATGTTGTTCAGCTCTTCCTCAAAGTCAAATTCGGATGGAATTTCATCTACACCCAACATCTAAGCAATTGTTGGTGCATGTTCCGTGTGTCCGCCACTGCGTGAATAGGCTAGATAGAGCATGTGTTGAATATTGTATAGATGAGATACGAACACATGACTTAAGAGCGAACGAGATATGTGGGTAATGGTCATTTCGTATTAAGTAGTTACTCCGTACAAATGTAGTCACTTCCTTTGAAGGTAACTACTTCATATGAAGGTAAAATGCTCTGTTCGCACAGGGTAACCTGTCTATATATAGTGTTGTGTGTTCATTTATTAGATAAGTTTGGAGTTCCTACAGGGAAAATGCTAGAGAAATTTCCAATTTCTCTAGCTTGTATAGAAGTATACTCTTTTGGTATGAATGGAAGCTTATGACTTTTTATGACTATTATTCTGCTTCTACTTCGTTCTTAATAACATTCTACCAGATTAGCAATATTTTACCGAAACTTCGGTCTAATCCCGCCTATTCCTGGACTATCAGGTGATATCAAAGCTATGATACCGATTCAATTGAGCTAACAGTTGATTAAATCACCTACGCTCATGGATTATGGACTTTTGAGGGGTTTTAGATGTAAATCATCAAAAAGACGTACAATCCATGGACAAAAATTAAAATTGAAACCATAGGATTGTTTAGAATTGAAATTCAAAGAAATAAAGAAATTAAATTTGAAATTCGATGCCAGTGAAAGAATATCATGAAGTTCGAAGAAATAAAGATTTTTGATCGAAAAATGGGATCATCAGAAGATACTATGTTCGCACGAATGTACAACTTTCGAATCAAGGTAGTTAGTTACCCTCGTACGAAGGTACCCAAAATTAACCAGTTACCCATGTACGAAGTAACCAAAATGCCTAAAAAAGGAAAGGCCTTTTTTGGTCATGGCGATGAGACGAGTGTCCTGAAAAAATTTGGTGATTGAGAATTTTTTCGAGATTTTAACAACAAATACGGGTTGTTCGGGGACACCGTCAAGGGCTTCAGATAACAGATTTGATGACACGATCACATAGCGTTGAAGAGAATGGGGTAGTCACGGATACATATTCAAAATGATGATGATTTGGTATAGTGACTACCAATGGGCCTAAATGAAAAATCCGCATTGATGGAAAACTGACTTTTGTGGACCAAAATGACATATTTTCGCATTAGTAGATTTTTCAGAGAAAAGTGAACTGAATTTGCTCAATTTGAGGGGGAAATTTAGTAATATGTTTTAGAGAGGTCAGAATTTGCAAAATTAAGGGGGAATAAAAATTTCATAGAATATATTGAAATTCCGGCATTTTTGAAATTTGTGACCTGCAACAGTATTAGGGTGGTTCATACTTCAGATTATCCGGGGACGCTTAAGATCTTGATTTGTTAGTTCATCATCATAGGAAGTTCTAGATTTTCAAATCGTGACCAAATTGATGTTTTAGGGTTGGAGTCCTAGGTCTTCGTCAAGCCGGTTATCAGGATATAGTCTAAAGTGTAAGAATGGTTATCTTCGAGAAGAGTAATTATTTTTCGAACTAACCGTCACACCATGGTCATAGCGGAAGTGCAAGTGTGTGACTATTAGGTATTCATTGCATCCAATTTAGTAAACAACATAAACTAACAATGATGCCATATGATTAATAAGTTTCATTCCATAAATACAACCATCCAAAAGTGATTTCATGTTGTTATCTGTTTCAACTTGTCATCATAAACATGATTCAAAATACATTACTTCAAAATTAGATATTGTTTTCATTATAAATGCATAATGAGGTTTTGACCCCTATATACACAAACGAAGTTGGGATATAAAAGATAAACCCTCAAAAAGATGGTGCATCGTTGCTTGATATTTTCCCATAACCCGAATCATACACCAGCTCATGCCTTACGACCTCAAATACATCTAATTTTAAGAAGTCAACATAAAGTTGGCGAGTTCATGTAGTTAATGTTTTCATATAAAAATGTCATTCATGAAATCTAGTAATGACATCCGAGTATGTTATTACCATGAATCGCGTTTTAAGGATTTATCAGTGTGTCGCGAGCACCCTGACATATATGTGCCATAATTAAGTCACCAAACCGAGACAACTTTGACATCATTGGGATCACAAAAGCACTTGAAGGGTATACCAACCTTGAGTGGAGCGGGTCTCAAACTCAAATAGATCTACTTCTTTTGCACCTTGGTCACTATGTGATTAATGGTTACTATTGTTATCCTCCTACTTACGCACAAATGATCGTGTTATCAACTAAACCCATAGCTAACATAATGTTTGTTATGACATGTATTTCTCCTCGATAGTTTAAAACAAACTTTGAAATAATTTGAAAGGAGGGACAGGAACTCACAGTTTTGATTTCCATAATTTGTACTAGTCACGGTCGGCGTCCGTAAACGGGGGTAACCTACATGTGTATTAAGTTTATTAGACACCTAGGACTCAATGGACCTTATACTCATTGTTCATCTTGAATTCTTGTTATGTATTTCCTTGTTATGATAGAACAACTTTTATTGTTATTGTAGTGTTGGCAGTTGCTTGTTCGATTAATATTATTATATTAATATTCTTACATCTGGAATCCACCAAATCAGTGCTGCGGACAAACTGACATTTGTCGCCTTTTTGGTCGAAACGGACAATTTTGCAATTTAGGCGTTGTACCGGAAAGTTATGTATTTTTTAAATGATTGATCTCATATCAGTGTTTTCATTTATATATGGACTCAGGTATGGCATTAACATGCCGTTATTCCTTGTTCTGATTCGTTTTAGCAGATTTACCAACACAGTTAGTGTCACCGCAATTAGTGCGCCCAACACTTTCTACCAACACTTTTAGGGAATTGTTTTGGTTTGTTCCGCGGCGTAACGGAAACCAGTATATGTTATGATCAGATTTACTTGACCTAATTCTTAGTATACAACGTACGAATCAATTATGAAATTAAACAATGATAATATGCTTGAGATTATAGAATAAAATTACCGATTAAATTGTATGGAATTAACGGTGATTTGCCATATGTCACATTCTCCCCCTGTTAAAAAGATTTTAATCCTGAAATTGAGTTTGATGCATCCTCTAAAGGAGTCTTCTTGAACAGGTGGGGGTATTTTGACTTGGTCTGATCTTAACGCTCCCACGTGTACTCAGGACCGTGACGCAAATTCCAGCGAACCTTCACCAGTTTGATTTGGCTTCTTCTCGTCTTTTAGACTTTCCAGTCCATGACTTCAACTGGTTCTTCGATAAATTGTAATTTGTCATCCACATGATTCTCATTCGCTGGAATGATAACTGTGTAATTAGTAGGACTTTTCTTCAGATTAGACACATGAAATGTGACGTGTACATTATTGAGTTCCTATGGCAGTTTTAACTTGTAAGCCACTATACCAATCTTTGCTAGAATATCGAAAGGTCCAATATATCTCGGGTTGAGCTTTGCGCGCTTCCAGAATCTAGCTACGCCTTTCCAAGGTGAGACCTTTTAACAATACTTTGTCTCCGACCTTGAAGGATAATGGTTTGCGTCTCCGATCTGCGTAGCTCTTTTGTCTATCTCAGGCTGCTTTGATATGCTCACGGATCTTAAATATCTTGTTTATGGTCTCTTGTACTAATTGGGGACCAATGAGTTGTCATCACCGACTTCTGCCCTACATAACGGCGATCGGCACTTTCATCCATATAGTGCTTCAAATGGCGCGGCCTTGATACTGGTGTGATAATTGTTATTGTAGGAAAACTCTACCAACGGTAAATGAGTATCCCAGTTTCTGCCTAAATCCATCACACAGGCCCGAAGCATGTTCTCCAACGGGTGGATGGTTTGCTCGCTTTGACCATCGGTCTGCGGGTGAAAAGCTGTGCTTAAATCTAAGCGAGAACCAAATGAATTTTGAAATGATTTCCAGATCCGTGAGATAAAGCGACCATCTCTATCAGAGATTATTGAGATTGGCACTCATGACGTGCCATGATTTCCTTTAGGTATAATTCAGCTAACTTCTGAAGTGAGCTGATTTGGTTAACCGATCAATGATAACCCAGATCATGTCATGACCTTGAGAGGTCCTGGGTAATTTTGTAATGAAATCCATTGATATATGCTTCACTTCCAAACTGGAATCTCAAGTTGTTGTAATAGACCAGATGGTTTTTGGTATTCGGCCTTGACCTTTGCACAAGTTAGGCATTTCCGAACATAGGTTGCAATATCTCCCTTGAGATTAGGCCACCAATAATACTCTTTTAAATCCTGATACATTTTATCAGATCCTGGGTGTATTGAGTATTTGGACTTGTGTGCTTTATCCAGCACCAAGTCTCGCAAATCACCATAAGAGGGAATCCAGATCCTTCCCATGAAATATAAAGTTCCATCCTTGTTCGGTTCTAATTGTTTTTCCATTCCCCGTAATGATTCCGCTGGAATGTTTTCTGGTTTTAATGCTTCTTGTTGTGCTTCGGGCACCCGAGTTGTGAAGTTCGTCTGGATCGTCATTTCTAAAGCTTGTAGCCGTAATGTTTTGATTCGATCTTTCCTGCTCAAGGCATCTACCACAACATTAGCCATCCCCGGGTGATACTTGATTTCACAGTCATAATCATTCAACAGTTCCACCCAACGTCATTGGCGCATATTCAGTTCCTTTTGATTGAATATATGTTGAAGACTTTTATGTTCCGTGAATACGGTACACTTAGTGCTATCCAAATAATGACACCAGATCTTTAAGGCAAATACCACTACTCCTAATTCTAGGTTATGCGTGGTATAGTTCCTTTCATGAACTTTCAGCTGACGCGACGCGTACACAATGACTTTCTCGCGTTGCATTAACACGCAACCCGAACCTTGATGCGATGCATCCTAGTACACCACAAAGTCGTCGGTGCCGTCTGGGAGTGATAATATTGGTGCTTTACATAATTTCTCCTTTAATACTTGAAATGCCGATTCTTGCTTTTCTCCCCACTCAAACTTCATATCCTTCCGTGTAAGCGAGGTTAGCGGCTGAGCAACTTTTCAGAAGTTCTCAATGAATCTCCTGCAATATCCCGCTAAACCAAGGAATTGTCGTATTTCCATGGGGGTTCTTGGCGTGGTCCATTTATTTATAGCCTCGATCTTCAAAGGGTCAATCTGTATTCTGTTCTCGTTCACCATGTGACCGAGAAATTGCACTTCACGAATCCAAAATTCGCATTTTGAGACTTAGCATATAATTGCCCCTTCTTCAGCAACTCAAGTATAGTTCCCAAGTGTTGCTCTTGTTCTTCCTTAGTTCATGAGTGTATCAAGATGTCATCTATGAAGACGATCACGAACTTGTTGAGGTATGGCTTACATACTCGGTTCATCAAATTCATGAACACTGCAGGGGCGTTCGTTAGGCCAAATGGCATAACAAGGAACTCGTAATAACCGTAACGAGTCCTAAACGTCGTCTTAGGAATACTTTCCACTTGGATTCTCAACCGATGATACCTGGATCTTAAATCAATCTTTCAGTAGAAACTCGACCCTTGCAACTGATCGAATAGATCATCGATCCTTTGTAATGGGCACCAGTTCTTAATGGTTAACTTTTTTAGTTCCCGGTAATCAATGCACATACGAAAGGTTCCGTCCTTCTTCTTCACAAACATCACTGGAGCTCCCCAAGGTGAGAAACTCGGTCTTATGAAACCTTTGTCAAGCAGCTCATGCAACTGAGTAGATAATTCCTGCCTCTCCGAGGGCGCTAATCGGTATGGAGCTTTTGCCACAGGTGCAGCTCCTGGCACTAAATCAATATGGAATTTGACTTGTCGCTGTGGAGGTAGTCCTGGAAAGTCTCCAAAAAATACCTCGGGTTATTCCCTAACTACCAGTATGTCCTCCACCTTGCGCTCCTTGGCATTTTTATCCACTACATGGGCAAGAAAAGTGATGCATCCGTTCCGCAAACATTTTTGAGCTTTCACCGTGAATCATCAAATGTTCATTGTCGGTTAAGGGGATGCGAATGATTTTCTCATGACATATAAGTTCGGCTCGATTATTGGATAGCCAATCCATCCCAATGACGACACCGAAACTACCTAGTTGAACTGGTAATAAATCTATATTAAACTTTCGTTCACCCAATTCTACCTTACATTTCTTTATTATTTCACCCGACTCTACCAATATCTCGTTCAATAGTTCAATCGAGTACGGAACATCTAATTTACTCGACTCTACCCCAAGTATATCTCTAAACTCCTTAGAATCATTGATAGGGATTGTATCGGTGACCATGTTCGGCTCCTGGCGAGCATCCTTAGCTCCAATACGAATGATCTTCCTCGTGCTTGATTTTTCTTAGGGCAATCTATCTTGAAAAGCCCTTTGTCTCCGCATAAAAACAACCTTGCTATCTAGTATTCTTTCCCTGCACACATCGGTGCGATGTCCAAACCTACCACATTTACCACGCTTGGGGCCTCGGCATTCCCCGTAGTGGTGGAAAGGGCCTTTGGGGCATTTCGGTGCTCCCCCAGTATAAGATTTCTTAACATCAGTGTTTGTGGTAGTGGTAACATATGCCTTGGTTTCTTTGACTTCTCTCGCGGCTTGTTTCTTGCTACTGTTATTATTGCCTCGAGAGCCTTTCTTGAAATGGGAGAATTTTTGTTTATTGGAGTCCGTAGTTTCCTTAGTGTTTTCCTTCTTGCTCATACCACACTTGGGTAACCTTCCCTGACGTACAACCTCCTCAGTAAGGCTTACAACTAGATCAATCGCTTCTCCAATCTCGGTGGGCTTTGAAGAGGTAACCAGACTCAGAATCTCGGGGGTAAGTCCCCAGATTACCTCTCAATTCGCTTAAATTTAGGCTCCACTAAGTATGGCACCTCTTGAGATAAGTCATGAAATCCTCATCTTTAAATTCCAGAATTCCGTCTCCAACTTTTGAATTTCCGATCTTGAGCAATACTTCTTTCTCATCATTTCTTTAAGTCCCTCCCAGGTAAAGCTCCATCCACGAAGAGTCCAGTAACATAAGTGACTCTCTATTCAGCAAGGCACTTGCTCATCCAGATGACTGAATCAGGCTTCTCAGTCCAACGTACAAAGGCTACAACACCTCCAGTACCGTCAAAATTCAGAGGTTTGTAATCTAGAAACTGCTTGTAAGTGCAACCTGAAATCATTGGATACACAATTTAAGCATGAGTAACCAAATAGCACGAATAGAATAAATAAGAGTATCGTGTAGTTTTATGAATAACCATGTATTACCAGTTGGAGGATTTCCTCCGGTTTAACCTCAGGTACCACCGCTATGGTTAGAGCGGTTAGCTTCGTACTGGCCAATTTCCTTAGATGTGCGTTCATTTAGCTCTTCTTGGGTTGTGGGTAGTGCGTTATTGTTTGAACTCCTTCGGCGGGGCGGCATCGTCTTCTGATATTATATGTCGCTCATAATTAGCCGAATTACTTAATAATAAATTCATATTTGTTATTATATTTATTTATTTATGCATTATTATTGTTATTACTTTTATCGAACATGTATTCATCATATAGACATAACTCATCGCATAGATAGTCGCCACATCACAAGATATCAATCATAGCACAACCCCGACAAAATACATCAACAAGAATATCACCACATCATGACACTATGAACCATAACATAAAAGAAATACAATGTAAAATAAAGAACATACACTTTTATACAATGACAACTTGTTACATTTTGTTCGTGAAGATCCAAAAAGGACTTATGAAGATCTAAAAAGGACTTAGGGATACACAACCCTAGTCAATACAAGTTTTTACATTACAAAAGTAAGATTTTCTTCTACATTGCTTCTTCACGTCATCAAGTTGTCTTCAAAAAGCCGGGATCTTCAAAGCTAAGTCTTCATGAGCTAAGTCATCAAAAGTACATTGGATCCCCAAAAGATAATCACGAACATGCTACTGAGATGGAGGGGGTGGTGGAAATGGTGTTCGATGAGGCAAATCGCGATGGTAAGCCACCTCCTCCTCTAGGCCAGAAATGTGCCTAGTAGCATCAATCTGAAACTGCTCTAACTCCTGCACTCGTGCCTCAGATGGGCATGACGAGTGGTGAAATGGGCAGTAAAATGGTGGGGTCGGTGGTTGTGATAGTGGTAGTGGTGGTGGTGGTATGACTCTAGCAGCGGCATGAGCAGTGCGCTGGCACTCTAATTCCCAGATCCTGCGAAAGATCAAGGAGAGCTGAAGATCATGCGAAGTCACTCTAAGACAGTCCCATCGTTCTTGAGAGTCTTTATTTGTAGCTAAAGGCAGAGGGTCCGTTACAGACAGGTGCGGAGAACTAGTTAAGGTGACTTGGGAATATATATATATATATATATATATTTCAAGATTTCTGCGACTTGAACGATTTGTGCTTCGTAATATATACATAAACGTGAACATATTATCGAATATAGTAATACACGTATTTTGTCAACTTATATATTTTATCATTTTTAAATCATTTATACATGAAATAACTCATCACGTTAACCTATGTAGTATTTTCATGCTTGACAAATAAGTTACATACTTAATGTGACTTTTAACGGAATTACCGTTTCAACCGAACAAGTGTACATGCATAGTCTTATTCCCTACTATCATGTCATCACTTTAACATATCACCTTTCATATATTTATAATCACATATTATTTAACAATCCATTTTTGTGTATGTTGAAATATGCGTTTTTTATCGTTTTTGGGCGTCGAAAGGCACGTATGACTAGCCAAACACCAAAGATACTTAATATAAGTTAAAATAACTGATCTAAAACAATGTTAAAAAAATCATTTTAAAATCCGATTTTTACCGTTTTAACGCATAGTCTTGTACAGAACTTTACTATAATCATCCTAAATTGTCACGATTTGATATTTTAACATAACTCGTGTTATTTACCGGATAAAATGGTACTTATACTCATGTTAGTTCAGATTTCATGTAAGTCACATAAATCATGCAATTTCACCCATTTTACTACTTTTTAAGCTA
The DNA here is from genome assembly GCA_947069175.1 of Scalesia atractyloides. Lineage (NCBI taxonomy): Eukaryota > Viridiplantae > Streptophyta > Magnoliopsida > Asterales > Asteraceae > Scalesia > Scalesia atractyloides. The sequence continues at coordinate 67,437,744 of CAMTDV010000023.1, forward strand.
CATGTACAACATGCAAAGCTACCAAAGTTATCACATAACTTAATATCATCATAACATATTATATAACATCATTTTTGTATGTTTATATTCTGATTTCATTCACTTTTATCATACCATAATAAGTTATTCATCTCATGATCATTTAATCATCATGCATGCTTATGTACAAGCATCTAATGCATGCTTTTTATTTTATTTCCATTCAAGACTAAAATGTATCCAATCATACATCTAATCCTTGTTCATATAGTCCAAGACATCTATATCAAATCATCATCCAATCATCTTGACATAAATGCATGTAACATTCTTACATTTATGATCATACAACAAAAACCCACATGCATGCATACATATATACATATACACGACACACACATGTGCACATATACACCACTTTTACATGTTCATCTTTAATCATATAGACTTTTATAAAAATCCCTTTTGATCATGCATGCATTCACTTTTCAATAATCATGTCAATCAAGAATCAACCAAAATCAAAACACATCCTCTAACTCATATATATACACTCATGGCCACACATATATACATATATAATTCCATTTTTATTTGGTTTAAAAACCAATTCAAGTTTGTGAAGAACTCCAAGATTAGGAGAAACCTTCAACTATCATCATCATCACCAAGAATCAAGAGCATGATTTAAAAAGTAAGTTTTATACCTTCAAGATTTTGGTGGGTTTTTGATAAAGTATGATGATATGGAGCTTGTTCTTCTTAGTAATCACCTTGAAATCACTCTTGGATCTTCAAACCAACTTAGAACTACCTTGAAATCAACTTGAATCTTCAAGATGGAGTTTAAAACTTGAATATGGATGCAAGTATGTGTGTGTACGGTTGAGAGAGAGAGAAAGAGTGGAAGATTTGAAATTTTGGCTCTTGAAATTATAATAAAATGGAGTATACATGCAAACATAATGATGCAAGTTCTCCCACTCTTGACACTTGGCAACATGGAAGAAATCAAGAGAAGGTGGGCACCCTCCATGGCCGCCACCTACTCCCACACTCACATTCTTACATATACATATGCATATATATGATATATATAGCTAAAAATAGGTATTTAATTGGCTACCAAGTGTTTTATTTCGCGTTTTACTCCCCTTTTTAAATTATTTTTAACATTATATAAAAATAAACTCGCCATAATATTGTTGAACAATATTTTATTTGCCTAAACTGGCTCCATTATTTGTATTTACATTATACGCGCGGTATTCCGCAGTACACACTTAAATTCGCAAAATAGAGTTTCTAAGCATTTTAATTAATTTTCCTCACGGATATGCTTAAAAATAGCAATTTAATCATAAACGAATATGTTTAGGATTTTAACATTAATCAGGCAGTCACAGACGTTCGTTTCGCATTTTGTTCGTTACGCGATAAGCGTTTATCTTATTATGGCCAACATATTTTTTTTATCAAAGTTTGAATTTATCAGCACATCAAATACCATCAAATAACACCAAATTCAATCAAATATTGCCTTTATTTATTCATAACACGTGCCACACTAGTAAGGTACAGACTCAAAATAGCCAGGTGTCATAGTCTCCCCATGTTTAGGAAATTTCGTCCCCGGAATTTTTACGCTTCAGGTCTTGCTTTCGAACTAGGCGGAAAGAGATTGGGATATTTCTATTACATCTGGTGTTCCCATGTGAACTCGGATCCACGTTTGGAATTCCAGCGAACCTTAACAAACATAATCTGACTTCTCCTAAGCTTCTGAATCTTCCAATCCAGAACTTCTACAGGTTCCTCGATATTTTATCGTCGACTAGAACCTCATCAGCGGGTATGATTAGTGTCTCATCGACATACACTTTTTAAGGTTGGAAACATGAAACACGTCATGTACTCCACTCAATTCCTGTGGTATATTAAGCCTATACGCTCTAATCCAACTCAAGAGAGGATTTCAAAGGACCTATATAATGCGGGCTCAGCTTTCCCCCTTTCCCTAATCTAAAAACACCTTTCCAAGGTGATACCTTCAACAGAACACGATCACCGACCTGAAACTGCTACGGTATCCTTTGGTTGTCTTCATAACTCTTTTGTCAATCGACGGCAACTTTCAACCTTCTGAAAATCTGGGCAACCTTATCAGTGGTTTTCTGGATAAGCTTGGCTCCAGTTAGTTGCCTTTCGCTAACTTAGCCCAACAAAGGGGTGATCGACACTTCCTTCCATATAAAGCTTCAAACGGAGCGGTTTTGATACTCATGTGATAACTATTCTTGTAAGAAAACTCAGCTAATGGTAGAAGAGTATCCCAACTTCCCTCGAAATCTATCGCACACGCTCTCAACATATCGTCCAAAGTTTGAATGGTTCTTTCACTCTAACAATTAGTTTGAGTATGATACGCAGTATCATGTCCAACCGGGAACCCAGCGGCTCCTGAAGAGATCGCCAAAATCTTGAGTCAAATCGTCCATCTCTATCATTGATAATTGACACAGGTACTCCATGAGGAGCTACAATCTCGTTGAGGTACAACTGCGATATCTTCTCCGTTTTGTCTGTTTCCTTAATGGGTAAGAAATGAGCATACTTTGTCAATCGATCCACAATTACCCAGATGGTGTGTTGGTGCACAATTTCTATTGCCTACATCTAGGATATGTCAGTTGTAACATATAGGGCTTATATTTGTCAAAAGTTAAGTTTGATAGGTTTGTTAGATGGCTCATACGAGTAGCATATGTGGCTCGTATGAGTGACACTTTGTCACTCATACGGAGCACCACTCGTATGAGTCAGCACCCCACTCCTTATGCGAGCCATGTTGGCCTATATATAGTGGAGCTTGGGTGTTGTGTCAAAAGAGCGGTTAATGTGTGACTGAGGTGAAGCCCTGTCCGTCTGTTTACGTGTTTGTAACTTTCAACGTTTATTAATAGAAGAAGTAACGTATACTCTATTGTTCGTTTGTCAAACTCTCTAACAATGAATTTCGCCTCTGTTAGTTGAGTCAAGTTGGTCTGACGCTAACGGAGGAGAGCTGATCCCCTTCCACAAGTGGTATCAGAGCCTTGTGGCCTGACTTGCGGACAACAAGAAGTTTCAGTGTATGAAAATCAAGATTCTACCATTGAAGATTTCTATATCTACTCTTTCTTCATACATATTTCTGATCTAGAGAATTTCATGGATGAATTCGACTAGGATTTTAGTATACCATGTTAAAATCAACACTAACAAACCCCTAAAACTTAAAGATTTAAAATCAAACAAAATCATGACGAAAATTGCAGAAAACATCCATTTGATGACGTGAGCTACTCGTACGAGAAGAAGGACAACTCGTACGGATAGCCATTCGTACAAATAGCTACTCATATGACCTGTCACTCGCAAGAAAACATTTTTTCCTAAACATTTTAAATTTCTAAGACAATCACTCGTACGAGTAGTGATTCGCACGAAGAATCACTCACACAAAACTGTTTTTGTCTCCTCGCACGAGGCACCTAACTCGCACGAGTATTAGTTCACTCGCACGAGAGACATGGTAAAGAGTTTCTTAACTATCGTGTTCTTGTCAAAATTACATCTAATCAGTGTTGTTAAACGTTTTTTTTTCTGAAAAATTGCAGATATAATGGAAGAAGAATTTTTTAACGCGTTTGCTGCTTCAGCTGTTACTACTACCACAACATAAAATATGAATCTCGAAAATGAAATGGGAACAATGACGAAGCCTCGAAAGCTTATGAATCTAGAAGATTACGATAGCTGGAACAAAAGGTTCATGAACTGGGTTCAAGCTAACCACTTCACTTGCTGGATTGCGATTGAGTCTAAATATCAGGCTCCTGTTGGATAAACTGGTCTTGGGAAAACGCTAGCACAACTCTCAGAGCTCGAAAGAGAAAAAATCATTAATGAAAAGAAGATGATGAATATTTTGCAGCAAGCCATAAAAGAAGATATATTGGCATTATTACAGCACGATGACGATGTTCAATCTTTATGGAATGCCTTACGTTTAAAATTCCAAGGAAGTTCACAACTGCGAAAGGGAAAGAGTCTGCTACTGAGTAAAGAATTCGATATTTTTACACTTATCAAGGGTGAGGAGTGAAACAGTTCATAGAAAGGTACTGTCACCTGGTTGTACAGATGAAGCGTATGGGAATTCTAAAAAAACAAAGAATTGGTTGATAAACTTGCAGATTCTCTACCTGAAGGAGAATGGTCCACTTATTTGACTATTCTAAAGAATGACACCGAGTATAGTAATTTCTCATTGCCTAGATTAATCAAAAGATTAAAAGGGCATGAGTTAGAAATGCAAAAGATGCCAAAAGGCAAAGGCACACAGATACAACAGGATGTTAATCTATATTACAAGGGTAGTCCTGTCGCAAATATACAGTGTCCCAAGATTCAAACTGCCTTCAGTTCAAACAACACACCAAGTCCACCTCAAGCCAAACAAGTGGATTTCAATCTTTTGCTTCCATCAATCCAAATACGCCTCAAGGGCCACAATTATCCCAAAACTCAAGCAATTCACAGAATAGCCAGCACAATCAATGTAAGCCCAATCAACAAATCCTACAATGCAATATCACAGTAAATCTCTAGAATGCCCAAGACTTTGACCAAAATGCCGCAAATCAACACATGGACCTACTTGACTCAGTACTGAAATCGTACGAAAGTTTGGTAGCTGGAAGAATTGGGAATCCAGAGATGACAAAAGAAGATTACGATCAAATTTATCTGATTGAAATAGAATTGATCGATATCAAGTGGTGTATGGCTTCCATTGTCCAAAGAGCTCAACACTTTATGGAAATTACTGAAAGAGATAATTTGGGAGGACTTGACGGCAAACTGGGCTTTGATAAGTCCACGGTTATGTGCATCAAATATCGTGAGAAGGGGCATTTCAAAAGAGAATGTCTAAATCGAGAGGTCAAGGGCAATCAGAACCCTTTTGCTGATGATTACTACAAAAAGGCCCTATATCATCCACCTCAATCTCAAACTAGAATGGTGCAGATTGAAGACGATCCGTCAAACTTAAAAGATAAAGCACTCGTTGTCACTCAAGAAGACGAAGGTTTTAATTGGAATAAGTGCATTACAAAGAGTGGAAGTCTGGCATTGGTAGCTGAAATTATTGAAGAACCTAAACATAATAAAAAATATGCAGAGGAATCCTTAGATGAGGCACCCGAAGAATTTTATGGAACTTCATCTAAGGAAGAAGAACTTCTAAACAATGCTTTTAAACATCTTTTGCCTACTGATATTCTTAAAACTTTTGCAGGATATTTCAATTCAAGCCATCAACTAACATGTGTGGAAGAACCAAAATCAGAAGTTGTCGAATTGATTGATTTAACCAAGGAGATGACCATCAAAACTCTGACTGATATTGCTGACAGAGCTTTAATCGCAAATTTGAACACGGTAGTTATTGAGCAAGCCCAGGTAGAAAGTGTTGAATTGATAAATGAGTCGGTAAGTGAAACTGTGAAAAAGAATGAAGATATTTATAGTGTCGAATTAGAAACTCCTTGCATAAAATGAAAATTGGCATGCAAAGAGTGTGTTGAAGAAGACGAGAAATATAAAGAACTCCAAACATATGCAGATCATTTGTCATATGGTTATATCACAACAAAAGAAGCATATGAAAAATTAAGCAAAACAATTCGACAATATGAGAGAGCAATCAAAGAAGATGACAATACACTTTCTATGCTCAAAGCAACCGTTATGGACAAGAAAATGGCCATAAACATGCATATAAATATGATTGTTAAGCTGAAAAGTGAACTGGAGAAAATGAAAATTGAAACTGAATGGGTTAACAAATTGTTAATCACTTACTCTACCATTTCATATGTTATTGATCAAATTCTTCTAAAAATCAAGGTTAAAAAGGGAAAGAAATTATTATTAACTAAGGTAAAGGTTACAATCGTGTTCCACCACCCATGTGGATTGGCTAGGCAAAGAAAAAGCCAGATGGGTTGGAAAAGGTGCTAAACCTAAATTTGTTTACTAAAATGGGTAATGAGCTGCCTAAAAACATGTTCTCGAAAATAAGTCTGACAGCACAGTTTATAAAAGTGCAGAGTCAAGCAATGAGAAGTCTGAGTCAAGTTCACATTCTGGAAGTGAGAAAAGTTTTCATGAAAACTTCATTTCAGCATCAGAGAAAGGTTTAAATAATGATCCTAATGTAGTCGTCTACAAAATTAAAGGGATCAGTTAAACTATACTCTGATGAGGAATTTCCAATCCATAATGTAAACTTAGACTGTGTTGACAAGTTCTTCAAGCTGGTTGAAGTCAACACCTCTGATGTTGATAAGCAAGATGCCACTTTTTACTCAAAACCAAAAAGGTTTCACAGAAACATATATCCGAGTGGCAGTGGTAGAAACTATTCTGAGTACCAAAGGGCTGGGATAGGGTATGAAAAGAAGAGAAACAACAAATTCCTAAAGCAAAATGTTACAAAGAAAATTGACTTTGTTTATGTAACTAACACTTTTAATGAAAAGGAAGTCATTTGTAAACAATCAACAAAGAATTTGAGCAAGAAAGAAAACTTCGTGAGCAAGTTTCGAAAGCCTCTGTTGGAAACGACAGTAGGACATGTTACAAATGTAACAAAGTTGGGCACATTGCACTTCAATATAAACCAAACAAAACGAAACCTGCTCATGAAGTTAGAAAATGCATATAAGATGCTAGATAGAAAGGTCCAGAGTTTATGCCAAAACATATTTTGAAACGAAATGCTGAGCAACTTAAATGTGAAACCAATCATTGAATTTTTCAAATTTTGAAGTTGGTGAATCATAAAAGAAAATTGAACAAAAGAATCTTAAGTTCTACTCAAAGAAAGCTTTCTCAAATGCACAAACCTGGGTTGTTAAGTACAAATCATCTTTCGTTGCTGTGACCACCACCGCTGTTCCAACTAAACCTAAAACTGAAAAAGGGATCAAGGTTTGAACAATTGGTGTAGGTGAAGAAAGAGGTTAAGAAAATTGCTGAGCCAATGTGTGATATCCCAAACCCACCCAAGAACAAAATGGCTTGGGTTTTTCTATTTAAGTAATTTCTTATTCACATGTGTGGGCTCCGATGTCATATTCAAAGTGATTAGAGGGACTCTCGACACTGATAGAGTCTTCTTATGTACGATGTGAAGTTTATCAGAGGATTGTGGGTTTGCAGTACTAAGGAGCATGATGTGGGTGAGGTTTCACTTAATGAGTGGTGTCATTGCAATTGACTATTTCACTGAGTTGAGAACAACTATCTAAGCATTCGCAAATTTATGTCAAGAATTCACTACCCACTTCAACGAAAAAGACTGCCTAACTCTTAAACGGATTTCAAAATTCCGGGGAGTGGATCCTATGCATTCTCCAAGGAAACTGATCATCATCTCTTAGCATTGAGCCGCGTCACTACTTCAAAGAAATTTCCCAATGCTTTATCAAAGTACAAGGAAGATTCAATTCTATGCATCGAAAATATGGGCACATTCACCTAAAAGATGAATATTTGGTCTAACGACTTAGTGGAGGGTTAATCTCAAGAATTTTCACTGACAGATGATTGTCTTAGATCATAAGGGAAGCCCACAGAAATCACACCGAGAAAGTTGCTTAATCCATAAAGCTTCCAAGGAAAGGTTCATTATGGATCTCTATTGGCACATAAAGTGAAAAGACTATTGGAGATATATACTGCCTTAGTGAAGATGAATCTCAAGATTTTCTTGATACAGTTTTGGTATGTCCTTTATCAAAAAAACAAATAATTACACGAAAGTTAATATAACCAATTTTTTTTTCCCTTTTTATACCACTACATAGATTCCTTGCTTTCTTAATTACAGTTAATTGTACGGTCTTTGTTCAATGTCTGTATAGGTTTGGTCGTGTCGAATAGATCGAGATATCCTTCTATCTTGATCTAGTATGACATCTTAGCTTGTCTGTGTTAATTAGTTGCATGTGTGCATAATGATAAGTCTTGTAAATGTCATGTCATGTCTACACACGTTCTCTAATAATAAGGATTCTGTGCGAATCAGAGATTTCATATGAATCAAGTAGTATTTCGTACGAATCAAGCATTTCGTACGAAACAGTGACTTGTACCAAATTCTAGAGTTGTGTCTCATGTGAAATAGAGGTGTTCCATATATCTGGATTCGTGTTTCGTACGAACTCTAGACGGACACTATATAAGCAGACATGCACTTCTCAGTCAGGGTGGACTTGCGTGTGAGAGTTAGCTAGCTAGTTGGTCTAAGTGAGCCTCTCAGTATTCTCTCTAAAGACTAAGACACAAGAACACAACAAGTTTGTTTGAGTCATACGAGCATTGTGTGTATATGTTTGTACTTGTTCTCAATCATTAATCTAGATAGTGAATCTTTGGTTTACCCGTGTTCTTTATTTTGCTTTGGTTGCATGCACACTTGGATTCCGCACTTGTGTGTATGTCATTTTAACAAGGAACTGGTTTAACACCATCCGAAGGTGGACCTACAAATGGTATCACAGCTTTAGCTCTTTCCTTGTTCAAAACCGGGCTTAGTTGTGTCTAAGCTAGTTTGAAGATTTCTGAAGTGTTCTTGAGCCTCCAGCAGAAAACTTAAAGTTTTGGATAGATAACTAACTTAAAACTTGGTTAAAATTTATTGCATGCAGAAAATTTTGTGGTAAAATTTTTCTGAAGAACACCCTTGAAGAAGAAATCTGCAAAAATGTGAATCTGATTAGTTTGGTAGGGTTGACATTTTCTGACTTGGATCTGGACTTGGACTGTGTACTGTTAAATCTGTGTTTTAACTAAAAGTGGGTAAGACAACAGGTATTTTCGAAAAAGCAGGTCTACACAAGAAAGGAAATTTCTAACCAAACCATTTTTGAAAAGATTCCTCTGAAAAACACTGAACCAAATAGTTTGTGCGACTAAAAAAATTTATGCGAATCATCTTGACCCGCACGAAACAAGCGTCTCGCACGAAACATCCTTGTTTCGCATGAGACAGCTGTTGTTTTTTTTTTCGTGTTTTTCAAGGCTTTGTGATTTTACGAATTTATCATATTTTCAGATCTGTGAATTTTTAAAAGGTAATTACAATTGTGAAACTTTAAAACCTTTAAATTTTAATAAAATAAGAAAATATAATGTGTTCTAACCCGTGGGATTGGAGTTGTTCAAACTCAAATCAGGAGTCTTCGCAAAACATCATGGGTAAAATCTTTGATGCCTCAACATACAGCAATGATCTCTACAAATCAATGGGCATGTGTTGCGAATCAGAATCAAAGCATCCAACCTCTGTTAATGAGCGAAAGTGAAATAGGGAGTAATAACCGACCGCCAAAGTTAAATCACATGAACGATTATCCTTCATGGAAAAGCCTTTTTCATACGCATGTTCTCGGTCAAAACACGGAATTGTGGACGTGTTTCACTACCCCTACAATGAAGCACTTGAAGAAGCTGGATCAAATCCAACCACTTTGACCAATCTTGTCGAAAGTGACAAGAAAGCTTACGATATAGAGAAAAAGGCATTTTCTATCCTCACACAAGCTCTGCATAAAGACATTTATCATCAGTTTGTGTATTGTACTACAACGAAAAATTTGTGGGACACTTTGGAAGCAAGAGGTGAAGGTAACGCTGCTACTAGGAAGATTCGGCATGATCTGCTCAAGAAAGAGTTTGAAGGTTTCATGTTCATGGAGAACGAAACCTTGAATGGTATCACCACTATGTTTTATCATCTTCTCAGCGAAATGTACTCGTATAAGGTGTTAGCAGCACCACAAGAAATTGTGATGCGATTTGTTGATGCTTTACCACCAATTTATTGATCTTTTAAAACATACAGGTGTTTTGGACTCAATTAGTATTTATGAATTTGTGTAGAAACTGGAGAACAAGAATGAAGAAGAACTCCAGAAGGCACAACGATTCTCTGCTCCACAAAACCCTGAAATGTATTTTAGAGGTATAAATGCAGGTACAAGCTCAAGCCACCAACCGAAGCTGCAAACCACGTTTGTGTCAAACGTGAACCCTTTTCTACCCCAACCAGTTCAATCAAGTCAGTCTACAGGTTCGAGTAATCAAGCCTATGGACATAATTTTGATCCAAAAGCCTTCCTTCCACAGCAAAGGGATTTAGCGCATAAAGCTCCATAGCAAGCTCCTCAACAAGCTTTCTATGGAAGCAACAGTCAATCTGCAAATCCCAACACTGTCAAACTTGACACGTCAAATCTCTCCAAAATCAACGTATAAGTTGCACAGGAACATGCGAAACTTCTAAATACCATGGTCAGTGCGTATTGTGGTTTAGTTGCAGGTCAAATAGGGAACATCAATTTGACAAACAAAGACTATGAACAAATTGACCTAGATGAAATGGAGCTGATGGACATCAAATGGGCATTTGCAAGTGCTATGAGAAGAGCGAAGGATTATATGAGAAAAACGGGTAGAACCAGTTTGCAAAGCAAGAAGGATAGAAAATACGGCTTTGACAAAACCGCCGTCACTTGCTTCAACTGCGGAGAAAGAGGTCACTTTAAGCGGAAATGCACAAGACCCAGCAAGGAAGGAAATCACAACCCCTTTTGAAATCAGTCTCGACCATCCAACTTAGCACCGTAAAACAACGAAAGTAGAATAGTAGCTATTGGCAACTCTAACAATACCAATCAATCAGGACCTTCAAACACGCACAGAGTTTTGGTAGTTCAGTCTGATGAAGGATGCGATTGGTCAGTACAGTTGGGAACTGAGAACAACGGAAGAACTGCATGCTACGCGAAGATCGGCAATCAAATCGAGCATGATCACAGCATCAACACTCCGAATAACGATGATACATCTGGGGATGCTGGTAGTTCTGATGAAGAATGTTCAAGTTCATATGGTTATGGATCTGATTTTGATGTGAAGAAAGGAAGTGATGCTGAGGTTGAAGAATTGCTGATGAAGCTGAGATGTTGAAATCTGAAAAGGTAGGCATGACGAGGAATGCAGAAACTGCGAAAAAGAGACAGAGACGCTCTCTACAGATGGTGCAGCTTTTCCTCATCACACTGCCTTTATGGCAAATATTGAAGGTTCTTCAAAATAGGTAAATTCTGACCCTCCTACTATTTGCAATGACTATGTTGAGTTGAAAATAAAGTATGAAACCATCAACAGTCATAATCAAAATGCAAAGAGGCGAACTTGGCACTAACTAGAAATGAAAAAGAATTCAAATCTGTAATAGACACCCTTAAGAAAAGTGTTTCTGAATTGACAAAGACAGTTTTGAATAAACAGAGAGGAATTAATAACTACATTAATCTCCTAGAAGAAACAAAGAAAGAGTTAGCCATCGCCAAATGCGAATATGATTCGATCAAACGCAAATTGGAAAGTTATTCTAACTCCCAATATGTGCTTGATCATATTATTGAAGTTCAAAACTAAAGGGAGATGCTCAATGCATAGGGTATAAGTCGTGTCCACCCCCAATGAAACACAACTATACCAAAATGCATAATGAAGAGGAGATGCCTTGTTTTGAACCCTCTGTACCTTTGAATCCTGAGGAATTCGCAGCAGGGTTAGGGTTCAAACTAGGCAATTCATCTCAAGAACCAAGCAAGCCAGAAAGTTCATCATCTGAGGAAGAAGAGAATGGTACATCAGATGATGAATCAAGAAATGATGATCAAGATCAGCCTCTTGATGGAAGGAAAAGAGTAGAATTGTCTGCTACTCCTAGTACTCAATCTGTTGCGAATTAAGAGACTGTTCCTAAGAAATCTGTGAAGACAAGTGTGTCTACACAAGAAGTAGATAATGTGTTATATACTTTGGTTGGAGATAAGAAAATATATCAAACAAAGATTTTCCAATAAAAAAACGTAAACCCAATCTCTATAGATCAGGTGTTTGAAAAGTCAAAAACCAAACCTTTAGAGAAGAAAAAGCCCACCAAATCACGACCATTATCAGCTTCAAAAGAAAAACAATGGAAGCGAGTTGAAAAGTCTATAGTTTCTCAACCAAAGGTTGAATCAAAAGGCACTCACCACCAGAAAAAGGCCAAACCTGTTAAATTTGTGAGTTCTAAAGGTACCGATAAAGTCGAAACTTTTCAAGGAAAATCTAATGTTGATTTTGTAAAGAAAGTTAAGATTTTGAAAAGAAATAGTCAAAACAATTACACCCAACACACTGATGGATGTAATGAAAATGAACCCACTACCTCAGGATCCACAAGTTCAACTTCAGGACGAGAAACACGATCTCCTAGTTTTATTGAAAGGAGAACATGTTTCAAATGTGGAGAATTTGGCCCCATTATAAAGGATTGTCAAAATCTAGCCAAGTCAAGATGTATAGAGAAATCCCCTCATGAACCAACTTGCAAACGCAAATCTGTTTCTCCGAATCAAGATAAACGAATCATTAGGGATCAAAAAGAGAAACAAAAACATAAACAAGAAAAAGCAGTTGAGAAATCTTTAAAATCGGTTTCTTCGAAAAAGGATCAAAGATCTTCAAAGTTAATAAAACAAGACACTATTAAAACTAAAATAATAGTAAATATGGTAATAAACAAGGATCTTGGAAACAGAATACCAGAAATGGTTCAAAAGAAGTTTCTCAGTTTGTTAATCATCAAGAAATTGAGACAACATTTCTCGATGATAAGGGACGACCCAGGACCACTAAGGCATGGGTCCCCATCCCAAACTAATCTTGTTTGTGCAATGTGCAGGGTGTTCTAGGAGGAACTGTAAACAGTCAGTGGATTGTGGACAGTGGAGCATCAAGGGACATATGACGGGCGACTTGCGGCTCCTATATGATGTGAAAAGCATAAAGGGTGGTTATGTTGCTTTTGCTGGTGACAAAGGTGGATACATCACCAGAGAAGGAATGGTCTCCAATGGTGTTGTGAGCTTTGACAAGATCAGTTATGTGCGGCAAATTGATCACAATCTTCTTAGCGTTTCTCAAATCTGCAACAAGAAGTTCACGGTACTTTTGATGATGCTGGATGTTATGTGCTGAAGCCTGGATTCAAGAACCCCAAGGAATGGATTCTCCTGTCGGCTCCAAGAATTAATGATTTGTATATTCTTGATATGAGCCAAGCTATTACAACATCTGCACAAGTCACATGTCTTGTCTCTAAAGTCACCGAGAAGGAATCAATCTCTTAGCATAGATGTATGGGACACATTCACCTGAGGAAAATGAACTATTTGGTGAAGAACAATATAGTGAATGGTGTACCAGTGAAGAATTTTCATCTTCAAGACGTTTGTGTATCATGCCAGAAAAGGGAAGCAAGCAAGAAAGTCCCATCCCGTGAAGAAGATCAACACTATAAATATGCCACTGGAACGTCTTCATATGGACCTCTTTGGACCTATGAAACACAAGACAACCTTTGGTGATTCTTATTGTCTGGTAGTTACTGATGACTATTCCAGATTTTCATGGGTAAACATGTTGGCACACAAGAGTGAAGTTCCTACTATCCTCAAGAATCTCCTGACTCTGTTAGAAAATTTGTATAATCTGAAAGTAAGGAGAATCAGAAGCGACAATGGCATGGAATTTAAGAATCAAGTTATGGATGAGTATTGTTCCTCAAAGGGTATTCTACATGAGTACAGTTCTCGATACACTCCACAACAAAATGGTGTCGCTGGGAGGAAGAATAGAACTCTTATTGAAACGGCAAGAACCATGTTAGTAGAATCAGAACTTCCTGTTCAATTTTGGGGAGAAGCTGTTGCTACTGCGTGCTACACGATGAATAGAGTTTTGACGGTGAAGAGACATGGGAAGACATCCTTTGAGCTATTACATAAAAGGAAAACGGATATTTCTTTCTTAGAACCTTTTGGAGCTCCATGCACTATGATTGACCCACATGGAAAGTTTGGTCCCAAGGCTATCGAAGGTTTCTTTTTTGGATATGCTACTCCTAATTTCCGGGTGTGGAATTTGTCTTCAAAGAAGATTGAAGAATGGGGTGAAGTTAAGGTTCAAAGATATACAAAAGCAGTTAGAGCTCCGGTGCGTCCTTGGATGTTTGACTACGATGGGCTGTTGACTCCTTTAATCTGCCAACTTTTGATGGTGCAACAGTTGCTACTCAGATGTTATTGGAAAGTGATACTGCAATAGACTCGTCATTAGTTCGACCAATTATTGTTAACCCTCAAGTGTTGACTTCGGTTAACAATCTTGTTCAAAATGAGGAATTCGAAGACACTGCGGATTATAATGTTCCATCAGAAGACGATGAGTTTCATGATGCAAATGAAGCTCCCTCTAGTGTGGTTCCTGGATTTTCGGATGGTACGTCAAATATTCAACCTCAAAGAACGACTAAAGGACATCCATCTACAACGCCATCAAGTCCAGCTCTCGATTTGAGTGTTGATATGAATATCAACAATCTGGGTATAAACTCTCGGGTTCCTGATGTGCCAGAAACTCGAATTCATAATATCCATCCTCAGCAGAATATTATTGGAGATGTCCAGAGTGGTGTGCAGACTCGTAACCAGCTTCAGAACAACCAAAATGCTGGTTTGTATTAGGAAATCAGGGAATCTGGTGGTATGAATGATTGGTCTTTTGCCTGCTATGTGTGCCAAGTAGAACCAAAATCTTGGAAGGAGGCAATGAAAGAAGACTCTTGGGTTGAAGCCATGCAGGAAGAACTTTAGCAGTTTCAGAAGTTAGGCGTCTGGAAATTGGTTGACAGACTAGACGGCTACAAGAAGATTGGTACATGATGGGTGTACAAGTGCAAGAAGGATGACCGAGGTGTTGTTGTGAGAAACAAAGCGCGATTGGTTGTTCAATGTTTTAATCAGGCCGAAAGTATCAATTACAATGAAGTTTATGCACCGGTTGCAAAGACTTGAGGCCATAAGAATCTTTTTGGCTTATGCGTCCTTCAAGAAGTTCATCGTTTATCAGATGGATGTGAAGAGTGCATTTCTTCATGGTGTGGTAGAAGAGGAAGTATATGTTGAGCAACCACCAGGATTTGAAGATCCTCTCCATCCTGACAAGGTTTAGCTTCTCAACAAGGCGTTATATGGTCTTCATCAAGCTCCGAGGGCATGGTATGAAACGTTGTCCACCTATCTGTTGAAGAATGGTTTTCGACGAGGCCTGATCGACTATACTCTCTTCATCAAGGAACAGGACGAGGATTTGCTACTAGTACAGGTTTATGTTGATGATATTATATTTGGTCTACTAACACTCGAATGTGCAAAGAATTCGAACAGGTTATGCAGGAGAAGTTTGAGATGAGCGCAATGGGAAAGATGACTTTCTTTTTGGGTTTGCAGGTTCAGCAATCAAAGGAGGGGATTTTTATTCATCGAACCAAGTACGTCGGAGATATTCTAAAGCGATTTCAGATGGATGACTCAAAGCCTTTGGGAACTCCAGTAGCTCAAAATCATGGGATTACTCCAGACAGAATGGGTGAACATGTAGAACCATCTCACTATCGTGCTATGATCGGATCTCTATGTATCTTACTGCTTCAAGACCCGATATAGTGTACCCAACATGCCTTCTGGCACGCTATCAGTCTAGTCCAAAAGTTTCTCACTTGATGGCTGTGAAAATGATCTTTCGTTATCTAAAGGGTCGTCCTGACACTCGTCTATGGTACCCTAAGGATGATAACTTTGATTTAATAGCATTCAATGATTCTTACCATGGCGGATGCAAAATCGATGCAAAGTCAACAACAGCAGGATGTCAGTTCTTGGGAAATCGCCTAGTCACATGGCAATGCAAAAAGCAGACATGTGTAGCTACATCTACATGTGAGGCTGAGTATATTTCAGCTTCTAGTTGCTGCTCTCAAGTTCTATGAATTCAACAGCAAATGCGCGACTACGGTTTTGAATTTCTTACTACTCCTATTTTTATTGATAATGAAGCTGCTTTACAGATCACTCGGAATCCTATACAGCATTCAAAAACAAAACACATTGAGATTAAGTATCATTTTATACGAGATTGTTATGAAAAGAGACTTATCGATGTTGTGCAAATCCATACTGATCACCAACGTGCAGATCTTTTTACCAAAGCCTTTGATAAATCACGTTTGATTATCTACTTTTGGTCAATGGCATCAAGGTGAAACCCGAGTAAGTCAACCATGCCTAACTATTTTTGTATATACTTTTCTAAAAATCTAAAACTACAAAAAGATTTTCATTTTTATATTTTAGGGGGAGTAAATTTCAAGAAAATACAAAAAAATATGTCTGTTATTTACCTTCTTAGTTTAAGGGGGAGAAAAATTCAGAAAACATACAAAAACATTAAAAAATAAAAAAATGAGTTTCTTGGATAAGTTGAAAATGATGAAATTAACCGGTAAATCTGTCAGATATGGTTAAAAGCATAGAAAGAAGATTGATAAGTAGCTTTACTTATGATGTATCGGTAGGCTCACAATCAGACTAAAATGTGCAGGTTGATATAAACTTAACAGACAAAACGCCAGGTGGGAACCATTCATTGGCATATGGTTTTGGTACCGAAATTTCGTTTGATAGAGTGATGAGGATTTTAGATATACGGTCTTTATGCTGGCTTATCATATGCGTATCATGGTTAAATCTTTTGCGGAAAAATAAAGGTGGCGGAAGTCTAGAACTTCCATGATATCATACATACGTGTACATACCGCATTCGACCATCAAATGAGTGATAAAAATATCACATCCCCAAAATAAGTGATAAAATATCACAGCTTTATGCGGGAGCTAAGTTCGTCTCTTTGTCGGTACAATGGTACTAACCTGTTCACGGACTTAGTCATGTGCCTTACATGCATATGAAAATCAAGTTCCTCCTCAATAAGTGATTAAATCATAAAGGGCTTGTTTTCAATCAAAATAAGTGAGTATCTCACATCATATATATACGTCAAAACAGATGATAAAGCAGTATACTCACCGGTAAGATTTTCTCTCGGGCATATCTTGATACGGGAATATGTCGTGATGTGGTTGAACACTTGCTAGTAAGTATAATCCATACCTTAATCATATCTCCTAATCATGATTACATCTGATAAGTCTGAGCTTACATGGATAACAATACAGATAATCATAGTTAATTACTTATCTGTTTAATTCTGAAAACCAAATACCGTTTTTGACAAAGATTAAATTGCTGGTATGATTCCTTTACCTTGAAAATCGAAAAAAATTGAAAAAACATTGTAGTTTATCTGCATATTTAGCTTTTAAGTCTAGTTTACTTAGTTGCTTATGGAGTTACTTTTTGGAAGTTAGCCAAAGTTGATACTCGAGAGTTTCTACCAAGATACGCCAGAAAACCATTAGTTTGATATTGCAACTTCATAAAAGTAATATCTTGCAACAAGTAATCCATCAAAGAAGACCAAAATCTGAAATTCGTTTGAGTGTGTGTGTCTCATACGAATGAACCTAGTCATTTAATTTGACTTGGTAACTTGTTTTTCTCAAATCTGCTGCTAGAATTCATAGGAGTGTGTGTATCTCGTTCAGGGAATACAATCATACGAAGAATTTATGATAAGTCTCTCGTGTGTATTCCATGAGAAAGTTGTGTTCTAATTATATTTGTTTGTTGCGTACAGATTGATACAAAAAGAACATGAACAAAGACCAGCAACAAAGAAGTCAGGCAAGTCAGAAGAGGAAACAAGAAAGATTTGAAGTTTCTTATCTAATGCTCTAATCATTGGATAGCAGATCTATCAATGAATAGCAGATCTTCAGGGGGAGTTTGTTGATACTCCAAACCATTCTATGTGAAGACCAAAGTCTGAAGACCAAAGACCGAAGACGAAGACCAAGCAACATCCAAGGGGGAGTTTGTTGATACAGTTTTGTGTCTGTCGGTTGTTCTTAATTACAGTTGTAATTGTACGGTCTTTGTTCAGTGTCTGTATAGGTTTGGTCATGTTGAATAGATCGAGATATCCTTCTATCTTGATCTAGTATGACATCTTAGCTTGTCTGTGTTAATCAGTTGCATGTGTGCATACTTATAAGTCTTGTAAACGTCATGTCATGTCTACACACGTTCTCCAAGAATAAGGATTCTGTGTGAATCAGAGATTTCGTACGAAACACAGGTTTCGTACCAATCAAGTAGTATTTCATACGAATCAAGCATTTCGTACGAAACAGTGATTCGTACAAAATTCTGGAGTTGTGTCTCGTGTGAAATAATGTGTTCCATATGTCTAGATTCGTGTTTCGTACGAACTCTAGACTAACACTATATAAGCAGACATGCACTTCTCAGTCAGGGTGGACTTGCGCGTGAGTGTTAGCTAGCTAGTTGGTCTAAGTGAGCCTCTCAGTATTCTCTCTGAAGACGAAGACACAAGAACACGCAAGTTTGTTTGAGTCATACGAGCATTGTGTGTATATGTTTGTACTTGTTCTCAATCATTAATCAAGATAGTGAATCTTTGGTTAACCCGTGTTTTTTACTTTGCTATGCTTGCATGCACACTTGGATTCCGGACTTGTGTGTATGTCATTTGTACAAGGAACTAGTTTAACACCATCTGCAGGTGGACATACAATTCTAGTGGGTTCTCTTTCAAGAGTGTAAGGATGAAAATTTGAAAATCTTATGATTCTCTTTTAGAAAGCTGGAAAACCTATATCACTTACCAATCAAGAGAATCTGAAGCGGTAATGTTACTGAGTTTAAGAATAGGAAAATGCTCAAATTCTTCAATGCTAAGGGTATTCTTCACGAATTCAGCGCCCCCTATCTCCTCAATAAAATGGAGTAGCTGAACGTAAGAATCACACACTGATTGAAACGGAAAGAACAATGCTGGCTGATTCAAAACAACCTATTTGTTTCTAGAGCGAAGCCGTCGCTTCTACGTGTTACACCCTTAATCGTGTATTGACTGTGAAGTCTCACAACAAGACATGTTTTGAAATACTGATCCAATGTAAGCCGAATCTAGCATATTTGGAACCATTTAGATCGCCTTGTACTGTTATTGGCCCGGACGGTAAAATTGAGGCCAGATCCTTTGAAAGATTTTTTATGGAATATGATACTCCGCAAAAGGGAGTCTTCTTGCCGAGCCTAAACAAGGTTATTGTAGCCCAACATGTTGATTGGCAGCGATATATAACGCCTACGCAGAAACCTGGTGATCCTTAGCAATTCAATTATGACGGGATGTTGAACTCGTTCGACCTACCAGAAGTACCTCGTGAGGAAGAACTTGTCATGCTATATCAACAGCATCAAATCTCCAATCATGAACAAGTTTCAAGACAGTTGGTGATTTCCCCATCACAACCTGTCACAAACTCTTCTGAAGTAGATCCGAGCAACACTCAACAAGAACTAGTAGATGAACCAAACTTAAAAGCTGTAGAACCATCTTTCCATCAGCTAGTTGATGCTGAATCTAATTGAGAACCTACTTTTGACAATTGTGGAACCAATTCTAATGAAGGATCAGAACAAATTCAAAGTTTTCTGAACAATCAAGCTGCGTAAACCAGAAATATAAATGAAGCTACATCATCAGAACAGGTTGCTGATGAAGTTGTCACAAATCTGCAAAGTAAAGTAGATGTTCTAAGCGAAGTGATACCAAAAACACTCTCTCTTACCATCCGTCAGAAAACATTATTGACGACTTACAAACTGGAGTGAAAACACGAAATCAAATTATAAGGATCTTAGTTGCTTTAATACAAAAGTTGCTCCACTTCAAACCAGATTTTCTCATAGTTTTTTTGTTTCTCAGGTGGAACCGGGATCCTAGAAAGACGCTATTAAGGAAGAAAACTGGGTGGATGCAATGCAAAATGAATTGTTGCAATTCCAGAAACTTGGAGTCTAGAAGCTTGTTGATCTCCTTGACAATCACAAAACGATTAATACTTGATGGGTCTTCAAGTGAAAAAGAGATGATCGAGGTATCGTGGTACACAACAAAGCTCGGCTCGTAGTACAAGGCTTCCATCAGCAAGAAGGGATAGACTACAACGAGGTCTATGACCCAGTCGCATGTCTTGAAGCTATCCGCATTTTCCTGGCCTTTGTATCGTGGAAAGGTTTCAAGGTATACCAGTTGGATGTGAAGTCTACATTCCTTTACAGAAAGGTAAAAGATGAGGTGTACGTCGGCCAACTACCGGGGTTTGTCGATCCGATATACAAGGATAAGGTGTGACATCCCGGTTTTTAGGATAACTTAAACGCAATACTTGTCAAATAAAGTATATGCTAAGTATTAAACATGTACGAGTTAATGAATACGTGATGTGTGTTTGTGTGATTGTTTTAGTTATAAAATAATTATGGTAAATATGTACACGAACCGAACCGAACCGCGACACGAACCAAACCTTAAACTCAAACTATTCGGCCGCAAGATCAAACACAAACCGAACTCCTTGTGACTCTAGGAAACCTTAAACTCAAACTATGCGGCCACAAGATCAAACCCAAACCGAACCAACCCAAGTTCCTCGGCCATGAGCTCAAACCAAACCGTAACCTTGTTCTCTCTGCGCCTATATATACAAACTCACATGCATGCCTTCATTCACAACACTAAACCCTAAAAGAAAAACTGCCGTCGGCAGCCTTACTCTCGTCCCTTTTGATCGCGAACAGCTTCTTTCCTTCATCATCTCGATCTGATCAGCCTTGTTCACTTTCTCGGTCGCTAACAGCTTGTTGCTTTCAGTCCCTTTTAGTCTCGGTCGCAACAGCTTTTCCTTTTCTTTTCTTCCGGTCGCAGCAGCAGCCCTCGCCATCTTCATCCTCGGTCGCAAGCAATCTTTGATCACCGGTCCCTTATCTTACTCACGGTTCGTTTACCTTGTCATTAAAAGATTAGAATTTGTCATATGCTACAAGATAATATTCGGATACATGTGTTTTGATTGTGTTGTGTCGGATTGTTAATGCTAGATTAAGAGTTGGATGTTTGTTTAAAAATCTGAAATCATAGGCTATGTTTTGTTTATAAAAACTAGAGGTATGATTTAGGGTTGCATGGATGTGATATTGGTATTGATCTATGATTAGAAATCGGTTCTTGATCGCATAGGTTAATCATAGGAACGGTTTATGCGAGTTTATGGTAACAATATGCTGAAACAGTTTGCTGAGTAATAGTTACAGCCGACTTCATCTGGCTGTAACTCGGTCATTAGTTATCGAAAAACGGATTTTCTGATGTCTAGAACGTAGAGATTTGAATAATGAATCTAATGGCGCTAGATTCATATTTTTCTGAAGTCGTTTGATATTTTTAAAGGGCCAAATAATTCAGTAACTAAAGCTGTGAAAATCCTGAAATTTTGTTAGTTGTTTATCGAGTTAGATTTTATAATCAGTAGGGAGTTGAGTCATGAATTTTGTACAACAACTAGGTAGGGAAATTTCCGGGCAACACCAACTGGAATTTTGTTAATTGGACGATCAGTGATTTTTAAATAAATTCTTCCGTGGACTGCAGTCAGAAAATGACAAATCTGACTGCAGCCTAGTATATTAATATTTATGGTTAAATGGTAAAGATTTAGGAGTTGGAAAATTTATATAAATTTCTACAGTATAAATGGCACCTGCTGTAAAAATATTGGAATTTTTGGAACGTTTGGGAACTATTTTATAAAAATCCTAGAAAACAGCTGAATTATGAGTGTTAAGCTGAAATTTGATAACTTGTGATTGTGTGCACCAAATTGTGGCATGGATTGGTTTATGTTTATGATAAGTTGTTTTGATCACTAGGTTCACATGAGGATACTTGCATGCATGTTTGAGTGTTAGATATGTTGTTTGTGTGTATCACTTTGTGCGTAAATTAAGTGTAGAATTTGTATTGGTGTGATCACACACTGACTTGAAATCAATTGGTTTGTTAGGACGCAATTAGCGGTCCCATCCTTTACAACTTCTTTGCTACACTAACCGAGCAACAAAAGGTGAGTTCACGGCCCCTAACTTTATCCGGTTTTTAAACAACAGGGGGAGAAACATGTATACACTCTTCAAACTCAATCTCTTTACGTTATACGAAATTAACGCCACATAACTATTCGGTAACTAAGTTGATGTTAATGTAATGTTATGGTCACTAAGTAGCTTTATCACTTAAGTCCTCGTCAATCTCTCGGATCGTTAGTATTGGGTTTTAATAGCGGGGGAATTATAAGTAGTACTACTGGGCCCGACAAGCCCCATCCGAGCTAGTCGCGCTAGCCGACCGGGTATGGTCAACGGGTAAATAATTTGGCCTAACTTCGCCATGGTCAGTGATAGGCCTGGCAACACGGAGGCACAACAGTCAGCTTTGATCGCGAACTCTTACGTGACATAACTTTAGGCTAGCTACCTATACATGTTAACATTGAACTTAATTACGAAACAACTATATTATCCCGGGTTGAGGATAATGGAAACAACAACTTATTATTCCGGGTTGGAATAATGGAAACAACAACTATATTATCCCGGGTTGAGGATAATGGAAGCAACAACTTATTATTCCGGGATTGGAATAATGGAACAAGCACGTTATCCCGGGTTGGGGATAACGGGGAAAACAAACTATAACCGAACAAACGAATTTATGAAAACCTGTGAACTCACTCATCTTTAATGTTGACACTTGTTTCTTTACATGTTTCTCAGGACGCTAGGAGCTCTAGGTGCACGCACATGCATTGAACAAGACATCTTTATTCGAGTCTTATTTACAAATATTGTTTTGGGTTTTTCATTTGTTTTGGCGTTTGTGTTGGCGCCCGCTTCACTACTTATTTATGCTTCCGCTCAACTTTAAAAACTAATGCTTCCGCTAAATCTTGGTAACTAATCAAGACAATATAAAATCTACGACAAATGATTTTTGAAAACGTATTATCAAATCATATAGAGTCGTTCGACGTACTAGTGTTTCAGATTCTGGTTTGTTCACACGCCTCGCGGTAAAACTCCGCAAGTGGAAATTGAGGGTGTGACATAAGGTCTATCCTCTAAACAAGGTGTTATACGGACTACACCAGGCCCTGAGAGCCTGGTATGAGACGCTTTCCAAACATCATCTGAGAAACGACTTCTCCAGAGGAACATTAGACAGTACCCTCTTTACCATGGAAGTAGACGGACATCTGATCATCGTACAAATATATGTGGATGATATCATTTTTTGGATCGACAAATGAGAAGCTGTGTAAGGACTTTGAAGAAGTCATGAAAAGGAAGTTTGGAAAGAGTGCTATAGGGGAGATCATGTTTTTCCAAGGACTTCAGGTTGAACAGTTGCCTGATGATATCTTCATTCACCAAACGAAGTATGTTCATGATGTGTTAGAGAAATTTGACATGACAGGAACTAAGCCAACATCAACTCCATTAGCCACCAACCACGACATTTGTCCAGACGGAGTCAAAGTCGATGAGACATTATATCGCGCCATGATCGGATCCTTGATGTATCTCACAACTTCAAGACCCGACATCATGTATTGTACATGCCTTTGTGCCTGTTATCAGTCAAATCCAAGAGATTCACACTTGTTTTCCATCAAAAGGACCATACGCTACTTGAAAGGATGGCCAAGCAGCGGCTTGTGGTATCCACGACACGACGACTTCAATCTCGCTAGTTATTCAGATTCCAATTTTGGATGCTGCAAGTTCAATGCCAAATCAACAATGGCTGGTTGCGAGTTCTTTGGAACCCGTTTGGTAACGTGGCAAGGCAAGAAACAGACCGTGGTCGCTCTCTCTACTTGTGAAGCTGAATACGTTTCAACATCCAACTGTTGTTGCCAGATACTGTGGATGCAACAGCAGATGAGAGACTTTAGACTGCAATTTCTTGACACGCCCATATATGTAGATACAAGGCGGGCATTGATATCACTAAAAACCCGGTTCAACACTCACACACTAAACACATTGAAATTCGACACCACTTTATCCGTGTTGTTACGAGAAAAAGTTGGTTCGAATTGAGAAAATCCACATGATTACCAAAAATCATATTTTTACATCAAAGCGTTTGATATATCAATATTTAAAAATCTTTTGAAATTAAATGGTTTAAGAATCCGACATCAAGGGATGAAAGTGAGGTTGAATTCGAGGATGACGATGACTTAACGTGATTCTCATTTATATGACACATGTTTTTATGTAAATACTTTTCTTGCTTACTTCAAAAAGAAAATCCAAAAAATATGTTTTTGGTTTTAGGGGGGAAAAGTTATGCATAAAAGAGTTATGTGTAAAAGAGGTAATGATATATTAATCAGTGGACGATCACAGTATGCTAAGGAAATGAAATGTTTTAAAAAGGTAATTAAACAGGTCTTACTAATGATGTGCTAGTAGGCTTCACATGTCCAGTAAATTGTTTTTCAAGATATAAACTTAAAAGAAAAAAATTATTAATTTGTCGGACGGCATCTCTTGGATATATGGACTTAGTACTCCGAAATTTCGTTTCAGAGAATGCCAGATTCTGTGATACAAGGTCTTTATATTTAGTTGATATCTGGTGTATTATCCGAGTTCTTCTGATTTTGCGTCTGCAATAGCCTAGAACTTGTTTAATACTTTGCGCATTATTCATCCCCAAAAGCTGCATAAAAAAATGAGTATATGTCATAAAAGATACGATATCTGCAGTTCAAATAGATTCCTAAATGGAACACCACCTAAAGTCGAGCCTTCATCTCTTTCTCTGTACAGAAGTACTAACCTAAGCTCTCAAGGCCTTACATTCATCCCATTTACAGATATGAGTTAGATATTTTCACCTGTGAGATGAAATTTTGGGAATCTTGATGCGGAGTATATTCTGAGATGGGAAACAAAGTTACTTTATGTTCCTTAAAAATACTTAACATATCTTGAAACAACTGAAAAATGTGTAGAGGTTTAAGTGGATCAGTATATTGGCAATCTAAGTAAATCTGTTTGGGACCTTAAAGTTTTATCAAGATCAACGGTACTGGTGATTTGTCTAAAAAAACTAACATAATCCTCTAACACAAACTCACAAAAATAGTCTATAAATATATTTTTACTTACTTTATTTCTCTTTTCAGAAAAAACCCAAAAAGATTTTCAATGTGTTTTTAGCGAAAACATTGGAAAACTACAAAGAGATTTGATTTCAATCTTAGTTTTTCATCTACCAATTATGGAAATACCGTTTGTTTAAGTCCAAAGCGACAGTAGCTGAAGGAATGCTAAAAGAGCTAATCTGGAAAGAGAGAGTCATGAAACACAAAAAGTTCATTAACTTGATACTTACAAATTCATGAAAAAATATGTTTTGGTCAAACAGTGGTTAACTAAGATCATTAACTTGGACTTGGTAAGCAAATCGGTTAACTTGGGTCATTAACTTGGACTCGGTCAACTGAGTGGGTCGTTAAAATAGATTAATTCACAAAAGTTCCAAAAGAAACCAAGTGAAAAGAATTGGCTCGTACGAGTGACAAGTGACTCGTACGAGTGATAAACAGCTTTATCTACGAATGATGACTTGACGAGTGACATGGTGTATATAAAAAGGACACTCACTTAAGTGCTTTGTTCGTCCAAAGAGAATCCTTGTGCAATCTAAGTTCTTTCATCTCATTTCTAGACCGAGTCACGTATCTTTAACACTTCGGGGAGGTTGATTAGCACACCTTTTACAATGGGAAAGGTACTAATCCAAGATTTTAGCCGTTATAATGACAAATTCGAACCATAAGGACTTAAAACGTAGATTTAGGCTAATTGAACCGGTAAAATGTAAAATTGAACACATAATCATACATTTCGTCACTTTTAGCTCCTAAATCTTCATTCAATTTGTTAAAATTTACATGTTTTAAGTTCGAATTGAAAAGGTGTTTTTTGTGCGACTCATCACTCGTACGAGTAAGGCTTTTTAGTTAATTATTTTTTGAATTGTTGTCTAAGTTTCAATCTAAATCATACGAATGATGAATCGTACGATGTGACAAATTTTTGCAAAAGTTAAAAAAAATTTTCTAAGAGTTGGAATTTTTCATGTGCGCAGGTAAAGAAGTCGTCATTTTCTCCATTCCACAACATTTGTTGTTTGCTCGACGAGAATATTGAGGAGATTGCCGCATACCGAGAAGTTCTTGAATTTTTGGGACGACTACCGATTACAAAGGCCTTAATAGATAAACATAAGGCCTACAGATCGCACGTTGAATATTTTTGGAATGCAGCTAAGTATAATGAAGAAGGAAATGCTATCCTTTCTGCGGTACGGATTAACAATGAAGATATTCAGGTTAAGATTACTGAGTATTTGATTCGGAAGGTGTTAGAGTTTAAAGATAACGCGAAAGACCCGACTCGATACCCAAAGTATATGGTTAAGGGTTGTTTTAATAGGATGGGATATGCAAGTTATGTTAACGCAACATCGTTTAAGAAGGGAAATCTGAGTGCACCATTCAGATACATCGCACACTGTGTCAGTCACGCACTTAGTCACCAAAAAGGAGGGTTTGATGATATGGTCGACTACCAAATGTGCATGCTAGCAGCATTGGTCCTCAATCTACCATATAACTTCTCCAAGTTAATCTTCATGAAGACGGTACAGAACACAGAGAGAGAGAAATTCCTACAGTACCCAGATTTGTTTAGATGTTGCTGGATCATCTTCACAAGAATTTGAAGAAAGAGAACGAGGATATTCTGAAGCTTGAACACATGGATGTATCTAAACTGAAGAAGTTTAATTTACACTTAAATTTTTTTTCGAATGCTAAGCCGTTGTTTAGAGCAATCATTGATAAAGACTATGTGGCGCCTCCAGAGGGAAAGTGGAGAAAAGATTCTAGTGATGATGACAATGATGAGTTTGAAGCTTTAGATGGTTTTGTGTTGAAGCGAAGTGCCCGGTTTACAAAGGAAGACAAAAAAAGGAGTAAGGGTACTAAGAGAAAAGCAAACTATCAGATTCCCATCCTCTGCTCCTCGCCAAAGGGAGCGTGCTTCAGTTAGAACAGGTCTTTGATGAACAAGAAATTGAAGATATACTAGTTCAGATTGAAGTGAATGTTGAAACTGTTGCTGCAGATATTGAGCAACAGGCGGTAGGAGGAACTGAAGGAGAAGATGGTGGAGATGAAGGGCCGTCCTCCTCAAGTACAAATACTGAGGACAGGATTGCAAGCCAAAGGGAAAGGGAGAAAGAGAAAAAAGTTAAGCGTCAGGAAGATGAACGACCACGAGCTGAAGAGAGGAAGAGAAAAGAGACAGGGGAAGAAAAGAGAAAGTGATATTTCTGTTATTAAGCCTGCTAAGAAGCCAGGAGTGAAACGTTTAAAAGACCGGCAACCAAGAAAATAGATTCACCAGCAGCACGTTCAAAGTTCAGACTAAAGAGAAAGGCTACTAAAGTGTCAGTTGTTACACCTAATATTGAGCTAACTCAACAACCAACTACACAACCACCTCCATCACCACCACCACAACCTCAACACTCCACAACCAACTCCACAACCTTCTACACAACCAACTCCACAACCACATCCAACTCAACGTTATCCCCAATTTTCAAGAAGTTCGAGGTTGGAAGATTAGTAATACTTTGACTTTGGGGAGATTCCAGGGGAGAAGATTTCACTAGTGAAATGTTCAACGATTCATAGATGACAGAGTTAAAGAACCAAATTATGTTGAACAATGTGAATATTACTGAGCTGGAGGATCGTATCAAGTAACTAGAAAAACATAGAAAGAATCTGGAAGCTGTGTTAGAAAGTTTTCTGTCTGAGAATATATTTCAGAAGTTTCTCATCAAGAAACTTGGTATTAACTTTGCAGCAGAGGTCGATAAGATTGAAAAGCAGGAGGCTAGAGAAAAGGTAGCTGAGCGCGAAAGCCTTACCAAAGCTTTACCAGATACTCAGGGAAAAGGTAAGCAAGAGACTGGATTATGATAGGGTTGTCGTGGAGGATGATTCAGATGGTGATGATACTGCTAAATACGCCGGTGATGGTACAAATGACTTCCCAACATTTGATGAGATGTTTCCGGCCGCTAATGATGATTTGTTGAAGTGAAAATTAAAAGTGGTTGTAAAACATCGTAGTGTCCCCAAACATTCATCTAAAGAGGAGATTGTAGAGGTGAGAAAGTTATGGTTCAAAGAGGTGCCCAAAGAACGAAAGTTCAAACATCCCCTAGCATTCTTTACACGTGATCCTGATGTATCTCTGGGGACATTATCATTGGGGCTGGATTGAAGAATTGGACGTACATGCAATCAAAAGAGAATAAGAATTTACAAGAAAATGAAATCCTTTTGGATTTTATATTTTCTGAAAGGAAATAAATAACGAAATAAGGGACACTCTGTTTTTGTGAGAATCACCGTTAAGAAGATCATATCAGCAACATCAAACTCTTTACACACTATTAGATAATTCTATATGTAATTTTCATATAAAGCAGTTCAAGACAATTACCAGTATTGTTTATCCACTTAAACAAAAATACATGAACATTTCAAGTATCATTGCCTAGTGATATATTAAGATAATTTTATACTGATATACTAGTGTGTCCACTTCAGGACATACCCCCACGATCAAGGTATGCACAAAGATTCCTCGTAGTAGGTGAGTATACCGAAATTTATCCTTTTTGATTTACAATGTTAGATACTTAGTGATCAGGCTAGTACTTCCATACAACAAAGTGACCAATATCCAACGAGGGTAAGGGCAAATACCAAATTTTAGTACGAATAATGCAATTTGCATATTTGAATGACTCTCTAGGAGAGCTTCTTCAATTTGTCGGATTTGGAATTTATCTCTTTTAAGATATCCTGGTTGTGCCTAGGTCAAAATATATCTGGATGCAGCAGAAGGACAACTTCATACCCTAGATTAAATAACCATATGAAGACCTAAAACCTCATATTTGGCAATCTATCAACACAAGATTTAAGGTTATGAAACCATACACCACTAATATGTTACCCACTCATACACAGTTCGTTATGTTTATATCACCAAGGTAAGTTGATTATTTCATGCCTTTTGCCTACTGATACATCATATGATGAAGCTGCTATCACACTTAAGCAATCTGACTATTAATTTCAATGTGACAGTCTAACTTGATGATGTACTATCACTTCTTCTTGTCCACATACCGAAAACTCAGTTTTGATAATCTATTTTTTTGTTTTTGTGCTGATTTTTGAAAAAAAGTAAATTATTTACAAAATTTTTTTATGGAAAACTGGTCATTCAGGATTCCTCATCCCGTTGAATTCGACTAAATGTTCAAAACGAGCCCTATCAAATGCTTTTGTGTAAAGATCTGCCAGGTTATCTAGTGTGTCGACTCGATGAAGTTCAATCAATTTCTTTTCAGCATAATCCCGTATAAAATAATGACGAATGTCAATATGTTTTGTGCGATTGTGTTTTACGGGATTGTTGGTGATTGAAATAGTGGCATTATTATCTATCATAATAGGAGTATGAGTGAAATTCAAATCGTAATCGTGCATCTTCGGTTGGATCGAGAGAACCTGAGAGCAACAGCTACGCGCAGCAATATATTCAGCTTCACACGTAGAGGTAGACACACAAGACTGCTTCTTACATTGCCATGACACGATCCTCCCTCCTAAGAGCTGACAACCACTTGTGGTAGACTTTCTGGTTGACTTGCATCCACCAAAGTTAGAATTAGTGAAAGCAACAAACTTCAAATCACTAGCAGTTGGATACCATAAACGAAGTTTAGGTTTCCCCTTCAAGTAACGAAGAATCTGCTTCACCGCTTTCATGTGTGACTCCTTTGGATTCGCTTGATATCTTGCACAAAGACACACTGCGAACATGATGTCTGGTCTTGAAGCAGTCAAGTACATTAGAGAACCAATCATTGCCCTGTATTGAGTTGGATCAACATCCTCCACACTCTCATGATTTGGACCAAGATTGTGATTCTCACAAATAGGTGTGTTGAAAGTAGCGCAATCCATCATTTTGAAACGAGACAAAATGTCATACATATACTTTGTCTGATATATAAACATCCCATCCTTCTTATATTCAACTTGTAAACATAGAAAGTAAGACAATTCACCCATCACACTCATTTCAAACTTGCTCTTCATTACCTCCTCGAAATCATGACACATGTTCTCATCAGATGACCCAAAAATGATGTCATCCACGTATACCTGTACCAATAAAAAGTCTTCCTACTTCCTTATCAAGTCGATAGGCTCGATCTGGATAATCTAGATCAGTAAACCCATCTGGTTGTGAGACATACACCACTTCTTGGACTTTCCCGTAAAGAAATGCACTCTTCACGTCAAGTTGGTAAACTTTGAGGCCCTTGAATGAAGCAAAAGCGAGGAACAAATGAATTGCCTCCAACCTTGCTAGTGGTGCAAACACTTCATTGTAATCAATCCCCTCTTGCTGATTTAACCCTTCACCACTAACCGAGCCTTATTCCTTATCATGATCCCTCGGTCGTTTTTCTTGCACTTAAACACCCACTTGGTACCTATTTTCTTCTTTCTTTCAGGCAAGTCAACTAGCTCCCAAACCTTCAACATCTTAAACTGAGCTAGTTCCTCTTGCATAGCTTCAAAACAATTATCTTTTAGAGACATGTGAACATTCTTCGGCTCCTCTTGGGCAATAAAGCAGCTATACAAACACTCATGTATCATCCCTGTCCTCTGAATCGAAGTGAATAAGCAGGAACCTTCGATCACACCTCTTCTTGTCTGAACACCTGCAACAGCATCACCTATAATGTTCTCAACTTGATGATCCCTATTTGCGCGTGTAGTAGCAATGGTGTCAACAACTAAATTATCTCCTGGATTTGATCCAGTCTCCATCTGAATGTTTTTATTAGCAAATGGATTAGTAAAATCCTCCCCCTGAATAGGTTCAGACTCACAATCACTGGAGTCATGTGGAGCTGCACTGGAAGAAGTTTCTGGAGCATCTATCATTGATATACTCGATCTAGGCATGAAGTCACCCTCTTCATATACACTGATCACAGTTTGAATCACTTGAGACTTATCTGCATTGGAAAAATAAGGAATATTAAATGATTCAAAAACGCTATCATAATCATATAATATAGCAGGACCACTCGTTGATTATTGACTTAAACTAGACATTGCAAGAAACTAAAATATGAAGGAATTTATCTTACAATGGTTGCACAAGATTAGTGAAGCTTTAGGAAGAAGATGAAGCTCCAAGAAAGCCCTAATGATCCTCCATCCTTGCAAGCACCTTGGATGATCTTGTGGTGGCTTTAAAGTGAGTGAAATGAGGTGGTTAATGGTGGTTTTGTGGTGGCTTAATGGTGGTGGTGGTAGCCGTATAAAGAGAGAGAGATGGAAGGTGGTTCCATTTTTTTGAAGTGAAAAAAAAAAGATGAAGACCATGTGTAGGTTATGTTATATATTTTTGCCATCATTCCATATGTCACAACATAATCACCACCATGCCCATAATCTTCATTTTCCAACATAATCAAGTGGGTGGGGGCCCACATGGGGGGTGAAGTGTAAATATTATTTATAACATGTGTTTATTTATTAGATATTTAGGTAATTAATTTAAGTATGGTGATTAGTGGTTGATCTTGTATCATTAGCAAGTAATTAGGGTTTAGGGTGTTAATCCATGTTAATTAGTCCTCTTGACTAATTGGTATAAGTTTTGGATAACGAAACCGTCACTAGTTCGCTCTTCGACACATTAATCCCTAACAAACGAACCTTATTATTTAATACCAGAAGCTTTGGTTTTTGACAACCACATGTGTCATGGCATTTATTTAGTGCACTTCCGATCTAGAAATATGCTTAACTTGTTCGCTAGATGAATATATGTGGACTTAGGATGGCCGAAATGCCTTTCGTTTGATCTATATAGGCACTTAATTATCCTGCCGTTGAACTTTTCTAGAAGTTATGTTTCGGTGACCTCAAGATAGTTGAATGGATTCCGAGTCCCCCAAATTCGTCAGTTCGACAAACGGTCGCTTTCCGGTCGAATTGTGCGTTGTTTGCCGTATGATCAGAAATGATGTCTTTTATGCATTTCTTACTATTCTCATATTTTTTTAGGATGTTCAATGTTGTTTTGTTATTATTCTGACATCCGGAATCCACCGAATTAGTATTGCGGACAAAATGACATTTGTCGCCTTTTTGGTCGAAACGGACAATTTTGCAAATTAGGCGTTGTACCGGAAAGTTATGTATTTTTGAAATGGGTGTTCTCATATCAAGTTTTCATTTATACATGGACTCCGTTATGGCACTAGCATGCCGTAATTCATTTTTCTGATTCGTTTTAGCGGTTTTGCTGACAAAGATAGTGCCACCGTAAATAGTGCACCCAACAATTTCTACCAACACTTTTAGGGTATTGATTGGTTTGTTTTGCGTCGTAACAGAAACCAGTACATGTTATGATCTGAATTACTTGCCCTAATACTTCTCAAAAGTTAAGTTTGATAGGTTTGTTAGATGGCTCGTACGAGTGACACTTTGTCACTCGTACGGAGCACCACTCATACGATTCAGCACCCCACTCCTTGTCCAAGCCATGTTGGCCTATATATAGTGGAGCTTGGGTGTTGTGTCAAATAATGGTTGATGTGTGACTGAGGCGAAGCCCTGTCCGTCTGTTTACGTATCTGTAACTTTCAATGTTTATTAATAGAAGAAGTAACAACATTTAAGAAGTATACTCTATTGTTCGTTTGTCAAACTCTCTAACAATGAATTCCGCCTCTGTGACTGAGGGCATGAATAATACAATGTGCAATGTAAGGGAATGGAGCACTGAGATTCTCCTTCTTAATAGGAGCTGCGTTAACGAGTCCTGCATATCCCATCCGATAGAAGCACCCCTTAACCATGTATTCTGAGAAACCAGTTGGATCTTCTTCATGATCTTTAAACTCTAACACTGTTCGAATTAAGTCTTCAATGATTTTGACTTGAATATCTTCGTTATCAATCCTCACTGCATACAAATAGCGTTTTCTTCCTCATTGAATTCAGCGGCATTCCAAAAATATTTGACGTGAGAATGATAAGCCGTGTGACGGTCAGTGAGTGCCTTGGTAATAGGAAGTCAGCTTAAAAAATCTAGTACTTCTCTATAAGCTGCGATTTCAGATTAGTCTGCTCTAGAAGACAACAGTTGTTGTGAAACGGTGAAAATGAAGACTTCTTGATCTTCAAACATAAACATTTCAAACACCTAGAAAAGTTTTCAAACATTTGAAAATTTCACAATCATACTAGTCATCATTCGTACAAGTCATATACTTAGACAAGAATTTAAGTCTGAGTCATAAAATCCCACTTGTACGAGCCACTTCTTCGTACAAATTGAAAATCATACTTGACAAATTTTTAGGATTTTGAACAGACTTCCTCGTACGAGTGATGCTTCGTACGAGCCACAAGATATAGATTTTTAAGGACATACTCATACGAACGACCACTCGTACGAGTGAATATGATAATCAGACATTTGATAACCTTGTTCGTACGAGTGATGATTCGTATGAGTTACGAATCGCACCAAATAACACCTTATCAAACCGAACTAAAACGTGTAGATTTTAACAAATTGAAGGTTGATTTATAGGTTAAAAGGGCCGATATTAATGATTTTGTGTTTAATTTTATATTTTACTGGTCCGATTATCCTAAATATACGTTTTAGGTACTTTTGGTCCAATTTCGGCATTATAACGGCTCAAAACAAGCATTAGTACCTTGCCCATAGTAAGAGGTGTGAAATCAACCTCCCCGAAGTATAGATACGTGACGTAGATCAAGAAAATGAGTGATAAGAACTGAATCGCACAGAGTAAGCTCTCAGTCGCATAGTGTCAATAGTGTGACTCGTGCGAATGAGGAGGCCTTTTATACTCATTCAAGTTTACTCGTACGAGTGATGATTCGCACGACTGAAGCCTTTTGTCACTCGTATGAGTCAGAGTGTCACTCGTACGAGTCAGTTCTATGCACTTTGTTTAGCTTTTTGATTTTTTTTTGAAATTTTATCTGTTTTTATTGCCCACTCAGTTAACCAATTCCAGATTAATGACCCTGGTTATCCGATTTGCCTACCAAGTCCAAGTTAATGACCTTGGTTGACCGTTGTTTGACCAAAACAGATTTATTCTAGAATTTAAAGTTTCCTCCAGCAACTGTCGCTTTGACTTAGACTAATGGTATTTTCATCATCGGTAGACTAAAATCTAAAATAGAATGCTAAAGATAAAATGAAAATCTTTTTGGGATTTTTTCGAAAAGAAAGAACAAGTAAAGATGCATTTACATACATTTTATTTTGTGAGTTTTGTGTTTAAGTTATTAGCCAAATCACAAGTACCATTTATCTTGGTAGTAACTTTAAGTTATTAAACAGATTTACCTAGATTGCCAATATACTTATCCATTTAAACCTTTACACATTTCTCAATTGTTTCAAGATATGCAACACCAAGTAACTGTGTCTCCCATCTCAGAATATACTCCCACATCGAGATTCCTAGAATTTCATTTCACAGTTGAATATATTTAACTGATATCTACAAATGGGGTGAATTGCGAGACCTTGAGAGCTCAGGTTAGTATTTCCATACAGAGAAAGAGATGAAGGCTCGACTTTAGGTGGTGTTCCATCAAGGGATCTTTTGAACTGCAGATGTCGTAAATGTTTATGACATACACATTTTTGTGCAACTTTGTAGGCGAATAATGCGTAAAGTATTATGCAAGTTCTAGGTCATTGCCGACGCAAAATCAGAAGAACTCGGATAATACCCCAGGTATCGATTAAATATAAAGACCTAGTATCGCAGAATCTTGCATTCTCTCAAACGAAATTTCGGAGTACTAAGTCCATATATCCGAGAGATATCGACCCACAAGTTACTTAGTTTTTTTTCTTTTAGGTTTATATCTTGAAGAACAATTTACTGAATGAGTGAAACCTATTGGCACATCCTCAGTAAGACCTATTTAATTACTTGTTTAAACATTCCATATCTTTAGCATACTGTGATAGTCTTATTGATGTAATATGATCCCCTCTTTTTCACAAAAACTCTTTTTGACTTTTTAATGTTTTTAATTTTTATACAACTTTTCTCCCCCTAAAACCAAAACATATTTTTGGTTTTTAGTTTTAAAAGAAAAAATATTTATAGAAAAACATGTCATACCAATGGAATCATGTCAAGTCCTCGTCATCCTCAAATTCAACCTCAAGTGTATCCCATGACGTTAGATTTTTTAGATCAATTAACTTCGAAAGATTTTTAAAACATGATCTATCAAAAGCTTTGGTGTAAAATCTTCTTTTTGGTTATCTGTGTGGATTTTTTCAATTCTAACCAACTTTTTCTCGTACCAACACGGATTAAGTGGTGTTAAATTTCTATATGTTTAGTTCGTGAGTGCTGAACAAGATTTTTGGTGATATCAATAGCCACCTTGTTATCTATGTAAATTGGCGTATCAAGAAATTGCAGTCCGTAGTCTCTCATCTGCTGTTGTATCCAGAGTATCTGTGAACAACAAATGGATGCGAAAAGGTATTCATCCTCACATGTAGAGAGAGTGACCGCTGTCTGTTTCTTGCATTGCCATGTTACCAAACGAGTTCTGAAGAACTGGCAACCAGCCGTAGTAGATTTGGTATTAAGCTTGCAGCAGCCAAAGTCCGAATCCGAGGAACCCGCAAGGTTGGTCGTCATATCTAGAATACCACAGCCGGTGCTTGGACATCATTTCAAGTATCACATAATTCGTATGATGGCTAACAAGTGCGAATCTCTTGGATTGGACTGATAACGGGCGCATAGGCATGTTAGATACATGATATCATGCCACAAAGCTGTAAGATACATCAAGGATCTGACCATGGAGCGATATAATGTTTCATCGACTTTGACTCCATGAGCGTCTGGACAAATGCCATGATTTGGGGCTAATGGAATTGTTGCTGGCGTAGTTCCTAACAAGTCAAATTTATCTAACACGTCATGAACATACTTCGTCTGATGAATGAAGATACCATCAGGCAATTGCTCAACCTGAAGTCCTAAAAAGAACTTCATCTCCCCCATAGCACTTATTTCAAATTTCTTCTTCATGACTTCTTCGAAGTCTTTGCACAGCTTATCATTTGTCGATCCAAAGATGATATCATCCACATAAATTTATACCAAAATCAAATGACCATCTACTTCCTTTGTGAAGAGGGTACAATCTATAGCTCCTCTAAGAAAGCTGTTGTCAAGAAGATGTCTTAAAAGTGTTTCATACCAAGCTCTCGGGGCTTGATGTAGACCATATAACGCCTTGTTTGGAAGGTATACTTTATCCTTATGTATTGGATCGACAAACCCAGGTGGTTGGCCGACATACACCTCCTCTTTGACTATGTCGTAAAGGAAAGCGGATTTGACATCCAATTGATACACCTTGAAACCTTTCCAAGAAGCAAAGGCCAAGAATATGCGAATAGCTTCCAGACGAGCGACTGGGGCGTAGACTTAAGTGTAGTCTATCCCTTCTTGCTAGAGAAACCGTGGGCCACGAGCCGAGCTTTGTTTCTGACCACAATACCTCTATCATCTCTTTTGCACTTGAAGACCCATTGAGTATTGATCTTTTTGTGATAATTTGGTAGGTCAACAAGCTTCCAGACACCAAGTTTCTGGAATTGAAGCAACTCTTCCTGCATTGCATCCACCCAACTTTCCTATTTCAATGTGTCTCTCCAGTTTCATGGTTCAACCTACGAAACAAAACAACTGTAAGCTGCCAATGATATTCTCTGATGGATGGTAAGATAGTGTCCTTGGCATTACTTCACTCGGAACATCTACTTAACTTTGCGAATTCGTGACCACTTCATCAGCAACCGGTTCAGATGATGTAGCTTCATTTCTGACATTTGATTGATCAGCTTTATTCAGAAAGCTTTCAATATGCTCAGATCCTTCATGGGAACTAGATCCTCCATAATCAAAAGTTGGCACACGATCAGAGTCGGCATTAATCGGTTGATGGGTAGATGATTCAGCAGTGTTCAAGATTGGTACAGAGACTGATTCCTGTAGAGTATTGCTCGGACCTACATCAGAAGTGTTAGAGATAGGAAGTGATCGGGAATCACCAACAGTCTAGAGACTTGCTCTTGATTAGAGATTTGATGTTGTTGAAAGAGCATAACAAGTTCTTCTTCTGATGGTACTTCCGGTAAGTCAAATGAATTACACAATCCTTCGTAGTTGAACAACCATTAATCCCAAGGTTTCTGCGTTGGCGTAGTATATCGTTGACAATCAACATTCTATGCAAGAATAACGTAGTTCAGACTTGGCAAGAAGACTCGCTTTTGCGGACTAGCATAACCGACGAAAAATCCTTCCAAGGATTTGGCTCCAAATTTACTATCCAGGTCTAGAACAGTACACAGCGATCCAAAAGGCTCCAAAAACGCGAGGTTAGGCTTCTGACGGTTTAGCAACTCAAAACAGGTCTTGTTGTGAGGCTTGACTGTCAACACACGATTGAGGGTGTAACACGCAGATGCGACTGCTTCGCTACAAAAACTAATTGGAAGTTTTGAATGAGCGAGCATAGTTCTGGTAGTCTCGATCAGTGTAAGATTCTTACGTTCAACTACTCCATTTTGTTGACGAGTATAGGGAGCGCTGAATTCGTGAAGAATCCCCTTTTTGTTGCAGAATTCGAGCATCCTCTTGTTTTTGAACATAGTACCATTGTCACTACAGATTCTCTTGATAGGCAAGTGATATAGGTTTTCAAGCTTCCTGAAGAGAATCATAAGACTTTCAAACATTTCATCTTTACTCTTCAGAAAGAAAACCAAGGAGAATCTTGAAAAAACATCTGTCACGACTAGGCAATATAGATCTCTCGAAATGCTTTTCATGTTAACTGGCCCAACGAGATCCATATGAAGCCTTTCAAGTGTAGCTTTGATAGAATTTAGAAGCTTTCTTAGGTGTGATTTCTTATGTTGTTTCCCCTTTTTACAGCTCAGATAAATGAAAATTCTTCAGATTAACATCCCTCCACTAGGTCGTTGTGCACATTCTTAGATGAACTGGATGCGACGCTCATGTCTAAGACATAAAGATCATTCACTCTTGGAGCGCGCATGGGGATCCATTACTCAGGAATTCTGAATCTCGGCTTGAGAATTAAGCATTCTTTATCATTGAAGTGTGTTGTGAACGTTTTGTCACAAATTTGCAAAATACTTAGTAGATTGTTCTCCAGATCCGCAATGTAGTTCACCTTATCGAAGGAAACCACCCCATTGGTAAGAATACCTTCTCCTATAATTCTTCCACCCTGAGTTCCAGCAAAACCAATGTAACCTCCCCGGATAGCTTTGACATCATGCAACAACGCAAGCATCCTAGTCATGTGTCGGGAAGCCCCACTATCCATAATCCATTTTTACATGATCGATCTCGGGAGCCCCTACACACATGCAGATAAAATCATTTAAACAGAGAAACCCAAGCCTGCTTGGTCTTGGGAGGGTTAGGATATAAACTTCAGACCAACTTTGATCTTGACATTCTGTTTGACCTCTGTTTTGACTGGAACAGGTAGTTTCAGTTCTACTAAAGATGGTTTGACTTTTGCTACCCAATTTTGTCTTTTCAAATTAACCCTTTAGAATAAAACTTTGAATCCATTAGACGATTCTTGGTGGAAGTTTCACCAATTTCCAAGTTAGAATTAAGTTGAATCGTTGATTTTACATTTTTATGGGATTCATTGTTTCTTTTCAGAATTCGTGTTGGTACAAACATGGTTGCTTTTTGTTTCACATCTTTGGTAGATCTGTTGGAGTTGAAAACAGGTTTTGGATTTCTGATGTATTGAATAATACATCCATTTATCTTGTAGAGTTTGTATAATTTTAGCGCGTTTTCATTTCAGTTTGTCAAGAATTTATCTACTTATAATCCAAACGCGTTTTGCAGGTCTTGGTTCATGAAAACGTTTGGAGGGATGGGAAAAATGAGCGAAAATGGTGAAAAGAACCAAGCCGGGACGTGAGTGGATTGGAAACGAGAAAACAAAACGCAAAACAGGGATTTTAACCCGGTCGAGGGGCACGACCGACACAACTTTACTCTCTCGCGGCCCGTGAGAGAGTGATAGTTATCACTCGGAAATCAACTTGGTCGCGGGGCGCGACCGACAGCCTCAACTCTCTCGTGGCCCGCGAGAGAGCCTTTTATCCAGAAAGTTTTGAAACCAGAGAAAGATTGGCACTTGGTTGTTTTAAAAAGACTAATAATCATAGTTGAACTCATATTGGACAACCTTGGACGAACTAGTGCAGAATTGGAGCAATTTTCTAGAGATTTGAAGCTACAAGGAGCGGATCTAAGCTGCAAGGATTGTGGTGTTGATCAAGGGAGTTCAAGGCAGGAGTTTGTCACGGTTTTATCATACCAATCTTCGCCTTTGATTTCCTTGTTTTTGCTTAATCATGTTTCCTTTTTATCAACTTTGTTTAAATTACTTTTCAAACATGTTTTTAGGCTACATCTTATTCAGTTACCTAGGTTTTGGATGATGGATTTATTAAGCTTTGATTTGTTTTGATTTAATTTACGGTTTGAATATTTAATTGGTAAATGTCACAACTTTAATGATCTAGTTTAGGGTATTTGCATGATTTTGCTTGTTTTATGATTGTTTGGTTGTTTTGCATAAACTTTGGTGGATGTCTTCCATAGAATAGGTTTATGTTACTTTTCGTGTTCTTAGGAATTCGTGAAGTTGTCGGTAAAAATGTCCAATAAAACCGGGGAAACAATTGAATTAACCATAAAATCTAACTTGTCATTATACGTAGCTTGTTAATTGAGAAATTACAATTAGTTGGCTGAATTAATTTGGTAAATTGTTAGTTTAGGGTTTTGAGAAATTCCCGAGTCTAATTTCCTTGTCATAATTGAATTAGTTAATCTAAACTAGAAATTGTAGTTGGTCTAGGTTAATTATTGAGAGGTAATTAATAATTAGACACTTTACTAATTTTAAAAAGATAACTGAAAAAGGAATCTTTAGGGCCGGTAAACAAATAAAAATGATAGGTTATAGTAGGTGTCTTCCTGAGAAGGGTCGGGGGTCCTGTTTGATAAACCTAGACTTTAATATGTCAAGATCCCGGTAAAATATTCAACCTGATTAATTATTATTAAATTTAAAGAGTAGTAGTCTAAAAATCCAGCCTAGGTAACCAGTTCATTATCTCTTGACTAAAATCTTAAATTCCCTATAAGTTCATAGTTTGGTCATTCCAATTTAGTAATTTTAGTTAAATTGATAATTTTGATTTATTAGCAAACCCCCCCCCCCTTTAAAATATACATAGTGTGTAATCGAATTTAAATTAGTAGTCATATTAATTAGAGAGTCCTGTGGGTTCGATAATCCAAACTTGCTTAATACTATTCTACAATTGATGGGTCCACTTACGGGTTAGTAGTTTAGTATACTTTAGGAGTCTAGAGTATAATTTGAGTCTAGAATTACGGTAATTTGTTTTGTTTTTAATTAAATACTTTTAGAACATCAAGTTTTTAGCGCCGTTGCCAGGGACTCTCTCATTGGCAATTGCGTTGATTACTCGATTTAGGGTTTTCGTATACACTTGTGTTTATTTTGTATTCGTTTGGTCGTAGGGGTCTAAGTTGTTTAATTAGTTAATATTTATTTTTGTCTATATTTGAATTATTTGTGCTAACTTCTCGTGTTTGTCGTGTTTTCGGTTTAGTGGATGCCCCACACGCGCTCGCAAGGACCTCCACCTAAGCCGCCGACGGACACGCCATTCTCTCCCGCACCAAAGGTAAGTGCTTCTTCATCAACTTTTTCAAGTTCATCCCGTTCTTTTATACCACCCGACTTTGATTTTACACCTAAACCTTCATCACCCAGTTCCCCATCACCCGGTGTAGTCCATAGAAACGTAAGCCCATCACCACCACCACCTAACTTCCACATGGCTAATAATAATAATCAGACCATATACCAACAGCCCACTTCCAGCTTCACCGGTGCTAACTCACCCATTACCTTACCCAACATGAACATTGACCGAGCCTAACAAATCCCTTCCTACATGATGACCGCCATCACTAACTCTTGCCACTTCCACGGTCGTGATTATAAGGATGTGCCCGCACATATCAACCGCCTAACCCGTCTATGTCATACATTCAATATGGAGGGTGCGGGCTGTGATGCCCGTTTTCTCCAAGTTTTTCCGTTCTCTCTCGGGATCGGGCCGCCATCTGGCTTGACTCCCAACCACCCGGTACTTTTTCTACTTGGGCTTCTCTACAGCATGTTTTCCTTAAGAAATACTTTCTACCCGCTAAATCATCCCGCCTTCGTGATCAGATCCATTCATTCCGAATGTAGCCTGATAAGCCCTACCATCTAGCTTGGGAGCGGTTCCAAACTCTAGTATCGCGTTGCTCCCAACATGGTCTATCAGCTGGGCACTTGTAAGAGAAATTCTACAACCGTCTCACCCTGATATCCGTGCTCGATTCGACACATCTGCTGGTGGCCACCTGATGGGAAAGAAAACAGTAGCCGAGTGTAATGACCTTTTCGAGAGCTTTTGCCCATTCTGATATCGATTACAGCACTGCCGGCAGGAATTCAATTCCTGTTTCTTGTATACCTCTGGTTAACTAGGATTTACACCAAGTTAGCTTGGAAACTACGGTAGCTGCTGCTCTAGATAGCCTCAAGAGGGAGGTCACGAAGGAGATACAGGAACTGAAGAAGAAGGTAGACAGGTGTGAGGTGTGTAGAGGGGGTCATGACACGTTAGAGTGTCCCACGCTCACTGTTGAGCAAGTCGAATTTATCACCGAGGTCCTACGATTCCCTTCAATAATAATACTTCCAACTATAACCCAAACTGGCGAAATAATAATAATAATAATTATCGATCTTCTGGTAACCCCCCTGGTTTCCAATCAAGTTCTTATCAGAACAGGGGGTAGGGTCACTACAATAGTGGAGGCTCAGGTCACACCAGTCAGTTTAGTGGAGGGGGTTCAAACCAGTAGGGTCAGACTAGGAGTGGAGGGTCAGGAGGTAGTCTAGATAGGATCGAGGAGTTGTTATCTCAATTAGTTGTCAAAGATCATGCTACTCAGGAAACTCTTGCAGAACATGATCTGCTCTTGAAAAATCAGCAGTTAGCGCTCTTAGATCTGCAGTAGTCGGTCGGTAGTATCGCTAAGCAGCTGCAAAAGCAGCCACACGGCCAGTTCGCGGGTAATACCCAACCCCGCGAACCAACACGCGAAAGCGATTACTACGCGCAGTGTTAGGACTCTTAAGGAGGTAGGTAGAGAGGGTGTAGAGGTAGAGGTAGAGGAGCGAGATGAAGAGGTAGATGAGAAAATCGAGATGGAGGCTCCACCCAGGACGCACACCAGGTTGACCCAGCAAGTACCGCACCAGCTAGTGGACCTTCAGTTGAGAGTAGGGGAGAGAGAAAACCGGTAGAGGTTAGGCCATCACCGATTATAGACACTTCACGCCTACCCTACCCAGCACGTCTAAAGCAGCATAAATATGCCAAGGAATACCGGAATTTCCTTGACATGTTTACTCAGTTAAAAATCAATCTCCCGTTTATCAAGGCCTTTCAGCATATGCCGAAATATGCTAACTTTTCAAAAGATCTTTTAAAACGTAAAGATAGGCTGGGGGAGCTTTCGAATGTCACACTGACTGAGGATGTTCTGCCGTGGTTTTAAACAAGTTGACCGAGAAATTGACTGATCCGCGTATCTTTACGATTCCATGCCTATTCAGCGGCTCCATTGCTCCAGCTCATGCTCTAGCCGATCTCGGGGCGAGCATAAATCTGATGCCTTTCTCACTATACGAGAGTTTAGGTTTAGGGGAGCTCATTCCTACTTGTATGTCTTTTTCGTTAGCCGATAGGTCGATTAAGTACCCGAGGGGAATCGTAGAGAATTTGTTGGTTAAAGTTGATAGATTTGTCTTTCCGGTAGACTTCGTCATCCTCGATATGGAGGCCGACGAGAAGGTTCCCATCATCTTAGGTCGCCCATTTTTGCGCACCGCGAAAGCGCTCATAGATGTTCATGATGGGAAAATCACCCTTCGAGTCGAGGACGAGAACGTCACGTTCGAAATCGCAAGGTCGATGCAACACCCGAGTGGTGGCGACAGCGAGAGTGGCCCTTGTCACACTGTATACTTCCTGAACTCATTCATTTCGTGCGTTGATCGTTGTTTAGACTATATTAGCGGAGCCGACTTAGTTAATGAGAGTTTAGTACCCGAGGAGAGTGATTGTGAGGATATAGGGGACGATTTCTAAGAGATTCTCGAGACCCTAGATTTTTGTGAGGTGAGTGCAGCTACCGAGAGCACACCATTGTCGACACCAGCAGTCGTAGAGCTTAAGGTCCTCCCATCTCACATAGAATACGCGTTCCTAGGTGACAATTCGAGCTTACCCGTTATCATTTCTTCGAAATTGTCAACGGAGGAGAAGGAGCGTTTAATAGAGGTCCTAAAGGCAAATAAGGAGGTCATCGCATGGAAACTGTCCGATATCAAGGGGATTAGCCCAACCTTCTGTACTCATAGGATCCTCATGGAGGACGTCTTTAAGCCAGTAGTGCAGCCACAGCGCCATCTGAACCCGAATATGAAAGAAGTTGTAAAGAAAGAGGTGCTTAAGCTGATGGAGGCTGGTTTCATCCATCCGATCTCCGATTCCGCATGGGTAAGCCCCACTCAGGTCGTTCCCAAGAAGGGGGAAATGATAGTGGTTATGAACAAAAAGAAGGAGCTTATCCCATCGCGAACTGTCACGGGCTGCGGGTGTGCATAGACTATCGTAAATTAAACGATGCCACCCGCAAGGACCACTCCCACTCCCGTTCATCAATCAGATGTTGGAGCGACTCGTAGGACATCAATTTTATTGCTTTCTTGACGACTTCCCAGGTTACTTTCAGAACCGATTGCTCCCGAGGATCAAGAAAAGACAACCTTCACATGCCCGTATGGTACTTATGCGTATCACCGCATGCCTGTTCGGGTTATGTAACGCTCCGGCTACTTTCCAGTGATGCATGGTAGCGGTCGATCGGGTGAAAATAGATACTATCAGCAGACTCCCTCCACTGACTAGCGTCAAGTCCATCTGTAGCTTTATCGGTCATGCGGGCTTCTACCGACGGTTTATTCGAGATTTTTCAAAGATCACCCGACCCATGATCGACTTCTCGAGAAAGATGTACCCTTCGTATTGATGACGACTACTTAAAAGCTTTCACGATCCTTAAGGAGAAACTAGTGAGTGCTCCTATCCTCGTCTCACCTGACTGGAGCTTTCCTTTCGAGCTCATGTGTGATGCGAGCGATTATGCTGTGGGCGCCGTTTTGGTCAGCGACGGGACAAACATTTCCACCCTATTTACTACGCTAGTAAAACTCTAAACGACGCACAGGAGAACTACACCACCAAAGAGAAGGAGCTTTTAGAAGTGGTATTCGCGTTTGATAAATTTCGCTCTTACCTTGTCCTGTCCAACACCATCGTCTTTACGGACCATGCGGCTCTGCGTTTCCTTTTCCAAAAGAAGGACGCAAAGCCTCGTCTCAATTAGGTGGATTCTCTTTCTTTCCGAGTT
The DNA here is from genome assembly GCA_947069175.1 of Scalesia atractyloides. NCBI lineage: Eukaryota > Viridiplantae > Streptophyta > Magnoliopsida > Asterales > Asteraceae > Scalesia > Scalesia atractyloides. The sequence continues at coordinate 67,482,736 of CAMTDV010000023.1, forward strand.
CGACATAGAGATTAGAGATAAGAAGGGACAGAGAATGTAGCTGTTGACAATCTATCTCGATTAGAGGATCCGAGTAGAGAAGAAATTACGGAGGAAGAGATCTGTGATAGATTTCCCCACGAGTCAGTAGAGTTTATGACAACGGAGATGGAAGGAATGCCATGGTTTTCCGATTTCGCGAATTATCTAGTGAATGGAGTGGTACTGAAGGGGATGACCATGCAGCAGAAGAAGAAATTCTTTCGCGATGTCAGGCGTTATATCTGGGACGACCCATTTCTATTTTGGGTAGGGGGAGACCGAATTTTAAGGCGTTACGTGAGTAGAGCAGAGGGGGCAGAGATTTTGAGGTCGTGCACGAGGGACTGATAGGAGGTCTCATGGTCCGCAAGTCACCGCATAGAAGGTTTTTGATTGCGGCTTTTATTGGCCATCAGTTGTGAAGGACGCCCTAGAGTTTGTGAAGACGTGTGATCGTTCCAGCACACCGGCAACATCTCATCCAAGGACTAGATGCCCCAACATCCGATCCAGATTCTTAACGTTTTTGATGTTTGGGGGATTGACTTCATGGGACCGTTTCCCGTCTCTAGCGGGAACCGGTACATCCTCGTGGCTATTGACTATGTATCCAAGTGGGTGGAAGCTCAATCTTTACCCACAAATGATGCCCGAGTGGTGGTGAGATTCTTAAAGAAATTGTTCACCTGTTTTGGTACCCCACGAGCCATTATTAGTGACCGTGGCACACGCTTCTGCAATGTCGTCATGGAAAAGGCATTGGCGCGATACGGTGTCACTCACCGCCTCTCCACCGCTTATCATCCTCAGACGAGCGGCCAAGTGGAGAACGCGAACAGGGGGGTTAAACGGATCCTTGAGAAGACGGTAGGCAAAAGTCGGAAGGATTAGAGCACCATAATCGTCTACGGTAAAGCCTGCCATCTCCCGGTCGAATTAGAGCATAGGGCACTTTGGGCATTGAAGACCATGAATTTGGACATCACCGAAGCGGCCAAGCGACGATTCTTTCAAATTCACGAGTTAGAGGCACTTTGGGACGCGGCGTATGAGCGGTCATGGAGCTTGAAGGAGAAAACAAGGCGCTGCACGATCGGAGATTGAAGAATGTGAAAGAGTTTCAAATCGGCGACAAAGTGCTTCTATATAATTCGCCATTGAAACTGTTTGCGGGCAAGCTGAAATCAAAATGGTCCGGCCCGTACGTGGTAAATGAGGTATTCCCGTATTGAACTATCGAGCTGAAAGATGAAGCTGACGAAGGGACATGGAAGGTGGGCATCGCTTGAAACACTATTTAGGAGGACCGCTAGATCCCATCGAGACGAAGGATACTCCTCTAGAAGTTCCACGTCAGACCGCGTAGATTCTCGGGTTTCGGCTCGAGTGTAGAGTTTGTAAAGTTTGGAAGTTAGTTGATGTTGGGTTTTTATTTAATTCATGTTTCGTATTTTATGTGTTTGTGTGTGGGTCGGTTTAGTTGGATATCATGCATCAATTGTGGAGCATGACAATTTGCAGGTACGTTTGATAAATTCGGTAAAACGAGGGTGATTCCGTATGTTGGAAAAAGCCAACATTATGATTTCCTAAATTTTTCTAAGGCATAAACCAGGAAAAACTAAGAAACTTTCTGTGAAAACAAGCCTCTCACGAGGCGCGAGAGGCACAACCCTCCTCGGTCGTGGCCCGCGAGAGGCCACTAAAATCCGGAATCATACCTCCCTCGCGGGGCCCGAGAGACTAAGTAGTCTCTCTCGCGGCCCACGAGAGACCATATCTTCACAAAATAAACCCTAGCCTCCATTTTATACATTTTTCCAACTTACTTCTCCATTTCACTTACGACTCCAACCTCATCTTCACCAAAAATTCGCCATTTTTAGCCCAAATTCACTGAAATCAACCACATTTTCTTCACTACATCAATCCTCACTCATCTTTAAGTGATTCCACCCGGTTTTCCCCTCTTTACTTGCATTTCACCGGTGTTTTAAAGTTTTAATTTTTGTGCACTAGTCTTACAGATCTACAACAAGGTATGCTTTTTCGCAACTTTTGTGCTTAAATTCTTTGTCTTGTATATCGTTGTTGCGTTTATTTTGATGTTTGATACTTTGCTAGTTGCTTGTTCGGTTAAGTGCGGGTTGGGTTCAACTGGGTTTTGACTTGAGTTTTGATAGTGGTACTGTTTACATTTTGTGGGTAGATTAAGTACTTACAGGGTGTCCTTAGTGGGTTTGGTGCGGTCCAACATTGAGAGTGGGGATGAGGGTTGGCTAACTTTGTTACTAAAAATCCAATTTTTAAGATCGTCAACACTTATTTCTGCCATGATTCAAACTGTTTTATCTTTAACTGTACACTCAATGTGGGCTTGTGTCTCGGCACTTCGGTTTAATTGCGGACAATTAAAGTGCCGAGAGGGGGTAGTTGTTTGATTTTTGATATGTTTTTCAAGGGGTTGGTAACATCTGAATGGTCATGCATATAAGATTCGGTCTCGCCCGTACTTAATCTCCATTCGGGTGAGATTCGGTTTTTATCAAATTATCAATGTTACACTCTTTTCAAATGTATCTTAAATTATGAGGTAAATTGTTTATCTGTTGCAGACCATGACCGCAAATGAAATGCTATACGGTCATTTGTGTTATGTGGTTGCTTTTTTTTCTAAGGTCATGCTTGTCTTACTTGTGCTTTATGCAGATGTCAGGAGAGGTAGCTCGAGCAGGGCTGGAATGAAGAGAAGGGGACCAACGCCTCGTCAGAGAGGTGACCCCGCCGATGCGCCGCAACAACCTTCATACTTCAGCAGACGCATAATTAGATATCGGGGAGAAGGTGTCCCCCACGGGCAAAGTTCGTGAATCGTGGACAGTCCTCTGTTGCAGTTTGATTTAGACTCCCACGAGTGGGAGAGGCTCTCAAATCTCGTCACTTGTGAGTTGCTACCTTACAAGAGAAATTGATTTGGATTTGATAGATAATTTGGGTCAGAGGGGTCGGATTGAATAGCTATTAGGGGATAAGTTCCGAAGGGTGCTAGACTAGCGGAGGGAGACAATACAAGGAAATCACTTATGAGTTTCACTCCTCATTCGAATACCAACAGGGCAAGTTCAATGAGAATGATGCGGTTTCTTTTGCCTTGGGGAGGCAGGTTTTTAAGATGACAATCCCACAGTTTGCGGTGGCCTCGCAAATATACTCAGACGATAAGGTTCAGACACCGGACTTCGCTACGAGCCTGCAGGGGGTCTTCAAAAGGAGGCATCCCCATAGTGTCCAGACAGACGAGCTCGCCAGATTTTGGGGTACCATCTCTTCTGCCCCGTACTCAAACAACATGGTGGCGAGTGATATTACTGATCCCATTCACCGGTTCCTCCATAAGACTTTTGCCACTACGTTGGTTGGGAGAGGGCAGGGAGACAACAAGGTCAACTAGGTGAGTTTATTTTGTCTAATGTGTATGGTAGAGGGACTGCCGGCAAACCTGGCCATAATATTTGCATGGTCGATGAAGCGACTGTGGAGGGGGGCCCGGGGGCAAGGGTTTATTACGGCCTTGATTACATGCTTGGCTGAGAGTCTAGGGGTGTTCGACAGATACCCCCAGGACAGAATGAGAGAAGGCCCCGCCCCCTGTGTCATGAGCATCAGATATCTCCAGGCTGCCGGAATTCTTACAACCCAAGAGTCTGTTAGCTGGATACCACCCCGCTAGGGACCTCAAGTGCAACCTCCTCTCGGATCCGAAGCTGCATCTTCTATGCAGGCGGGCATCCCTACTCGATATCAGTGGCCAGTTACCCGCCAGGAACTGCCAGGACGACAATATCCTCTTCGGGAGCCTTGCCCGGACCCACTGACCTTAGATTCTCTTTATGACAGGATGGAGACTGGTTTCAGGGATTTGAAAGGTTATGTGGACCAGTAGTTGGCGGGGTTCGCCAGACCATGTTAGCGAGTAGACTAATGGACGAGGCTAGCCAGAGGCGGCTAGAAGATGGGATGCGATACATGATGCAGAATCTAAATATGGGAATCTGGTCTTACTTTCAGCAGCCAGGCGGTCAGGCAGGTTCTAGCTAGTTTGCGGGGTTGGAGGACGTGTAGCCATACCAGGTATTTGAGGCGTCCGAAGATCTTTATCTTTATTTTTCGGGACGATCCAACGTCGTTTGGTTGAAAAGCTAGTGGCGCGAAGTTACCGTGCGCTGGATTATGATTGAACGCCTCTAAGTCAGAATCCGTGCTAGAAGCAACGCGTGTGCCCGTTGCCTGTTTACCGACCTGCAGTAGGGGCCTCGGCCCCAAAGGCACGTGTCGTAGGCTAAGCTCGCACGGCGAACGGGTCGTGCGGGCTGCCTGGAAGTACAATTCTCATCAAGCGACGGGTAGAACCTTTGTAGATGACTTAAATACATGACGAGGTATTGTAAGTGGCAGAGTGTCCTTGCAGGCATGATCCACTGAGATTTAGCCCCGCGTCGCTCAGATTCGTCCCTCCCCACCCAAAACCCAAACCAAAAAAGTTCCTAAGGGTTTCTTCCGAGAGGCTGTGGTAGCATAAATGTGAAATGATCACAAGTGTCGAAAAATATCACAAGTGTTGGAAGATTTCACAAGTGGTGCAAATTTCACAAGTGTTGGTACCATTCACCATCGAAGCTGTACAGTTCACATTTACAAGTGTATGGCAAATTTCACCAAGTGTTGGAAATTTTACAAGGGTACGCCAGATTATGATCCATTGAAAGAAGTAATGTCTGTTCCCGTCACATTGCATTTTACTCAGAATGTATATATAGGGGACTAGGGGATACACAAACCCGAGGTCCTCGTAGGGGCGCTCAGCAAAAATGCAAAAAGAGGCTAGACGTGTGAACTGACCATATGCCTTGTGAGCAGGCACATGCATTGTTAACATGCTAAGGGACTGCCACACGCCACACGTCGTTCCAACACGTTACCCGGCATGATGGCTGGCCACCGGGAATAACAACCAGGAGCAGGCTCGGACAAGGCCAGGTCGACATACTTTGACGCCACAACTCGCTAACCATGCACGTGAACATCAACATGACTTATTCGTGGCGATTCGAGCACATCGTGCCCGAACCATGTAAAGTTTTGGCACGATCCGACGTCGTTTCACGTCGTTTCATCCGAAGAGTCTGAAGATGATTGAAGCAGCCAAAGATCATTATCTTTATTTTTCTTTTCTGTTGTTTTCATTTATTGATGGTCTGTACTTTTAAACAATTTATTTTGGGGTTGGTGTTGGTTGGATTGGGTATGTCTTGATGAACAATCTTGCAAAACAATTTATTTATCTTGCTTTATTATTATCATGTTTCGTAAGTGCATGATGCTAGGTTGGTGTTATATGTTGTTCCGTTTTCATGAGAGCTTTGAGAGTGGTACATTAAGCGCATTTGGTTTGGAGAGCACGAGTGGTTTGACTGGCACATCGACAGTCTTGCATTACCAGCTAAGTCGTCTCCTTTTTGTATTTTATTTTTTCTTTCTTTATTTTGTTTGGTTTTATTTTGAGTAGTAGTTGTCTCATCCTTGCATTGGGAACAATGTAAAATTTAAGTGTGGGGATGGGATATTAGAGTAGTGTAGTAGTGTTTAAAAAAATCCGAAAATGTCTTTTGAAAAAGAAGTTTGCATGAATTTAAACGGAAAATGATAGAAAAATTGAATTTTTATTTGGTTTCAAATAATAATAATATGAGAAATAAAAGGATGAGTTTGTGTCTAACTTCGGATATGTGAGTAGGCTCGATTCGGTTCTTACTTTCTTTGAGCTTAATACACCTTAATTGTCGGTCTACTAGTGGGTACTCATCTAGGAGTAATGGGAAACTGAAACCGACAAAAATAGTATAAGGAATGCCGTTATAAGCTAAAATATCTAGAATTTTTAATCATGTAAAAAGAAGAAAAAAATAGAAAAATGACTTGATTGAAAAGTAGACGAGGCCTATGGAATCTCCCTTGGGGATGGTGACTCAAATTGAGAATCCCTCTAGGATTAGTTGAAATTTGAAGCTTCGAAGCCCACGTTGTCGCTCTCGGGGATGGTGAATCTGGTTGAGACATCCTCTAGGTTAGATATGCAAAAAGAAATAAAAAATGCTCAAATGAAAAAAAAAGAGAAAAAGAAAATTGCTTAATTTTAAATTCTTTATATTTTGGTATAAAACGGTTAGGAAAGGGTTTAAACAATTCGTTCCTTTTGTTTCATAAGCTTGAGGTGGGATTAGAGATAATGTGGACTCTAGTGTGAGACCCTAGGTGGATTTACCGCACTCAAATTAAATTTACATGATAAGAGGTTTGAACCGAATTTTGAGTTTAAGTGGATCCGATACTTGCAATCGCGGTAACATAAATCTTGTTCCCCAATGAAAATAATCCCAATTTTTTGAAATCGAGTAATTGTTTGGTTATGATTCCGTTTAAGCATAATTCTTTATCGAGGGCGAAAAAGTGCAGGTGTTGGGATATTTGATGTATTGAATAATACATCCATTTATCTTGTAGAGTTTGTATATTTTTTGCGCGTTTTCGTTTCGGTTTGTCAAGACTTTATCTACTTTTAATCCAAACGCATTTTACAGGTCTTGGTTCGTGAAAACGGTTGGAAGGATGGGAAAAGCGAGGGAAAATTATGAAATGAACCGAGCCGGGACGTGAGTGGATCGGAAACGAGTAAACGAACAAAATAGGGATTTTAACCCGGTCGCAGGGCGTGACCGGCACACCTTTACTCTCTCGCGGCCCGCAGAGAGTGATAGTTATCACCCGGAAATCAACTCGGTCGCAGGACGCGACAGACAGCCTCAACTCTCTCGCGGCCCTCGAGAGAGCCTTTTATCCAGAAAGTTTCAAAACCATAGAAAGATTTGGACTTGGTTGTTTTAAAAAAGACTCATAATCATAGTTGAACTCATATTGAACAACCTTGGGTGAGCTAGTGCAGAATTGGAGCAATTTTCTGGAGATTTGAAGCTACAAGGAGTGGATCTAACCTGCAAGGATTGTGGTGTTGATCAAGGGAGTTCAAGGTAGGAGTTTGTCACGGTTTTATCATACCAATCTTCGCCTTTGATTTCCTTGTTTTTGCTTAATCATGTTTCCTTTTTATCAACGTTGTTTAAATTACTTTTCAAACATGTTTTTAGGCTATATCTTATTCAGTTACCTAGGTTTTGGATGATGGATTTATGAAACTTTGATTTGTTTTGATTTAATTTATTGTTTGAATGTTTAATTGGTAAAGGTCACAACTTTAATGATCTAGTTTAGGGTATTTGCATGATTTTTCTTATTTTTTGATTGTTTGGTTGTTTTGCATGAACTTTGGTGGATGTCTTCCATAGAATAGGTTATGTTACTTTTCGTGTTCTTAGGAATTCGTGAAGTTGTTGGCAAAATTGACCAATAAAACCGGGGAAACAATTGAATTAACCATAAAATCTAACTTGTCATTATACGTAGCTTGTTAATTGAGAAATTACAATTAGTTGGCTGAATTAATTTGGTAAATTGTTAGGTTAGGGTTTTGAGAAATTCCCGAGTCTAATTTCCTTGTCATAATTGAATTAGTTAATCTAAACTAGAAATTGTAGTTGGTCTAGGTTAATTATTGAGAGGTAATTAATAATTAGACACTTTACTAATTTTAAAAAGATAACTGAAAAAGGAATCTTTAGGGCCGGTAAACAAATAAAAATGATAGGTTATAGTAGGTGTCTTCCTGAGAAGGGTCGGGGGTCCTGTTTGATAAACCTTGACTTTAATATGTCAAGATCCCAGTAAAATATTCAACCTGATTAATTATTATTAAATTGAAAGAGTAGTGGTCTAAAAATCTAGCCTAGGTAACTACTTCATTATCTCTTGATTAAAATCTTAAATTCCCTATAAGTTCATAGTTTGGTCATTCCAATTTAGTAGTTTTAGTCAAATTGATAATTTAGATTTATTAGCAACCCCCCCCTTAAAATATACATAGTGTGTAATCGAGTTTAAATTAGTAGTCATATTAATTAGGGAGTCCTGTGGGTTCGATAATCCAAACTTGCTTAATACTATTCTACAATTGATCGGTCCACTTACCGGTTAGTAGTTTAGTATAGTTTAGGAGTCTAGAGTATAATTTGAGTCTAGAATTAGGGTAATTTGTTTCGTTTTTAATTAAATATTTTTAGAACATCAATTTCTTATGGAACATTGTCGTGCAATATGCCCAACATTGTTACACTTGTAGCATGTCCTGCTGTCTTTTCTAATAGAGGAATCCAAATCATGTTTTCTACTCTCTTTTTCTTTCTTGAATTCATCATTGGATTGTTTACCAATGATCTCTTTTTCTCTTTCGGTAGTTGTCCCATAGACAAAATTGATTTTCTTTGTAAAGTTCAACTTTTGAAACTTGTTATTCGTGCTTTGCGTTTGAAACCCAAACAGCTCTCTTGTTTTTATGATAGCCTCTATTGCTTTGATGGTAGGGTTTGTTAACACAATTTTATTTAGAATAAAATGAAACGTCTCATTTTTCTAATTCAGAATGGCTCACCTCAACAAGCTTGAACAACTTGTCAACACGATCCAGATTGACATTCTGAATCGGAAAATCCTCATGGGAATATAGTTTATCAGATCCATGCATTTTGTATATGATGATGTTTGGATCATTATTTAAACTATTTTCTGATGATTCAACACCGAATTCGGATTTGTCAGATTCATTCTTCAGAACATTTTCAACCATAGTTTTAACCACATCAGAATCACATTCATTTTCTGGTTTGGTGTAAGTTACATCAATGTTCGTAGGCAGCTTTTCTGTCTTTTTAGTTTTTAATTTTAAATTGAGCGCCTTTTCCACCCCTGATTGTTTCTTACTACCATAGCTATTCCACATAGGTGGTGGAACACGATCATAACTTGCACCTTTGTTTTTATCAATTTGATTTTCATCCTTACTTTCAATTTTTGGAAGAATGTGATCAATGACGTATGAAATTGTAGAATAACTGATTAACAACTTGTTAACCCGTTCTGTTTCTATTTTCATTTTTTTCAAGTTCACTTTTTAGCTCGGCAATTGTATTTAAATGAATATTAATGGCCATTTGTTTGTCCATGACAGTCGCCTTGAGCATTGAAAGTGTTCCGTGATCACCTTTTCAAATTGTTTAACAAATTTGCTTAATTTGTCATAAGCTTCTTTTGTTGAATTATAATCACATGACAAATTATCGGTATAAAGCTCATTGTATCGTGTTTCTATTTCAGCACACTCACGGCATAGCTCTTTGCACTTCATGCAAGGTGTTTCTTTCACTGACTCATTTATAGATACAATTACCTCATTCACATTTTCCATAAAAGCTTTGTTGGCTTCGTCAGTCCGATTTTCCAACTTCACTTCAACCCTCTCTTCTACTTCAGGCTTCTTCTCTTCTTCAAAGGCGATTGATGGCTTGGCTCAAAATAACCTGCAAAAGTTTTAAGAATGTAATTAGGCAAGAGATGTTTAAATGCACTATTTAACAATTTCTCTTTCTTCTTACGATGTGTTGTAATATTCTCCAGCAGCTTCGTCAAAAGATGCCTCTTAATATTCTTCAGTAACTTCAGGATCTTCAATGATTTCTGCGACCAATGCCAAACTTTTGTTCTTCGTGATGTACTTGTTCTAGTTGAAACCTTCGTCCTCCTCAGTAACGACGAGAGCTTTATCTTTGGAATTTGACGGTCCATCTTCGATTTGCACCATTCTTGTTTTAGGTTGAGGTCGATGATAAATGGCTTTCTTGTAATAATCGTAAGCAAAAGGGTTCTGATTGCCCTGGACCTCTCTATTTGGACATTCTTGTTTGAAATGCCCCTTCTCTCGACATTTGAAGCATGTAACCTTGGACTTATCGAAGTCAAGTTTCCCATCAAGTCCTCCCAAATTATCTTTTTCAGTAATCTCCATGAAACGTTGTGCTCTTCTGACGATGGAAGCCATACACCATTTAATGTCATTCAATTCCATCTCGACCAGATCAATCTGATCGTAATCCTCTCTCGTCATCTCTGAATTCCCAATTTTTCCTGCTACTAAACTTCCATACGATTCAAGTACCGAGGCAGGTAATGACATGTGTGTCTTTGCAGTGTTCTCGGTGAAGTTTTGAGCTTTTGGTAATCAACAGCAATATTGCATTGTAGAACCCATTGATTGGGATTAGATTGATTGTTCTGGTGATTCTGTGAATTGCTTGAGCTATGAGATGATTGTGGGCCTGGAGGTGTATTTGGGTTGACAGACGCAAAAGATTGAAATCCACTTGTTTGACTTGATTGTGGACTTGGTTTGTTAAAGGCGCTAAAGGCAGTTTGAATTTTTGGAGAATGTATATGCGCGGCAGGACTACCCTTGTAATATAGATTTACATCTTGTTGTATTTGGGCGCCTTTGCTCTTCGCCATTTTCTACATCTCGAGTCCGTGCCATTCCAACCATTCAATAAATCTTTGTAATGAAAAATTACCATACTCTGTGCCATTCTTTAGAATAGTTAAGTAAGTTGACCATTCTCCATGAGATAGAGCGTCTACCAGCTTATCGACCAATTCTTCATTTGTGTTTGTGACATTTGTGTCTTTTCAATCATTGCACAATTACAAACAATTTGGTATTCAATGAAACCTTGTGTTTTATTTCCAAATATTTTTTGTATTCAATAAAATCTTGTATTTTATTGATGAGAATGCAAATATGTCAATCGTTGCACAATTTCGATCATTTTGGTGTTTGTTAAAGCGTTTTACGCATTTTTGCGAAACGCATAATCATACAACCAAATAAACCGAAATCCACGACATTTTCGGGCATAATCCAATTTACACATGTCTTAACACCTCTATATAACCTAAATATTAGGTTAAAGGGGTTAAAAATGGCAAACAAGTGAAAATACAAGTCCAAGGGCCAAAAATGTCAAAAAAATAATAAATTTTTTTGCTTCTTCACCAAGTTTGCCACCTATCTCCAATTTTTGACACCTAGTACTCACTTTGCCACACTTAATATGGTGTTGACACATTTTAGGACACTAACACTTGAGGACATTTGTCATCACCTCCTTAATCCTAAAATACTATAAATACCCATGATTCTTCCATTTTTTTCACACCACTTCAAAACAAATCAAAGCAAAGTGTGAAGTTCTTTTTTCTATCCTTCTTGGACCTTTTTCCCAATGTTTGGAAGCCTCCTATCTTGAGTTCCGAAAGTGTTCTTCAACACGAGTAAGTACTCTTCATAGTTCTTTAAGATTTTTAGCTATTTTGAGCTAAAAGTCAAACAGTTTGGCAACCTGATTGACTTTTGGTTCTGACCATATTTGGTCAAGTCAAAGTTAATTGTAATCACGAAGGTTATAATCCCTAACGAGTTCACCTTTTATTACCACGTTTAGTAGTCAAAGTGACGAGTCAAAGTTTCGGTCAAAAATGCGCATGATGTGCATTTTACGACGAAACTATTTTCAGGTATCAAAACACCAAGTTTTTATACCAAAACAGATTTATTTACTTAGTTAGAAATATTTTGACATATCTAATTCGTCACTTCTAGTTTAGTGCTTATTTAGGGTCGTAAGTCGAGCGGTCTTGACCACCGCTTTGACTTTCGAATCCGACCCGTTTGGTCGATCTTAGGTTCCTACCAAACACATATTTGTGACCATAGTTATATAGGGAATAACCTACTGAGGTTATACCTTATGGTCACCTCATTTGGTTAGTGTTATGATAAGTTACTTCTATGTTCTTAAAAAAATGATGACCAAAATGCCCTTTTTGCGCATAAATCCATTTTAAACACATGTAACCAAATTTTTGACATATAAACTTATGTTTTAACATTTTCAAAGATGCTTGGGCATTTAAGACTTATCATAGGACATGTTTAACCATCTGATCGCACGTTTACGCTAATGACCCGTTAAGGTAGCGTAAACTACCTTAACGAGTCATAATGGGTCAAAAGCACTTAGGATCCTTTCCAAATCAGAATGTTAAGTTTGTTAAACCATATCACATGAGTTCCAACACTCGTTTGGTTTATAAGACTTCATTCTATCCGATCTCCCATTTGTAGTCCCGACACGCTAACATATTTATTTGACACATTAGGGCATGTTTGAGCTTTGTTTATTTCGTTGATCAAGAACACTTTCGCAATCCCAAGTGAGTACATAGCCCCCCTATTTTACTTTTTCAAATGTTTTGGGGTGATTCATATGTGCCTATAATTATTTTCAAAATTTCAAAACAATATACATGGTTTATGTATACAAAAATGATTTTTAAAGTGAGTACATAGCCCCCCTCTTTTACGTTTTCAAATTTTTTGGGGTGATTCATATGTGCCTATAATTATTTTCAAAATTTGAAAACAATATACATGGTTTATGTATACAAAATTGATTTTCAAAGTGAGTACATAGTTCCCCTCTTTTACATTTTACAAATGTTTTGGGGTGACTCATATGTGCTAAATCATTTTCAAGTTTTCAAAAACAATGTCTATGGTTTATATATAAGATAATACGATTTCATTAATGTGAACAACTTGTTGATGCGTTATCCATAACACGAATGACATTTATTAGCTTTGGCCGAGCCGACCAGTAGTATGTTATGGTACCATAGGAGTGACAATCCCATTATGGGACTGTTCACTGGATTTGGTGGAATTTTGGGTAATGACAGAAACTGTTTCTGACTAACACATCATTTGATGATCTGTTAGTCTAGTTAAAGAGACCATTTGGTGGTCTATTAAAGATACCCTTTGGTGGTATAGTCAACACAGGTTTGAATGTGTTCATTAAAGAACGATCAAAAGTTTTCACAATTAAAAACACTGATGATTTTGTTTATGACATGGACAATTGGTTTATGACACGGACGATTGATTTATAACACTGACAAATGGTTTATCACACGGACAAATTGTTTTGAACAATGTCACGCAATGATTTTCACTTAAAGATATAAACCATACGAAGTTTTCTTTTGAATCAATATATTACAGGGTTTTTACAAAAGCAATGTTTTTGTCAAGATTCATGGCTACAAGGTTTTCACAACTCTAACCAACTTGTTTTAGTTGGTTAATTGTATTGCAATATCAAACACTTTTGATACGAGGTTTTCACTTAACGACTCTTGTAATCGGACGAGGTGTTGCAATATGTATACAAGGCCACGAATTTGATACACTCACAAAACCTATGTACTCGCCGGCATTTTTTTATGCTGACTCTCTTTTCACAGATGTTTCAGGAATCAATACTTGATAATATGATGCATACTTCACGTAGGAATGGACCCAGGCCTTAGTGACTTAAAACATGAAAGACAATTTATTTATGTGTTGTTTATGTATATCCCAAGACAATGTAAAAATTTAACTTAATCAAACATAATTTTAAATTCCATGAGTTGTGAAACAATAGTTCTGTGACATGACTCCCCGACCCCGTCGCGGTTCGTTGTTTTACGCGGTCGGGGTGTTACAGAAAGATTGGTATCAGAGCTTATGGTTATAGAGAATTAGGTTATTAGTAATGCTTTGACCTAGACTATAACCTTCCTAGGATCCTAACACGAGTTATCTTGCGTTTAGATTATTAAAACAATACCATCACCTATCCTTAGGTGATTACCAGAACAAATACACAAGTTACAACTTCGTTTTGAAAACCAGTCATCTATCCTTAGATGATTTGTTTTGGCTTAAAGCCTTGTAAGTTTTCAAAATCCGGTCAAAGTTTGGTTTTATTAATGTGAACATGTGCAACCTGAAAGGGTGGATGCCTGTACCTGAGTTTTTTGTCTAAGGCTAGAGTGTTTGTACAAATCCGCATTATCGGACAAGTCACTCTTACCTGGGAACTCTTGGGGTGAGTGTCCACGTATAGACTAAAGCATGTCTTCACGATACATTATAAAGACCCATTTACTTTGATTAGTCACCGTATGTCATTTGTTTGTTTTTAAGTAACGAACGAATGACCTCCATCCTTGTATTTCGTCAATATTTTTAACATCTCTCTTCATTATCCAATGTCAATCACACATATCCCTCATGTTTTCTTCTAGAATGCCTCCTCGACGTAATACAACTAAAAATGCCGAAATGGCAGCTAAGATCGCTCAACAATTGCTGTTGTACTCCAAAACCTAGTGACCCAAATAAACCAAGCAAACAATAACAATAATAACAACAACAATGCACCCGCACCATGCAATACAAACAATTTAACTCGGCTAAACCACTCAAGTTTACTGGGTCTGAAGGAGCTACTGGACTCCTACAGTGGTTTGAGAGTCTTGAAAGCACATTTCGTCATGTTCAATGCCCGAATGAGCGAAAAGTTGAGTTTGCATCGAGTGTACACCAGAAAAGAGCACTTACATGGTGGAATGGTGTGATGAGAGATAGGGTGCCGATGTGGCAATGTCACAAACGTGGGAAGATCTTCGAGATCTAATGATGAGGGAATTCTGCCCACGTCATGAACAACGGGCACTGGAAGATGTTAAACAAGATAGTGGAGAGCATTGTGCCTACACTAACCATTACGAAGTATTTAGCTTGTTGTGTCCCGACGTGGTCACCCCATAGGCTAAAGCAATCGAGAGGTACATCGATGGCCTGCCTGACCCCGTTTAGGACATTGTTACTGGTAGCAACCCTACCAGTGTTCTGCAGGCTATCGAATTAGCTACTACCCTGACTGAGTCTCAGGTTAAGAAGGGGACACTGTTTCGCAAAGGCAACAAGAAACAAGCAGTTAAGACCACTCAAGAGAAAATAAAGAAGAACAAAGCTGAGTCTTCTAAGAAGTCGAGGAAGCTTAAGGCTTCATAGAACTTTGCAGTTGTTGCACAATCCAACCAGAATACTCAAAACCAGCCAGCACAACCTCCTGTGAGGAAACCGTATGTTGGTACTGCACCGTTGTGCAACCGGTGCAATGGTCACCATCAAGCTCACATACAGTGTCGCCAATGCACATCATGTGGAAGATTTGGTCACATAGCCAATGTTTGTCGTTTGGCCCCAAAACAAGTTGTTCAGAACCTTGTTCAACCCCAAGCCAACCCTGCTAGACCTCCTTTCCCACCTGGTTCTTGCTACAACTGTGGCGAGGTGGGTCACTTTAGAAACAACTTCCCAAAATTGGTGAACACGAATGCAAATCCAGCCCGTGGACGCGCATTCAACTTTAATGCCAATGAGTCTGGTGTTGATAATGAAATCATTAATGGTACGTTCGTTGTTAACAATCATCCTGCTTCTATTCTTTTCGATTCAGGTGCCGATAGAAGCTTTATATCACTTACCTTTGATCCTTTGCTTTCGATGCCTAGAACTAAACTAGGAAAACCCTTAACGGTGGAAATAGCTAGTGGTGAACCCCTTGTGCTCTACTATGTCATTCGTAGTTGCCAATTGAACTTGGATAACCACCTTTATTCCCATTGACCTCACACCAATGCAACTCGGGAGTTTTGACATCATCATAGGAATGGATTGGTTAACCAAACACCATGCTGAGGTGATCTGTTTCGACAAGGTTGTTCGTATACCTCTTTCTTCTGGCGAAACCTCAGAAGTTCATGGAGAGAAACCCTCTAGTAGCCTAAAACTCATGACCTGTACCCAGGCCCAAAAATACCTACGAAAGAATCATGTAGCCTTTTTGGCACATATCATAGAGGAAAAAGGCGAGGGCAAGACTGTTCAGGACATCCCCATT
Organism: Scalesia atractyloides; assembly: GCA_947069175.1. Classification (NCBI taxonomy): domain Eukaryota; kingdom Viridiplantae; phylum Streptophyta; class Magnoliopsida; order Asterales; family Asteraceae; genus Scalesia; species Scalesia atractyloides. The sequence goes on from CAMTDV010000023.1 coordinate 67,498,611, forward strand.
GTTCGGGAATATCCTGAGGTGTTTCCTGAAGAGCTACCTAGTTTACCCCCAATTCGTTAAGTTGAGTTTCGTATTGAACTTGTACCTGGTGCCAACCCAATTGCTAAATCTCCTTACCGACTTGCACCGTCTAAAATGCAAGAGTTGTCAAAGCAACTCCAAGAACTTTCAGAAAGGGGATTCATGCGTCCGAGCTTTTCACCTTGGGGTGCTCCTGTCGTATTCATGAAAAAGAAGGAAGGATACTTCCGTATGTGTATCGATTATCGTGAGCTCAACAAACTCACAATAAAAAATCGATATCCCCTACCTCGCATTGATGATCTCTTTGATCAGCTACAAGGTGCGACCTACCTTTCAAAGATTGATCTACGTTCTGGGTATCATCAACTTCGTGTACTCGAAGAAGATATTCCCAAGACTGCTTTTCGCACTCGATACGGCCATTACGAGTTCATTGTCATGCCTTTTGGTTTGATGAATGCTCCTGCCATCTTCATGGACTTAATGAATAGGGTTTGTAAACCTTATTTAGACAAGTTAATCATTGTTTTCATCAACGACATCCTCAATTATTCTAAGTCTCGTGCCGATCATGAAACAACATCTTCGTCTAACGATGGAACTCCTGAAGAAAGAACAACATTACGCCAAATTCTCCAAATGTGAATTTTGGCTAAACGAAGTTCAATTTCTGGGACACATTGTTAATGAACAAGGTATACATGTAGATCCTGCCAAAATCAATGCGATTAGGGACTGGAGTACACCTACTACTCCTACCGAAGTTCGTTCATTTCTTGGTCTTGCTGGATACTATAAACGATTCATCGCAAACTTTTCAAAGATCGTGGTTCCCCTCACCACTTTGACTCAGAAGAATAAACCTTTCGAGTGGGGACCCAAACAAGAGGAAGCCTTTCAAATACTGAAAAAAACTCTGTAATGCTCCTGTATCTTTACCTGACAGCAACGCTGATTTCGTTGTCTATTGTGACACATCAAACCAAGGCCTTGGTTGTGTTCTCATGCAAAGAGAAAAAGTCATAGCCTATGCGTCAAGACATTTGAAAATCCATGAGAAGAACTACACAACTCATGATCTTGAGTTAGGAGCAGTGGTTTTTGCTCTAAAAATTTGGAGACACTACCTTTACGGTACGAAATGTGTGGTTTTCACTGAGCACAAAAATCTCCAACAAATATTCAATCAAAAGGAGCTTAACATGAGACAACGACGCTAGGTCGAACTTCTGAACGACTACGACTACGAGATTCGCTACCATCCTGGTAAGGAGAATGTTATGGCTGATGCGCTTAGTTGTAAGGAACGTGTCAAACTTCATTGTGTTCGAGTTCAATCTTATATCCAGACACGTATCCTTCAAGCACAACATACATGTGTGACCCAAAGCTTGTTGAAAAATGAGCTGCCACAAAATCTCGAACTTCAACTCGAAACAAAAGATAACGGATTACTCTACTATATGAACCGTTTGTGGATTCCAAGTCAAGACAATCTCTGCACCTTATTGATGGATGAAGCTCATAAGTCTCGTTATTCAATCCATCTTGTTGCAGATAAAATGTATAAGGATATCCGTATCCAGTATTGGTGGCCGGGTATGAAGAAGGACATTGCCTTATATGTGTCTAAATGCCTAACTTGTCTTAAAGTTAAGGCAGAACATCAACGCCAATCTGGTTTACTTGAGCAACCACAAATACCGGTATGGACGTGGGAGAACATTGCGATGGATCTCGTCACTAAACTACCGCGCACACTTAGAGATCATGATGCCATTTGGGTAATCATCCATCGTCAAACAAAGTCAACACATTTTTTGGCAATTCGTGAGGATCTATCTGCTGACAAACTCGCCAATATCTACGTTAATGAGATTGTATCTCGTCATGGTGTTCCTTTGAACATCATATCCGATCGAGATGCTCGATTCTCATCTCCCTTTTGGAAGACCATGCAATCTACCATGGGAACCAAACTCAATCTGAGCACTTCTTATCATCCTCAAACGAATGGACAATCTGAAAGGACAATTCATACACTGGAGGATATGCTTAGAGCATGTGTGATCGACTTTGGTGGTAGTTGGGATTCGCATGTACCATTGGTCGAATTCTCCTACAACAATAGTTATCACGGCAGTATCAATATGGCGCCTTTCGAAGCTCTATACTGTCGAAAATGTCGTTCACCTGTCTGCTTGAATGAGATCGGTGAATCTCAGCTCACTGGACCTGAACTCATTCATGACACAACAGACAAAGCCGTCAAAAGAGTTATGCGGACAAACGGCGCAAGCCCTTGGAATTCCAAGTTGGTGATCATGTCCTTGTCAAGGTATCCCCTTGTAAAGGTGTGATTAGATTTGGAAAGAAAGGAAAACTTGCACCACGATATATTAGACCATTAAAGATCGTTGAGAGAATCGGAAAGGTGGCCTACCGACTTGAGCTACCTCTTGAACTTGGGAATATTCACCTAACATTCCATGTGTCCAATTTGAAAAAGTGTTTAGCTGATACAAACCTACACATTCCCCCAACGAAATTCACTTTGAAGGCACTATGCACTTTGTCGAGAAATCTGTGGAGATAGTGGACAAGGAAGTAAAGAAACTCAAGCGTAGACGTATACTGATAGTTAAAGTTCGCTGGGAATCCAAACATAGCCCAGAATTTACTTGGGAACGGGAGGATCAGATGAAAGCAAAATATCCACATTTATTTCACAAGGTTTCCTCTAATTAAATTTCGAGACGAAATTCCAAATGTAGGGGAGACTGTGACATTTGTGCCTTTTCAATCATTGCACAATTACAAACAATTTCGTATTCAATGAAACCCTGTGTTTTATTTCCAAATATTTTTGCATTCAATAAAATCTTGTATTTTATTGACGAGAATGCAAAAATGTCAATCGTTGCAAAATTTCGATCATTTTCGTGTTCGTTAAAGCATTTTACGCATTTTTGCGAAACGCATAACCGTACAACCGAACGAACCGACATCCATGACATTTTCGGGCATAATCCAAGTTACACATGTCTTAACACCTTTATATAACCTAAATATTGGGTTAAAGGGGTTAAGAATGGCAAACAAGTGTAAATACAAGTGCAAGGGCCAAAAATGTCAGAAATATAATAAATATTTTTGCTTCTTCACCAAGTTTGCCACCTATCTCCAATTTTTGACACCTACCACTCACTATGCCACACTTAATATGGTGTTGACACAGGTTAGGACACTAAGCCACACTTGAGGACACTTGTCATCATCTCGATTAATCCTAAAATACTATAAATACCCCATGATTCTTCCATTTTTTCACACCACTTCAAAACACTTCAAAGTAAAGTGTGAAGTTCTTTTTTCTATCCTTCCTGGAGCTTGTTTACAATGTTTGGAAGCCTCCTATCTTGAGTTCCGAAAGTGTTCTTCAACACGAGTAAGTACTCTTCCTAGTTCTTTAATTTTTTTTAGCTATTTTGAGCTAAAAGTCGAACAGTTTGGCAACCTGATTGACTTTTGGTTCTGACCATATTTGGTCAAGTCAAAGTTCAATTGAACTTTGAAACGTGATCGTAATCACGAAGGTTATAATCCCCAACGATTTCACCTTCTGATTACCAAGTTTACTTGTCAAAGTGACGAGTCAAACTTTCGGTTAAAAATGCGCATGATGTGCATTTTACAACGAAACTATTTTCAGGTATCAAAACACCAAGTTTTGATACCAAATCAGTTTTATAAACTTTGTTAGACATATTTTGACATGTCTAACTCGTCACTTCTAGTTTATTGCTTATTTAGTGTCGTAAGTCGAGCAGTATTGACCACCGCTTTGAGTTTCGAATCCGACCCGTTTGGTCGATCTTACGATCCTACCAAACACATATTGTGACCATAGTTATATAAGGAATAACCTACTAAGGTTATACCTTATGGTCACATCGTTTGGTTAGTGTTATGATAAGTTACTTCTATGTTCTTAAAAAAATGATGACCAAAATGCCGTTTTTGCGCATAAATCCATTTTAAACACATGTAACCAAATTTTTGACATATAAACTGATGTTTTAACATATTCAAAGATGCTTGGGCATTTAAGACTTACCATTGGACATGTTTAACCATCCGATCACACGTTTACGCTAATGACCCGTTAAAGTAGCGTAAACTACCTTAACGAGTCTTAATGGGTCAAAAGCACTTAGGATCCTTTTCAAATCAGAATGTTAAGTTTGTTAAACCATATCATATGAGTTCCAACACTCTTTTGGTTATAATACTTCATTCTATCCGATCTCCCGTTTGTAGTCCCGACACGCTAACATATTTATCTGAGACATTAAGACACGTTTGAGCTTTGTTTATTTCGTTGATCAAGAACACTTTCGCAATCCCAAGTGAGTACATAGCCCCCCTTTTACGTTTTCAAATGTTTTGGGGTGATTCATATGTGCCTATAATTATTTTCAAAATTTCAAAACAATATACATGGTTTATGTATACAAAAATGATTTTCAAAGTGAGTATATAGCCCCCCCCCCCTCTTTTACGTTTTCAAATGTTTTGGGGTGATTCATATGTGCCTATAATTATTTTCAAAATTTCAAAACAATATACATGGTTTATGTATACAAATATGATTTTCAAAGTGAGTATATAGTTCTCCTCTTTTACATTTTGCAAATGTTTTGGGGTCACTCATATGTGCTAAATCATTTTCAAGTTTTCAAAAACAATGTCTATGGTTTATTTATAATAATACGATTTCAATAACTTGAACAACTTGTTGATGCGTTATCCATAACACGAATGACATTCATTAGCTTTGGCTGAGCCGACTAGTAGTATGTTATGGTACCATAGGACTGACAATCCCATTATTGGACTGTTCACTGATTTGGTGGAAGTTTGGGTGATGACAGAAACTGTTTCTGATTAACAAATTATTTGATGATTTGTTAGTTTAGTTAAAGAGACACTTTGGTGGTCTATTAAAGATACCCTTTGGTGGTATAGTCAACACAGGTTTGAATGTGTTCATTAAAGAACGATCAAAAGTTTTCACAATTTAAAACACGGAAGATTTTGTTTATGACATGGACAATTGGTTTATGATACGGACTATTGATCTATAACACGGACAAATTGTTTTGAACAATGTCACGCAATGATTTTCACTTAAAGATATAAACCATACGAAGTTTTCTTTTGAATCAAACTATTACAAGGTTTTTACAAAAGAAATGTTTTTGTCAAGATTCATGGCTACAAGGTTTTCACAACTCTAACCAACTTGTTTTAGTTGGTTAATTGTATTGCAATATCAAACCCTTTTGATACGAGGTTTTCACTTAACGACTCTTGTAATCGGACGAGGTGTTGCAATATGTATACAAGGCCACGAATTTGATACACTCACAAAACCAATGTACTCGCCGGCATTTTTTTATGCTGACTCTCTTTTCACATATGTTTCAGGAATCAATACTTGACAATATGATGCAGGCTTCACGTAGGAATGGGCGCGGGCCTTAGTGACTTAAAACATGAAAGGCAATTTATTTATGTGTTGTTTCTGTTTATCCCAAGACAATGTAAACATTTATCTTAATCAAACATAATTTTAAATTCCATGAGTTGTGAAACAATAGTTCTGTGACATGACTCCCTGATGTTTCCGTCGTGGTTCGTTATTTTACGTGGTCGGGGTGTTACAGTCTTCACAATTCCCATACGCTTCATTTGGACCACCAATTGACAATGTTGTTCAATCAATTGTTTCACCGTCTCTCCCTTGATTAAAGTAAGGATATCGAATTCTTTACTTAATAACGCTCTCTTTCCCTTTCGTAGCTGAGCGCTTCCTTAGAATTTTAACCGTGAAGCATTCCATAAAGATTGAGTGTCATCATCATGCTGTAGAAGCGCCAAGATATCTTCCTTGATGGCTTGCTGCAAGATGTTCATCATCTTCTTCTCGTTAATGAACTTTTCCCTTTCGAATTCCGAGAGTTCAGCTAACGTTTTCACAAGACCATTCTCTCCAATCAGAGCTTGATATTTCGATTCAATGGCAAACCAGCAGGTGAAATGATTCGCTTGAATCTAGTTCATAAATCTTTCACTCAAGCTATCATAGTCTTCAAAATTCATCAGCTTTGGAAGCTTTGTCATCGTGCCCATCTCGTTTTCAAGATTCATATTCTGAGCTGCGGTTGTTGTAACTGCTGAAGCAGCAAATGCATTGTAAAATTCTTCTTCCATTTTTTCTACAAAATTTCAGAAACACACTTTCGAAAACACTGATCAGTATGACAAGAGATACGAAATTTAAGAAATATTTCTTAAAAATGTTTTTCGTGCGAATGACCAGTTGCTCGTGCGACTCAGATAATTCGTGCGAGTAAGATACTCGTGTGAAATAGGGATTCGTGCGAGCGAGATGCTCGTGCGAAGGAAATAGTTACTTATGCACGTGATTTTTCGTGCGAATCACTGCCTCGTACGAATGACAGTTTTGTAACTTGTAGATTTTAAGAAAAACTTCTTCACTTGTTCGTACGAGCGTCTAATTTGACGGATGGCCGTTTGTAAGTGTTGTCTCTTTACTCGTACGAGTTAGCTTACGTCACCAAACAGATGAGTTTTACAATTTTCAACATGATTTAATTTGCTTTTAGAGCTGAAAGTTTCATGGATTAGTTAGAGTTAATTTTAACGTGAAATACTAAAATCCTAGTCCAATTTGTCCATGATTCATCCAAATCTGAGATATGTGTGAAAAGAATAGATGTAGAAAGAACTTCAATGGTTGAATCTGGATCTGCAACTTTTGAAACTTTTGGTTGTCTACTAAAAACTTGATGTTTGTCCTCAAATCTTGAGAAAGCGGATCGGCTCTCCTCTTATGAGCACCAGACTGATCTGACTCAGCTAACAGAGGCAAAAATTCATTGTTAGCGAGTTGGACAAACAAACAAGAAAGATATACTACTTAAATGCCTTGATTTGTATTGATAAACGTGAACGGTTACAGAATGAGTAAACAGTTTGACAGGGCTTTGTCGTAGTCACACACCAACAGATCAAAAACACAATACTCACGCTCCTCTATTTATAGGTCAACATGACTCGCACAGGAGTGAGGTGTGTATGACTCGTGCGAGTGGTGCCTAGTACGAGCGACAAGGTGTCACTAGTACGAGCCACTTAGCTCACTCGTACGAGCCACTTTACAAACATATAAATCATATTAACATACAATATTTGACATTCTAAGCCCTATATACATAACCAACACGTCCTCACCTGGTAGTCTTGTTAGCTTCACGCTGTTCCATGGTGGTATTAATGTGTTGAGCAATAAGTTATGCCAACTCCTCAGGTGTGGTAGGTAATCCAGTACCATCAGTAGACGGACATGTCTCGCTTTTGGTGGCATATTTTCGTTTATATTATTGTAACAATAATAACAACGTAAGATAATGTATAAATAATTCAATCATTAAATACTAGTGGACTAATCGATACACATGTAACCTTAACCGCATAATAATGAAAATAATTTAGTCCAAAAACCCATTTATGTTGATATTTTATCATAGAAATTACACTGCTTGTTTGTAGTACAAAGACTAACCAAAATTTGGTGCGATCAAAATCAAACACCATTAACAAGTCTTGATGAATTTCCTCCTAAAATATCTAACTTGGCATGTAAGCCTGAATAAGGTTATCAAAAGACACAAACAAACAAAATGAACAACCAACGATTACTTAAAATCTAGAAACTCCAAAAGTTTCTTCACTAGCTCCTCGAGCTTCACAATCCTCCAGTTCATCTTAGCCATGCACTGTCATCCAAATCCTGAATTTCATCGTAGCAATCCATCTGACTCTCAAGGTGCTACATGTTGCCCTTAGTCGTCTCCAGGTCTCCGCGAAGAGTTGCAATCTGACGATCACAAAGCAGAGTCAATAGCGGCTCAAGAGGTTGATGCGATATCTCTAGCGGGTCGAGTCCTCTTCCTATGACGAGTGTAGACTAGTAGAGGTGTAGTAGAGACTCGTGACCCGGGCTGCGGAACGGACGACTCAGATATGACTGGCGGAGGGATCTCAGTTGTAAGTTCAATAGTAACGATGGGCGGGACTACCAAGGGCTCTAAAGGTCGAGCCGTGACTGTAGTGGCGTCCACCACTGGTGCTATCCGAAAAGATCCTTCAATCTTAGGGATACCTCCATCCAGCTCATCGACAATAGGCACAGTACCAGATGATTGTACTATCTCAAAAGGTCAAGGGAGGAACAAAATTATCTTTGTCGGTGAGATCTACGGGGTAGAGTGTGGTATCTCTCGCAGGACTGAGGTCGGTGAGATCTCGAATTCATGCTCGCTCTCTGAATCGTGAATCTCGATAATCTTGTGTAAGTGCGACATCTGTGTCACAATGTACCCGTACTAAGTAACTGTGTGTTCAAATGAAAAATAACACATAAGATACAAATAAAAAGATTAACATGTATGCACATAAACTCGTCATAGTTTACATGCATGATCAAAATCCATGTTTATTTTAAATTATTGGCTTAGTGAATTTTGGGATTTAATTTCTCAAAATTCATAGGTTGAAGTCTAGAGTTTTCCCCGAAAACATCTAGTTCCTAACAACATTGGCTCTGATACCAACTTCTTTCCACCCCAAAAACGTCGGAGCAGAAATACAAATGTAGTGGTGACGGAAGTTGGTGCCCATATGTATCTACGTGGACAATGCAACATTTAATTTTGGACATTCAATTGAATTATAACATAATTTAAAGTTTAGAGTTTAAACATAACCACAATCATAAAATCGTTAAGTTCTTTTGATCCTTATGGATCTTAGTACAAACTTGGTCGCAAAATAGTTTTAGAAGTTGTCCAAATATTATTTAACCCAACACAACCACATTCGCAAAAATCCCGAAGCAGAACTCATGTACCTAAAGAACACGTTAAACTCAAGTGTCAACACAAAGGAGGGTGAGTTCACATATTCAATTATAATTAATTTAATCCAAGGAAAACTTTCTTATTATGTGTTTAATAATAAAACATCCATATAATTTAAGAAAGTCAATCTTATTTCCTTTACAAAAAACTGAGGGTCAGTCATCGCAAAGCGTTTTCCAAAAACCTTCGATATTAAGACATCTTCCCATGGGTTAATTATATATTATAATTATATTATATATATATATATATATATATATATATATATATATATATTATTAAACCGTAGCATCAAATGTTCAGGTACGTAAGTAACAATAAGGGTATAATCAAAGCTAGAGAATAACAAAATTGTTCATCGCTTGACTTGACACGGAGCTACAAGTCACGACTGGGTGGTCAACACGATGTATCTATCAACAATTCTACGCATACTGTATTAATAATTAAATGGAAAAATTTGCACAAGTGCCAACAATGGGTCACTTATAATGACTGCCTCATGTACAATATATATATATATATATATATATTTTGTGTTGTACGAATTTCCCCAAAGTCCCCACCAAAACGTAAGCCAATACCCATACTTACTCTCTTGAGATCGAGCAGATTCATCACAACTTAGATTTATGTTATTTTTAAATCTACATGGTCTTTTAATTCAAAACAACGTTATAATCCCCTGTTTCTCCCCGAAACATATATATAACCAATCACAACCCGTTTCTCCCTGAAACGTATATTTATATTCATCAAAACCTGTTTCTCCCCAAAACATATATTTATATTCATCAAAACCATATATTTTCAACGAAAATATATTAATTAATTATTTTAAACCATCTTTTATACAAAAACGTATAATTATCTTTTTAAGTCGTGTTCTTCCCCTAAAAAGTATATAAAATAGTAAAAAGAGGGGTTAGTGACAACTCACCTTTGGGTGTATTTTTATATTAGCACGATCCCACAATGTGGTCTACACCTAATTTAAGTAGGAACGATTTAATAACCAATAGGTTTCTCCAATACTTAGAATTTTCATATAACTTTGAGATTTTCTCAAAAAGTCCTCATTTTTTATTATGTTGGTGTATTTATATATATGCGTTCACATATATATAAATATATATATATATATTAATATTTCTGTGACTTGAACAATTTTATTGGTTACCCTCACGATGTTATATCAATTATGACACCGGTTATAAGCAATATATCTACGATTTGCCCTTCATAATATATATACACAAACGTGAACATATTATTGAATATCCTAATAAACGTATTTTTGCCAACCTATATACATTATAATTTTAAAATCATTTATATATGAAATAACTCATCTAGTTAACCTATGTATTATTTGCATGCTCGACAAATAAGTTACATAATTAACATGACTTTTAACGGAATTACTGTTTCAACCGAACAAGTGTACATGCATAGTGTTAAATCCTTACTATCATGTCATCACTTTAACATATCACCTTTCGTATACTTATAATCACATATTATCTAATATTACAAAGTTCACTCTTGAACAATCCATTTTCGTGTATGTTGAAATATGCGTATTTTAGCGTTTTCGGTAGCCAAACCCCAAAGATACTTAATATAAGTTAAAATACTTATATTTATATTTATCCTATGTTATAAACCAATACCACAAGACTAAACCTCATTTAACTTTGCTAACCTACTTCTTTTTAAATTTATTTATAAGTTTAGAGCGTGTACTAAACTATTAAAATTATCTAGAACCCACAACTATAATTCTTTCATCCAACTTAAGGTTACTCACCCATTCCACTTCTTATATGATACATTATAATAAACATATTTACTTTACATTTTCTCTAGTTTAGGACATCTAAGACTTATCAAGTCAAACCTTACCAACTCCATTAGCTTTTCCACCTAAATTTTTGGTTCCATGGCAGAACCATTGTCGACTTCCCACCTCCATTTTGACCTTATCTTTTGTATATTCAGTGCATTATTTTATTAGATGACACATGCGTGTACTAAACTATTAAATTTATCTGGAACCCACAACTATAATTCTTTCATCCAACTTACGGTTACTCACCCATTTCCACTTCTTATATGACACATTATAATAAACATATTTACTTTACGTTTTCCCTAGTTTAAGACATCTATGACTTATCAAGTCAAACCTTACCAACTCCATCAGCTTTTCCACCTCAATTTTTGGTTCCATGGCAGAACCATTGTCGACTTCCCACCTCCATTTTGACCTTATCTTTTGTATATTCAGTGCATTATTTTATTAGATGACACATGCGTGTATAGGGAGGACACACAAGACATGTCAAAAGGACAACAAATTACCTTTTTTTTTTAAAAAAAGAAAATTATTTCTTTACTTCTTTCCCCTTTCTCTATCTACTAGTATGGGGCAAGAAAAGACAACAATTTAATCATGAAAACTAAGTTCATAGCCTTCTGCATGCTTTATATATTTCTATTAAAAAAGCCATAATTCACATAATTATTATACATAACTTTTAATAGTACATAGAATAGATTTGTCAAATTGAGACTTCCTGCCATTCCCTCTAATCGGACTAACCCAACGGAATCCCCCATTTTCCACTCTCAAAAGTCATCAACTTTCTAGTTAAGCTTAAAATTGTTGGTTCTTCTTGGACCCCACTCAATTATTTATTTATGTGAACCCTTCAAGTGACCTTAAAACTTCGAAGTTCTAACTTTCCAAAGCACCACCACTTCACTCAAACCCCACTCCCTCTCGGCACCCTCTCTAACCTATTTTACCCACACATATCTCATATTTCCCTTGGAATATATCATGCAAGAATTCAAGTTCTACATTCTTATCTTCCTGGCTAAACGTAGGTATGGTCCTTTTTTATTATTATTAAAATTCAATTTTGCTATTAGTATTTTTATTTATGATTCAAAACCTAGTCACCCTTACAAGCATTGTTTTTAAAGTCAAAACTAAACACTCTAACACATATACATTCTCGTTTACACATGGTTTTAGTTCACGATTCCAAGACCATAAATACTCACAACTACTGTTTCAATAGCATTAATATAGATCTTTATACCTACATTCATGAGTAATATGTTGGCATTTAATTTCCTCCTCAACACCAAAGTATACGTATAAATATTTGTGTAGTTACTAGTTTTATTGATTGTTTTCTTTTTTTTTTCGTAAATACATACACATTATGGTTTTTAAAGTTGCTACAAGAATTCATTATTTTGTTATAAGCTGCACTCATGAGTCCTAGTGGACATTTCAAAGTCTTAACGATTGCTCCAAATGACATATACTTTGTATAAATTTATGTTTACAAATTAGTGAAGAATTAAAAATTAAAATCTTGTTATACTAAGTAATAATGTCAGTTCCTTGTTTTAGAAATATGTATGCATGCATGATACTGTAAGATATTTTCTATTTATTTTCAAAGGTTCGCAACAACACTTTATTTTACAATATAGTTCTCTATATATTTGTATACTCATGGTTTCGCATTATGTATTTGCACAGTTATGGTTTTAAAACCAACATTACAATTGTATTTCATCATAAACTTTTATAGAATTTATATAAGTATTGCATATATTCATGCATACTTTTGAAACAATATCTAAATAGAATTTGAACATATATATATTATGTCATGTCACTATATGATAAATATATAGATGCATATATTTTGGGTTATTTCAAACCATTCTTACCGGAATAAATGTATATATTTTGGGTTATTTCAAACCATTCGCACCGGCTTATTCTTCTCTTACATGTTATAAAACTTTTAAACGAGTTGGTGACTAGAAGTTTAGACAAAACGTTGTACCAGTGTTAGTTCATAGGCCTTATTAGCATCCTAATATTGTAGGACACGCGTAGGCCTAAACCCGCTTTGTTGTCATACCTGTGGATACTCGTTGCTATCTCATTATAAACACAATGTGAGTTCATAACCCCCATTTTCTACCGTTTTACATTTTTATAAATATTTTTGGGGGTGGAAAGAAGTGCAAGTTTTGCAAAAGTACACAAAATTTCGTTGAACGAAAACTATATGTTTCTAAACCATGATGCGAATGAATTTCAAACTCAAATGGTTAACAAAAAGGTTTATGCTAAACATACCAGTTTTACAAAATACTCGCGTATTTGCGAAACGTACATGAGTTACATGACTAGTGACGAGAAGTAACTAGTTACTACGGGACTGGTTTGTCCTGCATACAAGTAAGGGGACTGGTTGGTCCTGCTTACAGACACAAAGACTGGGTTGTCCTACATAAAAACAAGGGGACTGGTTGGTCCCGCTTACAAACTCAAACGGGCAAGGCCCATTTTCATTTGTGTGAAGCACAAGAACTCCGTGAGTTAATGTCCCCCTTTTCATCTTAACTGTTTTACTGTTTTACAACTATCGGGGGAAATACATGTTCAATGATATGATAAGCTAGGGAATGAAACAACTTAGATCATGTGCGACTAGGTGGAACTTAAGCACCATTAATCTTGTTTAAGACCACGGTACAAAGGTTAGATCTAGCGGGTGTTGGCGAGCCCCACTCTTAATCATGGACCCACGCAGAAGAGTGCATTTGTCGTCCAGTCGAGGTTAATCGACATAAATCGTCTAGGTTTGGATTGCTTCCTATGTCATCACACATATTAATGTCCTTGCACAACATTAATGATCAACGATTTCATTGACGCTTTACATACCGATTTTTGATACAAATACATCTTACAGTTACAGAACTTTTGGATACCAGAGTTTATACAAGTACAAAGTTTTCAATCGATGTGCTGAGAAAAATGGTTTTATTACGCTTTCTCAATGATATTTAAACCGGTTACCAAAAATATTTATTTAAAAATCTTTTCGAACAAACTATGAACTCGCTAACTTTATGTTCATTTTTTCGCATGTTTCTTTCTCAGGTTACGTTTGCAAAATATGACACGGTTGGAATAGGAGAACCCATGGGGATTCGAGTACTTCGCGGGCGTTCATTTACTAGAAACCTTAGCCATCATGTCTGCTTCCACTATGCGATGAAGATGCCATTCGGTTCACGCACCGGCTCTGATGCGAAAGGATAACATGGGGGTGTGACACAAAATTCGTCAATCTTCACTCCTGTTGTATCTGGTCTGATGGCGTGATTTATAGCTAATGGAGTAGATACTGGTGATGATTCAGACAACTTTGTTGGTGCAATTTATGTCCGTCACTATGCGAATAGGCTAGATAGATCATGTGTTGAATATTGTATAGTGTAGATACGAACACAAGACTCAAATGCGAAAGAGATAGGTGTTTAGAGGTCACTTCGTATGAAGTTAGAAGATCTCTTCACACCAGGGTAAGTTGCCTATAGATAGCGTCAAGTGTTCATAGTTTTGTAAGTTTTGGAGTTCTCAGATGGGAAACATTGGTGAAATTTCTCCAGAATTTCGCCAGCTTAACTAGATGTATACTCTTTCATTATGAATGAAACATTAGACATCGCTTCTACTCAATTATTAATAACATTCTATAGAATTTCGCCAAGCTTCTGTCTAAAACTGCCGGATCTTGGAATCTCAATTGTTATAAGAGTTACAATACCGATTCAATTGATCTATCCGTTGATTGATCACTTACGCTCATGAATTATGGACTTTAGAGGGTTTTAGACATATATCATCAAATAAACGGGAAAAAAGTAAAATTGAAACCATAAGACTGTTTAGAAATGAAATTCGACCAGCCATGTGGAAAATTATCTTGACGTATGTAGAAATAAAGATTTTGAATCGAAAATTGTGATCATCATGAAATTGTCTTCGCACAAAAGTACTCTCTTAGCACGAAGATAGTCACCTCACATGAAGATAATCACTTAGCCCGAAGATAGATTACCTTCGCACGAAGGTAAGTTACCCTCGTATGAAGGTAAACAAAATGCCTAAAAAATTTGGTGATTGAAAATTTTTTTGAGATTTTAACGACAAATACGGGCTGTTCGGGGACACCGTCGAGGGCTTTAGAGAACAACTATGATGACAAGATCAAAGAGGGTCGAAGATATTGGGGTAGTCATGGATACCTATGCAAAAAGATTATATTTTGGTATAGTGATTATGAATGGGCCTTAACTTAAATCCACATTGATAATAAAATGCACTTTTGTGGACTAAAGTGACATATTTTCCACATAGTGGAGTTTTTCTATGAAGAGTTTAGAGACGTCAAAATTTCCAAAATGAGAGGGAATAAAAATTTATATATTGAAATTCTCACATTTTTGAAATTCATGACATGCAACAATATTCGGGTGGTTCCGACTTTAGATTGTCTGGGATGCATTTGATCTAGATTTGTTAGTTTGTGATCATAGTAAGTTTAGAGTCTTCAAATTTTTATACAGATTGATGTCATGTGGTTTGAGTCCCGGGTCTTGTAACACCCTGTAAAATCGTGTCCAATAATATTGTGACACGTGTTGTATTTTTAAATATAGTCTATTAAAGACCAATAAGGGCTAAAGGCGTCAACATGCTCAAACTGAGCCTCTGAGTGACGGTCCGCTGTCAACATGCATAAATAACAGCCTCTGAGTGACTAATATATCAACATGCTTAAATCATTAGCCTCTGAGTGACTGATATGTTAACATGCTTGAAATTTGGCCTCTAAGTAACTGATATGTCAACATGCCCAGCCTCTGAGTGACATCGGAATCAACATGCTTATAATAATCCTCTGAGTGATCTTTTACGTAGTCCTAACTCTCATATGTCTCGTTTATTGGACGAGAGTGATTAAATCCATTATATGAAAGTTGGATAATGGAGGGATTAAAAATGTCAACATGTTAATTCTTACCTCTGAGTGACCTTTTAACGAACCGAGAGCTCGACAATGTCCGGGCATAATCCCGGGTATGCCAAGTATTGCTACGGAGGGCTAGTTGTGCCAAAACGGTGTTTAGAAGACTTTTATAAGCTTTAATAAGTTAAGGGGCTAAAAGTGACAAAGTTTGAAAGTGGCCATGGGGCGGTCGCGGGCCGCGAGAGACATGCCCTGTGTCTCTCGCGGGGCGCGACAACAGGTCTGCTGCAGAAAGTTTGGCTTGGTCCCCAAAAAAAGCTCCAAAACCATTGAAACGAAACCATGGCTTCTCCAAACTGCTATGCAACATTTTAGGACACTTGTATGCTTCTTCTTACACCCCTAAACACCTGGCTTCACCTCCTTTGAGCTCTCCAACTATAAATAGGTGTTTAAGTGCTTCATTTCAACTTGCACCTTTCTTGTTCATACTCTCCTCCCTCCTCTGGAAGTTCCTAGCTAAAAGGAGAATCCAACTTAGTTCTCTTGCATTCTAGGAACCTCTTGTAAGTATTATTTGCTCTTGCATTTTCGTTTATAGTCTTTTATAGCCAAAAGTCAAGTGTTTTACGGAAAACGCTTCGACTTTCGGTTAAGACCATTATGGTCCAACCATTGTTCGAAATGAACATGGCTAAGTGATAGTAATAAGGTAGGTGTTAGTCCCTATAAAGGGCACCTCCTGAAGATCATGTTTGCTAGACCAATTGACGGGTCAAAGTTAAGTTATTAAAAAGTTAAATAGGCCATTTTTCCAAAAAATCATAAATTGATCTAATATATGTTATGAAACCTGTTTTGACACCTAAACAAGTTCGTAATAATTATTAGAACATTTAAGAACATGTTCGGCTTGTCAATTTCAGTTCTATGGTAGGTTTGCAATCGAAAGTCGTGAAGTTTGACTTCTCCTTTGACTTTTGATTCTGACCCGATTTAGATTAGTTACCTACTAATCTAAAAGTTGCATTATGATCATAATATAATGTAGCATAACTCTATGAGGTTATATTACATGATCATAATCAGAATCCAAGTTTATGTGCAAGTTCCATAATTATGCCATCTTTGACCAAAATGTCCTTTTTGCATAAAATAAGGTTTTAAATAATAATAAACTTGAAAATGAGTTTCTACTTGTAATATCATAAATTGGATTATTTGGGATATTAAACTAAGTTATAAACTGAGTTTTCAAGCAAGTCCTTAAACTATGTCGATAAATGGCGGTTTTAGCCCTACTGATATGTTATATTAAGTAACATATTTTAAACACTCTAATCTGACCTTAACATCAGTTTTAGTAAACATCGCTTAAAAACATCATTTTACGACATAAGCGCTGTTTCGGCGCATAGTATGGTTTTAAACCATATTAATTAACAAAGACTTGTTACCTACTGATTTTGAAACTTATATTAAACATATTTACAGTAGGTACATGTTATAAACTCAGAATCCCAAATAATTTATAAACTATGTGTAAAATGACCAAAATGCCCATTCGGTGCATAGTTTGGTCATAAAAGATAAATTACACGTACAATTGATACCCTACTAATATTCTATCGTCAATAAAATATTTTTCTAGAATACTTATGATTATAAACTTAAAATATATTCAAGTCCCTTTTATACGGTATATAATTACCGAATTGCCCTTACAGGCATAATTTCGTTTTAAAACCTTAACGGGTGTACAAGTTGATATCCTACTGATATCTTAACTTATTTAAATATAATGGCATATAGAAGTTGTCCATGACTTATCCGATTACCCATTATCGCTTATAAGCGTACGGTTGATTATACGTAACTAGTTTACGAAATTTAACCGAAACGGGTTTAACCTTGTCATTTAAGTTTCAAAATCCAGAATGTTTATAGCTCACACATATTATACAAGTCAAGTGCTTGTCAGGATTAAACTACATTCTATCCGATCATCGTTTAATCAAGTGTTATACGTAATGATCATGTACCCTATTCGGTTTATAAGACCGTTAGTATTTAATTGGCTAGCTTATGCCATAATCCAGACTAGAGCCTTCCCGGTAAATGCTATATGCACTTGGTACTTTTGTATACGGCTGAGTTATTTAAAAATAAAATAAGAAGACTAGCTCAGGCAAATACTCTCGACTTATTTCCCTATATGGCTTGGGATACGGTAAATTATTACCGCTTGGTCCAAAATGGGGTCAATCGAATGCCCATTTGTGGCTAGTAAACCCCATATTTCGTTTTATTCAGTTTTGTTTGATAACTAAAACATCTGAGGTTAAATTACCGTGTCCTGGATATCCTCTGCTCAATACATTAGTTATTGGCGACGACTTTAACGTGGGGTGTAGGCATACACCTGATAGACACTCATATGCAATATTCCCAAGACATTGGGGATTGTCACACCCCGACCCGCAGCGGAAAAGGTGATCGGGGCATGATTGGGTTATCATCAAAGCTCATGACATTTATTATGCGTTTCATATTCATTAATTACAATTTAATGGAAATTTACAATAAATGTTACAACATGTTCTAACTATCAATCTAAGCTTCTTTGTTCTCTTCTAAGGCATATCCTATGTTTTTCTTGCTTCAACCTGTTCACTTGTATCATGTGTAAAAGGGTTTTTGGATCAACATAAAGTTGGCGAGTGAATCCTATGGAAAACATTTGAACAAGTTTATTTAAATTGATTATGAAATATGTGCACAACCAAACATGAATAAAAATAGATGTAAAACTTATTCAACAATCATAAGATATTAAATAAAACACACATGAACAATAATGGAACATTTAGAGGCACGCGATGCTCAACTCGTCTCTCATGAGGAACTGAGGGGCCTAATGAATGAATTGCATAACATGATAATATGAATGACACAACTACAACCAATATAAACTCAATGATACACACATGAACAATAATGAATTTGATTTGAAGCACGCGTTGTTCAACTCGTCTCCCACGAGGAACTGATGGGCTTAATGAATGAGTTTCATATGATTTGGAAAAAGGAAATAAGTAATCACAACAATATAATCAATCTAAGTTTAGATCATGATGTGGTATGGCACAAGTTTAAATAAACAAGTTAATTATTTTTATAACACATGACACACCCCAAAACGTGTAATTTAAAAGGGGGAGTTGTAAGATTCACTCACAGTGGGTGCGTTCGGTTGATGACGTTGAATGCACGCGAAGTGGTTTTAACCACGAGTGAGATTAACCTAGATAAATCGCATTATGGTTTGGTAAGTAAACGGATTTTATTAATCTATTTTAGTAGGATTGTTGGGTGTATTTTTGTGAGTTTAAGGCTATTTTCTAACCTTAAAAATGTTATTTCTAAGTATTTTTAATTGATTTTTAATTAAAATAATTATATAAAAATAATAAAAAAATTTGATTTTTTTCTCTGACCGTTGACCGTTGAGTGACCGTTGACCTGACCGTTGACCGGTTCGAATCGGAATATAGGTGCGCTGAGTGAGGCTCGAACCCGAGACCTCTCGTACGCGTGCACGGAGCTTTACCAACTGAGCTACGTGTCTAACCCGTTATATATCTGATTTTAATTATATATATATATTAATTTGTTTAAACCGAAAATCATTTTATTTTAAAAACAGTTTAATTCATTCTGACGATGCGCTCCACAGGTCTCGAACCCGGGACCTGTGGCTTAAACTAACACACAGTCCACCGCTGGACTGTGTGGTTAACATGTTATATAATCCAATTTTTATTATACTTAAATACAAATTATTTGTTTTCATTTCTGACTTTATTTAAAAAGAATAATTAATTGTCCGAGTCGGTGCAGTAGCCCGGACTCGAACGCGTGACCTGTGATATAAACATACACACAGTCCACCGCTGGACTGTGTGTTTAACTTGGTTATTATTCCGATTATTAATATACTTAACATATACCTGTGGCGACTCCGGTTCGGTTAACAAAACAAAAAGTCATTTTATTAAAGCGGCGTGTGTGAAACAGGATTCGAACTCGTGACGTTTGTATGATTAATGTGCACACAGTCCACCGCTGGACTGTGTGTCTAACCCGATTAATAAGTTGATTTTAATTATACTTATAAGATACCGAACTTCATCTTCTTCGATGAGATTTAAGCAGACTCGACAACAGACTGGTTCGAGGTTTTTAAAACATGTTCTTTAGTGTTTTCCAGTTCATTATGGTGAGATAAAGGTGAAAAGAAAAGGAAAATAAGCGAAGAGGTATACCGACTGGACCCTCTGTTTTCCGGCAGAAGCTCCGGCGACAGCAATCACCTCCGGCGACGTGTTTCTTGTAGCAGCGAGTCTCCAGGAAACTTATAAAGGGTGTGGGTATCTCTGGTATAAGCTCAGGGGCTCAGTGAGGCTCAGGAATGGAGAAACCGGTTTTCCGGCGACGAACAGATTAATTCCGGCGAGTGGAATTACGCCGAGAAAAGGTGTGGTTTTGAGCGAAAAGGTTTGCAGTGGGTTGTGGGTGAATTTATAGGGCAAATCGTCGAAGAACCTGGTCTGATTTCCGACTGTATTCGTAAATTATAAAAACTCCGGCGGTTATAACTTTGGTCGCGGACTCAGACGTCGGTTATAACCGATGTCTTAGTAATGGTTTACGTTATAACGTAAGTTGTCGTTAAGACTCGCGAGATTTCCGGGATTTCCGACGACTGAACTATTGGGCGCCGGTTTTGAATTCGTAACGTCATGATATCAATTTAATGATTCTAATAATTAACAAGTAATATCAGTGGCGCAGTGGTTTGTGTGTTGTGCGATAAGACTTGTTGTTGAACCGGTGCTGACCCGGGTTCGAAACCCGGCAGAGGACTTTTATTTTTATTTTGCGATTTTCAACAGTTTTTCAAAAACTAAATATATATTCCCGTATAATAATCGATTACGTATCGTTTAAAAATATTTTGGGCATTTAATTCGCAACGAAATTTTTGACTGACTGTTCGGTTGATAGACGGAGCGGGTTTGGTAAATCCGTTTTTGACGGATGTTACAGTATCCCCTGCTTTTTAGAAATTTCGTCCCGAAATTTAAATTGTGATATATTTGACTAAAAGAATGATGGTGTTTAGTTTGACAGTTATATGATTAGAAAAATAAGGGTTTAAGTTTTTGTTCGAGGCGGTAACGTTCCTTGTAAGGGTTAAGTACCCTATTACAGGAATCGCTTTTTGTTGCCTACTGTATAAGCATTGATAAGCAGGCATGATTCGCTAAAAATGATATCATGCATAAGAGTTTAGATATGTTTGGGAAAGTATGGTTATATCCTAAGGCAAAACTTCTAACACTACAACCTACATGGAACATAAATAAAAACACAACAGCTGATATTTGAACATAAATAAACACAACAGCTAATATTTGAACATGAATAAACACAACAGCAAATATTTGAATCCACATTCTGATAGCATATATGTTTGAATGGTGGGAGTTCCTCTCTCGTTTGTTATGATGGAGAGGTTAGTTTATGTAGAAATGGAACACAATCCAATCTCTTTAAATAGCAAGTTGATATAAATGTAACACAAATTCCAACCAAGGCAATACCAAGTCCTACATGGAACTTCTCATAACCGCCTGATAATGCCTCTGATCCTTTGGCAAGAATACTTATATATAGGAAGTACCAGCGGCGTATCCACCATATTCTTGCCAAATTTTCATTAGTTTTATCCACAAGTTATGATTAGTTACCAAGAAACTAATAAATCCTACATAGAACTTCTCATAACCGTCCGATAATGCCTCTGATCCTTTGACAAGAATACTTATATATAGGAAGTACCAGCGGCGTATCCACCATATTCTTGTCAAATTTTCATTGGTTTTATCAGTGAATTATGATTAGTCCTATAACTCTACAACCAATACAATAATCATAAAATACTGAGATGAAATATATCTGTGCGATCAAGGCTCAATCAAACGGAGCCGATCGTATTGCATGTACTAAAAATGAAATGTCTGTGCGCTCAAGGCTCAATCAAACGGAGCCGAACGTATTGAATGTACTGAAAATGAAATTGTTTGTGTGCTCAAGGCTCAATCAAACGGAGCCGAGCATATTGCATGTACTGAAAATGAATAACTTAACCACACAAACAGCCTATGCATGGAACCTCTCATAACCGCCTGATAATGCCTCCGATCATTTGACAAGAATACTTATATATAGGAAGTACCAGCGGCGTATCCACCATATTCTTGTCAAATTCTCATTGACTTTATCCGCAAGTTATGATTAGTTCTATGCGACTCTACAACAAACACAACAACCACAAGATACTGATAATGAAATTGTCTGTGCGCTCAAGGCTCAATCAAACGGAGCTGAACGTATTGCATGTACTGAAATTGAAATTGTATGTGCGCTCAAGGCTCAATCAAACGGAGCCGAACGTATTGCATGTACTGAAAATGAACAACTTAATCTAAACAACAATCACACAAACAGCCTATGCATGGAACCTCTCATAACCGCCTGATAATGCCTCCGATCATTTGACAAGAATACTTATATATAGGAAGTACCAGCGGCGTATCCACCGTATTCTCGTCAAAGTTTCATTGGCTTTATCCTTAAGTTATGTTTGGTTCTTTGTGATAAAGAAAAACATAAAACTAAACGATAGGAGTTGAATCTGGATCTTCGGCGAAGAGGACTAGTTGGGTATCTTCGTTTGGGCCGTCATTATCTTCGACAGGATTGGCGTTGATATTGAAGACTCTTCCTCTTGCTGGTGGCATAGTGGTTGGGTTTTCTTGGTTTACTTGGTTAACTGGGTTTGATTGGGCTTAAGTGTTGATAACGTTAACCAATTGAGGGCATGTGTTTCTAAAGTGGGTAGGGTCGCCACAATTGAAACAAGCTCGAGCATATGGGAACGTGGGGTGTTGGGGTTGTTGATAGGTTTGGGCCATGTTTTGAGTAGGGGAAAAGGTTTGGTTTTGAAAGGTGCGGCAATCCTTGCTCAAATGACCATAGCGTCCACAAGTTGCACATAGACGACAAGGTAGGGTATGGGGATGGTGATAAGAACAGTTGTTGCATCGAGGGTGAGGTCCAAGATATGGTTTCTTATTTGGGTAGGCTGAGTTGGGTGCCACTTGGGTGATTGGGATAGCTCGGATGGGTATGGCGTGTAAAACTGGTGGATTTCGTTGGGCAGCAGCGAAAAGTCGCCCGACTCTTCTTCTCTTAGGATTGGGTTGAGAAGGGGATTCGGTTTGAGTGGAGTCGGAGGTTTCAGTCGATTCTTAATCCTTCTTCTTCTCCTCCTTGAAGTCTTTGTTTCGGATTCGGTTCTCGGTGAGCTTTGTTGCTAGCTCCATTGCTGCTTCCAAAGTTGCAGGCTTGGTACTTATTACAGGGTCTTGAATCTTTGACGGAAGACCACGAATGTAGTGCTCAATCAAACGGTAGAGGGGAGTAAACATGTTGGGAACCATTTGATGTAATTCGAGGAACCTTTTGTTGTATGAGATGTGGTCTCCTTCCATTTGCTTTAACGAATAAAATTCATCTTCTAATTTCTTGATTTCGCTCCTTGGGCAAAAACGTCTGGTCATGATTTCCTTCAATTTGTTCCAAGTTAAGGTCATAGCATCTTCCACACCTCGTTTGGCCTTCTCTGTGTTCCACCAAGTAAGTGCTATCCCATATAATCGACCGGTATCATATCACACGTTGTGATCGTCAGGGCAATTGCAATTTAGAAAAGTGTTCTCCATTTCTTCAACCAATGGAGGAGAGCAGTGACGCCTTCAGTCCCTTTGTATTTCGGAGGGTCGCATGATTTGAAATGCTTGTAGGTGCATTTAGTGGTATTTGGGGGAGAGTTGATAATGTTTTGGTTTGCTTGATTGACAGGATTAGCGGTAAGTGCTTGTTGAACTTGGATTACAATGTTGGGTATTACGGCAGCCATTTGTTGAGCGATTAAGGCAGCCATGCGTTCGCGGGCTTTACTTGCTCTCGTCTTCCTACGGGCGAGGTTAGAAGACATGACAAGAGTGTGAGTTGGATGCTTTTGGGATCATGGGTCGCATTCAGGAATGAACATTCATAAAATAATTATAGATAAATACTACATCCATAGGATGTCTTGGGCTTTGCTCGCTGTTAGGCCCTACATGCCGCCATACTTTACCTGTGTAATCATGTGGGCCCCCATGAATACCGGTTTTTCATATGGTTCGCACGGGTTTGCCATGTTGCGTACACAAAAACCCGGAGAAAATCGAGAAATATGTATACAACGTGTGATATTCGAAATGTGTCCAGGTGTAGACACGGTGACACATCAAAGTAGGTTAGCTCGAACGACGTTTGGTGTGGCATGCTTTGGCCTAATAGGTCCTTCGTACTCTCATCGTTGGTCCCCAGGTAGGCAAACTGGTCCGTTATATTGGATTTATACGAATGCCAGCCTAGACAGGACGTTCCGACTACCGGTACTTGTACCCTTCCAGTTACTACATGCCCGTCGCAGAACTTACTTTGATGAGATTTGAAAATTGCACAAAATCTTTGGATAATGAGAGTATGAAAATAAATTGAATACATGAACATCAATATATGTATAATGAATATGTATATAAGCATGTATGTTTGACTGTAAATGTAAACAAATATGAAACAAATAAATATCACAAGTTTGTATGTAACCACCTAATCAATTAAAATTTAGGCAGACTATAGTATAGCTCTAAGGGTCTAATAACCTATCCTATATCCCTATAGTCATGGCTCTGATACCAATCTGTCACACCCCGACCCGCAGCGGAAGAGGTGATCGGGGCATGATTGGGTTATCATCAAAGCTCATGACATTTATTATGCGTTTCATATTCATTAATTACAATTTAATGGAAATTTACAATAAATGTTACAACATGTTCTAACTATCAATCTAAGCTTCTTTGTTCTCTTCTAAGGCATATCCTATGTTTTCCTTGCTTCAACCTGTTCACCTGTATCATGTGTAAAAGGGTTTTTGGATCAACATAAAGTTGGCGAGTGAATCCTATGGAAAACATTTGAACAAGTTTATTTAAATTGATTATGAAATATGTGCACAACCAAACATGAATAAAAATAGATGTAAAACTTATTCAACAATCATAAGATATTAAATAAAACACACATGAACAATAATGGAACATTTAGAGGCACGCGATGCTCAACTCGTCTCTCACGAGGAACTGAGGGGCCTAATGAATGAATTGCATAACATGATAATATGAATGACACAACTACAACCAATATAAACTCAATGATACACACATGAACAATAATGAATTTGATTTGAAGCACGCTTTGTTCAACTCGTCTCCCACGAGGAACTGATGGGCTTAATGAATGAGTTTCATATGATTTGGCAAAAGGAAATAAGTAATCACAACAATATAATCAATCTAAGTTTAGATCATGATGTGGTATGGCACAAGTTTAAATAAACAAGTTAATTATTTTTATAACACATGACACACCCCAAAACGTGTAATTTAAAAGGGGGAGTTGTAAGATTCACTCACAATGGGTGCGTTCGGTTGATGACGTTGAATGCACGCGAAGTGGTTTTAACCACGAGTGAGATTAACCTAGATAAATCGCATTATGGTTTGGTAAGTAAACGGATTTTATAAATCTATTTTAGTAGGATTGTTGGGTGTATTTTTGTGAGTTTAAGGCTATTTTCTAACCTTAAAAATGTTATTTCTAAGTATTTTTAATTGATTTTTAATTAAAATAATTAAATAAAAATAATAAAAAAATTTGATTTTTTTCTCTGACCGTTGACCGTTGACTGACCGTTGACCTGACCGTTGACCGGTTCGAATCGGAATATAGGTGCGCTGAGTGAGGCTCGAACCCGAGACCTCTCGTACGCGTGCACGCAGCTCTACCAACTGAGCTACGTGTCTAACCCGTTATATATCTGATTTTAATTATATATATATATTAATTTGTTTAAACAGAAAATCATTTTATTTTTAAAACAGTTTAATTCATTCTGACGATGCGCTCCACAGGTCTCGAACCCGGGACCTGTGGCTTAAACTAACACACAGTCCACCGCTGGACTGTGTGGTTAACATGTTATATAATCCAATTTTTATTATACTTAAATACAAATTATTTGTTTTCATTTCTGACTTTATTTAAAAAGAATAATTAATTGTCCGAGTCGGTGCAGTAGCCCGGACTCGAACGCGTGACCTGTGATATAAACATACACACAGTCCACCGCTGGACTGTGTGTTTAACTTGGTTATTATTCCGATTATTAATATACTTAACATATACCTGTGGCGACTCCGGTTCGGTTAACAAAACAAAAAGGCATTTTATTAAAGCGGCGTGTGTGAAACAGGATTCGAACTCGTGACGTTTGTATGATTAATGTGCACACAGTCCACCGCTGGACTGTGTGTCTAACCCGATTAATAAGTTGATTTTAATTATACTTATAAGATACTGAACTTCATCTTCATCGATGAGTTTTAAGCAGACTCGACAACAGACTGGTTCGAGGTTTTTAAAACATGTTCTTTAGTGTTTTCCAGTTCATTATGGTGAGATAAAGGTGAAAAGAAAAGGAAAATAAGCGAAGAGGTATACCGACTGGACCCTCTGTTTTCCGGCAGAAGCTCCGGCGACAGCATCACCTCCGGCGACGTGTTTCTTGTAGCAACGAGTCTCCAGGAAACTTACAGAGGGTGTGGGTATCTCTGGTATAAGCTCAGGGGCTCAGTGAGGCTCAGGAATGGAGAAACCGGTTTTTCGGCGACGAACAGATTAATTCCGGCGTGTGGAATTACGCCGAGAAAAGGTGTGGTTTTGAGCGAAAAGGTTTGCAATGGGTTGTGGGTGAATTTATAGGGCAAATCGTCGAAGAACCTGGTCTGATTTCCGACTGTATTCGTAAATTATAAAAACTCCGGCGGTTATAACTTTGGTCACGGACTCAGACGTCGGTTATAACCGATGTCTTAGTAATGGTTTACGTTATAACGTAAGTTGTCGTTAAGACTCGCGAGATTTCCGGGATTTCCGACGACTGAACTATTGGGCGCCGGTTTTGAATTCGTAACGTCATGATATCAATTTAATGATTCTAATAATTAACAAGTAATATCAGTGGCGCAGTGGTTTGTGTGTTGTGCGATAAGACTTGTTGTTGAACCGGTGCTGACCCGGGTTCGAAACCCGGCAGAGGACTTTTATTTTTATTTTGCGATTTTCAACAGTTTTTCAAAAACTAAATATATATTCCCGTATAATAATCGATTACGTATCGTTTAAAAATATTTTGGGCATTTAATTCGCAACGAAATTTTTGACTGACTGTTCGGTTGATAGACGGAGCGGGTTTGGTAAATCCGTTTTTGACGGATGTTACAGGGATGACTCCTTCGTGAGTCCTGAGTGGTGTGTATTTAATCATGTCTCGGTTTCTGTAATGGGCCCTGTATGTATTGACAAACATGTGAATCTGATACAACGTTGCAAGGTCAACTTTCCCAAGTTAATAAAAGATTTTGTGCCGTCTTGCACTTAAAATCATTTTAAAGTTTTTAAAATGAGTCAGTTTGGTATATTTACCAGCGTAAGCTGACGTATCGTCCCAAGACTAATCTACAGGTACAATACCAAATAGGCCGGAAGCTGCTCGGTAGTGAATAAGAGGATCTTGCAAATCCTTAGATCTGCCCTAAAGTCTGTTTTATATTCTTTCTTGTACATTTTATGATCCGCCCGTGGATCTTCTATTACGAGCCTGTATATTATTTTATTTTGAACATTCGGTTTGTAATAGTAATTTTACTCCAAGACTTCCATTGTGCTATGTTTAATTGACAATGATGTTATCAACTTACGTCAAGATACTCCCCACCCGGGCCCACCGGTGTATGGATTTCGGGTTGGAAATCCGGGGTGTGACAGATCTTCATCAAGTGGGTTAGCAGGATTAGCATCAGGAGATGCAACTATATTGTCGATACGTATAAGATATCAGAGGGTAATTACGAATGCTCCAAGATATTCTAAAGTGTAAGGATGTTTAGTCTTCAATCAGAGGAATTGTTTTTCAGACTAACCGCCGGGAAATAACAATGTTTGCTGATTAAGTTGTTGCCCGTCTAGCAGAGAAGACTATATATCTGTTATTGTGACTGAAGATGAAGAATGTGATTCTGATCGTGTAAGAATGTTTCTCATATCTATGTTACCAGATGAATTGTATCTAATGAAGATTTGCTTGTTGATTGAAGTGATTACCTTTTTTTGATCATCCTTCTTGAGAGTGCTTAAACATGATTTGAGTTTATTAGTGTGATATTCGAAGTTTCTATCAATTGCTGGTTGGGTTTTTAAAGTTTAAGATATCAGCTCACGTGCTACAATGTTAAATAAAAAACTAAACACTAATGTTGTTAAAGTTGAAATAGAGAAGCTTCATTGATTAGTTTCAAGTTGGTGATTATTCGTGAAGACTGCCATTAAGTAAATAAGAGGAGGCCGGGAACCGTGCAAACAAAGACTTGAAGATTTATTCTAGGGGAAATATTTTAGGGGGAATTTATAGATGAAATTTCAAACCCGAATCATCAATGAAGGGGGAATTTGTTGACGCGATCTGTGACATCAACAGATACCTGATTGAAGTTGCAGAATATTCAAACACAGCCTTCAAATTTCAAGATCAAGATTAAGCTTCGAAAGTGACGTCCAAGGTGGAATTGTTGGTGCATATTATGTCTGTCAATGTGCAAATAGGCTAGATAGAGCATGTGTTGAAAATTCTATAGTTTAGATACGAACACATGACTCAAGTGTGAACAAGATAGGTGTTTAGAGGTCACTTCATATGAAGTCGTCACTTCGTACGAAGGTAGTGGAGTCACTTCATACGAAGGTAACCCATTTAATACGAAGTTAGAAGCTCTCTTCGCACGAGGTTAACTTGTCTATAAATAGTATCATGTTTTCATGGTTTTGTAAATTTTGGAGTCCTAAGAGGGGAAACGCTATCGAAATTTCTTTAGAATTTCGGCAGCTAGATAAGATGTATACTCTTTCGGTATGATTCAACCATTAGATTTCTGCTTCTACTCCATTATTCATAACATTCCACCGAATTAGTTCTATTTTACCCAAACTTCCGTCTAGAAGCGCCGGATCCTAAAATCTCAATCTTGAATTTCTCCAAAACGTCGTTCACATACTTCGTCTAATGTAATTCCATTAGTCAGTTGATCGACCTGAAGTCCTAGAAAGAACTTCATTTCCCCCATAGAGCTCACCTTGAATTTCTTCTTCATGACTCATTAGAGTCTTGCATAGCACATCGTTGGTCAAACTGAATATGATGTCATCCACATAAATTTGTACACTTATGATGTGTCCTCTGGTAAAACCGTTGTCAGAAGGTGTTGAGAAAGTGTCTCCTACCTGGCTCTCGGGGCCTGGTGTAAGCCGTATAACGCCTTATCTAGTAGATAAACCTTGTCTTTGTGTATCAGTTAGACAAACCTCGGTGGTTGCTGACGTACACCTCCTCTTTAACTTTTCCGTATAGGAACGTGGACTTGATATCCAATTGGTACACTTTAAATCCCTTCCATGATGCGAATGCGAGGAAGATGCGGATTGCTTCCAATATTGCCACAAGAGCATAGACTTTAGTGTAGTCTATTCCCTCTTGTTGATGAAATCCTTGAACAACGAGTCGAGCTTTATTTCGAACAATTACTCCTCTATCATCTCTTTTGCACTTGAAGATACACTTTGTATTTATCTTTTTGTGGTCATCTGGTATATCAAGAAGTTTTTCACACATCGAGTTTTTCAAACTATAATAGCTCCTCCTGCATTGCGTTCACCCACCTTTCTTCTGTGAGAGCTTCCTTGTATGTTTTTTGCTCAATTTGCGAAATAAAACATCTATATGATACCGTGTTTTGAAAAGGTGCAACATTAATATATAAACAACTAAGATACTAATTGATCTGATTTCATGTTTTGAGACTAGTCTATAACTCTGCAATGATGTTTTCTGATGGGTGGTAAGACAACATCCTCAGTATAACTTCGTTCGAAACGCTCACTTCATGTTCCAGATTTGTGGTATTTTGATCAGCGTCTTAATTACTTGTGGATGCTTCATTCTGAGCACTTGGACCCTCAGTTTGATTACTCATCAAACTTTCAATCTGATCTGAACCAACATCTGAAGTAAATCCGTCATTGTCATATGTCGGCTCAGCATCAGATTCAGAATCATTAGATTGATCAAACGTGGGAGCAGGTTCATTCATCTCTTGATCAGCTGTTGGATCACTTATTCCAGCAGTCTGTGATTCTGGATGTTTAGTACTAGGGGCTGCTTCAGCATCATGAGTACCAACAGGTGTTTGAGCAATCACAATCGGTCTAGGGACTTGTTCACGTGATAAAGCTTGTTGTTGCTGATAAAGAATCAAAAGTTCCTCTTCTTTTGGTTTAGCTGGTAGCTCGAAGGAATCCCAGAGTCTTTTGTAATTGAACAACCAAGAATCTAAAGGTTTTTGTGTTGGACACATGTAACGTTGACAATCTACGTTCTAAGCTTCAATCACCCGATTTATGCCTAGAAGATATACTCTTAGTAGTGGACTAGCATATCCCACGAAGTAACCTTCCATTGATTTAGCCCCAAATTTTCCATTTGCATCGATTATCGTGCATGGTTTGATATCGCAGTGACGAATGGTTCTAAATAATTTAGGTTCGGCTTTCGCTGATTGAGTAACTCGAAACACGTTTTCATGTGAGCTTTGAGTGTCAACACTCTATTCAATGTATAATAAGGAGATGCCACGGCTTCCGTCCAAGCTCTAATTGGTAGGTTTAATCGGGGAGCATGGTTCTTGTTGTCTCTATAAGTGTTCCGTTTTTGCGTTTAGCAACACCATTTTGCTGTGGGGTATATGGTGCATTGAATTCATGCAAAATTTCCTTCGCATTGCAAAACTCTAACATCCGATTGTTTTGAATTTTCTACCATTGTCACTTCTAATGCGGCGAATTGGTAAGTTGTACAGATTCTCAAGTTTCTGGAAAAAGATCATCAAACTCTCAAAAGTTTCATCTTTGTTTTCCAAGAACATCACCCACGAACATCTTATCAGTAACAACGAGACAATATAGATCTCCTGAGATACTTCGAACATTGACTGACACAAAAAGATCCATGTGTAGTCTCTTTAGCGGCAGCTTAATTCGGGAGCTTACTCAGATGCGACTTTTTGTGCTGTTTGCCCTTTTTGCAACTTATGCAGTCATCATTCACTTCAAAACTCTTGACTCCTTCCACTAGGTTGTTGTGTACTAAGAAATTCATCTTTTAAAGATGAATGTGCCCCATCTCTATCCACATGATAGATTCTCTTTCTGTTGCTCTAGACATAAAAAATGGCGCAGATTTTGTAATTGTTATTGCAGTACACATGTCTAAGACATACAAGTCATTTTCTCGGGAGCGCACATCAAGATCCACTCCTCCGGTACATGGAATCTTGGCTTTAGAATGAGACATCTCGATCATTGAAGTGTGTTGTGAATTTTTTTTATCACAGATCTGAGAAATACTCAGTAAGTTCTTCTCTAACTCTACTATGTAGTTGACCTTATCGAACGACACCACACCTTGATTACCTGCAAACCCAATGTAGCCTCATCGGATAGATTTGACGTCGTATAGGAGAGCCAACATCCCCGTCATGTGCCGGGATACTCCACTATCCATAGTCCACTTGGAGATAACGGATCTTGGGAGCCCGACACATTCACTTAAACAATTATTTGAATAGCAAGACCCAATCCTTGACGGTCTTGGGTGGGTTTTCACAGGTAGGTTCACAAAAACATTCATTCTTTGTTACAACAATCTATTCAATATTTTCATCAACCATAGTTGGAAGATGTTTTGACCACTTCAAATAATCCTTTTTATTTAATCACCAAAGTTTGATTTTTTTGAAAATGCATATTTTAATAGTATTTTGAATCTTTCTGTTCCATTTAGATTGATGATTCACCAGCCTTGTTAGTTGAAACTTTAAGATTTGTTGGTTTCACATTATCTTTAGATTCATTATTTCTTTTTAAATTCTGAGTAGGCACAAACATTAGGGTTTTTGTTTTACATCGTCTGAAGTTTTCTTGACACTTAAACATATATAGAGGCATTTTATGGACACTATCTAGCGATATGTCCAACCTAACTTCATTTAAAGCACTTCCTGCTGTGACAGAGGATCCCTGAACCTGTTCATGGTGTGGTTTTTTAGCAAACACTTATTTGTTTGATTGTCTCTTAACAATTTCTCTTTTTTGCTTTCTGAGCTTGTGCCCAACACAAAGTTTATATTCTTTAAAAATTTTAATTTTCCAAACCTATTATTTTTTTTCATAACGTACCCCAAACTTTTTTTACTCTCATGAAAGGTATTTCTTTGTGTTTATAAGATCCTTTAGGTTTTGAATAATAAGATCTATCGCGTTTGAAGTTTGAAAATCTTTGTTCTTTAGTCATGTTACCAAGCTCGGACACCTCAACTTCAATCAATTTAAACACTTTATCATGTTTGTCCAGATTCACGTTCTGAATCGGAAATTCCTTGTAAGAATAAAGCTTGTCAGATCCGTTCATTTTGTACATGACAATATTAGGGTCATCATCCAACTATATTCTAATTTTGGAAGATATTTTTTTTGAAAACTCTCTTCATTTTCAGAACGTGAGCTTGAACTTGTTTTCTCAACATTCGAATTCGTACTATCAAACTCAGTGCTTTCACTGTCATTTTGTAAAACCCTTTTAACGACATTTTTAACAACTTCATATTCGCAATCAGTCTCAGACTTGGTGTAGGTTATATCGATGTTTTTAGGTAGCTCGTCTTTCTTTGCTTTGTTGAGTTTCAGATTAAGCCTTTTCCACCCCGTCAGACTTTTTCCTGGAATAACTGTTCCACATCGGGGGTGGAACTCGATGATAACCCTGACTTTAGTTCTGATAACCATTCACATTTTCTTCCATTTCAATTTTTTCTGATGGTTTAGGAAGAATATGATCAATCACATAAGAAGTTGTTGAATAACTGATCAGCAACTTGTTAACCCGTTTTGCTTTAATTCTAATTGTTTCTAGCTCACTTTTTAATTTAGCAATCGTTTCAATGTAAATATTTATAGCCATTTGTTTATCCATGACAGTTGCTTTTAGCTTTGAAAGTGTAACATTATCTTCCCTACTTGCATCTTGGTATTCATTAACTACTAAGTTTATCATAAGCTTCTTTTCATCTTTTAGGTGACTGAACAAGTTATTGGTATGTTTTTAAGTTCTTTATATTTGTTGTCTTTTTCAGAACACTCTTTGCATGACTCCAAGCACTTCATGCATTCTTTTTTTGTTTCGTTCATCTCACTGTCACCCTCCTCTTTGACCGGCTCATTTACACTCTCCTAGACTTTTTCAGAAACTAATGTTGATGTAGATGTCTATAGCCTACATCTTAGGGTCATGTCGTGTCTATAGCATTTTGTAGGTCCACTTGGAGGATCAAGATTAACCTACTTCCCTGTTTATACAACACAAATACGAGTGCAGAATCCTCGTAAGTATGCAAACCAAAGCAAAGTAAGAAACACAGGATAACCAAATATTCAATATCTTGATTAACAGAAGAGAACTAGTACAAACACATAAAACAATGTTCATACAAACTCATGAAATACTTTCTGTGTTCTTGTGTCTCTCTCTATTGTCTAACTTGTTCATTGATGTCTCGCAAAGCTCTCTTACATGACACTGAGAAATGCATGTCTGTTTATATAGTGTCCACACCTAGCAACTTACGAAGAATGTTGCTTGTCGTATGAAACACCATAAGTCACGAAGAACTTTGCCATAAGGATGCTCGTACGAACGATCCATGGCTCGTACATACATAAACTAGCTCGTACGAATCAAGCAAGATGCTTGTTACAATGAGCCACTCGTACGTATGGAATGTGGCTTGTACGAGCGACATCTTGCTCGTACGAAGCATGTCTCAATCGTACTTGGATGTGTTCTTCAGAGAACTGCCAACAGACATGACGTACGCAAGACTTAATGTCACACCCTCAATTTCCACTGCGGAGTTTTACCGCGAGGCGTGTGATCAAACCAGAATCTGAGACACTAGTAATATCGAATGACTATATATGATTTATTTAAACGTTTTCCAAAACATTTGTTTAACCATTCATAGTTATTTTCAAATTGTCTTAGTTCCAAAGTTTAGCGGAAGCATTAGTTTCAAAGTTTAGCGGAAGCATTAGAGTAAAGTAAAGTAACGAGCGCCAACATAAACGCCAAAACCAAAAATCCCAAACAATATTCGTAAATAAGACTCGATAAAAATGTCTTGATCTAATGCAAGTTAGTGCACCTAGTGCTCCTAGCGTCCTGAGAAACATGTAAAGAAACAAGTGTCAACATTAACGAAGAGTGAGTTCACAGGTTTTTATAAGTTCACAAGTTCGGTTAAATGTTTGCTTTCCCCGTTATCCCTAACCCGGGATAACGATATAGTTCCATTATTCCTAACCCGGAATAATAATGTTGGTTCGTAATTAAGTTCAATGTTAACATGTAGGTAGCGAGCCTAAAGTTACGTCACATAAGAGTTCGCGATCGAAGCTGACTGTTGTTGCCTCAGTGTTGCCGGGTCTATCACTAACCATGGGGAAAGTTAGGCCAAATTAATCACCTGTTGACCATTCCCGGTCGGCTAGCGCGACTAGCTCGGATGGGGCTTGTCGGGCCCAGTAGTACTACTTAAATAAGACTCGATAATTTCCCCGCTATCTAACCCAATACTAACGATCCGAGAGTTTGTTGAGGACTTCCGTGATATAGCTACTTAGTGACCATAACGTACATTAACATTAACTTAGTTACCGAGTAGTTTAACGACGTTAATTTCGCATAACGTAAAAGATAGAGTTATAGAGTGTATACATGTTTCTCCCCCTGTTGTTTAAATCCGGATAAAATAAGGGCCGTGAACTCACCTTAAATTGCTCGGTTAGAGTAACACAACAGTAGCAAATGATGGGACCGCTAATCGCGTCCTAACATGTCAACCGATTTAAAGTTAGTGTGTGAACACACTGATACAAAACCCTACGCATAACTAACACACAGTGCGGCACACGTAATAACCAATTCAAAACTCAATCATGAATGCAAAGTATCATCATACCAAAATAATGATCAAACCAACTTGTCATAAACACAGATTAACTCATACAACACTTTGGTACACACAAACACAAGTTATCATGTTTCAGCTTGTACGCTCATAACTGGGCTGTTTTCGAGGATTTTTATAAAATAGTTCCAACGTTCCAAAAATTCCAATCTTTTTACAGGAGGTGTCAACTAAACTTTAGAATTTTATGTAAACTTTTCAAGTCCTAACGCCTTACCAATTATGTATAAACATTTATATACTAGGCTTCAGTCAGATTCGTCGCTTTCTGACAGCAGTCCACGGGAAATATTATTTAAAAATCATCGTTCATCCAATTAACAAAATTCCAGTGGGAGTTTTCTGAAATTCCCGTCTCCAGTTACTGTACAAATTTCGTGACCCAACCCCCTACAGACTATGAGATCCGACTCGATAAACAACTAGCAAATTTTACAGAATTTACGCAGCTTCAGCTGCTGCACTAAATGACCACTTAAAAATAGCAAACGACCTCAGAAAAATATGAATCTGGCGCCATTAGAAGCGTTTTTCAAAATACACGTCTTAGGCTTCAGAAAATCCACTTTTCGATAAATAGTGGTCAGGTTACAGCCAATTGAAGTTGGCTGTAAATGTCATTCAGCAAACTGTTTTCGACTTTTATCGCATTAGAACATGCTTAAACGATCATGACTCTTAACAACAATGATTAACAACAGGTTTATTTGTCAAATATCATCACGTATATCAATATTCATGCAAATCCTAATTATATAACATGATCTTTATCGCCAAAACGCAGCTTATGATTTTAGTATTTAACATAACATCAAAATCTCAAAGATTCGCACAATCATCCGAACTAATCATAAATCACAACACTTTTCATACTAATAATCCTACCATTACACACAATCATGATCAAGATTATACAAACCCTAATGTGAATCGCAAAACAATTAAACCCTAACCTTGAAACGATGATGATTAGCGAACCGGGACAAGATTGGAATCAATCCGGAAGTTGGAGACTTGTGATCGTGAGAGAGGGGGGCAGGGGGGGCTGCCGTCGCCTTCCTCTATGTGCTAGGGTTTGTTTTTTTTAAACACAACTCATGCATACATACAATTATATAGCACTAGGGAAATAAAAAGAGGGGGGGCGCGACCGCAAAGGGGGGGGGGGCGGTTTGAGTAAGTGGCTTGGGCCTCAAGTTTAGGTTAGTTCCTTGGGCCGCAAGGAGGTGAGGTCGACACGTTTCACGGCTCGGTTCGGTTCGGCTATTTATTTATTATTATTATTTTTTTATAACTAATAATCGCGAAATCAAGGTGTGGTACAATAATCTACAAAATATACAAACATTTAATAACACATATCACGTAATTCACCCAATAAATTCACAAAGTTAGCTAGTTATTGCGAGCGTGTAATTTAATTCTCCGAATTAAATCAGGGTAGGAATGAATAACCGCGAAGTAGCGCGTTTAAGATACCTGAAAAGCCGGGATGTCACACTTAAAAGTATGCATACATGCAATTGTTTTACAACACATACAAACTAATCGTCATACTAAACCAAGATAGGAGGATATCTTGATTTGGTCAACACGACCAAACTATACAGATATAATAAACAATGACCGTACAATTACAGACATAACTAAGAACAAGCGACACACTCAAAAGTATATCAACAAACTCTCCCTTGGCTGTTGCTTGGTCTTTGGTCTTCATTCTGAAATGCCTGTTGTATCAACAAACTCCCATGAAAATCTTGAATCCAATGTTGATTGATAATCAGGTCTTCAAAACTTTTCCAGAAACATCAAACCTTTCTTGTTTCCTCTTGAGCGTCACTTGAGGTAACTGAATCGGTCACGATCTGCTGTACATTAGACTTTACCACTTGAGTTGAAGCAGAAACTTTTGGTTGCAAGGATGAGGCTAAAGCATCAGGATTGCCAGGGTCTTCACTATCCTGATCACGTTTACGTTTGATCTCCTGTGCTCTACATCTTTCATTCCACAGAATGTTCACTCCTTTTCTACTCATTTCAAACACGTCTTTAATACCATCAAAGCCTTCAACCAGTGTAGCATTACGAGAATAATACCATTCTCTCTCGTCGTTATGTTTAGCAGTTAATGTTTCGGCAGCTCGTTGTACAGCCGCACTACGTTCTTTCAGCCTATTTCTCTCAATCCCCCGAGAGTTATTAGCTGCTCTCATCTGTGGTAGCTGTGTTGCCCTTTTAGCATCTGCAGCCTTTAGTCGCTCATTTTCTTTTCTTAACTGAGCAATTTCAGAATCCTGTTTTCTAACAGTCTCTTTAAAAGAATTTATCTCCAACTGTTGTTTGACAACTGTGTTCCGATTTGAAGACATAAACTCCGAATGCTTATTAATCTGAATTGTTGTAGCTTGCAACTAAGAGAACAGAAAATCCACTTTCTCATCCTTTTCTATTTCAGAAAATAAACGACTGCTTCAGTTTGTATTTTGTTGATGAGTTGTGGACTGGGATTGTTGAACTGATGAAG
Source organism: Scalesia atractyloides (assembly GCA_947069175.1). Lineage (NCBI taxonomy): Eukaryota > Viridiplantae > Streptophyta > Magnoliopsida > Asterales > Asteraceae > Scalesia > Scalesia atractyloides. Next base: position 67,536,463 of record CAMTDV010000023.1, read on the forward strand.
TAGTAGGTTGTGACTGAACTGGACCACCATTATCATCATGAATACTATCATCATCATTACCTTTTTCCTTTTGATGACCAAACTTATCTTCGATCATCTTTTCCAAAATTGGTTCTTCATTATCTGACTCACTATCATCTTGGTGCCAATTATCATTTTCTCGTGCAACATATTTATCATTTGCCAGAAAACCAATCAATTTTTCGAGGAGGTGTGCTTTCCTTGTAACATTTTGCTGCTACACCACTAATGATCTTCAATGAGTGTTCTATCATAACCTTAAATTTTAAAACATCGTTGTCGTTCTTTGGAAAATTCGGATGTTGCACATTCAAGATCATTTGGAGAAAACGATGATATATCCAAAACTTCTTTCCACCATATCCGGTTCTTCTCAAGTTCTCCTTCATGTTTGCAAAAATATACTTTGAAACACTAAACGGTTTGTTTAATGTCAAAGCTATCATCATTCCAACAAAGTCGGTATTCGCCATGTCATAACCACTCCGTCTCCTGCTCAAACACTAAATTAAAACATGTAGAAAGAACTTGTATCAGAGTGGCAACCATGCTTTGTTTAGTTGTCCTACGAGAAAACTTCCAACACATTTCATTCGAAGCAAACATCCACATTGACACTTCAATGATACTGTGAAAGGAGCTTCAGAATCATCGCCAAGCTGTAATACTGAGTTAATGATTTCAACAGAGACATCTACATTCAAGTTATTTACTCTCTCGCGGATAAGTTCATGCCCATTCACTTCATTAACTTTAGATGAGTCCCCAAATTCCTTGATTAACGTCTTGTATACTGTAGTCTTATGCGTGATAGCATAATGGATCCTTGAGCCGTACTAAAACTTCATTATACCATGGTACTCAGCAAATTTGTCTTCCGGATCTAAGTAGGCCACCATGTTATATCTTGGTTCTGACATAATTTCCACTTCTGACTTGTTAGTTCTCTTTGTTGCGGGTTTTCTTTTATGTTCCTTTTGTTCAATTCTATACACATAAGACAACAAGGATAAGAACATAAATTCATTACGGAATCTACACAAAAAGTTTTATTTCAAACTTTCTGTATGTATGTATTCCCTGGACGAAGAACTACTGACCCATACAAATAACAATTTATTCGTAAGAAGAACAACTGATTTTTACAAACAATTGACTTGGTAAATAAGTGATGTACTCGTATGAGTAACTGGCTCTTACGAGCGATCAGTTACTCGTGCGAGTGGTATTTCACTCGTACAGGTATTGTTCGCACAAACAACTTCAAGAGAAGATTATTCATGACGAACTTGTTTTTTCGTTAAAGATCCTTCGCTTAAAGTTTGTTGTTCATGTCGTCAAAGTTACATGGTCAGATAATGTTCAAGTTGTAGATTTTCAAAGTATGCCAACATTGTCAAGTATACCTTAAAAATATCAAAAACAACTTAAGGAGAGGTGAAAGAATGACATGAGCAAGGTGAAAGTAAAGTCCCACCAAAGAACTTCATCACCTTTATACCACATCAAGATACTCGTGTGAACAACCTTAGCTAGTATGAAGAACTCCATTCGTACAAGACCTAGTGCTCATTCGTACGAGGCACAATGACTCGTACGAGTGACTCTAATTCGTACAAGTCCAAGTTAACTGGACTTTTAGTTCTTTGAGGACCTTAGGTTTTTCAATGACCTGTTTAGAACTTTGCACATATCTACACTATTCACAAATTAAGCTAGGAAAAGTGTTTGTTAAATAGATTTTATGCTTTGAGATGAGTTTAACCGTTGTAAGAAAGTACTTTATGAAGTTATGATAGCAAAACAAATGATTTTTAGGGCGTATCTTGGTAGAAACCTTTTGATTTTCCATCTTTGGCTAAATCAAAAAGAACTTAATTTATCAATAGAGTAAACTAAAATAAAATTACTACTAAAAGATAAGAATAAACTGTATATTTACTAGACAATTCTTTTTCAGAGTTTCTGGGTAAGAGAATCAAACCAGCTTTTAATCTTGCCAAAAATGAGTTTTGTTTAAAACATCAAATTAAATAAATAAGCATTCTACTATTATTATCGGTATTGTTGTCCATATAAGCTCAGCTTATCAGATGTAATCATGATTAGGAGATATGCTTAATGTATGAATTATACTTACTAGTCAGTGTTCAACCATTTCACGACACATTCCCTTATCAAGATATGCATGAGAGAAAATCTTACCGGTGAGTACACTGCTTATCATCTACTTTGACGTATATGATGTGAGATACTCACTTATTTTGATTGAAAGCAAGCCCAATGTGATTAAATCACTTATTGATGAGGAACTTGATTTTCAGATGTATGCAGGGCATAGGAGTAAGTCCATGAACAGGTTAGTACCATCGCACCAACAAAGAGACGAACTTAGCTCCCACATAAAGCTGTGATATTTTATCACTTATTTTAGGTGAATGTGATATTTTTATCACTTGTTGAAGATCGTATTCAGTATTTACACGTATGTATGGTATCATGGAAGTTCTAGACTTGCGTCACCGTTATTGTTCGGTAAAAGATTCCACCATGATACCCAGATGATAAGCAAGCATAAAGACCGCATATCTGAGAACCTCGGCATACTATAAAACGAAGTTTCGGTACCAAGACCATATGCCAATGAATGGTTCCCACCTACTTTCAGTCTGTTATGTTTCTATCAACCTGTACATTTTAATCTGATTGTGAGCCTACCGATATATCATTAGTAAAGCTACTTATTTTTCTTTATGTTTTTGACTATTTTTGACAGATCACCTGTGTGTATCATCATCTTCTCTTATCTTTCCAAGAAACTAATTTTTTTTTGGATTTTCTATTGTTTTTGTATTTTTCTAAATTTTTCTCCCCCTTAAATAAAGAAGGTAAATAAATGAAAACTTAAATAAATAAAAGACATGTTTTTGTATTTTTGTATTTTCTCATGTTTTTGTATTTTCTTGAAATATTCTCCCCCTAAAATATAAAACTAAGAGAAAATAGAAAATCTTTTGTATTTTACATTTTTTAAGAAAATATTTACGAAAAATGATTAGCCAAGGATGATTTACTCGGGTTTCACCTTGATGCCATTGACCAAAAGTAGATAATCAAAACGAATTTATCAAAAGCTTTTGTAAACATGTCAGCACGTTGGTGATTGGTGTGGATTTTAACAACATTGACAAGTTTAACAATCTCATATGAACTGACACTTAATCTCATGTGTTTGGTTTTTGAGTGTGTATAGAATTACGAGCGATCTGTAAAGCAACTTCGTTATCAACAAAAATAGGAGTAGTTAGAAATTCAAAACTGTAGTCGTGCATTTGCTGTTGGATCCATAGAACCTTAAGCAGCAACTGAAAGCTGAAATATATCCAATTGATGTAGCTACACAAATATGCTTTTTGCACTGCCACGTGACTAGGCGCTTTCCCAAGAACTGACATCCTACTGATGTTGATTTTGCATCGATCTTGCAGCCACCATGATCAAAATCACTGAATGCTGTCAAATTAAACGTATCATCCTTAGGGTACCAGAGACCAGTGTCCGAGCGACCCTTCAAATAACGAAAAATTCTTTTCACAACCATCAAATGAGAAACCTTTGGACTTGACTGGTAGCGAGCTAGAAGACATGTTGGGTACATTATATCGGGTCTTGAAGCAGTAAGAAACATAAGAGATCCGATCATAGCACGATAAAGAGATGCTTCCACATGTTCACCCATTCCATCAGGAGTAATCCTATGATTCTGAGCTAATGGAGTTCCCAAAGGCTTTGAGTCTTCCATCTGAAATCGTTTGAGAATATCCCCGATGTAGTTGGTTTGATGGATTAAAATTCCTTCCTTAGATTGATGAACCTGCAAACCTAAAAAGAAAGTCATTTCTCCCATTGCGCTCATCTCGAACTTCTCTTGCATCACCTGTTCGAATTCTTTGCACATTTTCTCGTTTGTAGATCCAAAAATAATATCATCAACATACACTTGTACCAGCAATAAGTCCTCATTTTCTTCCTTGATGAAGAGATTACAGTCGATCAATCCACGTCGAAAACCATTCTTCAGAAGATAGGAAGACCATATAACGACTTATTGAGAAGCCAAACCTTGTCAGGATGGATTGGATCTTCAAAACCTGGCGGTTGCTCAACATATACTTCTTCTTCAACCACACCATGAAGAAATGCACTCTTCACTTTCATTTGGTAAACGGTAAACTTCTTGTATGACGCATAAGCTAAGAAAATTCTTCTGGCCTCAAGACGTGCTACCGATGCATAAACTTCATTGTAATCAATGCCTTCTACCTGATTAAAGCCCTAGACAACCAATCTTGCTTTGTTTCTTACAACAACAACTCGGTCATCCTTCTTACACTTGTAAACCCATCTTGTAAAAATCTTCTTGTAGTTGTCAGGCCTGTCAACCAATTCCCAAACGCCTCACTTCTGAAACTGCTGAAGTTCTTCTTGCATCGCTTCAACCCATGAGTCTTCTTTCATTGCCTCCTTCCTAGATTTTGGTTTAACTTGGCAGGCATAACAGGCAAAAGACCAATCATTATGTTCCCCAGATACCCTAATAATCGAATACAAACCAACGTTCTGGTTATTCCTTAGCTGATTATGAGTCTTCACACCACTCTGGACATCTCCTATAATATTTTCCTTAGGATGGGTATTGTGAATTCGAGTTTCAGGAGCATCACGAACTCCAGAATTTATACCCAACTTGTTGATATCAGATCAACAGCTAATTCGTTTGCTGGATATGACGAAGATATAGATGCATGACCTTCAATTGTCCCTAGATTTTGCACATTTGACGTGACATCTGAATTTCTAAGAACCGGACCAGAAGTAGCTTCATTTGCATCATGGAACTCATCATCTTCTGATGAAACATTATAATCAGCAGCATCTTCGAATTCCTTATTCTGAACAAGATTGTTAATCGAAGTAGACACTTGGGGTTAACAATAACTGGTCGTACTAATGATGAGTCAACTGCAGTATCACTTTCCAGTAGCATATGAGCAGCTGCAGAAGCATCATCAAAAGTTGGCAGATTAAAGGAGTCAAACAGCCCATCGTAGTCAAACATCCAAGGAGCACCCGGAGCTCTTACTGGTTCAGTGCATCTTTGAACCTTAACTTCACCCCATTCTTCAATCTTTTTTGATGACAAATTCCACACTCTGAAATTAGGAGTAGCATATCCAAGAAAGAAACTTTCGATAGCCTTTGGTCCAAACTTTCTATGTGGATCAATCATAGTGCAAGGAGCTCCAAAAGGTTCTAAGAGGGACACATCTGGTTTCCTTTTATGTAACAACTCCAAACATGTTTTCCCATGCATCTTCACCGTAAGAACTCTATTCATCGGTATAACATGCAGTAGCCACAGCCTCTCCCTAGAATTGAATATGAAGTTCTGATTCTACTAACATAGTTCTTGCAGTTTCAATCAGAGTTCTATTTTCCTCTCAACAACACCATTTTGTTGTAGAGTGTAACGAGAACTGTACTCATGCAAAATGCCTTTAGAAGAACAGAACTCATCCATAACATGATTCTTGAATTCGGTGCCATTGTCGCTTCTAGTTCTCCTTATCTTCAAATTGTACAAATTTTCGAGTAGCGTTAGGAGATTCTTGAGGATTACAGGAACTTCACTCTTGTGTGCCAACATATTTACCCATGAAAATCTTGAGTAGTCATGAGTAACTACTAATCAATATGAATCACCAAAGGTAGTCTTGTGTTTCATAGGTCCAAAAAGGTCCATATGAAGAAGTTCCAGAGGCATATTCACCGTGTTAATCTTCTTAACAGGATGAGATTTTCTAGCTTGCTTTCCCTTTTGGCATGATACACATATATCTTGTAAATGAAAGTTCTTCACTGGTACACCAGTCACAAGATTGTTTTTCACTAAATAGTTCATTTTCTTCAAGTGAATGTGTCCCATTCGCCTGTGCCAAGAGATTAATTCCTTTTCGGTGGCTTTTGAGACAAAACATGTGACTTGTGCAGACGTGATAATATCTTGGCTCTTGTCAAGAATATACAAGTCATTAATTCTTGGAGCCGATAGGAGAATCCATTCTTTGGGAATCTTGAAACCAGGTTTCAGCACATAACACCCGACATCATCAAAATGAACCGTGAACTTCTTGTCGCAGATTTGAGAAACACTTAGAAGATTGTGATCAATTTGATGAAGATAATTGATCTTATCAAAGCTAACAACAACATTGGAAACCATTCCTTCTCCAGTGATGTATCCGCCCTTATCTCCAGCAAAAGCAACATAGCCTCCTCGAATGCTTTTAACATCATAAAGGAGCCTTAAGTTGCCTGTCATGTGCCTCGATGCTCCACTGTCAACAATCCAATGACTATTCACAGTTCCTCCCGGAACATCCTGCACATTTCAATAACCGATCAGTTTGAGACGGGGACCCAAGCCTTAGTGATCTTGGGTCGACCCTTATTATTAAGAAATGTGAGTTCTATTTCTTGATGATTTGGAAACTTTGTGCCTCCCCCTGAATCATTACCTGTCTTAGGTTTCCAAGATTTTTGAAATTTACGAGAATGACTATTATTTACATTTTTAACTACTTCTGGTTTTATCAAACTTGAAGAACTTGGTTTCCTTTCTGAAAAATCAAGTTTTAATGCTTTTTCAATTATTTTTACTTGTTTACGTCTCTGTTTTTCTTCTTGTTCTTTTACAATACGTTTGTCTTGTTTTGGTGATACAGATCGACGTTGGCAAGCTGGTTCTGGAGGGGTTTTCTCAACAAATCTGGGTTTTGCTGGGTTGGTACAATCTTTGATTATGTGGCTAAACTCTCCACATTTAAAACATGTTCTCCTTTCAATAAATTTAGGAGATCCTGTTTTATGACTAGATTTTGAACTTGTGGGTCTGGAGTACTTGGTTCATCTTCATACCCATTTGTATGTTGAGTGTAATTGTTTTGACTGTTAAGCATCAAAATCTTGACTTTATTTACAAAATTGACATTATACATGCTTTCAAAAGTCTCGATTTTATCGATACCAGTTGATCTCACAAATTTAACATTCTTCAATTTCTTCTTGTAGCGAGCTGCTTTGGCATCAACCTTTGGTTGTGATACCTTAGGCTTTTCAGCTCGCTTTTCTTGTTGTTTTTCTTTTGAAATGGATAATGGTTGTGACTGGATTAGATTTTTCTTTTCCAAAAATTTGGTTGTTTAATTTTCAAAAACTTGATCAATTGAGGTTGGATTTACATTTTTGATCGGAAATTTTTATTTGAGTATATTTTCTTGCCCCCAATCAAAGTATACAATACATTATCATTTTCATCTGTAGACGCACTTATCTTGACAAATTTCATAGGATCATTCCCTTGATTATCAATAGTTTTCACATTGGGAGTAGCAGAAATTTCTATCCCTTTTTCTTCATCAAGAGATTGATCCTGATCGATTTTCTTGGACTCGTCATCTAATGAATCACCCTCCTTTATTGTAGAAGGATTCTCATCAACTACTGATGATAAGATCTCTGATTTCTGATTCAACTGAGGAATTGTCCAGCTTAAACCCTAATCCTGCTGCAAACTCTTCAGGATCAAGAGGTACAGATGGTTCAAACCTTGGCATTTCCTCTTGATCAGGTAATTTGGTATAATTATGTTTCAAAGGAGGTGGACACGGTTTATACCCAATGCATTTGAGATCTCCTTTCAGTTTTTGAACGTCAATGATATGATCAAGCACATATCGGGAGTTAGAGTAACTCTCCAATTTTAGCTTGATCGCATCATGTTCACATTTTGCAATGGCTAACTCTTTCGTTGTTTCTTCAAAGATATTAGTGTAGTTATTAATTCCAGTTTGCTTGTTCAAAATTGTCTTGGTTAATTTAGAAATGCTTTTCTTAAGAGTTTCTTTACAGATTTGATTTCTTTTTTGTTTCGAGTTAAAGTCAGATTTGCCTCTTTGCATTTTGACAGTTCAACAACTAGGTTTTGATTGTGACTGTTTATTTTTTCAATATTATTTTTAATTTAGCACAATCACTGCATATTCTAGGAGAGTCGCTGTTTACCTGACTTGTCGAACCAGCAAGATTAGCCATGAAGGGAATATGATGAGGGAAGGATGCACTATGTGTAAAGATTTTCTCCATTACCTTCGATGCAACTTCTGATTTATTCATCAAACCAGCCTTTTGACTTTTCAGCTTCTCTGCTTCTTTCAACAACTCACTGACCTCAGTATCAATCCTTTCCCTGACATCTGAATCAGATCCATAACCACCTATACTCGAGCATTCTTTATCAGAACTACCATTATACCCCAAACTATCATCATTAGCAGAATTGTCAATGATGTGAACATGTTTGATTAGATTAATAATATTGGCATAACATGCAGTTCCTCCTTGATTCTCGTTTCCCAATTGTACTGACCAATCACATCCTTCATCTGCTTGAACTACTAGAGCTCTCTCTGTGTTGTTTGAAGGCCCAGACTAGTTGGTATTGTATGGGTTGTTAACAGCTACTATTCTTCGTTCATTGTTAACAAGAGCTGTTGGATGGTTGTGATTGATTTCTGAAAGGGTTGTGATTTCCTTGTTTGCTGGGTCGAGTACATTCATGCTTGAAGTGACCTTTTTCACCATAGTTGAAGCAAGTAACAACATCTTTATCAAAACCATTTTTCGTATCTTTCTTGCTTTCTAAACTCGTTCTCCCAGTTCTACTCATATAATCCTTAGCTCTTCTGACCGCACTTGCAAACGTCCATTTAATATCCATTAGCTCCATCTCATCTCTGTCTATTTGTTGGTAGTCTTCATTAGTCAAATTAATGTTTCCTATTTGACTAGCGACTAATCCACAATAAGCACTAACCATGGTGTTCAGATGTTCCATATGTTCCTGAGCAACTTCTACACTGACCATGGAAAGATGTGACGTATCAAGTCTGACTGTATTAGGGATTGCAGGTTGAAAGTTGTTACCATGAAAGCTTGTTGAGAAGCTTGTTGTTGAGCTTGAGGTGTAACAATTTGAGGTTATGGTAGAAAGGCTTTAGGATCAAATACTTGACCATAGGTTTGAGTACTTGAGCCGGCAGATTGATCTATTTGAACTGGTGGTGGTAGAAAGGGGTTAACATTTGACACCTGTGTTAATACCTCCAAAGTACATCTCAGGGTTTTGTGGAACAGAAACCCTTTTTGCTTTTCGGATCTCTTCTTCATTTTTGTTCTCCAGTTTCTGAACAAATTCATAGATACTAATGACATCCAAAACACCTGTACGCCTTAGTAAGTCAATAAATTGACCCCACTTTGGCGGTAAGGCGTCAGCAAAATGCATCACGGTTTCCTGTGGAGATGCTAACACTTTGTAGGAATACATTTCACTGAGCAGGTGGTAGAAACGTGTTGTCATATCGCTCAATGTTTCATTCTCCATGAACATGAAACCTCAAACTCCTCCTTCAACAGATCATGTCGTATTTTTCTGGTTGCAGCATTTCCTTCTCCTCTTGCTTACAAAGTATCCCACAAATTCTTGGTGGTGGTATAGTACACAAACTGATGATAAATATCCTTATGAAGTGCTTGTGTAAGGATAGCAAACGCCTTTTTCTCTAAATCATAAGCCTTTTTATGGCTTTCATCTAGGTTGGCTAAGGAAGTTGGATTTGAACCTGCTTCTTCGAGAGATTTCTTATATGGTGTAGTAAAACTTGTACATAATTCTGTATTTTGTCTGAGAACATATGTGTGACAAAAGGCAAATAACTGATAATTCTGTACAATTTAATCACTAATTTTATTTTATAATCTCATCCATATTATGGTAGTTTAATTTCGTAACTGAGTCGTACGTCATATTCTAAGGATTGAGGAAATTAAATATGGTCATAACATATACTGGTTTCCGTTTCGACGCGGAACTAACCAAAACAATGCCCTAAAAGTGTTGGTAGAAAGTGTTGGGCGCACTAATTTCGGTGACACTAACTGTGTCGGTATGTCTGCTAAAACGAATCGGAACAAGGATCAACGACATGTTAATGCCACACATAAGTCTATATATAAATAAAAACACTTATTTGAGATCAACCATTACAATAATACATAACTTTCCGGTACAACGCCTAAATTGCAAAATTGTCCGTTTTGACCAAAAAGTCGACAAATGTCAGTTTGTCCGCAATACTAATTCGGTGAATTCCGGATGTCAAAATAATAATAATACAATGTTAATCATCCGAAAACAATATAAGAATAGCAAAAATGCATGAAAGGCATCACTTCTGGTCATTCGACAAACAGTGCACAATTCGACCGGAATGCGACCGTTTGTCAAAACGACGAACATTTTAGTGGCCGACAGCGTCATTCATGCATCTAGCGAACTAGTTAAGCCTCATTTGGAACTCAGAATCCATTCAACTAACATGAGGTCACAGAAACACAACTTTCAAAAAAGTTCTGTCATCCAAAACTTATATTAGATGACCAAGTGGATTAATTACCAAGTAATAACACCCTAAACCCTAATTATATACAAAGAATGCAGGAACAAACTCCTAATCACAATACTTAAACTAATGGACAAAATATCTTCTAATTTAACATGTGTAAAAAAAAACTTAGACTTTAACCCCCCCCCCCCCGTTATCTTTGATGGGTTCAAGTGGGTCCCGCACCCACTTGATTTTGTTGAAAATGGTGGATTAAGAGTATGGTGTGTAGAGGTGTGATGATATTGAAAGGATGGTGAATATATACTAACATCAGTTCATGTTCTTCATCATTTTACACCTAAGAAAAAGTTGCAACCATTTCTCCTTTCTTCTCACACTCATGGCTACCACCATCCACCATATAACCACCATTTAACCAACATAAACCACCACATTTCATCCACTTTAAAGAAACCCTATCAAAGTTATTCAAGAAGCAAGAAAGGGTGGAGGACTATTGGAGGCATTTTGGAGCTTCATTTTCTTCTTAAATCATCATCTAACTTGTGCACCCATTGTAAGGCAAACTCTTTGATAATCTAGCTTGTTTATATGTCTAGATTAAGGATGTACAAGTTGATCATCTTGAAAATGAAGAAAAGATAAACCAAAAACCCAAACTCACACCATAATAAATACACTAAATATGAATTGTATTGTGTTGTTCATGTGTTTATATGATTATTAGTTAGCATGATAGTGTTGTTTATGTTTAAGTAAAGTATAAAAGTTGGATGATCTTGTATGAACAAGGGTAAAAATGAGGATTTAAACATGATATTGTTTAAATCTAAACAAGGTCATCAACTACATCATCCATGAAGATTCTACAACTTAAAGATAATTTTACTACACATGAGTGAGTTTTATAAGAAGTAAACGTTATTATTTAAGATGTAACCATCTTAAAAAGAATAGAAATCAATAGGTTTAAGGAGATGGACTTGAAGAAATGATATAACAAAAATGGTGATGTAAAAGTGCTAATAAATATTGGAAATTTCTTCATAATTTAATAAGATCTTTACCACTAAAAAGCCATGGATGATGCTATATTAAAGTGGTAAATAAATAATAGGAAGGTTTGTGATGGATTGTTGATCTTGATTATGAGCTTAAACAGTTTTTAAATACGTTTTTAAAACGTGGAAAACGCCATAGTTTAGGGGAAAATATGGCGAAATTTTCTAAAAATCTATTCGCGATTAATGCATGTTTAATGGGGCGATTAGCGGGACTAAACGCGATTTGTAACTTAAATCGTCATTAAGTAAGTGCTAAGTATTCAATAAGTGTGTATATATATATATATATATATATATATATATACACTTGTGAAAATAATAATATGAATACATATTTGGTCACCAAGAATCTTCTATAAATACATATGTGTATTGTGTGTGTATGTATTTAGAAGCTTAGGATATTCACAATTAGGATACCCAATCATATACAAAAAAATACAAACACTTCAAAATAATACCACGTGTTGATGACAAACAATTATATTCTTACAAAGGGTCAAAACAATAATCGGACAAACAAAGCAATACGGACATGGGCGAACGGTCACGAATACACCGTCACGTCAATGACCAACGGGTGAATCACCGACACGAAAAGTCATTACGACAACGGGCGATTTCGACGAAATTAAGCACATAATAAACAACGCCGACGATGAGTTTAAATATATATTATGACGTTTAACATATATATTTATTATCGAAATCAAAATCAAAATCCGGAAAGTTAAAAATATTATAAGTGTAAGACTTATTAAAAATGGGCTCTTGTAAATAAATTTGGGCTAAGCCCAATTTGTAAAGCATGGGCAAGGCCCACGATGAATAATATATATGGACAAAGCCCAAAAATGACATAAAAACATGGGCTAGGACCAAAGACATAAATTACATGGGCTAGGCCCAATGACATAAAAACATGGGCTAGGCCCAAAGACATAAATTACATGGGCAAGGCCCAATGACATAAAAACATGGGCTAGGCCCAAAGACATAGATAACATGGGCTAGGCCAATGACAAGATATACATGATCAAATAATGATAACAATATATATATATATATTTGAGAAATATATATAACAACATTAATCGAACAAGCAAAACCACCAACACTACAACAACACTAAAAGTTGTTCTATCATAACAGGGAAATACATAACAAGAATTGAAGATCAACGAGTACAAGGTCCATTGAGGCCTAGGTGTCTAATAAACTTAATACACATGTAGGTTACACCCGGGTACGGACACCGACCGTGACTAGTACAACTTACGAAAAGCAAAAATGTGAGTTCATGTCCCTCCTTTCCAATTATTTCAAAGTTTTGTTTTAAATTATCGAGGGGAAATACATGTCATAACAAATAGTATGTTAGCTATGGGTTTAGTTGAAAGCACGATCATTTGTGCGTAAGTAGGAGGATAACAATAGTAACCATTAATCACATAGTGACCAAGGTGCAGAAGAAGTAGATCTATTAAGTTTGAGACCCGCTCCACTCCTGGTTGGTATACCCTTCGGAGTGCTTTTGTGATCCGAATGATGTCAAAGTTGTCTCGGTTTGGTTAGTTACTTGTGGCACATATATGTCAGGGTGCTCGCGACACACTGATAGATCCTTAAAACGCCATTGATGCTAATAACATACTCGGATTTCATTACTGGATTTCAATAATGACATTTTTATACGAAAGCATTAACTACATGAACTCGCCAACTTTATGTTGACTTTTTAAAATTACATGTATTTCAGGACGCAAGGCATGAGCTGGTGATATGATTCGGGTTATGAGAAATATCAAGACAACGATGTACCATCTTTTGGAGGGTTTGTCTTTTATATCCCAATTTCGTTTGCGTATATAGGGGTCAAAACCTCATTATGCATTTATAATGAAAATAATATCTTATTTTGAAGCAATGTATTTTGAATCATGTTTATGATGACAAGTTGAAACATATAACAACATGAAATAACTTTTGGATGGTTGTATTTATGGAATGAAACATATTAATCGTATCGCATCATTGTCAATTTATATTGTTTACTAAATTAGATTCAATGATTACCTAATAGTCACACACTTGCGTTTTTGCTACAAAAGGGTGTGACAGGTTGGTATCAGAGCTCCTATTGTAGTGAACCGGGGAAAAACTTTTTATTAAAGTTTGGTCTACAATCACCGAGGGCTCACACAAGAAAACAAAGTGTAAAACATAACAGAAATGTTTTCGGAATTATGACAAAATAACAAAAGGTTTTCATTGTGTCACGATAACATGAGGATCTATCACACGAGCTCAACTATAAGTAACGAGCAAGGATCAATACATGATTAGTCGATAATGGATAGACACGCAACATTAAGATTACACGAGAAAACAAAAGAGAACAAGTCTTGCATGAGAAGTGGTGATTAATATAAAATATATCATAACTAATAATAAATTACTAACATGTATATATATGCATTGTACGGATTATTTGCCAGGACTATGTCTTCTTCGTCGAGTTACAAAGAGGAACCAATGGAGTATGTATCTGACGATGGATACGACCCCGATGCGGAGGCCCTACCCCTTGGGGATGGAGCCGACCATGGAGACTTTGATGTCTTTCAGCCGCATGCTCTTAGTGATCCCATGGAGGATGATGCCCCACCGGCAGACGACGTGCTAGCCGTTCCACAGCCCTCGTATGATGTTATTGTTTATGGCCATCAGGAGGGCGAACATGCGATTGTACACTTGGCTGTGCCTCTTGCTATGGTTCCTCCAGTCATTGATATAGATGATGATGAACATGATGATGATGATGATGATGATGACATATCAGTGTTCCTTGTCGAGCATATGGAGGATGACCTTGGTGACGGAGAGGTCTTCGATGATATAGCTATACTCGGGATCCCACCCCTTGTCATACTAGTCGTTGACATCTCGTCATCCTCAGATGCCACCTAGAGTGAGCATATGGCAGATGATGCCTCTTCTACCCGCCCAATATTACTCACTTAGCGGTACCTGCGTGCCCCTGAGCAGCCACCCCCATTTTTCTCTAGGAGGTCCACTTACCACCCTGTTTACAACCCATCTGCAGCTGGACCTTCCCACATGGCAGGACCTTCTTTCTCTGCAGGATCACCTCCCATATATGCCCCATGTCCCATGCCACATACAGCAGGTATGTTTACCCTGATACCCCACCGGGGATGAGTCTTTCTGACCCCTAACACCTTTCACACTTTCCTCCGATTCCAGTGGAGGAAAGAGTGACTTCGCATGATCTTCATCTCTCCTTGATCTTTCGCAAGATCTGGGAATTAGAGACCCAGCGCACTACTCATGCCGTTGCTAGAGCCACACCCCCATTACCATCATCGCCACTACCACCCCCACCATCACCACCACCACTACCACTATCACCACCACCGACCCCACCTTTTTACTGCCCATTTCACCACTCGTCATGCCCATCTGAGGCGCGAGTGTAGGA
This sequence comes from Scalesia atractyloides, assembly GCA_947069175.1. NCBI lineage: Eukaryota > Viridiplantae > Streptophyta > Magnoliopsida > Asterales > Asteraceae > Scalesia > Scalesia atractyloides. The sequence continues at coordinate 67,551,579 of CAMTDV010000023.1, forward strand.
GTTAGAGCAGTTTCAGACTGATGCTACTATGCGCATTTCTGGCCTAGAGGAGGAGGTGGCTTACCATCGCGGTTTGCTCCACCGAAACCATTTCCACCACCCTCTCCACCTCAGTAGCATGTTTGTGATTATCTTTTGGGGATCAGATGTACATTTGTTAACTTAGCTCATGAAGAATTAGCTTTGAAGGTCCCGGCTTTTTGAAGACAACTTGATGACGTGAAGAAGCAATGTAGAAGAAAATCTTACTTTTTGTAATGTAAAAACTTGTATTGACTAGGGTTGTGTATCCCTAAGTCCTTTTTGGATCTTCATGAACAAAATGTAACAAGTTGTTATTGTATAAAAGTGTATTTTCTTTATTTTACATTGTATCTCTTTTACGTTATGGTTGATAATGTTATGATGTGGTGATATTATGGTTGATGTATTTTGGTGGTGATGCTATGATTGATATCATGTGATGTGGCGACTATCTATGCAATGAGTTATGTGCTTATGATGACGATGGTGTGTGCATGGCGTATGGATATATTTTTTTTATTCATTATGTACCGATATGTTTATACAGACATGTTCAAATAATAATAATAATAATAATAATGATGATGATGATGATGATGATGATGATGATGATGATGATGATGATGATGATGATGATGATGATGATGATGATGGATGACGATGATGATGATGATGATGATGACGATGATGATGATGAACAAACAAATATAATAATAAATTTGAATTTATTATTAAGTAATTCGGCTAATTGTGAGCGACATTTATATCAGAAGACGATGCCGCCCCTCCGAAGGAGTTCAAACAATAACGCACTACCGTGAACCCAAGAAGAGCTAAATGAACACATATCTCAGGCAATTGCCCAGTACGAAGCTAACCGCTCTGAACAGCGGTGGTACCGGAGGTTCAATAGGAGGAAATCCTCCAACTGGTAATACACGGTTATTCATAAAACCGCGCAATACTCTCATTTATTCTATTTGTGCTATTTGGTTACTCATGCTTAAATGGTAATACAATGATTTCAGGTTGCACATACAAGCAGCTTCTAGACTGCAAACTCTGAATTTCTACGGTACCGGAGGTGCTGTAGCCTTCGTACGTTGGACTGAGAAGACTGATTGAGTCATTCGTATGAGCAAGTGCCTTGCTGAACAGAGAGTCACTTATATTAGTGGACTCTTCGTGGATGGAGCTTTATCTTGGTGGAACCTCCAGGTCCAAACTAAGGGTGACGATGCTGCATACGCCCTGACCTGGGAGGGACTTAAAGAAACGATTGCTCAAGATCGGAAATTCAAAGGTTGGAGACGAAATTATGGAATTTAAAGATGATTGGTTCAGATATTGTTGGGTACACGCAGTGATTTCATTACTTATCTCGAGTGGTGCCATACTTAGTGGAGCCTGAATTTAAGCGAATTGAGAGGTACATCTAGGGACTTGCCCTGAGATTCTGAGTCTGGTACCTCTTCAAAGCCCACCGAGATTGGAGAAGTGATTGCTCTAGCTGTCAGCCTTACTAAGGAGGCTGTACATCAGGGAAGGTTACCTAAGTGTGGTATGAGCAAGAAGGAAAACACTAATGAAAATTCTCCCATTTCAAGAAAGGCTCTCGAGGCAATAATAACAGTAACAATAAACAAGCCGCGAGAAATCTTATAGTGGGGGAGTACCGAAATGCCCTAAATGCCCTTTCCACCACTACAGGGAATGCCGAGGCACCAAGTGTGGTAAATGTGGTAGGTTTGGACATCGCACCGATGTGTGTCGGGGAATAAATACTAGAGAGCAAGGTTGTTTTGGATACGGAGACAAAGGGCATTTCAAGAAAGATTGCCCTAAAGAAAATAAAGCACGGGGAAGAGCATTCGTGATTGGAGCTAAGGATGCTCGCCAGGACCCGAACGTGGTAACATTTACGTTCCCTATCAATGATCACTTTGCATCTATTCTTTTTGATACCGGGGCATGTTTCAGTTTTATTTCTAAACAGTTTAGAGATATACTTGGGGTAGAGTCGAATAAATTAGATGTTCCATATTCGATTGAGCAAGGTAACGGAATATTAGTAGAATCGGGGGAGATAATAAAGAAATGTACGTTAGAATTGGGTGAATGAAAGTTAAATGTAGATTTATTACAAGTTCAACTGGGTAGTTTCAATGTCGTCATTGGGATGGATTGGCTATCCAATAATCGAGCAGAAGTTATATGTCATGAGAAAATCATTCGCATCCCCTTATCCGGCAGAGAACATTTGATGATTCACGGTGAGAAGCATGACACGCCACTACGAATCATAAACTGCATGAAAGCTCAGAAATGTTTGAGGAAAGGATGCATCGCCTTTCTTGCGCATGTGGTGGATAAAAAGGCCGAGGAGCGCAAGGTGGAGGACATACCGGTAGTGAGGGAATATCCCGAGGTTTTTCTGAAAGACTTACCAAGACTACCTCCACAAAGGAAGGTCGAATTCCATATTGATTTAGTGCTAGGAGCTGCACCTGTGGCAAAAGCTCCATATCGACTAGCGCCCTCGGGGATGCAGGATTATCTACTCAGTTGCAAGAGCTGCTTGACAAAGGTTTCATAAGACCGAGTTTCTCACCTTGGGGAGCTCCGATGCTGTTTGTCAAGAAGAAGGACGGAACCTTTCGTATGTGCATTGACTATCGGGAACTAAACAAGTTAACCATCAAGAACTGGTACCCATTACCAAGGATCGATGATCTATTCGATCAGTTGCAAGGGTCGAGTTTCTACTCAAAAATCAATTTAAGATCCTGGTATCATCAGTTGAGAATCCAAGAGGAAAGTATTCCTAAGACGACATTTAGGACTCGTTACGGTCATTACGAGTTCCTTGTTAAGCCATTTGGCCTAACGAACGCCCCAGCAGTGTTCATGGATTTAATGAACCGGGTATGTAAGCTATACCTTGACAAGTTCGTGATCGTGTTCATAGATGACATATTGATATACTCATGAACTGAGGAAGAACACGAGCAACACTTTAGAACTATACTTGAGTTGCTGAAGAAGGAGCAATTATATGCTAAGTTCTCGAAATGTGAATACTGGATCGCGAAGTGCAATTTCTCGGTCACGTGGTGAACGAGAACGGAATACATGTTGACCCTTCGAAGATCGAGGCTATAAAGAATTGGACCACGCCAAGAACCCCCACGGAAATACGGAAATTCCTAGGCTTAGCGGGATATTAAAGAAGATTCATTGAGAACTTTTCAAAATTGCTCAGTCGCTAACCTCGCTTACACAGAAGGATAGGAAATTTGAGTGGGGAGAAAAGCAAAAATCAGTGTTTCAAGTATTAAAGGAGAAATTATGTAAAGCACCGATATTATCACTCCCAAACGGCACCGATGACTTTGTGGTGTACTGTGATGCATCACATCAAGGTTTAGGTTACGTGTTAATGCAACACGAGAAAGTCATTGCGTACGCGTCGCGCCAGCTGAAAGTTCATGAAAGGAATTATACCATGCATGACCAGGAATTAGGAGCAGTGGTATTTGCCTTAAAGATCTGGCGTCATTATCTATATGGCACTAAGTGTACCATATTCGCAGATCATAAAAATCTTCAACATATATTCAATCAAAAGGAACTGAATATGCGCCAACGACGTTGGGTGGAACTGTTGAATGATTATGACTGTGAAATCAAGTACCACCCAGGCAAGGAAAATGTTGTGGCAGATGCCTTGAGTAGGAAAGATCGAATCAAAACATTATGGGTACGAGCTTTAGAAATGACGATCCAGACGAACTTCACAACTTGGGTGCGCGAATCACAACAAGAAGCATTGAAACCAGAAAACATTCCAGCGGAATCATTACGGGAATGGAAAAACAATTGGAACCGAACAAGGATGGAACTTTATATTTCATGGGAAGGATCTAGATTCCCTATTATGGTGATTTGCGAGACTTGGTGCTGGATGAAGCACACAAGTCCAAATACTTGATACACCCAGGATCTGATAAAATGTATCAGGATTTAAAAGAGTATTATTGGTGGCCTAATCTCAAGGGACATGTTGCGACCTATGTTGGGAAATGCCTAACTTGTGTGAAGGTCAAGGCCGAATACCAAAGACCATCTGGTCTATTACAACAACCTAAGATCCCTGTTTGGAAGTGAGAACAAATCTCAATGGATTTCATTACAAAATTACCCTGGACCTCTCGAGGTCATGACATGATTTGGGTTATCATTGATCGGCTAACCAAATAAGTTCACTTCTTACCCATCCGTGAGAAAGACAGTATGGAGAAACTAGCAGAGTTGTACCTGAAGGAAATTGTGGCACGACATTGAGTGCCAATCTCGATAATCTCTGATAGAGATGGTCGCTTTATGTGACGGATCTGGCAATTATTCCAAAATTCGTTTGGTTCTCGCTTAGATTTAAGCACAACTTTTCACCCGCAGACCAATGGTCTAAGCGAGCGAACCATCCAAACGTTGGAAGACATGCTTTTGGCCTGTGTGATGGATTTAGACGGAAACTGGGATACTCATTTACCGTTGGTAGAGTTTTCCTACAATAACAGTATCACACCAGTATCAAGGCCGCGCCATTCGAAGCACTATATGGACGAAAGTGCCGATCACCGTTATGTTGGGCGGAAGTCGGTGACAGACAACTCATTGGTCCCGAATTAGTACAAGAGACCACAGACAAGATATTTAAGATCCGTGAGCGTATAAAAGCAGCCCGAGATAGACGAAAGAGCTACGCAGATCGGAGACACAAACCATTATCTTTTGAGGTCTCACATTGGAAAGGCGTAGCTAGATTCGGGAAGCGCGGAAAGCTCAACCCGAGATATATTGGACCTTTCGAAATTATGGCAAAGATTGGTACAGTGGCTTACAAGTTAAAACTGCCAGAGGAACTCAATAATGTACACGACACATTTCATGTGTCTAATCTGAAGAAAAGTCCAACTAATGACACAATTATCACTCCAGCAGATGAGATTCATGTTGATGACAAATTACAATTCAACGATGAACCAGTTGAAGTCATGGACTGGAAGGTCCAAAAGACAAGAAGAAGTCCAATCAAACTGGTGAAGGTTCGCTGGAACTCGCGTCACGGTCCCGATTATACTTGGCAGCGTGAAGATCAGATCAAGTCAAAATGCCACCACCTGTTCAAGAAGAATCCTTCAGAGGATGCCTCAAACTGAATTTTGGGATGAATTTTTTTTAACTGGGGGGAGTATGTGACAAATGGCAAATAACAGGTAAGTCCGTACAATTTAATCACTGATTTTTTAAATCTCATGCATATTATCGTAGTTTAATTTCGTAACCGAGTCGTACTTCATATTCTAAGGATTAGGGAAATTAAATCTGGTCATAACATATATTGGTTTACGTTTCGACGTGGAAATGAAGAAAAGATAAAGGATGTACAAGTTGGTCATCTTGAAAATGAAGAAAAGATAAACCAAAAACCCGAACTCACACCATAATAAAAACACTAAATATGAATTGTATTGTGTTGATAGTGTTGTTTACGTTTAAGTAAAGTATAAAAGTTGGATGATCTTGTATGAACAAGGGTAAAAATGAGGATTTAAACATGATAATGTTTAAATTTAAACAAGGTAATAAACTAAATCATCCATGATGATTCTACAACTTAAAGATAATTTTACTACACATGACTGATTTTTATAAGTAAACATTATTATTTAAGATGTAACCATCTTAAAAAGAATAGAAATCAAGAGGTTTAAAGAGATGGACTTGATTAAATGATATAACAAAAATGGTGATTTAAAAGTGCTAATAAATATTGGAAATTTCATCATAATTTAATAAGATCTTTACCACTAAAAAGCCATGGATGATGCTATATTAAAGTGGTAAATAAATAATAGGAAGGTTTGTGACAGATTGTTGATCTTGATTATGAGCTTAAACAGTTTTAAAATGTGGAAAACGCCATAGTTTAGGGGAAACTATGCCGAAATTTTCTAAAAATCTAATCGCGATTAGTAACTTAAATCGTCATTAAGTAAGTGCTAATGACAAGGGTTAAACCCTAAATAACCAAGTATTCAACAAGTTTATATATATATATATTTTCTACAAGTAAAAATAAGTAACTCTTATAAATATATATATATATACTTACTTGTAAAAATAATAATATGAATACATATTTTGTCACCAAGAATCTTGTATAAATACATATGTGTATTGTGTGTGTATGTATTTAGAAGCTTGGGGTATTCACAATAAAGATACCCAATCATATAAAAAAATACAAGCACTTGAAAATAACAACTAGTGTTGGTGACATAATCAATTATATTCTTACAAAGCGTCAAAACAATAATCGGACAAACAAAGCAATACGGACGATGGACGAACGTTCACGAATACACCGTCACGTCGACGACCAACGGGTGAATCGCCAACATGAAAAGTCATTACGACAACGGGCAATCTTCGACTAAATCAAGCACATAATAAACGACGCCGACGACGAGTCTAAAATATATATTTAGATGTCTAACATTTATATTTGTTATTGAAATCAAAATCAGGAAAGTTAAAAATATTATAAGTGTAATTAAAAATGGGCTCTTGTAAATAAATTTGGGCTAGGCCCAATTTGTAAAGATATGAGCAAGGCCCAATTCCATAATACTGATGGACAAGGCCCAATATGAATAATATATATGGACAAAGCCCAAAAATGACATAAAAACATGGGCTAGGCCCAAAGACATAAATTACATGGGCTAGGCCCAATGACAAAAAACAGGCTAGGACCAAAGACATAGATAACATGGACTAGGCCCAATGACAAGATACACATGATCAAAGAATGATAAAAATATATATATATATATATTGAGAAATATATATAATAATATTTATCATGGTTTTCACATATATTTACAAGATATCAAATTAGGTGTGCTTATTTGAATGAGCCGATCCTAAAAGTGGTTTCAGAGACTCGTGGCCTGATTTAAAGATAATTGTTCAGGATTCAGCCTTAGAAGACTTCTTATTCTACTCATTCTTCTTATTTTTTCAATTTTGAAACGAATTCATGACAAAATGGACTGATTTTCAGTATAATATGTAAAATCTATTATTGATAAAACCCTTGAAGGAACTAGCGCTAAAAACAACTAACATCATGTCGAAAATTGCAAAAAACGTGAAATTGTAAACACACCTCGCACGGACTGAACATACACTTCGCACGAAGTGAACGTTCACTTCGCTGGAAGTGACATTTTGTTAAACATTGCTTTACCACTTCGCACGAAGTGAGTATCAGATCGTACAAAGTGATTGGAATCTATTTTCATAAAATTACAATTCAGTTTGCACGAAGTGTCACTCTGCACAAACTCCACTTCGCACAAACTACTCTTTGTTCAAATTTTTCGTGGAAATGGAGAATGAATTCTTCAAGGTGTTCGCTTCATCCGTCGTTTCACCGTAGCCGCCCAAACCTTAGATTTAGATAATGAAATGGGCACAATGATTAAGCCACCCAAATTGATGTATCTTGAAGATTATATGGATTGGCATGAAAGATTCACGAATTGGGTAAAAGCAAATTATCTGGACTGTTGATACGCAATAGAGGAAGGGTATAATATTTAAACGGGAGAGAAAAGAAATAATGCAACATAATGAACAAGAAAAAGCTTTATTCTCTCTTGAAAACAAGATTTTGAATATTTTACAACAGGCAATTAAGGCATGTGATCAAGGTTAAATTTCAAGGAAGTGCACAGATGATTTAGAGCAAGCAAGCACTGTTGAAAAAGGAATTCGATATCTTTCATTAATTAAAAGGCGAGTTGATGAAACAGATGATTGAGAGGTATTGTCACCTCATAGTTGAAATGAAACTGTTGGGGGTTAACAAAGATAACGAAGAGCTGGTAGATAAGTTAGCTGATGCACTGCTAGAGGGCGAATGGTCAACATATCTCATGATTTTAAAGAATAGTCCTTACTACAACAGTATATGAGTCTCACAAAGTTTATTGAGAAGCTTGAAGGTTATGAATTGGATCTACAAAAGATGGCAAATCCAGAAGTGCACATGTATAGCAAGATGTTAATTTGTACTTTAAAGGAAATACCATTGCAAATAACGAAAGCCCGAAGATTCAAATGGCTTTCAGTGCCAACAACTCGTCAAATAATTCAAGCAGTAGTACCGGGTTTACCTCATTTCCGAGCTATGATCTGAATACTCCTAGTACTCCGAAGTCGTCCAAGAGCTCTAACAACTACAACAGTAGCCAGAACAACCAATCAAATCAAAATAAGAGGATTCTTCAGTGCAATATAGTTGTGAACTTGGAAAATGCACAAGACTTCACAGAAAATACAACTAAGCAACATATGGCTCTACTGGCATCCGTGCTTGAATCTTATGAGAGCCTAGTAGCTGGTAAGATCGGTAATCCTGACATGACTAAAGAGTATTATGATCAAATTAACTCTGAAGAACTGGAATTAATAGAAAACAAATGTTGTATGGCCAGTATAGTTAGACGAGCTCAGCGCTTAATAGAAATAATAGGGCGTAATAGTTTGGGAGGACTAGATGGTAAACTAGGATTTGACAAGGCAAAGGTGCATGTTTTAAATGCCGAGAAAAGGGTCACTTTAAGCGAGAGTGCCTAAACCGAGAAGTCTAGGGTAATCACTTTATGCTCAGCGCTATATATCACAAGACTTCTTCTCCTCAAAGTTCATCAAAGCTTATCGCTATTGAGGATGGTTTGGCAAAAGCTAACAAAGCACCTGTCGAGGAAAAAGGAAAGTTTGGCATTGCTAGCTGAAATCATAGAGGAACTAGTGTTTGATGTGGTTGTCGAGGAAAGTTCGAATGAAGAATATGAGGTTGTGTTTGACGAAATGCCCTATAATAGTGCTAAAGAGTGTGATGAAGCACTTTACTATGAATATTGTGCTGAGGAAGATATATTTCATCATGCATTTAAATCTGTGATTCCTCCTAATGTTTATAATTCTTTTTCAGGTTTCTTTGGAAGATCAAGTCATGCCTCAAACTCTATAAAGACCTAGTATCTGAGAATCTGGCAATCTCTCAAACGAAATTTCAGTGTACTAAGACTTATATCGAGGGATGTTAAACCACGAATTAGTAAGTTTTTCTTTATGTTTATATTTCATAAACAATCTACTCAATGTGGGAAGCCTACTTGCACATCATCAGTGAGACCTGTTTAAACATTTTGGCACTACATTTCTTTAGCATACTTTGATAGTCCACTGATATACTATCATTTTCTCTTTTCACATGGAAAATCTTTTTGTCTTTTTCATGTTTTTTTACATATTTCAAATTTTTATATGTTTTTATATTTTTCTTAACATTTCTCCCCTAAAATCAAAAACATATTTTTGAATTTTTGTTTTTTAAAGGAAGATTTTCTACACAATAAAACATGACTAAACCGATGAGAATCATGTCAACTCGTCGTCCCCCTCAAATTCAACATCCTCTAAAATTCCCCCTGATGTTAGATTTTTCAACCCATTAAGTATCAAAAGATATTTGAATGTAGCTTTATTAAAAGCCTTGGTGTAAAAATCTGCCTTTTGTTCATCAGTGTGGATGTTTTCAATTATAACCAACTTTTTCTCCTGTCAATTACGGATAAATTGGTGTCAACTTTCAATAGGTTTAGTTTTAGAATGTTGAACGGGGTTTTTAGTTATATCAATGGCCGCCTTGTTATCTACATATATAGGCGTATGAAGAAACTGCAAGCCATAGTCTCTCATCTATTATTGTATCCACAAGATTTGGGAACAACAACCGGAAGCTGAAACGTATTTAGTTTTGTAAGTAGAGAGAGCGACCGTGGTTTGCTTCATGCACTGCCACATTACTAATTTTGTTCCAAAGAACTGACAACCGACTATTGTAAATTAGCATTTAATTTTCAACATCCAAAGGCAGAGTATCCAACGATGTTGAAATCACCGTTTCGCGGATACCACAAACCGGTGCTTGGGCAATCCTTCAAGTATCTGAAAATCCGATTGATGATCTCCATGGGTGACACCCGTGGATTTGATTGATATCGGGTGCAAAGGCATGTTGGATACATGATATTTGGCCTTGATGCTGTGAGCTACATTAATGATCTAATCATTGATCTTTATAAGGTCTCATCAATCTTCAGTCCTTGAATATCTATTTCTATGCCATGATTAAGTGCCAAGGGAGTAGACAATGGTGACAATCCGACATGTTGAACTTCTCCAAAATATCGTGAACATACTTCGTCCGATGGTATACCATCAGGCAACTGATCAACCTGAAGTCTCAAGAAGAACTTCATTTCTCCCATCGAACTCAGTTCGAATTTCTTTTTCAGGCCTCTTCAAATTCTTTGCATAATCTTCATTTGTAGAACCAAATGTGATGTCATCCACATAGATTTGTACAATCAGCAAGTGTCCGTTCACTTCCCGTGTGAAGAGAGTTGTTAGAACTTTTGAGACCGTTGGTGCTTGATTATCCATAGTTTGAGCTAGTTTGTAATAGTTAGACAATGTTGAAGGGCCAAAAGTGTAATTGTGTGAAACTACTATGTTGGAGGCGTATTTACTAACCCAACGTATTTATTAAATACGCTGGGTAATCAGTTTGTATAAATATGATGATCAATGAATGATTGTCCAAGTTTCTTAGACAGATTTTGGTGATTCTCTTGTGTTGTGATTTTTGCTATTGTGCTTACATCCGAATATCTAGGTGCTGTTATTGATTACATTTTATTGGGATTTCATATACAACACTAGTTGTTTGATCCATTCAAGATTCTTCATCTTCTTTGCTTGGTTTTTCTTAATACTTGCACATTCTAACAACTAATCTATAGTTGTTTGGGTGATAACAATCAACCACTATGATCCAAATCTGTTTTGGGACTCACAATTTGGTATTAGAGCCTTTGTGCTCTTGATTGTTTGAGTTTTTGTTAAGATTTTTTAAGTTTTGAAGGTTTTACAAAAGTTTCAAAGTTTTATGGTTTTTCAAATTTTTGGGCTTAAAATGGCTTGATCTGGTGCATTTAATCTTTGGGTTATTGTTAATAAGTGGTTTGGTAAACATTTTGGTCATTAGCTGCAAAGAAACATGAATTTTGAGTCGTTTTTTGGTGATGAGAGGGTTTTTGTTCGTACTAAAACCCTTCTGGGCGTAATTATTTTTGAAGCTAGCGTAGATATATTTGAAGATAGCGTAATTATCTTTGAAGCTACCGTAACTAACTTGAATATCGCGTATTTAATAAATACGCTGGTTTTAAACCAGTGGATTTGTAGAGTTTCAGCGTAATAGTACCAACGAAATTAATCGAAGGCGACTTCGAAATCAGTGATACAAATCCTTAGCGATTTTAACACGGTGTTCAATGAAATTAACTAAACCTTTACTTGTTTTCAAATATCCAGCGGATTTAGCTTTTTGCAGGACAAAGTCGCCGCTCCCCATCAGCGTAATTGATTTCAAGTACAGCGTATTTGATCCAAGTGCAACGAATTTGATTTCGGGTCCAGCGCATTTATCTCATTTGGAACGTATTTGTCCTCTTTACAGCGAGATTGTCTTCTGATTCAACAATTACCAGCGTATTTAATCACCAATCATCCATTATGTCTCTCAATTAACTCAATCCGATTTCTCAAGCCGAACTAGAAACTGGAACCGCTACAAGACCACCAAAGTTGAAAGGGTCAGAAGATTTCAGCAGTTGGAAAAACAAGATCAAGGCCTTCTTTGAGTATACCGATTATACTCAATGGATGTCAGTCACTATGGGCCCGCATGTTCCTATGTCGACATTCGTACTATCAATGAAAATCCTTCGACATTCACAGATGAAGATAGGACACTCATTCAACGTGACCAGAGGGCTCACGCTGCTCTTACTATGGCTATGTTGAAGGATGATAACAACCTGTTTGAAGAATACACCTCTGCACACGAACTGTGGTTGGCTCTAATCGATCATTATGAAGGTAATGAAGAGCTCATGGAAAACAAACGTGACATGGTGTAGAAAGAGTATGATATGTTTGGAAGTATTCATGGCGAAAGCTTGTCCGACCACATAAGTCGATTTCTGGGGGTGCTGACCAAGATGAAGAAAGTGGGAAACCTTGTTGCAAATTATGCGTCAATCAAGAAGCTGCTAGATTCTCCTCCCAAAGAATGGAGCCTTCAATGCATGATGATTAAGAGAACTTTCCTAACAAGCACAACTCCGGTCACACTCTCAGAATTGATTAACACTTTAGTAGCTTTTGAAATGGACAGAGTCAAGAGAGAGATGAAACAAACTGGGTATGCGTCAATCAAGAAGCTGCTAGATTCTTCTCCCAAAGAATGGAGCCTTCAATGCATGATGATTAAGAGAACTTGTCACACCCCGACCCGCAGCGGAAAAGGTGATCGGGGCATGATTGGGTTATCATCAAAGCTCATGACATTTATTATGCGTTTCATATTCATTTAATACAATTTAATGGAAATTTACAATAAATATTACAACATGTTCTAACTATCAATCTAAGCTTCTTTATTCTCTTCTAAGGCATTTCCTGTGTTTTCTTTGCTTCAACCTGTTCACCTGTATCATGTGTAAAAAGGTTTTGGACCAACATAAAGTTGGCGAGTGAATCCTATGGAAAAACATTTGAACAAGTTTATTAAATTGATTATGAAATATGTGCACAACCACTCATGAGTAAAAATAGATGTAAACTTATTCAACAATCATAAGATATTAAATAAAGCACACATGAACAATAATGGAACATTTAGAGGCACGCGTTGCTCAACTCGTCTCTCACGAGGAACTGATGGGCCAAATGAATGAATTTTCATAAACATGATAATATGAATGACACAACTACAAACAATATAAACTCAATGATACACACATGAACATTAATGAATTGGTTTTGAGGCACGCGTTGTTCAACTCGTCTCCCACGAGGAACTGATGGGCTTAATGAATGAATTTCATATAATTTGACAAAATGAACTAAGTAATCACAACAATATAAACAATCTAAGTTTAGATCATGATATGGTATGGCACAAATTTAAATAAACGAGTTAATTATTTGAGACACATGACACACCCCAAAACGTGTAATTAAAAGGGGGAGTTGTAAGATTCACTCACAGTGGGTGCGTTCGGTTGATGATGTTGAATGCACGCGAAGTGGTTTTAACCACGAGTGAGATTAACCTAAATAAATCGCATTATGGTTTGGTAAGTAAACGGATTTTATTAATCCATTTTAGTAGAATTGTTGGGTGTATTTTTGTGAGTTTAAGGCTATTTTCTAACCTTAAAAAATGTTATTTTTAAGTATATTTAATTGATTTTTAATTAAAATAAATAAATAAAAATAATAAAAAAATTTGATTTTTTTGCTACAGTTGACCGTTGACTTTGACCGTTGACCATTGACTTTGACCGGTTCGAATGGAGAAATTGTGCGCTGAGTGAGGCTCGAACCCGAGACCTCCCGTACGCGTGCACGCAGCTCTACCAACTGAGCTACGTGTCTAACCCGTCATATATCTGTTTTTAATTATATTTATATATTAATTAAGTTAAACAGAAAATCCTTTTATTTTAAAAACGATTTAATTCAATCGGACCGGTGCGCTCCACAGGTCTCGAACCCGGGACCTGTGGCTTACGTAACACACAGTCCACCGCTGGACTGTGTGTTTGACATGTTAACTAATCTGATTTTTATTTTACTTAAATACAAATTAAGTATTTTCATTTATGCCGTATTTAAAAAGTTTGAATAATGGTCTGAATCGATGCAGCAGACCGGACTCGAACTCGTGTCCTGTGATTAAACATACACGCAGTCCACCGCTGGACTGTGTGTCTAACTTGGTTATTATTCCGGTTATTAATATACTTAACATACACCTGTGTGACTCCGGTTCGGTTTAACAAAAAAAATCATTTTATTAAAGCGGCGTGTGTGGAACAAGATTCGAACTCGAGACCTTTGTGTGTTTATTGTGCACACAGTCCACCGCTGGACTGTGTGTCTAACCCGAGTAATATCTTGATTTTAATTATACTTATACGTTTACCGCACTTCATCTTCTTTGACATATTTTAACCAGAATCGGAAAATCCGACTGGTTCAAAGTTTTAATCGGTTTTCTTTAGTGTTTGATGATTAAATACATATGAGATATAAGTAAAAAGAAAGGAAATTAGGCATGAGGTATACCGACTAGCTTTCCTCTGTTTTCCGGCAGAACTCCGGCGACAGCAATCCCTTCCGGCGACGAGTGTCTTGCAGCAGCGAGTCTCCAGAAAGCTTGCAAAATATGTGGGTGACTTCGGTATAAGTTCAAAGGGTTTAGTAAGGCTCAGAAATGAGGAAACCGGTTTTCCGGCGATGAACAGAATAATTCCGGCGAGTGAGTTTTCGCCGAGAAAAGGTGCGGTTTTGAGCGAAAAGGTTTGCAGAGGTTCGAGGGGGTATTTATAGGGCAAGTCGTCGGTGTATTTGGTCCGATTTCCGACTTGATTCGTTGGTTTGAATTTCTCCGGCGGTTATAGAAGGTGTCGCGGACTCAAACGTCGGTTATAACCGATATAGGTTTAAAGTTTACGTTATAACGGAAGGATTCGTTAAATACTCGCGAGATTGCCGGGATTTCCGACGACTGAACTTTGGGCGCCGGTTTTGAATTCGGAAAGTCACTTTATGAATTAAATGATCTTAATAATTAACAAGGAACATCAGTGGCGCAGTGGTTGGTGCGCGTGTGTTAAGTTGTTTGATGAACCGTGACTGACCCGGGTTCGAAACCCGGCAGGAACAAAACATTTTTATTTTGCGATTTTTAACTGTTTTTCAAAAACTAAATATATATTCCCGTATAATAATTGATTATGTATCGTTTAAAATTATTTTGGGCATTTAATTCGCAACGAAAATTTTAACTGATTGTTCGGTTAATAAACGGAGCGGGTTTGGTAAAATCCGTTTTTTGCGGATGTTACAGTATCCCCTGCTTTTTAGAAATTTCGTCCCGAAATTTAAATTGTGATATATTTGACTAAAAGGATGATGGTGTTTAGTTATATGCTTAGAAAAAGTAAGGGTTTAAATTTTTGTTTGAGGCGGTAATGTTCCTTGTAAGGGTTAAGTACCCTATTACAGGAATCGCTTTTTGTTGCCTACTGTAAAAGTATTGATAAACCGAATTTATTCGCTAACTATGATATCATGCATAAGAGTTTGGATATGTTTGGAAAGGTATGGTTATATCCTAATGGCAAAACTTCCAATACTACAACCTACATGGAACATAAATAAACACAACAGCTAATATTTGAACATAAATAAACACAACAGCTAATATTTGAACATAAATACAAACAACATAATATTTGAATCCTACATTCTGATAGCATATATATTTGAATGGTGGAAGTTCCTCTCTCGTTTGTTATGATGGAGAGGTTAGTTTATGCAGAAATGGGACACAAATCCAATTTCTCTAAATAGCAAGATGATATAAATGTAACACAATTTCAACCAAGGCAATACTATATCCTACATGGAACTTCTCATAACCGCCTGATAATGCCTCTGATCCTTTGGCAAGAATACTTATATATAGGAAGTACCAGCGGCGTATCCACCATATTCTTGCCAAATTTTCATTGGTTTTATCCACAAATTATGATTAGTTACCAAGAAACTAATAAATCCTACATAGAACTTCTCATAACCTTCCGACAATGCCTCTGATCCTTTGACAAGAATACTTATATATAGGAAGTACCAGCGGCGTATCCACCGTATTCTTGTCAAATTTTCATTGGTTTTATCAGTGAATGATGATTAGTCCTATATAACTCTACAACCAATACAACAAACATAAAATACTGAAATGAAAAATATCTGTGCGATCAAGGCTCAATCAAACGGAGCCGATAGTATTGTATGTACTGAAAATGAAATTGTCTGTGTGCTCAAGGCTCAATCAAACGGAGCCGAGCGTATTGCATGTACTGAAAATGAATAACTTAATCTAAACAACTATCACACAAACATCCTATGCATGGAACCTCTCATAACCGCCTGATAATGCCTCCGATCATTTGACAAGAATACTTATATATAGGAAGTACCAGCGGCGTATCCACCATATTCTTGTCAAATTCTCATTGACTTTATCCGCAAGTTATGATTAGTTCTATGCGACTCTACAACAAACACAACAACCATAAGATACTGATAATGAAATTGTCTGTGCGCTCAAGGCTCAATCAAACGGAGCCGAACGTATTGCATGTACTGAAAATGAAATTGTATGTGCGCTCAAGGCTCAATCAAACGGAGCCGAACGTATTGCATGTACTGAAAATGAACAACTTAATCTAAACAACAATCACACAAACAGCCTATGCATGGAACCTCTCATAACCGCCTGATAATGCCTCCGATCATTTGACAAGAATACTTATATATAGGAAGTACCAGCGGCGTATCCACCATATTCTTGTCAAATTCTCATTGACTTTATCCGCAAGTTATGGTTAGTTCTATGCGACTCTACTACAAACACCACAACCACAAGATATATGATAATGAAAATGTCTGTGCGCTCAAGGCTCAATCAAACGGAGCCGAACGTATTGCATGTACTGAAAATGTAAAATGAACTGTCGCTCAAGGCTCAATCAAACGGAGCCGATCGTTGCGGGCACGCCAGGTTCAACCGCATAATAAAATGGGGAACAGGCTCAACGCACATAAATGGGGAGCAGGCTCAACCGCATAATAAAATGGGGAGCGGCGGCCTCGGCAATTGCATATACTGAAAATAATAAACAATAATTACTCTAACAGTCTACACATGGAACCTCTCATAACCGCCAGATAATGCTTCTAATCCTTTGACAAGAATACTTATATATAGGAAGTACCAACGGCGTATCCACCGTATTCTCGTCAAAGTTTCATTGGCTTTATCCTTAAGTTATGTTTGGTTCGATGTGATAAAGAAAACATAAAACTAAACGATAGGAGTTGAATCTGGATCTTCGGTGAAAAGGACTAGTTGGGTATCTTCGTTTGGGCCATCATTATCTTCGACAGGATTGGCGTTGATATTGAAGACTCTTCCTCTTGCTGGTGGCCTAGCGGTTGGGTTTTCTTGGTTTACTTGGTTAACTGGGTTTGATTGGGCTTGAGTGTTGATGACGTTAACCAGTTGAGGGCATGTGTTTCTAAAGTGGGTAGGGTCGCCACAATTGAAACAAGCTCGAGCATATGGGAACATGGGGTATTGGGGTTGATGATAAGTTTGAGCCATGTTTTGAGTAGGGGAAGAGGTTTGGTTTTGAAAGGTGCGACAAACCTTGCTCAAATGTCCATAGCGTCCACAAGTTGCACATAGACGACAAGGTAAGGTATGGGGATGGTGATAAAAACAGTTGTTGCATTGAGGGTGAGGTCCAAGATATGGTTTCTTATTTGGGTAGGTTGAGTTGGGTGATTGGGATAGCTTGGATGGGTATGGCGTGTGAAATAGGTTGGTTTCGTTGGATAGCAGCGAAAAGTTGCCCGTCTCTTCTTCTCTTAGGATTGGGTTGAGAAAAGGATTCGGTTTGGGTGGAGTCGGAGGTTTCAGTCGGTTCTTTATCCTTCATTTCTCCTCCTTGAAGTCTTTGTTTTAGATTTGGTTCTCGGTGAGCTCTGTTGCTAGCTCCATTGCTGCTTCCAAGGTTGCAGGCGAGGTACTTATTACAGGGTCTTGAATCTTTGACAGAAGACCACGAATGTAGTGCTCGATCAAACAGTAGAGAGGAGTGAACATGTTGGGAACCATTTGATGTAATTCAAGGAATCTTTTGTTGTATGTGGTGTGGTCTCCTTCCTTTTGCTTCAATGAGTAAAATTCATCTTCTAATTTCTTGATTTCGCTCCTTGGGCAAAATCGTCTGGTCATGATTTCCTTCAATTCGTTCCAAGTTAAGGATATAGCATCTTCAACACCTCGTTTGGCCTTCTCTGTATTCCACCAAGTAAGTGCTATCCCATATAATCGACCGGTAGCATATCGCACTTTGCGATCATCGGGTCAATCGCAATTTAGAAAGGTGTTCTCCATTTCTTCAAACCAATGGAGGAGAGCGGTGACGCCTTCAGTCCCTTTGTATTTCGGAGGGTCGCATGATTTGAAATGCTTGTAGGTGCATTTAGTGATATTTGAGGGAGAGTTGAAAATGTTTTGGTTTGTTTGATTGACAGGATTATCGGTGAGTGCTTGTTGTACTTGGATTACAATGTTGGGTATTACGGCAGCCATTTGTTGAGCGATTAAGGCATCCATGCGTTCGCGGGCTTTTCTTGCTCTCGTCTTCCTACGGACGAGGTTAGAAGACATCTACAAGGAATACGTGACAAGAGTATGAGTTGGATGTTTTTGGGTTCATGGGTCGCATTAGGAATGAACATTCATAAAATAATTATAGAAAATAAATCTACTACATCCATAGGATGTCTTGGGTTTTGCTCGCCATTATGCCCTACATGCCGCCATACTTTACCTGTGTAATCATGTGGGCCCCCATGAATACCGGTTTTTCATATGGTTCGCACGGGTTTGCCAGGTTGCGTACACAAAAACCCGGAGAAAATCGAGAAATATGTATACAACGTGTGATATTCGGAATGTGTCTAGGTGTAGACACGGTGACACCTCAAAGTGGGTTAGTTCGAACGACGTTTGGTGTGGCATGCTTTGGCCTAATAGGTCCTTCGTACTCTCATCGTTGGTCCCCAGGTAGGCAAACTGGTCCGTTATATTGGATTTATACGAATGCCAACCTAGACAGGACGTTCCGACTACCGGTACTTTTACCCTTCCAGTTACTACATGCCCGTCGCAGACCTTACTTTGATGAGATTTGAAAATGGCAACAAAAACTTTGGATAATGAGAGTATGAAAATAAATTGAATACATGAACATCGATATATGTATAATGAATATGTATATAAGCATGTATGTTTGACTGTAAATGTAAACAAATATGAAACAAATAAATATCACAAGTTTGTATGTAACCACCTAATCAATTAAAATCTAGGCAGACTATAGTATAGGCTCTAAGGGTCTAATAACCTATCCTATATCCCTATAGTCATGGCTCTGATACCAATCTGTCACACCCCGACCCGCAGCGGAAAAGGTGATCGGGGCATGATTGGGTTATCATCAAAGCTCATGACATTTATTATGCGTTTCATATTCATTTAATACAATTTAATGGAAATTTACAATAAATATTACAACATGTTCTAACTATCAATCTAAGCTTCTTTATTCTCTTCTAAGGCATTTCCTGTGTTTTCTTTGCTTCAACCTGTTCACCTATATCATGTGTAAAAAGGTTTTGGATCAACATAAAGTTGGCGAGTGAATCCTATGGAAAAACATTTGAACAAGTTTATTAAATTGATTATGAAATATGTGCACAACCACTCATGAGTAAAAATAGATGTAAACTTATTCAACAATCATAAGATATTAAATAAAGCACACATGAACAATAATGGAACATTTAGAGGCACGCGTTGCTCAACTCGTCTCTCACGAGGAGCTGATGGGCCAAATGAATGAATTTGCATAAACATGATAATGTGAATGACACAACTACAAACAATATAAACTCAATGATACACACATGAACATAATGAATTGGTTTTGAGGCACGCGTTGTTCAACTCGTCTCCCACGAGGAACTGATGGGCTTAATGAATGAATTTCATATAATTTGACAAAATGAACTAAGTAATCACAACAATATAAACAATCTAATTTTAGGTCATGATATGGTATGGCACAAATTTAAATAAACGAGTTAATTATTTGAGACACATGACACACCCCAAAACGTGTAATTAAAAGGGGGAGTTGTAAGATTCACTCACAGTGGGTGCGTTCGGTTGATGATGTTGAATGCACACAAGTGGTTTTAACCACGAGTGAGATTAACCTAAATAAATCGCATTATGGTTTGGTAAGTAAACGGATTTTATTAATCCATTTTAGTAGAATTGTTGGGTGTATTTTTGTGAGTTTAAGGCTATTTTCTAACCTTAAAAAATGTTATTTTTAAGTATATTTAATTGATTTTTAATTAAAATAAATAAATAAAAATAATAAAAAATTTGATTTTTTTGCTACAGTTGACCGTTGACTTTGACCGTTGACCGTTGACTTTGACCGGTTCGAATGGAGAAATTGTGCGCTGAGTGAGGCTCGAACCCGAGACCTCCTGTACGCGTGCACGCAGCTCTACCAACTGAGCTACGTGTCTAACCCGTCATATATCTGTTTTTAATTATATTTTATATTAATTAAGTTAAACAGAAAATCCTTTTATTTTAAAAACGATTTAATTCAATCGGACCGGTGCGCTCCACAGGTCTCGAACCCGGGACCTGTGGCTTACGTAACACACAGTCCACCGCTGGACTGTGTGTTTGACATGTTAACTAATCTGATTTTTATTTTACTTAAATACAAATTAAGTATTTTCATTTATGCCGTATTTAAAAAGTTTGAATAATGGTCCGAATCGATGCAGTAGACCGGACTCGAACTCGTGTCCTGTGATTAAACATACACGCAGTCCACCGCTGGACTGTGTGTCTAACTTGGTTATTATTCCGGTTATTAATATACTTAACATACACCTGTGTGACTCCGGTTCGGTTTAACAAAAAAAATCATTTTATTAAAGCAGCGTGTGTGGAACAAGATTCGAACTCGAGACCTTTGTGTGTTTATTGTGCATACAGTCCACCGCTGGACTGTGTGTCTAACCCGAGTAATATCTTGATTTTAATTATACTTATACGTTTACCGCACTTCATCTTCTTCGACAGATTTTAACCAGAATCGGAAAATCCGACTGGTTCAAAGTTTTAATCGGTTTTCTTTAGTGTTTGATGATTAAATACATATGAGATATAAGTAAAAAGAAAGGAAATTAGGCGTGAGGTATACCGACTAGCTTTCCTCTGTTTTCCGGCAGAACTCCGGCGACAACAATCCCTTCCGGCGACGAGTGTCTTGCAGCAGCGAGTCTCCAGAAAGCTTGCAAAATATGTGGGTGACTTCGGTATAAGTTCAAAGGGTTTAGTAAGGCTCAGAAATGAGGAAACCGGTTTTCCAGCGACGAACATAATAATTCCGGCGAGTGAGTTTTCGCCGAGAAAAGGTGCGGTTTTGAGCGAAAAGGTTTGCAGAGATTCGAGGGGGTATTTATAGGGCAAGTCGTCGGTGTATTTGGTCCGATTTCCGACTTGATTCGTTGGTTTGAATTTCTCCGGCGGTTATAGAATGTGTCGCGGACTCAAACGTCGGTTATAACCGATATAGGTTTAAAGTTTACGTTATAACGGAAGGATTCGTTAAATACTCGCGAGATTGCCGGGATTTCCGACCACTGAACTTTGGGCGCCGGTTTTGAATTCGGAAAGTCACTTTATGAATTAAATGATCATAATAATTAATAAGGAACATCAGTGGCGCAGTGGTTTGGTGCGCGTGTGTTAAGTTGTTTGATGAACCGTGACTGACCCGGGTTCGAAACCCGGCAGGAACAAAACATTTTTATTTTGCGATTTTTAACAGTTTTGCAAAAACTAAATATATATTCCCGTATAATAATTGATTATGTATCGTTTAAAATTATTTTGGGCATTTAATTCGCAACGAAAATTTTAACTGATTGTTCGGTTAATAAACGGAGCGGGTTTGGTAAAATCCGTTTTTTTACGGATGTTACAGAACTTTCCTAACAAGCACAACTCCGGTCACACTCTCAGAATTTATTAACACTTTAGTAGCTTTTGAAATGGACAGAGTCAAGAGAGAGATGAAACAAACTGGGTATTCTCAGAAGATGTCTCAGCAAGCTGCTGCAACCTTGGTGCCCTAGAATATGGCATTTATTGTTCCCGTCACCTCATGTGGATTAAATTCTCAAAGTGTTGTCGAATCTTATCCGAATGCTTCCGCAAGCTCTGTGAAGGCCTCGTCATCCTCCGAGAAGACTACCGTGGCCAGCGACGCTCAAGCACTTAAAATATCCACAGAACATGTTGCTCTTTTTAATACTTTCTAAAGCAGCTATGAGGCACTCATGTCGGGAGAGTTGAAGAGAGATTTCCTCACAGCTGGACATGTATCAAGTAGATCCTGACGACATGGAGGAGATGGATCTGAAGTGGCAGATGGCAATGATCACTCTTCGTTTGAAGAAATTCCAAGATAAAACCAGAAAAAGGCTAGCACTTGGAAAAGCTGGATTTGTCAATTCCAAGCTAAGATGCTACAATTGCAAAACTTGGGCCACTTCAAAAGAGAGTGTCCGTTGCTGAAGAACGAGAATGCCGAAATCAACCAGACAAGGATGCTGATTGCTATTGAAAGGAATGATAATGCTGCTGACAACAATCATAAGGCTTTAGTGGTGGAAGATTATGATTGGTCGAAGTAGATAGCTGAGGCAAAGGAGAAGTAAACAAAGCCCTCATGGCAAACATCTCCACTATCTCTACCACGTCTGTTTCAAATGGTGTTGAAAAGCAAACCTCCAAGATTCCAAAAGACGACGCTGGTTTGAAAAGCATCATCACTCCTGCCTCAGAGAAGAAACAACAGAAAGCTGAAATGAATGAGTCAAAGACTGCAGTTCAAGAAGTCATCAGTACCAGCAAGAATGAGGCGGTTGGAACTTCTACCACCGCCATGAAGTCAGAAGCCGAGGACAAGGATTTGGTAAACAGCATTCCATATGAATTTAAAGTAAAGATGTGCTCAAAACCATGTTTGAACGTCGTGGCACACTACAAATCACTCAACCGTGACATAATCAAAGAAACAGAAAAAGTTTTGAAAATAAATCAAGAACTAAAAGAAAGTGAAGCTGCATATCAGCGAAAGTTAATCTCAACCATAGCTGAAATGTAGACTTTAAAAGAATTTGTCTTCAGAAAAGATTTTATCATAAATGATTTGACAGAAAAACTAGAAAAATCTCAAAACGAAAATAATAAGTTGCAAATCATTATTGATAAATGGAAATTGAGTCAAAAAGCACTGCTTGATTTTGTAAACTACCAACGACCGACATTAATAAAGGATGGAATTGGATATACTAATAAATTCGAAAACGAAAGAAAGACCGACATTCATAAAGGATGGAATTGGATATACTAATAAATTCGAAAACGAAAGAAAATTATTTCCTCCTCTACACAGCAAAAATTATCAGGATATCGGGATGACTGTAATGGACGTGTGCCTACACTTAAGACTCACAACCAAGGGCATGCTAAGGTTGAGGGTCATGACTTAAACTTTGTTCTTAATGATGAAAATGTTATGCTTGAATCTTCTGTATTTGTGCCAGAATTAAAGAAAAACAGATTTGGAAAGTTCCTCACAGAGGAAATTCCCGAGTTTGTTCCATCAGTTGGAGGTACTTCAGAGACTGATAAAGACTTTACTGAAGAAAGCAGCAGAGATGATTCGAGCACAAAAACTTCTGAGAGCGATGGAGAAATGTCAAATGAAAGTCAAGTTTTCAACAACCTCGTCATCAGACAGTGAGAACAGTGAAGACGAAGTTCAAGATAAACATGATCCTGACAAGAAGAAAGTCAAAGATTCAAGCCATGTTACATCATTAGACTCCTCCAGCAGCTCCAGAATCTCATCACATAAATCATCTTTGCACTAAGACACCAGGAAGAAAAGATCGAGCTGCAAACAATGCTTTCGCTGTGGTCATTTAGGACATACCACCAAACATTGCTAAAGCAATAAATTTTCAAAACCTAGTCAAGATCTCGTTAAAAGTTTTACTAACCAATTTGACAATCTAAAGAAATCAGTAAAATGCATTGTTGACTCAACTTGTTTTTGGAAAAGAAAAGAAAATTCTATTGCTCAAAATCATGACAGATCTAATAAGCAAGTCTGGGTTCCAAAAGCTAGCTAATGTGTACATATTTTATGTTGTTGTTGTTGTTGTATAACAGAATAAGATTCAGAAATGGCTTCGGATGCTCATGGAATATATATCGCATGTTGACAACGGCTGCTCCAGGCATATTACCGGGTTAAAGGATCTGCTTACAAACTTTCGAGTAATCGATGGTGATTTTGTGTCCTTTGCCGGAGACGAAAAGGGAGGAAATATCATCGGAATGGGTGACGTCGTGTCGGAAGCACTTACTTTGGAGAATGTGAACTATGTTCCAGAATTGTGTTACAATCTCATGAGTGTTTCACAAGTCTGTGACAAAGAAATTGCGGTGCTGTTAAGTGACACGGAGTGCTTATTCCTCAAACCCGAATACTCCATCCCTGAAGAAATGATCATGCTTAGAGCTCCCCGTCAAAAAAATACCTACGTGCTGAATTTGAAAAATGCCAAATCAAATGAGCAAATGACATGTCTCATTCCAAAGGCATCTGAATTGGAGTCACTGCTGTGGCACAGGCGTTTGGGGCATGTGAATTTTAAGAACATAAATAAAGTTTCTAAATTAAATCTAGTAAGAGGTTTACCTATGAAACATTTTTCTTTTTCAGAAAAGTGCATCGCATGTGCCCAAGGAAGCAACATAAAAAACCTCATTAGTCCAAAGAAGTGAATACGATATTTGCCCCACTGCAATTACTTCACATGGATCTTTTCGGCCCTAGTGTTAAGTTTAGCTAAAAGATCTTATTGTTTGGTGATTACATATGATTTCTCACGGTTTTCATGGGTATTCTTTCTTGAAGCCAAAAGCGAAACAACATCTATTTTGAAAAGCTTCATTCCCATGATTGAAAACGTGATCAAGCTGAAGGTCAAATCCATCAGAAGTGACAACGGAATTGAATTTAAAAATCATACATTTGTCACCTTCTTTGAAGAAAAGGGAATTCGCCTCCAATAAAGTGCTGGCAGAACTCCTCAGCAAAATGGGGTAGCGGAACGCAAAAACTGAACTCTCATCAAAGCTGCAAGAAATATGCTTGTTGACTCTAAGCTTCCAATAATCTTCTGGACTGAAGTGGTCAACACAACATGCTACGTTTTGAATCGTGTTCTGATTGTCAAACCTCACGGAAAGACAGCTTATGAATTACTTTTCAAAAGGAAGCCTCTGCTAGATTTCTTCAGACCGTTCGGATGCTCATGCACACTTCTCAACACTGAAGACAATCAAGTTTGAAGCAATCGGTGACGTGTGCTACATCATGGGCTACTCATCTTCTCAAAAGGCATATCGAGACTACAACAAGCGAACCAAGATGGTGATTGAATCATATTACGTCGATTTTCAAGAAGGAAACTCCACTAACACTAAAAGCACTCCAAACTGGTTTTATGACATGGATACTATATTCAACACTTTTATCATCGATGAACCCGTCACTGAATCCGAACCTGCAGAATCCACTCCATTGGAGCCATTGTTTGATCCTTCAGACATTGGTTTCACTCCTTTTACAACCCGTTTCACCCCTGCCTCTGCCTCTCCTACTCCTCCTGTTATCGAAGTAAATGGTGACACATCTGCTGAGAATGCATCTGCACATGATGATTCTTCTTCACAGCAGGCTGTGGATGAACCTTCTAAAGAAGCCGAAACTCCAATTATCTACATCGATGAACACTTCACCAATCTGCCTCAACAAGTGGAAACTCACACCAACAGTAGGGTACAAAACCAATCAAACCATCCAATTGAAAATGTCATCGGTTCTGTGGAAGATGGAGTTCGGACACTCGGACAAACACATACCATCAACACAGGACTGTATGCAGCTTTTCTCTCGCAGTCTGTCCCAAGAGATATCGAAGAAGCAATTCAAGACTCCAGCTTGGTATAAGCAATGTAAGAAGAATTAGCCCAATTTCAGAAACTTAAAGTCTGGGAACTCGTTGATTTACCAGATGGAAAGTATCCAATTGGTACCAAGTGGGTGTTTCGAAAAAAGATGGACGACCATGGCGTATTTATCAAAAATAAGGCAAGATTAGTGGTTCAAGGTTTTCGGCAGGAGGAGGGGATTGACTATGAGGAAGTTTTGCACCAGTTGCATGCTTAAAAGCCATCATAATCTTCTAAGCCTATGCTTCGCTCAAAAACTTTATGGTGTTTCAAATGGATGTAAAGAGTGCTTTTCTGTATGGGAAAGTGAAAGAAGAAGTCTATGTCTGTCAACCTCCAGGTTTTAAAGATCTTCACTTCCCCATGAAATACTACAAGCTTGTCAAAGCTCTCTATGGTCTTCACCAAGCTCCTCGAGCATGGTACGAGACTTTGTCAACATATCTTCTGGAATGTGGATACTCAAGAGGGAAAATTTATATGATTCTTTTCACAAAGTAGATCAGAGATGATGTGATGCTGGTGCAGATCTACGTAGACGATATCATCTTTGGGTCGACTGTTGAAGCTCTTTGCAGGGAATTCGAGAAGGTCATGAAAGCGAAATTCGAGATGAGCATGATGGGAGAACTCACGTTTTTCTTAGGATTAGAAGTGAAGCAGAGAAAGGATGGCATCCTCATTAATCAGGCTAAGTACATCAGAGATATTTTGTCCAAGTATAACATGAATGATTGCAAATCAGCCAGCACCCCTTTTCTTACTCAGACGGAACTCACTTCAGATCTTCAAGGAACGCCAGTGAACAAATCTTTCTATCGCTCAATGATTGGCTCGTTAATGTATCTGACCGCTAGTAGGCCTGACATAATGTGGGTTTTTTGTCTCTGTGCCCGCTTTCCGACGAATCCCAAAGAATCGCATGATGCTGCCGTCAAAAGAATCTTTTGCTATCTCAAAGGAACTCCAAAGCTTGGTTTGTGGTATCCTAAAGATAGTAATTTTGATGTAATTGCTTACTCTGATAGTGATCATGCAGGTTGCAAAGTAGACAGAAAATCTGTCTCCGGAGGCTGCCAATTCTTAGGAAATCATCTAATTTCGTGGCAAAGCAAGAAGCATATGACAGTCTCTACATCTACTGCTCAAGTTGAATGCATGGCAGCTTACAGTTGCTGTTCACAAGTCCTTTGGATACAGAATCAGTTGTTGGATTATAGGATCAACATCATGAAGACTCCAATATTCATCGACAAGGTGAAGAATCCGATCCACCACTCCAGAACGAAACACATTGAAATACGCATTCATGCGATTAGAGATGCGTACAAGAAAGGATACATCTAAGTGGTGCCTGTGGATTCAGTGCAACAAAAGGCTGATATATTTACGAAAGCCTTCGATAAAGCTCGCTTAAACCAGTTGGTAACCTGGTTGGAAATGGTGAACTTCCTTGAATGGAATTGACTTTTGGTGATAAAAAAATACTAATAGTTTTCATAATAAATACTAAATCTCATAAAATGTGCCCAACAAAAAGATTTTCTGCAAAGTCAAATTTCTTTTCAAGCAATGGATTATGTTATTGTTTGTTGTTGTTATTGTTATTGTATGATTATTTACGTTTGCTCACATACGAAAATAAAATTTTAAGGGGGGAAGTTTTCCAGAATATATTGTTGAGACAGAATCTTTTATTTGGCACCTACACCAGAAATGATAGAAAAACTGTTAACACTTTTGTTTTGATCTTTAAACATAAAAAGATTAAGGCCTCAAGAAACGACGTGTCAGTAGATTCAGCAATACGTTGAAGTAAACTGCGAAAAGGAGACAAACTCTAATGATCACACAAGAATTCTGAATACCCACAATGTTGTGCATCTTGCGGGTAACACGTTGCAGCGTATCGCTTAATGGTCTTAAATCTTGTGTTGATAGATTGCAAAGTCCGAGATTTTGGGTCTTTATATTGACCAATCATTCGGGGATATCATAGTTGCTCTTCTGCTGCATCCAAATATATGCTGACCTAGACACAATTATGATTTCTTGTCAAAAGAGCCAAAGCGGCCAAAACCCTACACAAATGAAGCTCTCATTGAGAATCATTTAAGTGCTTAAATCATACCGTATTTGGTATTTGTCTTAGCCCTTGTTAGACTTTGGTCACTTTGCTGTACGGAAGTACTGACCTGAACACCAATTGTCTAAGTTGAAATTTCAAATACGAATGAGGTCAATATACTCACCTGCTATGAGGAATCTTTGCGCATACCTTGATCACAGGGGTATGTCCAGATGTGGGAATCACGGGCACAACATTCTGGCTGTTTCAGCATGAGTGGGGGAACATCAATATCTTGTCAATATTACCGCAACATGATAAAAGGCCCTCCGATCACATGTTGAAAGATAGGTGCATAGATTTACAAACATACTGACAGTTTTTCTAGTATCTTGATTATTCAAAATATCTAATATCTTATTTTAAATGAACAAAGTGTTACCAGTATGATCTTTTGCAGGAAAGTCACAGGATTCAAGTCAGTAAGCATAAATTTTGTCTGAAAAAGGAGGCTTCCTGGCCCCCAAAAAAACTATCATGATCCAAATTGCAATTTTTCAATTTTCTTAAGCTCATTTTTAAATCTTTGCACTATTTTTAAACAAAAGGGGTACATTTTTCGAGAAAATTTAAGGTTTTCGAGCGTACTTGATTTAAAAGAGTCTTAGTCAAGAAGAAGCCTCAATAAAATATCTGGGCGACGTAATTATTGCTCTAGCGTAATTAATAATTACGCTAGAATGTAAATCATATAAATACTTTATTTTTCACCGTTTGTAAATATTTTAAAATCAATTTCAAATCATCTTCTTCTTCATTAGTAAAAATCCACATTCTCTGTTTTTCAATCTTCCTTTAGCATAACTGAACGGAATCGATATCGGTATGATTTTGATATTCTAATGTCCATCGTTCATCGTTAAGCAACCGGCGTATTAGAGTACTACGCTGGTCAAGACAGCGTAATTAATCATTTACGCAGCACATTACGTAAATTCGCCAATCAGATGTTCTGCGTATTATCCTTGATGTTCAGCGTAGATAATAGCGATTTAAAATTTTTTTTTTGGTATTATGTGTATATATATATATATATTTAATTTTCTTTAATATTTGTATCTATATATATTCATATACTTTTGTATATAAATCTAAGCTGGCTTGTTTCCACATTTCAGAAATGGCTCAACAGTTAGTATGGGACGGTACGAGAAAGCACAATTAGTCGATCACTCCAGTTCCCCCGGAGCCCGATTTTGAAGACGTGATGTACTGGCTGTCGTGGAGTAAAATCAGCTACGCAGTCCAAGCAAATCCCACTATTTACTCAATTCACATAGAAGAATTCTGGAGAACGGCAAGGGCAAGAACGCTGAACAACGTCAAACACATCACAGCGACAGTGCGAAACAAGGAAATTAAAGTGACTGAGGAACGAATTCTAAAGGTTCTGAGCCTCGGAGACAATGCCAGTGATCCATTGAAGTTAAAGAAAGAGGAAATTCTAGAGGGATTTCGTGGGATGAACTACATTGGAGACTTCCGTCACAAAAACGAGATC
Source organism: Scalesia atractyloides (assembly GCA_947069175.1). Lineage (NCBI taxonomy): Eukaryota > Viridiplantae > Streptophyta > Magnoliopsida > Asterales > Asteraceae > Scalesia > Scalesia atractyloides. Next base: position 67,581,279 of record CAMTDV010000023.1, read on the forward strand.
AAGAAGTCAGGGCTTACGAAAGACTGGAGGTTCATTTTGCACACGTTCTGTATGAGTATCTATCATCAAAAGGCGGTTATGATGGTTGAATTTAGTGTGGTCCGCGGCTATGCTAAATTTGTGTACGAATCAGGCATTCAACATTTCTCGATTGATTTTCTATTGCATGATCCACAACGTCAATAAAGGTGCACGGGCAATGTATCCTAGATTTGTGCAATTGCTTATTGACGATCAACATCGAAACCTGCCACATGATGGAAACACGTATCAGTTTCAACTACCCAAAGGAAGGCAGATTACCGAGTTGAAAACCAAAGAGTGGGTGATGTTACACAACTGGATGTATCGTGAAGAAAGACTTCCAGTAGTTCTAGCTTATTACAACAAGTATCAAGAAAAGACAAGAAAAGGTTGAGAAGGTGGAAGTCATGAAGTTGATGTTGATGAAGAGGCTGAAGTAGAAGAAGAAATTCCTCTAGTACGTAAGCGTAAGAAAAAAAGGAAAGAAAGTGGTCGAAGAGGAACTGTCAAAGAAGAAAAGCAAGAAAGATGGACCAAACCCAGACGAATCATGGCTGATAGCATTCGCGTTGGATCGAATAGGGAATAAATTGAAAGAATGCAAGCCATCCATGCGGTGCTGGAGGCTGAGAAACGGGAGAGGAGAATGAAGAAAAGGGAGATGACTGAATCTGAAACCCCTACGGTTGTTACAACAGAGCAAGAACAGTTGGATAGATTTGTGGAGGGACTTTTCGCTGATCCACCGGAGCCCTCTCCAAGCGAGGCTGCTGCACTAAGGAAGAGAAAAACAGGAGAAGGATCATCAGCAAGCGTTCCACCCAAACCTCAACCTCCTCGTCAACAAGTTCCCTCTCAACCCAGACCTTTTCAAGAGCTTTACAACCGTCGATCTAAAGAAATCGGTTCATTTTCTGCTAAGGAGTTCTGTTTGTTGAAGAAAAAAGTCAATGACACCAGTGTTCTCAAGAGAAAGTTGAAAGAACAAAGATTGAAGAACAAATAACTACATGCATACGTTGCTAAGCAAACAGAATTTATTAGATTTCAACAAGAAGGGATGGAGAAGCTTCATGAAATGGTACAAGAGTTGTATGTGTCAGCAAACAGAAAGCCAAAGTACTCAAACGAAGACATCTTCAACTTTGGCTTATTTAGGGAAAGAGAATAGAAAAAGAAAGCTGAGAGAGCTGAAAAGAAGAAGAAACGTCTTGAATCAACAGTTGACGTTAGTTTTGATAACGGAAGTGATGAAGAGGAAGTTGACAAAGACGAAATGCCTGCTAAGTTTCTAGAATGGGGGTTGGAAGAAGATGTGTTGTATGAAACAAACGAAGGAGATGAATTTTAACCACAGCATCCATAGTGGTTTAAAAGGGAAAGAGCGAAGACGCCAGATTTCTATCAAGTGATCACGGTTGAGAGGACTGAGATCACGGATAAAATCATCAATTGGAAATACTTCAATCTAACTGGTTGGTTCGTGGTAAAACGAAGAGGTGGAGTGATTCAATACTTTTGAAATGCCCACGACATGCAAAGCTTACCTACACAGGACATACGAGAGCTCAACAAGCAGGATCTGATTAATCCGACAAATAGCAGCATTGGCGGAGATTTAGAAAGATTGATTCAAAGAGAATGCATGCGAGTATTTCAGTGTTCAAGCCTCAGCGCCCTAGAGACGTGTGTCTAAGACCACCAAAGACCCATTCACCGGAAAGGGAAAGATAACAGGGGTTATAAATCCAGCAAAGGTGGTTACAAGAATGAAGCTTCCTCCAGAACAACCTGTGATGCTCACAAATTTCAAGAAGTGGTTTTATGACGGCAAGACAGGTGAGGCAGTCATTAGGTCTAATTCAAATTAAGACATTCGCATTCTGGACCGTACGTACGTCTTTATGTTCGGTCTCTCCAACCTGAATATCTTGTACGGACATAAGATAAACGTCGGAGTCGGAAATGAATAGCTTGAGGAAGGAATGCTCTTTCAAAGGCAGTCGAGCACGCGAGAGTCGAAAGATTGAAGTGATGAAAATCTTACTCATAATGGAAGCTAAAAAGGAAATTGAAGAGTCCAGAAAGAAGAAAGCAGCTAAGCAAGAACCATCCTCTCCATCGACCAAAGATCCATCTCCAGATTCAGATGTTCAGATCATCCAACCACCTCCGACTTCATCCACATAATGAAGTCACAATGGAGGCCCATCCAACCATTAGTGAAGCTTTTGTCAAACAAACAACTGATGCAACAACCGAACAAAAAAAGAAGAACCAGCCGTAGACCCTGAAGCTCGGAAACAAGATTGAAGAAACTCAAGCAAGCAACGGTCTAGGGGGGATATTGTTAGAATTTTTGAAACCGTTGGTGCTTGATTATCCGTAGTTTGAGCTGGTTTGTAATAGTTAGACAATTTTGAAGGGTTAAAAGTGTAATTGTGTGATGTTGGCGGCGTATTTACTAACCCAGCGTATTTATTAAATACGCTGTAGTTTGTATAAATATAATGATCAATGAACGTATTGTCCAAGTTTCTTGGACAGATTTTGGTGATTCTCTTGTGTTGTGATTTTTGCTATTGTGCTTACATCCGAATATCCAAGTGCTGTTATTGATTACATGTTATTGGGATTTCATATACAACACTAGTTGTTTGATCCATTCAATATTCTTCATCTTCTTTGCTTGGTTTTTCTTAATACTTGCACATTCTAACAACTAATCCATAGTTGTTTGGGTGATAACAATCAACCACTGTGATTCGAATCTATTTTGAGACTCACAAGAGTGCTATCAACAGTGCCTCTCATAAAACCGTTGCTCAACTGGTGTTGAGAGAGTGTCTCATACCAGGCTCTCGAGGCTTGGTGCAGACCATACAATGCCTTTTATTTATGCACCGGATTGATAACCCCAATGCTTGGCCGACATACACTTCCTCTTTTACCTTGCCTTATAGGAAAGCGGACTTAACATCAAGCTGGTACACCTTAAAACATTTCCATGATGCAAAAGCCAGGAATATGCGGATGGCTTTTAGTCGTGCGACAGGAGTGTAGAGCTCTGTGTAATCAATGCCCTCCTGCTGATGAAAACCTTAGACAACAAGTCGAGCTTTATTACATACGATAACACCTTTGTTGTCTCTTAAACACTTGAAGACCCAAGTCGAGCTTTATTGCGATTATCAAGTAGATCTACAAGCTTCCAGACTCTAGGTTTCTCTAATTGTTGCAGCCCTTCCTTCATTGCGTTTACCCAACTTTGTTTGGTAAGCACTTCTTAATACGTTTTAGTCTCAACCTGTGAAATAAAACAAATATATAAGAATTTTTCTTGAGTAGGTGCAATTTTAGTATTAAAACAACCTAGATCCTTATTCATTTGATTTCTCGGTTTTACTCTAGCCTATAACTCTCTAATAGTGTTGTCTGACAGATGGCATGACAACGTCCTCGGCATCACCTCATTAGAGACACTCACTTCATTCTTCAGATTCGTAATGTTCTGTTTAGCAACCTAATTACTTGTTATAGCCTCATTCTGATTACTAGGACCTGCTGATTGATTAAGTAAACTTGTTATTTGCTCTAAGCCTTCATCGGAACTAGATCCTCCATTATCATATGTTGGCTCGCTATCAGAATCAGAATCATCAGACTAATCAAAAGTAGGTGTTGTGTGGTTTACATCTGGTTCGACTACGGGTTCTTGTTGAGTATTGCTTGGACCGGCTTGAGAATCGTTGATGCCAACTTGTGATTGTTAAATCACTATTGGTCTTGGAATTTGTTCTTAAGCAGACGATTGTTGTTGATATAGCAATACAAGCTCTTCTTCAGTAGGTTCTTTAGTAGTTGAAAGAATTCCACAAACTCTCATAGTTAAACAACCAAGGATCACCAGGCTTATGTGTAGGTGACGTGTATCTCTTGCAATCAACATGTTGAGGTAGAATAACTCGGTTTATGCGGGTAAAAATACTCTTCCTCAAAGGACTATCATATCTCACGAAAAATCCCTCTAGAGACTTAGCTCTAAATTTACCATCCGGGTCAATGACTGTGCACGAAGATCCAAACAGTTCTAAAAACTCGAAATTTAGTTTTCGCTTATTAAGCGACTCAAAGCATGTCTTCTTATGAGCGTTGACTATTAAAACTCAATTAAGTGTGGAACAAGCAGAGGCAACCGCTTCGCTCCAAAAACTAATAGGTAATTTAGAATCTGCGAGCATTGTGCGTGTTGTCTCAATAAGAGTCTGGTTCTTTCATTCAGCGACTCCATTCTCTTGTGGAGTATAGGGCGAGCTGAATTCATGAAGTATTCCTTTGGCAATGCAAAACTCTTCCATTCTTTGAACTCAGTACCATTGTCGCTACGAATCCTTCTTATCGTAAATGGTATAAATTCTACAACTCTTTGAAAAGAATCATCAGATTTTCAAAAGTCTCGTCTTTGCTTTCCAAAAATAGAACCCATGAAAATTTTGAGTAGTGGAAGCTTGATAGAGTTCATGAGTTTTCTTGGGTGAGATATACTTTTGACGTTTACTAGCCCAAACAGATCCATATATAACCTCTCTAGTGGAAGCTTGATAGAGTTCATGGGTTTTCTTGGGTGAGATTTCTTATGCTACTTGCCCTTTTACAGATGACACAATCATTATTCAAGTAGAAACTCTTAAGATTCACCCTCCACCAGGTTTTTGTGCACCAGATAATTCATCTTCCATAAATGTATATGCCCCATCTTTCGATGTCATAATATCGCCTTTGATACAAAACATTGAGCCAATTTTGTAGTAGTGGATGCGACGTTCATGTCAAGGATAATCCCTCCCCTTTCGAAGATAATTATTATAAACTTTCTTCGGTTTTGAATAGTAAGCTGAATTTTGCTTTTCAAGATCAGAAAGACTAACTTCGACCAACTTGAAAAATTTATCAACTTAATCAAAATTCACGTTTTGAATCAGAAATTCCTCATCAGAATACAGTTTGTCTGATCCATTCATTTGGTGAACTACCATAATAGGATCATCATCTAGACTATTTTCTGATGTTGAAATGTACTTCTTATGAAAACTTTCTTCATTTTTAGAACGAGAGCTTGATTCAGACTTTTCCAAATATGACTCAGCACTTTCAAAATCAGTGCTATCAAATTCTTTTCCCAAAACATTTTCGAAAACGTTTTTTACAACATCTGACTAACATTCATAAGTCACATCAATGTTTTCTAGCAGCTCGTCTTCTGGTTATTAAGCTTTTAGCTTTGAGTTGAGCGCCTTTTCCACCTCATCTGGATATTTTTTAGCATAATTATTCCACATTGGGGTGGACACTAATTATAACCCAGACCTTTGTTTTGTTTTTCAGATTCATTTTCTTCCAGTTTGGTTTTATCAATTTGTTGTGGAAGAATATGATCTATCACGTAAGAGGACGTTGAATAACTAATTAACAATTTGTTGACTCGTTCACACTCAGTCTTTATGGCTTCAAGTTTAGTTTTAAGCTTAGTGACGTATAAGAATTTATACATCTTTTAAACGTGAAATATGCTCGTTTATGCGAGAACTCGTGGTATTTTTATTGATTTTGGTACTCATTTGAGTTGTTTGTGAAAGTACAAGTTTGGGCTTCGTCCCGGTGTTGAAACAGAGGCTTTTGGAGCAAAATGAGCAAAACAAAGCATCCAACAAACAGCCAGATCTTGCACAACCGTGCCAAGCCAACCCGCATCGGCACTCTCAGCAGCACTATCAACCGACAATGCAAACCATGAAAATCCATGGCTGGCACGACTATGCCACCCCAGGCATGACCGTGCCTGGTCCAAGTCATTCTCTAATCAGCTCCTTTCTAATATCGCAGCAGTCGTCATCGTCAATTCATCGATAAGCACGGTCATGCCATGGTTTGGCATAGTCATGCCACCTCGGGAAACTTTGAGTGGGATTTTTCTAGAAATGATAGCAAACAAGATCGACAAACGAAAAGCGACTCTGACACTTACCAAGCACGATCGTGCCAAAAGGTTGCATCATCATGCCAAACACCCAGCAACTTAAATACGAGTTTCAAGCTCATTTGGAAGGAAGTTGGAGCATTTTGGTGAAGTTTTCTCTCAAGAATCTGGACTTGAAAGCTTGTTGGAGCCAAGAAGGAGCCTTGAAGAAGACTTAATCATTAGAAGATTCAGTCATTTAACATTTAATCTTGTCTTTAAACTTGGTTAGCTTACTATTTACATTATGAACAATTTGAGTTTTCTTACACTTGATTTGGTAGTTATGAGCCTTATGGGCTAAACATTTGTGTTGTTTAAACTTTGTTGAAGCTAATGAATATGTGATATCATGGAAGTAAATGTGGTGATTGATTTTTTAATCTTCATAGTGATGTTTAATCTTGTTCTTGGAGTTCATGTACATGTTTAAAGTCTTTGTTCTTGAATGTTTGGTCATAAGTATTTACATGTTGCGTTGGAAAGCACATGTAGAGATTATGAATGTTGATTCTTCTTAACTTGTTAGTATGATAATAGCATGAAACTAGGAATGGTAATTGCTAACATGAATTGAATGGTGATTTGAACATGTGTACGGATTCTTTCATTTAGTTTTGGAAAGATCAAAAGAATGTTTATATGAATTCTATAGTTTGTGTTTATGTTAGTATAATGATTGAGGTCAAGAGTGTTGTCTAGCATGACCATGCTTGTTGTTCATACCAAGAACATGATGAAGGCATTGCTTACCTAAAACCAAGTTTGGGTGATTAGTATGTTGTTCATAGTAGTTTTCCCCAACTTGTAGGGTTAGGAGTTTTGACAAACAAATAACTCATAATTAAAGATTAACATCAAGTTAGCAAGTGAACTTAAAAGAATAAGTTTTAAGTGATTAGAATGTTATTTCATTTTAGTTTTCCTAAGATTTATAAAACTAGGAAGCTTTGATAGGGGACTTAGTTGAATTTAGAACTTGCATCACCACTAGTCTTTCCCATTTGTTGTCACATGTTTATTATTTGGATACTTAGTTTAGGCAACCTCTTTTAGATATTGTTCTTCCTTAGATTGGTTAGTAGTTTTTATTTTTGCATGACAAACTAGAAACAAAAATCAACCCATCAATTGAAAAGGCTTTAAAGTAGCAAAAGTTTAGTATCGAGAAACCGCATCCACGTATTGATATCCCGTTCTTACCGATAAACTACATTACCACCCAACGGGTACGCTTGCCCTTTTGTGTGTGTAGTTTAGTTCTTTGTTGAAAATCATTTAAAACTAATTTTTTGAAGGAAAATTAAATTATAAAAATATATATAATTCACGCACATCAAGTTTTTGGCACCGTTGTCGGGGATGCGGTCTTCTTGAGAATGGTTCAGGTTACTTATTTAGCCATTGTGAAAAGCGTAAAAAGTATTTATCAACTTGTTTTATTTGTCTTTTATGTGATTAATTGAAAAAAAGAAAAAAATGATTATTAGCTAGTTGTTTTTGTTATTCTTTTTGTATATATAGTGCATTGTGCCCCTCCTTATTCCCTAACAGGTCGTGCATGTCCTCAAACCCTTTTGCTGAAATCTTTGAGCCTTCATCGGAGCTAGAGCGCAATCTTCATCGGAGACTGCGGGAGCGGTCCCGCGTGGTGTCCGCTACCATCGAGGTAGACGTGGCAGGAGGCGACACATTCTACGAGGTGTAGGTAGATATGGCAGACGAAGAGGAGACGAGGATCTTAAACGAAATAGGAAAACCATCACTTGAGGGTTTACCCGCAAGCACGAATGCACAAACGATTAATAATAATAGTTTCAAGATCTAATATGGCACCATATCGATGTTGCAGAATGTGTTGTAGTTTTATGCATGGATCATGAGGATCGTAGTGTCCACATCGCAGGTTTTCTAGAGGTTTTTGCCACATTCACGATTCGTGATGCATCATCGGGTGTTATATGACTTCAGCTCTTTCCTTTTTCTTTACGTGATGGAGCCAAATAGTGGCTTCTCTCTCTTCCAGCTGGATCTATCACTACATGGAATGAATTAGTTGAGAAGTTCTTTCAGAAATATTTCCCTACAGAGAGAACTGTTCAGTTGAGAACCAAGATTCTCAACTTTCTCTAGGACGAGGATGAGTCCCTTTACGAGGCGAAGGAGCGGTTTAAAAAACTTATGAGGAAGGTCCTACACCACGGGTTTCCCAAGTGGCAACAATGTGGCATCTTCTACCATGGTTTAGATGGTTCGGGGCAGATGAATGTCGATACATATGCGAACAGAGACATTGGAACAAAGAATGCCAATGAGGCATTTGAGCTTTTAGAGAAATGGACTGCAAAGAATCGGACACAACAGCCAACGAGGGGGAAGAGTTCTCGACAGGGAGTTCATCACGTGGATGACTTCACTGCCAAGACAACACGTATGGATGCCTTATCTTTGAAATTTGATCGGATGATGGAGATTCACTTGAGTGGTTCTTCAAGTGGGCTAGCATATCATATAGGAGATTTTTCGATGGGAGTGGTGTCACACGAGCACATAGATTTTATGGAAAACCAATACCGTCCCCTGAATAATTCCTACAACAATACCTATAATCCGGCATTGAAAATCACCCAAATTTCAGTTGGAAACCACACGCTTCTAGTCAGCATCCACCTAGATTTGCTCCACGTCCCACAGCTCCTGGAGCATATGGTATACCTCAGCCTCAGTAGATATCTTCCACTAAGGTGAGTCCCAGCAACTACAGCACGAACCAAGGAGCCAGTGAGAGAGTATGTCCCTCCCATTCCATGTCTTGGGAGGTTGAAGAAGCAGAATATGGAAGAACACTATGGCAAATTCCTTGAGCTTTTTAAGCAACTTCATATAAATTTACCATTTGTCGAGGCACTTGCTCAAATGCCTAAGTATGCCAATTTCTGAAAGATATTTTATCTAACAAGAAGAAACTTGAGGAGCTTTCGTATGTAACCTTGAATGAGGAGTGTTCGGCGGTTCTTTAGAACAAACTACCGAAGAAAATGAATGATCCCGGGAGTTTCACTATCTCGTGCTTGATTGGTAGTTTATCGGTCAGCATTGCATTGGCTGATCTTGGAGCTAGCATAAACCTTGCGGTTTTTGCTAAGCTAGATGTGGGAGAGCCCAAACCCACTTGTATGAGCATTCAGCTAGCCGATCGTCAGTGAAGTATATATGCTAGTGAAAATCGACAAGTTTGTCTTTCCTATTGATTTTGTGATTTTGGACATGGATGAGGACAAAACTGTTCCTCTTATCTTAGAGTCTTGATTGATGTCTGCATCGGTAGACTTACTCTTAGGGTTGATGATGACGAGGTGACTTTTGATAATGGGAAATCCATGCAGCATCCACAGAGTCAGGATGATACACATTTAGACTATTGATACATAGGTGAGTAATCATCTTCGTGACACATTTCAGGAGGATGTTGTGGACACATAGCTGCTTGGAGGGGAGACTTTTGGTACACCTGTTGTGTACCAGCTTGTCGAGGAGATGGTCTGTATGATGCATCCCCGTGTACTGAGGTTTTTGAGATTCTGGATCGCATTCCTAAGCCTAAAGCATGCCCTTCTGTTGAAGATCAACCTTCGGTTGAGCTTAAGGAGCTTCCAGATCATTTGGAATATGCTTTCTTAGATGGTAAGATTCATTTGCCCGTTATCATTTCTGCTAGGTTGTCGAGAGAGGAGAAGGATCGTTTGCTTGATGTCTTGAAGAAACACAATAAGGCAATCACGTGGAAGATCATGGATATAAAAGGGATTAATCCATCCTGTTGTACTCATAAGATCTTGATAGAGGGGGACTTTAAACCTGTGGTACACCATCAGAGGCGCTTGAACCCGGATAAGTAGGAGGTTGTGAAGAAAGAGGCCATCAAACTACTTGATTCACCTTGGGTTAGCCCTTTACAGGTAGTCTAGAAGAAAGGAAGGATGACAGTGGTGACTAATGAGAAAATTGAGTTAATTCCCACTCGTACTATCGCCGGATGGAGAGTTTGCATTGATTATCACAAACTCAATGATGCCACAAGGAAGGATCATTTCCCACTCTCTTTCATAGATCAGATGTTGGAGAGGTTGTCAGGTAGGATGTTCTACTATTTACATGATGGTTTTTCAGGCTACTTTTAGATTCTCATCTCTCCCGAGGATCAGGAGAAGACAATATTCACATGTCCCTATGGCACAATTGCCTACCGGCGGATGCCCTTTGGACTGTGTAATGCTCCGTCCACATTTTAGAGGCGTATGGTGGCCATTTTTCATGACATGATCGAGGATTCTACGGAGATTTTTATGGATGATTTTTTGGTGTTTGGGAGTTCCTTCGATCAGTGTTTTGGGATTCTGAAAAGGATGTTGGCTAGGTGTGAATAAGCCAACCTGTTGAACTAGGAGAAATGCCACTTCATGGTAAAGGAGGGTATTGTGGTTGGGCAAAAGATTTCACAGGCGGGGCTCGATGTTGATCAAGCAAAAGTTATTGAGACTATTTCTAAGCTCCCACCTTGAAATCTATTAGGAGCTTTTTGGTGATGCAGGTTTTTACCGGCGATTCATAAAGGATTTTTCAAAAATCGCCCATCTCATGACTTATCTTCTCGAGAAAGATGCCCAGTATATTTTCTCCGATGAATGCCTTCGAGCATTCGAGGTGTTGAAGGAGAAGTTGGTGAATGCCCCGATCATGGTAGCTCCCGACTGGGAACTACCTTTTGAGTTAATGTGTTATGCGAGTGATTTCGCAGTCGGGGCCGTTTTAGGTCAAAGGAGAGATAAGCACTTTCACCCGATTTACTACGCGAGCAAGACCTTCAATGACGCTTAGGGGCCTATACCACGACAGAGAAAGAGCTCCTAGCTGTGGTCTTTGCCTTGGATAAGTTTCGATCTTATCTCGTCCTTTCCAAGACCATTGTGTACACGGATCATGCAGCCCTTCTGTATCTTTTTAGCAAGCAAGTTACTAAACCGAGATTGATACATTGGATCCTTTTACTTCAGGAATTTGATATTGAATCAGTGATAAGAAAGGGGCTAAAAATTTGGCAGCCGATCATTTATCTCGACTTGAGAATTTCGAGGGAAAGGAAATTCATGGGCCTAACGTCAATGACAATTTCCCCCACGAGTTTCTTATAAGGATCGAGACTAATGATGATTCCCCATGGTTTGCTGACTTTGCTAATTACTTAGCTAATTGCATCTTGATCAAGGGGATGACCCATCAGCAAAAGCGAAAGTTCTTTGCGGATGTCAAGTATTACTTTTGGGATAACGCTTACTTGTTTAGGGTAGGAGCGGATCAGATGATCCAACGATGTGTGTATGGTGACGAGGTGAGATATTTTGCACCACTGTCACGAGGGACCCACGAGAGGCTACCATGGAGCAAACAACACGGCGAAGAAAGTATTTGACTCTCGATTCTTTTGGCCTACTATCTTCCGTGATGCCCATGAGTGGGTGAGGTCCTGTGATGCTTTCAAGAGAGCAAGAAACATTTCACCACACAGAGAGATGCCAGAAAACGACATCCAAGTTTGTTAGGTCATTGACGCATGGGGACTAGACTTCATGGGTCTTTTCATGACCTCTTATGGTAACCCCTACATCCTAGTTGCCTTTGATTATGTGTCAAAGTGGGCTGAAGCATAGGCTTTACCCACTAATGATGCTAGGGTAGTAGTGAGGTTTTTGAGGAAGTTGTTTGCTCGCTTAGGTTCCCTAAAGGCATTGGTTAGTGACCGTGGGACACATTTCTGTAATGCACAGCTTGACAAAGCATTGTCCTGATATGGTGTGCAACACCGATTCTCTACACCATATCATCCACAGATGAGTGCGGGGTATCAAGCTGATTTTAGAGAAAACGGTTAATTCTAGCCGTAAGGATTGGTCCGCGAAGTTGGATGATGCACTGTGGGCTTTCCGGATAGCGTACAAGACTCCTATAGGCACCACACCGTTTAAATTGGTCTATGGAAAGTCTTGCCATCTTCCTGTGGAGCTCGAGCACAAAACATATTGGGCTTTGAAGACAATTAATCTTGATATGGCGGCTGCGGGTGAGAACAGGTTTGTGCAGATCCATGAGATTACGGAGCTTAGGAATGATGCGTATGAAAGCTCTAAGCTATACAAGGAACGCACTAAGATACTTCATGATACCAGCTTGAAGGACATGAAGAAATTCTGAGTGGGTGATCGTGTGTTGTTATAAAACTCATGTCTTAAGTTATTTCCTAGTAAGCTGAAGTCTTGGTGGCCAGGTCCTTACACTATATGAGCAGTGTTTCCTTACGGGATCAGGGAGGTAGGCCATGATGATGGTCGGTTGTTTAAAGTCAACGTGCATAGGCTAAAGGCTTATGTTGGAGGGCCCATTGACCAGAGTGAGGAGGTTGTTACCCTCCACCCCAGGAACAAATGAATTCGTGATGGTGAGTCTAGCTGAAGACTCGTCAATAAACTTAGCACATTTTTGTTTATACTTTTTTTTGGTTCTTTATTTCTTTTTCAGGTTTTGGTTCGTTCTGGTTCGCGAGGGGCGTTAGAGCTTTTTACCTCTTTCAGATATGTTAGTTCGATTCATTTCTTGGTTGGAGATGCTTCGTGAGTGCCCCGTGTTCAAGGAGTGTTTACCTTATTCTTATCTTTATCCTTATTTCTATTTGTACTTTTCTTATTCTTCAACCTTTATTTTATAATTTAAATTTTAAAATTTTATTTGTAGTTGTAAAAAATTTTAAAATTGTAGTAATTAAGTTAGAGTAAAAAAACCGAAAATTGAGCACTATCAACAGAAAAATATGGCACAACCAGACCTGCTAATGATAGCCCTTTGCAGAGCTAATAATAGAACCCTCCAATCTCAACCATTTTTCTTTATATCTTCATCTTCCTTACTTGAACCCATTCAAAGCACTCACAAATTCTCTGCATATCCTTGCTTCCTCTAAGAAATTCTTGTAGTCTTTCCTCCCAACAAGCATTCTAGGTATGGATTTTTCTTCTTCTTTGTTAGTTTTTGTGTTTTAAGTTTATGTTCTTCATAGTTAGTTTCTTTTTAGTTTTAGGACTTGGTCTAAATCAGCTGATTCTAGCCCATTTTTCGTGTTTTTTTGTTGTGATGAACTACAACTGACCGATTTACAAACCCCGTAAGAGAAATTGTAAAAAATTGGGGTTTGGGTGCGTTTTGGAGGCTGTCATGTTTTCTTGTTCCGACATGCATGATCGTGCCATGTCTTGGCATTATCGTGCCATTCATAACTTGTGTCGGATCTTTATAGTTTTTGAACAGAAATTCAACACGCATGAGGGTTCGAAGACCAGGCACGATCATGCTCTTCATAAATTACCCAGCTCTTCATAATCGAACCTAGAAACCGGTAAGGCACGAGGGTGCCAGAGGGTGGCACGATTGTGCGGCTGGGGAAAAACCCAGAACATCATAATTTTCAGAAAAACTTCATAAACCTGTTGATTTTTCAAGGCAAGCACGACCGTGCAAGATGTTGGCATGATCGTGCCAAATTGTCTAGAATCATATTTTTTCTGTTTTGGCTGCTGATTTCTTGCTCATTCTTGCATATGGATCATCCGTATTTATGTTTCAGCAACAATGCTAAGGAAGGGCATTGTATCGCAAAGGTGGAACGGTTATGGACAAGACGACATTTGATTGAGTTGCTCGGTCAGACAGAGCGGTTTAGGACCTTATAACACCGTCATGGACCCGCCTTTTTGACGTAGCTGCGCCACAATACGTGGAACTAGTTATTGAGTTATTCGCATCTTTCCGGTTTACCTTTCCTTTCCCGAACGTGTATGAAAAAAGGGATGGTGTGAGCTATCGCCTAGGACAGAAATGGCACAATCAATCAATCAGTCGGTTTGGTCAAGTGATGGGATTATATGTAGATGGTGAAATCGATTTGGAGCTCTTTCATGTTAGTTTGCAAGAATGGGAGCCAGACGTAGATAAAGCTACCTATTGGGCAGAGATCACAGTTCCGAGTCGGGAATGAGACACGAGGAGAGCTAAGGCGACATGGATTCTAGATCCACAACACCAGCAATATCACCACCCACGACATGTTTCATCTCTACTGCATCATATCCGGGTCAAACTGCAATGTGGCGGTCATCATCGCCGAGTTGATTCAGAGTAGTATTGGTTCGACACTTGCATCGAAAATTTGAGGAGGTGCATTCGCCACCAAACTCGCCAAATATCACCGGGTTCGGTTAGACCATCTAACCAAGGCTTGTGATTATGGTATGCTCGACGTAGCACAGCTGACCTCCATGCACATGATCACACGACTCTAACAGGGTGCAACAGGTTTGACAAGATTGTCTACGGATCAAATTCTGCGTATGAAAACATTTAACTACGGTTACGTCAGCTGGTTAACTTTCCACCTTGGTGGGTACAACTCGGAACAGTACCGAATTCGAAACAGTAACTCGGATTAACAATCAAAGATGGAATCTCGAAACAGTGATCCGAGATGCTAATCCGAGATGGTGATTCGGAACAGTGATCCGAGATGCTAATCCGAGACGGTGATTCAAACCAGTGATCCGAGATAGTATCCAAGATGCACTGCTTCAATCCGAAATGCTTCCTTGTTTATCCGAGATGCTTCCCAAATTCAAGATGCAATCCGAAATGCAATCCGAGATGAACACCTATGATCCGATATTCAGTATGATTCGAAATCAATCCGAGATGGAAGGATATGATCCGAAATCCTTGAAGATTATCCGAAATTCTTGAAGATTTATCCGAAATTAAAGATTTTTATCCGAAATTCAACAGATTAATCCGAAACCAATCCAAATTCAAACAACTGATCCGAATTCTATCCGAAATGCAAACGATTTATCTGAAATGCAGCAGAATGATCCGAAATCTGTCTGATGTAAACAGAAGATCCGAAATCCTAGAATGTTGATCCGAAATGCTTGTTTTTCAGCAAAAACCAAATAGAATCAGTGTGACATCAGATCTGAACCTAAAAATAGGTTCAACAGGTTCTGATACCAATTGTAAGTCCCGATTCGGATCTAATAATGATATCACACAATCACCAAGGATGGGCAGAATCCAAACTTGGTGACATTCAAGAAAACCAAAAAGATGGAAGAACAATACGAATCAACTTTAATACCTTGCACATGATTCTATTACATGAACAAGCAAAACCGTCTGGTACAAGTTGGAAGCTATCTAGTGAAATCCTAAAAGTCTAACCCTAGAAATGATATAAGCTTAGCTTATATACCTAGGGTAAGGGCATGCCCCTCATGGGCTTGTCTAGCCCAAATGTCCTATGGCATGCCCAAATGACCTATAAAGGTCCAAACCTAATACAAACTAACCCAAGTAATCCCAGTTAACTACCATAGACCATTGCATATATTTGATGCGTCAGCCTCACACTTCTAGGACCTAACAAAGATGATGTGGTAATGGAGATGGTGGCGGTAATGGCGATGGTGGCAGTAATGGCGGTGATGATGTCCATATACAGGATACCCGGTTCAGGGGCATGATGAGGCCACTGGTGGAGCGAGCCCTCACATGCATCTTGGTGATTTGGCCCATGGTTTTGGGAGCCCAAACTAGGAGAATGTATATGGCGGGTATGGTGGTGGTGGTTTCGAGCATGGTTCCTATGGTCCGTATGAGTCGTCAACAGTTGATATCTTGAGGCGGATGGATAGACTTGCCTTTGATCAGAAGGGAGTGAACGAGATGTGGATTTTATCCGTGCAGAACAGCACAGGCAGGGGAACTTCATGGAGGATATGTACGAGCAAAGCCGACGAAGCTTTAACTGGCCTTTTGGTTCCGCAACAGCATATTACGAACTCGCTCAATGCACCGTACACGCAGCCGCCTCCATATTTCACACGAAGATCTAGGTTCGATCACTGGGACGACGCTGGTCCTTAGGGATCTGGTGGCAGGTCTTAATCCCGTTATCTATGTTGTATTTTTATTATTTTGTGTTTAAGGGGTGTGGCATTTTCCATTGTCTGTACACCCCTCCATCGTAGAACTTTAATTTCTTTTGTTTTATTTTAGTGGGCTAAGTAAATAAATAAAGGCAAGGGTAAATTGGGTTGGGTAAAGTCTTGTGTGTTTGATCATGTTTGCTAGTGTTCAGTGTTGGCTCGATGAGATGTTGGCTTGATGGACGGCTCCCTAGTTCGTTGCGGATGCTCCTTATTATTTCGTTTAGCTCCATTCTTGCCTTTTTGTTTCAGGGGAGTTTTGGTGTTCCCGTTTCCTTCGTTTTCATTATATTTGCATTTTGTGATGTAAATTCAAGTGTAGGAAGGTGGTTTAGCACTTGAGCTTGGTTGTCCATTTTGAAAAAAATAATAATAATAATAATAATACAAAGCTCCTTGAACATTTTCTTTTGTGGCATGATAATCAAATCAACATAAGTTTTATATAAGCACTAAAGTTTTTGATAAATGTATAAGGGTATACACAAAAGGGGGTTCGCTCAAGTGAAGATTACTATCAAGTAACGTGTTTTTTTTGTATAAATTTGAGCAGGAGAAATCGAGCGATTGACCTACTTGTTTGCCTTGCATATTTACCCAATACGCCCGTTATGTGAGTTATTTTTTAAGCCTTGTAGCTTTAGAATTATTTTTGCTCATGTTTTTGCGAGCAAAGATTGAGTGAGCTAGATGACTTTTGCGATTTAGAACTTGTGTTAGGTATACATTTCGAGGCCACAAAGCAAACGTATAGCACAAAAATGATTGAGGCATTACCAAACCTATTATTTTTAGCCACTTATACTTATTCCTACACCTGAATCATACCCCTAGTCAAACCAATTTGAGCCTTCCCCTTTCATTTCTTTTAAACCACTAAATATTAACCACTTGGCCATACTAGCCTTTTATATTTTAACCCATTTTTTTGGTTGGAAGCCCGGTTCGGTTCGTGATTAACTTGTAGATTTTTGTATAGTATCTTAGTTTATTAGTTACAACATCATGGTTAAGAGTTCTTATCTAAGTAGACATACTTAGTTCTCTCTAAAGCATTGTTGAAAAAAAAACAAAAACGAATCATTACAGTTTGAAAAAGCCTTTTCAATTGGCTTTGTTAAAGCAATTTTGGGAGTTGAAAAGCTAAACTTGTCCGTTAGCTCTCGGTTAGATATTAGTAAGTTGTATAGTTGTATTTTCTTATATTTTAAGTTATTCGAACAGTTGGGTTGCAACCGTTAAGCCATTTTCAAAATTGTCACACCCTCAATTTCCACTTGCGGAGTTTTACCGCGAGGCGTGTGAACAAACCAGAATCTGAGACACTAGTACGTCGAACGACTCTATATGATTTGATAATACGTTTTCCAAAATCATTTGTTTAACCATTCATTGTAGTTTTTATATTGTCTTAGTTAGTTTCCAATGTTTAGCAGAAGCATTAGTTTTTATGGTTGAGCGGAAGCATGAAAATAAAGTAGATGAACGGGCGCCAACAGAAACGCCAAAACAAATGAAAAACCCAAAACAATGTTTGTAAATGAGACTCGATAAAAGGTGTCTTGATCAATGCAAGTGAGTGCACCTAGAGCTCCTAGCGTCCTGAGAAACATGTAAAGAAACAAGTGTCAACATTAAAGAAGAGTGAGTTCACAGGTTTTCATAAATTCGTTTGTTTGGTTATAAGTTTGTTTCCCCCGTTATCCTAACCCGGGATAACGGTTTAGTTCCATTATTCCCAACCCGGAATAATAATGATAGTTCCATTATTCCTTACCCGGAATAATAATGATGTCCCATTATTCCTAACCTGGAATAATAACGTTGTTGGTTCCATTATCCCTAACCCGGGATAATATTGTTGATTCGTAATTAAGTTCAATGTTAATATATATAGGTAGCTAGCCTAAAGTTATGTCACGTAAGTGTTCGCGATCGAAGCTGACTGTTGTGCCTCCGTGTTGCAAGGCCTATCACTGACCATGGCGAAGTTAGGCCAAATTATTCACCCGTTGACCATACCCGGTCGGCTAGCGCGACTAGCTCGGATGGGGCTTGTCGGGCCCAGTAGTACTACTTATAATTTCCCTGCTATTTAAACACAATACTAACGATCCGAGAGATTGTCGAGGACTTGTGTGATATAGCTGCTTAGTGACCACAACGTACATTAACATTAACTTAGTTACCGAATAGTTAAGTGACGTTAATTTCGTATAACGTAAAGAGATAGAGTTGTAGAGTGTATACATGTTTCTCCCCCTGTTGTTTAAAACCGGATAAAATTAGGGGCCGTGAACTCACCTTTAGTTGCTCGGTTAGTGTAAGACAAAAGTTGCAAATGATGGGACCGCTAATTGCGTCCTAACAATTCAATTGATTTCAAGTTAGTGTGTGAACACACCAATACAAATCCTACACATAATTCACGCACAAAACGGTACACACAATCATAATTCCTAACACTCAAACATGCATGCAAGTATCCTCATATGCACTTAGTGATCAAAACAATTTATCATGAACACAATCCAATCCATGCAACACTTTGGTGCACACATTCGCAAGTTATCAAGTTTCAGCTTATATATTCATAATTCGGCTGTTTTCGAGGATTTTTATAAAATAGTCCAACGTTCCAAAAATTGTAATTATTTTACAGAAGGTGACAACTATACTGTAGAATTTTATATAAATTTTTCAAGTCCTAATACTTTACCAATTATTCGTAAATATTAATATGCCAGGCTGCAGTCAGATTCGTCGCTTTCTGACTGTAGTCCACGGAAGAATTTATTTAAAAATCACCGTTCGTCCAATTAACAAAATTCCAGTGGGAGTTTCCCGGAAATTTCCATATCTAGTTGCTGTACAAATTTCATGATTCGACTCCCTACAGATTATTAGATCCGACTTGATAAACAACTAACAAATTTTCAGGATTTTCACAGCTTTAGTTACTGAAATTAATTGGCTGCTTAAAAATATCAATCGACTTCAAAAAAATATGAATCCAGTGCCATTAGAATCGTTTTTCAAAACTCTACGTTTTAGACTTCAGAAAATCCGTTTTTTCGATAAATAATAACCAAGTTACAGCCAGTTGAAGTTGGCTGTAACCACCATTCAGCATTCTGATTCAGCACTTTATCACAATCTAACTCGCTTAAACCCTCGATACATTGAACATAGGCGATCAAGAATAGAATTACAAATCATATATCATCATATATATCATACCCATGCAAACCCTAATTGTCACACCCTCAATTTCCACTTGCGGAGTTTTACCGCGAGGCGTGTGAGCAAACCAGAATCTGAAACACTAGAACGTCGAACGACTCTATATGATTTGATAATACGTTTTCCAAAAATCATTTGTTTAACCATTCGTCGTAGATTTTACATTGTCTTAGTTAGTTACCAATGTTTAGCGGAAGCATTAGTTTTTAAAGTTGAGCGGAAGCATAAAGTAAAGTAACGGAACGGGCGCCAACATAAACGCCAAAACCAAAGAAAAACCCAAAACAATGTTTGTAAATGGGACTCGATAAAAGATGTCTTGATCAATACAAGTGAGTGCACCTAGAGCTCCTAGCGTCCTGAGAAACATGTAAAGAAACAAGTGTTAACATTAAAGATGAGTGAGTTCACAGGTTTTCATAAATTCGTTTGTTCGGTTATGAGTTTGTTTCCCCCGTTATCCCTAACCCGGGATAACGATTTAGCTCCATTATTCCCAACCCGGAATAATACTGATAGTTCCATTATTCCTTACCCGGAATAATACCGATAGTTCCATTATTCCTAACCCGGAATAATAACGTTGTTTGTTCCATTATTCCTAACCCGGAATAATATTGTTGATTCGTAATTAAGTTCAATGTTAATATATATATAGGTAGCTAGCCTAAAGTTATGTCACGTAAGTGTTCGCGATCGAAGTTGACTGTTGTGCCTCCGTGTTGCCAGGCCTATCACTGACCATGGCGAAGTTAGGCCAAATTATTCACCCGTTGACCATACCCGGTCGGCTAGCGCGACTAGCTCGGATGGGGCTTGTCGGGCCCAGTAGTACTACTTATAATTTCCCCGCTATTTAAACCCAATAATAACGATCCGAGAGATTGTCGAGGACTTATGTGATATAGCTGCTTAGTGATCATAACGTTACATTAACATTAACTTAGTTACCGAATAGTTATGTGACGTTGATTTCGTATAACGTAAAGAGTTTGAGTTGAAGAGTGTATACATGTTTCTCCCCCTGTTGTTTAAAACCGGAATAAAATTAGGGGCCGTGAACTCACCTTTAGTTGCTCGGTTAGTGTAACAAAGAAGTTGCAATTGATGGGACCGCAAATTGCGTCCTTTAATAACAAGATTAATGAGCCGAGACTTGGATAGGAATGGATTCGGCTTGAAGGTAGATCGCAACCGAGAAGAGAGGCTTGTTTACGACCGAGAAGAGATGTAGAGGCTGATCGCGATCGAGATGATGAAGGAAAAGGCTGCCGTCGGCTGTTTTTCTCACTAGGGTTTTTGTGTTTTTGTTTTGTGAAGAAAAGCTCATGCATGTGTATGTATATATAGCGCAAGGGATGAAGGGTACAAGGGAAGGGTTTACGGTTTGGGTTGTTTGCTCGCGGCCGAAAGGTTTGGGTGGGGCGGTTTGGGTTTAAGACTTGATCCCCAAGTTTGGTTCCTAGAGTCGCAAGAAAAGAGGCCGGCTCGTGTCACGGTTCGGCTCGATTCGTTTATATATTTATTATATATATGTTTCGTAACTAAAACAAATCACGTAATCGAACATCACATATTCACCAACTCACAAACATTTATACACATAACACGTAATTAGTTTGACAAGTTCACTAAATTATCGTAACTATTTCGAGCGTGCAAATTCAAGTCTCCAAATTAATAACCGTGAAGTAGTGCGTTTAAGTTATCCGAAAAAAAACCGGGATGTCACACTAATCATAACCTATAGTTTTTATCAACAAAACACAACCTATGTTTCCAGATTTCGAAAAAACATCAAACTTGCAAACATCATAAATAAATCAGCTAACATAAAACTTCCTTCAAACATATAAATCCGAATGTAATCTTGCAAACAATGATAAATCCTAACTTTTAATAACAAGATCAATGAGCCGAGACTTGGACAAGAGCCGATTCGGATATGATGAAGAAGATCGCGACCGAGAGCAAAGAGTGAGGAAGACTTGTTGCGACCGAGAGGGGTGTATCAAGGCTGTTTGCGACCGGGATGATGAAGGAAAGGCTGCCGTCGGCTGTTTTCACAACTAGGGTTTGTATGTTTTTTGTTTTGTGAAGAAAGGCTCATGCATGTATGTGTATATATAGCGCAAAAATGTGAAAGGGAAAAGGGAAGGGTTGCGGTTGGGTGTGTGCTCGCGGCCGAAAGGGTTTGGGTGGGTTGGTTTGGGTCTAACACTTGGTCCTCAAGTTTAGATGAACTACTTGAGTCGTAAGGAAATGAGGTTGGCTCGTGTCGCGGCTCGATTCGATTCATTTATTTATTTACTACATCTATACTTTATAACTAAAATAAAACACGAAATCGGATATCACATAATAACGCACCAACTTATAAACGTTTAATACGTAGCACATAATTTATTTGACAAGTACACGAAATTATCGTAATTATTTCGAGCGTGCAATTTCAGTCTCCGAACCAAATTAACGTAGAAACAAATAACTGTGAAGTAGTGCGTTTAAGATATCTGAAAAACCGGGATGTCACATTATCCCCATGTTGAAAGAATTTTCGTCCCGAAAATTGAGTAAACGCGGTTTAGAATGCAGCGTACATGTTTAGAGTGCCACGCACAAAGAGTTAGTTCGTTAACAATGGTACGCGAAATTACAAGAAATTCCCAAGTTGTCACATCATCCCCATGTTGAAAGAATTTTCGTCCCGAAAATTTAGTTGCTGGTATCGTTAGTTTGCTGCTCAGCTGCAAAGAGGTGTGGGTATT
The DNA here is from genome assembly GCA_947069175.1 of Scalesia atractyloides. Taxonomy (NCBI): domain Eukaryota; kingdom Viridiplantae; phylum Streptophyta; class Magnoliopsida; order Asterales; family Asteraceae; genus Scalesia; species Scalesia atractyloides. The sequence goes on from CAMTDV010000023.1 coordinate 67,603,412, forward strand.
TGCTTTTCATTTGGTCCTCTCTTTCCCACGTGAACTCCGGTCCACGCTTAGAGTCCCAACGAACCTTAACGATCGGAATCTTACTGTGCCTTCGAGTCTTGATCTCACGATCCATGATCTCGATAGGTTGTTCCACAAAGTGCAGTTGTTCATCCACTTGAATCTCATCCAATGGAATGACTAGAGTTTCATCTGATAGACACTTCTTCAGATTTGACACGTGAAAAACGTTGTGAACTCCACTGAGTTCGGCAGGAAGGTCTAATTGATAAGCTACGGGTCCAATACGTTTCAAGATCACAAACGGACCTACGTACCGTGGGTTTAGTTTGCCTCGTTTTCCAAAGCGGATTACACCCTTCCAGGGTGACACCTTCAGTAGGACGCGGTCGCCTACTTGAAATTCGAGCGGTTTGCGTCGTTGATCAGCGTAGCTTTTCTGTCGGTCTCGTGCCGCCGCCATACCGTTTCTGATTTGTACAATCTTTTCAGTAGCCTCAAGTATAAACTCAGGGCCTGTGAGTTGACTGTCACCGACTTCTTCCCATCAGACCGGTGATCTACATTTACGACCGTATAATGCCTCCAACGGTGCTGCCGAAATACTCGTATGATAACTGTTGTTATACGAGAATTCCACTAAAGGCAGGTGGAGCTCCCAACTATTCCCGAAGTCTACTACGCATGCCCTAAGCATGTCTTCCAAGGTCTGTATGGTCCTTTCGCTTTGACCATCAGTCTGAGGGTGATAAGCTGTGCTCATATCTAAGCGTGTGCCCAACGCTTTCTGAAGTGACTGCCAAAAGTTGGACGTGAAGCGAGCATCTTTGTCTAAGATGATGGACGTTGGCACTCCGTGCCGAGAAACTACTTCCTTAATGTAGATGCGAGTCAACTTCTCCATCTTATCTGTTTCTTTAATAGCTAGGAAGTGTGCGGACTTAGTTAAACGATCCACAATCACCCAGATGTTATCGCAACCACCCAAAGTTCGCGGGAGTTTAGTGATGAAGTCCATCGAGATCTGATCCCATTTCCACACTGGGATCTCAGGTTGTTGGAGTAGTCCCGATGGCTTTTGATACTCTACCTTGACTTTTGCACAAGTCAAACACTTACTCACGTAGGTGGCTATATCAGCTTTCATGTTGGGCCACCAATACGCAGCTTTAAGGTCTTGATACATCTTATCCGAACCAGGATGGACAGAGTATCAGGATTTGTGAGCTTCGTTTATGACTAGCTTTCTAAGGTCTCCGTAGAGAGGTACCCATATACGATTCATGAAATACCGGGCTCCATTGGGTCTTACTTCCAAATCGCGTTCCATTTTTCCCACCGATTCGGCCTTGATGTTTTCTTCCTTAACTGCTTCTAACTGCGCGTCGCGTATCTGTTCGGGTAACCCCGAATGAATGGTGAGCTGTAATGCTCGTACCCGACGAGGTTTCAAGTGTTCCTTCCTACTGAGGGCATCAGCTACCACGTTAGCTTTACCCGGGTGATACCGAATGGCACACTCATAATCGTTCAAGAGTTCAACCCAGCGACGCTGTCGCATGTTCAACTCCTTCTGATCAAAGATGTGTTGGAGGCTCTTGTGGTCTGTAAAGATTGTGCACTTCGTTCCATAGAGGTAGTGTCTCCAAATCTTAAGTGCAAACACCGCTGCTCCCAATTCCAGGTCATGCGTTGTGTAGTTTTTCTCGTGAACCTTCAATTGTCGGGACGCATACGCGATGACCTTATAGTGTTGCATGAGTACGCATCCCAACCCCTGAATGGAAGCATCACTGTCACACCCTCAATTTCCACTTGCGGAGTTTTACCGCGAGGCGTGTGAATAAACCAGAATCTGAAACACTAGTACGTCGAACGACTCTATATGATTTGATAATACGTTTTCCAAAATCATTTGTTGTAGATTCTATATTGTCTAAATTAATTACCAATATTTAGCAGAGCATTAGTTTTTATAGTTGAGCGGAAGCATAAGATAAATAGTAAAGCGGGCGCCAACACAAACGCCAAAAAATTGAAAAACCCCAAAACAATATTTATAAATAAGACTCGATAAAGATGTCTTGTTCAATGCATGTGCGTGCACCTAGAGCTCCTAGCGTCCTGAGAAACATGTAAAGAAACAAGTGTCAACATTAAAGATGAGTGAGTTCACAGGTTTTCATAAATACGTTTGTTCGGTTATAGTTTGTTTTCTCCGTTATCCCTAACCCGGGATAACGTATTGGTTCCATTATTCCAACCCGGAATAATAAGTTGTTACTTCCAATATTCCAAACCCGGAATATTAAGTTGTTGCTTCCAATATTCCAAACCCGGAATATTAAGTTGTTGTTTCCATTATTCCAAACCCGGAATAATACAGTTGATTCGTAATTAAGTTCAATGTCAACATATATAGGTAGCTAGCCTAAAGTCATGTCACGTAAGAGTTCGCGATCGAAGCTGACTGTTGTGCCTCCGTGTTGCCAGGCCTATCACTGACCATGGCAAAGTTAGGCCAAATTATTCACCCGTTGACCATACCCGGTCGGCTAGCGCGACTAGCTCGGATGGGGCTTGTCGGGCCCAGTAGTACTACTTATAATTCCCCCGCTATTAAACCCAATACTAACGATCCGAGAGATTGGCGAGGACTTAAGTGATAAAGCTGCTTAGTGACCATAACATTACATTAACATTAACTTAGTTACCTAATAGTTATGTGACGTTAAATTCGTATAACTAAAGAGATTGAGTTTGAGAGTGTATACATGTTTCTCCCCTGTTGTTTAAAAACTGGATAAAGTTAGGGTCGTGAACTCACCTTTATTTGCTCGGTTAGTGTAGCAAAGAAGTTATAAGAGATGGGACCGCTAGTTGCGTCCTAACAAACCAATTAATTCCAAGTCAGTGTGTGAACACAACAATACAAATTCTACACGTAATTTACGCACACAGTGATACACACATACAACATATCTAACACTCAAACATGCATGCAAGTATCCTCATGTGAACCTAGTGATTAAAAAACTGATCATAAACATAAACCAATCCATGCCACAATTTGGTGCACACAATCACAAGTTATCAAATTTCAGCTTAACACTCATAATTCAGCTGTTTTCTAGGATTTTTATAAAATAGTTCCAACATTCCAAAAATTCCAATATTTTTACAGCAGGTGCCATTTATATCGTAGAAATTTATATAAATTTACCAAGTCCTAAATCTTTACCATTTAACCAAAAATATTAATATACTAGGCTGCAGTCAGATTTATCACTTTCTGACTGCAGTCGACGAAAGAATTTATTTAAAAATCACCGATCGTCCAATTAACAAAATTCCAGTTGGAGTTGCCCGGAAATTTCCATACCTAGTTGCTGTACAAAATTCATGACTCAACTCCCTACTGATTTTAAAATCCAACTCGATAAACGACTAACAAAATTTCAGGATTTTCACAGCTTTAGTTACTGAACTTATTTGGCCCAAATGACTTCAGAAGATTATGAATCCAGCGCCATTAAATTCCTTATTCAAATCTCTACTTTTAGACATCAGAAAATCCGTTTTTCGACGACTAACGACCGAGTTACAGCCAGATGAAGTCGGCTGTAACTATTACTCAGCAACTGTTTTCAACATATCATTATCATGAATTCGCATAACCCGTCCGTATGATTAACCTAGGCGACAAGAACCGATTTCTAATCATAGATCACTACTAATAACATATCCATGCAAACTAGTTCTTACTTCTAGTTTTTACAAACAACCATACTCGCAAACTTACAAGTTCCGCAAACAATTATTCATGCAAACAATGATAGTTCAGCCGATTACTTACAACACATATAATCCGAAAACAAACCAATCACTTCATTCAAGCATATATATATATCCGAACATGATCTCGTAATCAAAGATAACCCTAACCTTGAATAACTAGGTAAACAAGCCGGGACTTAGACAAGAAGTATCCGGCTGTTCCAGCAAAACCATGACCGAGGCTGAAAGGGACTGAAAAGGGAAGCTGCTCGTGATCAACAAGGAGTGCAAGGGGCTGTTTGCGGTCGGGAGATGAAGATGGCGATGGCTGCTGCTGCTGCGACCGAGAGGAAAGCAAGAGTAAGGCAACCGACGGCTGTTTTGCTTGTTAGGGTTTTGGGAATTGAGAAGGAAACATGCATGGTGTGTGTATATATAGCGCAAAAGAGATAAGTGGTTACGGTTTTGGTTTAAGCTTGTGGCCGAGGAACTAGGGTGGGTCGGTTTGGGTTTGATCTTGGTTCACACAATTGATCCCGCAATGGGTTTGCGGTTTGAGATTGTGCTCGCGGCCAAGGACTTGGGTTGGTTTAGTTTGGTTTGCACTTGGCCGAGAATGGCTTAAGGTTTAAGATCTAAATCTCGCGGCCGAAGACTTGGGTTTTAGGTTTCCTTGTTTCACAAGGTGTTCGGTTTGTGTTTGTGTCGCGGTTCAGTTCGTGTGCATATTTATTATATATACATATATTGTATAACTAAAACAATCACACAAACACACCTCACGTATTCATTAACTCATACACGTTTAATACTTAGCATATACTTTATTCGACAAGTGTCGCGTTTAAGTTATCCGAAAAACCCGGGATGTCACATTATCCCCATGTTGAAAGAATTTTCATCTCGAAAATTGAGTAAACGCGGTTTAGAATGCAGCGTACATGTTTAGAGTGTCACGCTCAAAGAGTTAGTTCGTTTATGATGGTACGCAACGTTACAAGAAGTTCCCAAGTGCCATACACAAAGATTTCCAAGTGCTATGCACAAGAATTTAGTTAACAATAGTACACGAAAGTATGAGAAGTTTCCAGTCGTCACATCATCCCCATGTTGAAAGAATTTTCGTCCCGAAAATTTAGTTACTGGCATCGCTAGTTTGCTGCTCAGTTGCGAAGAGGTGTGGGTATTTGCTTTTCATTTGATCCTCTCTTTCCCACGTGAACTCCGGTCCACGCTTAGAGTCCCAACGAACCTTAACGATCGGAATTTTGCTGTGCCTTCGAGTCTGATCTCACGATCCATGATCTCACGATCCATGATCTCGATAGGCTGTTCCACAAAGTGCAGTTGTTCATCCACTTGGATCTCATCCAATGGAATAACTAGAGTTTCATCTGATAGACACTTCTTCAGATTTGACACGTGAAATACGTTGTGAACTCCACTGAGTTCGGCAGGAAGGTCTAATTGATAAGCTACGGGTCCAATACGTTTCAAGATTACAAACGGACCTACGTACCGTGGGTTAAGTTTGCCCCGTTTTCCAAAACGGATTACACCCTTCCAGGGTGACACCTTTTAGTAGGACGCGGTCGCCTACTTGAAATTCAAGCGGTTTGCGTCGTTGATCAGCGTAGCTTTTCTGTCGATCTCGTGCCGCCGCATGCGGTTTCTGATTTGTACAATCTTTTCGGTAGCCTCAAGTATTAACTCAGGGCCTGTGAGTTGACTGTCACCGACTTCTGCCCAGCAGACCGGTGATCTACATTTACGACCGTATAATGCTCGAACGGTGCTGCCGAAATACTCGTATGATAGCTGTTGTTATATGAGAATTCTACTAGAGGCAGGTGAATTTCCCAACCATTTCTGAAGTCTATGACGCATGCCCTAAGCATGTCTTCCAAGGTTTGTATGGTCCTTTCACTTTGACCATCAGTTCTGAGGGTGATAGGCTGTGCTCATATCTAAGCGTGTTCCCAACGCTTTCTGGAGTGACTGCCAGAAGTTTGACGTGAAGCGAGCATCTCTTCTGAGATAGACGTGCACCGCGAGAAACTACTTCCTTAATGTAGATGCGAGTCAACTTCTCCATCTTATCTGTTTCTTTAATAGCTAGGAAGTGTGCGGACTTAGTTAAACGATCCACAATCACCCAGATGGTATCGCAACCACCCAAGGTTCGCGGGAGTTTTGGGATGAAATCCATTGAGATCTGATCCCATTTCCACACTGGGATCTCAGGTTGTTGGAGTAGCCCCGATGGCTTTTGATACTCCACCTTGACTTTTGCACAAGTCAAACATTTACTCACGTAGGTGGCTATATCGGCTTTCATGTTGGGCCACCAATACGCAGCTTTAAGGTCTTGATACATCTTATCCGAACCCGGATGGACAGAGTATCGAGATTTGTGAGCTTCGTCCATGACTAGCTCTCGGAGGTTTCCGTAGAGAGGTACCCATATGCGATTCATGAAATACCGGGCTCCATTAGGTTTTACTTCCCAATCGCGTTCCATTTTTCCTACCGATTCGGCCTTGATATTTTCCTCCTTAACTGCTTCTGACTGGGCGTCGCGTATTTGTTCGGGTAGCCCCGAATGAATAGTGAGTTGTAATGCTCGTACACGACGAGGTTTCAAGTGTTCCTTCCTACTGAGGGCATCAGCTACCATGTTATCTTTACCCGGGTGATACCGAATGGCACACTCATAATCGTTCAAGAGTTCGACCAAGCGACGCTGTCGCATGTTCAACTTCCCTTCTGATCAAAGATGTGTTGGAGGCTCTTGTGGTCCGTAAAGATTGTGCACTTCGTTCCATAGAGGTAGTGTCTCCAAATCTTAAGTGCAAACACTACTGCTCCCAATTCCAGGTCATGCGTCGTGTAGTTTTTCTCGTGAACCTTCAGTTGTCGCGACGCATACGCGATGACCTTATCGCGTTGCATGAGTACGCATCCCAATCCCTGAATGGAAGCATCACAATACACTACAAAGTCAACTGTCCCTTCCGGCAAGGACAGAATGGGTGCACTGCAAAGTTTCTGTTTCAGCAATTGAAATGCTGCTTCTTGCTTGTCACCCCAAGCATACTTGATGCCTTTCTGGGTGAGGGTAGTAAGCGGTTGTGCGATCTTTGAAAACCCCTCGATGAAACGTCTGTAGTAACCAGCCAATCCCAAAAATTGGCGGATCTCCGTCGGCGTCTTAGGTGCTTCCCAGTTTTTGATGGCTTCAATCTTGGCAGGGTCTACGTGGATACCCTTTTCATTCACGATATGCCCGAGAAACTGAACTTCCCGAATCCAGAAATCACACTTCGAAAGCTTGGCATATAGTTTTTCCTGTTGGAGTAATCCTAACAGTAATCGTAGATGTTCAGCATGCTCTTCTTCACTTTTGGAGTAGATAAGTATGTCATCGATGAACACAATGACAAACTTGTCGAGGTATGGTTTACACACGCGGTTCATGAGGTCCATGAACACCGCAGGTGCGTTGGTGAGACCGAAGGGCATGACCAAGAACTCATAATGGCCATACCGAGTACGAAATGATGTCTTAGCGATATCCTCCTCCCTGACGCGTAGCTGGTGGTAACCGGACCGTAAATCAATCTTAGAGTAGTAACTTGACCCTTGAAGTTGGTCGAAGAGGACGTCGATGCGAGGTAACGGGTATCGGTTCTTGACTGTAACCTTGTTGAGTTCCCTGTAGTCGATGCACATGCGGAAAGTCCCGTCCTTCTTCTTGACAAACAGGACTGGAGCTCCCCATGGCGAAACGCTTGGTTGGATAAATCCTTTTTCTAATAGCTCCTAAAGTTGGGTATACAGCTCCTGCAGCTCGGCTAGAGCTAGGCGGTATGGAGCCTTGGCGATAGGAGTTGCATTGTTTGCCAATTCGATTTCAAACTCCAATTGTCGATGGGGTGGAAGACCAGGTAGTTCTTCTGGGAATACAGCGGAAAAATCACGGACGACAGGGATGTCTTCTATACGTTTCTCGTCCATAGGCTGTTCGGTAATCAGTGCGAGTAAAGCGAAGGAGTTCTTTCTCCGAAGATACTTCTGCGCTTGCATGTAAGAGATGATGTTGGTGACGGCGCTTGCCTCTTCGCCTTGTACCGTCAGGATTTCGTCGTTCGAGAGTGGAATATGGATAGATTTTTCGAAGCAGAGAACTTCAGCCCGGACGTCGGATAGCCAGTCCATTCCGACTACCACGTCAAAACTACCCAGGGTAGTTGTTATCAGATCAATGGTAAAAGTGTGACCCGCGAGTTTGAGTTGACAGCCGGATACTATTTGGGTCACATCTACAGATTTACCATCGGCTAATTCTATAACATAAGGGGTCTCTAATGGTTTAAGCGTGACATTTAGGTTCTTCCTAAAAGACTCAGATATAAAGCTCCTATCCGCACCCGTATCAAAAAGCACAGTAGCAAAATGTTCATTTAGGGGAAACTTACCGGTGACCACGTTCGAGTCGTTTCTGGCCTCTCCGCGGCCCAATGTAAATGCACGACCTTTGGCACCTCCTGTGCCACCGTTCCCATTATTGTTGTTGTTATTATTGTTGTTGTGGTTATTGTGGTTGTGGTTGTTTCCACCATTATTGTTGTTGTTACGCAACTGTGGGCAGTCTCTTCTGAAATGAGCAGTGCTACCACACTGATAGCATCCCCGGTTAATACCCTGCTGCTGACCCTGGGGCTGATTTTGATTTTGTCGGGACATGATTTCCCCACGACAATCCTTTGCCGCATGTCCCACCTTGCCACATCGTTGGCAGCGATTTCCGGCACAAGGGCCGTTATGGTGGAGATTACAGCGGTTGCACTGCGGCTTTCGACCTGCATAGCCGCTTGCGTTCTGGTTGTTGTTGTTGGCGGGCTGATTTTGGTGACCCCGGTGGCTGTTGTAATGATTGAACCGTTTCTGGTTCCCTTGCTGCGGATGAGATGACGAAGACTGTCGAATAGTTGAGTCTTCAAACTTTCTTTTCTTATCCGGGGCAACTTCAGTTGTACCCCGTGCTGGCAGCTTCTTCTGTTCCACCGCCTTATCGGTGAGTTTGTGAGCCAATCGGATTGCTTGATGTTCAGTTACAGGGTTACTAGCCATTACCATGCCCTGAATTTCCGGAACCAGACCCCCAAGATAGAACTCGAGTCTTTTCTCCACCGTGTTGGCCAAATCGGGACACAGAAATGCCAAGTCATGATGTTTTGCGGTGTAAGCTTCAATTTCCGATCCCACCATCTTGTGGTTCCATAAGGCTTGCTCCAACTGTTGCACTCTGTCTCGTGGACAGCACTCCTCTTTGATTAGGGCCTTGAACTCGGCCCAGGCCATTGCATTCGCAGCTATAAGTCCACGTGTTTGGGCTTGTGCATTCCACCATGCCAGTGCCCCATCTTCCAGTGTTGAGGCCGCGTACTTGACCTTGTTGGCCTCTAGGCAGTTGCACATTTCAAAAACGGATTCAGATTTTTCGATCCAGCGGACCAGTCCAATGGGTCCTTCCGCCCCCGAGAACTTGCTTGGCTTCGCGTCAAGGAATATCTTGTAGGGGTTAAAGCCCCCTCCTGCTGACAGAGAACAGGAAGTCAGCAAAGAATTTTAATAGCCTTACTATTAGATTTTCACGCGAAAATTTAATAATGGTTACCTGCCGGTTGGTTCTGAACACCCGCTAAAGTTGCGTTCACGTGCTCTTGAATCATGGCAGCTAGCTCTTCGGGCGTCAAGTTAAGGTTTCCACGTCTTCCAGTTGCCATTTAGATCTTCGAAACAAAACACAAACACACCCCGATAAGTCTATATATCCAATATAGTTATCCTACTTCGTACTTAATAATTATTAAGTTATGACAACTCAATATGTTAAATAGTCAAAAGAAATACTTGATTAACTGAAATTTCAACGTCTTTCAAAAGTGCAAATCAAACATACGAATTCACTATAAAGTCTCAAGTTTAAACACAAGTGGGAAAATAAATAGACTGAAGGAAAATAAACAAAATAAACGAAACGTGTCAGTCGTCTACGTCTCCATCCCCCAAGTCACTGTCGTTGCCGTCATCCTGTGCGGCATTTCCAGCTTCTACAGCTGGGTCCTCCTCCGGATCCTCCTCTGGATCCTCCTCAGGGTCCTCCTCTGGATCCTCTTCCGGATGCTCCTCTACCGGCACTGGAGGGGCCGGTGCTGGTGCAGGTGCTTGATTTTGCTGTAGCTCCTAAATGTTCCAACTATTCTCCAGGACTCTGTCCTCGAGCCAGTCGGCTCTTATCTGCTCAGCACGCAGATCTCTGGCTATGGTGTTACGAGCTATCTTACTCGTACGATGCTCTTCCTCGAGCGAGTCGGTCTTACCTGTAAGTTGTCGGATCATCCATCCTTGTGCTAGGATGGTTTTCTGCATTCTTTCTAACTATTTTTGATGTGTATGTACCAGGATTCTAAGTATGTCAATTCCTACTTCTACAGGGTTAACCGGTTCAACCGGTACAGCAATGGTTGGGCGTAACGACGACTCCTCCCCCAGAGCGAGCCTTTTCCTCGCAGCTGAGCGTGTCTCCATGCCATAAGATGGTATGCTTTCCACCATTGGTGCCTTTCCTGGTGCCCTTGGTGGCGTAGGTCTGTCGGATGATGATGACGATGAGGATGATGACATTGCCTGTTAGGTCGTGTAGTTAGTTACGAGTTGTTTTCATTTCTTATTATGAAGGCCTAATCTACATAACACAGTTGTGGTAACAAGATATAATAGTTCGGTGCCAAACTAAGTCTAGTGTTGTGAAATCAGCTATAGTTTAGGTCTACTTCTAATGCAAACCTGGTTCTCTATAGCTAGTGGCTCTGATACCAATCTGTCACACCCTCAATTTCCACTTGCGGAGTTTTACCGCGAGGCGTGTGAACAAACCAGAATCTGAAACACTAGTACGTCGAACGACTCTATATGATTTGATAATACATTTTCCAAAATCATTTGTTGTAGATTTTATATTGTCTAAATTAATTACCAATATTTAGCAGAGCATTAGTTTTTATAGTTGAGCGGAAGCATAAGATAAATAGTAAAGCGGGCGCCAACACAAACGCCAAAACAAATGAAAAACCCCAAAACAATATTTATAAATAAGACTCGATAAAGATGTCTTGTTCAATGCATGTGCGTGCACCTAGAGCTCCTAGTGTCCTGAGAAACATGTAAAGAAACAAGTGTCAACATTAAAGATGAGTGAGTTCACAGGTTTTCATAATTTCGGTTATAGTTTATTTTCTCCGTTATCCCTAACCCGGGATAACGTATTGGTTCCATTATTCCAACCCGGAATTATAAGTTGTTGCTTCCAATATTCCAAACCCGGAATATTAAGTTGTTGCTTCCAATATTCCAAACCCGGAATATTAAGTTGTTGTTTCCATTATTCCAAACCCGGAATAATACAGTTGATTCGTAATTAAGTTCAATGTTAACATATATAGGTAGCTAGCCTAAAGTCATGTCACGTAAGAGTTCGCGATCGAAGCTGACTGTTGTGCCTCCGTGTTGCCAGGCCTATCACTGACCATGGCGAAGTTAGGCCAAATTATTCACCCGTTGACCATACCCGGTCGGCTAGCGCGACTAGCTCGGATGGGGCTTGTCGGGCCCAGTAGTACTACTTATAATTCCCCCGCTATTAAACCCAATACTAACGATCCGAGAGATTGACGAGGACTTAAGTGATAAAGCTGCTTAGTGACCATAACATTACATTAACATTAACTTAGTTACCGAATAGTTATGTGACGTTAAATTCGTATAACGTAAAGAGATTGAGTTTGAGAGTGTATACATGTTTCTCCCCCTGTTGTTTAAAAATTGGATAAAGTTAGGGGCCGTGAACTCACCTTTATTTGCTCGGTTAGTGTAGCAAAGAAGTTATAAGAGATGGGACCGCTAGTTGCGTCCTAACAAACCAATTAATTCCAAGTCAGTGTGTGAACACAACAATACAAATTCTACACGTAATTTACGCACACAGTGATACACATATACAACATATCTAACACTCAAACATGCATGCAAGTATCCTCATGTGAACCTAGTGATTAAAACAACTTATCATAAACATAAACCAATCCATGCCACAATTTGGTGCACACAATCACAAGTTATCAAATTTCAGCTTAACACTCATAATTCAGCTGTTTTCTAGGATTTTTATAAAATAGTTCAACATTCAAAAATTCAATATTTTTACAGCAGGTGCCATTTATATTGTAGAAATTTATATAAATTTACCAAGTCTAAATCTTTACCATTAACCAAAAATATTAATATACTAGGCTGCAGTCAGATTTATCACTTTCTGACTGCAGTCCACGAAAGAATTTATTAAAAATCACCGATCGTCCAATTAACTAAATCCAGTTGGAGTTGCCCGGAAATTTCCATACCTAGTTGCTGTACAAAATTCATGACTCAACTCCCTACTGATTTTAAAATCTAACTCGATAAACGACTAACAAAATTTCAGGATTTTCACAGCTTTAGTTACTGAACTTATTTGGCCCAAATGACTTCAGAAGATTATGAATCCAGCGCCATTAAATTCCTTATTCAAATCTCTACGTTCTAGACATCAGAAAATCCGTTTTTTGACGACTAACGACCGAGTTACAGCCAGATGAAGTCGGCTGTAGCTATTACTCAGCAACTGTTTTCAACATATCATTATCATGAATTCGCATAACCCGTCCGTATGATTAACCTAGGCGAGCAAGAACCGATTTCTAATCATAGATCACTACTAATAACATATCCATGCAAACCCTAGTTCGTACTTCTAGTTTTTACAAACAACCATACTCGCAAACTTACAAGTTCCGCAAACAATTATTCATGCAAACAATGATAGTTCAGCCGATTACTTACAACACATATAATCTGAAAACAAACCAATCACTTCATTCAAGCATATATATATATCCGAACATGATCTCGTAATCAAAGATAACCCTAACCTTGAATAACTAGGTAAACAAGCCGGGACTTAGACAAGAAGTATCCGGCTGTTCCAGCAAAACCACGACCGAGGCTGAAAGGGACTGAAAAGGGAAGCTGCTCGTGATCAACAAGGAGTGCAGGGGGCTGTTTGCGGTCGGGAGATGAAGATGGCGATGGCTGCTGCTGCTGCGACCGAGAGGAAATCAAGAGTAAGGCAGCCGACGGCTGTTTTGCTTGTTAGGGTTTTGGGAATTGTGATGGAAACATGCATGGGTGTGTGTATATATAGCGCAAAAGAGATAAGTGGTTACGGTTTTGGTTTAAGCTTGTGGCCGAGGAACTAGGGTGGGTCGGTTTGGGTTTGATCTTGGTTCACACAATTGATCCCGCAATGGGTTTGCGGTTTGAGATTGTGCTCGCGGCCAAGGACTTGGGTTGGTTTGGTTTGGTTTGCACTTGGCCAAGAATGGCTTAAGGTTTAAGATCTAAATCTCGCGGCCGAAGACTTGGGTTTTAGGTTTCCTTGTTTCACAAGGAGTTCGGTTTGTGTTTGTGTCGCGGTTCGGTTCGTGTGCATAGTTATTATTTATACATATATTGTATAACTAAAACAATCACACAAACACACCTCACGTATTCATTAACTCATACACGTTTAATACTTAGCATATACTTTATTCGACAAGTGTCGCGTTTAAGTTATCCGAAAAACCGGGATGTCACATTATCCCCATGTTGAAAGAATTTTCGCCCCGAAAATTGAGTAAACGCGGTTTAGAATGCAGCGTACATGTTTAGAGTCTCACGCTCAAAGAGTTAGTTCGTTTATGATGGTACGCAACGTTACAAGAAGTTCCCAAGTGCCATACACAAAGATTTCCAAGTGCTATGCACAAGAATTTAGTTAACAATAGTACACGAAAGTATGAGAAGTTTCCAGGTCGTCACATCATCCCCATGTTGAAAGAATTTTCGTCCCGAAAATTTAGTTACTGGCATCGCTAGTTTGCTGCTCAGTTGCGAAGAGGTGTGGGTATTTGCTTTTCATTTGATCCTCTCTTTCCCACGTGAACTCCGGTCCACGCTTAGAGTCCCAACGAACCTTAACGATCGGAATTTTGCAGTGCCTTCGAGTCTTGATCTCACGATCCATGATCTCGATAGGCTGTTCCACAAAGTGCAGTTGTTCATCCACTTGGATCTCATCCAATGGAATAACTAGAGTTTCATCTGATTGACACTTCTTCAGATTTGACACGTGAAATACGTTGTGAACTCCACTGACTTTGGCAGGAAAGTCTAATTGATAAGCTACGGGTCCAATACGTTTCAAGATTACAAACGGACCTACGTACCATGGGTTAAGTTTGCCCCGTTTTCCAAAACGGATTACACCCTTCCAGGGTGACACCTTTAGTAGGACGCGGTCGCCTACTTGAAATTCAAGCGGTTTGCGTCGTTGATCAGCGTAGCTTTTCTGTCGATCTCGTGCCGCCGCCATGCGGTTTCTGATTTGTACAATCTTTTCGGTAGCCTCAAGTATTAACTCAGGGCCTGTGAGTTGACTGTCACCGACTTCTGCCCAGCAGACCGGTGATCTACATTTACGACCGTATAATGCCTCGAACGGTGCTGCCGAAATACTCGTATGATAGCTGTTGTTATATGAGAATTCTACTAGAGGCAGGTGAATTTCCCAACTATTTCCGAAGTCTATGACGCATGCCCTAAGCATGTCTTCCAAGGTTTGTATGGTCCTTTCACTTTGACCATCAGTCTGAGGGTGATAGGCTGTGCTCATATCTAAGCGTGTTCCCAACGCTTTCTGGACTGACTGCCAGAAGTTTGACGTGAAGCGAGCATCTCTGTCTGAGATGATGGACGTTGGCACTCCGTGCCGAGAAACTACTTCCTTAATGTAGATGCGAGTCAACTTCTCCATCTTATCTGTTTCTTTAATAGCTAGGAAGTGTGCGGACTTAGTTAAACGATCCACAATCACCCAGATGGTATCGCAACCACCCAAGGTTCGCGGGAGTTTAGTGATGAAATCCATTGAGATCTGATCCCATTTCCACACTGGGATCTCAGGTTGTTGGAGTAGCCCCGATGGCTTTTGATACTCCACCTTGACTTTTGCACAAGTCAAACATTTACTCACGTAGGTGGCTATATCGGCTTTCATGTTGGGCCACCAATACGCAGCTTTAAGGTCTTGATACATCTTATCCGAACCCGGATGGACAGAGTATCGAGATTTGTGAGCTTCGTCCATGACTAGCTCTCGGAGGTTTCCGTAGAGAGGTACCCATATGCGATTCATGAAATACCGGGCTCCATTGGGTTTTACTTCCCAATCGCGTTCCATTTTTCCTACCGATTCGGCCTTGATATTTTCCTCCTTAACTGCTTCTAACTGGGCGTCGCGTATTTGTTCGGGTAGCCCCGGATGAATAGTGAGTTGTAATGCTCGTACACGACGAGGTTTCAAGTGTTCCTTCCTACTGAGGGCATCAGCTACCACGTTAGCTTTACCCGGGTGATACCGAATGGCACACTCATAATCGTTCAAGAGTTCGACCCAGCGATTCTGTCGCATGTTCAACTCCTTCTGATCAAAGATGTGTTGGAGGCTCTTGTGGTGGGAGACCAGGTAACTCCTCTGGGAATACATCGGAAAAATCACGGACGACGGGGATGTCTTCTATACGTTTCTCTTCCTTAGGCTGTTCGGTAACCAGTGCGAGTAAAGCGAAAGAGTTCTTCCTCCGAAGATACTTCTGCGCTTGCATGTAAGTGATGATGTTTGTGACGGCGCCTGCCTTCTCGCCTTGCACCGTCAAGATTTCATCGTTAGAGAGCGGAATACGGATAGCCAGTCCATTCCGACTACCACGTCAAAACTACCCAGGGTAGTTGTCATCAGATCAATGGTAAAGGTGTGACCCGCAAGTTTGAGTTGACAGCCAGATACTATATGGGTCACATCTACAGATTTACCATCGGCTAGTTCTATGATATAAGGAGTCTCTAAGGGTTTAGGTGTGAGATTTAGGTTCTTCCTAAAAGACTCAGATATAAAACTCCTATCCGCACCCGTATCAAAAAGCACAGTAGCAAAATGTTCATTAAGGGGAAACTTACCGGTGACCACGTTCCAGTCGTTTCTGGCCTCCCCGCGGCCCAGCGTAAATGCGCGACCTTTGGCACCTCCTGTTCCACCATTTCCATTATTGTTGTTGTTATTGTTGTTGTTGTGGTTATTGTGGTTGTGGTTGTTCCCACCATTGTTGTTGTTGTTACGCAGCTGTGGGCAGTCTCTTTTGAAGTGGGCAGTGCTACCACACTGATAGCATCCCCGGTTAACACCCTGTTGCTGGCCCTGGGGTTGATTTTGGTTTTGTCGGGACATGATTTCCCCGCGACAATCCTTTGCCGCATGTCCCACTTTGCCACATCGTTGGCAGCGATTCCCGGCACAAGGGCCGTGATGATGAAGATTACAGCGATTGCACTGCGGCTTTCGACCTACATAGCCGCTTGCGTTCTGGTTGTTGTTGGCGGGCTGATTTGGGTGACCCCGGTGGCTGTTGTAATTATTGAACCATTTCTGGTTCCCCTGTTGTGGCTGGGATGACGAAGACTGTCGAACAGATGAGTCTTCAAACTTTCTTTTATTATCAGGGGCAACTTCAGTTGTACCCGAGCTGGCAACTTCTTTTGTTCCACCGCCTTATCGGTGAGTTTGTGCGCCAACCTGATTGCTTGATGTTCAGTTGCAGGGTTGCTAGCCATTACCATACCCTGAATCTCCGGGACCAGACCCCCAAGGTAGAACTCGAGTCGTTTCTCCACAGTGTTGGCCAGATCGTGACACAGAAATACCAAGTCGTGATGTTTCGCTGTGTATGCTTCGATTTCAGATCCCACCATCTTGTGGTTCCATAATGTCTGCTCCAATTGTTGAACTCTGTCCCGCGGACAGTACTCTTCTTTGATTAGGGCCTTAAACTCGGCCCAGGCCATTGCATTTGCAGCAATAAGTCCACGCGTTTGGACTTGCGCATTCCACCAAGTTAGTGCCCCATCTTCCAGTGTTGAGGCTGCATACTTGACCTTGTTGGCCTCCAGACAGTTGCACATTTCAAATACTGATTCAGATTTTTCGATCCAGCGCACCAATCCTATGGGTCCTTCTGCCCCGTGAATTTGCTTGGCTTCGCGTCGAGGAACATCTTGTAGGGGTTAAGACCCCCTCCTGCTGACAGAGGACAGGTAGTCAGCGAGGAATTCTACTAGCCCAACTATTAGATTTTCCCATGAAAATTTAATAATGGTTACCTGCCGGTTGGTTCTGAACACTCGCTAGAGCTGCGTTCACGTGCCCTTGGATCATTGCAGCTAATTCTTCGGGCGTCATGTTAAGGTTTCCGCGACGTCCAGTTGCCATTTGGATCTTCGTAAGACAACATAAACACACACTGATAAGTCTATATATCCAATATAGTTATCCTATTCCGTACTTAAATAATTCTTCAAGTTAAGTCAACTCAAATAAATTAAAT
Source organism: Scalesia atractyloides (assembly GCA_947069175.1). Lineage (NCBI taxonomy): Eukaryota > Viridiplantae > Streptophyta > Magnoliopsida > Asterales > Asteraceae > Scalesia > Scalesia atractyloides. Next base: position 67,620,769 of record CAMTDV010000023.1, read on the forward strand.
ATTCAAAAGAAATACTTGATTAAATAAAGTTTCAACGTCTTACAAAGTGCCAAATAAACATATGAGTTTATTATAAAGTCTCAAGTTTAAACACAAGTGGGAAAACAAATAGACTGAAGGAAAGTAAATAAAATAAGCGAGACGTGTTAGTCTTCTACATCTCCATCTCCCAAATCGTTATCATTGCCGTCATCCTACGAGGCATTTCCAGCTTCTACAGCTGGGTCCTCCTCCGGATCCTCCTCTAGATCCTCCTCTGGGTCCTCTTCTGGATCCTCTTCTGGATCCTCTTTTGGATCCTCTTCTGGATCCTCTTCCGGATCCTCTTCTGGATCCTCTTTCGGATCCTCTTCTGGATCCTCTTCCGGATCCTCCTCTACCGGCACTGGAGGGGCCGGTGCTGGGGCAGGTACTGGTGCAGGTGCCTGATTTTGTTCCAGTTCTTGAATTCTCCAGCTAGACTCAAGAACTCTGTCTTCTAGCCAGTCAGCCCTTAGCTGCTCAGCACGAAGATCTCTGGCTAAGGTGTTACGAGCTATCTTACTCGTATGTTGCTCCTCCTCGAGCGATCCAGTTTTACCTGTCAGTTGTCGTATCATCCATCCCTGTGCTAGGATGGTTTCATGCATTCTTTCTATTTGTTCTTGTTGTTTCCGTATCATATCTCTAGTAGGTCATTTCCTACTTCTACAGAGTTAACCGGTTTGACCGGCACAGCGATGAGTGGGCGTGATGACGACTCCTCCCCTAGAGCGAGCCTTTTCCTCGCAGCTGAGCGTGTCTCCACGCCATAAGATGGTAAAGGTTCCACCATAGGTGCCTTTCCTGGAGCCCTTGGTTGCGTAAGTTTGTCGGATGATGATGACATTGCCTGTTAGGTTGTGTAGTTAGTTACGAGTTGCATTCATTTCTTACTATGCATTCATATTCTTCATAACACAGTTGTGGTACATCACATAACAAGATATAACAGTTCGGTGCCAAACTACGTCTAGTGTCGTGTATTCAGCTATAGTTTAGGTCTACTTTTAATGCAAACCTGGTTCTCTATAGCTAGTAGCTCTGATACCAATCTGTCACACCCTCAATTTCCACTTGCGGAGTTTTACCGCGAGGCGTGTGAACAAACCAGAATCTGAGACACTAGTACGTCGAACGACTCTATATGATTTGATAATACGTTTTCCAAAATCATTTGTTTAACCATTCATTGTAGTTTTTATATTGTCTTAGTTAGTTTCCAATGTTTAGCGGAAGCATTAGTTTTTATGGTTGAGCGGAAGCATGAAAATAAAGTAGATGAACGGGCGCCAACACAAACGCCAAAACAAATGAAAAACCCAAAACAATGTTTGTAAATGAGACTCGATAAAAGGTGTCTTGATCAATGCAAGTGAGTGCACCTAGAGCTCCTAGCGTCCTGAGAAACATGTAAAGAAACAAGTGTCAACATTAAAGAAGAGTGAGTTCACAGGTTTTCATAAATTCGTTTATACGGTTATAAGTTTGTTTCCCCCGTTATCCCTAACCCGGGATAACGGTTTAGTTCCATTATTCCCAACCCGGAATAATACTGATAGTTCCATTATTCCTTACCCGGAATAATAATGATGTCCCATTATTCCTAACCTGGAATAATAACGTTGTTGGTTCCATTATCCCTAATCCGGGATAATATTGTTGATTCGTAATTAAGTTCAATGTTAATATATATAGGTAGCTAGCCTAAAGTTATGTCACGTAAGTGTTCGCGATCGAAGTTGACTGTTGTGCCTCGTGTTGCCAGGCCTATCACTGACCATGGCGAAGTTAGGCCAAATTATTCACCCGTTGACCATACCCGGCCGGCTAGTCGACTAGCTCGGATGGGGCTTGTCGGGCCAGTAGTACTACTTATAATTTCCCTGCTATTTAAACCCAATACTGACGATCCGAGAGATTGTCGAGGACTTGTGTGATATAGCTGCTTAGTGACCATAACGTACATTAACATTAACTTAGTTACCGAATAGTTAAGTGACGTTAATTTCGTATAACGTAAAGAGATAGAGTGTATACATGTTTCTCCCCCTGTTGTTTAAAACCGGATAAAATTAGGGGCCGTGAACTCACCTTTAGTTGCTCGGTTAGTGTAAGACAGAAGTTGCAAATGATGGGACCGCTAATTGCGTCCTAACAATTCAATTGATTTCAAGTTAGTGTGTGAACACACCAATACAAATCCTACACATAATTCACGTACAAAACGGTACACACAATCATAATTCCTAACACTCAAACATGCATGAAAGTATCCTCATATGCACTTAGTGATCAAAACAATTTATCATGAACACAATCCAATCCATGCAACACTTTGGTGCACACATTCGCAAGTTATCAAGTTTCAGCTTATATATTCATAATTCGGCTGTTTTCGAGGATTTTTATAAAATAGTTCCAACGTTCCAAAAATTGTAATTATTTTACAGAAGGTGACAACTATACTGTAGAATTTTATATAAATTTTTCAAGTCCTAACACTTTACCAATTATTCGTAAATATTAATATGCCAGGCTGCAGTCAGATTCGTCGCTTTCTGACTGCAGTCCACGGAAGAATTTATTTAAAAATCACCGTTCGTCCAATTAACAAAATTCCAGTGGGGGTTTCCCGGAAATTTCCATATCTAGTTGCTGTACAAATTTCATGATTCGACTCCCTACAGATTATTAGATCCGACTTGATAAACAACTAACAAATTTTCAGGATTTTCACAGCTTTAGTTACTGAACTTAATTGGCTGCTTAAAAATATCAAACGACTTCCGAAAAATATGAATCCAGCGCCATTAGAATTGTTTTTCAAAACGCTACGTTTTAGACTTTAGAAAATCCGTTTTTCGATAAATAATAACCAAGTTACAGCCAGTTGAAGTTGGCTGTAACCACCATTCAGCATTCTGATTCAGCACTTTATCACAATCTAACTCGCTTAAACCCTCGATACATTGAACATAGGCGATCAAGAACAGAATTACAAATCATATATCATCATATATATCATACCCATGCAAACCCTAATCATAACCTATAGTTTTTATCAACAAAACACAGCCTATGTTTCCAGATTTCGAAAAAACATCAAACTTGCAAACATCATAAATAAATCGGCTAACATAACACTACCTTCAAACATATAAATCCGAATGTAATCTTGCAAACAATGATAAATCCTAACCTTTAATAACAAGATCAATGAGCCAAGACTTGGACAAGAGCTGATTCGGATATGATGAAGAAGATCGCGACCGAGAGCAAAGAGTGAGGAAGACTTGTTGCGACCGAGAGGGGTGTATCAAGGCTGTTTGCGACCGGGATGATGAAGGAAAGGCTGCCGTCGTCTGTTTTCACAACTAGGGTTAGTATGTTTTTTGTTTTGTGAAGAAAGGCTCATGCATGTATGTGTATATATAGCGCAAAAAGGTGAAAGGGAAAGGGGAAGGGTTGCGGTTGGGTGTGTGCTCGCGGCCGAAAGGGTTTGGGTGGGTTGGTTTGGGTCTAACACTTGGTCTTCAAGTTTAGATGAACTACTTGAGTCGTAAGGAAATGAGGTTGGCTCGTGTCGCGGCTCGATTCGATTCATTTATTTATTTACTACATCTATACTTTATAACTAAAATAAAACACGAAATCGGATATCACATAATAACGCACCAACTTATAAACGTTTAATACGTAGCACATAATTTATTTGACAAGTACACAAAATTATCGTAATTATTTCGAGCGTGCAATTTAAGTCTCCGAACCAAATTAACGTAGAAACAAATAACCGTGAAGTAGTGCGTTTAAGATATCTGAAAAACCGGGATGTCACAAAAATCCACTTCCACACCCTTAACCCCAGCCAAGTTACAACCCAAACAAGACCTCATGATTTGTGTGTGTACCTATAATTAGCCGAGTGTGTGTGAACATTGTGAGAATGCAAGGTGAACTTGTAGGGATTTCTAAGATGAATCATTGCTCATAAACATATTTTGCATACTTTTGGTTTTTCCTTCATGTCGAGTAGCCATTAATTGTTATAGCCCGAATTATTTGTTTATGCTTATAAAAATGCTAGTTGAGATGAATGCCATTGAGAGAGTCTTTATTCGTTTTGGTTTGCTTGAGGACAAGCAAAGTTCAAGTGTGAGGATGTTTGATGTATAAGAATTTATACATCTTTTAAATGTCAAATATGCCCCCGTTTATGCGAGAACTCGTTGTATTTTCATTGATTTGGGTACTCATTTGAGTTGTTTGTGAAAATACAGGCAAGGGCTTCGGCCCGGTGTTGAAACAGTGGCTTTTGGAGCAAAATGGAGCAAAAACAGAACACTCTAGTAAACTGCCAAATATGACACCACCGTGCCAACACCTGTCACGACCGTGCCAAGCCAACCAGCATCGGTACTCTCATCAGCACTATCAACTGATAACGCATACCTGGAAAATCTATTACTGGTATGACCATGCCACCCCCAAGAACGACTATCCATGGTCCAAGTTAGTCTCTGATCAGGTCATTTCCAAGATCGCAACAGTCATCGTCGTCAATTCATTGATAAGCATGGTCATGCCATGGTTCGGCATGGTCATGCCACCTCGGCAAACTTTGAGCGGGATTTTCTAGAAATTGTAGCAAACAAGATTGATAAACGAAAAGCGACTCTGACACTTACCAAGCACGACCGTGCCAAAAGGTGGCATGGTCGTGCCAAAAACCCAACAGCTTAAATATGAGTTTCAAGCTCAGTTGGAAGGGAGTTGGAGCATTTTGGTGAAGTTTCTCTCAAGAATCTAGACTTGGAAGCTTGTTGGAGCCAAGAAGGATCCTTGAAGAAGACTTAATCATTAGAAGATTCACTTATTTACCATTTAATCTTGTCTAAACTTGGATAGCGTACTATTTACATTATGAACAAGTTGAGATTTCTTGCACCTGATTTGGTATATGAGCAAAACATTTGTGTTGTTTAAACTTTGTTGAAGCTAATGAATATGTGATAACATGGAAGTAGATGTGGTGATTGTTTTTGTTATCTTCATAGTGATGTTTAATCTTGTTCTTGAACTTCATGTACATGTTTAAAGTCTTTGTTCTTGAATGTTTGGTCATATTGGAATTGAACCCTATAAAAAGAACAGATGATAAAAAGCCAAAATATACTACAACCTCTGATCCTAATAATAATATAAAATATGCCCAAGTCAAGCTCTATTAAAGACTAAATGTCAAAGATCTGCCATATCAAAACTCTGTTGAAGACAAAGCTCTACTGAAGTCTAAAGCTAAAGGTCTACCAAGGAAAAGCTCTACTGAAGTGTAAAGCTATAGGTCTGCCAAGACAAAGCTCTACTGAAGATTAAAGCTAAAGGTCTGCCAAGGCAAAGCTCTACTGAAGGCCAACAGAGGATGTCTCATCAATGTTTTACTATCAGTCTTTGTACTGTTCAGTTATAACAGTGGTTAGCTTAGTAGATGTTGTTAGTTTGTTAATTTTATTAAATGTCACTTTGATGCTGACATCATCATAAGATGCTCAGTGGTTAGGATTGTAGTATAAATAGAACAGTGCTTGTACTGTTCTATTTGATCACTTTTCATCAATTATCAATCTAACATTTCTTCCTTGCATTTTGTACGAACAAATTAGTGATCTTAGGCTGAGAAGGACATTGTGATTTATATGCATGTGATCACTATCAATAAAAGCATGATAATGAAACACAATCTCTCGGCTGTTATGAATTAAAGTTAATTATGCCGCTGCATTTTACATCTAATTTATCATCTTTCATCTTTCATTTTTAGAACATTCATAACAGTTTCAAACTCGGATCCTAACAATTGGTATCAGAGCCTGGTCAATTGAATTTGATTTAACAATCAATTTGATTTGAATAGATCAGCTCTCACTGCTAATTTGGTTTGTTCGGTTTTATTGAAAAATAGAGTTTAATTATATTTTCAAAGCTTTTAAACAAAAACTTTTTGTAACCAATCAGCATGTCACACACTTCACAGGATCCTCATAAACTGGCAACATGTTTAAACCACTGATCCTTGTCAGATCGGAGTGTAATATCTGGCAAAGATTGATGGGTCATGTCCTTGCTCAACAAAACATCGTTTGCTGGGAGTAAGTTAATTTTGGACCTCATGTTCTAATGATACCGAGTATAAAGGACCCTAAAGTCCAAGTACCTATGCTGGCCTCTGCATTTCCAAACGATATCTATGCTTACCTGTTGCATTGCAACAGTGCAAAGGAATAAGGGATGCTTTGAAAGAGCAATTCGGTCAGACTAAAGAAGTGATAGAAAATAACAGAGAGGTTCAGAATCAACAATATGAAACATCTTGTCATGTAAAAGGAGAGTCACTAACCCAACAGTTCGAAAGATTTAGCTGTCTCATTAGTGAGCTTAAACTGGTAAATGTTACAGTTACAAATTCGACTCTAAATATGGGTTTTCATAGATCATTACCAGATAAGTGGGACATTTAGGTTTTGTAACTAGAAATTCTGTTGGGTTCAAAGAAATGAGTCATATTCAGCTTCATGGTAGACTCCTCACTTATGAGAGACAGCTGAACCAGAAAAAAAAGCTACAAGAGTCTAGCAAAGTGGCTGATGACTATGCATTCGGTAGTACAGCACTGTTTGGCCAAGAAGAAGTGACTAGCAATAGTAAGGATCAGAGTTATGATCATTTCATTAATATAACTTCGTGTTTCAACTCTGACCCTTACACACCTAATTATACATTTGCTGCTAATGGGGAAAGCCAAACTTCTAACAACTTATGCTTTGAGTTGAGTGACCTTCAACATTTTGATCCTTCAGATTTGGAAGAGATGGACATTTTTGCACCAGTTGGCTCTATTAAGTGTCAGGGTTAACAATATTACAAGAGAACTCGTAGAAAGTTTCTAGTGTTGCATATGGGACAAAAGTTGGGCTTGATAAGTCAAAAATTAAGTGTTATATATGTAATAGGCTAGGACCCTTTGCTAGAGAATGTAGGTCTCAATCAAGTGGACCAATTATCACACATCCTAGACCTAGACCTCAAAACATTGTCTATTATTCCCAATATACCCCTACTCCTCGCATGCAAAACACTGCTCATTTTGCACACCCTGTTACCACTGTTCCCGTGCAATATGTTCAAACCACTTTTCCTCAAATTCAATATGTTCAAGCACTAGCTCCTTAGGTTCAAATGCAACCTGCACAACAAGTTACTCAAACCACTGCTCAAGCAAAGGTTACTCAACTGAGTTTCTTTACTCACGGCTTTGTTGATTGGAGTAGCTTGCCTGAATATCTGAGTGATGAAAACTTTGCTTTCATTACTAACAAAACGAATTTTGCTTTATGGCATTACAGTCTATAGTTGAGGGTGTTGAATTTGAGGAAGTGAAGTCTAAATCTGTTGTATCTAATGCTCATGATGTAACAGTTGTTACAAAAGAAAATGTTGATGAAGATTTGAAACCTCTGTCTGATCCATGGGATGCTAGTGTTTGTGAAGGTGAATGTGATTGTGCCATGATGGCTGCTACTAAGGTATCTCCTTAGGTCTTAAAAGATCAATATTCAGATAAATGCATCATAGCTTTTGCTAACATAAAACAGGTGAATGAAAACCTTAGAACAAGATTTTAGAAGATGAATTGCAGTGCTAAAAGCTTTCAAAAGAGCAAAACAAAATTGCTTGAAAAAGAATCTGAAATCAGCAGCTTAAAACATGAAGCCAACATAACCAAGGACCAACTCAAACTATGATTGAAAAATATCATGTTTGCAAAAAGGAGTTGGAATCCACCCAAATGACTTGTGAAAAATGGGTGGAATCCTGTAAAGGTTATGAGATTTTGCAAGAAAACAGGTCAAAAGTAACATAAAATTTGGCATAGGATTCAAGAAAAATGACCAAGTTTTTGGAAATGTTACTAAAAATTCTGGTGTGGTTGAAATTGTTTCAACAAACTTGGCTGGTCAAGAAACTAAAGTCACTGATAAAAATGGAAATAAAATTGTTTTAGAAAGACATGAGGGATACTCAACTTTTGAGGAGATTGAGAAATATCAATTTAAACCCACATGGTCTGATGAATGTGACATGCCTAACATTTCATGCCAATGGATTTTTCAACCATTGAAGGTGTCAAAACACCAAAGGCTAGAATCATTCCCATAACATATTTACCAGTAAATGTTACAACATCTGCTGACAAAAAGTCTAAAAAGGGAAAAAGAAAGAGAAGATCAAAAACTTGTTTTGTGATTTTTATGAAAAGAAGAACCATGTTACCAAAAATTGTTTTCTTCTAAAAGCTTATGACATCAACAAAACAAGTGAGATCATTGATTCTCCTAAATGCAAAATTTGTGAAAGAACAGCTCATAAAACTCAAGAATGTGTTTATCTCAGAAACTTTGATGTGACAAAGAATGAGTTTAAATAAAAAACACTAGAGATTTCAAAGACTAGTATTGCAAAAGGAAAGTCTAAATATTCCTTTGTGTCTATTGAAACATCTGTTACCAAAGCACTACACCAAACCTCTCCTCCTAGAGAGGTGCAGGTAACAGATGCATCACCTGCCAACGAGTACCCAAGAGGATATGGCCAACCAAATTACCAAAAGGTACCTCTTAGTTATGAAGGTTACAAAAAGCCCTCAAAACCAAGAGTAAATAGGCATCCCCATTATTACTATAATCTAGTAGGAGATGGGCCTCAACAGATGTTACAAAGATCTATTCAAACCTCTGCTCATTCTTCCAAATTTGAGACTGACATGTTTGTGACCCTTTCCAAAGCAATTTTGGTTTTGGAAACCCACCTAAACTAATTATTTACCACTCTGCAGTAAGCTTCTACTTGCCTTGATAGTTTATGGAATGTAGATAGTGGAATCTCCAGGCATATCACATGATGTAGAGCCCTTCTCAAAGACTTCTGGCTTATGAAGGGGGTGATATATCCTTTGGTAATAATTCAAAAGGGAAGGTGCTTGGGTCAGGAACAGTTCTGGCTGGGAAACTCAAATTTGAAAATGTCAATCTTATTGATAATCTGAAATTTAATCTTCTTAGTGTTTCACAAATGAGTGACAAGGGCTATGGGTCATTCTTCACTAAGAAAACTTGTTAGATTGTTAGGCCATAAGTGGTTAAAAAGATTTATCAAATCGTAGCTGAGAGCAAAGCACAACTTGTTGCTATAGGAGTGGCAATGTGTATGTGGTTGATATGTTGAAAGATAATCCAATGACTAATGCCTGTCTGTTAATCAAGAGACATAACTATGGCATAGAAGACTTGGCCACACAAACCTAACAACTATCTCCACACTCTCTAAACAAGGCCTTGTAAGAGGCTTACCACAAAAATTGTTCACAAGAGAAGAACATTGTGTTTTCTCTTTGAAAGGAAAACAACATAAAAGTTCTTACAAACCCATTGGTGAGTCCAAAACTAGTCAGTGCATACAAATGCTACACATGGACTTGTTTGGCCCTCTAAAAATCATGAGTCTTAAAAGAAATATTTTCTTGTCATAGTTGATAATTTTTCAAGGTTTACATGGACTTAATTTTTGCACTCCAAGGATGAGACTACAGGTATCTTGCAAGGATTTGTGAAACAAGTTGAAAAGCAATTTGACCTGCTAGTAAAAGTCTTCAGGAGTGACAATGGCACAAAGTTTAAAAATAAGGAGTTGGATGAGTTTTGTGTGTCAAAAGGAATTGTAAGGCAGTACAACATTCCAAGAACACCAAAACAAAATGGGGTGGTTGAAAGGAAAAATAGAACTTTTATTGAAGTTGCTAGAACCATGCTTGCTAATTCTGGTTTACCCTTATCCTTTTGGGCAGAGGCTGTAAACACTACTTGCTATGTTCAAAACAGAGTTTTGATCAACCCCAGGCATCAAACCAGTGCTTATGAAACTCTGTTCAAGATCAAACCACTGATCTCATATTTTAAATTCTTTGGCTGCCCATGCTACATTTTAAATCTAAATGATTCAATTTAAAAATTTGCAGCCAAAGCAGACTGTGGTTATTTTCTAGGATACTCAATCACTACTAAATCCTATATAGTCTTTAATTCAAGGACTAGGTGTGTGGAAGAGACCTTGAATGTCAAGTTCAATTAACTTCTTCCTTAAAAATCAAAGCAAATCCTACTAAACTTTTTGATTTAGACATATTCACAAGACTGTGGATATGGCATTGTGATTCCCAAATATAAAGCCACATCCACCACCAGAGTAGCAAATGTTATTGACAACTGCGAAAACTCTGCTGCTGCTGGATCAACCACTGCTGATCCTCAATCCTCTGCCATCTCATCAATTATCACCTCTGTTGATAAAAGTCCAACCACTATGGATAAAAGTCATCATGTTCTTACACCTCTCTCACCAATAACTCCACATCCATTCCAAACAGGTGTTGGCTCTTCAAAATTGCTGACAGATGTTAGCTCAGATGATTCCCATCGACAGCCTTCACCTCAAAATGCCATTATTCCATATTTAAGGACATCTAATCTACCTTAAAAACGATCCACTTGATCTTATCATTGGCAACATCAATGAAGGGGAGCTCACTAGAAGTCACTCCGAAAACATTTGTCTTTTTGCTTGTTTCCTATCTCTCACACAACCTGTTAAGTACCAAGAGGCACTAAAAGACAACAGTTGGGTAGAAGACATGCAAGAAGAGCTCCATCAATTTAAAAGACAACAAGTATGGGAACATGTACCATTGCCAAAGGATGTATGGCCAATTAGCACAAAATGGGTCTTCAAAAACAAAACTGAAGAAAAGGGTATTGTTGTCAAGAATAAAGCTAGGCTTGTGGTTCAAGGTTACAAACAAGAATAAGGCATTGACTATGATGAAACCTTTGCTCCTATAGCAAGATTAGAAGCCATCAGATTGTTCTTAGCCTTTGTTGCCAACCACAACATCAAGGTGTTTCAAATGCATATCAAAAGTGCATTCTTGTATGGTAAGATCAAAAAATAGGTATATGTTTGTCAACCTCCTGGTTTTGAAGATGTATTTTATCCTGATCATGTCTACAACTTAACAAAGCTTTGTATGGCTTGAAACAAGCACCAAGAGCCTGGTATGAAACTTTTTCCACCTTTTTGTTATCCATTGGTTTTACAAGGGTAAAATTGACAAAACTTGAATTTTTAAATTGAGAGGAAAGGATTTGATGCTTGTCCAAATTTATGTGGATGACATCATTTTTGGATCCACATGCACTGCATTGTGAAGAGTTCAGACAACTCATGGTAGTAGAGTTTGAAATGAGTGCAATGGGTGAGCTCCAATGTTTTCTTGGTCTCTAAGTAAAACAATTGAAAAATGGTACATTCATTCACCAAAGTAAGTATGTCAAAGAACTACCTACAAAATTTGATATAAATGATTGTAAACCATGTAGCACACCCATGGCACCCTCAAAGCTAGTCACTATTGATGACATAGATGACTTGGTTGATCAAACTCTTTATAGAAGCATGATAGGTTCTTCATTGTACCTAACTGCATCAAGGCCAGACATCATGTTTGCAACATGTGTTTGTGCCAGATCCCAGTCAGCACCTAGGAAGTCCAATCTCATTGCTATAAAAAGGATATTCAAATACATAAAAGGTTCTCCCACACTTGGTATTTGGTATCCAGCTAATGGATATATTGAGCTTTCAGGTTATTCAAATAGTGATTTTGCTGGATGTCACACCACAAGGAAGTCAACCTCCAGAGGATGTCAATTCCTAAGAAATTACTTAGTATCTTGGCAAAGCAAAAAGCAAGCTGTAGTACCAACATCCACAATAGAGGCTGAGTATATTGCTGCTACAAGCAGCTGCTAAACTCCTATGGCTTCAAAATCAACTACTGGATTTTTGTGTAACTGCTTTAACGACTCCTGTCATGTTAGATAGTCAAGCAGTTAAAAACATCATTAAAAATCCTATATCTCATTCTGCTACAAAGCACATTGACATCAGACATCACTTTGGGAGGGATTGCTATGAAAAAGGTAAGATTTCTTGCATCATGTTCCAACTAAAGATCAACTGGCATATGTTCTAATCAAAGCATAAGATTCATCTACCTTTGAAAGTCTGATCTCTGGAATTGGTATGCTAAATATGGAATAACAACAAGAAATTGTGTTCCATGCATAAATAGCATAAAACTGTCTTTAGAAAGTCAAAAATCCATCCTTAAAAATAGCTAAAATTAAAAAAATTTCAATAAATCTCTAAAAGTCTGTTCAAACCACTGGTTCTCCAAACCTCTGCTTGGCATGAAAATCTATCCATTACTGAAAGTGTATCCTCTGTTCTACTTCCACTGTTGGTAAAACTACTATTTTTTCAATCCACTCATAACCTATCCTCTAATTAATGTAAAATCACTACTTATCATTCCTCTGTTCAGAACCACTACTGGTATCAAGCAGAGGTTTCCAAACAACTGTCATCCATTATCCAACAGAGTTTACACATGCACAAATGTTAGCCATTAGATCTTTTGGAAACCACTACCACGTTAGCATTCACTTTTCCCTTTATAAACCCTATTTCATCGAAACATTGTTTCACTTCTCCATAAAAATCTCCATTACTCTCATCTTCTTCCAAACCCTCAATAATCAATCTTTCACCATGAATCTCATCAAAAAACTCCCCACAACTACCTTCCTATACTCGAAAAAAACCAATAATACAACTGCGTTTCACTGCATGATTGATGTTCTACAAACATCATCATACAATGACGTGTTACATGCCAAGGCTCCGATTTATATCGATATCCTTCGCCAATTTTGGGCAAATGTTGAACTCGAGGTTCAAAACAAAAACCTCTTTGCCATCACCTCAAAGATTGGATAGTCACTTATTCAGATCTCTCCATCTACTATCTCCACCACATTTGGTCTTAATGACCTCGATGACCCCACTTCTTTCCAAAAGAAAGATTTACACGCTGAATTCATTGAGTGAGGATATGATGGTCAATTATCAGGTATTACATTTTTAAACTTGAATTTCCCGCTTACCTGAAATTATTTTTCCACACACTTTTATTATGTTTGTCAGCCAAAACAACTACTTTTAACAAAATACCTTTAAATATACAGTACCTGGGTTATGCTATTTTAACCAAATAAAAATTTAACTTTTCTCAGGCATTATTTTCTGATTTGATTGCAAATTTTCTAATATTAAAAGGGGTAAAGCTTTTTTGATACACCCTAGGTTGTTTGTGTTTCTATTTACAAAAACAAGTTTCTATAACTGATTTTCAACAAGGTTTCATCTGTGAAGTTGGCAGCCTTAAACATGAAACTTTTATTAGAATCTCAACACAAAAACAAAAGTTGTTGAAAACAAAAGCAACAGAGACTGAGCAAATTTTGACTACTTCAACAACCATTGCTCCTTCCTCTGTTGTTGAGCCCACTACTCCTGGTGAACATGCCACTACAACCAGTGTTGTGCAACCCGCACCAAAAAAAAACCCAAAAAGAAACCCACCAAATCCAAAGAGCCCACCAAACACCCCAAAAAGGTAACTCTGGAAGATGAGATACCAGATGTTCTACCTGTGACAACACCAAAGTCACTTACAACCACTGCTGCTGCTTCCTCACAGCAGTTGGTTCAAAGATCTCCACCATCACAAGCTCTTCTTGCTTCCTCACAAAAGGAACAAGTTGTAAGTACCGGGACACCACACTATGAGGCAGATGATTAACTCCAGTATTTACTGAATATGAGAAAACTGAATTAGCCAACCAAGAAACAGTTGAGGTGGTTACACCCATGAGTTACATGTAACTCTTGGTGGTAGTTCAAGTGAAGCAACTACAACAACTGCTGCTACAACATCAACTCAGTTGGATAGTGGTTACATACATAAGACTTCCTTGAAGGCAACAACTGTTGAGGCAACAATTGTATCCTCTGAGCCAGTTGGAAGTCCCTAGTACCAAGAACAAGGGCCATTTTGTTCTGACAACATTGAGACTCCTCATGTTGCTATCCAAATATAACTACTTCTTATAGGAATTTAGATGCTCCAATTCATTTAGGTGATAAATTACAATATCGAGAATTGACAGAGAGAATCAATACCACGGAATCATCTATAGATGAACTCAAATCCATGATGAAGCAACTGCTCAAAAATTCTCAACCTCAACCATCTCTAACACAAAATTCCGATGAGCTATGGAAGGTTGTTCAACCAATCATCCTAGCTCAGAGACAATTAGTAGATATTCAGCATGAAACCCACATGAAGTTGATTTGCAATATAGCCGAGGCTCGATATAAAGATACACAAGCTGACATTAAAGCCATCAAAGACCACTTATTAAAAACTACTGGCTCTGCCCCGTTATTTTCAAGATGACAAAGAAGATGATGCCAAAAAGGGGGAGAAGATTACATGAGAAAGTTGCAGACTGATTCAAAAGTTAAATAAAAGGTGCAACAACAGCTAGCAACCACTACAACCACTGCAAAAGCATCCAAGGCTACTTTGGGAAAAGGAATTGATGGGACCCTAAAAAAAGAAGCTGAAAAGATTGCTAATGAAAAGCAGCAAAGATAAGATACACTTGAAGAAAAAGCTCTGAGGCTCATTAAACAAGAAAAAGCTAAGCAGTTGGAAAAAGAATATGTTGGTATTTCAAGACAAAGAAAGTCTGCAACAAAAGCAAGACAACCAAGTCCCATCTCTTCTGCAACCACTACTGCAGGTACTGTTATTGTATCCTCTATCACCATAACCCCAACAGATGTTAGGACAATGTTGTGACAGCAGATGCTGGAACAACAGATGTTCCAACAGATATTGCTCAAACCACTACCGTAATCACATTTCCAACATTTACCGAACCATTATCCACACCACCTCGAATTCCTACACATCAACCATCTCCAAAACTTAAATTCTAATGTAAAAGAAAAACTTTTGCTATTGATGATGATGATGATGATGATAACCAATCACCACTCCCTACATCATCACAATCCATTTTACAACCATCCTCATCACTACCACATGTGAAACCCATTTCCAACCATGCACTTATCATCTTCATTCCTTCCAATGCACTATACACTTTAGAACCTTTTGCTGTTAAAAAAGATATAAAAGCCGTCTACAGGATAGATGATCCGAAACAGAGAGAATTTCCATCTTTGCTGGTGTCGCACCTTGGTTGTAGCGGAAGCACAAACGTGTGACGATGAGGTAATCATTGCATCCAATCATGTAAGAAAGTGTAAATCAACAATGATGCCATACTAATATAAATTTGCAACCAATGTTTACAAGTTTCCAAAAGTAAAATTGTAGTTTTCAATGGTTTCACATCGTCCTCAAAGATATAATTTGAAATACATTACAC
The DNA here is from genome assembly GCA_947069175.1 of Scalesia atractyloides. Taxonomy (NCBI): domain Eukaryota; kingdom Viridiplantae; phylum Streptophyta; class Magnoliopsida; order Asterales; family Asteraceae; genus Scalesia; species Scalesia atractyloides. Next base: position 67,636,269 of record CAMTDV010000023.1, read on the forward strand.
CATATTAAAAGATTGTTTTCATCGTAAAAGCATGTTGAGGTTTTGACTCTTATACCCATACAAGGTTGGAATATTAGAGGCAAATCCTCCAAAAGTAGCATTCGTTGTCATGGCATTTCCCATATCCCGAAATGTTTCACCAGCTCAAGTCTTGCGTTCTGAAATACATGTAATTTTAAAAAGTCAACAAAAGTTGGCGAGTTCATGTAGTTAATGTTTTCTTATAAAATGACATGCTTGTAATCCAGTAATGAAATCTGAGTATGTTATTAGCATTTATGGAGTTTAAAGATCTATCAGTGTGTCGGGAGCACCCTGACATATGTACTATAAGTAAGAAACCAAACCGAGACAAGTTTGACATCATTGGGATTTCAAAAGCACTCCTAAGGGTTTACCAACCAGGAGTGGAGCGTGCCTCAAACTCAATAGATCTATATCTCTTGCACCTTGGTCACTAAGTGATTAATGGTTATTATTGTCATCATCCTACTTAGCACATTTGATAGCTAACATACTGTTTGTTATGACAGGTATTTCCCCTTCATGATTTTAAAACAAAACTTTGAAATAATTGAAAGGAGGGACACAAACTCACTGTTTTGCTTTCCGAAGTTGCACTTATTGAATTTGGGTGCCCATACACGTGTGTAACCTACATGTGTATTAACTTCATTAGACACTTAGGTCTCATTGGACCTCATACAGGTTGTTCATCTTGAATTCTTTTTGTGTATTTTTTACCATATATATATATAATTGTCATTCTTAGATCGTGTGTGAACGGGCCTCGCCCTGCACATGTCCTCGTGCCTTGCACGCTGACATTGGGCCTAGCCCATGAAATTATATGTTTGTGTATTTGGGCCTTGCCCATGTCTTTTATATAATGGGCCTAGCCCAACATAATTTTTATGATTCCATAACTTTTAATAGTCTTGCACTTGGTAATTTTCACTAAGTTTAGACTTTTAAGTATGTTTATATACTTTTTTAAAATCACTTAGTAATTTTTATACCTCCTAACTTTCTCAATCTTGCATCATTAATACATATATTCGTTAAGTGTCTAAAATATATTATTTTTAGACATGTCGTTGTTGTAATTTAATATATATATTTCCGCATCAAAAATCGCCCAAATGTCGTAGTAGCTCTTCATGTTGGCGATATGTTCGTTGATCGACGGCGAGACGGTGTATTGTATAAATTCGACTGTTGTCCGCATTGTCCGTTCGTCCGATTATTGTTTCAAGAATTGTTTAAAAGTGTATGTGTTCATGTTATTTATACTTGGTATCTTCAAGTATTTGGTGTGTTGTATTAGTTAGGTATTTTGTGTTGTATACCCTAGACTTTCTAGACACATACACATACATACACATGTTTTTTACACATTAATTATGGTGACAAAGTATATGCATATATTTTTATTCCCAAAAATATATATATGTAATAAATACTCATTTTTAACTTATAAAAATATACATATAAGTATTTGTTAAATCCTTTGAATTTTCGGGTTTAACCCTTGTCATTAAAACTTCATTAATGACGGTTTAGGTCACTAACCACGTTTAGTCCTGTTAATCACCCCGTTAATTACACTTTAATTGCGATTGATTTTTAGAAAATATCGTCATAGTTTCCCCTAAACAATGGCGTTTTCCACGTTTAAAAAATGTATTTAATTCATGTTTAAACCCACAATCACTATCAATCATCAACTTTAGTTTAACATACAACCTTTGTATGCATGATTCATACACTTTTGATCCTCATTTCTATGGACTTTCGTAAATATATATTTTAACAACTTTACTTAAAAATAATGAGATCTTTACATATTTATTAGGACATTAAAGACATCATTTTTGTTATATTTTCTAACAAAAGTTCAACTTTAAACCACTTTGTTTACTGAACTTTTTAAGATGATCATAACAAAAGTCATGGTGTTTATTCTATATAAAAGTCACATATGTAATAATTCATTTTTAAGTTGTAGTAAAGTTCATGGATCATGAGGTTGATGATCTTGTTTAGATTTAAACATCACAATGTTTAAATCATCATTAAATCCCACAAGATCACACACTTAATGTGAACACCCCGACCACGTAAAACAACGAACCGCGGCGGAAACGTCGGGGAGTCATGTCACAGAACTATTGATTCACAACTCATGGAATTTAAAATTATATTTGATTAAGTTAAATGTTTACATTGTCTTGGGATAAACAGAAACAACACATAAATAAATTGTCTTTCATGTTTAAGTCACTAAGGCCCGCGTCCATTCCACGTGAAGCATGCATCATATTATCAAGTATTGATTCCTAAAACATATGTGAAAAGAGAGTCAGCATAATAATGCCGCGAGTACATAGATTTTGTGGAGCGTGTCAAATTCATGGCCTTGTATACATATTGCAACACCTTGTTCGACTACAAGAGTCGTTAAGTGAAAACCTCGTATCAAAAGTGTTTGATATTGCAATACAATTAACCAACTAAAACAAGTTGGTTTGAGTTGTGAAAACCTTGTAGCCATGAATCTTGACAAAAACATTTCTTTTGTATAAACCTTGTAATAGATTGATTCAAAAGAAAACTTCATATGGTTTATATCTTTAAGTGAAAATCATTGCGTGACATTGTTCAAAACAATTTGTCCGTGTTATAAACCATTTATCCGTGTTATAAATCCATCGTCCGTGTCATAAACCAATTATCCATGTCATAAAAAAATCGTCCGTGTTTTTAATTGTGAAAACTTTTCATCGTTTCTTTAATGAAAACATTCAAACCTTTGTTGACTATACCACCAAAAGGTATCTTTAATAGACCACCAAAGGGTCTCTTAACTAGACTAACAAATCAACAATTGATTTGTTAATCAAAAATAGTTTATGTCATTACCCAAACTTCCACCAAATCCGGTGAACATTTCGATAATGGGATTGTCAGTCCTATGGTACCATAACAAACTACTGTTCGGCTTGGCCAAAGCTAATGAATGTCATTCGTGTTACGAATAACGCATCAACAAGTTGTTCCATTATTGAAATCGTATTATTTTATATATAAACCATAGACATTGTTTTTTGAAAACTTGAAAATTATTTAGCACAAATGAGTCACCCTAAAACATTTGCAAAACATAAAAGAGAGGAACTATGTACTCACTTTGAAAATCGTTTTGTATTTATAAACCATGTATATTGTTTTGAAATCTTGAAAATAATTGTAGGCACATATGAATCACCCCTAAACATTTGAAAATGTAAAAGAGGGGGGATATGTACTCACTTGGGATTGCGAAAGTGTTCTTGATCAATGAAATAAACAAAGCGCAAACGTGTCCTAATGTATCAGATAAATATGTTAGCGTGTCGGGACTACCAACGGGAGATCGGATAGAATGAAGTCTTATAAACAAAACTAGTGTTGGAACTCATGTGATATGGTTTAATGAACTTAAAATTCTGATTTGGAAAGGATCCTAAGTGCTTTTGACCCATTATGACTCGTTAAGGTAGTTTACGCTACTTTAACGGGTCTTTAGTGTAAACATGTGATCGGATGGTTAAACATGTCCTATGATAAGTCTTAAATGCCCAAGCATGTTTTAAAAAGTTAAAACATCAGTTTATATGTCAAAAATTTGGTTACATGTGTTTAAAATTGATTTATGCGCAAAAGGGCATTTTGGTCATCATTTTTTTAGAACATAGAAGTAACTTATCATAAAACTAACCAAACGATGTGACCATAAGGTATAACCTCAGTAGGTTACTCCTTATGTAACTACGGTCACAAATACGTGTTTTGTAGGATCCTAAGATCTACCAAACGGGTCGGATTCGAAAGTCAAAGCGGTGGTCAAGACCGCTTGACTTACGACCTTAAATAAGCACTAAACTAGAAGTGACGAGTTAGACATGTCAAAATATGTCTAACTAAGTTTATAAAACTGATTTGGTATCAAAACTTGGTGTTTTGATACCCTAAAATAGTTTCGTCGTAAAATGCACATCATGTGCATTTTTTTTCGGAAACTTTAACTCGTCACTTCGACTAGTAAACGTGGTAATCAGAAGGTGAATTCGCTAGTGATTATAACCGTCATGATTACGATCACGTTGCAAAGTTCAATTGAACTTTGACTTGACCAAATATGGTAAGAACCAAAAGTCAATCACGAAGCCAAACTGTTCGACTTTTAGCTCAAAACAGCTAAAAAAAAATTAAAGAACTAGGAAGAGTACTTATGGTGTTGAAGAACACTTTCGGAACTCAACGTAGGAGGCTTCCAAAGGTTGGAAACAAGCTCCAAGAAGGATAGAAAGAAGAACTTCACACTTTGCTTTGAAGTGTTTTGAAGTGGTGTGAAAAAAATGGAAGAATCGTGGGGCATTTATAGTATTTTAGGATTAAGGAGGTGATGACAAGTGTCCTCAAGTGTGGATTAGTGTCCTAACATGTGTCAACATCATATTAAGTGTAGCAAAGTGAGTGCTAGGTGTCAAAAATTGGAGATAGGTGGCAAACTTGGTGAAAAAAACTGGCAGATTGAGGCGTGTTCTGAGGACAAACATCAAGTTTCTGCATACTAGCGACAGTTTCAGATGCAGATTCACCATTAGAGCTTTCTACATCTACACTTTCCCATATAGATCTTAGAATTGGACGAATTCAAGGACAAACTTTACTAGGATTTTTGGATATCACGTTATAATCAATTCTAATCAATCCTTGACAATTTCAGATCTAAAATTGAACTTAATCATGTCAAAATTGGTAAAATTCGTCCGTTTGGTGACCTAAGTTGTTTCGTACGGGTAGAGAGACCACTCGCACGAACGACTGTCCATACATTTTAAGTCATTCATATGAACGGGTAAACAAAAGTTCTTAAAATCTACACATTAAAAAGTTAAAAACTTGTGATTTGCACGAGGAATTCATTCGTACGACTAACTTACTCGTACGAAGAAACTTTTTCAGTCGTACGAACATCTTATTCGCACGAGTATCTTCTTCGTACGAATCATCTTGTTCACGAATCTCTGTGTCATACGACCTAATCTTGGTTGCACGAACTGTTCTGTTATCCGCAGGAAGAAGTTTTTATCATTCTAATCAATTTTTCAAAAGTGTGTTTCTAAAATCTTTGCAGAAAATGGCAGAAAAGTTTTATAACGCATTTCCTACACCAGCGGTCACAACTACCGCAGCTCAAAACATGAACCTCGAGAATGAGATGGGTACGATGACGAAGCCGCCAAAGTTGATGAACTTTGTAGACTTTGACAATTGGAGTGAACGTTTTATGAATTGGTTTCAGGCGAATCATTTTACTTGCTGGTTTGCAATCGAAGAAAAGTATCAATCTCCTGTTATAGAAAAGGGTCTCGAAAAAACATTGCCTCAACTCTTGGATTTTGAAAGAGAGAAGTTCATAAAGACAAGAAAATGATCAACATTTCACAACAAGCCATCAAGGAAGACATATTGGCTCTGTTACAACATGATGATGATGCACAATCATTATGGAATGCTCTTCGATTGAAATTCCAAGGAAGTGCACAGTTGCGAAAAGGGTAAGAGGGCGTTGTTAATTAAAGAATTTGACATCTTTACTTTGATCAAAGGAGAGACAGTGAAACAACTGACTGAAAGATACTGTTATCTGGTTGGGCAAATGAAGTGACATAAAAACGAATGAAGAATTAGTTGATAAACTTTTGTGTTCCTTACCACAAGGCGAATGGTCTAATTATTTGACTTATTTGAAGAATGGAACCGAATTTGGTAATTTCTCATTACCAAGTTTCATTAAGAGATTGGAGGGACACGAACTTGAGATGCAGAAAATGGCGAAGAACAAAGGCGCCCAAATGCAATAAGACGTTAATCTGTATTACAAGAATAGTTCTACCGCTCAGATACAGTCTCCAAAGGTCCAAACTGCCTTTAGGGCTTACAATACACCAAGCACACCGTCAAATCAACACAGAGGTTTTAAATTTTTTGCTCCGGTCAACCCGAACACGCCTCAAAGCCCACAGTCATCACATGGTTCGAGAAATACCCAAATCAAACAGAATAATCGATCAAATTTTTGCTACAGTGCAATATCGCTGTTGATTTCCAGAATGCACAAATCTTCAAGGAGAACACTGCCAAGCAACATATGTCACTATTAGCTTCGGTTCTTGAATCTGATGATAGTCTTGTAGCAGGAAAAATTGGAAATTAAGAGATGACCAGAGAGGACTATGATCAGATTTATCCAGTCGAGATGGAGTTGATCGACATCAATTGTTTTATGGCATCTATTGTTAGACGAGCGCAACGCTCCATGGAAATCATCGGAAAGAAAATTTCGGAGGATTAGATGGAAAACTTGGCTTCAGCAAATCAAAAGTCACATGTTTCAAGTGTCGTGAAAAGGGGCATTTTAAACGCGAATGACCAAACACAGAAGCTCAGGGTAATTAAAACCCGTTTGCCGATGACTACTACAAGAACGCCATCTATCATCGTCCTTAGCCAAGAAAAAGAATGGTGCAAATTGAAGATAAACAGCCAGAATCCAAAAATAAAGCGCTTGTCGTGACTCAAGAAGATGAAGGATTTAACTAGAATAACTACATCTACAAGAATGAGGGTCTGGTGTTGGTCGCAGAAATCATCGAAGAACCTGAAGAATATTCAGAGACATCTTTTGACGAATCTCCCGAAGATTATTATCACACATCGTCAGAAGAAGAGGAATTGTTAAACAGTGCTTTTAAACATCTCCTACCTAATAATATTCTTAACTTTGCAGGTTACTTTGAGCCAAGCCATCGATCATCTTGTGAAGAAAAGAAGATGCCGGAAGTTGAAGCAAAGAGTGTTGATGAAGAGTTGGAAAAACAGACTGATGAGACCAACAAATCTTGTATGGCAAATGTGAATGAGGTAAATGTGTCCAAAAGTGAGTCTGTGATAGAAAAGACGTGTTTAAAATGTAATGAGCCATGTAGTGAATGTGCGGTAAAAGACACACGATACAATGAGCTCAAATGTTTAACAGACATTTTGTCATGTGACTATAAAGCCACAAAAGAAGCTTACAACAAATTAAGTAAATCTGTTAAACAATATGAAAAAGTGCTCAGAGAAAATGACGGAACACTTTCTATATTTAAAGCGACTGTGATGGACAAACAAATGGCCATTAACATTCATTTAAAACACAATCGCTTAGCTAAAAAGTGAATTTAGAAAATGAAAATTGAAACCGAACGAGTTAACAAATTGTTAATAAGTTATTCTACAAGTTCATATGTCATTGATCACATTCTACTAAAGATCGAAAGTAAAGAAGAATCTAAAATGATGAAAACAAAAATGCAAGTTACAATCGTGTTCCACCACCCATGTGGAAGAGTTATGCTAAAAACCCAACGGGGGTGGAAAAGGCGCTCAACTTAAAATGGAAAACTGAACAATCAAATGAGCTACCTAAGAACATTGATGTAACTTACACAAAATCTGAAAATGAATGTGATTCTGATGTGGTTAAAACAGTGATTGAAAGTGTATTGAAGAGTGAATCTGAGAAATGTGAATCAGATGTCGAAACAGCGAAAAATAGTTTAACCACTGATCAAAACATCATCGTTTACAAAATGCATGGATCTGATAAACTATATTCTTATGAAGATTTCACAATCCAGAATGTCAATCTGGATTGTGTTGAAAAATTGTTCAAGCTTTTTGAGGTAAGCCATTCTGATTTAGAAAAACACAATGTATCATTTTACTCTAAATCAAAATGTGTTACAAACCCTACCATCAACGGAACAGAGATTATCCTGAAAATAGGAGGGCTGGTATTGGTTTTCAAAGGTGAAGAATGAACTACAAGTCTCAAAAGCTAAACTTTACAAAGAAAATCTATTTTGTTTTTGGGACAACGACAGAAAAAGAAAAGGAGAACATTGGTACACAATCCAATGATGAATTCAAAAAGGAAAAAGAGAGTAGAAAATAAGTTTTGGATTCCTTTGTCCGAAAAGACAGCAGGTAGTGCTATAGGTGTAAAAATGTTGGGCATATTGCACCACATTGTTTTCAAAAATATCCAAAACCTATTTGTAACTCCAACAGATCTACTAAAGATGTGAAACAAAAGGCACCCATGGTTGTACCAAAACAAATTTTGAAAAGAAACAATGAATCCAACAAAAATGTTAAATCAACGATTCGACTGAATTCTAAATTTGAAGTTGGTGAAACTTCCACCAAAAATTGTCAAAGTCAAAAGGATTAAAAGTTTTATTCAAAAAGGGCAAATTTGAAAACACAAACATGTGTTGCAAAAGTCAAAACCATCCAAAGTAGATCTGAAACCACCTGTTCCAACCAAAACCGAGCCTAAACAGAATGTAAAAAACAAAGATGGTCTGAAATTTGATATTCCGAACCCACCTAAGACCAAGCAGGCTTGGGTTTCTTTGTTTAAATAGTTTCTTCCTCATGTGTGTAGGGACTCCCCAGATTGATCATGTCAAAATGGTTTATGGATAGTGGAGTTTCCCGACACATGACTGGGATGCTTGCGTCGTTGCACGATGTCAAAGCTATCCAAGGAGGTTACATAGGTATTACGGGAACACAAGGTGGGAGAATCGTTGGAGAAGGTATTTTTACCAACGGTGTGGTTTTGTTTGACAAAGTGAACTACATTGCAGAGCTAGAGAACAACCTTCTGAGTATTTCGCAAATTTGGGACAAAAAGTTTACAACACACTTCAACGACAAAGAATGCTTGATTTTAAATCCGGGATTCAAAATTCCTGAGGAATGGATTCTTATGCGGGCTCCAAGAGAGAATGATCTTTATGTCCTTGATATGAGTGTCGCATTTACAACATCAAAGAAGGTTTAGTGCTTTGTTTCTAAAGCAATGAGAAAGAGTCTATCTTATGGCATAGGAAGATAGGGCACATTCACTTGAGAAAGATGAATTATTTGGCGCACAACGACTTAGTGGAGGGTGTTAATCTAAAGAAGTTTCAGCTATCTGATGATTGTCTGAGCTATAAGAAGGGGAAACAGCATAAGAAATCGCACCCAAGAAAGCTTCTGAATTCTATCAAGCTACCACCAGAGAGGCTTCATATGGATCTTTTTGGGCCAATACGTCAAAAGCATTTCTGGAGATCTATATTGCCTGGTCGTAACAGATGATTTCTCAAGATTCTCACGGGTTTTCTTTCGGGAGAGCAAAGATGAAACGTTTGAGAGTCTAATGATTCTCTTCAGCAAACTTGAAAACCTGTATCATCTACCTATCAAGAGAATCCGCAGTGACAATGGTACCGAGTTCAAGAACAAAAGGATGATTGAATTCCGCAATGAAAAGGGGATTCTTCACGAATTCAGCGCCCCCTATACTCCTCAACAAAATGGAGTTGCTGAACGTAAGAATCAAACACTGATTAAGACTGCCAGAACCATGCTCCCTGATTCGAAATTGCCAATTAGTTTCTGGAGCGAAGCAGTCGCCTCAGCATGTTATACCCTCAATCTTGTGTTAACAGTCAAGCCTCACAACAAAACTTTTTTTGAACTACTAAACCAACGGAAGCCTAACGTTGCATTTCTGGAGCCTTTTGGATCACTGTGTACTGTATTGGATCCGGATGGTAAATTTGGGGCCAAATATTTGGAAGTATTTTTGTCGGTTATGCTACTCCACAAAAATGTGTCTTCTTGCCGAGTCTGAACTAGGTTATTATTGCATAGCATGTTGATTGTTAACGTTATACTACGCCTACGCGAAAACCTGGGGATCCATGACTGTTGAACCACGAAGGTTTGTGGAATTCATTTGACCTACCAGACGTGCCATCTGAAGAAGAACTTGTTATGCTCTTTCAACAGCATTAAATCTTTAATAAAGAGCAAGTTACTAGACGTTGGTGATTTCCCCGTCACTTCCTGTCAACATTTCTGATGTAAGTCCGAGCACTTCTATGCAGGAATCGGTCTCTGTACCAATTCTAAACACTACTGAATCATCTGCCAAACAACTGCCTAATGCCGACTTTGATCGTGAACTGACTTTTGATGATGGAGGATCTAGTTCTGATGAAGGATCTGAGCATATTGAAAGCTTCTGGAATGCTCAAGCTGATCAATCAAATGTCAAGAATGAAGCTACATCTTCTGCTCTAGTTGTTGATAAAGTTATCACAACTTTGCAAACTCAAGTGGATGTTCCAAGTGAAGTAATGCCGAGGACACTTTCTTATCATCCATCGGAGAATATCATTGGCAGCTTACAGACAAGAGTGCAAACTCGCAATCTGATCAACAAGGATCCAAGCTGTTTTTATGCACGTATTGCTCCATTACAAACCTGAATTTCTTACAGTTGTTTTGTTTCATAGGTTGAACCTGGGAACTTGGAAGACGTGTTAAAAGAAGAAAGTTGGATGGAGGCAATGTAGGAGGAATTGCTTCAATTCCAAAAGCTAGGAGTCTGGAAGCTTTTTGACCTACCAGATCATCCACAAAAGATAAACACTAGATGGGTCTTCAAGTGCAAGCGTGATGACAGAGGAATAGTGGTCCGAAACAAAGCTTGACTCATGGTACAAGGTTTTCACCAGCAAGAAGTGATAGACTACACAGAAGTCTACGCCCCAGTTGCTCCTCTTAAAGCTATTCGCATATTCTTGGCCTTTGCTTCTTGGAAAGGGTTCAAGGTGTACCAGTTGGATGTCAAATCTGCTTTCCTTTATGGAAAAGTCAAAGAGGAGGTGTATGTCGGCCAACCACCGGGGTTTGTTGATCCTACACACAAAGATAAAGTCTACCTTCTGAACAAAGCCTTATATGGTCTACACCAAGCCCCAGAGCTTGATATGAAACACTTTCAAGACATCTTCTTGACAATGGCTTTTTCAGAGGAACTGTAAATTCTACCCTCTTTACCAAGGAAATGGATGGTCATCTGATTATTGTGCAAATATATGTGGATGATATTATCTTTGGATCGACAAATGATAAGCTATGCAAAGACTTTGAAGAAGTCATGAAGAAGAAACCCGAAATGAATGAGATGAGGGAGATGAAGTTCTTTTTAGGACTTCAGGTTGATCAACTTCCTGATGGTATCTTCATCCATCAGATGAAGTATGTTCATGACATATTAGAGAATTTGATATGACAGGAACTAAACCAGCATTTACCCCATTAGCTCCATATCACAGCATTTGTCCAGATGTTCATGGAGTTAAAGTTGATGAAACATTATATCGCTCTATGATCGGATCCTTGATGTATCTAACAGCTTCCTGAGCTGATATCATGTATCCTACATGCATGTGCGCCCGGTTTCAGTCAAGTCCAAGAGATTCGCACTTGCTAGCCGTCAAAGGTATCATGAGATATTTGAAAGGATGTCCAAGCACCGGCTTGTGGTATCTCGTCACGACGACTTCAATCTTGCGAGTTAGTAGGATTATGATTTCGGTTGCTGCACACTTAATGCCAAATCTACTACGGCTGGTTGCAAGTTCTTCGGAACCCATTTGGTAACGTGGCAATGCAAGAAACAGACCGCAGTTGCTCTCTCTACGTGTGAAGCTGAATATGTTTTAACATCCAGTTGTTGATCCTAGATTCTCTGGATTCAACAACAAATGAGAGACGTCGGACTGCAATTTCTTGACACGCCCATATATGTAGATAATCAGGCTACTATTGATATCACTAAAAACTCATGTCAACAGTCACGTACTAAACATATTGAGATTCGACACCACTTTATCCATGACTGCTACGAGAAAAAGTTGGTTAGAATTGAAAAAAATCCACACTGATGACCAAAAAGTGGATTTTTACCCCAAAGCATTTGATCGTTCAAGATTTAAAAATCTTTTAAAATTAAATGGTTTTAGAAATCTGGCATCAGGGGATATTGATGAGGTTGAGTTTGAGGATGACAAGGACTTGACGTGATTCTCATCGGTATGACATGTTTCTATATATATCTTTTCTTAAAAATCCAAAAATATGTTTTAGGGGGAAAAAGTTTGGGAAAACACAAAAACATTATAAATGTCAAAAAGAGTTTTTGTGGAAAAGGGAGATCATATTACAACAATATGACAATCACAGTATTCTAAAGATATGGAATGTTTAAACAAGTAATTAAACCGGTCTTACTGAGAATGTTCCAATAGGCTTCACTCGTTCAGTAAATGGTTTTTCAAGGTATAAACTTAAAAGAAAAACTGAGTAATTTGTAGGTTAACATCTCTCGGATATATGGACTTAGTACTCTGACATTTCATTTGAGAGAATGCAAGATTCTACGATACTAGGTCTTTATATTTAATCGATATATAAGGTATTATCCGAGTTCTTCTGATTTTGCATCAGCAATGGCCTAGAACTTGTATAATACTTTATGCATTTTCGCATACAAAAACCTCATAAAATGATTATGTCATAAACTTTGTGGCATCTACATTTCAAAAAGATTCCTTAATGGAACACCACCTAAAGACGAGCCTTCATCTCTTTGTCTGTATGGAAATACTAACCTGAGCTCTCAAGGTCTCGCAATTCACCCTATTTACAGATATCAATTGGATATTTCTCCTGTGAAATGATATTCTGGGAATCTCGATATGGGAGTATATTCTGAGATGGGAAACACAGTTACTTCATGTTCCTTAATATTACCTAACATATCTTGAAACAATGAGAAACGAGACAAGGTTTAAATGGATAAGTATATTGGCAATCTAGGTAAATCTGTTTAAGAACATAAAGTTACTACCATGATCAACGATACTAGTGATTTGTCTGAATACTTGATATGATCCTCTTAACAAAAAACTCACAAAAAATATGTATGAATATACATCTTTACTTTATTATTTCTTTTAAGAAAAATTCGAAAAAGATTTTCAGTTTTAGCAATTTATCATAGGTTTAAGTCTACCAATGATGAAAACACCGTTAGTTCAAGTCAAAGCGATGATGGGTTGGGAGCTAATCATGAAAAAGAAGGGTTTTTCCTGAACGTCAACAAAGTTCATTAAGTTGAAACTTTACATTTTTAAATAAATTGTTTTTAGTTACAATGGTCAACCAAGGTCATTAACTTGGACTTGGTAGGCAAATCAGATAACAAGGGTCATTAACTTGGACTTGGTTAACTGAGTGGGTTATTAAACAGATAAAATTTCATAAAAAATAAAAAATAGAAAAGTTTAACAAGTGTGGAACTGACTCGTACGAGTGACAGAAGTCATCATTCGCACTAGCCATTGCTCGTATGAGTGACTACGGATTGAGTATAAAAGGAAGACTCATTCGCACGAGTCAGACTATTGACTCTGTGTGGTTGAGAGTGAACTTTTGTGCGAACCAGTTCTTTCACTTCATTTTCTTGATCTATACTACGTACCGATACATTGGGGAGGTTGATTCGCACACCACTTGCAATGGAAAATGTACTAATGCTCGTTTTAAGCCGTTATAATGCTGTTTATTTGGACCAAATAGACATAAAACATAGATTTAGGGATATTGGACCGATAAAACATAAAATTGAACTAAAAAATGTTAAAACCGGCCCTGTTAACCTAGAAATAAACCTTAAATTTGTTTAAATCAACAAGTTTTAAGTTCGGTTTAACTAGGTATTATTAGGTACGGTTCATAATTCATACGAGTATTCATTTGTATGAACAAGTTTTCAAAAGTTTGTTTATCATTTTCACTCGTACGAGTGAGTATTCGTACGAGTAGGTCCTTAATGTTTAATTCTTGATGATTCGTACAAGGAATTATTCGTACGAATAAGTTTGGTCAAAATTCTTGAAAATTTCCCAAGTATATTGGTCAGTCGTACGAAGTAGTGTCTCGTACGAATGATCTTTTAACTCAAGACTTGAAATTTGTTGAAGTGTATGACTCGTATGAATGGTGATTCGTACGAGTGGCTCAGATGTTGAAATTTTTGGAAAGTTTCTAAGTGTTGAAATGTCTATTTTTGCCGCAAGAAATCTTCAATTTCATCGTTTCATAGTATCTGTTGTCTTCTGGATGATTCTATTCCAGAAATCGCTGCTTATCTGGAAGTTCTAGATTTTCTGAGTAGAATTCCGATCACGACGGCTCTCACGGACCGTCTTGTAGCTTATCGCTCACATATTGAGTATTTCTAGAATGCGGCAGAGTATGATGAGGAGGAGAATGCGATTATGTCTGCTGTGAAGATTAATGATGAGGATATTCAGGTTAAGATCACTGAAGACCTGATCAAAACAGTACTGGAATTCAATTATGCTAAAGATGACCCTACACAATTTCTTGAATACATGGTGAAAGGGTGTTTTAATCGTATGGGTTATGCCGGGTTCGTAAATGCTGCTCCATTTAAGAAGGCTAACCTGAGTGCGCCATTTAGATATATGGACACTGTGTCATACACGCACTCAATCATCAGAAAGGAGGATTTGATGATTTACTTGATTACCTGATGTGTATGATCACCGCTCTTATTCTGAACCTGCCATACAACTTCTAAAGAGTGATTTTTTCTCAAATGGTCCAGAACACGCAGCGCGAGAAGTTCTTGCAATATCCTCGTTTTATCCAAATGCTGCTTGACCATTTGCATCCTAATCTGAAGAAGAAAAGAGACGATATTTTAAAATTAGAGCACATGGATGTCTTAACACTGAAGAAGATGAATTTGCATCTTAAAGCTTTCCCCAACACAAAACCAGTTTTTTGGCGCGATCATTGATAAAGATTATGTGTCTCCGCCACAAGGGAAATGGAGGAAATATGATAGCGCCGATGAGGATGAAGAACTTGCAGCGCTAGATGGTTTCATCGCGAAAAGAAGCACGTGGTTTGTAAAAGAAGAGAAAAGGGGGTTAAATGGACAAAGAGAAAACAAGCATCCACAGCTTCTTCAACAGCCCCTCATAAGAAAAAGAAAGCAGTTGAAAGCTCACGATTGATGAATCTGAGCCTGAAGAGAACGTTGAAGCTATGGCTGTAGAAATTGAAAGACAAGCTTTTGGTGTTCGTGAAGGTGTAGTTGAAGACGCATCGTCTTCTAGTACTGACTCTAAAGATAGAAGAGCAGGTGAAAAAGAAAGAGAGAAAGAACGTGAACGTGAACGTCAGGCTGAGCAAAAGCATAAAGCCAAAGAGAGGAAATGAAAAGCGTCTGGAGAAGATGAGAAGACATATCTACCGTCGCATTCAGAAAGTGACACTCCTGTACAAAAGACTACAAAGAAATATTCTCAATGACTTAAAGGGCCGGCGGTCAGAAGCTCGGATTCGCCAATAGACAAGTCAAAGAGAAAGATACAAAAGAAGAATGTGGAAGAAGAGCATGTTGAGCTAACTCCACAGATTCCACCATCTCCACCACGTCAGCAAACACCACAACCAACACCATCAACCGACGCCACAACCCACACAATCCCAACCCCAGTTTGATTTTGATTTTTATTTTGGTGATATTCCTGGGGGAGGATTTTTCTGCTGACATGTTTAACAACCCACGTGTTGAAGAATTGTAGAAGCAGGTTATGTTATACACAATCAAGATTACTGAACATCAAGAAAAGCTCAACGGTTTAAATGAAGACAAACAGCAGCTTGAAGCTATGTTAGCTAGTATTATGTCTGAAAATGAGCGTTTGAGGATTCGAATGGCCGAATACCAAGAAGAACGACTCAGGAGTCAAAGAAGGATGAATCTATTTGAAAAAGATACTGACTAAGAAGCTTGGTATCAACATTGCTGTTGAAATTGATTAAATCGAGCGTGCTGCACGAGAACGGGTTGTAGAGTGCGAACGTCTTGCTAAAAACTTATCTGATGCTCAAGGCGAAGGCAAAACAAAAGTCGGTGAGGATCTGTAACTGCTATAACTAAGCCAAAAGCTGAATCTGCACCAGTAATTATGATCTTGTGGTGTATACAGTCTCAAAGAAGTTTGTATTTGTGGGTAAGCCAAAAGATGTTGATATTGATACGTCAAATCTTTCAGAAAGGCATCGTGAATGGCTAAATAAGAGGAAGTTAGAGAGAGAGATCGAAGCTGAGGTTGATGAGTTAAGAACCAGAAAAAGAAGATGAAGACTTAGATGATTTTGATGATCTATTTTCTGATAAGTCTGATAACGATAGTGATGATGGTGATGATGATTTAGGGGGTACGGGTGTCCATGTAACAAAGTCTAATGTGAATGATGATATTGATTATTCTGTGTACTTGTATGACTCGGCAAATCAAGTAAATGAAGGTGGTGATCAGGGAAGATCTGAAGGTCCTACTGATGCTCAGTAGGCAGGAATTTTCTGGTAACCGAAATATCTACCGTTCCTGTCGTGCCAAAACCAAAGAAATTATATTTAGAGCATGACGTAGAGGAAGGGGAGTTTGTCCACAGCTAATCCAAAGAAGAAATTGCTAAGATGATGGGAGTGGACGAAGAAAATTTTGTGTTTGATTTCGAAGAAGAGCTGAATGGTATTAGTGCTTTCGAGCCAGCTGATTACGTCTTCGAACATGTGTCTGATGCACATGAAAGTTGTCGTAGAGGATGATTCTGATGAAGATGATAAAGATATTGCCAATCAGGGTACAGATGACTCTCCAACTTTTAGCGATTTGTTTGCAGCTGAAAATATTGATCTTCTGAAACATAAAGTAGAAGAAGCTACTAAACAAGGTACCTTCCTCAACAGATGTCTAGAGCTGAAATTGCAAAAATGAGGAACAAATGGTTTAAAGAAACAACAGCGGAGCGCAAATTTAAATGTCCTCTAGCATTCTTTACGCGTAAGGCAGATATTTCTCTAGGGGATATTATTAGCTGGGGCTGGATAGAGGAGCTTAACGTCTATGCTATTAAAAGGGAGTATGGGATTCAGTAAGCAATATCAAAACACATCCGTATTGGGATATTAAAGAGCTTGTGCAAACAAAGATGATAAATCTGAAAATGAGATTTCACGACCAGCGGCTGTGGAAACTGATAAAGCTTGAGGCTGCTCATGGTTTTACACATTGGAAGCCACATTTCCTAAGCGAATTACTAAAGTCGATCCAGTAACACTAGAGACAGACGTAACGCTAATCGTAAAGAGGCCGAAACTGTTGAAGAATATGCCTCTTATAAAGATGGAACAAGACTTCTATAAGATCTTCAATGGTGGTACTACGATTCGAATATAGGAAAAACTGTTATATGTGTGCACCCAGATGATGATTCCTTGAAGATCACAGAGGAGCTAACCGAATCCATCATAGCACACAAACGTATATACGGGCTGTGGCGTGGCATTCGAGTACTAGACTAGATGTGGCTACTCAACTGTTCTAAGAAAGATATTGAATGCTTGTTTTACAGAAGACTAGCTTTGAAGAGAGAGACAAAGAACAAGTGCTCGAGTTTCAGAAGATAGTTAATGTTTGTTTTGCTAGTGATGTGCATTTAGCTATGGCATGGAACAATTCGTGGAGGAAACTAGAGGAGATTGAGAAAAGGAAGAAAGATAAGAAGGAAGAGAGAATTGCAGAGCGAGCACGAATTGCGTCGCTAAGAAGTTTTCGGTTTGGCAATACAGTTAACCGACCTCCTCCTACAGATCAAACGGCAATCACTTCTTGGGAGCGTCATAAGCCGGTGAAACGTTTCTTTGAGCGTTAACTGTTAGATTTTTTGAAGACTATCCAAGACTGCGGCAACATCTAAGGGGGAGTTTGTTGGTGCATAATGTCTATTGCCTACGTTTAGGATATGTTGATTATGTATATAGGGCTTAGAACGTCAGTTTATATATGTTAGTGTATATTTTATTTGTTTAGCTGATGACTCGTACGACTGAGTCTTATGACTCGTACGAGTGAGTCTTATCACTCGTACGAGCGACACTCTGTCACTCGTACGAGGCTCCACTCGCACGAGACACACTCAGTTATACACACTCCTGTACGAGTCATGTCGACCTATAAATAGAGGAGTGTTGTGTCAGAACTGAACTCTCTGTTGGTGTGGCGAAGCCCTGCTAAACTGTTTACTTGCTTTGGAATTGTTCACGTTTATCAATACAATTAAAGGCATTTAAGCAGTAGATCTCACTTCTTTGTTTGTCAAGCTCACTAACAATGAATTCCGCCTCTGTTAGCTGAGTTAGATTGGTCCAATACTAATCGGAGGAGAGCCGATCCCCCCTCACATAACCGTGTTTAACCAATCCGTTGTGTTAAAAATGTTGAATATGTCAAATTTGAATGAGTTGTTGAGAATGGAGCATTAAGTTGGCACTACGAACAAACCGCCAAAGAAGATTAAGGTAGAGAATTACCTTACATGGAATGACAGGTTCAAGTCCTAATTTGAATATCAGGATATATTGAGAATGGAGCATTAAGTTGGCACTACGAACAAACCGCCAAAGATGATTAAGGTAGAGAATTACCTTACATGGAATGACAGGTTCGAGTCCTAATTTGAATATCAGGACATACAGATGTGGCTATGTATTCAAGTTGGGTACGTCAATCCAGCTCATGAGTTTGAAGGAAGACAGCGAATCACAACATTTGCTAATATGGATGTTGAGCAGAAGAAAATGTATGAAGCTGAGAAGAGAGCCTTAGCTTTTATCAACATGTCACTACCTGATGGCATTAAACATACATTTAAGAGATACACTATATTGCAAAGGAGATGTGGGATGCGTTAAAGAAGAGATATGAAGGTAATGCTGATGTGAAGAAGAAAAAGGTTGACCTGCTGAAGAAAAAGTTTGCAGTCTTTAAATATACTTGAGAAATGAGTCCCTAGAGGACATCATCACAATATTATATCATCACATGACTGAGATAGATAATTATGATATAGAGGGATACACTGACATAGAGATTAATGACAAGTTGCTTGATGCTTTGCCTGCAAAGTGGGATATTTACACTCTCATGATTAAGGGTGAAGCTGATTACCAGACTAGGGATTTAGAAGAGGTTGTTGGAAAACTGAGAGCTTGCAAGCTTAATATGAAGAAGAAGGAAACAGGATATGATCAGGTTCAAGATCCGAAAGTTTATAAAGGCATTCCATCATCTTCCTCCCACAACGCTTCAAGTGATTCAGCAACTGCGTTTCTCTCTTGTGAAAATGACAAGGTTGTGACTGATGCGATGGCGAACTGTGTTTTGTTGTTATTTTAGGATGATCGACACGGGTGAAGAGACAATAATCTAGCAATAACAACAATAATCTAGGTCTATGCCTCTGAGTGTCAAGGCTGATCAAGAACATCTCGCCTTGCTTGCTTCATTTGTTGCTTCATATAGGAACTACATTCAGAAAAAAATATCTGATCCAGCTACTTTTGATGAAGATTATGATAAGATTAACCCTAATGACCTAGAGGAGATGCATCTACAGTGGCAGATGGTCGTGATCTCTAGAAGGGTGAAGAGATTCATGAATAGGACAGGAAGAAAATTCATTGAAAAGAGTGTTGGTTTTGATAAAACTAAAGTTGTATGTTATAGCTGTCAGAACTATGGACACTTTGCTAGGGAATGTCAAAGACCAAAGGCATATTCTCGTCCTAACTCGTTATTCTCTAGCTCAAGGTTCCGGTAATAGGATCTAACAACAATAGCTCAAGAGATTTGATCTCGACTACACGAGAAGGTTCTTATGACTGGGATGTTCATCTGGAAGGTGATGAAAACATCACACAAGCTTTCATGGTAGAGATTGCCACAGTTGAAGATGTAGAAGTATAGGTAGATGCTGAGGAAGAGAAGGAGACTGAAGCTGAAAACATTAATGCTTAACAAATAGAAGTTCAAAAGGAAGAGTTGAAGTCTGATGAAGAAAAAGATGCTGAAGATAAGAAGATGGCCGTTGACTTTGCTGCTTTCATGGGCGACTTGAGCAAATCATCCGGAGAGGTAAATTTTAAACCTATTAGTTCTGTATGTTTAAAATGTTGTGAATTGCAAAGTGAGGTTGACAGGTTAACTAAACAAAATCAAAGTCGGGTAAATAATCTCTTGAGCTTAAAAGAAACAAACTTTTTTGTAAAAAGAGACGAGTCTTTATATTTGAAGAAAATTAAAGGTTATGAAAGTGAAATCGATATTCTAACCTGCAAATTAAATGAAACACTTCAAGTTATAGCCTTGGCTTATGATACAATGAGTGAGAAAACAAAAGAGATTTCTGAAAAATGCAAAGAGTTGTAAGAAGCACAACTAAAAATTGTTGAAGTTGAAAAGAAATTAAATCAATTCAGTGATTCTACTTTTGTAATGAAACACATGATGGGTGGCTTGAAGAAAAGTAGTGGCAAGAAGTGTGTGGGCTTCAATGAAGTTCCACCACCTCTTAGTCATGTCTATTCGTTCTTGATAGATGAAGAGGATTTAAAATACTTTGTTTTAACTACACCTAGTAATTCCAGATCTAAAAAGAGTGTTGTGTCTGAATATGATGATGTGAGTGTCAGGAAGGAGAATAAAAGAGTACCGGTTGTGAAAACAAACAATGCACCTCCCAAGAAAAACAATCTTTTGTTAAAAAGGTTAATTTTGTTCAGGAAAGTGACATAAAAAACAAAACAAATGTTATTGAAAATGAATGAATGTGCAGTTTGCTAAAACTAAAAACAAAGAAAAATCTGAAACTGAGCAAACTAAACCAGATCCTTCTAAGGCATAATCATCATCATCTAATGGATCTAGTCCAAAGGCTTTAGTTAAAAAGTGTTCGGGAAAAAGATGGTGCTACAAAAGTCACAACAAAGGATATGTAGCAAGCTGTTGTCCTAACTAAAAGAGTGAAGCACAAGTGAGCGATAACAAGAGCGGAGAATCACTAGAGAAAAGTGGTGATGGTGAGCAGGAAAGTGTTTAACTCACCAAAGACATCTCCTTCTAAGCAACAAGAGAGTGTTGCTGTTAGTCTAGGTAAGGCTGAAACAGGAACTCAATAAGCTCCTTGTTTTCAAAGGAATCGATAAAGGTTTCAACCTAAATCTTCATCAGGCAGATATGAGAGACCTAGGAGTAATTCACCAAACAATGAATAATTTTAATGGTCATTGAACTAATTTTGGAAGTCAAGGTCAATATCAAAATCGATACCAGAATGTTGGTTGTCGAATTATTTATAACAATGGCTTTAGAAATTACCACACTCAAAATTCTTGGAATCAATCAAGGCCTCAAAACCAAAATTTCCAAAAGTCAGAAAGTCCAAACTTGCATAGGACCTCAGGACCAGAGACCTCATGGAAATAAAACCCCATTTCCATCAACAGGTCTTAGATCCAGGACTCTAGTTAGGAGTGATGGATATTGTTACAACCCGTGACTTTGGGGTAAAACCGCCCTTGTTTGACTTATATATATAAATTCCTATGCTTCTACTATTTGATGAATTAATTGCATTTATTCATATGGTGTTGAACCGACCCGAAGTGTTTGAACCAAGTGTATGTCGATTCAACCCACTCGCGAAACCTAAAACCTATGAGGTCCAAATCCATAGGGTGTATAATATATATTTACTTTACTAATGTATTATACACATATACAATTACACTACTAATAGATTATACATAAGTATTAGTTGTTTAAAAAAATAATAAAAAGAATAATAAGCAAGCATATATATTAGAAGCCCACAACCATGTTTCCTTGGCAGCCCACAATTCAACATGTTTCCTTATACGTTTCTCTTTGGCACCCTATAATTCAACATGGTTCTTAAACGCAGTTCGGTTCAGCTTATCCAACAGCCTCCACCTCTATATTTATATATACGTATACATGTTCTATTATAACACAAATACAAAAACAAACCCTACTTCCCTTAAGTTTACGGCAGCAGGTGGAGCTATTCCCCCCAATCGTGATCACTTCAGCCGAACACACTCTCTCTTGCATCTCCTTCATCTCGCGGTTAGTATTTTCGATGTCATGGCTGTTAGTTTTGATATTACTTGGCTGTGTTTCTGCATAATTTAGTGTTCTTGTGGTTTTATGATGTTGCTCGTAGATTAGAATTGCTAGAAAAATTATGTTTGGTTGGAGATTTAATCCCATATGTGTTGAATAGTCACTAGGTTGTTGATTTGTATAAGATCTTGGTAGGAATAATGGATAAAATTGATTGATTCTAGATGCATATGTGACGTAAAATCTGGGATAAATGATGATTATCTACTTTAAGTAAACATTACGGGTCGTTGGGCGCGCTAGTTGCTAGGTTGGGATAATCGAGTAACGAAAACAGATTCTGCCCGACAGTTATAGCCGACTTTAATCGGCTGTAACCAGGTCATTGGGCACGCTAGTGTGGAAGTGAGGGTCATTTCATGAGGGATTGCCCGCAGCTACACAAGAACGCCAACAATAATGGGAACAACAACAACAACGACAACAATAACTCTTTGTGATTGGTGCTCGCAGGAGAGCATTTACGATTGGCACGGGTGATGCTAGGAACGATAACACTTTGTGATTGATACGTTTTCTGTAAGTAATCTTTTCGTTTCTGTCTTATTTGGTTCTAGTGCCTATTGAAGTTTCGTGTCCTTAAAGTTCAGTAGACTGTTCGGATCGACTCCAAACCTCTCTTGAAAACCAAACACATTGAGGAATCGGCTGACAGTCAGCAGAGCGAAACATCCCATATTTTTATGCTGGTGCAAACTCGATCTTTAGGTCAGGTGTTTGACATTGACCTCCTTCTGGTTACTCTTAGTGAGCTTGATGCAGTCATCTTAACGCATTCCTGTCACTCTTTTGTGACTGCTAAGCAAATTTCGGGACGAAGTTTCTTTCAACTTGGGGATAATGTGACACCCCACAAAAACGTTCAACCACATTAACTTCTTCAACGATTGTTTCCAATTGTTGGCAAATTTCGGGACGAAATTTCTTTCAACTTGGGGATAATGTGACAACCCGTGACTTTGGGGTAAAACTGCCCTTGTTTCACTTATATATATAAAATCCTATGCTTCTACAATTTGACGAATTAATTGCATTTATTCATATCATGTTGAACCAACCCGAAGTGTTTGAACCAAGTGTGTGTCGATTCAACCCACTCGCGAAACCTAAAACCTATGAGGTCCAAAACCACAGGGTTTATAATATATAATTACCCTACTAATGTATTATACACATATACAATTACACTACTAATAGATTATACATATGTATGAGTTGTTTAAAAAACAATAATAAAAATAATAATAAGCAAGCATATATTTAGCAGCCCATAACCATGTTTCTTTGGCAGCCCACAATTCAACATGTTTGGTTATACGTTTCTCTTTGGCAGCCCACAACTCAACATGGGCTTAAGCCCAATTCGGTTCAGCTTATCCAACAACCCCCACCTCTATATTTATACATACGTATGCATGTTCTATTATAACACAAATATAACAGCAAACCCTACTCCCTAATTCTGTCAAGTTTACGGCAGAATTCCCCCCAATCGTGATCACTTCAGCCGACCACACTCTGTCTTGCATCTCCTTCGTCTCGAAGTTAGTATTTTTGATGTCATTGCTGTTAGTTTTGATATTACATGGCTGTGTTTCTTTATAATTTGGTGTTCTTGAGGTTTTATGATGTTACTCGTAGATTAGGATTGCTAGAAAATTATGTTTTGTCGGAGATTTAATCCCATATGTGTTGCATAGTCACTAGGGTGTTGATTTGTATAAGATCTTGGTACGAATAATGGATAAACTTGATTGATTCTTGATGTATACGTGACGTAAAATCTGGGATAAATGATGATTATCTGTTGTAAGTAAGCATTACAGGTCGTTGGGCGCGTGAGTTGCTCGGTTGGGATGAGCAGGTAACGGAAAAGAGTACGCCCGACATTACAGCCGACTTTAATCGGCTGTCACCGGGTCATAACTTAACGGAAAGCATATTTTCTGGAGTCTATAACATGCTATTTCGAAATACGCTTCTAATGGAGCTAGAATCATGATTTTTGGACATCGGTTGCTATTTTAAATAAATTATTTCGTTTTATCAATTAAAGCTGCGTTTTTCTGCAGATTTTACTTGTAAAGTTTTCAGTCATAACCGGGTAAATATTCACTGTTAGACCATGAAATTTATACTGTAGATGACCATAGATGTCTATGCAAACCTCCAACTGGAGTTATGTCAATCGGATAAACGAGGATTTTTATATGAAGTTTTCCGTGTGCTGCCGTCAGAAAGTGACGAATCTGATCACTATTTGGCGCAAGAATTTTCACGGAAAATTCGTAAGGAGTTTGGTCACCAAATTTTTACACAATAGTCGATGCTCCAATTGACACATCCTGTAATGTTTTGCGAATTTTCTAGAACACGAACTATTCTGGATAACACTCCGAAAATGTACTACATTGCTGAATTTTTATTGAAAATTATTTTAAATCTTTCTTGACACTTATGTTGTCGCTAAGTAATATGGTGATAGATGCATGCATGATAATTAGTATTGCTACATGCTAGATACGTGTTTCAGCGTGAGCGCACACACTAACTCTTAGACTGTAATCATGTTAGGATGTGACTGACCGGTTCCATCTCACGTATTTCTTTTCATTCATTAATCCGAGCATTCAAAGGTGAGTTCACCACTCTTTTATAGGCATGCGTCCCGAGGGGACAATGTCACAACCCGTATTTTCAACCAAACACCAGTGGGCCCGGGTGGGGAATATAGTAACGTAATTGATATCAACATCGTCAATTAAAACAACACAATGGAAGTCTTGGAGTTTAAATTACTATTACA
Organism: Scalesia atractyloides; assembly: GCA_947069175.1. Lineage (NCBI taxonomy): Eukaryota > Viridiplantae > Streptophyta > Magnoliopsida > Asterales > Asteraceae > Scalesia > Scalesia atractyloides. The sequence continues at coordinate 67,661,175 of CAMTDV010000023.1, forward strand.
AACCAAATGTTGAAAGTACGAAAAATAATATACAGACAGCTTGTAATGGACGATCCACAGACGGATCGTAAAATGTACAAAAAATGTGTAACAACCTTTGGGCAGATCTAAGGATTTCAAGATCCTCTTATATCACTACCAAGCTGTGACAAATGGCAAATTGATCGGTAATTCCGTACAATTTAATCACTATTTGTAGTTCATAATTTCATGCATATTATCGTAATTTAATTACAAAATTGAGTTGTACGTCATTAGGGCAAGGAAACCTGATCATAACACATACTAGTTTCCGTTACGACGAGAAACATACCAAAACAATGCCCTAATAGTGTTGGTAGAAAGTGTTGGACACAATAATTGCGGTGACACTAACAGTGTCGGAAAACCCGCTGAAACGAATCAAGACATGAAATAACAGCATGTTAATGCCATACCCGAGTCCATATACAAATGAAAACACATATTTGAGAACAACTATTACAAAGATACATAACTTTTCGGTATAACGCCTAAATTGCAAAATTGTCCGTTTCGACCAAAAAGGCGACAAATAGTGATTTTTCCGCAAGACTAATTCGGAGGATTCCGGATGTCAAGATAAGAATAAAACAATGTTAAACATCCTAAAATAACTTGAGAATAGCAAAAATGCACCAAAGGCATCGTTTCTGGTCATTCGGCAAACAGTGCACAACTCGACCGAAAAGCGGCCGATTGTCGAAACGACGAATATTCAAGTATCCGATAGCCTCATCCGGGCGTCTAGTGAACTAGTTAAGCATTATTTGGAACTCGGATCCATTCAACTAACATTAGGTCACGGAAACACAACTTTCGGAAAAGTTTGACGGCGGAACATAAAAATGCCGATATCGATCGAACGGTCGAACGGAAGACATATCGGCAACCCTAACACATCGTGTATTCGTCTAGCGAACTAGTCATGAATATTTTTGGATCAGAAATGCACTAATTTGACACCATATTAGTTGTGGTAATCGAAAACAAACGCTTCCGGTAATAAATATATAGTTTCGTTTATTAGCGAATACTCCGACGATGAACGATCTGGCGACATATCCCCATCCGAAACTTATTTTGGAGGATCATATGGATTAAATGCCATATCATTACACCCAAAACACAAATCTTATGCTTAAGATGCTAGAAGATCAACCCTAATTACTATACTTATCCTAATTACCTAAATATCTACATTTTCAACATGTGTAAAAATGAAAGTTACACTTTACGCCCCCATCATGTTCACGGCTACAAGGTGGGTCCCACCCCACTTGATTTTGTTGAAAATTTGAGATATTAAGTATGGTGTATTAGATGTGTGATGGAACTTGAAAGATACACTTGATTATATAAGAAAAGCTTTGATTATCTTACCATTTTCCTTATAAAAAAACATTGCATTTTTCTCCTTCCTTTCTTCCCTATCCCACGGCTCCACCACCTCCTCCATACACCACCATTTAGCCACCATAAACCACCACTTTTTATACACTTTGAAGCCTAACCAAGTCCACTAAAGAAGCTTGCATGGATGGAGATCATTAGGGCTACCTAAGGAGCTTTCTTTTCTTCTAAACCTTCAAGGAACTTGTGCACCCATTTTGAGCTAAACTCCTCCATAATCTAGCTTATTTTTATGCTTAGATTATTAGTTTCCAAGTTGATCATCTTGAAAATCAAGAAAAGATACATCAAAAAACCCTAAAATACAACAAAATATTAACACTAAATATTGTTTATTTTGTGTTGATTATATGTTTATATGATTGTTAGATTGCATGTTGAAGTTGTTTATGTTGATATTATGATATAAAAGTTGCATGATCTTGGGTGATTTAGTGTAAAAATGAAGATTTAAACATGATAAGGTTTAAATCTAAGCAAGATCATCAACTACATCATCCATGTAAAATACTACAACTTAAAGATAATTTTTATACATATGAATGATTTTATAAGAAGTAAACATATGTATTTAAGTTGTAATCACATTAAAAATGTGTAGTAATCAAGGGGTTACATGCAAGAACTTGATTTAACAACATGATAAAAGTAGTGTTTTGAATAGGTTAATAAATATTAAAAACCCCATTGATTTACTAGGATTTTTAAATCATAAAAGTCATGGATGATAATATGTTGATTATGTAGAATAAAGATTAGATGGTTTGTTGATTATGATTATGAGCTTAAACAGGTTTTAAATACGTTTTTAAAATGTGGAAAACGCCATATTTTAGGGGAAACTATGGCGAAATTTTCTAAAAATCAAATTGCGATTAAAGCATGATTAGTGGGGTGATTAGTGGGAGTAAACGCGATTAGTAACCTAAATCATCATTAAGTGGACTTTAATGTCACACCCGCTCATAGGCGGAAGCGCACGGTGTGATCTGATTGGTTCTCATTGCATACAACATAAGTGAACAAACTATATGAATAAAACATTCTCCATATGCCATTACTGAAATTGGTTCAAACGCAACATAAGTTAAGTATATTATTACAAGCCATTAAATTGTCAAAACTGTTAAGTAACCAAAATGCAAGATTTTAAAATAATAAGGTTTTGTCCTTTAAATCACCGCAAGTAGGCGGGATATACCAGACAAATCCTTCAAAAGTGACATTGGAGTCTTGATGCTTGTTTCTTGATTTAACGCTTGCAAAGATCCACTAATTACTTGAAATACATGTTAAGTTTAAAATCAACAAAAGTTGGCGAGTTCATGTGTTTTAACTATATGAGTTCAATCCATAAAACATATAATGTATTTGTATGAAAACCCGGTATGTAAAGCGTCAATGAAATCGTTGATCATTAATGTTTTGCAAGGACATTAATATGTGTGACGACATAGGAAGCTATCCAAACCTAGACGATTTATGTCGATTAACTTTAACTGGGACGACAGATGCACTCTTCTGTGTGGGTCCATGACCAAGAGTGGGGCTCGCCAACACCCGCTAGATCTAACCTTTGTACCGTGGTCTTAAATAAGATTAATGGTGCTTAAGTTCCACCCTATTCACACATGATCTAAGTTGTTTCATTCCTTAGCTTATCATACCATTAAACATGTATTTCCCCCGATAATTGTAAAAAAAGTAAAACATTTAAGATGAAAAGGGGGACATGAACTCATTGATTTGCTTTCTACTAAACTGATTAACTCGAATACTTTTCTTCGGTTTCATATCACAACCTACAAACGCGTTAGGTTTTGTTAGACACTTAGGTCTTTGAATGATTCTTGTTCTTGTTTCTTGTCTTAATTATTTACTAAGACTTGTTCAGTTTTGATTTTGTTTAGATATACGTCTCGATGTATGATAACAATACATATAGTTCATTAAGTATATGTGTATCCTTTCAACGCATGGCGTTGCTAGTATGGGCCCAGCCCGCTAGACTTCGTGCCTTGCACGAGTAAAACGTATATGTCTTATGGCTCCTCATAGACGGTTCCACCCGTTTGCCTCGATGATACCATCGTCAGATATGTTCCATATATAATTCTTCTTAATTATATATAATTCCAAGTTCGATGCGTCACTTAATATATTATATTTTAACTTGTATTATTTGTATGCACCTCCTTATATATATATCATTTTGTTTACGATGGGTTGGTTAAAATAATCTATTTTTAACATGTATTGATATATAATTATTTCATGTGCATGTTTCATAATATATATGACCAACTATTGAAATTGTTAAGTATTATACCAATGCATTTCCCCCAAGTACAGGCATACTTGTATTGGGTGTATTTGTGTATTTACATTCGTATTCTTATGGTTAAGTCCAATACTTTTATAAATGTATTTTCACCAAATATTAATGGTATATATATTGGTATGTATTTGTACGTATAGGAATACGTATATTCCGTGTATCTATTACCCTTATTTTTGTATATTCCTCAATTATAATATTAGGATATATTGAAGTTAATATATTATTATGCTTGGTAAGTGTATAATATCCAAAATAATATATTTTTGCGATTAGTTCTAGAAACCATATATTTTAGTTTCTAAAAAAAATAATATATTTTTAGGTGGTTTATGAAATATATATTTTTACACACTTTGAAAATAATATGTTTTTTGAATCGACAAAATACGATATAATGTATATACTTGAAATATGTATTTTGTCACTTGTTCTGTTTTGAAAATAATATTTACCAAGCTTCGATATATTTTATATTTGTAGTCCATAATTCATATATAGTCCAAACGTCCGAATAATCCATATTTGCTTCGGTGTATGGTATTGGATAGGTATATATATGCTTTGTCATTATTTGTTTGTCAATTATTATGTATTTATTTGTATGATTTATTTTCAATTTCCTAACTATATATATATGTAATACAAATAACAAGCACATAAATTGTGATTTTTATTATCACTAAATGTATATTTTTTCAAAAATATATATTTATGCCCATTTTTATCTTTATAAAATCATGTCTTCTTGAACTTATATTTTATACACAACATGGGAGTTTTTATGTTTATGGTTTTTGAACAAGTTTACTTGTAAGAACTTTAAAACCATATATTTTTCTAAGTGTTTAATTTTTATAAAAATTTTGCCATAGTTTCCCCTAGATTTAGGAGGTTTCCCATGTTTTTAAAACATGTTTTAAGCTTCAAAAATCATCAATTTATTCCCAATCTTTTCAACAAATAATCCATGTACACATATAGTATTTTTAGGTCATGATGAACATGGAACTTTTCCAAAACATATAGTATTTTAACCATGTGTTTAAGATGTTCATACATCTTTAAAAATGGGTTTATATACACTAATTTTGCTAAAAATCATTTTTAACAACTTACTTATATATATATTGTTAGAAAACTTTACTAGTCCCTCTAATGACATTTTCAAGATCATCCTTAATGTTCAAAATATATTCATCAAGCTTTTTATTGTTTTTAACCATATGATCATCCAACATTTCAAGAATCTTACAACCCTTTTAATCCACTTTAAAAAGTCCATTTATTATATATATCATGTTCATCACTTCTTTGATCATGGATTTTGTAAGATTCATGAGTATACTTGTTAGATTATGTTTTTAATCATCATCTAACAAGTTCACATATGAGGGTTATGATCCATAGCACAAAATAAACATCTACATTTTTATTACAACTTCAAGATAGCTTTGTTTCCTTTAGATTATGTTACTTGTTAATATGCTCATCTTTTAAAGTTGATGTTCTTGCATGGTGTCACTTATACATTATCAAGATACTAGTAATATGATATCAAATGAAAGTTTAGAAGGCTCAGTACTAGCTCTTGTGGCTAGGGAAGTGGCAAGATGAAAACTTGAAGGTGATGATGTAAACTAGGTGGATAAAAGCTCCCTTGGGTGGTCCTTGAGCTTCCACGACTTGCACCTTTCTTAGTTAGGCTAGAGACACTTTAGGATCACCTTAGAACACCTTGATTTAGACTGGAAAATGGAGGTGTAGTGGTTATGGATATGGCCGTGAGGTAGGCAAGGAAGAAGAAAGAGATGTGTTTGAGATTTTGTGATAAGCATAAGTGAGGTTATGTTGCATGGTCTTGCTTTATGCTTACTAATAACATAAGATCCCTCATGTAATATAAACTTACTCCCAACATGTTGATGATTAGGGGACAAGATTGTTGGAGTCAAGGGGGGCCCCTCATGTGGTCGTCTCCATGCTTGTTGTTATGGAACTAACTTTGTTAGTCTCTTAGTTAGGGTGTTAGTTAGGATTAGGGGTCTTAGTTAGGGGGTTTTGATGGATTAGGGGTTATTGATGCATTTTGAGATACAAGATGTAATACACTAGTTTAATATTGTTAAATAACATAAACTAGTTTATATTTTATGTCTAGTTCGTGTTCGGTTGGTTAACGGTTGTTCGGTTCGTTAACAGGTCCTCAAACGAGAGTTTAAGCAACTTGTATGGAATTTAGGGATTTTAAATTAAAACAATGTGTTTAATGATGTTAACTAGTTATATGATGTAAAAATATTGTTAACTAGTTCATATGATGTTTCAGATTGTGTCCGGGTGTTGGTTTCGTTGCCGGTTCGTTACGTTAACTTTCAAGACTTATGTGCTATGATATGTTATTGCGCCAAACAATACTTTCAATGTCTTTTAAGAAATGCAGGATGTTTAACAATAATTCTGCATATTAATTAAGCTTGTATTTGCTGGATTTTGCTGAATTGCTGTTTAGTATATAGTTCCGGCAGTTTTCAGTGCATGCATTGTTTTCGAAAAGTGTTATCTTTAATCCTTGCTTTCCCACATGGGGTTTAATATACAGTTTGCATTGGACTCTCATCTAAGTCCTAAATCTGCAGTTTAACTGCGTACCGACACTGTGCTGCCGCAGCTAGTCTACTAGTCGTTTCCGATGCACTGTTTTAGGCAGTTTTTAAATGGTAACCACTAAAAAAATAATATACATCATATAACATATTCAATGCACTTTCTAGATTGATGTCATGCAATTCAAGAAGTTTAGTCATTTCGAAACACATATTTATATCGCATACTTTACTGTTTAAAAATTCTCCAAAAGTGACAGTTGTCACATACTCCCCGTTAGAAAGAATTTCGTCCCGAAATTCAAGTTGAGTCATCCGTTGCCGGAGTCTTTTCGAATAGGTGGGGGTATTTAGCTTTGATTTGATCCTCACGTTCCCAAGTATACTCAGGTCCGTGTCTGGAGTTCCAACGAACTTTTACTAGCTTGATACGATTCTTCCTATTTTTCTCGACATTCCAGTCCATAACCTCAACAGGTTCTTCGGTAAATTGGAGTTTATCGTCTATGTGAATCTCCTCTGCAGGGATGATAATGGTCTCTTGCGTTGGGCTCTTCTTGAGGTTTGACACATGGAAAGTGTCATGTACACTGCTAAGCTCATCAGGTAATTTTAACTTGTAGGCAACGGTACCAACGTTAGCCAAAATTTCAAATGGTCTGATATACCGCGGGTTAAGCTTCCCGCACTTACCGAATCTGGCTACGCCTTTCCAAGGTGAGACTTTCAACAAAACTTTGTCTCCGACCTCAAAGGACAATGGTTTTCTCCTCTTGTCCGTGTAACTCTTTTGTTTGTCACGAGCCGCCTTGATACGGTCTCGGATTTGGAATTTCTTATCAGTAGTGTCTTGGACTAATTCGGGACCAATTAGCTGTTTGTCGCCAACTTCCACCCAACATAGCGGAGAACGACACTTTCGACCATAGAGAGCTTCGAACGGCGTGGCTTGTATGCTTGTGTGGTAACTATTGTTATAGGAAAACTCCACTAAGAGTAGGTGAGTATCCCAATTGCCGCCTAGATCCATCACACATGCACGAAGCATGTCTTCAAGTGTTTGGATGGTTCGTTCACTCTGGCCGTCAGTTTGAGAATGAAAGGTCGTGCTTAGATCTAGTCGGGATCCAAATGCCTTTTGAAAGGATTGCCAGATTCTTGACACGAAGCGACCGTCTCGGTCTCAGATAATAGAAATAGGCACTCCGTGAAGAGCCATTATTTCTCTAATATATAGCTCGGCTAGCTTCTCTGTGCTATCTTTTTCACGAATCGGTAGAAAATGCGTGGACTTTGTCAATCTATCTACTATTACCCAAATCATGTCGTGACCTCTTGAGGTTCTGGGTAATTTCGTAATGAAGTCCATGGATATTTGTTCCCATTTCCACACGGGAATCTCGGGTTGTTGTAATAACCCCAGGGCTTCTGGTACTCGGCCTTAACTTTTGCGCAGGTTAAACATTTTCCGACATAATTTGCGATGTCGCTCTTCAGATTAGGCCACCAATAATATTCCTTCACATCTTGGTACAATTTATCCGAACCCGGATGGATTGAATATTTAGAGTTGTGTGCCTCGTCCATCACTATTTCCTGAAGACCGCCAAAAAGTGGAACCCAAATCGTCCCATAAGGTATAAAGTTCCATCTTCTCTTGGCACTAATTGTTTCTCCATACCTCGGAGAAGTTCCGCCTTAATATTCTCTTCCTTGAGTGCTTCTACTTGCGTGTCATGAATCTATGTTGCAGACTTTGTGGTCCATGAATATAGTACACCGAGTACCATATAAATAATGTCGCCATATCTTCAAGGCGAATACCACCGCACCTAACTCAAGGTCGTGCGTGGTGTAGTTCTTTTCATGCACTTTTAGTTGTCGTGATGCATATGCAATGACTTTTTCATGTTGCATAAGCGCAAACCTAACCCATGATGCGAAGCATCACAATACACCACGAAATCGTCGGTACCTTCAGGGAGTGAAAGGATTGGTGCATCACATAATTTATCTTTTAGGATTTGAAATGCTCCTCTTGTTTCTCTTCCCAATCGAACTTCTGGTCTTTCTGCGTGAGTGCGGTTAGTGGTTGAGCAACCTTGGAAAAATTCTCAATAAATCTCCGATAGTAACCCCCTAAACCCAAAAATTGTTGAACCTCGGTTGGCGTCTTAGGTGCTTCCCAATTCTTGATCGCTTCTATCTTTGATGGGTCTACATGAATACCTTTCTCATTCATGACATCCCGAGAACTTGCACCTCACGAATCCAAAACTCACATTTAGACAATTTCGCATATAGTTTCTCTTTCTTCAACAGCTCCAAGATGGCCTCAAATGTTGCTCATGCTCGTCCTTCGACTTTGAATATATTAATATGTCATCGATAAATACTATCACAAAATTTTCGAGATAGGGCTTGCACACTCGATTCATCAGGTTCATGAAAACCGCCGGTGCATTGGTCAGACCAAACGGCATAACAAGAAACTCGTAGTGACCATAACGAGTTCTGAACGCCGTCTTCGGTATGCTCTCTTCCTGTATCCGCAATTGGTGATATCTAGACCTCAAGTCTATCTTGAAATAGAAGCTTGATCCTTGCAGCTGATCGAACAAGTCATCAAGTTTCGGTAGTGGGTACCGATTCTTAATGGTGAGCTTATTCAACTCTCTGTAGTCTATGCACATCCTGAATGTTCCATCCTTTTTCTTCACAAATAAGACTGGAGCTCCCCAAGGCAAAAAGCTTGGTCGAATGAATCCCTTATCCAACAACTCTTGAAGTTGTGTGGATAATTCCTGCATCTCTAAAGATGCTAGACGATATGGAGACTTGGCTATGGGTGCAGCTCCCGGTACCAAGTCGATGTGAAACTCGACTTGCCGTTGGGGTGGTAATCCCAGCAAGTCCTCAGGGAAAACTTCAAGGTATTCCTTCACCACAGGAATATCTTCAAGCTTAGGCTCCTCGGCCTTCTTGTCAACTACATGTTCTAGGAAGGCTATGCAACCCTTCCGTAAGCACGCTCTAGCTTTCATACAATTAATGATCTGCAATGGTGTGTCGCGTGTTTCTCTGTGAATAATAACGGTCTCCTCATTCTGTAGCGGTACGCCGATAATCTTCAAAATGACACACGACTTCAGCTCGGTTATCGGACAGCCAATCCATACCGACTACTACGTCAAAGCTACCTAGCTACACTGGTAAGAGATCGATGTTGAACTTTTGCTGACCCAGCTCCAACGAACATCCTTTAATGATTTCCTTCGACTCAACTAATTTACCATTCACCAACTCTACAGAATAGGGGGTGCCTAGTTTACTGGATTCTACGCCCAAAATATTTTTAAATTCCATGGAAATAAAGCTAAAATCGGCATCGGTATCAAAAAATATGGATGCAAAATGATTGTTGATAGGGAACGTACCAGTGACCACGTTAGGGTCTCTGCGTGCATCCTTTGCCCCGATCACAAAAGCTCTCTCACGAGCTTGATTTCATTTGAGGCAATCTTTCTTCCAGTGATCTTTGCTTCCGCAACCATAGCATCAAGTCTCTCGCCCAACTCCATTCCCATTTCTAGTACCAACACCATTTCCGTTCCCACCCTTTCCTGTCGTCGCCCAACATGTCTCATAACGGTGGCCAACACTGCCACACTTGTCACACTTAAAAACTTGAAAAGCACCCAAATGGTGATACTTGCCTTGTCGCATTTAGGATAGGGGCTTTCATACTTCTTTGGGCCGGTGGTGGTGGTAGCTACGAAAACTCTCGCTTCCCGTGTCTGATTAGCCAGCCTCCTTTTGTTACCACTATTGTTGTTGGGATGGTTGGTGTGATTATTGTTGTTGTAGTTCCTCTGTGTACCCTTCTTGAAGTGGGAATATTTCCTTTTCCCATCGTTTTTCGATTCAACGTGCGATTCCTTCCTTTCTACCCCTTTTACAAACAATTTCTTCATCTTTACCGCATCTTCTGTAAGACTAACCGCCAGTGTCACAGCCGAAGTAATAGTAGCAGGGCTCAATGCAGTTACCATACTACGGATTTCAGGCACCAAACCCCAGATGTAGCGCTCAATGCGCTTGAACTCCGGTGTCACCAGGTATGGTATCACACGAGATAAGTCATGGAATCGCTGAGTATAACCCACGATGTCAGCTCCATTCATAGACAAGTTCCAGAACTCAGTTTCTAGCTTTTTCAGCTCAGCCCTTGAACAAGACTTTTCTCTCATTCTCTCCTTCAGTCTTTCCCACGTCATTCCATACGCAGTGTCATCACCCAGCATTTACACTTGTAAGTTCCACCAAGTAAGTGCTTCTTCCGTGAACAGACCAGTGATAAAAGTGACTTGCTGGTATAGGGAGCATTTGCTCATCCGAAGTGTGGAATCTGTCTTCTCTGTCCAGCGTACAAAGGGGGCACCATCGGTGCCATCATAGTTCTGTGGCTTGCATTCCAGAAACTGCTTGTAGGTACATCTTGAAATATTCATAAACAGATTATGAATGAGCAATTTATGAAACGCACGAGTAGAATAAAAAGAATTATTTAAGTTGTGATAACAACTGAATATTAACGTTCGCTTGGTTCCTATTGGAGGAACCGCCTTGTCCCTGACTTCCTGTTCCACCAGTTCCACCACTTCCACCTGCTCCGCCTGTTCCACCAGTCCCTCCAGTATTACTTTCGTTTCGATTGGCCTCATATTGGGCCAGGGCTTGGGATATTCTTTGCTCCAATAAGGCATTCAGTTCCGCCTTATTCCTAGGCATGGATTGGGCTGGGTTTACGTTCCGTGTGTGAGTTGTTCTCCGTTTTGGTGGCATGATCTTTCAAGATAATATGGTAGCCAAGGTTAAACATTTATTTATTATATATTCTCTCAGTTGGTTATAATTTGTATTTATTCATACACATACACACACACATATATATATATATGTATATATACATATATATATGTATATATTATATATATATATATATATATATATATAAGCAAATAATCAAGTAACCAAACAATAACACATAATAATTTTTAAATATATATATATATATAGACGATCCAAAAAAATATAAGTCGGCTACGCGCAAACACCATGCATAGAAATCCATACAACGCATCATAACAAAGACATCAAGTTTTTATATATTAAGACAACTTGTTACATGATCGTTTGTAAAGGAAACAATAATGTACTCGGGTCACACCACCTGGTCATACAAGTTTAATACATATAAAAACAAAATCTTCCTTCCACTTGCGATCTTCTTTCTTCTAGTTGCCTTCAAAACTTGACGTGCAAAAGTACCTGCAAATAAAGATCCTAGGGTGCTGGGGGGGATGGTGGTGGGCTAGGGGTGATAAGGCTATGGAGGTGGATAACCTCATGCTCAAGCTCCCGCACACGGCGTAGAAGGACGTCAATTTGCGGTTCGAGCATTAGGATACGAGCAGCATGGCCTTTGGATGGCATGGGAGGTGGGTCAACAGGTCGCAGACCCTCTGACGTAGGGTCTTGATATGATGCTCCAGGGAGCGGACCCAACTATCTGTGGAGAAAGGGTCATAGTGGTGGGGATGATAAGGGTCAGATGTGGGCATAACGTGTGGCGGTGAGTGTGGGATAGGGCTGGTCGGCACCCGGGATGGTCCCGCCTCAAAGCATGGGGATGGGGGCATATAGGAAGGTCTAGAGAAAGTTGGGTGACGGGAGCCAAAAGCCTCCTGCTATGGGATCGATCTGGCCCGAGCAGTGCCTCCTACGGGCCTAGACATAGGGGTGGTACTCTCAGTGGAGGGCGTGGGGGTACGAATGGGTGTATGGGTGAGGACGGGTGTAGGTGTCGGGGTAGCGATGGGTGGCGTGCCGAAGCTGTTGTCAGTGGCGTGTGCAAGAAGTTCGGCTCGGCGGATAGCAGCTGAGGACGCGCGGTCGCTCTCATCTAATGATGAGATGGCCGCGACGGAGACGATGGGGGAGGGTACCTCTAAAATAGCGATGTCGAGCACCTCTCCATCGCCAAGGTCCTCATCTAAATGGTCAACGTGAAATATCGGGACGTCGTCCTCGTCATCTGATATCTCAATAACAGGTGGCCATACAGCAAGAGGGATGGCGTCAAGCGGTAGAATCTCTACAATGTGCTCACCCTCCGGGTGACCTATGATGATCTGCTTGTGGTGCTGGGGAGGCAAGGCTAATACGTCGTCCACTAGAGGGACGTCTGCCTCTGCTACGAAATCGGGGTCCTCCTCCGGCTCTGACTCGCTAGCTGATGAGATGTAGTGAACGAGGGGTCCAAACTTACCGTCTGAGTCGACCTCCATGGGGTCATGATCGTCGTAAACCCCGCTTTCTACTGAAGACATAGTGACCTGGAAAAAGGATTCGTACAACATGTATAATCAACTATTATTTAATATATATATATATTACACAAAATGCAGGCATCACATATTGTCAGTTTTAAGTTGGGCTATTTGTATTAAGTGAATTAACTTAGTGTTCTGTGTCTATCCTTTGTATACTAAGTCCCATAGTGTCCTTGCATTATTTTGTAAAATGAGTTTATGTAGTGGATCTTTTGAAATAGTTATGCAATGAAAACCATTTGTTGATGAAAAATTGTGTTAATAAGAGGATCCTAGTGATTGTAGACTAGCCTCGAGAAGGAATCCTGGTTCACTACAATCAAAGCTCTGATACTAATCTGTCACACCCGCTCATAGGCGGAAGCGCACGGTGTGATCTGATTGGTTCTCATTGCATACAACATAAGTGAACAAACTATATGAATAAAACATTCTCCATATGCCATTACTGAAATTGCTTCAAACGCAACATAAGTTAAGTATATTGTTACAAGCCATTTAATTGTCAAACTGTTACGTAACCAAAACGCAAGATTTTTAAATAATAAGGTTTTGTCCTTTATATCACCGCAAGTAGGCGGCATATACCGGACAAATCCTTCAAAAGTGGCATTGGAGTCTTGATGCTTGTTTCTTGATTTAACTGCTTGCAAAGATCCACTAATTACCTGAAATACATGTTAAGTTGAAAATCAACAAAAGTTGGCGAGTTCATGTGTTTTAACTGTATGAGTTGAATTCATAAAACGTATAATGTATTTGTATCAAAACCCGGTATGTAAATAGTCAATGAAATCGTTGATCATTAATGTTTTGCAAGAACATTAATATGTGTGACGACATAGGAAGCTATCCAAACCTAGACGATTTCTGTCGATTAACTTCGACTGGGATGACAAATGCACTCTCCTATGTGGGTCCATGACCAAGAATGGGGCTCGCCAACACCCGCTAGATCTAACCTTTGTACCGTGGTCTTAAATAAGATTAATGGTGCTTAAGTTCCACCCTATTCGCACATGATCAAAGTTGTTTCATTCTTTAGCTTATCATACCATTGAACATGTATTTCCCCCATAGTTGTAAAACAGTAAAACATTTAAGATGAAAAGGGGGACATGAACTCACTACTTTGCTTTCTGCTAAACTGATTAACTCGAATACTTTTCTTCGGTTTCGTATCACAACCTACAAATGCGTTAGGTTTTGTTAGACACTTAGGTCTTTGAATGATTCTTGTTCTTGATTCTTGTCTTAATTATTTACTAAGACTTGTTTAGTTTTGATTTTGTTTAGATGTACGTCTTGATGTATGATAACAATAGATATACTTCATTAAGTATATGTGTATCCTTGCAACGCATGTGTTGCTAGTACGGGCCCAGCCCGCTGGACTTCGTGCCTTGCACGAGTAAAACGTATATGGCTCATGGCTCCTCATAGACGGGTTCCACCGGTTTGCCTCGACGATACCATCGTCGAATATGTTCCATATATAATTCTTCTTAATTATATATAATTCCAAGTTCGATGCGTCACTTAAAATATTATATTTTAACTTGTATTATTTGTATGCACCTCCTTATATATATCATTTTGTTTATGATGGGTTGGTTAAAAATAATATATTTATAACATGTATTGATATATAATTATTTTGTGTGCATGTTTCATAATATATATGACCAACTATTGAAATTGTTAAGTATTATACCAATGCATTTCCCCCAAGTATAGGTATACTTGTATTGGGTGTATTTGTGTATTTACATTCGTATTCTTATGGTTAAGTACAATACATGTATAAATGTGTTTTCACCAAATATTAATGGTATATATATTGGCATGTATTTGTACGTATAGGAATACGTATATTCCTTGTATGTATTACCCTTATTTTGTATATTCCTCAATTATAATATTAGGATATATTCAAGTTAGTATATTATTATGCTTAGTAAGTGTATATATATCCAAAATAATATATTTTTGCGATTAGTTCTAGAAACCATATATTTTAGTTTCCACAAAAAATAGTATATTTTTAGGGGGTTTATGATATATATATTTTTACACACTTCGAAAATAATATGTTTTTAGTATCGACAAAATACGATATAATGTATATACTTGTAAAAATATGTATTTCGTCACTTGTTCGGTTTTGAAAATTATATTTACCAAGCTTCGATATATTATATATTTGTAGTCCATAATTCATATATAGTTCAAACGTCTGAATAATCCATATTTGCTTCCGTGTATGGTATTTGATAGGTATATATATGCTTTGTAATTATTTGTTTGTCAATTATTATGTATTTATTTGTATGATTTATTTTCAATTTCGTAACTATATATATGTAATACAAATAACAAGCACATAAATTGTGATTTTTATGATCACTAAATATATATTTTTCCAAAAATATATATTTATGCCCATTTTTATCTTTATAAAAATCATGTCTTCTTGAACTTATATTTTATACAACAACATGGGATTTTTTATGTTTATGGTTTTTGAACATGTTTACTTGTAAGAACTTTAAACCATATATTTTTCTATGTGTTTAATTTTTATAAAAAATTTGCCATAGTTTTCCCTAGATTTAGGAGGTTTCCCATGTTTTTAAAACATGTTTTAAGCTTCAAAAATCATCAATTTATTCCCAATCTTTTCAACAAGTAATCCATGTACACATATAGGTATTTTTAGGTCATGATGAACATGGAACTTTACCAAAATATATAGTCTTTTAACCATGTGTTTAAGATGTTAATACATTTTTAAAAATGGGTTTAGTTTCTAATATACACTAACTTTGCTAAAAGTCTTTTTTAACAACTTACTTATATATATTCTTAGAAAACATTACTAGTCATTCTAATGACATTTTCAATATCATCCTTAATATTAAAAATATATTCATCAAGCTTTTTATTATTTTTAACCATATGATCATCCATCATTTCAAGAATCTTACAACCCTTTTAATCCACTTTAAAAAGTCCATTTATTATATATATCATGTTCATCACTTCTTTGATCATGGATTTTGTAAGATCCTGAGTATACTTGTTAGATTATGTTTTTAATCATCATCTAACAAGTTCACATATGATGGTTATGATCCATAGCACAAAATAAACATCTACATTTTTATTGCAACTTCAAGATAGCTTTGTTTCCTTTAGATTATGTTACTTGTTAATATGTTCATCTTTTAAAGTTGATGTTCTTGCATGGTGTAACTTATATATTATCAAGATTCTAGTAATATGATATCAAATGAAAGTTTAGAAGGCTCACTACTAGCTCTTGTGGCTAGGGAAGTGGCAAGATGAACACTTGATGGTGATGATGTAAACTAGGTGGATAAAAGCTCCCTTGGGTGGTCCTTGAGCTTCCAATACTTGCACCTTTCTTAGTTAGGCTAGAGACACCTTAGGATCACCTTAGGACACCTTGATTTGGGCTTGAAAATGGAGGTGTAGTGGTTATGGATATGGCTGTGAGGTAGGCAAGGAAGAAGAAAGTGATGTGTTTGAGATTTTGTGATAAGGATAATTGAGGTTATGTTGCATGGTCATGCTTTATGCTTACTAATAACATAACATCCCTCATGTAATACCAACCTACTCCCAATATGTTGATGATTAGGGGACAAGATTGTTGGAGTCAAGGGGGGCCCCTCATGTGGTCGTCTCCATGCTTGTTGTTATGGAACTAACTTTGTTAGTCTCTTAGTTAGGGAGTTAGTTAGGATTAGGGGTCTTAGTTAGGGGGTTTTGATGGATTAGGGGTTATTGATGCATTTTGAGATACAAGATGTTATACTCTAGTTTAATATTGTTAAATAACATAAACTAGTTTATATTTTATGTCTAGTTCGTGTTCGGTTGGTTAACGGTTGTTCGGTTCGTTAACAGGTCCTCAAACGGGAGTTTAAGCAACTTGTATGGAATTTAGGGATTTTAAATTAAAACAATGTGTTTAATGATGTTAACTAGTTATATGATGTAAAAATATTGTTAACTAGTTCATATGATGTTTCAGATTGTGTCCGGGTGTTCGTTTCGTTGCCGGTTCGTTAAAACGTTAACTTTCAAGACTTATGTGCTACGATATGTTATTGCGCCAAACAATACTTTCAATGTCTTTTAAGAAATGCAGGATGTTTAACAATAATTCTGCATATTAATTAAGCTTGTATTTGCTGGATTTTGCTGAATTGCTGTTTAGTATATAGTTCCGGCAGTTTTCAGTGCATGCATTGTTTTCGAAAAGTGTTATCTTTAATCCTTGCTTTCCCACATGGGGTTTAATATACAATTTGCATTGGACTCTCATCTAAGTCCTAAATCTGCAGTTTAACTGCGTACCGACACTGTGCTACCGCAGCTAGTCTACTAGTCGTTTCCGATGCACTGTTTTAGGCAGTTTTTAAATGGTAACCACTAAGAAAATAATATGCATCATATAACATATTCAATGCACTTTCTAGATTGATGTCATGCAATTCAAGCAGTTTAGTCATTTCGAAACACATATTTATATCGCATACTTTACTGTTTAATTGTACAAAAATTCTCCAAAAGTGACAGTTGTCACATTTAATGACAAGGGTTATCCCTAAATAACCAAGTGTTTAAATAAAGTTACAATTATACATTTATAAGTAAAATAAATACTTTTACAAAAATATGTTCTTATATGGAAAATAATACAAGTATTTGTATGAATATTTTTTACTAATAAATGGTATGTATACATGTGTGTATTGTATATGTATGTATTAGGAATTTAGGGTATTCACAATAAAGTACCCAATCTTATACAAAATACAAACACTTAAACAATACACCAAGTATTGGTGATATAATAAATATATTCTCACAATGGGTCGAAACAATAAATCAGACAATTAAAGCAATGCGAACAATAGGCGGACATTCAAGATTTCACCGTCGCGTCGACGACCAACGGGTGAATCACCGGCACGAAAGGTCGTTGCGACAACGGGCAATCCTCGATGAAAATGAATATATAACGAACGATGCCGACGACAAGTGTATATATATATTTAGGCATTCAACATATAATATGTAAATAAAAAATCCGGAAAGTTAAGTGTATTAAAAAGTTAGAAAAATTATAAGTACACACGTATAATGAAAATGGGCTTACATACATATATATTTGGGCTAGGCCAAAATTGTGAAAATCGTATATTAGGCCCAAACTCCATAATAATTATGGATGAGGCCCAAAACTAATAAAGGCCCAAAGACATATAATACATGGGCTAGGCCCAAAGACATAAATTACATGGGCTAGGCCCAATGACACGTGAAGGGCAAGGCCTAGTTCACACATTGTTTGAAAACAATAATATATATATATATATATATATTTAAGAAATATATATAGCAATATTCATCGAACAAACAAACTACCAACACTATAATAACATTCTAAGTTGTTCAATCATAACAAAGAAACATATAACAAGAATTCAAGATGAACAACGTGTACAAGGTCCATTAAGACCTAGGTGTCTAATGAAACCAATACGCATGTAGGTTACATATGTTGCGGACACCGAAAGTTAAAAAGTACGACTTAAAAGGAACGCAAAAACTGTGAGTTTCATGTCCCACCTTTCACTTATTTCAAGTTTTGTTTTAAACTATCGAGGGGAAATACATGTCATGTCAAAACAGTATGTTAGCTATGGGTTAGTAGATAACATATCAGTGTGCGTAAGTATGATGATAACAATAGTAACCATTAATCACTTAGTGACCAAGGTGCAAAAGAAGTAGATCTATTGAGTTTGAGACCCGCTTCGCTCCTGGTATGATAACCGGTTAGGAGTGCTTTTGTGATCCCAATGATGTCAAAGTAGTCTCAGTTTGGTTACTTACTTATGGCACAAGTATGTCAGGGTGCTCGCTACAAACTGATAGATCCTTAAATAACTCACTATTGCTAATAACGTACTTGGATTTCAATACAAGTTTTCAAGGATGACATTTGATACGAAAACATTAAACTACATGAACTTGCCAACTTTATGTTGACTTTTTTAAATTACATGTATTTCAGGATACAGGACTTGAGCTGGTGATGGGATCCGGGTTTGGGATTTGTCAAGACAACCATGTACTACTTTTGGAGGGTTTGCCTTTTATATCCCGACCTCGTTTGGGTATATAGAGGTCAAAGCCTCAACATGAAATTGTGATGAAAACACTATCCTAATTTTGAACAATGTCTTCTAAACTATGGTTGTGATGGTAATTTGAAACTTATAACAATGTGATTGCACTTTTGAAAGTTGTAATTATGAAGTGAAACTTAGTAATGGCATGACATCGTTGTTAATTTATAATGTTTACTATAATGGATTCAATGATGACCTAATAGTCACACACTTGCGCTTCCGCTACGACCAGGGTGTGACAGGTTGGTATCAGAGCTCCAATTGTAGTGAACCGGGGAAAAACTTACAATCACCAGGGGCTCACACATGAAACAAAGTTTAAAACATAATAGAAATGTTTTGGGATTATAACAAGATAACAAAAAGGTTTTCATTGTGTCACGATAACACAAGGATCTATCACACGAGCTCAACTATAAGTAATGAAAAGGAATCAATACATGATTAGTCTATGAGAAATAGACACATTACATTATAAGACTACGTGTCGTGGACACATTACAAAAGATAGAAATCCTGGCTAGATAGGATTTTATGTGATTGTATATATATAGTTTATTTATATATGTGTTGTACGGAATATTTGCCAAGAACGAAATACCTTCGACTACGGATATTATTGCGGAGCTTATGGCGAACATGGTTCCTAAGTGAGACCTTAGGATCGATTCCACCTAAGGTGGTTACTTTTCCCGCGGATGCGGAGATGCCTGGCTTCGGTAATGACGAAGAGGCGGAGGTGGCAGCCTTGGATGACAACTCTATTAGCGGGATGAGGTCTCTGTGACCCATATTAAACATTGATAACGACACTTTTATCCAGGCAAGGAAAGGTAAAGTACTCATCTTGAAGGTGCCCCTCCAGTTGTTATTGTTGCAAATTTTCTCCATTTCTAAATCTATCTAATGACGTGCCTTTCGCGAGTAATGTTAAGGGACGATAGCACGTGGACCAACCATAAAGGTCCGTTATAAGTTGAAGGGATGTAGACAATAGCGTCCTCTTTCTGACTGATCGTCGTCTTTGAACGGTAGAACACTAGGGTGACCATGCAAGGCAATTTATTATTACGGGGGCCCACGTAATAATAACTTGAAGTGGATGAGAATCCTGGTGGACTATGCAGTTCAAGTTAAAGATCATTACTCATTCGAAATTGTAAATTTGTTCGGATTTCTATCTAGTGGGACGCTAACCGGGGTAGTTGTTATAGCACCCTACGATACAGAAGCAACACACGTATTTGTTCACATCTAACGTTCGATCTATATCACGAGTCGATTGAGACTAGTCATCTAAACATACAAAACTGGTTGGCCACCCAAGGAGGATATTTCCTCAACGGCCTAGAGTTTTTTACATGGGTTGGTCCCATGGTGTCTATGGTACCTCATCTTATTTATTGGACAGAGATTACACTAAACTTCGTCGTTTGACATCTGTCGTATTCCAAGGGAGAGTATGGCACGAACCATGCTTCAACGCCCCCATAAAATTCTATTCGATATCTATGGAAATTATAACAAACTAGCTGGAGCTCGTGGAGTTCAATGGATATCAACGTATACGTCACAGGGTTAGTGTGGCGAAGGATTTTTTCCTACTTTGGGCGATCGAAGCCCACTAAGTATGGAATACATGTATAAGGTTGAAGACGACCGTTTGATTTCTTCTCCTTTACGAGTTATTTCCTTTCCAATTAGACATATGGCCGATACACGAAAGAGGTACTACGAATCTTGAATTGTTGTTATTCACGTTATCATTGTTTCAAACATGTATGAACAATGCAATCTTGAGGTTCCTATGACCGATGATATCCTTTATTCTTAGGCGCATGGTAGACTATTTTTATTCAAATATATGTCTAGCTTCTTTTAATCTTGGGTATTAAGAAGAAACATGGCGCCAAAAGGAAGGCCACACCCAAAAGGGGTTAGTTAATCCATGACTTACTAGGTACGCCGAACTAGAGTTCTTATGGAAGGACATATGGTTGCGAAAATCGCACGACACCAAGGTGACCTAGTCGACACTAATGATGAAACTGGTGGTACGGGTAGTTCAAATGGTTCGGATCCCAATAGATTGGGAACGAGTGGCAGCGCTACACCTAAAGATGCGATCATAAAAGGTTTTAAATTCAAAGGCCTTCTCGGACGGTAAGCCGCGAGACCTCATTGGTGCGAGAGGTGCGGTAGGTTAGGTCCACTCAATAAAGACAACATCGGTTAGCAGCGCGAGTAAATGCACTCCTTAGTAAACGATTAGGTAAACAAAGAGTCTGATGCGGAATGCAGCATTTACTTGGTGAAATCCTACAGTAGAAACTTTAAGGAGTGATACTACGAAGAGGTCATCACGGACTCAGATTCTTATGCGAGAAGAGTATTGCTTGCTGATTGGAATTCCAAGGGTAGAAACGGGATCCTAGAACTCGATCATGATTGCAGCCAACGTTGTTGGTTACACTCGACGCTTTCACGATCTCTTAAGGATTGTTCCATACTGGGAACACTTGAAATCAAATGCATTGAGCGCTACCTTTGGGTTTAGCCTCTAAGAACCGTAACTCTCGCAATTAGTCTCACCAAGGATGCGGCGAGAATGGGAAATTATCAAGGAAATGCATGTGAAATCTACTAGCAACGGGAGGCGATAGGTAACTCCCGTGATGATAGAAACAAAGGCAATGGCTGCCATAATTGATGCTAGCACCAAGAAATGTGCTAATAACTTGTTGAAATCCTAAAAATGATAAGTGAAAACTTCCTCAAGAGGGCACTTGCAAAAGTGCCTAGAGTAGAAGTGTGGTGAATGAAGACACATCACAGAAATCAATAAGTTAATAAGACTCAACCAAGAACAAGGATGTTAAGTGTGGCATGAAGGCCACTTCAAGCATGAACGTCTCAAGAATGAATCAGGCAAATGAATTAAAGTGTGGGTGAGCAGAAACTATGGATACCCCATAAGATCCTAATGTCGTCATTGCGTACGTTCTACTCTCCATTCATTGCGTGTCAATTCTTTTGATACCAACACCGAACTTAGCTAGTGTCTTTAGATGTTGAGCTTATACACGAATTAGAGTCTTGTAAGTTAGACACGCTATCAAGTTAGCGAACGGAGAATTAGCGGTAGACTCGTCTTGTCGATACGAATCTAATGATATATAATGTTAATTTTTTTCTAAAAATCACGCGATTAAAACCATGTAGTCGGTTTGTAAAATTGTTTATGGATAACTTCCCACTTTTTCGATTTCAACTTGGAACAGTACCCAATTCGAAACAATTATCCGAGATGGTAATCCGAATCGCTACCCGAGAGGGTGATCCGAGATGGGAATCCGTCTGAAATGAGGTGTCCGAGACGTAATTCGGAGTAGTAATCCGAGATGGTCCGAAAGCAATACCAAAGATCTGAGATACACTGTTTTGATTCCTAAGTCATGGGGAATCATTGAAGGGTCACTGACACGTTTCCTATCAACCAACATCTCGCATCCATCTTGTTGGATACCTGTGCCAGTTTAGTTCATCTCCATAAGAATTCGAGATATACTTGACCTAGAGTCAAGTAAGATAGACGTTCCCTCATTCTATAGGATTTGCCAACAGAAATTAGTCAATATCAGGGGAAGTTATAGAAGGATTCACTTTGGAACTTGGAGAACAAGAATTTAATATCGATCTTTTACCCATTTATCTGGGTTGTTACGATGTAGCTTTTGGCATAGACTTGTTGACACATAACCAAGCGAAAGTAGGTTGTCCTGAGAAAGCTATTCG
The DNA here is from genome assembly GCA_947069175.1 of Scalesia atractyloides. NCBI lineage: Eukaryota > Viridiplantae > Streptophyta > Magnoliopsida > Asterales > Asteraceae > Scalesia > Scalesia atractyloides. The sequence continues at coordinate 67,683,970 of CAMTDV010000023.1, forward strand.
CATCCCCCTGCCAGACAAAGAAACACGGGTAGTACACGGAGAGAAGCACGAGAGGCCCTAACAAATCATTAATTACATGAAGGCCAGAAGTGCCTACAGAAAGGTTGCATCGCCTTTCTAACTTATATAGTCGACAAGGAAACTGAGGAGCCAAAAATTGGAGGAAATAACCATTGTGAAGGAATTCCCTCGAAGTCTTTCCATCAGACTTGTCTGGATTACCTGCGCAACGACACGCCAACTTTCGCATTGATTTGGTGCTAGGAGCAGCACTAGTAGCGAAGTCTCCATACCGATTAACTCCATCATGAATGTAAAGACTATCTACACGACTTCAAAACTTGTTAGACAAAGGATTCATAAGACCGAATTCCTCACCATGGGGAGCTCCGGTGCCTTTCGTTGAGGAGAAGGATGGAACTTTCCGAATGTGCATAGGCTACCGAGAACTAAACAAGTTAACCATCAAGAAGTCGTACCCACTACCAAGGGTCGATGATCTATTCGATCAGTTGCAAGGGTCGAGCTTCTACTCAAAGATTGACCTATGATCCGAATATCATCAGTTGAGAATCCAAGAGGAAAGTATTCCTAAGGCAGCGTTTAGGACTCGCTACGGTCATTACGAGTTCCTTGTTATACCCTTTGGCCTAACGAACGCCCCTGCAGTATTCATGGATTTGATGGACCGAGTATGTTAGTCGTATCTCGATAAGTTCGTGATTGTTTTCATAGATGATATAGTGATATACTCACGAACCGAGGAAGAGAACGGACAAGAGAACTATTTTGGAGTTGCTGAAGAAGGAGCAATTATATGCCAAGTTCTCGAAATGCGAATTTTTTATTCGCGAGGTACAATTTCTCGGTCATGTGGTGAACGAGAACGGAATACATGTTGACCTTTCGAAGATCAAGACTCTAAAGAATTGGACACGCCAAGAACCCCAACAGAAATACGACAATTTCTAGGCTTAGCGGGATATTACAGGAGATTTATTGAGAACTTCTCCATGGTCGCTCAGCCGCTAACCTCGCTTACCCAGAAGGATAGAAAGTTTGATTGGGGAGAAAAACAAGAATCGACGTTCCAAGTATTGAAAGAGAAACTATGTAAAGCACCGATACTATCACTCCCGGACGGTACCGATGACTTTGTGGTGTATTGTGATGCATCGCATCAAGGTTTGGGTTGCGTGTTAATGCAACGTAAAAAGTCATCGCGTACGCGTCACGACAGTTGAAAGTTCATGAAAGGAATTATACCACGCATGACCTGGAATAAGGTGTAGTGGCATTTGCCTTAAAGATCTGGCGTCATTATTTATATGGCACTAAGTGTACCATATTCACTGATCATAAAAGTCTTCTACATATATTCAGCCAAAAGGAACTAAATGTGCGCCAACGACGTTGGGTGGAACTGTTGAATGATTATGCCTGTGAGATCAATTATCACCCGGGTAAAGCAAATGTTGTAGCAGATGCTTTGAGCAGAAAAGAACGAGTAAAAACATTACGGGTGCAAGCTTTAGAAATGACGATCCAGATGAACCTCACAACTCGAGTGTGCGAAGCACAATAAGAAGCATTGAAAACAGAAAACATTCCAGCAGAATCCCTACGGAGAATGGAAAAACATTTGAACCGAACAAGGATGGAACTCAATATTTCATGGGAAGGATCTGGATTCCCTATTATGGTGAGTTGCGAGACCTGGTGCTGGATGAAGCACACAAGTCCAAGTACTCGATACACCTAGGATCGGATAAAATGTACCAGGATCTAAAGGAATATTATTGGTGGCCTAATCTCAAAGGAGATATTGCGACCTATGTTGGGAGATGCCTAACTTGTGCAAAGGTCAAGGCCGAATACCAAAAACCATCTGGGTTGTTACAACAACCTGAGATCCCGGTTTGGAAGTGGGAACCGATATCAATGGATTTCATTACAAATTACCACAGACCTCTCGAGGTCATGACATGACCTGGGTTATCATCGACCGGCTAACAAAATCAGCTCACTTCCTACCCATCCGCGAGAAAGACAGTACGGAGAAACTAGCTAAACTGTACCCGAAGGAGATTGTGGCACGTCATGGTGTGCCAATCTCGATAATCTGATAGAGATGGTCGCTTTGTGTCACGTATCTGGCAATCATTTCAAAATTTGTTTGGTTCTTGCTTAGATTTAAGCACAACTTTTCACCCGCAGACCGATGGTCAAAGCGAGTGAACCATCCAAACGTTGGAACACATGCTTCGGGCCTGTGTGATGGATTTAGGCGGAAACAGGGATACTCATTTACCATTGGTAGAGTTTTCCTATAATAACAGTTATCACACCAGTATCAAGGGCGGAAGTCGGTGACAAGAGACCGCAGACAAGATAGTTAAGATACGCGATCGCATCCAAGCGGCGTGAGATAGACAAAAGAGCTACGCGGATCGAAGACACAAACCATTATCCTTCAAGGTGGGAGACAAGGTATTGTTAAAGGTCTCACCTTGGAAAAGCGTAGCTAGATTCGGGAAGCGCGGAACGCTCAACCCGAGGTATATCGGAACTTTCGAAATTCTGGCAAAGATTGTACAATGGCTTACAAGTTAAAACTGCTAGAGGAACTCAATGATGTACAAGACACATTTCATGTGTCCAATCTAAAGAAAAGTCCAACAAATGACACCGTTATCATTCCAGCAGATGAAATTCATGTTAATGACAAATTACAATTCACCAAAGAACCAGTTGAAGTCATGGACTGGAAGGTCCAAAAGACAAGAAGAAGCCAAATCATACTGTTGAAGATTCACTGGAATTCATGTCATGGTCCCGAGTATACGTGGGAGCGTGAAGATCAAATCAAGTCAAAATACCCCACCTGTCGAGAAGACTCCTTCAGAGGATGCCTCAAACTGATTTTCAGGATGAAATTCTTTTTAACATATGTGACAAATGGCAAATTAACCGGTAATTCCTTACAATTTAATCACTATTTGTAGTTCATAATCTCATGCATATTTTCGTAATTTAATTGCAAAACTGAGTCGTACGTCAATAGAGCAAGTAAACCTGATCATAACACATACTGGTTTCCGTTACGACGAGAAACAGACGTAAACAATGCCCTAAAAGTGTTGGTAGAAAGTGCTGGATGCACTAATTGCGAAGACACTAATAGTGTCGGAAAACCCGCTGAAACGAATCAAGACATGAAATAACGGCATGTTAATGTCATACCCGAGTCCATTTACAAATGAAAACACATATTTGAGAACAACTATTACAAAGATACATAACTTTTCGGTATAACGCCTAAATTGCAAAATTGTCGGTTTCGACCAAAAAGGCGACAAATGGCGATTTGTCCGCAAGACTAATTCGGAGGATTTAGGATGTCAAGTTAGGAACAAAACAATGTTAAACATCCTAAAATAATGTGAGAATAGCAAAAATGCACAAAAGGCATCGTTTCCGGTCATTCGGCAAATAGTGCACAACTCGACTGAAAAGCGGCCGATCGTCGAAACGACGAATATTCTAGTAGCCGATAGCCTCATCCGGGCGTCTAGTGAACTAGTTAAGCATTATTTGGAACTCGGATCCATTCAACTAACATTAGGTCACGGAAAAACAGCTTTCAGAAAAGTTCGACTACGGAACATAAAAGTGCCGATATCGATCGAACGGTCGAACGGAAGACATATCGGCAACCCTAACTCATCGTGTATTCGTCTAGTGAACTAGTCACGAATATTTTTGGATCAGAAATGCACTAATTTGACATCATATTAGTTGTGGTTTCGTTTATTAGCGAATACTCCGACGATGAACCATCTAACGACATATCCGCCATCCAAAACTTATTTTGGAGGATCATATGGATTAAATGCAGTATAATTACACCATAAACACAAATCTTATGCTTAAGATGCTAGAAGATGAACCCTATACTATACTTATCCTAATTACCTAAATATCTACATTTTCAACATGTGTAAAAATGAAAGTTACACTTTTTTTTTGTTGAAAATTTGAGATATTAAGTATGGTGTATTAGATGTGTGATGGAACTTGAAAGATACACTTGATTATATAAGAAAATATTTCATTATCTTACCATTTTCCTTATCAAAAAAATTGCATCTTTCTCCTTCCTTTCTTCCCTATCCTACGGCTCCACCAGCTCCTCCATACACCACCATTTAGCCACCACAAACCACCACTTTTTATACACTTTGAAGCCTAACCAAGTCAACTAAAGAAGCTTGCATGGATGGAGATCATTAGGGCTTCCTAAGGAGCTTTCTTTTCTTCTAAATCTTCAAGGAACTGTGCACCCATTGTGAGCTAAACTCCTCCATAATCTTGCTTATTTTCTATGCTTAGGTTATTAGTGTACAAGTTGATCATCTTGAAAATCAAGAAAAGATACATCAAAAACCCTAAAATAAACATAATATTAACACTAAATATTGTTTATTTTGTGTTGATTATATGCTTATATGATTGTTAGATTGCATGTTGAAGTTGTTTATGTTGATACTATGATATAAAAGTTTCATGATCTTGTGTGATTTAGTGTAAAACTGAAGATTTAAACATGATAAGGTTTAAATCTAAACAAGATCATCAACTACATCATCCATGTAAAATACTACAACTTAAATATAATTTTTATACATATGAATGATTTTATAAGAAGTAAACATATGTATTTAAGTTGTAATCATATTGAAAATGTGTAGTAATCAAGGGTTACATGCAAGAACTTGATTTAACAACATGATAAAAGTAGTGTTTTGAAAAGGTTAATAAATATTAAAAACCCCATTGATTTACTAGGATTTTTAAATCATAAAAGTCATGGATGATGATAAGTCGATTATGTAGAATAAATATTAGATGGTTTGTTGATGATGATTATGAGCTTAAACAGGTTATAAATACGTTTTTAAAATGTGGAAAACGCCATAGTTTAGGGGAAACTATGCCGAAATTTTCTAAAAATCTAATCGCGATTAAAGCATGATTAGTGGGACTAAACGCGATTAGTAACCTAAATCGTCATTAAGTGGACTTTAATGACAAGGGTTATCCCTAAATAACCAAGTGTTTAAATAAAGTTACAATTATATATTTATAAGTAAAATAAATACTTTTACAAAAATATGTTCTTATATGGAAAATAATACAAGTATTTGTATGAATATTTGTTACTAATAAATGGTATGTATCCATGTATGTATTCTATATGTATGTATTAGGAATTTAGGGTATTCACAATAAAATACCCAATCATATACAAAATACAAACACTTAAACAATATACCAAGTATTGGTGACATAACAAATATATTCTCACAATGCGTCGAAACGATAAATCGGACAATTAAAGCAATGTGAACATTAGGCAGACATTCAAGATTTCACCGTCGCGTCGAGGACCAACGGGTGAATCAACGGCATGAAAGGTCGTTGCGACAACGGGCGATCATCGATGAAAATGTATATAACGAACGACGCCGACGACAAGTCTAAATATAATTTAGGCATTCAACATATATATATGTTATCGAAATGAAAAATACGGAAAGTTAAGTGTATTAAAAAGTTAGAAAAATTATAAGTAAACACTTATAATGAAAATGGGCTTACATACATATACATTTGGGCTAGGCCCAAATTGTGAAAGTCATATATTAGGCCCAAAGTCCATAATAGTTATGGATGAGGCCCAAAAAATTAAAGGCCCAAAGACATAAAATACATGGGCTAGGCCCAATGACATGTGAAGGGCAAGGCCCAGTTCACACCTTGTTTGAAAACAATATATATATATATTTAAGAAATATATATAGTAATATTCATCGAACAAACAAACTACCAACACTATAATTACATTCTAAGTTGTTCAATCATAACAAAGAAACATATAACAAGAATTCAAGATGAACAACGTGTACAAGGTCCATTAAGACCTAGGTGTCTAATGAAACCAATACGCATGTAGGTTACATACATTGCGGACACCGAAAGTTTAAAAAGTACGATTTTAGAGGAACGCAAAAACTGTGAGTTTCATGTCCCTCCTTTCACTTATTTCAAGTTTTGTTTTAAACTATCGAGGGAAAATATGTAACATCCGTCGAAAAACGGGTTTCCAAAACCCGATTCGTTTATTAATCGAATAATCAGTTATAAAATTTCGTTGCGTATTTATGATTAATATTAATTTTAAGCAATACATATTTAATAAACATATTAGAATTTAAAAATTATAATTATTAAAAAGTAAAAATAAGTGCAAAAAAATAAAATCAAGCTGCCGGGTTTCGAACCCGGGTCAGCTAGTTTATCAAACAAACACTTAACCACTCTGCCACTTGACTCGTTTGTGTAATCAATGAATCAAATAAAACTTAAGTTGCACCCGTGAATTCATCTGTTTGCGCCGAGAACTGAAACCGCTCATCGGCATTCAAATATCCAGAAACCTTAGGTGTGGTCGCGAGTTTCTGAGTATAACCGATGATTCAATGCTAGTTACAACCCACGTTCTAATCAATTCAATCTTCAATGCTTCGATTCATATGATTGTTGAGATTGAAACCGAAATCATATTACTCCTGATTTACACTAATAATTCCATCGTCTCACATCTCGGAAACAATCGCAACATCCTCAATTTCATTTTCACTCTAACTTCTGTTCGTCGGAATCGTTATCTGCTATCGCCGGACTTTCGCCGGAAAACCGAGACATACATCAAATCGGTAATTTTCTCGACTTTTTCGTTTTCAATCCATTGTTAGACTTATACTAACTTAAATCCTTCAACCAGAATCGGTCCCAGACGACGTTACCGGATATTCTGCACTCGCCGGAAAATCTCTGGACATTTGCGAAATCACACTGTAAAGCGGTACAATCATCTAAACCTCCTAATATCTCTTGTTTAGTCATTTAATTTCACAACTCATCGATCAAAATTGTTAATTGATTCAATCAGACGGAATTCACAAATCAGAGCTGACGACCATTGCCGGAATTCTGAGAAAAACAGTCTGTTTGGTAAGTTCGTTTCCGAAATTCTTTTTATCCATTACATTTCCACCATTTATATGTTCGACGAACCATTTAGACCAAAACAGTCGGATATCGTTTGTCTGTGTCTTTGAATGAAGAAGACGAAGCTGAATACTATGTATAAGTTTAATTAAAACAAGATATTAAACCGGGTTAGACACACAGTGCAGCGGTGGACTGTGTGCAAACACATAGCGCACGTCACGAGTTCGAACCTTACAAACGCACCGACTTTCCGAATTAAAACCAATTTTTTAAACAGAATCAAATCAAGCCACGGTATGTCTATAAGATTAAAATAAACCGTAAATTAAACAGATAAGACACACAGCCCAACTGGTTGGGCTGTGCGCTTACAAACCGAAGGACCCGAGTTCGATCCGGCTCCCTGCAAACCGGTTCGACCATTTTAAAACCTTTTAATATAAACCAAATAAATTAACATTTAATTTGTGTATATATATAATTAAAACACAGATTATTTCGGGTTAGACACGTAGCTCAGTTGGTAGAGCTGCGTGCACTCGTACGAGAGGTCCCGGGTTCGAACCTCACTCAGCGCACCAATTACCACTGTCCGACCGGTCAACGGTCAACAAAAAGTCAACATTTTTTTTATATTTTTATTATTTATTTAATTTAAAAATCAATTAAAAATACTTAAAAATAATATTTTTAAAGTTAGAAAATGACCTTAAACTCACAAAATAAATCTAAAAATCCTATTAAAATTGTTAATAAAATCCACTTATTTACCGAACCATTTCGCTAATATTTTTGGTTAGTTTTCCCTCGTCGATCAAATCCCAAAACTCGTGCGCATCCAACATCATCAAAAGAATGCACCCAATGTATGTGAATCTCTACCAACTCCCCGTTTTAATCACATTTTGGGGTGTATCATGTGTCGCTTATTATTTATTACATTTAAACACTTGTGCATCCATCATATCCATGATCAAATGTGTATCCAATATGTATCAATTGTTTGTGTGGTTAAATGTTTAGATTAAATTTATCATTTTCAGTACATACATCATCATAGGCTCGTCTGTTCCCCATTACCTATGAGCGGAACTGTTCCCCATTACCTATGAGCGGAACGTGACGTTGCCAACATACGATCGGCTAAGTTTGATTGAGCCTTGATCTCACATACATCATCATAGGCTCGTATGTTTCCCCATTACCTATGAGCGGAACGTGACGTTGCCAACATATACATTATCATTCATGTCATATACTCATGCAAGGTGGTTTGTGATTGTTTGTTTATTTACGTTTGCTCACATATGATTATTGCACAATTTTTCTATATAAATACAACAAGAAATCAATAAAAAAGGTTTTTAACAAGGTTCACTCGCCAACTTTTGTTGACCCAAAATTCCCGATTTTTACACATGATACAGGTGATCCAGTTGAAGCAAGAAACATATAGGACGGCATAGAAGAATAAATCAGTTTAGATTTTGGATTGTTTATTTAATTTTCCTTTCCTTGTATTGTATGAATTTGGCTTGAACATTTAAGTTGTAATTTGAATTTAATAAATATGAAACATTTTAGTAAACATCATGAGCTTTGGTGATAACCCAATTATGCCCCGACTCTTGTTCCGCTACGGGTCGGGGTGTGACAGATTGATATCAGAGCCATGACTATAGGGATATAGGATAGGTTATTAGACCCTTAGAGCCTATACTATAGTTGTTTAGAATTTTAAATTTTTTATGTGTTACATACAAAATTCATGATGTTTATATGCTTTATGTTTATTGTTACATTCAATGTTATGCAAGCATGTTCATAAGTACATATTATTATACAATGCTCATCATGAATCATATCGTCATAACATATCATATCCATGAGAGCACACAATATACAATTCTTATGATTTTTGCAACGATTTTTGTATTTTCAAATCACATCAAAGTGAGTTCTCATGTCGGGCATGTAGTAACTGGAAGGGTACAAGTACCGGTAGTCGGAACGTCCTGTCTAGGCTTGGCATTCGTATAAATCCAAAATAAAGGACCAGTTTGCCTACCTGGAGACTAACGATGAGAGTACGAAGGACCTATTAGGCTAAAGCATGCTATACCAAACGTCGTGTGAGCTAACCCCACTTTGAGTTGCATTGTGTCTATACCTGGACACCCTCCTACCATACATCTCGCAAACATATTTCATGGTTTTCATTCGGGTGATGCGAGTGTTAAACCGCCAACACCAATGGAATCCTACTAAACCCAATAGTCATGGGGGCCCACATGACTATACAGGCGATGGTATGGGGGACATTGGAGGCCCAAACATGAACAAACCCAATACATCCTATGGATGTAGTTGCATTATTGATAATTATGTTATTTTTATTCATTTGATGACACATGACACCTAAAAAGACTCCTTAAACTCACAATCTTCTTATGTATGTTCCTGTAGATGTCGGCTAGGCAGCAACGTGGGGGTAGAAAGTCAGGAAGGTCAAACTAACGTTTGGCCACCCAAATCGCAAAACAAATGGCCGCGGTGCTTCCTGACATCGTAATCAAGTCCAACAAGCTCTCGCCGCAAATCCCATTAACCCTCCCAATCAAGAAGACCAGAACGTCGACAACCCTCCCTACAAAAAGTGCTCTTACAAACACTTCAAGTCTTGCGATCCCCCGAAATATGAAGGGACCGAAGGTGTCACTGCTCTCCTCCACTGGTTTGAGGAAATGGAAAACACTCAATTGCGATTGTCCCGAGGATCGCAAGGTACGTTAGGCAACCGGGAGACTATTTGGAGTAGCTCTTACCTGGTGGAATACAGAAAAAGGTAAGAGAGGAATCGAAGATGCAATGGCCTTAACATGGGAGGAGTTAAGGGAAATCATGACCAGACGCTTCTGTCCAAGAAGCGAGATCAAAAAGTTAGAGGATGAATTCCACTCGTTAAAGCAAAAGGAAGGAGATCATACTTCCTACAACAAAAGGTTTTTAGAGTTGAACCAAATGATCCCCTACTTGTTCACCCCAGTGTACCGCTTAGTTGAACACTATATTCGAGGCCTCCCCTCAAAAATTCGAGACTCAGTACTAAGCACTTCGCCTGCAACACTTGAAGCCGCTATGGAACTAGCTACCGAGCTTACCGAGAATCGCATCCGAAATGGCAAATTTAAGGATGAGAAAAAGAAAGCCCCCATTGAGGGCCAAACTTCAAACCATTCCACCTCCTCCTCAAAGTTTGCTAGTAAGAGGAAACGAAATGGTAGAAACTTTGCTGTCACACAAACAAACCTCCCTATCACTGCTGCACCCATCACCCAAGTTGCCCCCTCAGCTGCACCATATAAAAAGCCATACTCCGGCCCATACCCAAAATGCAACCGTTGCCAATACCATCACTTTCCCGAACATCCCTGCCAACATTGCACTGGCTGTGGCCGTGCAGGTCATACCATCCAAACCTGTCGCACACTTCAGCGAACGAACGCAATCAGCCCTCAACCCAAACCCACCATCAGATAGTGGGTCAAGCCCAACAACCTTTACTCCTACCACCTGCCCAACATGTAGCCCAATCCTACTACCAACCCAACTACCCCATGATGCAACCTATGCGGGCTTGTTACAACTGTGGAGACCGAACCACTTCAGGAACACCTGTCCATGCTTGGTGAATATCATCCATGCCCAAGCTCAAGCAAATCCAGTAAACCAGGCTAACCAAGCTCCTCCACCTGCTAGGGGAAGAGCTTTCAACATCAACGCCAATCAAGCTAGGGCTGACAACAACGTGGTTAACGGTACGTTACTCATCAATGGTAGTTATGCATCCATGTTATTTGATACTGGCGCGGATAAGAGTTTTGTGTCCTTAGAATTTGAACCCATCCTCAACCAAACTCGTGATAAACTCATGGAATCCATAACGGTAGAAGTTGCTGATGGAAAACCGGTCTCATTAAAATCTATTATACGCAATTGTACTCTCACCCTAAACGATCACGATTTTACAGTTGACCTCATTCCTATGAAGTTGGGAAGTTTCGACATTATAATTGGTATGGACTGGCTCAGCCAACATCATGCTGAAGTTGTATGCCGCGAAAAGTTTATTCGCATTCCTCTTACAAACGGTCAGACTCTACGAATCTTTGGAGAAACCCCTTCGAAAGGACTCAAATTAATGTCCTGTCTTCAAGCCCGAAAATATCTCCGCAAGAATTATGTCGCATTCCTAACTCACGTCGTAAAAAAGGGAACCAAGGAGAAGAAACTCGAAGACATCCCAGTAGTAAAAGATTTTCCGCAAGTTTTTCCTGACGACATTTCAGGACTTCCTCCGTGGGAGAAGTCGAATTCCGCATTGATCTTATACCTGGAGCTACGCCAGTCGCAAAATCTCCTTACAGGTTAGCCCCATTAGAAATGCAAGAGCTGGCCAGTCAACTGCAAGAGCTGACTGACAAAGGATTCATACATCCTAGCTCACCGCCTTGGGGTGCACCTGTTCTGTTTGTGAAGAAGAAAGATGGAAAGTTTCGCATGTGTATCGACTACAGAGAACTCAACAAGTTAACGGTCAAGAACCGCTACCCATTACCTCGCATCGATGACCTTCTAGACCAACTTCAAGGCGCCACCTGTTTTTCAAAAATCGACCTTCGTTCTGGTTATCATCAACTCAGAGTACATGAAGAAGACGTCCCAAAGACCGCCTTCCGAACTCCTTATAGTCATTATGAATTCATGGTCATGCCATTTGGGTTGACCAACGCCCCAGCTGTCTTCATGGATCTAATGAACAGAGTCTGCAAACCCTATCTCGACCGTTTTGTCATAGTCTTCATCGACGACATCCTCATCTACTCAAAGTCTAAGTCTGATCATGAACGACACCTTCGACTCATCCTTACACTCTTAAGGACGGAAAAGCTGTATGCTAAGTTTTCGAAATGTGATTTCTGGTTAAGGGAAGTACAATTCCTTGGACACGTCGTCAATGACAAGGGAATTCATGTTGATCCCTCAAAAATCAAGGCAATACAGGAATGGCAAGCGCCACGAACCCCTACCGAAGTAAGATCATTTCTTGGTTTGGCTGGTTACTATCGCCGTTTCATTGCAAATTTCTCCCGTATTGCTGTACCACTCACGGCTTTAACTCATAAAGGAAAACCCTTCATATAGGGACCTAAACAAGAAGAAGCCTTCCAAACCCTTAAGCAAAAACTCTGTGACGCACCTATCCTCACACTTCCTGAAGGTTGTGATGACTTCGTGGTTTATTGCGACGCGTTAGGGCAAGACTAGGCTGTGTACTGATGCAAAGAGGAAAAGTGATAGCTTATGCATCTAGGCAACTCAAAATTCATGAGAAGAACTACACCACCCACGACCTGGAACTTGGAGCCGTTGTGTTCGCTCTTAAGATATGGAGACATTACCCCTACGGTACTAATTGTGAAATATACACTGACCACAAGAGTCTCCAACATATCTTCAACCAAAAGGAGTTGAATATGAGGCAACGAAGATGGGTCGAACTTCTTAATGACTACGACTGCGAAATTCGGTATCATCCTGCAAGGCAAACGTGGTGGCCGATGCGCTCAGTCGAAAAGGTTATGCAAACTCCATTCGTCTTCTATGTTCGCATATCATAACCGACATCAAAGATCGAATCCGAGAAGCTCAACATGTTTCAACAGAAAACGACGTCGCAATAAGCTGTCTTGTGGAGCTGAACTTAAGATCAAAACTAAATCCGACGGTATTCTATATTATCTAAATCGCATATGGATTCCCGATCACGATAACCTTCATGATTTCCTTATGAATGAGGCGCACAAAACACGATACTCGGTACACCCAGGAGCCGACAAGATGTATCAAGACCTTCGATACACCTACTGGTGGCCTGGCATGAAAAAGGAAATCGCTGTTTTTGTTTCCAAGTGCCTTACATGTTCCAAAGTAAAAGCTGAACATCAAAGACCCTCAGGACTTCTAGTCCAACCCGAAATACCTGTATGGAAGTGGGAAAACATAACTATGGATTTCATTACCGGGTTACCTCGCACCTCCTGTGGGTATGACACTATATGGGTAATCATTGATCGTCTTACAAAATCAGCTCACTTCATTCCGATTCGCGAGGACTTCAAGAACGAGAAGTTAGCTCGTATCTACATCAGTGAGATCGTAAGTCGTCATGGTGTACCTTTAAGCATCATTTCAGATCGTGATGGTCGTTTCACTTCACGAACATGGCAAGCCGTACAAGCCGCCTTGGGTACACGATTAGACCTCAGTACCGCTTATCATCCTCAAACTGATGGACAATCTGAACACACCATCCAAACACTTGAAGACATGCTTCGAGCATGTGTCATAGACTTCAAGGGAAATTGGGACGCTCATCTACCATTAGTTGAATTTTTGTACAACAACAGCTATCATTCAAGTATCGGCATGGCACCTTCGAAGCTTTATATGGTCGTAAGTGCCGATCACCAATATGTTAGCACGAAATTGAAGAAGCACAAATCACCGGTCCAGAATTAATTCAAGAAACAACAGACAAGATCCATCAGATTCGAAACAATCTTCTAGCGGCACAAAGTCGTCAAAAGAGTTATGCAGACAAACGACGAAAGCCCTTGGAGTTTAACATTGGTGATCAAGTACTTTTAAAAGTATCACCGTGGAAAGTAGTTCGTTTTGGCCAGAAGGGCAAGCTAGCACCACGCTACGTAGGACCTTTCAAGATACTCGAAAGAGTAGGACCTGTAGCATACAAGCTTGACCTACCAGAAGAACTCAACAGGATTCACCCCACATTCCACGTATCAAACTTAAAGAAGTGTCTCGCCGATGAAAACCTCCATATTCCCCTAGAAGATATTCAGATCGATGAATCTATGCACTTCATTGAAAGACCAGTAGATATCATGGACTTCGGAGAAAAACGTTTAAGACGGAGTCGTATTCCAATTGTTAGGGTACGTTGGGAGTCGAAACGAGGACCTGAGTTTACTTGGGAACGTGAAGACTTAATGCGCGAAAAATACCCGCATCTTTTTCCTGTTACCATTACTACTTAAATTTTGGGACGAAATTTCTAAAAGTATGGGATACTGTAACATCCGTCAAAAAACGGGTTTCCAAAAGCCGCTTCGTTTATTAATCAAATAATCAGTTATAAAATTTCGTTGCGTATTTATGATTGATATTAATTTTAAGCATACATATTTAATAAACATATTAGAATTTAAAAATTATAATTATTAAAAAGTAAAAGAAGTGCAAAAAAAATAAAATCAAGCTGCCGGGTTTCGAACCCGGGTCAGCTAGTTTATCAAACAAACACTTAACCACTCCGCCACTTGACTCGTTTGTGTAATCAATGAATCAAATAAAACTTAAGTTGCACCCGTGAATTCATCTGTTTGCGCCGAGAACTTAAACCGCTCATCGGCATTCAAATATCCAGAAACCTTTGGTGTGGTCGTGAGTTTCTGAGTATAACCGATGATTCAATGCTAGTTACAACCCACGTTCTAATCAATTCAATTTTCAATTCTTCGATTCATATGATTGTTGAGATTGAAACCGAAATCATATTACTCCTGATTTACACTAATAATTCCATCGTCTCACATCTCGAAACAATCGCAACATCCTCAATTTCATTTTCACTCTAACTTCTGTTCGTCGGAATCGTTACCTGCTATCGCCGGACTTTCGCCGGAAAACCAAGACATACATCAAATAGGTAATTTTCTCGACTTTTTCGTTTTCAATCCATTGTTAGACTTATACTAACTTAAATCCTTCAACCAGAATCGGTCCCAGACGACGTTACCAGATATTCTGCACTCGCCGGAAAATCTCTGGACATTTCCGAAATCACACTGAAAAGCGGTACAATCATCTAAACCTCCTAATATCTCTTGTTTAGTCATTTAATTTCACAACTCATCGATCAAAATTGTTAATTGATTCAATCAGACGGAATTCACAAATCAGAGCCGACGACCATTGCCGGAATTCTGAGAAAAACAGTCTGTTCGGTAAGTTCGTTTCCGAAATTCTTTTTATGCATTACATTTCCACCATTTATATGTTCGACGAACGATTTAAAACAGAACAGTCGGATATCGTTTGTCTGTGTCTTTGAATGAAGAAGACGAAGCTGAATATTATGTATAAGTTTAATTCAAACAAGATATTAAACCGGGTTAGACACACAGTCCAGCGGTGGACTGTGTGCAAAAACATAGCGCACGTCACGAGTTCGAACCTTACAAACGCACCGACTTTCCGAATTAAAACCAATTTTTTTAAACAGAATCAGATCAAGCCACGGTAAGTCTATAAGATTAAAATAAACCGTAAATTAAACAGATAAGACACACAGCCCAATTGGTTGGGCTGTGCGCTTACAAACCGAAGGACCCGAGTTCGATCCGGCTCCCTGCAAACCGGTTGGACCATTTTAAAACCTTTTAATATAAACCAAATAAATTAACATTTAATTTGTATATATATATAATTAAAACATAGATTATTTCGGGTTAGACACGTAGCTCAGTTGGTAAAGCTACGTGCAGCGTACGAGAGGTCCCGGGTTCGAACCTCACTCAGCGCACCAATTACCACTGTCCGACCGGTCAACGGACCGGTCAACGGTCAACAAAAAAGTCAACATTTTTTTTATATTTTTATTTATTTATTTAATTTAAAAATAAATTAAAAATACATAAAAATAATATTTTTAAAGTTAGAAAATGACCTTAAACTCACAAAAATAAATCTAAAAATCCTATTAAAATTGTTAATAAAATCCACTTATTTACAGAACCATTTCTTTAATATTTTAGGTTAGTTTTCCCTCGTCGATCAAATCCCAAAACTCGTGCGCATCCAACATCATCAAAAGAACGCACCCAATGTGAGTGAATCTCTACCAATTCCCCGTTTTAATCACATTTTGGGGTGTATCATGTGTCGCTTATTATTTATTACATTTAAACACTTGTGCATCCATCATATCCATGATCAAATGTGTATCCAATATGTATCAATTGTTTGTGTGGTTAAATGTTTAGATTAAATTTATCATTTTCAGTACATACATCATCATAGGCTCGTCTGTTCCCCATTACCTATGAGCGGAACTGTTCCCCATTACCTATGAGCGGAACGTGACGTTGCCAACATACGCTCGGCTCAGTTTGATTGAGCCTTGATCTCACATACATCATCATAGGCTCGTATGTTTCCCCATTACCTATGAGCGGAACGTGACGTTGCCAACATATACATTATCATTCATGTCATATACTCATGCAAGGTGGTTTGTGATTGTTTGTTTATTTACGTTTGCTCACATATGATTATTGCACAATTTTTCCATATAAATACAACAAGAAATCAATAGCAAAGGTTTTTAACAAGGTTCACTCGCCAACTTTTGTTGACCCAAAATTCCCCATTTTTACACATGATACAGGTGATCCAGTTGAAGCAAGAAATATATAGGACGGCCTAGAAGAATAAATCAGTTTAGATTTTGGATTGTTTATTTAATTTTCCTTTCCTTGTATTGTATGAATTTGGCTTGAACATTTAGGTTGTAATTTGAATTTAATAAATATGAAACATTTTAGTAAACATCATGAGCTTTGGTGATAACCCAATTATGCCCCGACTCTTATTCCGCTGCGGGTCGGGGTGTGACAAATACATGTCATGTCAAAATAGTATGTTAGCTATGGGTTAGGAGATAATAGATCATTGTGCGTAAGTATGATGGTAACAATAGTAACCATTAATCACTTAGTGACCAAGGTGCAAAAGAAGTAGATCTATTGAGTTTGAGACCCGCTCTGCTCCTGGTATGATAACCGGTTAGGAGTGCTTTTGTGATCCCAATGATGTCAAATTAGTCTCGGTTTGGTTACTTACTTATGGCACAAGTATGTCAGGGTGCTCGCTACACACTGATAGATCCTTAAATACCTCATTAATGCTAATAACATACTTGGATTTCAATACAGGTTTTCAAGGATGACATTTTGATACGAAAACATTAAACTACATGAACTCGCCAACTTTATGTGGACTTTTTAAAATTACATGTATTTAAGGACGCAGGACTTGAGCTGGTGATGGGATCCGGGTTTGGGGTTTGTCAAGACAACGATGTACTACTTTTTGGAGGGTTTGCCTTCTATATCCCGACCTCGTTTGGGTATATAGAGGTCAAAGCCTCAACATGAAACTTTGATGAAAACACTATCTTAATTTGGAACAATGTCTTCTAAACTATGGTTGTGATGGTAATTTGAAACTTATAACAATGTGATTGCACTTTTGAAAGTTGTAATTATGAAGTGAAACTTAGTAATGGCATGACATCGTTGTTAATTTATAATATTTACTATATTGGATGAAATGATTACCTAATAGTCACACACTTGCGCTTCCGCTACGACCAGGGTGTGACACAAGCAGCTTCCAGGCTATTTCGTATTGTACCTGCAACTTATGGGGCCCAGTACAGAGACCGAGACATGATTAACGTACACACCACGTATGAACCCACGAAGGAGTTATCCCAACTAGTGGTAAAAATAATTTAGCATGAGCATCTGTCAGGTGTATGCCTACACCCCGCGCTTTGGTCGTGGCCATTAACTAATGTAATGAGCCAAGGATATCCAGGACACGGTCGTTAACCCCCAATGTTTAAGTGATCAAACAAAACTGATTAAAACGTAATATGCGGATTAACTAGCCACATTCCGGCATTCTATTGATCCCATTTCCGACCAAGTGATAATAATTTACCATAACCCAAGCCCGTATAGGGAAAATAAGTCAAGAGTATTTACCTGAGCTAGTCTTGACTAAAAATGCAAGATTTAATATCTCATCTGTATTCAAAATGAAATAAGTACAGAGAGCATTTAATAGAAGGCTCTAGTCTGGATTATGGCATAAGCTAACCAATTAAAATGCTAACGGTCTTAATTTAAGTCATAGACTTAGACCGACTAGCGTACATGATCAAAACGGTATATTACGCTAGATTAATCGATGACCGGATAGAATGTAGTTTAAATCAAACAAGTACTATGACTTGTATAATATGGGTCAACCATAAGCATTCTGGATTTTGAGACTTAGAATGATAAGGTTAAACCCGTTTCGGTTAATTTCATAAACTAGTTACATATGCTTAATCGTGCGCATATAAGCGATATCGGGTAACTGGATGAGTCATGTACAAGTTCTATATTCCATTATATTTTAAATAAGTTGTAATATTAGTAGATGTCAACTTACATGCCCGTGAAGGTTTTAAAATGAGATTATGCCTCATAAGGGCATTTTGGTAATTATATATTGTATAAAAGGAACTTGAATGTATTTTGATGTTATGATCATAAGTAACCTGGAAAAATAATTAATCTACGGTATAATATCAGTAAGATAATGATCATATGTGTAATTTATCATTCATCACTAAACTATGCACCGTAGGGGTATTTTGGTCATTTTACACATAGTTTTATAATTTATATAGGATTCTTAGTTTATATTATGTAGCTACT
Organism: Scalesia atractyloides; assembly: GCA_947069175.1. Taxonomy (NCBI): domain Eukaryota; kingdom Viridiplantae; phylum Streptophyta; class Magnoliopsida; order Asterales; family Asteraceae; genus Scalesia; species Scalesia atractyloides. Next base: position 67,702,686 of record CAMTDV010000023.1, read on the forward strand.
GTAAAAATATTTTAAAATCAGTAGGTAACAAGTCTTGGTTGACAAATATGGTTTTAAACCATACTATGCGCCGAAATGGTGTTTATGTCGAAAAATGACCATTTGAGGGTAGTTTATGAAAACTGATTCTAAGACCAGGTTTATATGTTTTAGATATGTTATTTAATGTAACACATCAGTAGATAAAAAGATTTGGTATAAAAAGTATGATTAAAACCATTTTGTGCACCATTAGGGCTTTATCGTCATTTGTAGACATAATGCAAGGACCTGTATATAAACTCAGTATATAAACTGACTTGGCATCCCAAATAATCTTATTTATGATATTATGTTGGAAGTTCAGTTTTAAGTTCGTTTTGATTAAAACCTCATCTTATGTAAAAAGGGCATTTTAGTCAAAATTGGCATAATAACGGAACTTGTGCATAAACTCAGATTCTGATATGATCATGTAATATAACCTCAGTGGGTTATGCTACATTATATTATGATCATAATGCAACCATAGATTAGTATCTAACTAATCTAAATCGGCTGAGAATCGAAAGTCAAAAGAGAAGTCAAAATTTGCGACTTTCGGTTGCGAACCGACCCTAGAACTGAAATTGACAAGTCGAATATGTTTTAATAATTATGACCAACTTGTTTAAGTGTCAAAACATGTTTCATAATATATATAAACTGAGATTATAATACTTTCAAAATTTGGCTTGTTTGACTTTTTATTAATAAAACTTTGACCCGTCAATTGGTCTAGCAAAACGTGATCTTTAGGAGGTGCCCTTAATAGGGATTAATAGCTATGTTATTACGATCACTTAGCCATTTTCCTTATGAACAATGAATGGACCATAATTGTCACACCCTCAAATTTCCACTTGCGGAGTTTTACCGCGAGGCGTGTGAACAAACCAGAATATGAGACACTATAACATCGAACGACTCTATATGATTCGTTTATACATTTTCCAAAAATTTTATGTTTAACTATTCATAGCTATTTTCAAATTAGCATTAGTTTTAAAGTTGAGCGGAAGCATTAAAGTAAAGTAAAGTAACGGGCGCCAACACAAACGCCAAAACTAAAGAAAAACCCAAACAATATTCGTAAATGAGACGCCATAAAAGATGTCTTGATCAATGCAAGTGAGTGCACCTAGAGCTCCTAGCATCCTGAGAAACATGTAAAGAAACAAGTGTCAACATTAAAGAAGAGTGAGTTCACAGGTTTTTATAAGTTCATTAGTTCGGTTAAAAGTTTGTTTCCCACGTTATCCCTAACCCGGAGTAACGATATAGTTCCATTATTCCTAACCCGGAATAATAATGATGATGGTTCCATTATTCCTAACCCGGAATAATAATGATGATGGTTCCATTATTCCTAACCCGGAATAATATTGTTGTTGGTTCCATTATTCCTAACCCGGAATAATATTGTTGTTTCGTAATTAAGTTCAATGTTAACATGTAGGTAGCGAGCCTAAAGTTATGTAACATAAGTGTTCGTGATCGAAGCTGACTGTTGTGCCTCTGTGTTGCCAGGCCTATCACTGACCATGGCGAAAGTTAGGCCAAATTATTCACCCGTTGACCATACCCGGTCGGCTAGCGCGACTAGCTCGGGTGGGGCTTGTCGGGCCCAGTAGTACTACTTATAATTTCCCCGCTATCTAACCCAATACTAACGATCCGAGAGTTTGTCGAGGACTTCCATGATATAGCTGCTTAGTAACCATAACGTACATTAACATTAACTTAGTTACCGAGTAGTTTAACGACGTTAATTTCGCATAACGTAAAGAGATAGAGTTATAGAAAGTATACATGTTTCTCCCCCTGTTGTTTAAAACCGGATAAAATAGGGGCCGTGAACTCACCTTTAATTGCTCGGTTAGTGTAACACAGAAGTAGCAAATGATGGGACCGCTAATTGCATCCTAATAAGTCAATCGATTTAAAGTTAGTGTGTGAACACACTGATTCAAACCCTACACATAACTAACACACAATGCGGCACACATGATAACAAATTCGAAAACACAATCATGCATGCAAAGTATTATCATACCAAAATAGTGATCAAACCAACTTATCATGAACACAAATCAACTCATACAACATTTTGGTACACACATTCGCAAGTTATCAAGTTTCAGCTTGTATGCTCATAACTAGGCTGTTTTCGAGAATTTTTATAAAATAGTTCCAACATTCTAAAAATTCCAATTTTTTTACAGAAGCTGTCAACTAAACAGTAGAATTTTATGTAAATTTTTCAAGTCCTAACACTTTACCGATTATTCATAAAAATTTATATACTAGGCTGCAGTCAGATTCGTCGCTTTCTGACTGCAGTCCACGGGAGAAATTATTTAAAAATCATCGTAGAGTTTCCCGGAAATTTCCGTCTCCATTTGCTGTACAAATTTCGTGACCCAACCCTCTACAGATTTTGAGATCCGACTCGATAAACAACTAACAAATTTTCAGAATTTACACAGCTTCAGTTACTGCACTTAAACGACCACTTAAAAATATCAAACGACCTCAGAAAAATATGAATCCAGCGCCATTAGAAGCGTTTTCAAAAATATACGTTTTAGGCTTCAGAAAATCCACTATTCGATAAATAATAACCAAGTTAAAGCCAATTGAAGTTGGCTGTAAACACCATTCAGCAACCTGTTTTCGACTTTTATCGCAATAGAATACGCTTAAACGATCGAGACGTTAAATATAAATGATCAAGAACAGATTTATTAGTCACATATCATCATGTACATCATACTCATGCAAACCCTAATCATATAACATGATTTTTATCAAAAAACGCAGCCTATGATTCTTGTATCCAACTAAACATCATAATCGCAAAACTCGCAAAATTAATCGAACTAAACATCATAACACTTTCACCAATGATTCTATCATTACATACAAGCATGATCAAGAATTCATAAACCCTAATGTGATTTGAGAAATAATAAAAACCCTAACCTTGCAACGATGAAGATTAACGAACCGGGAACGAGATTGGAATCACTTCCGGTTTTGGAGGAAGTTGCGATCGAGAGAAAGATGGAGAGAGAGGGCTGCCGTCGGCTCTTTAAAGCTAGGGTTTAGGTTTGTTTTTTTTTTTTTTTGAAACATAACACATACATGCATGCCTATTTATACCAAAACAAGGGAAAAAGAAAAGGAGAAAGGGTGGGGTTTGTGCTTGCGGCCGCAAAGGGGGTTTGGGTGGGTAACTTGGGCCTCAAGTTTAGGCTAGTTACTTGGGCCACAAGGAAGTGAGGTCGACACGTTTCGCGGCTCGGTTCGGTTCGGCTATTTATTTAATATATATATTTTTTTTATAAACTAATAATCACGAAATCAAAACATGATATAATAACTCACAAAACTTATAAACGTCTAATAACACATAGCACGTAATTCACTCGATAAGTTCACAAAGTTAGCGTAGTTATTTCGAGCGTGTAATTTAGTTCTCCGAATCAAATTAGCGTAGGAATGAATAACCGTGAAGTAGTGCGTTTAAGATACCTGAAAAACCGGGATGTCACATTATCCCCATGTTGAAAGAATTTTCGTCCCGAAAATTGAGTAAACGCGGTTTAGAATGCAACGCATAGGTTTAGAATGCAACGCACAAAGATTCAGTTTGTTAGCAATGGTACAAGAAATTCCCAGGCTGTCACAATAATAGTCTTAACTGAAATTTAAAGTGTTTTCCATAAACGCTTAACTTTGGCTATAAAAAGCCTATAAAAAAAATGCAAGAGAAAGGAACACTTACAAGTGATTCCTAGGATGACATAGAACTAAGTTGGATGCTCCTATCAGTTAGGAACTTCCAGAGGAGGGAGTTAAAATGATTTATGATAAAGTTGCAAGTTCAAGTGATGAACCTTTGCACCTATTTATACTTGGGGACCTTGAAGGAGGTGATGCTAGGTGTTCGCAAGTGTTAGAGGAAACCTACAAGTGTCCTAAAATGTGGCATAGTAGTTTGGAAGTTCATGGTTTCAAATCAAATGGTTTTTGGCAACATGTGTGGGTGACAAGAAAGAATTCTACAGACACAGGCCTCTGGTGGCTTGCGAGAGACCAGGCCCATGTCTCTCGCGGCCCGCGAGTGCCTCATAGGAACTTTCAAACTTGTCACATTTAACCTCTCAACTTATTAAACCTCTAAAACACCTTTATAAGCATAATTAACCCTCCGTAGCCAATATTTGGGCTACCCGGGAGTATGCCTAGACATTTTCAAGCACTTCATTCGTTAAAAGGTCACCCAAAGGTATAAATTAACATGTTGACACTTTTAACCACTCCATTGTCCAACTTTTACATATTTACATAATTAATTCCTATCGTCCAACCAGTGGCTCATATGAGAGTTAGGACTTCGTAAAGGGTTACTCAAAGGCTCAGTGTAAGCATGTTGACACTAAAGGGTCACTCAGAGGCTATGTTTAAGCATGTTGACACTAATGGTCACTTAGAGGCTCAGTGTAAGCATTTTTACACTAATGGTCACTCAGAGGCTCAGTTTAAGCATGTTGACACTAATAGTCAGTCAAAGGCTCAGTTTATGCATGTTGACACCAGAGGGTCACTTAGAGGCTTGGTTTATGCATGTTGACACCAGAGGATCACTCAGAGGCTTAGTTTGAGCATGTTGACACCTTTAGTCCTTATTTGTCCTTATTAGACTTATGATAAAGTAATGATACGTGTCACTATATTATTGGACATGATTTTATGAGGTGTTACAGATAAACTACTATTCCTTGAAGGAATACTTCTTATAAATGTTGCAGTTTAATTTCCATATTAGTTAATAACTCAAACTCTATCATGAAAGTCCCTACTTACTACCGAACTAGTTGTCTGGGAGGCAACGGGTATTAGTTGATAGCGTTATTAGGCTTGACAAACCTCACACCATGCTTGGAGCCGGTCGTGAACTAAGGACCTTAAACACATGGCCAATGTTTATAGGCATTGATGAGGGCAAGAAAACATAAGTCACCTAGTATCGAGTTATTAACGACATGTCTTTAAAGTAAACACCAACCCGTTTTCGTTAAATAAAACTGTGAACTCGCCGCTTAATCGCTGATATACTTTTCTGCATGCTTGCAGGTCGTTAGAAAATCACTGCATGGGAACTTATAGTCTGGGAGCTTGAAGTGCCATGGGGCGTGTTACTTGATTGCAAACAATAAAACTTTATGCTTTAAAACATTTTGTTTTTGATTGTTTAAGATATTTACATTTGCTTCCGCTGAATACATACTATGTTTGAAATGATTTAATTGTAATTCACTATTCATGTTGGACATGATGACTTTGTCTTTGAATATTTACTATTAGTTCGACGTGATTAGTGGCTAGATCCTAGTACGTCGCACGCCTCGCGGTAAAACTCTGCTGGTGGTAATTTGGCGGTGTGACAGATATTGGATGGATGTTCAAGTAGTTGATGAATTTGGAAGACCCATGACCATTAAGACTTGGGTCCCGCATTCTAACTAATTTTTGTTGGTTTGTGTAGGAGTTGCTAAGGAGGATTATCAACTTATGGTATGTTGATAGTGGCTGCTCCAGGCACATGACGGGGGATGCGAGATTGTCGACTGAGTTTGAAAACATAGATGGAGGTTACATGAATTTTGTAGGTGCTAAAGGAGGTCCATTACAAGTCGAGGAAAAGTGACCAACGAGAAGATCACATTGGACAAAGTGAACTATGTCGAGCAGCTTAAGCACAATCTAATGAGCGTGTCACAAGTCTGCGACAAGGGTCACTCGGTCCATTTTACTAAGTCTGAAGCATTGGTGTTGAAACCGGGTTTGGTGATACCGGACGATTGGATAGTGATGAGAGCACCGAGGAGGAAGGACACTTAAGTCATGGACATGGGTGCTAAGATTTCTTCCACATTGGCGGCGTATTTACTGTCAGAAGCATCTAAGGCTGAGTCAATGTTGTGGCATAGACGAATGGCCACATCCACTACCGAAAAATGAATTATATTATTAAAAACGGTTTAATGGAAGGGGTGCCAGTGTAGATGCCCCTTATGAATTACTCACATGGATTTATTCGATACAGTGAATGTAAGGAGCATAGGTTAAAAGTACTATTGTTTATTTGTCACAGATGATTACTCACGGTATTCATGGTTTTCTTTTTAGGTACAAAGGATGAGACGGCGGAACTACTGACAGATCCTTCTACAAAGTTGGAAAATGTTCATGATGCACGCATCAAGAGGATAAGGAGTGATAATGGCATGGAGTTCTAGAATCAGATTCTTGATCTCTATTGTCTATGGAAAGTGTGAATTTGTGCCTTTTCAATCATTGCACAATTACAAACAATTTTGTATTCAATGAAACCATGTGTTTTATTTCCAAATATTTTTGTATTCAATAAAATCTTGTATTTTATTGATGAGAATGCAAAAATGTCAATCGTTGCACAGTTTCGATCATTTTCGTGTTCGTTAAAGCGTTTTACGCATTTTTGTGAAACGCATAACCGTACAACCGAACAAACCGACATCCATGACATTTTCGGGAATAATCCAAGTTACACATGTCTTAGCACCTTTATATAACCTAAATATTAGGTTAAAGGGGTTAAAATTAGTAAACAAGTGAAAATACAAGTCCAAGGGCCAAAAATGTCAAAAAGATAATAAGTATTTTTGCTTCTTCACCAAGTTTTCCACCTACCTCCAATTTTTGACAACTAGCACTCACTTTGCCACACTTAATATGGAGTTGACACATGTTAGCACACTAATCCACACTTGAGGATACTTGTCATCACCTCCTAAATCCTAAAATACTATAAATACCCCATGATTCTTCCACTATTTTTTCACACCACTTCAAAACACTTCAAAGCAAAGTTTGAAGTTCTTCTTTCTATCCTTCTTGGAGCTTGTTTCCAATCTTTGGAAGCCTCCTATCTTGAGTTCCAAAAGTGTTCTTCAACACGAGTAAGTACTCTTCCTAGTTCTTTAATTTTTTTTAGCTATTTTGAGCTAAAAGTCGCACAGTTGGCAACCTGATTGACTTTGGTTCTGACCATATTTGGCCAAGTCAAAGTTCGATTCAACATTGAAACGTGATCGTTATCACGAAGGTTATAATCCCTAACGATTTCGAAGTGATGAGTCAAAGTTTCTGTCAAAAATGCGTATGATGTGCATTTTACGACAAAACTATTTCAGGTGTCAAAACACCAAGTTTTGATACCAAATCAGTTTTATAAACTTAGTTAGACATATTTTGACATGTCTAACTCGTCACTTCTAGTTTAATGCTTATTTAGGGTAGCAAGTCGAGCGTCTTGACCACCGCTTTGACTTTCGAATCCGACCCGTTTGGTCGATCTTAGAATCCTGCCAAACACATATTTGTTACTTAGTTATATAGGGAACAACCTACTGAGGTTATACCTTATGGTCACATCGTTTGGTTAGTGTTATTGTAAGTTACTTCTATGTTCTTAAAAATGATGACCGAAGTACCCTTTTGCGCATAAATCCATTTTAAACACATGTAACTAAATTTTTGACATATAAACTGATGTTTTAACATTTTTAAACATGCTTGGGCATTTAAGACTTATCATAGGACATGTTTAACCATCTGATCACACGTTTACGCTAATGACCCGTTAAGGTAGCGTAAACTACCTTAACGAGTCATAATGGGTCAAAAGCACTTAGGATCCTTTCCAAATCAGAATGTTAAGTTTGTTAAACCATATCACATGAGTTCTAACACTCGTTTGGTTTATAAGACTTCATTCTATCTGATCTCCCGTTTGTAGTCCCAACACGCTAACATATTTATCTGACACATTAGGACACGTTTGAGCTTTGTTTACTTGGTTGATCAAGAACACTTTCGCAATCCCAAAGTGAGTACATAGCCCCCCCCCCCCTTTACATTTTCAAATGTTTTGGGGTAATTCATATGTGCCTATAATTATTTAAAGATTTCATAACAATATACATGGTTTTATATATACAAAATGATTTTCAAAGTGAGTACATAGTTCCCTCTTTTACGTTTTGCAAATGCTTTGCGGTGACTCATATGTGCTAAATGATTTTCAAGTTTTCAAAAACAATGTCTATGGTTTACATATAAAACAATACGATCTCAATAATGTGAACAACTTGTTGATGTGTTATTCATAGCATGAATGACATTCATTAGCTTCGCCGAGCCGACCAGTAGTATGTTATGGTACCATAGGACTGACAATCCCATTATGGGACTGTTCACTGGATTTGGTGGAAGTTTGGGTAATGACAGAAACTGTTTCTGATTAACAAATCATTTGATGATTTGTTTGTCTATTTAAAGAGACCCTTTGGTGGTCTATTAGAGATACCCTTTGGTGGTATAGTCAACACAGGTTTGAATGTGTTCATTAAAGAACGATCAAAAGTTTTCACAATTAAAAATACGGACGATTTATGACATGGACAATTGGTTTATGACACAGACGATTGATTTATAACACAGACTAATGGTTTATAACACGGACAAATTGTTTTGAACAATGTCACGCAATGATTCTTAATTAAAGATATAAACCATACTAAGTTTTCTTTTGAATCAATCTATTACAAGGTTTTTACAAAAGAAATGTTTTTGTCAAGATTCATGGCTACAAGGTTTTCACAACTCTAACCAAGTTGTTTTAGTTGGTTAATTGTATTGCAATATCGAACACTTTTGATACGAGGTTTTCACTTAACGACTCTTGTAGTCGGACGAGGTGTTGCAATATGTATACAAGGCCACGGATTTGAGATACTCACAAAACCTATGTACTCGCCGGCACTTTTTTATGCTGACTCTCTTTTCACATATGTTTCAGGAATCAATACTTGATGATATGATGTATGCTTCACGTAGGAATGGACGCGGGCCTTAGTGACTTAAAACATGAAAGCCAATTTTTTTATGTGTTGTTTCTGTTTATCCCAAGACAATGTAAACATTTAACTTAATCAAACAAAATTTTAAATTACATGAGTTGTGAAACAATAGTTCTGTGACATGACTCCCTGACGTTTCCGCCGCGGTTCGTTGTTTTACGCGGTCGGGGTGTTACACGAAGATTGGTATCAGAGCTTATGGTTATAGGGAATTTGGTTATTAGTAATGCTTTGACCTAGACTATACCCTTCCTAGGACCCTAACACGAGTTATCTTGCGTTTAGATTATTAAAAGAATACCATCACTTATCCTTAGGTGATTTCTAAAACAAATACACAAGTTACAAATTCATTTTGAAAATCAATCATCTATCCTTAGATGATTTGTTTTGGCTTAAATCCTTGTAAGTTTTCAAAATCCTGTCAAAGTTTGGGTCTTGTTAATGTGAACATGTGCAATCTGGAAGGGTGGATGCCTGTACCCTGAGTTTCTGTCTAAGGCTAGAGTGTTCGTATAAATCCGCATTATCGGACCAGTCACTCTTACCTGGGAACTCTTGGGGTGAGTGTCCACTTATAGGCTGAAGCATGTCTTCGCGATACATTATAAAGACCCATTTACTTTGATTAGTCACCGCGTGTCGTTTGTTTGTTTTTAAGTAACGAAGGAATGACCACCATCCTTATATTTCGTCAATATTTTTAACATCTCTCTTCATTACCCAACGTGAATCACACATATTTTCCCTCATGTTTTCTTCTAGAATGCTTCCTCGACGTAATACAACTCAAAATTCCGAAACGACATCTATGATCACTCAGCAAATTGCTGATGTGCTCTCAAACCTAGTGACCTAGATAAACCAAGAAAACAATAACAATAATAACAACAACAATGCACCCGCACCGTGCAACTACAAATAATTTAACTCGGCTAAACCACTCAAGTTTACTGGGTCTGAAGGAGCTACTAGACTCCTGCAGTGGTTTGAGATTCTCGAGAGCACATTTAGTCATGTTCAATGCCCGAATGAGCGAAAAGTCAATTTTGCATCGAGTGTATTCTAGAAAAGAGCACTTACATGGTGGAATGGTGTGATAAGAGATAGGGGTGCCAATGTGGCAATGGCACAAACGTAGGAAGAGCTTCGAGCTCTAATGATGAGGAAATTCTTCCCACGTCATGAACAACGGCACTGGAAGATGAATTCCACAATCTTAAACAACATAGTGGATAGCATCGTGCCTACACTGACCGTTATGAAGAATTGAGCTTGTTGTGTCCCGCCATGGTCACCCGTTGGATAAAGCAATCGAGAGGTACATCGATGGCCAGCCTGACCCCGTTCAGGACATTGTTACTGGTATCAACCCTACCACTGTTCGACAGGCTATTGAATTGGCTGCTACCCTGACTGAGTCTCAGGTTAAGAAGGGGAAACTATTTCGCAAGGGTGACAAGAAACAGGAAGCTAAGACCACTCAAGAGAAAACAAAGGAGAACAAAGATGAGTCTTCCAAGAAGTCGAGGAAGCGTAAGGCTTCACAGAACTTTGCAGTTGTTGCACAACCCAACCAGAACACTCAAAACCAGCCAACACAACCTCTTGCGAGGAAACCCTATACTTGTACTGCACCATTTGGCAACTGGTGCAATGGTCACCATCAAGCTCACATACAGTGTCGCAATGCACATCATGTGGAAGATTCAGTCACATGGCCAATGTTTGTCGTTTGGCCCCAAAACAAGCTGTTCAGAACCTTGTTCAACCCCAAGCCAACCCCTGCTAGACCTTCGTTCCCACCTGGTTCTTACTACAACTGTGGCGAGATGGATCACTTGAGAATCAACTGCCCAAAATTGGTGAACGGGAATGCAAATCCAGCTCATGGATGCACATTCAACATCAATGCCAACGAGGCTCGTGCTGATAATGAAGTCATTAACGGTATGTTCCTTGTTAACAATTATCTTGCTTCTATTCTTTTCGATTCGGTGCCGATAGAAGCTTTATATCACTAGCCTTTGAACCTTTGTCTTTGATGCCTAGAACTAAACTAGGAAAACCCTTAACGTGGAAATAGCTACTGGTGAACCCCTTGTGCTCGACTATGTCATTCGTAGTTGGCAATTGAACTTGGATAACCACCTTTTTCCCATTGACCTCACACCGATGCAACTCGGGAGTTTTGACATCATCATAGGAATCGATTGGTTAACCAAACACCATGCTGAGGTGATCTGCTTCGACAAGGTTTTTCCTATACCTCTTTCGTCTGGTGAAACCCTAGAAGTTCACAGAGAGAAACGCTCTAGTAGCCTAAAACTCATGACTTGTACTGAGGCCCAAAAATATCTATGAAAGACTTATGTAGCTTTTTTAGCACATATCGTGAAGGAAAAAGGCAAAGGCAAGACCGTTCAGGACATCCCCATTGTTTGGGAATATCCTGAGGTGTTTCATGAAGAGCTACCTGGTTTACCCCCAATTCGTCAAGTTGAGTTTGGTATTGACCTTGTACCTGGTGCCAACCCAATTGCTAAATCTCCTTACCGACTTGCACCGTCTGAAATGCAAGAGTTGTCAAAGCAACTCCAAGAACTTTCAGAAAGGGGATTCATTCGTCCGAGCTTCACCTTGGGCGCTCCTATCCTATTTGTGAAAAAGAAGGATGGATCCTTCCGTATTTGTATCGATTATCGTGAGCTCAACAAACTCACAATCAAAAACCGATATCCCCTACCTCGCATTGATGATCTCTTTGATCAGCTACAAGGTGCGACCTGCTTTTCAAAGATTGATCTGCGTTCCGGGTATCATCAACTTCGTGTACTCAAAGAAGACTGCTTTTCGCACTCGATACTACCATTACGAGCTCACTGGCATTCCTTTTGGTTTGACGAATGCTCCTTTCGTCTTCATGGACTTAATGAATAGGGTTTGTAAACCTTATTTAGACAAGTTCATCATTGTTTTCATCAACGACATCCTCATTTATTCTAAGTCTCGTGCCGATCACGAACAACAACTCCGTCTAATGATGGAACTCCTGAAGAAAGAACAACTTTACGCCAAATTCTCCAATTGTGAATTTTGGCTAAGAGAAGTTCAATTTTTGGGAGACATTGTAAAAGAACAAGGTATACATGTAGATCGCGCCAAAATTAGTGCGATAGGGATTGGAGTACACCTACTACTCCTACCGAAGTTCGTTCATTTCTTGGTCTTGCTGAATACTTTCAACGATTCATTGCGAACTTTTCAAAGACCGCGGTTCCCCTCACCACTTTGACTCAGAAGAATAAACCTTTCGAGTGGGGACTCAAACAAGAGAAGCCTTTCAAATACTGAAACAAAAACTCTGTAATGCTCCTATTTTATCTTTACCCGACGGCAATGATGATTTCGTTGTCTATTATGACGCATCAAACCTAGGCCTTGGTTGTGTTCTCATGCAAAGAGACAAAGGCATAGCCTATGCGTCAAGATAATTGAAAATCCATGAGAAGAACTACACAAGTCATGATCTTGAGTTAGGAGCCGTAGTTTTTGCTCTCAAAATTTGGAGACAATACCTTTACGGTACGAAATGTGTGGTTTTCACTCACAAAAGTCTCCAACACATATTCAATCAAAAGGAGCTTAACATGAGATAACGACGCTGGGTCGAACTTCTGACGACTATGACTGCGAGATTCGCTACCATCCTGGTAAGGCAAATGTTGTGGCTGATGCGCTTAGTCGTAAGGAACGTTTTAAACTTCATTTTGTTCGAGTTCAATCTGATATCCAGACACGTATCCTTCAAGCACAACATAGATGTGTGACCCAAAGCTTGTTGAAAAATGAGCTGCCATAAAATCTCAAACTTCAACTCGAAACAAAAGATAACGGATTACTCTACTACAAGAACCGTTTGTGGATTCCTAGTTAAGGAAATTTCCACACCTTATTGATGGATGAACTCATAAGTCTTGTTATTCAATCCATCCTGGTGCAGACAAAATGTATAAGGATCTCCATACCCAGTATTGGTGGTCGGTTATGAAGAAGGACATTGCCTTATATGTGTCTAAATGCCTAACTTGTCTTAAAGTTAAGGCATAACATCAACACCCATCTGGTTTACTTGAGCAACCACAAATACCGGTATGGAAGTGGGAGAACATTGTGATAGATCTCGTCACTAAACTACCGCACACACCTAGAGGTCATGATGCCATTTGGTAATCATCGATCGTCTAACAAAGTCAGCACACTTTTTGGCAATTCGTGAGGATCTTTCTACTGACAAACTCGCCAAGATCTACATTCATGAGATTGTATCTCATCATGGTGTTCCTTTGAACATCATATCCGATCGAGATGCTCGATTCTCATCTCACTTTTGGAAGACCATGCAATCTTCCATGGGAACCAAACTCAATCTGAGCACTGCTTATGATCCTCAAACGGATGGACAATCTGAAAGGACAATTCAAACACTGGAGGATATGCTTAGAGCATATGTAATCGACTTTGGTGGTAGTTGGGATTCGCATCTACCAATGGTCGAATTCTCCTACAACAATAGTTATCACGCCTGCATCAATATGGCGCCTTTCAAAGCTCTATACGGTCAAAAATGCCATTCACCTGTCTGCTGGAATGAGGTCAGTGAAGCTCAGCTCACTGGGCCTGAACTCATTCATGACACAACAGACAAAGTCAAGAAAATTCGCGATAACCTTCTGACAGCTAGAAGTCGTCAAAAGAGTTATGCGGACAAACGACGCAAGCCCTTGGAATTCCAAGTTGGTGATCATGTCCTTGTCAAGGTATCCCCTTGGAAATGTGTGATTAGATTTGGAAAGAAAGGAAAACTTGCACCACGATATATTGGACCATTCAAGATCGTTGAGAGAATCAGATAGGTGGCCTACCGACTTGAGCTACCTCCTGAACTTGGGAATATTCACCCAACATTCCACGTGTCCAATTTGAAAAGTGTTTAGCAGATACAAACCTCTCCACATTCCCCTCAATGAAATTTACGTTGATGACACTATGCACTTTGTCAAGAAACCTTTGGAGATATTGGACGGTGAAGTCAAGAAGCTCAAGCGTAGACGTATACTGATAGTTAAAGTTTGCCGGGAATCCAAACGTGGCCCAGAATTTACTTGGGAACGAGAGGATCAAATGAAAGCGAAATATCCACATCTGTTTCACAAAGTTTCCTCAAATTAAATTTCGGGACGAAATTTCCAAAAGTAGGGGAGACTGTGACATTTGTGACTTTTCAATCATTGCACAATTACAAACAATTTCGTATTCAATGAAACTATGTTTTCTTTCCAAATATTTTTGTATTCAATAAAATCTTGTATTTTATTGATGAGACCGCAAAAATGTCAACTGTTGCACTATTTCGATCATTTTCATGTTCGTTAAAGCGTTTTACGCATTTTTGCAAAACGCATAACCGTACAACCAAACAAACCGACATCCATAACATTTTCAGGCATAATCCAAGTTACACATGGCTTAACACCGTTATATAACCTAAATATTATGTTAAAGGGGTTAAATTAGGTTAAAGAGGTTAAATTGCCAAAGATGTCAAAAAAACAATAAATATTTTTGCTTCTTCACCAAGTTTGCCACCTACCTCCAATTTTTGACACCTAGCACTCACTTTGCACACTTAATATGGTATTGACGCATGTTGGGACACTAATCCACACTTTAGGACACTTGTCATCACCTCCTTAATCCTAAAATACTATAAATACCCCATGATTCTTCCATTTTTTCATACCACTTCAAAACACTTCAAAGCAAAGTGTGAAGTTCTTCATTCTATCCTTCTTGGAGCAGGTTTCCAACCTTTGGAAGCCTCCTATCTTGAGTTCCGAAAGTGTTCTTCAACACGAGTAACTACTCTTCCTAGTTCTTTAATTATTTTTTTTTGCTATTTTGAGCAAAAAGTCGAACAATTTGGCAACCTGATTGACTTTTGGTTCTTACCATATTTGGCCATGTCAAAGTTCAATTGAAATTTGAAACGTGATCGTAATCATGAAAGGTTATAATCCCTAACGATTTCACCTTCTGATTACCACATTTACTAGTCGAAGTGACGAGTAAAAGTTTTGGTCAAAAATGCGCATGATGTGCATTTTACGATGAAACTATTTCAGGTATCAAAACACCAAGTTTGATACCAACTCACTTTTATAAACTTAGTTAGACATATTTTTACATGTCTAACTCGTCACTTCTAGTTTAGTGCATATTTAAGGTCGTAAGTCGAACGGTCTTGACCACCGCTTTGCTTTCGAATCCGACCCGTTTGGTCGATCTTAGGATCCTGCCAAACACATATTTGTGAGATAGTTATATAGGGAATAACCTACTAAGGTTATACCTTATGGTCACATCGTTTGGTTAGTGTTATTGTAAGTTACTTCTTGTTCTTAAAAAAATGATGACCAAAATGCCCTTTTGCACATAAATCTATTTTAAACACATATAACCAAATTTTTGACATATAAACTAATGTTGTAACATTTTTAAACATGCTTGGGCATTTAAACTTATCATAGGACATGTTTAACCATCCGATCACACGTTTACGCTAATGACCCGTTAAAGTAGAGTAAACTACCTTAACGAGTCATAATGGGTCAAAAGCACTTAGGATCCTTTCCAAATCAGAATGTTAAGTTTGTTAAACCATATCACATGAGTCCCAACACTCGTTTGGTTTATAAGACTTCATTCTATCCGATCTCTCTTTGTAGTCCCGACACGCTAACATATTTATCTTACACATTAGGACACGTTTGAGCTTTGTTTATTTCGTTGATCAAGAACACTTTCGCAATCCCAAAGTGAGTACATAGCCCCACCACCCTCTTTACATTTTCAAATGTTTTGGGGTGATTCATATGTGCCTATAATTATTTTCAAGATTTCATAACAATATACATGGTTTATATATACAAAATGATTTTCAAAGTGAGTACATAGTTCCCCTCTTTTACGTTTTGCAAATGCTTTGGGGTGACTCATATGTGCTAAATCATTTTCAAGTTTTCAAAAACAATGTCTATGGTTTACATATAAAACAATACGGTCTCAATAATGTGAACAACTTGTTGATGTGTTATTCATAACACGAATGACATTTATTAGCTTTGGCCGAGCCGACCAGTAGTATGTTATGGTACCATAGGACTGACAATCCTATTATTGGACTATTCACTGGATATGGTGGAAGTGTGGATGATGACGGAAATTGTTTCTGATTAACAAATCATTTGATGATTTGTTAGTCTAGTTAAAGAGACCCTTTGATGGTCTATTAAAGATACCCTTTGGTGGTATAGTCAACAAAGGTTTGAATGTTTTCATTAAGAACGATCAAAAGTTTTCACAATTTAAAACATGAACGATTTGCTTTATGACATGGACAATTGGTTTGTGACACGGATGATTGATTTATAACACGGACAAATGGTTTATAACACAGATAAATTTTTTTGAACAATGTCACCCAATGATTCTTACTTAAAGATATAAACCATACAAAGTTTTCTTTTGAATCAATCTATTACAAGGTTTTTACAAAAGAAATGTTTTTGTCGAGATTCATGGCTACAAGGTTTTCACAACTCTAACCAACTTGTTTTAGTTGGTTAATTGTATTGCAATATCGAACACTTTTGATACGAGGTTTTCACTTAACGACTATTGTAGTCGGACGAGGTGTTGCAATATGTATAAAAGGCCACGAATTCGACACACTTACAAAACCTAAGTACTTGCCGGCACTTATTTATGCTGACTCTCTTTTCACATATGTTTCAGGAATCAATACTTGATAATATGATGCATGCTTCACGTAGGAATGGACGCGGGCCTTAGTGACTTAAAACATGAAAGACAATTTATTTATGTGTAGTTTCTGTTTATCCCAAGACAATGTAAACATTTAACTTAATAAAACAAAATTTTAAATTCCATGAGTTGTGAAACAATAGTTTTGTGACATGACTCCCCCATGTTTCCGCCGCGGGTTCGGGGTGTTACACAAAGGAATTGAACATCAATATTCTGCTTCTTATACACCTCAATAGAACAGAGTCCCTAAGAGGAAAAACATGACGTTCATTGAAGTTGATGGGGCTATGCTTTCTGATTCAAAGCTTTCAGTTCTTTTCTGGGGAGAAGCTGTGAACACAACTTGTTATGTCCTAAATAATGTTTTAACTGTTAACCATTTTAACAAAACATTTCATGAACTTATGTTTAACAAGAAACCTAATTTTAAAGGCTTCAAACCATTTGGATTACCCTGCACAATTGTCAAAAATAAAGATAAACAAAAATTTGGTGAAGTTGTTGATGAAGGATGCTTTCGAGGTTATGTACCTTGAACATCGAATAAAAGGGTTTTTAATCTAAAAACTGGTAAAATTGAGGCCGTGTTCTATAGTGAAATAACAACTTATTTAACTCAATAATCAACGAGTGGTCCTGCTATATTATATGATTATGACAGTGTTTTTAAATCATTAAATATTCCCGAGTTTTCCAATGCAGATGAGTCTCAATTTATCCAAACTGTGATTATTGAGGATGAAGAGGGTGACTTCATGCCGAGATTGAGTATATCGATGACAGATGCTCTGGAATCTTTCTTTAATGCTGCTGCACAAGATTCAAGAGATAGGGAGTCTGAACCCATTCAAGGGGAGGATTTCAGTAATCCGTTTGCACACCAGGATATTCAAGGGGAGATTGGATCCATTATGGGTGAAAATTTAGAAGTTGACGCCATTGCTACTACATGAGCAAATAGAGATCATTTAGTTTAGAATATTATAGGTGATGTTGCTTTAGGTGTTTAGATAGGAAGAGGTGTTATTGAAGGTTCCTGTTTGTTTGCTTCAAGCCGAAGAATGTGCACATGGCTCTAAAAGACAATTCATGGGTTGAAGCTATGCAAGAAGAATTAGCTCAGTTCAAGAAGTTGAAGGTTTGGGAGCTAGTTTACTTGCCTGAAGGAGAAAGGGAAATAGACATCAAGTGGTTGTTTAAGTGCAAGAAAGATGAATGAGGGATTGTGACAAGGAACAAGGCTCGGTTATTGGTTAAAGGGTTCTATCAGCAAGAGGGGATTGGCTACAATGAAGCAATTTGTTTGTTTCAATCCTTCGCATTATTCAAAGGCTTTAAAGTTTACCAACTTGACATGAAGAGTGCGTTTCTTTAGTGTAAAATACAAGAAGTTGTGTATGTCTCACAACCAGATGGGTTTACTGATCCAGACTATCCAGATTATGTGTATAGACTGGACAAGGCATTGTATGGATTGCATCAGTCACCCATGGCGAGGTATCAGACACTATCAACAAATTTGTTAAAGAACGACTTTGAAAGAGGTCAGATTGACAGTACACTTTTCATTAAGCGAAAGAAGGAAGATTTTCTACTGGTATAGGTATATGTTGATGACATTGTTTTTGGGTCATCTGATGAGAGAATGTATCATGAATTTGAGGAGGTGATGAAGAGCAAGTTTGAGATGAGTGCAATGGGTGAGTTGTCCTACATTCTGGGATTGAAAGTTGAACTAAAGAAGGATGGGATGTTTATTCATCAGAGAAAATATGTGTATGACATTTTGTTTCGTTTCAAAATGAAGGATTGCGCTACTTTCAACAAACCTATCTTCGAGAACCAAAATCTTGGCCCATATCATGAGAGTGTGGAGGATGTTGATCCAACTCATTACAAGGCAATGATTGTTTCTCAAATGTACTTGACTGCTTTAAGACCAGACATCATGTTCGAAGTATGTCTCTGTGCAAGATATCACATGAATCCAAAAGAGTCACATATGAAAGTAGTGAAGCGTATTTATCGTTACTAGGATGGAGGATAGTGTCTTGGCAATGTAAGAAGCAGTCTTGTGTGTCTACCTCTACGTGTGAAGCTTGATATATTGTTGTGGGTAGCTATTGCTCTGAGGTTCTCTGGATACAACAGCAGATGCGCGATTACGGGTTGAATTTCACCCGTACCCG
The DNA here is from genome assembly GCA_947069175.1 of Scalesia atractyloides. Lineage (NCBI taxonomy): Eukaryota > Viridiplantae > Streptophyta > Magnoliopsida > Asterales > Asteraceae > Scalesia > Scalesia atractyloides. Next base: position 67,721,755 of record CAMTDV010000023.1, read on the forward strand.
TATAATAATAGACAATAATGCCACTATTTCAATCACAAACAATCCCGTGAAGTATAGTAGAACAAAACACATTGACATGTGTCATCATTTTATATGGGATTGTGCTAAAAGAAATTGATTCAAACTTCATCGAGTCCAAACACTAGATAACCTTGCAGATCTTTACACAAAAGCTTTTGACAGGGCTTATTTTAAACATCTACTTGAACTCAACGAGATGAGAAATCCTAAATAACCAGTTTTTCTTAAGAATATTGTAAATAATTTCTTTTTTCTTAAAAAATCAAAAACATAAAAAATAGAAAACTCTAAAAATAAAATAATATAGAAAATCAAAAATGAGTTGTCATTGTGTGAAAAAGAAGAGATGACAGTACATTAGCGAGTTAGATTGACACACTTTTTGAATTTGAAAATTAAAATGTTTAAGTGTGATTGTAGCTCCATCATATGATGTACCAATAGGCAAAAAGCATGAAATAATCAACTTACCAATGTGAGATAAATCTAACGACTATGTTTGAGCGGGTAACATATATTAGTGACGTATGATTTAATGACCATAAATCTTACGTTGAGAGATTGACAAAATCCGAGGTTTTGGGTCTATATACTGTTATTTTATCAAGGGATATCAGGGTTGTCCTTCTGCTGAATCCAGGTATATGTTGACCTAGGCACAACCAAGATATCTTAAAAGAGCTAAAATGCCAAAAACCAAGAAATGAAGAAGCTCTCCTAGAAAGTCCTTCAAATGTGGAAAATGCATAAATCGTACCAAAATATGTGGTATTTGCCCTAATCCTCGTTAGATATTGGTCTCTTTGCTGTACGAAAGTACTGACCTGATCACCAATTATCTAACGTTTTAGAACAAAAAGGATGAATTCGGTATACTCACCTACTACGAGGAAGCTTTGTGCATACCTTGATCGTGTGGGTATGTCCTAAAGTGGGACACACTAGTATAAGAGTATAATATTACCTTAACATATCACACGGTATTGGAACTTGATATGTTCATGTATTTTATTTAAGTGGACAAACAATACTAGTAATCGTCTTAGACTGCTTTTTAGGAAAATTACTTAAAGAATTAGCTGATGGTGTGAAAACAATTTGATTTTGCTGATATGATCTTCTTACCGGTGACTCTCACAAAAATAGAGTGTTTATTGCTTTAGTTATTTGCTTTCAGAAAATATAAAAATCCAAAAAGATTTTCCTTTTTCTTTAAAATTCTTAGCGTACGTAAAAGGGTTGTTCATGGAGGAGTTGTTACCGATACGGGAAACAGTGTTAGAAGATGAGTTCAGAATTTTAAAACCTTGTAGGTTCTAGTGTGTTGGAAAAAAATGAATGTTGGTTTGAATGGAAGACGGCTTAACCCTGATACAATATTAGCATCTCTTGATTAATAATCATAATTTGTTTAACTGTGTTGAAAAATTCTTATAGTTTCTCGAGATGTTTTTTTTATTGTATACAAATTGAAGTAGTGTGTTGCTGAGAAAGTAATGTGAAAAGTTGAGGAATTGGTTGCTGCTTGGTAGAATCCTCCTTCTACAATGCAGATCGGAGATATGATGACATACTTGGATTGCTGACTCGGAGATTGAAAGATTTGGGGATTGGATGCATTAGCTTAGGGGGAGTCTGTTGCTGAAAGAATTCATGTTGAAGATGACGCTATCCAAAGACCAAACACTTAAGATTCTTAAGACTAAGTTTACCTTTGAAAGCTACTGTCAAGGGGAGTTTGTTGGTGCATGTTATGTGACAACAGCTTGGTTTGGTCTTTGGATATTTAATCAAGACTTGGATATGAAGTTTATGGACTGAGTTAAGACAAGGATACTGAGTTTATCATGCTCACAAGTGAAGTCTAATCTGAGTTTATGATTGAAGATGTTTCAAGTCCGAGTTTATATGGCATGTATCAAGTTCGAGTTTATGAGCACATGTGGAGTCCGAATTTGTCATTTATGTCTAGTCCGAGTTTGAGTTTATTGTATTGTTACGTGGACCTAGCCTAGTTTGCATGGCTGTGTTATATAAATAGCACTATGCATTAGGGTTTAGGTTAGACACTTGATAGAGCAGTTATAGAGAGTTTTTGTGAGAGAAAACATAGTGAGTGGCTGTGAGTTCTTGTGATCTAGAGTAATTGTAAAACATTATGTTTGATAATCATAGAAGACTGGTTTAAAGTATTTGTTGTGATCTTCATCTTATATTCTTCTTTCTATGTTTGTTGATCTATTAAGGGGATTCCGCACCCTTGATTGATTGTCAATGTTGTTATGATCCACGGGATAGGGACCTACATCGTCTATGAAGACAATGACAAACTTATCTAGATACGATTTGTGGACTCTGTTCATGAAATTCATGAAAGCTGTTGGTGTATTAGTGAGTTCAAATAGCATAACTAAGAACTCATAATGACCGTATCTCGTTTTGAAAGTAGTCTTTGGAATATCTTCACTCCTGACCTTCAGTTAGTAATAACCAGACCAAAGATCGATCTTTGAAAAGAAACTTGCTCTTGCAACTGATCGAATTAGTCGTCAATTCTTGGAAAGGGATAGCGATTCTTGATTCTTATCTTGTTCAACTCACGGTAATCAATGTACATTCGCATTGAACCGTCTTTCTTCTTGACAAACAGGATAGGAGCTCCCAAGGGAGAAGAACTTGGTTGTATGAAACCTTTCTTTATCAATATCTCTAGTTGTGTCTTCAATTCCATCATCTATGTTGGCGCTAGACTATAAGGGCTCTAGATATAGGAGCCGACCCTGTGCCATGTAGATGACACATCCTCTCTTCAGAAACTTAGATGTCCTAAGCAAGGATGCTTTCTAAGGTAAATCATAGTGTTGGTCACCATGAATGGTGAGTGTTTGCTAGATGGGTATTCAATTTTGATTAGTTTATTGTCGCAGGCAATGTAAGCCTGGTTTTGTGATAACTAGTCCTTACCTAAAAGTATATCGAATCCCACAAGAGTCATAGGTAAAAGACTGATAGGAATGGATTTCTCTTCAATGGATATGACACATCCCTCTAGAATCTTGGAGGCTCCTTCTATGGTACCATCAGCCATTTCCACCTCGTAACAAAGATCTAGAGTTCTTTAGGGCTATTGGTGCATGTTCATGTGTCCCCACTACCCGAGTAGGCTAGATAGAGCGTGTGTTGAATATTGTATAGATGAGATAGGAACACATGACTTAAAACCGAACGAGAGAGGTGTGTATATGTTACTTCGTACGAAGTTGTCACTCCGTACGAAGGTAGTTACTTTGTACGGAGATAAACACCTTCGCACGAAGGTAAGCAAGCACCTTCATACAAAGTAACTACTTAGTACGAAGGTAAAATGTTCAGTTCGCACGAGGGTAACTTGTCTATATATAGTGTTGTGTGTTCATAGTTTTATTTTTGGGGTTCCGAGAGGGAAATACTGGAGAAATTTCTAGCTTGTAAAGACGTATACTCTTTCGGTATGAATGGAATCATTCGACTTTTGCTTCTACTCTGTTTTTAAAAACATTCTACCGAATTAGTTCTTTTCTACCCAAACTTCCGTTTAACCTGTCGGTTCCTTGACTATCAAGTGGTATCAGAGCTATGGTACCGATTCAATTGATCTAACAGTTGACTGAATCACCTACGCTCATGAATTATTGAATTTTGACTGGTTTTAGATGTAAATCATCAAATAAACGGACAATCCATGGACAAAAATTAAAATTGAAAACATAGGATTGTTTGAAATTGAATTTCGACGGGTTTTAGACATAAATCTCACGAAGATACTAGGTTCGCACGAAGGTACCACCTTCACACGAAGGTAGTTAGTTACACTTGTACGAAGATACCCAAAATTACCGTCGTATGAAAGTAACCAAAATGCCTAAAAAAGTAAAGGCAATTTTTGATCGTGGCAATGAGACGAGTGTCCAGAAAAAATTTGGTGATGAAAACTTTTTTCGAGATTTTAATGACAAATACGAGCTGTTTGGGGACAACGTCGAGGGCTTAAGAGAACATATTTGATGACACGATCGTAGAGGGTTGAAAATAATGGGGTAGTCACAGATACTTGTGTAGAATGATTATCATTTGGTATAGTGACTATGAATGGACCTTAACGAAAAATCCACATTGATGAAAAAACGGACTTTTGTTGACCAAATCACTGAATTTGCCAAGTTTTAAGGGAAAATTCAGTGGTATGTTTAGAGAGGTTAGAATTTTCAAAAATGAGGAGAAATAAAAATTTCAGAGAATATATTGAAATTGAAGCAGTTTTGAAATTCCTGATGTGCAATAGTATTCGGGTCGTTCCGACTTCAGAGTGTCAGGGGATGCATAAGATCTGGATTCGTTAGTTCATGATCATAGGAAGTTCAGAATTTTCAGATTGTGACCAGATTGATGTCTTAGAGTTTGACTCCTGGGTCTTCATCAAGCCGGTTAGCAGGATATAGTCTAAAGTGTCAGAACGGTTAATCTTCCAACAGAGGAATTGTTTTTCGGACTAACCACAAGGAAATGATGATGTTTGTTGATTAAGTTGCTGTCAGGACTAACGTAGAAGACTAAACATCTGATAATTTGACTGAAGATGAAGAATGATTCTCTGATCTGATTGTGTTACTAGATGAATTGTTATTTAATGAAGATTTGCTGATTAAGGAGATTACCGTTTTGTTGATCAATAATCCAGGAGTATGCATAAATGTGATTAAGGAAAATGGGATTTTAGATTTTCACGGGTATTCACAGACTTGAATTGTGTCAGTGTGATGTTCGAAGTTTCTGTCAATAGCCAGTTAGGTTTTTGAAGATTAGAGGATCGAGTAGTGGAGTGCGCTAAAACCGAACGCGGATGTGGTTAACGTAGAAAAAGAGATGTTACATCGATCAGTTTCTAAGTTGGCGATTAGTCATGAAGATTACAGTTAAGCAAATCAAAGGAGGTTGGGAACTGTACAAACAAAGAATTGAAGATTCATTCTAGGAGGAATTTGTGCATAAGGAAGATAATGCAAGCCCGAATCATCAATCAAGGGGGAATTATCTTACGATAACAAGATGACTGATTGAAGTTGCTGAATATTCAAATATGGATCTCATATTCAAGATCAAGATCAAGATTCGACAATGAGGTACAAGGGGGAAATTGTTGGTGCATCTTCTGTGTGTCCGCCATTGTGCGAATAGGCTAGATAGAGCGTGTGTTGAATATTGTATACATGAGATATGAACACATGACTTAAGAGCGAACGAGAGAGGTGTGTATATGTTACTTCGTATCAAGTAGTCATTACATTCGAAGGTAGTTACTTCGTAAGGAGGTAAACACCTTCGTACGAAGGTAAACAAGCACCTTCATACAAAGGTAACTACTTCGTACAAAGGTAAAATGCTCATTTCGCACGAGGGTAACCTATCTATATATAATGTCGTGTGTTCATAGTTTGATAAGTTTTGGAGTTCCTAGATCCAATTTCTCTAGCTTGTAAAGATGTATACCCTTTCAGTATGAATGGAATCATTTGACTTTTGCTTCTACTCCGTTCTTAATAACATTCTACCAAATTAGTTCTTTTCTACCCAAATTTCAGTCTAAACCCGCTGGTTCCTAGACTATTAATGGCAGGTTTAATAATTTGCTAAATTCATGATCTACAAATTCCTATTGGCTCTAGAATCAAATAAAACTCGTGCAAAAATGTTATTATAAGAGAAATGTATCAGTTATAACATTTTCATCGTTCACCGCCCCTTTTGCGGTCAGCTAGAAAGCTATGACATTTGTATTCTTGTTTTCTCCAGCCTTGGAACTTCCATCTGCTACACGCTTGGTGCAACTAGTTCTGATGTGACCTTTCTCGCCACATTCATAGCATACAATGTTCTTGATGTCTTTGCATTCATGAGTTTTGTGGCCAACTTTCTTGCATATACCACAAGTTTTTTGTTGCTCAAACCAACATTGTCCTAAATGTCTTTCTCCACAGGTCTTGCATTTGGTTCTATTCTCATTAGACTTGTGTTGATTCCTATTTGAATTGAATCTCACTTTCTTTGAGTCCCTGAAATGGTTATTGTATCTCCTGTTTTAACGTAATCTAACAAAAATATCAATGAATTTATTGATTGTGCGGAATCTAAACAATAACGTATACACGAAAACATGAAGAACTCCGAAATCACTTTAACACCTTGCACACGATTCTATTACTTTGATAAGCAAAACCGTCTAGTACAAGATCAACAAAACCACATAGCCTCTCTCTAGCTTTCTCTAGGAATTCTGTAACAATGAGGCTTAATGTGGGTCCCGGTGACGGCGGTTCTAGATGGAAGTTTGGGCATATGATAGTACCGATTCGGTAGAACATTATTAAGAAAGGAGTAGAAACATAATCAACGGAAACATTCATTCATTCATACCAAAAGATTCCGCCAGCGTTTCCCCTTTGGGAACTTCCAAAACTAACAAAACTACACACATACACACGACATATATGTAGACATGACAAACTCGTACGAAGTGAGCATGTGGCTTCATACGAAGTGGGTTCATTTCGTACGAAGTGTCCACTTCGGACGAAGTGGGTTCACTTTGTACAAAGTGTCCACTTCGTACGAAGTGACATAAATGCTCCTCTCACTTTCGTACTTCTTCTATGTGTTCTTATCTAATCTATACAATATTTAACACACGCTCTATCTAGCCTATTCGCACAATGACGGACATAAAGTGCATCAACAATTTCCCCCTTAAACTTCACTGTCGAATCTTGATCTTGATCTTGAAATCTCAGACCGTGTATGAATATTCTGCAACTTCAATCAAGGTATCTGTCGATGTCGTAGAACGTGTCAACAAATTCCCCCTTGAATGATGATTCGGGTTTGCATTATCAACATTAAAGCACCAATTCCGCCTGAAATTAATTCCTCTAGTAATTAATCTTCAGTTCTTTGGTTGCACGGTTCCCAACCTCCTCAGATTTGATTAATTGACAAATTTTCTTGAATAACCACTAGCTTGAAACTCATCAATGCAGCTTCTTCATTTCAACTTTAACCACATCCTTGTTCGGTTTTAGCGCACTCCTCCTATGCTCGATCCTCTGATCTTCAAAAGCCCAACTGGCAACTGATAGAAACTTCGATTTACCACAACAGTAAACTTCAAATCAATGAATACCCACAAAAATCTGAAATCCCGATTTCCGTAATCATGTTTAAGCATACTCTTGAATGATTGACTAGCAAATCGGTAATCTTCTCAATCAGCAAAGCAACATCGAAATCAAATCATCTGGTAACACCTCAGATCTGAGAAACCTTCTTCTGCGATCATAATCACATTCTTCAACTTCAGTCAGAATAACAGATAAATAGCTATCTCCGCTGGATTGGTTGCAAGCAAGCATTGTCATTCAATGGCGGTTTGTCCAAGAAGAACAATTCATCTACTTGAAGAATGGCACCAAAGACTTTCCTCAATCATTCGTGTATACAACATATCTTGAATGACCTCTGATCTTCTTGACAGTTTAGAAACCGCTAGCGATGTCAACACCTAAGACCATCAATGACTATTCGTGTACACATAACATATCTTGAATAATCTGAGGTCCTCATTGGTATGACCGATTATTGAACCTGCTAACCTGATCCCCATCGAAGATTAGGACTCTAACCCTTAAGCAACAATCTATATCATGATCTGAAAATTCTGGACAACCTTTGATCATGAAATTCCAAATGAATAGTCTATTTCGTGAACAACTGGTACACTTCTTTGTCTGAAAGATTTATTATATCATCTTCTTTAGTCATGAATTGCAAGTATATAGCCTTCCTCATTAGTCACGGCGCAACTAAACCACAAAACATCCTCATTTCCTGGCGATTAGTCCGGAAAACAGTTCATTTGCCTTGCAGAGTTAAATTGGTTACTTTGTACCACTAAGCAGTCGTCTGTGCAACCAGCTTGTACGAAAACTCAAGCATCAACGTGACCACAACTACAGAATCTGATAAAGATCTCCTCCAACACTCAGTTATGCAATCCCACTTTTACGAAAAATATACATCAACTTTATCTCATCACTAATAATATGCAGTCGGTGTAACGCTTCGCATTTGTAACTTCCCGTTTTTAGCAAGTCAGCTTCGGGTTTCTGTTTTTTTGGAAAGTCCAAACCTTGTAATCGTATTTCTATTTTAAATTCATTGTATTCTAAGGCTTTGATTGTAATCAAGATTAATCAATTATACGAAATTCGCAAACCTTGTTCATGTTTAAACTTATGATCATACGATACTTTACTTCATCATAAATCAATTCACAACAATGTGCAAATGTTTGATGAATGTTTATAAAACTTATAGGAAAGACAATTAGTGATGTTATTCAAAGAATTCAAGCTTTCGTTATCATAAAATCTTGTCGCATTATGTTAAAAAAATATACTTGTTACTTAGTTTTTGGTTTTTTTTTGGGTTTTAAAACAATAATGTGCATAACATTAGGCCATTACAAGACCCATACATGTCACACTTATAAAATACATTATTTAAATAACAATTAAAACCATTTATATAAATTAATTAACAAAAAAACAAAAAAGTGGGCTGTCATATGTTGATGTTTTGGGCTAGTTTGAAGTTTAAACACGCACTAATCTGTCCAAAGCCTAACCCATAGAAACCCTAATCCCTTCCCTATATAAACCACCTTCCCCCATCCATTTCCCACTTTTACAAGCCTCCAAACACTTCAAAAACACTCTCAAAGTCCCTAACATATTCAAAAAACTCAGCAGCCATATTTGAGTTTTTTTTGAGTTCTAACTCACTTCTTCAATTAATTCTTCCTTATTTCTTCTTCTAAAATACTTGGATAACCTCTAGGAAGGTTTTCACAAGTTTTCTTGGGCAAACTAAGGTGAAACCTCACCATTTTTTAGGTCTAAAGTGCCATAAATTTTCTGCCCATTTTTATCTTTTTAAACTTTAAGATTTTCGAAGTTTTCTTTATGTTTTCTTCCTCAACATTGTTTGCTAAGCCCTATGGGATGTTACCATAGGGTTTCATGGAAAACCAAGGTGGAACAATACCATCTTTGGGGCCAAATTTTCTGTTTTTGAAGATAAACTTATCAACTTTTTTTGAACTTGTTTTTTTAAAAAAACATAACAACTCTATGCTACTTATGCCTCTATCCAAGTTTATGGTTAGTGAGCTAGCTAGACTTGTTCATACAAAATCAAGAGGCATAACATGCCTCTAAACTTGTGGTTTTTACTAGGGTTTCAAACCCACAAGTGTTGAGCCATCCGAGCTTTCAAGCTTGTGATGCTATAGGTGTGATTACATGAAGGCCTTGGCCATTCAACTATTCAATCCACCCCTTACTTGACGATTTCTATAATTCTTGACCATCCTTGTGTCAATCCTGTGTAATGGTGAATCTATGAAAGAGGTTTAGGATGGTTATCCTCCTACCTCCATGCATGACTTACATGACTTCCAAGAAATACATGAACTATATGATTAATTAGTAGTAATATAACTATATGTAAATATTTAATATAACCGAAACTTAGACCATGACCAAATGGTTAGTTGTCCTAAAAAGTAGGTTATTTTATCTTAGACATAACAATCGCTACGATTCTATTAGGCATGCCCCATAAAAACACAAACACCCTTCGGGCTTATTAGTGTCAAAAACGAGCGTTAAATGTCTAGATAAATACTTTCCTATATATACTTTCTCGTACATTTTAAATTTCTAAACTCATTAACCTCCCCGTCAATCTAATACTCCTACATCTACGTTTGCCTTGTGTAGGATAAACTTGGTGTTCCAACCCCTGAATCAACCTAACTCTCTCACAGATAATACCTTGCAAAATCATGAGTACACTCGACCATTTTTAAGCTTCCCACTATTTGGGTGCAACATGATTAATTTACTAAAACTACACTAAATCAGACTTTATTCTATACACAAACAATCCATCAACATGCTTCAGTCTTATGCTACTTGAATTGTTACTTGGTACATTCTTATGTGATCTAAATGTCATTAACTTTGATCGAGCCTCCCTTAACATGTATAGCGCTATAGGAGTAACGCATCGCCCATAATCCTTGTGGTCAAAGTTAAGTTTTAATCTATTTTGCAGTAGACTAGAGGATTGACATGTAGATTCACATGCCTTGTTTACACTTATCTTGTATGCTAGCTATTCATGTGGATTTTTTAATCGGATTTTATACTTATGCTATGATATTAAACTTGTGTACTCGCCAATACTTTGTTATTGAACTATACTTTTTAACACGTTCAGGTTGATGAAGTTCTATGATGGAACTTAGTAAGAATGACATAGAAACACGCGTAGAATACTAAGTTAATTATCATGTATTGTTGAACTTATTTCGTTGATGTTACTCTTATTTGGATGTTGTTGTTATATGACATTGGATGTTTGAATGAAATGAAATTTGGTTGATTTAAATATTGTCGCGAATAGTATTATGATGCAATGAGGAATCTTGTCGTCTCACTCTGATGTTTCCGCCATCGGTTGGGGTGTGACAGATTGGTATCAGAGCCATAACTGTAGGGAATTAGGTAGAATTGCCATGTTCGACCTAGTCTATAGTTTAAGTGACCAACTTGACCATTCTTGCTTCATGAATAAAATGTTAATTCTTCCTATTTGCTTCTTCCTATTTCTTTTGTCTTAAATATATATTTGTGTTTTTCCTAAGACACTTACACAATTTACTCACTTGAAGATCTGAAGAGACTTAAACTACAATCGAGACGATCTCACCAAAATAGGACTGAAACCCGCACTTTGGTGATCAATCTTAATCCGCAAATTTGAATTTTGCACGAAATTACACCATCAAGTTAGGAGTGAAATCCACATCTTGATGGGAAGTTCCGTCTTAAACTCTAGTGGACCCTTGCCAACGAGTCGGAATACGCTCCTCGTTTGGTAAGTACCAACCACATCTAGGGTACAATGTTGTCAAGTTAGGGGTGAAACCCGCACCTTGTTAACTAGTCCCATTCCTTGATTTTCAATCTCGCCAAAGTTTCGATTTTTTCGATCGGTTAGAGACGTGTAGTAACTAGACGGGTAAAGTGCCGTTATTCGCTTCTCGACGAGAGCACTTTACCTATAGGCCAAAGCACGTTCCTCTAATTTGAAAGGATCTCAATTCACTTTGGAATAGTCAAACGTTTCTCAACCTGAAACACTCCAATATTTTATTGAGCCTATCTTTTATGCTATCTCAATTTCTATGTGTTTTAATACTTGTTATCTCGTTCATTTCGAACCCGATGCACAATTCGCACGCCCTTCGTAACCAAAAGCAATAATAATAACTCGTGAACCAACTAAATTTATATTCCTTTACGCAAATCATACTATGTGAAGTTATACGTGTTACATGATACTTATGTGCTCAAACGAATACTTTTCTTTATAACAACACTTTACGATCAAAGCCTAAATCTATCTTTTGTTGTCAAACCCTTTTAGATGTCTTCCTCACAAAGCGTTATGGGACGAAGAAGGTCAAAGTCTAAGTCAAGATCCCATCTGACTCCATGCCAAAAAAGGACTGCATGAAATTTATGGCCGGGCAAATGGCTGAACACATGGCTAAGGTTATCCCCGAGATAGTCAGCAAGGTCCAGCCCCCACCTAACGCTGAATCACCTCATACCTCCGTTGACTCTAAAGCCGAACCACCCAAGACCGTCTTCACCCATAACCAATTGTGCTCCTGCAATCCCTTACCCTTCACCGGCGAGGGGGACGCCACGAAACTGCTGCAATGGTTCTATGCCATTGAACTCACCTTCCTCGAAAGTGGTTGCCCTGACCACTTGTGCACCTTGAACGCCATGGGAGTATTCCGGTCGAGAGCCCTTGAATGGTGGACTTTCGATCGTACCGCGCGTGGCAACGAGGTCGCCCATGCCCTCCCTTGGGCCGAGCTAAAAAAGCTAATGGAAGGTGAATTATGCCCCCCGCATCAACTCCAACGAGTCAAGACTGAGTTTTGGAACCTCCGGCAAGTGGAGAATGACAACGCTGGCCTCACGGCCGATTTAAGCAGCTGAGTGCAATTTGCCCAAGCCAAGTTGACACACCCGAGAAAGCGGTTGCCAAATACATAAGTTGCCTTCCTCCTCACCTCGGCGATCTAGTCGATACCACCTCCCCCAACACCCTCGAAGAAACCTTTCGGCTGGCTGCTCACTTGAACAACCGCCTAGTCCTTCATGAAGTCACCAAGGCTCCACCGAGGAAAGCCCACCAAGCAACCACTGAATCCGTTACCGAACCTGCCTCGCCCAAACCCCCAAGAAGCAACATCAAAGGCAAGACGTGGAAGGCTTCGAGCATAATTTGCGTGGTAGTCACTCCGCCAAACCCCCACCAGCCAGCTTTGCCCGCACCCAAACCCATAAAGAAAGCGTACACCGGACCCCATCCCAAGTGCAATACCTACCCCTTCCATCACCCGATTACTGCCCCATGCCGCCTATGCAGGATTTGCAATAGGTATGGCACTTTGCCCAACAGTGTCGGAATGCTTCGCAAGCCCCCATCAACCAAGCCCGAGCTATGACCACCACACCTCCTCAAAACCCTACCGGCAACAAAAACCGACCCTTTCTCCTGCCGCTCGTTCCTGCTTTAGATGCGGGGACCAAAATCACTTTGCCAACAACTGCCCGCAGCGTAACAACAACAATCAGCAGCAACAGCAAGCTCGCGGTCGAGCCTTTGTTATCATGGCTGCTCAAGCTCAGAACTCAAACGACGTTATATCGGGTACGTTCCTTATTAACAATGTTTACGCTACGTGTTTATGTGATACTGGTGTGGATAAAAGTTTTGTATCTGTTGAATTCGAACCTTTGCTTATGTGTAGTAGTTCTATGTTGCCTAAACCCTTTGAAGTTGAAGTCACCGATGGAAAATCCGTCATCGTCGATTCTGTCCTTTCTAATTGTTCTTTGAACCTTAATGATCATACGTTTTCTATTGACCTCATACCCATGCCAATGGGTAGTTTTGATATTATAGTAGGCATGGATTGGCTAGGGCGAGTTCGTGCTGAAGTTGTTTGTTCGGAGAAGTGCATTCGCCTTCCCCTTCCCAACGATGATTCCTTGCAAGTCTATGGCGAGAAACCTTCCAAAGTCTCAAGCTTATGTCGTGTATTCATGCGAACAAGTACTAGCATAAGGAATACTTCACCTTTCTTGTCCACATTGTGCAAAAGAAGGAGAAGGGTCCAAGCGTGAGTGAAGTTCCTATTGTGCGCGAATTCCCTGATGTCTTTCCCGAGGATCTTCCTGGTCCTCCTCCTGCTCGTTCGGTTGATTTTCGCCTTGACCTCATCCCTGGTGCAACTCCGGTCGCAAAATCCCCCTATCGTCTAGCACCCTCGGAGATGTAAGAGCTGTCAAGTCAACTTCAAGAGCTTCTTGAGAAGGGCTTCATACGCCCTAGCACATCTCCTTGGGGCGCTCCTATTCTGTTCGTCAAAAAGAAAGACGAATCCTTTCGCATGTGCATTGACTATTGTGAGCTGAACAAGCTTACAGTCAAGAACCGTTACCCTGTTCCTCACATCGACGACCTTTTCGATCAACTTCAAGGCGCAACTTGTTTCTCTAAGATCGATCTTCGTTCTGGTTATCATCAACTTTCAGTCCTCGAAGAAGATATACCCAAGACTACATTCCGCACACGTTATGAACACTACAAGTTAGTAGTCATGCCATTCGGTCTAACCAACGCACCCGTCGTGTTTATGGATTTGATGAATCGCGTGTGTAAGCCTTATCTCGACCGATTCGTGATCGTCTTTATTGACGATATCCTGATCTATTCTAAGACGCAAGAAGAGCATAAGCGACACTTGCGTCTCATCCTTCAGCTGTTGCGAACCCAACGTCTCTACGCCAAGTTCTCCAAGTGTGAATTTTGGTTAAAAGAGGTTCAATTTCTTGGTCATGTTGTCAACGAACTTGGTATTCACGTTGACACCGCGAAAACCGATGCGGTGAAAAATTGGATTTCCCCTAAGACTCCGTCCGAAATTCATTCCTTTCTCGACTTAGCCGGTTATTACCGTCATTTCATTTCGATATTTTAAAAAATTGTCGTGCCTCTCACTTCCTTGACTCAAAAGGATAAACCTTGTGTTTGGGGTTCTGAACAAGAGGAGTCTTTTCAAACGCTCCAGGACATGCTTTGCAATGCTCCTATCCTAACCCTTCCCGATGGTAACGATGATTTTGTCGTGTATTGTGATGCCTCAAGACTATGTCTTGGTTGGGTTCTGATGCAACGAGATAAGTTTATCGCTTATGCATCACGTCAACTCAAAATTCATGAGAAAAATTATACTACCCACGACCTTGAACTTGGTGCAGTTGTTTTTGCATTAAAGATTTGGCGACACCACCTTTATAGTACAAAGTGTAAGGTCTTCACCGACCATAAGAGCCTTCAGCACATCTTTAATAAAAAAGAACTCAACATGCGTCAGCGTCGTTGGGTAGAGTGTTAAATGACTATGACTGCGATATCCGCTACCACCCTAGTAAAGCGAATGTCATGGCCGACGCACTTAGTCGGAAAACTCATGTTAAGAGTGTACGTTGCTACCAAACTTTGGGAAAGCTTCAAGAGATGATTCGTGAGGCACAATACTCGACCGTTAATGAAGGCAACCTCGATAATGAGTTGAAATGTGGTGCTGAAACCCAACTCGTGACCAAATCCGATGGCATCATGTGCTATCTCGACCGTATTCCTAATCGTGATAATCTCCGTGATCTCTTGATGAGTGAAGCTCATAAATCTCGGTATTCTATTCATCCTGGCGCCGACAAAATGTGTCATGACCTTCGTGCATCATACTGGTGGCCTGGAATGAAGAAAGATATCGCCTACTATGTTTCGAAGTGCCTTACTTGCTCCAAGGTAAAGGCCGAGCATCAAAGACCCTCTGGCTTACTCGAACAACCAGAAATTCCTGTTTGGAAATGGGAGAGTATTGCTACGGATTTCATAACCAAGCTACCTCGTACATCATCTGGTCACGATAGTATTTGGGTAATCATCGACCATTTGACCAAGTCTGCTCATTTCCTCCCCATACGTGAAGACTACCGAGTTGAGAAGTTAGCCCGTATCTACACGGATGAAATCATCTGTCGTCACGGTGTTCCCTTTGACATTATCTCCGACCGTGATGGTCGCTTCATTTCTCGGCTTTGGCAAACGTTTCAAAAAGCCCTTGGCACTCAGCTCAACCTTAGTACTGCTTTCCATCCTCAGTCCGATGGTCAAACCGAGCGTACTATCGAAACTCTAGAGGACATGCTTTGTTCTTGCCTAATTGATTTTGGTGGCAACTGGGATATGCACTTGCCTTTGGTCCAATTCTCGTACAATAATAGCTACCACGCGAGTATTCAAATGGTACCATTTGATGCATTGTATGACGCAAGTGCCAATCGCCTCTTTGTTGGCACGAGATCGGGGAAGCCCAAATCACCGGTCCCGAGCTTATACAACAAACGACGGACAAGATTTTGCAGATTCGGGACAACTTGCTGAAAGCTAGAATCCGACAAAAGAGTTAGCAGATAAAAGATGCAAGCCCTTGGAATTCCACGTTGGTGACTTTGTACTTCTCAAGGTATCCACTTGGAAGGGTGTGGTTCGTTTCGGAAAAAAAGGGATAGCTCGCTCCTCGCTACGTAGGTCCCTTCAAGATTCTCGAAAGGATTGGCAAGGTAGCCTATCGATTGGAACTACCACAAGAGCTCAACAACGTTCATCCTACCTTCCACGTCTCAAACTTAAAAAGATGTCTCGCTGAAGAAGGGCTCCAAGTTCCGCTTGAAGATCTTCAAATTAATGAGACTTTGCATTTCATGGAAAAACCAGTCGAAATCATGGACCAAGGTACTAAGCAGCTAAGGCGCAGTCGAATTCCTATCGTAAAGGTTCGATGGGAAGGAAAACGTGGCGCTGTATATACTTGGGAACTTGAAAGCGACATGAAGTCTAAGCATCCGCATTTGTTTGTTGCATCTTCCTAAATTTCGGATGAAATTCCCTAAAGGAGGGGAGACTGTAACGTTTCGCATTTGTATCTTCCCGTTCTTAGCAAGTCTGCTTCATGTTTCTATTTTTTTGGAAAGTCCAAACCTTGTAATCGTATTTCTATTTTCAATTCATTGTGTTCTAAGGCTTTGATTATAATCAAGATTAATCAATTATACGAAATTCGCAAACCTTGTTCATGTTTAAACTTATGATCATACGATACTTTAGTTCTTCATAAATCAATTTACAACAACGTGTAAATGTTTGATGAATGTTTATAAATCTTATACTAAACCCAAGAAAGACAATTAGTGATGTTATTCAAAGAATTCAAGCTTCCATTATCATAAAATCTTGTCGCATTATGTTAAAAAAAATATACTTGTTACTTAGTTGTTGTTTTTTTTGGGTTTTAAAACAATAATGTGCATACATTTGGCTATTACAAGACCCATACATGTAACACATATAAAATACATTATTTAAATAACAATTAAACCCATTTATATAAAGTAATTAACAAAAAAAACAAAAAAGTGGGCTGCCATATGTTGATGTTTTGGGCTTGTTTCAAGTTTAAACACCCACTAATCTTGTCCAAAGCCCAACCCATTGACACCCTAATCCCTTCCCTATATAAACCACTTTTCCCCCATCCATTTCCCACTTTTACAAGCCTCCAAACACTTCAAAAACACTCTCAAAGTCCCTAACATATTCAAAAAACACAGCAGCCATATTTGAGTTTTTTTGCGAGTTCTAACTCACTTCTTCAACTAATTCTTCCTTATTTCTTCTTCTAAAATACTTGGATAACCTCTAGGAAGGTTCTCACAAGTTTGCTTGGGCAAACTAAGGTGAAACCTCACCATTTTTGAGGTCTAAAGTGCCATAAATTTTCTTCCCATTTTTATCTTTTTAAACTTTAAGATTTTCAAAGTTTTCTTTATGTTTTCTTCCTCAACATTGTTTGCTAAGCCCTATGGGATGTTACCATAGGTTTTCCATGGAAAACCAAGGTGGAACAATACCATTTTTGGGGCCAAACTTTTTGTTTTGGAAGATAAACTTATAAACCTTTTGTGAACTTGTTTTTTTAAAAAACATAACAACTCTATGCTACTTATGCCTCTAACCAAGTTTATGGTTAGTGAGCTAGCTAGACTTGTTGATACAAAATCAAGAGGCATAACATGCCTCTACACTTGTGGTTTTTACTAGGGTTTCAAACCCACAAGTTTTGAGCCATCCGAGCTATCAAGCTTGTGATGGTGTAGGTGTGATTACATGAAGGCCTTGGCCATTCAACTATTCAATCCACCCCTCACTTGATGATTTCTATAATTCTTGACCATCCGGATTGTCCTTGTGTCAATCTTTTGTAATGGTCAAACTTTAAAGAGGTTTAGGATGGTTATCCTCCTACCTCCATGCACGACTTACATGACTTCCATGAAATACATGAACTATATGATTAATTAGTAGTAATATAACTATATGTAAATACTTTATATAACCGAAACATCGACCATGACCAAATGGTTAGTTGTCTTAAAAAGTAGGTTATTTTATCTTAGACATAACAATCGTTACGATTCTATTGGGCATGACCCATAAAAACACAAACACCCTTCGAGGCTTATTATTGTCAAAAACGAGCGTTAAATGTCTAGATAAATTCTTTGGTATATATACTTTCTCGTACATTTTTAATTTTAAACTCATTAAACTCCCTGTTAATCTAATACTCATACACCTACGTTTGCCTTGTGTAGGATAAACTTGGTATTCCAACCCCTAAATCAACCTAACTATCTCACGGATAATACCTTGCAAAACCGTGAGTACACTCGACCCTTTTTATGCTTTCCACTATTTGGGTGCAACATGATTAATTTACTAAAACTACACTAAATCACACTTTATTCTATATACAAACAATCCATCAACATGCTTTAGTCTTATGCTACTTGAATTGTTACTTGGTACATTCTTATGTGATATAAATGTCATTAACTTTGATCGAGCCTCCCTTAACATGTATAGCGCTATACGAGTAACGCACCGCCCGTTATCTTGTGGTCAATGTTAAGTTTTAATCTATTTTGCAGTACACTAGGGGATTGACATGTAGATTCACATGCCTTGTTTACACTTATCTTGTATGCTAGCTATTCATGTGGATTTGTTTAATCAGATTTTATACTTATGCTATGATATTAAGCTTATGTACTCGCCAATACTTTGTTATTGAAATATACTTTTTAACATATTGTAGGTTGATGAAGTTGTATGATCGAACTTAGTAGGAATGGCATAGAAACACGTGTAGAATACTAAGTTAATTATCATGTTATTGTTGAACTTATTTCATTGATGTTACTCTTATTTGTATTTTGTTGTAATATGACATTCGATGTTTGAATGAAATGAAATTTGGTTGATTAAAATATTGTCGCGAATAGTGTTATGATGCAATGAGCAATATAGTCATCTTACTCCGATGTTTCCGCCATCGGTTGGGGTGTGACAGTCGGAACCATCTGCATACTGTTGCATGGTCATGAGTTTCAAAAATGCCGGAATCTTAACATATACGTGAAAAATTTTATTCGCCATTATTTAAGCAAATTCTTATGTTTTGAAAATCGTCTCACAAAACCCAAATTTTGCAGAAAATTTCCCAAATTTGTAGTTTTGACTAGTTATGGGTCCCGATGATAATGGTTCTAGATGGAAGTTTAGGAATATTATAGTACTAATTTGGTAGAACATTATTAAGACAGGAGTAGAAACACAATCAGCGGAAGCATTCATTCATTCATACCGAAAGAGTATACATCTTGTCTGGCTGGCGGAATTCTTGGAGATATTCTTCCAGTGTTTCCCCTTTGGGAACTTCCAAAACTTACAAAACAATGAACACACAATACACACAACACATAAAGATAAAGACATTACCAACTCGTACAAAGTGAGCATGTGGTATCGTACGAAGTGGGTTCACTTCGTACGAAGTGTCCACTTTGTACGAAGTGACATTAATGCTCCTGTCAAGTTAATACTTTGGCCGTGCGTTCGTATCTAATCTATACAATATTCAACACATGATCTATTATCCTATTCGCACAGTGACAGACATAAAGTACATCAACAATTTCCCCCTCGGACGTCACTGTCGAAGCTTGATCTTGATCTTGAAATGTCAGAGCCGTGTATGAATATTCTATTCTACACATAGCAAGTAGTGTTTACAGCCTCTGCCTAAAAGGTTAAGGGTAAACTAGAGTCTGCAAGCATTGTTATGGTAGCTTCAATCAATGTTCTGTTTTTCCTTTAAACCACCCCATTTTGTTTTGGTGCTCTTAGAATGATGTACTGCCTTACAATTCCTTTTGACACACATAAATCATCCAACTCTTTATTTCTGAACTCTGTGCCATTGTCACTCCTGAAGACTTTACTTGAAGGTCAAATTACTTTTCAACTTGTTTCACAAATCCCTGCAAGATGACTACAGTCTCATCCTTGGAGTGCAAAAAGTAAGTCCAAGTAAACCTAGAAAAATCATCAACAATAACAAGGCAATACCTTTTTTGTTTAAGGCTCATGATTTTTACAGGGCCAAACATGAGCTTATTTTGGACTCACCAATGAGCTTGTATGAACTTTATGTTGTTTTCCTTTCAAACAAGAAAAATCCATGTTCATCTCTTGTGAAAAATTTTTGTGGTAGACCTCTTAAAAGGCCTTGTTTAGAGAGTGTGGTGATAGTTGTTAGATTTGTGTGGCCAAGTCTTTTGTGCCATAGTTCTATCTCTTTGTTAGAGGAAGTTGAGAATAGACAAGCATCAGTTATTGGGTTATTTTTCAACATATCAACCACATACACATTGCCACTCATATGAGCAACAAGTTGTGCTTTGCTCTAAGCTATTAGTTAATCAATCTTTTTAACCAACTTGGGCCCAACAATTTGACAATTTTCTTAGTGAATAATGACCCATAGACCTAATCATTCATTTGTGAAACACTAAGAAGATTAAATTCAGATTCTTAATAAGATTGATATTTTCAAATTTGAGTTTCCCAGCCTTAACAGTTCCTGACCCAAGCGCCTTCCCTTTTGAATTATTACCAAAGGATATATCACCGCCTCCATGAGCCATGAAGTCTTTGAGAAGGGCTCTACATCCTCTCGTGTGCCTGAAGCCTCCAATGTCTACATACGATAAACTATCAAGGCAATAGAAGCTCTCTGCACAGTAGTAATAAATTAGTTTAGGTGGGTTTCCAAAGTTGGCTTTGGAAGGGTCACAGACATGTCAGTTTCAAATTCAGAAGAATGGGCAGTGCTTTGAACAGATCTTTGCAACATCTGTTGAGACCCATCTCCTATAAGATGATAGTAACCATGAGGATGCCTATTTACTCTTAGTTTTGAGAGCCTTTTGTAACCCTCATAACTAAGAGGTACATATTGGTAAATTGGTTGGCCATATCTTCTTGGGTACTGGTTGGCAAGTGGTGCATCTGTTACCTACACCTCTCTGGGAGTAGAGGTTTTGTGCAGTGATTTGGTAACAGATGTTTGAACAGGCACAAAGGTCTGTTAGGCCTTTCCTTTTGAAAAGTACTAGTCTTTGAACTCTCCAATGTTTTGGATTTAAACTCACTCTTTTTTCACATCAAAGTTTCTAAGATAAGCACACTCTTGAGTTTTATGATTTGTTTTATCACAAATTGTGAAGTTTCGGAGAATCAATGATCATACTTGTTTTGTTAATATCATAAGCTTTTTAGAAGAAAACAGTTTTTGAAAACCTGGTTCTTCTTTTCACATAAATCACAAAACATATTTTTGATCTTTTCTTTCTTTTTCCTTTTTCAGACTTTTTGTCAGCAGAGTTGTAACATCTGCTCTCGTAAATCTGTTATGGGAATGATTCTTGCTATTGGTGCTTTAACACCTTCAATGGTTGAAAATCCATTAGATTGAAATTTTGAAGGATGTCACATTCATCAAACCATGTGGGTTTAAATTGATATTTCTGAATTTCCTCAAAAGTTGAGGATCCTTCATGTCTTTCTAATACAAGTTTGTTTCCATTTTTATGAGTGACCTTGATTTCTTGACCAGACAGATTTGTTGGAACAATTAAACCATACTAGAATCATTTTCAGAAACTTGGTCATTTTTCTTGATACCTATGCTAAATTTTATGTTACTTTTAACCAGGTTTTCTAGCAAACTCTCATAACCTTTACAAGATTCCACCCATTTTTCACAAGTGACTTGGGTGGATTCCAACTCCTTTTTGCAAACCTGATATTTTTTATCATAGTTTGGAGTTGATCCTTGGTTATGCTGGCCTCATGTTTTAAGTTGTTGATTTCAGATGCTTTTTCAAACAGTTTAGTTTTTAGCTCTTTTGAAAGCTTTTCTAACTACACTTCATCATCCAAAATCTTATTCCTAAGATTTTCATTCACCTCTTTTATGTTAGTAAAAGCTATGATGCATTTATCTGGACATAGATATTCTAATACCTGAGGAGATACCTTAGTAGCAACCATCATGGCACAATCACATTCACCTTCACAAACACTTGCATCCCATGGGTCAGATAGAGGTTCCAGTTCTTCATCAACATTTTCTTTTGTAACAACTATTTCATCATGAACACAGACAAAATAAACTTAGACTCCACTTCCTCAAATTCAACACCCTTAACTATAGACTCTAATGCTATAAAGCAAAATTCATTTTGTTTCTTTTAAGTGTTAGCAATTAGAGCAAAGTTTTCATCAGTCAGATCCTCAGGCAAGCTACTCTAATCAATAAAGCCTTGAGTAAAGAAGCTCTGTTGATTAACCTCTGCTGGAGCAGTGGTTTGAATAACTCGTTGTGCAAGTTGCATTTAAACCTGAGGAGCTTATGCTTAAACATATTGAATTTGAGGAACAGTGGTTTGAACATATTGCACAGTAACAGTGGTAGTAGGGTGTGCGAAATCAGCAGTGTTTTGCATATGAGGAGCAGGGGTATATTGGGAATAATGGACATTGTTTTGAGTGTTTTGAGATCTAGGGCTAGAATGTGTGATAATTGGTCTAGATGTTTGAGACCTACATTCTCTAGCAAAGTGACCTAGCCTAATACACTTGAAACATTTAATCTTTGATTTATCCAGCCCGACTTTTAAACCCCCATGCAACCCTGGGAACTTTCTACCAGTTCTCTTGTAATACTTGCTAGCTCTAACACTTAACAAGGCAAGCTGGTGCAAGATATCCATTTCTTCCAAATCTGTATGGTCAAAATGTTGAAGGTCATTCAACTCAAAGGATATGTTATTAGAAACTTGGCTTTCCCCGTGAGCAGTAAAAGAATAATTGGGTGTGTAAGAAGCAGAGCTGAAACTACCACCAGAGGTTATGTCAATGAATTGATCATAACTCCGATCCTTACAGCTGCTACAGGCTTCTTCTTGGCTAAATATTTTTGTATTACCGAATGCATAGTCATCAGCCACTTTGCTAGACTCTTGTAGCTTCTTTTTCTTATTCAGCTCTATCTCATAAGTGAGTAGCCTACCATGAAGCTGAGTTGGACTCATCTCTTTGAACCCAACCAAATTTCTAGTTACAAAATCTATAGTGTCCCCGTTATCTAGTAATGATCTAAGAAAACGATTATTTAAAGTTGAATTTGCAAAATCAACATTAACCAGTTTAAGCTCACTTATGGGACAACAATATCTTTCAAACTGTTGGGTTAATGAATCTCCTTTCACATGACAAAACATTTCATATTGTTAATTCAAAACCACTTTCTTGTTTTCAGTTACTTCCTTAGTCCCACTGAATTGCTTTTATAAAGCATCCCTAACTCCTTTGCATTGTTGCAATGCAACAGGCCAGCATAAATATAGTTTCACAATGTAGAGGCCATGATGCTAAATGCCTTTGCATCTAGCTTGATCTATTGGAAATCTTGCTCGAGTAATTTTCAGGGTTCTTTGGTAATTGGACTTAAGGGTCCTCTGTATTCGGTATCATTGGAACATGAGGTCCAAAGATAACCGACTTCCAGCAACCGGTGTTTTGCTAAGCAAGAACATGACCCATCCGTCTATGCCAGATATTGTACTCTATTCTGAGAAGAATCGGTGGTTTATCCATGTTGCCAGTGTTGTGAGGATCTTGTGATATTTGTGACATTTTCGATTGTTTATAAACAGGTTTTTGTTTAAACTACTTTGAACGTAAACAAACTTTTACTCTATTTTTAATCCAACGAGCAAACGAATTAGCAGTGAGAGTTAATTTGTTCAAATCAAATTGATTGTTAAATCAAATTCGATTGACCAAGCTCTGATACCAATTCTTAGGATTTGAGTTTGATATTGTTTTTAATGCTTAAAATGAAATCAATGGAAGTGGATAAACATGTATGAATAGTGCATCGGATATAGTAAACTTTATATTCACAACAATAAGATTGCTTTCACTAACATGCTTTTATAAATCAATTGTTTACGTGCATGAAAGATTACAAAATCCCCTATAGCCGAAGATCACTCTAATTTGCTCATACACAAAATGTCAAGATGAAGTAATAGTGATGAATAGAACAATACACGCACTATTCTATTTATAGTATAGAGGCAAACCACTGAGCATCTTTTGTTGACGTCACACTGAGAGTGACATGTAACAAACTAAAACAACTACAACATCTACTAAGCTAGACACTACTATAAACTATACAATAGAAAGTATAGAAAACACTGATGAAACATCCTCTGTTGGGATTCAACAGAGCTTTGACTTAATAGTCCTTTGAGTCTTCAACAGAGCTTTACCGTGGTAGACCTTAGCTTTAGTCTTCAGTAGAGCTTTACCTTGGCAGTCCTTTGAGTCTTTATAAGTGCTTTGCTAGGAAGACCTTAGCTTTAATCTTCAGCAGAGCTTTGCCTTGGCAGACCTTTGAGTCTTCATCAGAGCTTTGCTAGGGCAGACCTTTGACCTTTGTCTTCAACAGAGCTTGGCTTCAGAAGATGTTCATTTATTCTAAGGATCAAAGGTTGTAGAATATTTTGGCTTTCTATCATTTGTTCTTTTGTAAGGTTCAATTTCTAACATTCCATGACATACCCCCGTGATCAAGGTAAGCCAAACGACTCACCGTAGCAGGTGAGTATACTATGATCATCCTTTTGATTTTCAATGTCAAAGTATTGGTGAATAAGTCAGTACTTTCATAGAACAAAGTGACCAATATTATGTTCGAGAGGGTTAGACAAATACCATTTTGGTACAAATTTAGCTATTTAGCTCAATGGAATTCCCTCATTTTGAGTTTATCTTCCTTTAGGTTTTTTAGCCTCTTTAGATCTTTTAAGATATCCTGACTATGCCTAGGTCAGCATATAATCTAGATGCAACAAAAGGAAGGCCATGATATCCACGGATGACTCAACTATATAAAGACTCGAAACTTCAGACGGTAGCTACCAATCAACACAAGATTAAGACCATAAAATCATACGCAATGACATGTTACCCACATGATCCTAGACCTTTCTGTTCCATACTCTTGTTGTTTTAACAAGTGGCACCCACCATGTGGTTGCTCTACTTAGAATAGTATTTCCGGTAATTCAGCTCTATTCCTAACTTACCATCTCTCTTATGGCCAGAAAGGATCATCATCCGAAAGATGTTTCGAGCAGTTCCCTACCTCCATCTAGCCCTTTGGCTACTCCCAAAGTGGGCAACCGCTCCACTAACATGGACAGACTTCAAGTCGCACTGACAAATTGGATGCACAACTGTTTGAGACGCCTCCCTCTACATGGGTTGCTCCATCTTCACCGAGTGAATTTCTCTTTCCAGTTGAAACCATGGAAATAACCTAGGAGGGAGTAAGAAACGATTTTATACATTTGAGGAGCTCTTGAACGGGTACGTTCAAGAAGAACGAACCAAAGAAGTTAGAGTACATTTATCTTATGGTGAGCCGGAAGTTACACTCTCTCCTATGCCTCCCCTATTAGGCACCACAACATCTCCATGTCTTAGCCGAGTAGGACCTAGTCCTAACCCAAATCCATACCTCATGCCCGACGGTTCACTCTAGTCAGGGAGCTTTCACTCTAGCTCCCCTCTTCTATTTCCTAGAAGTCTATAGTACACTATAGAACAACTTCTCCAACAAGCTCAAGTTGTTCCCCATACATATCACCGTACAAGTCTCATTCATTCAGAAATATATGGTTTAATAACACGCATACATATTATCTAATCAAATGTATAATAAATCCAACTATGAACATACATGCCTCCCTACCCTAACTCTTCGTACAACTTATATGCTCACATATCCATTGAAAAATCCTCATTACATCATCTATGCATATAATTCTCTTATATACTAGTCTATAGGTATATTCATATCTAACCATGTTTAGCTATGGTTTCCAAGTTAATTTGCATCAAGTGCATACACATTCACATTTACAACACATACATACATATTTATATTACATACACGCTCTATTAATTCATTTCTACATGCATGGATACAAACACATTCACTTAAATTCATTCAAAGACCATACTTTATTTGGCACACCATTTTCTATTTATAAGCATGCTATTATGTACTAGTTCCGTTCCTTCACACATGTATTGCATTTAGTAAAATTTTACTTGTAAGACTTAATGATGATCCTAGATAAACAATACTTTTATAACTTAATATGGCAAGTTATTTCAACAAATGTGAAAATAATGTGCGAAAATAGAAATCGAAATTTCAAGAAACACAACTTACAGAATCTTCAAGTTTAAATCAATAAGGTCATTGTGAGGTTATTGACTATTACAAATGAATACTTTGACAATTCTTTGGTTAAAGAGTAATGGAGTTTTGTTGTATGTATTAAATACGTGGCTTAACTCATTATCTTTCGGAGGTTTACTTCCCTATTTATAGAGAGTCTTTAGCATGAATAAAGTTTGTTTATTAATGAACTTGCCCTACATAAAGTAGGTTTTTTACATGTTCATTGAATCTACTAAGGTCAACTTGCTACTTTACAAATATGGCAGAGCCTTATCTTTCAGACAAGTTAGCTCATCTTGATGGCCAACCATTAGAAAATCTGTTGAACAAATATCCAGAAATTCTGATAATAAGATTTTACTAGAATATGATGATAATCATCAGAATTATCATCAGGTCCATTATAATGGCCTTTTCTGATCGTCTTCTTTTACTTGTGATCTTTATCTGATGAATGTTGAAGATGTGTTTCTTTCTTCTGTCCAGATTGTCTTGTTTCTTCTGTCTGTTTGACCTTTATGACTTTATCTTTAGAAGTTGATCAGATAGATCATATTTTCTTACATACATACATAAAAACTTTCCTAACAATTTCCCCCTAAGTGTTGTAAGAAAAATAACATTTTATGACAAAGAACATACCTAAACACTTCAAAACATCAAAATTTAAATTGCAAACGAACAAAGTTTTCAAACAAAATAAAATAACATAAAAAAGGTTGTTTTTCGGACAGTCTTCAAGTTACTCTTGTAGAGATCACCTCCTTTCGTTTTTTTCTTGTGGCTGATCATCTTGTGGCATACCAACCTCTTGCTGTAATCCACTCATTTATGATGTATTCTATTTCGTTCCTTAGCCTCTCCTTGTTTCATCCTTTAGCCTTGAGTTGTTCCTGTTTCTTGTCCATGTAATCTTTAATATAGTTGAGGGTCCGGTTTGAATACCTGCATATCTCATCAACTCTAAACAATGCATTTTTATCTTCATGATCCCTGAAAACAACAGACAGTTCAGGTTTCTCAAATATGACTCCTGTTGTTGCTTCTTTCTCAAGTTCAGCTGGAATGGATGTATCAAGAGGAGGTACTTGCACTTTCTTGCTTAACATATAATCAAAAGTAATGCAAAGATCAAACTCAGCTAGGCTGCATTTGTGAATATTTTCTTTCCTGCCTCTGCACGCTGTGAAGAGCTCTTCTGATAATCTTTGTATTTCCTGTCTCTTGATCATAAATCTGCTTCAACTTCATTAAATCCACAGGATGAAGTTCATCAGCCAGGTCGTTATCCACCAATGTTGTCTGACTTCCATTCAATCTGATCAAAGTGTATTTGTCTAATGAATTTTTAGGACTTCGGTATTCTTTTCTGTTTGTTATCTGATGGTTTTGACTGAATCTGACAGAACCTTCATATCAGACTTCTGGCTTCTGATTTCTTCTATCAGCACATCTAGCTTTGCTTCAACAGGAGACTTATCTACACAGACCTTGATGATATTGTCTAGGATATGATCAAGTTGTTCCTGTGAGATGATTGGTTCAGTGGGTAATGGTGGAACAACAGATGTTCCTTCTCTCAATCCAGCAGAAGACACACTTACTTCTGTTGTTAAAGGGCCATGTTGGTTAAAAGGCCACACACCTATAATCATGAAACTTATTCACATCCTTGATTTCTTCACTTCCTTGAACCAGTCCTGAGAATGATTCTTTGTGAATTGTTGAGAAAACCTCATTGTTCTCACCCAGGTTTCCTTGGTCAGCAAGCTGATCTCTACCTGTTGTCGTCTCAATCTCCTCCTCATTAACTGACTTAGAGAAGAGACCAATGGAATCACTAGCTTCTTCATTTACTATTTTGTTTTTCTATGGTGTATGATATAATCACCTCTAACAGATTCATCTGAATCAGAATTTGTTGAGTTTGCAACACTAAATAAATTAGGATTAGTTTGAGCACCTGATTCTGCCATGTGTGATGCTTCAGCATGATGTTGTTCTGCTTCTAGGTTTCACTGCATCTGTTGATCAACCTCCATCAGTTCTAGTGAAAATATGATGTCTTGTTCTGCTTCATTAACTTGTGGTGCCACAGATCCTTGATCATCATGTTCTAGTGAATAGCTACTTTCGTACACCTCAGTGTGCTCTATTCTTCTGTTTAGAATTGCGATATATTGTATCCTGTAGGGTGAATCTTCTACTATCAGGTCCATCATGCTTTCTGGCAGGTTAGGTACATCTCTGTTGGACTTCCAGGCTAGTGTTGCACACCAGGGTTTCATGATAGATGATTCAAGATGTTTTCTGATGTAGGAAGTTCAATATTCCTTTCTACAAATGTCTCAGCAATTATGATTGACCAGAATCTTGGAAAGGGAAGGTGAGATTTGACTCTACCAGATTTGGTTAACACAAATCTCTTCGTCAAATTGAAGATCTATGTTCCATAGTAAATGTTAAACCTAGTGATGAGTCCATACATGATTGTCAGAACAGAGAGGTTAATCTGATTAGTGCCCCCAATCTTTGAGGTAAGGAACTTGGTTAATGTTTCCATCATTACTTGCTAGAAGGTAGGTAGCTCATTCCTTTTGAATTCCCCAATCAACGAAATCCTTTTCGCGTATCACATCAGTGTAGTAAGCTGTTCCATCGGATCCTCCTTCTTGGGTGCCTCAGTATAATCTTCGTTATTTGGAAGTTCTATATACTCCCTGATTCTTTATGGAGTGATGGTGACATAGATGTTTCCGTGACTTCATTCACACCAGTTTTGCTGAGTGTATTAACAAGCTGTTGGAGAATGTTCTTGGATACTTCTTTGGTTTTGGTTATTTCTTGGGAAATAGGGCACTTCATCGGGAACTCGATCAATATTTAGTATTTTTCATCGTATTCCTCATGGTTGGTTCTTCAATAGGTTGTTATCTTTTAATGGCTGGAATTCATCATGATGATGAATGGGACAGTGTGTTCAACGGCTGGGATGTTGAGATTGATGAGGTTTGGTGTGGCCATGGTGAATTAAATTTTGCTTTTCAAAAACTATAAGATTTTTAGGGTTTGTGAGTTTGGAGGTTGTAGGTGAGTTTCTCGTCCTTTTGAGTGGTGTATATATAGGGTTTGTGGGACAGAGATCGTGGGTGTTGGATCATGGGTGATTAGTATTTAAGTTGGTTAATGACAAGCTAATGCTGTTTTTAACTTTATTCGAACCATTTTTGGAAACCTTTTGATATATCCCCAATTTTTGGTGTATCTCCAATTTCCTTTTGATAGATCTTTTTTATATAAATTGAAGAGAAACTTTTGATTGGCGAATACTAACGGCTAAGTTGTACCTCTTGTGGGACCCTTTTTGTAGAGAGAAGGTATAATGATATTCTCTTCTAGTGTCTGACATTCTCCCCCCTTTTTGAAAGCAAAATTCAATCTAATTACATCATCAGAATTTTGTTCAATTTTCTGATGGTGAAAAACTTTAATTTTTTATCATGGTTTACATCGAACGGTCATCAGAAATTAGAGTTCCCTGGATAATTTGACTCCAAAATTTATTTATGTATTTATTTATTTATTTATTTATTTCTTTGATAGATTAGGGGGAATGAGTATAGTATAAGAAAACGCTTACAATGTGCTGTCTTGGAGTGTTCCTTGCTTTTTTCTTAAAAAAATTTTGATTTTACTTTTAGAAAAGAAGGTTTTGATCCCTATTAATGTAAAAACATTCATGGATTTTGATACTGTGAACATGGATCCATTGATGTCAAATCTTTCATCAGATCTAAAGTAGAATTTTTGGTTTTGTATTAAGTGTCTTACTTCAGTCAAGATGACTTCATCAGAATTTCAAATACTTTACCAGATTTGCATCAGAATTGGTTCATTTTTACCAGATTTTGTGGTGTGGATTCTTAGTTCTAACAAATCTGATTTTGTGTCTCTTGTTACCCTGTCCCTTGTTTTTTAAAAGAAAAGTGTTATATTATATATATATATATATATATTATATATATATATATATATATATATATATATAATATATATTTGCAGCTACATAACTTAAAAAGAAAGGAAAACTTATGGAAAAGAAAAGAAGAAAGAAAAAAAGACTAGTCTACATTATAAATAAGTCTAGCAAAACCCATGAGAAGGTCATGTGTCCGGAATGGTTAGTAGTGGGTATCAGGCTTGGCATTGTGAATGTCTTCTTGTAGGACCACCTTAGCTCTGGGTTACCAATTGGGGACTCCTCCAAAGTCCAGTTGATGAGTGATTATACTCATTAAGAAACGAGGATAGACCAGGAAAGGCCTGGTTAGTGCAAGTTAGTCACAAAATCTTTCAATAGGTACTTAGAGAAGTTGTATGGGACCTCTTGCACTACTGAATGTACAACCTCCATCAACCTATATGAGACTTCATGAAATTTGGAATACTTTCTTGAGAAACATACACCAAGCTGAGTGACCAGAAACTGCCATGGTTGGATGAATCCGGACTTGCAGATCCCTCTTGCATAGTTCTCCGTGTAGTATCCCATCTCGGTTAGGGTAGTGTTCAGTACCCCACGGGTGAAGGTCTTGACGTGTCATCATCATTGAGGCAAAGAACCTCTCTAATGATTTCTTCGGTTAAGACAATGTCCCTCCCCATCACTTGACTTCGGATGCTGGTATCTTTTTCGTAGAAGGTGGTGTAGGCATTAACCCAAAATTCTTGCAATATATCAGGGTGGATCAAGATATACGCAGATAGAGCGTACGCAAGGGGGATGTTTATCAACATGGAAAGGATGATGCCACATTCTTCCCATTCTAGTCCAACAAGATTTCTTCGGACCCTCATGTTGTGAGTTAGATGGTGTGGAAGTGGAAAAAGAGAGAAACCAGGTTGAGCCATTGTTAGGGTTTGAGCAATGAGAAGGTTTTATGGTTTCTGAACAAGAAGAGAAGATGATAATGACGGATGAGGTAAAGTTGATCCAAGGTGGTAGTTATATAAAGTTCACCATAAATGGCATCTACCGACTTAGATTTCTTTTCCACTATCTCCAATATCCTTTAATGCCAAAGATTTTATTAGAGCCATAAAGAATAATGTGAGATAAAAAATTTCTCCTCATTCAATATTCGACGACTATTTTTAGAGAATTACAATCATTATCTGTCCAAGTGTCTCCTCATTTCTCTCTAAGTATGGATGAGTAAGCATTGAAGATCAAGAGAGAGTATGTATATACATTTAATTTTTGTTCAGAAGTTCTACTTAGTGACGTGAACAACCGTAAGCCTAAGAGGTTTAGAAATTTTTTAATTTTATAATAAATTTAAATGAATAAAAAATAAGATAGAAATGTCAAGAAAAAATATTTACGTATGTTGTGCTGATGATGTGCAAGCATGTAACTTATTTTCAAAAGATGATAATGATGAAAGCTTACATCAGTTTTTCTTTTGATTTTGACAAATCTAATAAATCAGTAGAAATTCTTGTGAATTTATGTAGTTTTTGATAGATCATCAGAATCTCTGTCAAAATTCTGATAATTTTCTGATGATTTATCACTTTCTCTTGTTACAGAACCTTTTCTGAAGTTTCTTCATATCTCATGTTAATCATACCAAATTTACTAACTAGAATATTGTGTCTCTTTTCAACAAGAGGTTTTGTGAAAACGTCTGCAATTTGGTTTTCTATTGGAACAACATACATTTCTATACTAGCTTTTTCCACATGGTCTTTGATGAAGTGATACTTGACATCAATGTGTTTAATTCTTGAGTAATGCACTGGATTTTCTATTATGCCAATTGCATTTTTTGAATCAGATATAATAGGAATCCTTGTCAGATTTACTCCATAGTCTCTTAGCTAAGTTTGCATCCATAGCACTTGTGAACAACCGCTTGCTGCTGTTAGGATTTGAGTTTCATATTGATGTGATCGTTTAGATGAAATCAATGAAAGATGATAAACAACAATGCAATACT
Organism: Scalesia atractyloides; assembly: GCA_947069175.1. Lineage (NCBI taxonomy): Eukaryota > Viridiplantae > Streptophyta > Magnoliopsida > Asterales > Asteraceae > Scalesia > Scalesia atractyloides. Next base: position 67,753,822 of record CAMTDV010000023.1, read on the forward strand.
CCAGCAGAATAAAGTAAACTTTGAAATCACAACAATAGAGAGATTGTTTTCATGAATATGCTTTTGTAATTTTAATCACGTATGCAAGCAATATACAACTCCCTCTCAGCTTAAGATCACTCTCTATGTTCATACAGAATGTTAGTAGAAAAGTGATAGGTAGAACAATATATGCACTGTTCTATTTATAGTACATTTCAAACCACTGAGCATCTTAGGCTGACATCACATTGATAGTGACATTCAACAAACTAACAAATTCTAACCTCTACTAGACCTAAACGCTGTTACATTAAATATATCATAGACTCTGTTGAACAAGAACTGCTAAGATATCCTCTGTTGGTCTTTAACAAACCTTTCCTTCAAGCAGAGCTTTGCCTTTAACAGATCTTGTGAACAGTCTTTAAGTATGAGTAGAGTTTAGAGCAGCAGATCTTCTAAGTACTATTATGAAGGATCAGATGTTATAGATTATTTTGGCTTTCCAACCATCTGTTCTTTTGTAGGGTTTAATAAAATCTCCCCTAGAACCGATGATGCCAAAACACTTCTTTATTTCTGATCTTTATTTCTCATCAGCATTTCCCTTATCTGTCATTTGAATTGTAATTCAAAGTCCAAGAAACCATATCTTCAAAATCCCTTTCAAGCTCAAATTTCATTAGGTCTTGAGGTTAACTACATCAAGACCATTTGCATCCTCAATTCTCAGCTTTTGAGCTTCACCATCTGATCTGGGCAAAGTCAATTCATGGGTGTATGAGGATAACTTCCATTTTAGAATTTTTGAATCAGTTGGTTTTCTTGGGGAAAGGCTTATTTCAGATGAATTTGGAGAAAGTGGCCTTCTAGGAAGACTCTTCATAGATTCTCTAAGTTTGTTACTTGTAGGATCAGTGTGAAAAAGAAGTTGGTTCTTGATTCCCTCTTTTCTGTGTTCTTCAAACCTCTGTTCATCAACCTTTTCTATCTTCCTTTGCCTTTTTGCTTAATGTAAGGCAATTGTGGGTAAGTCAGAGGTTAAAGGCTGCTTTTTAAGGGTTTTGGTCTGTTGAGGGATAACCTCTGTTGTTGGATAGACTGGCTTTCTAGGTACTGAGGGATCTTTCTTTCTAAGAGCTTCTAGCTTCTTGTATGTATCACCTACTCTGGACCAGACCATCTAGTAACTGACCTTGCACTACCATAGTTTGAAGCAACCAATTCTTGTTTCATTCTTTTAAGCTTCAAAGCTCTGTTCTGATCCACTTGTGTGTTCTTCTTCCATTCAGGTGGTGTTGGCTTGTGTAATGGATCTTTGAGCATTGCTTGAATTCTATCAATTTCTTATTTGAGATCATTTGTTGACAAGTCTTTGAATTGTGGTTTGGTAACTTTCTAAGGTCTGTGTTGCATTCAATATAATCCTATTTCAGTTCCTCTTCAAACATAGCATTGACAGGTCTTTCTGACATAGACTTACTTATATCTTTGGCAAAATCTTCAATCTTTCTTACTTTGCTCAGTTCATAGGATAAGATACCTTGAGTAGTCCTGTCATCTTTCCCTTTGCTCTCAGCCTGGTAGCTTTCAACTTTAGATATTCATCTAAATTTCTTGGCTTTCTGTATCCAAAGAGAGATGGGAAATATAGTTTTGAAATAATCCTCTGTTGTGAAGAATGATTCAATTTCTTTTTGAACAGCAAAAAGTTCTAGAGGATATTTAGTAGCAAAAGGTATGATAGATGGTGGTTGTTAAGGGGTGGAAGTGAAGTTGTTCTATATGAAGATGATGATGAGTGATAAATTTTGATGACAAAGGGATTGGTGATGGAATCTCTTCATCATCTTCAACAACAAAAGTTTTTCTTTTGCATTGGAATTTGATTTTTGGTGAAGGTGGTCATGAAGGTATTCTTGGTGGTGTGGATAATGGTGGAGATAAGATGGGAAAAGTTATCATGGCAGTGGTTGAGGTAACATATGTTGATTCAGTTGATGCAACAACATCTGTTGGTTGGTTTGATGGTGGTGATGTGACATTTGTTAGTACATTTGTTGTACCAACATCTGTTTGTAGTGGAGATGATTTCTTAGATGAGGATTTTTGTTTCTTTTGAGATAGTGGTAGTGGTTTAGTTGAAGTAGAGGATACACTTTGAGTTGGCATAGCAGGGGTTTTAGAAGGGATGGACGTTGACTGTCTAGCTTTTCTAGTTGACATGCTTCTTTGTGAAGTGCCAATGTCTTCTTTTTTCCTTCTGCTTGGCCTTTTCTTCTTCAATCAGTTAGGAAGCCTTACTCTCCAGTGTATCTTACCTTTTCTACTTTTCCAAGGCAATTTCTTCTACTGACTTGTTTAGGGTCTCACCAATCCTTTTTTCACAAGCAACATCTAATGCCTCAGTAGAAGTTGGGTTTGCAGTAGTAGTTGTAACATACCCTAGTGTTTGTTGTTACACCTTTGGTTTCGCTTGTGATGAAGCTGCAACTTTCTAAGCTTATCATTCTCCTCCTTTTTGGCATCATCCTCTATGTCACACCCTGACCCGCAGCGGAATAAGAGTCGGGGCATAATTGGGTTATCACCAAAGCTCATGATATTTACTAATATGTTTCATATTTATTAAAGTCAAAGTTACATTTCCAAATATCCAAACATGTCCATACAATACAAAGAAAATAAACCAAACATAACAATCCCAAACTCTAAATCATTTTATTCTTCTAGTCCAATCCTATGTGTTTCTGGCTGCAGCTAGTTCACCTGTATCATGTGTAAAAATGGGGGTTTTTGGGTCAACATAAGTTGGCGAGTGAACCTTGTTAGATAAACATTTGTTATTGATTTTCTTGTTAGTTTATCAATGAAAAATTGTGCATAATCATAAATGAGCAAATGTAAATGACCAAGCAGTAGCAATAGCAATCACAACTATAATATACAATAACACATGATAACATACATTAACATACCAACATCATACGATAAATAACATGAATGAAACTGTGCGATCAAGGCTTAATCAAACGGAGCCGATCGTATTGCATGTACTGAAAATGATAAATGTCTGTGCGATCAAGGCTCAATCAAACGGAGCCGATCGTATGTGGGCACGCCAGGTTCACGCTCATAATGTAATGGGAACATGCTCAACGCTCATAATTTAATGGGGAGCGGCGGCCTATGAAATTGCATGTACTGAAAAAATAAATTGAATCTAACAATAACCACACAAACAGTTGTAACAAGCTGAATACACAAGTTCATGATATGATGTATGCACAATGGTTAAATATAATATATAGCAAGACACATGATACACCCCAAAACGTGATTAAAACGGGGAATTTGTAATATTCACTCACATTGGGTGCGTTTGATTGGAGATGATGAGATGCGCACGAGTCGGGAGAATTGAACAACGAGAATTACTAACCTAAATAAAAACGGAAAAAAATATAGTAAATGAGTGGATTTTATTAAGGATTTTAATGGAATTTTTAGATATATTTTTGTGAGTTTAAGGCTATTTTCTATCTTTGAAAATGTTATTTTTAAGTATTTTTAATTGATTTTTAAATTAAATTAAATAAATAAAAATATAAAAAAAATTTGTTTATTTTGCGTTGACCGTTGACCGTTGACTTGTTGACCTGTTGACCGGTTCGGTCAGTGTGCATGAATGCGCTGGGTGAGACTCGAACCTGAGACCTCCCGTACGCGTGCACGCAGCTCTACCAACTGAGCTACGTGTCTAACCCGAAATAATCTTGTTTTTAATTATATTTATATACTAATTCGATTTAACCAAAATTCTTTTAATTTCAAAAACATTTTAATTCGTTCAACCGGTGCTAGTAACAGGTTTCGAACCCGGGACTTGTGCTTTAACATCACACACAGTCCACCGCTGGACTGTGTGTCTAACTTGGTTAATATACCAATTTTTATTATACTTAACAACTAACGGAGTTAACCCGGTTCAGTTTTAAACAAAAAGTCATTTTATTACATAGGGAGTCCGTGTATCAGGGATCGAACTCGTGTTATGCGCGTATATTTTGCACACAGTCCACCGCTGGACTGTGTGTCTAACTTGTTCATATTACTGATTTTAAATAAACTTATAACTTAACTATCTTCGTCTTCTTCACTCAATTTACAGTCGACTGTGTTACTAATCCGTTTCTTGCTTTTACGATTATCAATCATTCATAAGACTAAAATGAAATAGCAGAGACGGTGTTAGAAGTAAACATACCGTATGAATGATTTATCACAGAGTTTCCGGCAATGCGTCGGCTCTGTTTTTGTGCACCTCAACTGAACAAAACAATTAACCGTTTTGATTAGCCAATTGTGGAATTGAAGTGATAAACAAACGTTAACAGTGTGATTGAAGGTCCTTACCGTTTCACAGACGGAAATAAAGATTTCCAGAAATTTTCCGGCGAACTGGAATTATCTGATAACGTTGTCTGAATTCGATTTCAATTGAAAGGTTTAAGTTAGAAATAGCTTAACAATTGTTAGACTATGACGGTATTGAAAGAATTACCGCTTTGATGATGAATACGGTTTTCCGGCGAGTTGATTTAAGCGTTCTGATGGACTGAATGTATGACGAAAGTGAAATGGAAGGTTTGTATGATGTTTCTGAGTCGCGAGGGGGGTCTTGATTGAAGTAATTCAGTCATTGATCATTTTCGGTTATAAAAACCGATCATGATCAAAATTGAAGTTCATTCAAATCCGAATTGATTAGGATTTGTCGATGCATCGGTTAAAAACCTGAATGTGCGATTAATCAAACGATTAGACGGTTGAATTGCCGATTTCGGTTTCTCAGTTGGCGCAACCGGTTTAACTAGGTTTGTGTATAAGAGTTATTTGTTTCCCTAAGTTGACAGAAAACAAACAAGTGGCGGAGTGGTTATGCGGGTGAGTGTTAAGTCTTTGAAGTTATAATCCGGCTGACCCGGGTTCGAGTCCCGGCAGCCCCAATTTATTTTTAAACCCTTTATTTTTACTTTTTATCAATTATAACTTATATAGTTTAGTTTGTTTATTAATTATGTATCATTAAAAATCAAAATAACCATAAATATACAACGTGACATTTATAACTTGATATTCGATTTCAAAACGGAGCGGGTTTTGGAAACCCGTTTTTGACAAATGTTACAGTATCCCCTACTTTTAGGAATTTCGTCCTGAAATTTAAGTAATAGAAGTAGTAGGAAAAAGATGCGGGTATTTTCCGCGCATTGAGTCTTCACGTTCCCAAGTAAACTCAGCTCCCTCTTTCGACTCCCAGCGTACCCTAACAATTGGAATGCGACTTCGTCGTAAACATTTTTCTCCGGAGTCCATGATCTCTACAGGTCTTTCAATAAAATGCATAGATTCATCAATCTGAATATCTTCCAGCGGAATGTGGAGGTTTTCATCAGCGAGACACTTCTTCAAGTTTGACACGTGGAATGTGGGATGAATCCTGTTGAGTTCTTCTAGTAGATCAAGCTTGTATGCTACAGGTCCTACTCTTTCGAGTATCTTGAAAGGTCCTACGTAGCGTGGTGCTAGCTTGTCTTTTTGACCAAAACGAACTACTCCCTTCCACGGTGACACTTTTAGAAGTACATGATCACCAATGTTAAACTCTAAAGGCTTCCGTCGTTTATCTGCATAACTCTTTTGACGACTTTGAGCCGCTAGAAGATTGTTTCGGATTTGATGGATCTTGTCTGTGGTTTCTTGGATCAATTCTGGACCAGTGATTTGAGCTTCCCCAATTTTGTGCCAACATACTGAAGATCGGCACTTACGACCATATAAGGCTTCAAAAGGTGCCACGCCGATACTTGAATGATAGCTGTTGTTGTACGAAAATTCTACTAATGATAGATGAGCTTCCCAATTTCCCTTGAAGTCTATAACACATGCGCGAAGCATATCTTCAAGAGTTTGGATGGTGCGTTCAGATTGACCATCAGTTTGAGGATGATAGGCGGTACTGAGATCTAATCGCGTACCCACAGCGGCTTGTACTGCTTGCCATGTTCGTGAAGTGAAACGACCATCACGATAAGAAATAATGCTTAAGGGTACCCCATGTCGGCTTACGATTTCGCTGATATAAATACGAGCAAGCTTTTCGTTCTTGAAATCTTCGCGGATAGGAATAAAGTGAGCTGATTTTGTAAGTCGGTCGATAATTACCCATATAGTGTCATACCCACCAGAAGTGCGAGGTAACCCGGTAATGAAATCCATGGTTATATTTTCCTACTTCCATACATGTATTTCAGGTTGGACCAGAAGTCCTGAGGGTCTTTGGTGTTCAGCTTTCACCTTGGAACATGTAAGGCACTTGGAAACAAAAACAGCAATATCCTTTTTCATTCCAGGCCACCAATAGGTATATCGTAGGTCTTGATACATCTTGTCGGCTCCTGGGTGTATAGAGTATCGCGTTTTGTGAGCTTCCTTCATAAGAATTTCACGAAGATTGTTGTGGTTAGGAATCCAGATACGATCTAGGTAGTACAGAATACCGTCAGATTTAGTTTCAATTTTAAGTTCAGCTCCACAGGACATCTCCTTTCGTACATCATCTTCCGTTACTGAAACATGTTGGGCTTCTCGAATTTGATCTTTAATGTCAGTTATGATTTGCGAACATAGAAGACGAATGGAGTTCGCATAACCCTTTCGACTAAGTGCATCAGCCACCACATTTGCTTTGCCAGGGTGGTATCGAATTTCACAGTCGTAGTCATTTAGAAGTTCGACCCATCTTCGTTGCCTCATGTTTAATTCCTTTTGATTGAAGATATGTTGAAGACTCTTGTGGTCAGTGTATATTTCACACTTAGTACCATAGAGATAATGTCTCCATATCTTAAGAGCGAACACAACGGCTCCAAGTTCTAGGTCATGAGTGGTGTAGTTCTTCTCATGCATCTTGAGTTGTCTCGAAGCATAAGCTATAACTTTTCCTCTTTGCATTAGAACGCAGCCTAATCCTTGCCTTGACGTGTCGCAATAGACCACGAAATCATCACAACCTTCAGGAAGAGTAAGGATTGGTGCATCACAAAGTTTTTGTTTAAGAGTTTGGAAGGCTTCCTCTTGCTTGGGTCCCCATATGAAAGGTTTTCCCTTATGAGTTAAAGCCGTGAGTGGTACAACAATGCGTGAGAAGTTTGAGATGAATTGACGATAATAACCAGCCAAACCAAGAAAAGATCTTACTTCAGTTGATGTACGTGGAGCTTGCCCTTCTTGTACCGGTTTGATCTTTGAGGGGTCGACATGTATTCCCTTGTCATTGACTACATGTCCGAGGAATTGCACCTCTTTTAACCAGAATTCGCATTTGGAGAATTTGGCGTAAAGCTTTTAATTCTCTAGAAGTGTAAGGATGAGTCGAAGATGACGCTCATGATCGGACTTAGACTTTGAATAAATAAGAATGTCGTTGATGAAGACTATAACAAATCGATCAAGATAAGGTTTGCAGACTCTGTTCATTAGGTCCATGAAGACTGCTGGAGTGTTGGTTAAACCAAATGGCATGACCATGAATTCATAATGACCATAACGAGTTCGGAATGCGGTCTTTGGGACGTCTTCTTCATGTACTCTAAGTTGATGATAACCAGATCGAAGGTCGATTTTGGAAAAGTAGTTGGCACCTTGGAGTTGGTCAAGAAGATCATCAATGCGAGGTAAAGGATAGCGATTCTTGATTGTTAATTTGTTGAGCTCTCTGTAGTCGATGCACATACGAAACGATCCATCTTTCTTCTTTACAAAAAGGACAGGTGCACCCCAAGGCGAGGAGCTAGGACGTACGAATCCCTTGTCAGTCAACTCTTGTAATTGACTGGCTAGCTCTTGCATTTCAGAGGGGGCTAACCTATAAGGAGACTTTGCAACTGGTGTAGCACTAGGTATAAGATCAAAACGGAATTCGACTTCTCTAACCGGAGGAAGTCCTGAAATGCCATCAGGAAAAACTTGCGGGAAATCTTTTACTACTGGAATGTCTTCAAGTTTCTTCTCCATGGTTCCCTTGTTGATGATATGAGCTAAAAACGCGACGTAATTTTTGCGAAGATATTTTTGGGCTTGAAGACAAGACATTAAGCTGAGCCCCTTCGACGAGGTTTCTCCAAAGATTCGAAGAGTTTGACCGTTCGAAAAAGGAATACGTATAAATTTTTCGCGACATACAACTTCTGCCTGATGTTGACTGAGCCAGTCCATACCAATTATGATATCAAAACTTCCCAGCTTCATCGGAATAAGGTCGACTGAGAATTCGTTGTCGTTTAAGGTGAGTGTACAGTTGCGTATAGTAGAGTTTAATGAAACTGGTTTCCCGTCAGCAACTTCTACCGCTATGGATTCCATGAGCTTATCCTGATTTTGGTTTAAGATAGGTTCAAATTCTAAGGACACAAAACTTCTATCCGCACCAGTATCAAATAACATAGAGGCATATCTACCATTTATAAGGAACGTACAGTTAACCACATTACCGTCAGCTCTAGCCTGATTAGCATTGATATTGAAAGCTCTTCCTCTTGCAGGTGGAGGAGCTTGGTTCGCTTGATTCACCGGTTGGCTTGGGCCTGAGCATGAATAATGTTTACCAACCTTGGACAAGTGTTTCTGAAATGGCTTGGGTCTCCGCAATTGTAGCAAGCCCGCATAGGTTGACCCATAGAATAATTGGGTTGGTAATATGTTTGGGTTAAATGTTGGGTGGGTGGTAATAGTAGGGGTTGTTGGGCTTGACCCGTTATTTGTTGGTGGGTTTGGGTAGAAGGCTGGTGGCGGTTCGTTCGCTGAGGCATGCGGCAGGTTTGAACAGTATGACCTGCGCGACCACAGCCGGTGCAATGTTGACAAGGATAATCAGGAGAATGGTGATATTGGCAACGGTTGCATTTTGGTAACGGGCCAGAGTATGGTCTTTTGTATGGTGCAGGTGAAGGGGCGACTTGGGTAATGGGTGCAGCAGAAATAGGGTAATTGGTTTGTGTGACGGCGAAGTTTCTGGTGTTACGTTTCCTCTTGTTAGCAAACTTAGAGGAGGAGACGGGATGGTTTGAAGTTTGACCCTCAACGGGGGCTTTCTTTTTCTCTTCTTTAAACTTCCCGTTGCGAATTCGATTCTCGGTCAGTTCAGTCGCTAGCTCCATAGCAGCCTCAAGTGATACCGGTGAAATGCTGAGAACTGAGTCTTGAATTTTCGAGGGAAGTCCTCGAATATAATGCTCGATCAAACGATAAGTTGGGGTAAACAAATTTGGAACCATTTGGTTCAACTCCAAGAACCTCTTGTTATAGGTGGTGTGATCCCCCTCCTTCTGTTTTAAAGAATGAAATTCGTCCTCCAACTTTTTAATTTCACTCCTAGGACAGAAACGCCTAGTCAAGATTTCCCTTAACTCCTCCCAAGTTAAGGCCATTTCATCATCAGTTCCCCTCTTCCCTTTTTCAGTATTCCACCAAGTAAGCGCTACCCCAAATAGTCTCCCGGTGGCGTATCGAACCTTGCGATCCTCAGGACAATCGCAGTTGAGGAAGGTGTTTTCCATTTCCTCGAACCAGTGGAGGAGAGCAGTGACACCTTCGGTCCCCTCAAATTTAGGAGGATCACAAGATTTGAAATGTTTGTATGAGCACTTGCTGGTAGGAGGGTTGTCGATGTTCTAGTCATGTTGTTGGGGAGGATTAGTGGGATTTGTGGTGAGAGCTTGTTGTACTTGGACAACAATGTCAGGCAGTATCGTGGCCATTTGTTTCGCGATGTGTGTGGCCAAGCGTTCCTGAGACCATCCTGATCTTTTACCCCCTCGTTGTTGTCTGGACGACATCTACAGGAACATACATAAGAAGATTTTGAGTTTATGGAGTCTTTTTAGGTGTCATGTGTCTTTAAGAAAAATGAAAATAACATAAATATCAATAATGCAACTACATCCATAGGATGTCTTGGGTTTGCTCATGTTGGGCCTCAAATGTCCCCCATACCTTCACCTATATAGTCATGTGAGCCCCCATGGCTATTGGCTTGGGGATTCACATTAGTATTGGCGATTTAACACTTGCATCACCCGAATGCAAACCACAAAATATGTTTACGAGATGTATGGTCGGAATGTGTCCAGGTGTAGACACAATGACAACTCAAAGTGGGGTTAGCTCACACGACGTTTGGTATAGCATGCTTTGGCCTAATAGGTACTTCGTACTCTCATCGTTAGTCCCCAGGTAGGCAAACTGGTCCTTTATTTTGGATTTATACGAATGCCAGCCTAGACAGGACGTTCCGACTACCGGTACTGGTACCCTTCCAGTTACTACATGCCCGTCATGAGAACTCACTTTGATGAGATTTGAAAACACAAAAATCATTGTAAAAGCAATCATGATGTGGTGTCTGCTTTCATGGATGTGATATGTTATGAGTATATGATTCATGATAGGCATTATATGATAATATATACTTATGAACATGCTTGCATAACATTGAATGTAACATTTAACAAAAAACATATAAACATCATGAAATTTGGCATGTAACACACAAAAATCTTATAAGTTTCTAATCAACTATAGTATAGGCTCTAAGGGTCTAATAACCTATCCTATATCCCTATAGTCATGGCTCTGATACCAATCTGTCACACCCCGACCCGCAGCGGAATAAGAGTCGGGCATAATTGGGTTATCACCAAAGCTCATGATATTTACTAATATGTTTCATATTTATTAAAGTCAAAGTTACATTTCCAAATATCCAAACATGTCCATACAATACAAAGAAAATAAACCAAACATAACAATCCCAAACTCTAAATCATTTTATTCTTCTAGTCCAATCCTATGTGTTTCTTGCTGCAGCTGGTTCACCTGTATCATGTGTAAAAATGGGGGTTTTTGGGTCAACATAAGTTGGCGAGTGAACCTTGTTAGATAAACATTTGTTATTGATTTTCTTGTTAGTTTATCAATGAAAAATTGTGCATAATCATATATGAGCAAATGTAAATAACCAAGCAGTAGCAATAGCAATCACAACTATAATATACAATAACACATGATAACATACATTAACATACCAACATCATACCATAAAAACATGAATGAAACTGTGCGATCAAGGCTCAATCAAACGGAGCCGATCGTATTGCATGTACTAAAAATGATAAATGTATGTGCGATCAAGGCTCAATCAAACGGAGCCGATCGTATGTGGGCACGCCAGGTTCACGCTCATAATGTAATGGGGAAAATGCTCAACGCTCATAATGTAATTGGGAGCGGCAACCTATGAAATTGCATGTACTGAAATAATAAATTGAATCTAACAATAACCACACAAACACTTGTAACAAGCTGAATGCACAAGTTCATGATATGATGTATGCACAATGGTTAAATATAATATATAGCAAGACACATGATACACCCCAAAACGTGATTAAATCGGGGAATTTGTAAGATTCACTCACATTGGGTGCGTTTGATTGGAGATGATGAGATGCGCACGAGTCGGGAGAATTGAACAACGAGAATAACTAACCTAAATAATAACGGAAAAAAATATAGTAAATGAGTGGATTTTATTAAGGATTTTAATGGAATTTTTAGATATATTTTTGTGAGTTTAAGGCTATTTTCTATCTTTGAAAATGTTATTTTTAAGTATTTTTAATTGATTTTTAAATTAAATTAAATAAATAAAAATATAAAAAAAATTGTTTATTTTGCGTTGACCATTGACCGTTGACTTGTTGACCGGTTCGGTCAGTGTGCATGAATGCGCTGGGTGAGACTCGAACCCGAGACCTCCCGTACGCGTGCACGCAGCTCTACCAACTGAGCTACGTGTCTAACCCGAAATAATCTTGTTTTTAATTATATTTATATACTAATTCGATTTAACCAAAATTCTTTTAATTTCAAAAACATTTTAATTCGTTCAACCGGTGCCAGTAACAGGTTTCGAACCCGGGACTTGTGCTTTAACATCACACACAGTCCACCGCTGGACTGTGTGTCTAACTTGGTTAATATACCAATTTTTATTATACTTAACAACTAACGGAGTTAACCCGGTTCAGTTTTAAACAAAAAGTCATTTTATTACATAGGGAGTCCGTGTATCAGGGATCGAACTCGTGTTATGCGCGTATATTTTGCACACAGTCCACCGCTGGACTGTGTGTCTAACTCGTTCATATTACTGATTTTAAATAAACTTATAACTTAACTATCTTCGTCTTCTTCACTCAATTTACAGTCGACTGTGTTACTAATCCGTTTCTTGCTTTTACGATTATCAATCATTCATAAGACTAAAATGAAATAGCAGAGACGGTGTTGGAAGTAAACATACCGTATGAATGATTTATCACAGAGTTTCCGGCAATGCGTCGGCTCTGTTTTTGTGCACCTCAACTGAACAAAACAATTAACCGTTTTGATTAGCCAATCGTGGAATTGAAGTGATAAACAAACGTTAACAGTGTGATTGAAGGTCCTTACCGTTTCACAGACGGAAATAAAGATTTCCAGAAATTTTCCGGCGAACTGGAATTATCTGATAACGGTGTCTGAATTCGATTTCAATTGAAAGGTTTAAGTTAGAAATAGCTTAACAATTGTTAGACTACGACGGTATTGAAAGAATTACCGTTTTGATGATGAATACGTTTTTCCGGCGAACTTGCAGAAATTTCCGGCGAGTTGATTTAAGCGTTCTGATGGACTGAATGTATGACGAAAGTGAAATGGAAGGTTTGTATGATGTTTCTGAGTCGCGAGGGGGGTCTTGATTGAAGTAATTCAGTCATTGATCATTTTCGGTTATAAAAACCGATCATGATCAAAATTGAAGTTCATTCAAATCCGAATTGATTAGGATTTGTCGGTGCATCGGTTATAAACCTGAATGTGCGATTAATCAAACGATTAGACGGTTGAATTGCCGATTTCAGTTTCTCAGTTGGCGCAACCGGTTTAACTAGGTTTGTGTATAAGAGTTATTTGTTTCCCTAAGTTGACAGAAAACAAACAAGTGGCGGAGTGGTTATGCGGGTGAGTGTTAAGTCTTTGAAGTTATAATCTGGCTGACCCGGGTTCGAGTCCCGGCAGCCCAAATTTATTTTTTAAACACTTTATTTTTACTTTTTATCAATTATAACTTATATAGTTTAGTTTGTTTATTAATTATATATCATTATAAATCAAAATAACCATAAATATACAACGTGACATTTATAACTTGATATTCGATTTCAAAACGGAGCGGGTTTTGGAAACCCGTTTTTGACAAATGTTACACTCTATTTCTTCTTGTAGAACTGTTGTAGGGGCAGAACCAATGGTCTTTACCAAATTCTCTCTAATGGCATTGATGTCAGCTTAAGTAACTTTATATCTAGCCTCAACAATATTTCTTTTGAGTTCTGTGTGAGTGTTGTGGTTGACATCAACTAAATTCCTCTAAGCTTGAATGATGGGTTGCACAACTTTCCAAAGCTCAGTGGTACTTTGTTGTGTTGGTGGTTGGCTTGGAGAATTTTGTAACATCTACTTCATCATTTCTTTCATTTCAGTAATTAAAGACTCCATTGATCACCTAATTTGATAGGATTATCTGAATTCCTACCAGAAGTACTTCTATTTGATTCTTTAACAGGAGGAAACTCCAAATTGTAAGAACCAAATGCCCCAGTTTCTTGGTACTTGGGACTTCCAACTTGAGTAGAGGTTACAATTATAGCCTCAACAGTTGTTTCCTTTAAGGAAGCCTTATTGATGTAACCACTGTCCATCTAAAACACTGTTGTGTCATCAGTTGTAGTAGTTGCTTCACTTAAACTACCACCAAGAGTTACTTGTAACTCATGGGGTGTAGCCTCCTTAGCTGTTTCTAGGTTAGCAATGAGATTTGTCTCAGACTCAGTCACATGTGGGGATGTACTCTCTTGAACAGGTAATTGAGAGGAAATGATTTGTGTCTGAGTTATCTCAATTGCATGAAACAGAGGTATAATAGTAGGTGGAATTGAGGGAGATGGTTGTGGGATAGAAAAAAATTGCCCTGGGAGAGGGGTTGTGAAACAAATTTTCAAGTGAATGATCTGTTTCATAGTTTGGTGTCTCTGTGCTTACAACCTGATCCTTTTGTGAGGATGTAGGAGGAGTTTGGATGGGTTGAGATTTTTCCAACTGTTGTGAGGAAGTAGCAACAATGATTTCTTGTTTTGTTTGTGTTACCACAGGATTATCCTCTGGGATCTCGTCTTTCAGAGGTGGATTTTTATTTTGTTTTGTTTTGGTGGTTTTTTGGATTGGGAAGGCTTCTTTTTGGATGTAGCTGGTGTGGGTTTCACACCACCGGTTATGGTGTCGTGTTCACCAGGAGTGTAGGCTCAGCAACAGAGGTTTGAGCTTGTGATGTGACTCATCCAAAATTTTCTCATCCCCCTTTGCTTTTGTTTTAGAAACTTTTGACTCCATATTCTTTATTTTTGTAAAAGTTTCAGTTGTAAGACTCTTAATTTTAGAAACAATACCTGGTTAAAAGTCTTTTTCTGGAACTTGTTTTTGTATATAATAGATCAAGAGTATAGGATACAAAAGAAAAGCTTTATTTTTTGAAATTTTATTATAATTTGCCACCAAGTCCATAAACAATACATAGGATAGATTGAAATCAGATTTTGTTAAAATTGCATATTCCAGATACTGAATATTTTGTGGAATCTCATTAAATGAGCGGGTTTTCCTGAAAGACATGTGAGTAAGGTATGGAAAAAATATCTCATTTCAGCAGCAAAATTTGGTTTATATATAGTAACACAAGTTAATTGACCCTCATACCCACATTTTATAAACTCAGCATGTAGTTCTTGCTTACCAAAAGAAGTTTTACCTTCTAGGTCATTCAGACCAAATGTTGTGGAAACTGAAGATGGGGAAATTTAAACAAGGGATTCTCCGATCTTGGAAATGATAACATATGGCTTGTTCTTTTGAGATTCGAGTTTGACATTTGCCAAGAACTGTTGGAGTGTATCCACATAAATTGGTGCATTTGCAAGCATGATGTTTTTGTATTTAGAGTATATGAGAACATCAATTATTGGATGGAACGAAGTATTATTGTTGGTTTTCTAGAATGTGGGGAGGTAGTTATGGAAGTTTGATGTTTAGAGCCATGATTGGAGATGATGTTGAGAAGAAGTGAAGATGATGAGAGTAATGAAAACTGATTTTGAGAATTTTGAATTTGAGACGGCAAGTAACAATCTTTATTTTGATGGAACACTGATATATAAAGGGAAAAGGGAATGCTGACGTGGCATTTGTTTCAAAGATCTGATGTCTAACATCTTTCCACGTGTAAACTCTGATGGATAATGGATGACAGTTGTTAGGGAAACCGCTACTTGGAACCAGGAGTGGTTGAGAAAAGTGGTCATGAACAGTGGTGTTTTACTATATCAGAGGATAGATATCAATGGATAAGGCAAAACAGTGGTTTCGCCTAAGTAGTGGATGTGAAAAGTGGACAAGGATAGTAGAGGTTACATTTATCAGTGGAAAACAGTGGATTTGAATAGAGGTTAGGAATTATTGAAAATTTTTTTAATTTTAGCTATTTTTGAGGATTGATTTTTTATTTTCTGAAAACATTTTAATGCCTTTTATTCATGGAAAACAAAAGGTTTGCTTTTAATCCATGTAAAGCATGTCAATCCTAGAGATCAAGCTTTCAAACGAAGATGTATCTAAGGCTTAACTTTACCAGCTTGATTGTCCCTATCCCTGACCCTAACACCTTTCCTTTTGAATTGTTACCAAAAGATATATCACCCCTCCATCTGCCATGAAATCTTTGACTAGGGCTCTACATCCTGTCATGTGTCTGGAGCCTCCACTATCTACATACAATAAACTATCAAGGCAAGTAGAAGCTCCTACACATTAGTAAACAATTAGTTTAGGTGAGTTTCCAAAGCCAGGATGGCTTTGGATGGGGTCACAGACATTCCAGCCTCAAGTCCAGGAATATGGTCAGTGTTTTAAACAGATGTCGGTAATATCTGTTGTGAACCATTTCCTATCAAATGATCATAACCATGAGGATGCCTGTTAACTCTTGGTTTTGATGGTCTCTTGTAGACCTCATATCCTTGTGGTTTGTTCTGCCACACATGGTGCAATTTAATGAATAATTGGTCACACTTGTTTTGTTTATATCATAAGATTTTAGAATAAAAAGGTTTTTAGCGACATCATGCTTCTTTTCACAGAAATTACAAAACAAATTTGATATTTTCTCTCTTTTCTTCCTTTTTATGTCTTTTTATCAACAGATTGAAAATCTTTCAAAGGTATGATCTTAGATTTGGGTGTTGTTACCCCATCACTGGTTGGAAAATCTATTGGCTTCGAAATTTTCAAGAATGTCACACTTATCAGACTATGGGTTTGAATTGATATTTTTCAATTTCCTTAAAAGTTGAGGAACCTTCATGTTTTTTCTAAAATAATTTTCTTTCCAGTTTGATCAGTGACTTTAAATTCTTGCCTAACCAAATTTGTGGGAATTATTTCAACCAACTCAGACTCATCTATAGCAGTGTTTTGAGAGATTTGGTCTTGTTTTCTAAACCCTATGCCAAACTTCACACTGCTTTTGATCTGGTTTTCCAACATTACCTCATAACCCTTATAGGATTCTACCCACTTTTCACAAGTGATTTGGGTAGACTCAAGCTCCTTTTTACAACTTTGATATTTTTCTATTATAGTTTGAAGTTGATCCTTGGTTATGCTAGACTCATGTTTGAGGCTACCCATTTCAGATTATTTTTCAAACAGTTTAGTTTTTAACTCTTATGCAAGTTTTTCAAACTTAATTTCATTATCTAAAACTTAATTTCTAAGTTTTCATTTACCTCTTTCATGTTAGCAAAAGCAATAATACATTTTTCTGAACATGGGTCTTTAAGGACTGAGATGATACCTTAGCAGCAACCATCATGGCACAGTCAAATTCTCCTTCACAAACACTAGTTTCTAATCGGTCTAATACTGAGATCATAGTTTCTTCACCAACCTTCTCTTTTAAAGCATATGCCACAACATCATCACAAACTTCATTAGAATTTAACACCACTTCCTCAGACTCATCCCCTTCGTGTATTGTGTCTAGTGCCATGAAATAAAAATCATGTTTCTTTTCAGTATCGGCAACTAGAGCAAAATTCTCATTAGTCAGTTCTTCATGTAAGCTACTTCAATCAACAAACCTTGTGTAAAGAAGCTCTGTTGACTGGTCTCTTAGGAGGAGAGGTTTGTGTAACTTGGGTGGTGCAGGTTGCACTTGAACCTAAGGACTTGGGGATTTAGGTTGCACTTGAACCTAAGGACTTGGAGCTTGAACATACTGTATCTGAGGAACAGTGGTTACAGGGTTTGCAAAATGAGTAGTGTTTTTCATGTGAAGAGTAGGGGTATATTGGAATAATGGATAGTGTTTTGTGTGTTTTGAGGTCTAGGACCTGGGTGTGTAATAATTGGACCATTTGTTTGACTCCTACACTCCCTAGAAAAATGATCTAGCATGTTACACTTGTAGCACTTAATCTTATACTTGTCCAACCCAACGTTTAACCCCTCATGCAACCTTGGAAATTTTCTACCAGTTCTTTTATAAAGCTTGTTGGTCCTGACACTCAGACATGCAAGTTGGTGTAATATGTCCATTTCTTCTAAATAAGTTAGATTAAAATTTTGAAGATCACTTAGTTCAAAGGATTAGTGTCAGAAACTTGGTTTTCCCCATTTTCAGCAAAAGCAAAATTGGGTGAGCAAGGATGAGAGTTAAAATTTCCATCAGATGTTATGTCAATAAAATGATCATAACTCTGATCCTTGCTACTACCAAATGTTTTTTCTTGACCAAAAAGTGTTGTACTACCAAAAGCATAGCCATCAGCCACTTTTCCTGACTTTTGTAGATTTTTTTTCTTGTCAATCTCCCTCTCATAAGTGAGAGATCTACCGTGAACCTGAGTTAAACTAATCTCTTTAAACCGAACAAAATTTCTTGTTACAAAGGCAATAGTGTCCAATTTATCTGGTAGTGATCTAAGAAATCATCTATTCAAAGTAGAATTTGCAAATTATCATCTACCAGTTTTTACTCACTAATTAGACAACTAAAACTTTCAAATTGTTGAGTTAATGATTGTCCTTCACATGACAAAATGTTTCGTACTGTTGGTTCAAAACTTACATGTTGTTTTGAATAACTTCTTCAGTGCCACCGATTGCTCTTTTAAAGCATCCCATAACTCCTTTATACTGCTACAATGCAACAGGCTAGCATAGATATCATTAGGCAAAGCAGTTGCCACGATGCTAAATGCTTTTGTATCTAGCTCGATTTTCTAAAAATCTTGCTCGGAGTAATGTCTATGACTCTTTGGAACTTGAACTTTTAGGTCTTTGACACTCAGTACCATCGGAACATATCGTCCAAAGACAACCGATTTCCAGCAACCCGTGTTCTCTTGTGCAAGTATGTGACCCATCCGTCATTGCCGATGTTATATTTTGATCTGATAATTATCGCAGGTTTGTACATGGTACCAGTGTTTTGTGGATCTTGTGAATTTTGAGACACATGGATTGTTTACAAAAAGGTTTTAAAAACTTTAAAGTAAATAAACTTTCACTTTGTTTTCAATACAAACCAACAAACGAATTAGTAGTGAGAGCTGACCAGTTTTATATTAAACTGATTGTTAAATCAAATTTGAACGACCAAGCTCTGATACCAAAAGGGTTAAAACTATAAATTCATTGATAAAGTAGATGCTTAATTATCTGAAGATTCAGAATTATAAACCTAAGGTTAAACAAGAAGCTTAGTATCATAAGGCTTAGAACCAGGAGGTCTATTAAATCAAGAGCTAAAGACCTACAAGGTCAGTTCACTACTCTTTCAGAAGCATGCGTCCGGGGGGACAAACTACTTAGAAGAATACTTTTTTATAAATATTGTAGTTTAATTTCGATGTTAGTTAATAAACTCAAACTCTATCACGAAAGTCCCTACTTACTACAAAAACTAGTTGCCTTGGAGTCAACAAGTATTAGTTGATAGCGCTATTAGACTTGACAAACCTCACACCGTACCTGGGAGGACAGGTAAGGACCTTTAAACACATGATCAATGCTGATAGACATTCATGAGCGCACAACAAACATAACAGTCACTTCGGTATCGAGTTTATTATTGACATATCTTTAAACTAAACACTTAAATGTTTTACCTTAAAGAAAACTGTGAACTCGCCGGTGTAACAACCCTCAAAAATATTTCCGACAATACCGTAATCAACACCCCTAGTGTGTGCGATGAATTATGAACCAGAAAACTTAGTAACTAGGAATACTTAGTGGTTATGTAAACTTTGTGGTTAAGTAAACTTAGCATTTAAGTAAACTAAGTAAGTTAATTAATCGGCTAAGTAAGTTAATAACTTAACATCCAAATAGATATACATAAGGTTGATAACATCAAAATATGTATATATGGGGCAGGTAATACACAAGAAGTAATATCTAAGGAAGATTTATCCGTGGAAGGTTTATCTGAGGAAGATTTATCTGGGGAAGGTTTATCTAAGAAAGATTTATCTGGGGAAGGTTTATCTGAGGAAAGTTCGTTATGGGGTAAGAAGTATTCCTTACCTATAAATAGGAAGCTTAAAATTCATTTTTCTTTGCTCATTCCTTCTATTCTTCTCTCCATAAGTTGGTGTTCTAACCAACAATCACCAATATGATATTCTGTCGGATTGATCCGGGAACCAACTAACGAATTCCAAATTACTTTTTGAATAAGACTATACTTTGTTGACTTATGTTATGGTTCTGATCTCGTGACCATCATTAGGTTTGATATGGTTTTACACTAATACGGATCACATTCTGTGAAATCAAGAGGTTTAGAATCAGGAGGCCTGTTAAATTAAAACCCTAATTATGCAATGAGGTGGTTGACCAACTTAACACAAGTAATCTATCTGGCAAGCAAAACAAAGGTGAGTTCACACATTTTACTAAAAGCATGTAATCCCAGCGGTTGGGAACCAACTACACTTTCCCTGGTTTGGGATTGCCAAGTATTCCAGGGAGGAAACTATTTATAATTCATGTCTTTAGCATAGTAAACAAAGATCTATCAAGAAGTCCCCACTTACCCGATTCCTCACCTAGCCTGGAAAACAGGATATTAGTTTATAGTGCTATTAGGTTTCAGTAACCTCACACCGTACCGGGGAGGACAGGCGTGAACTAGTATGCCTTGGCAACCATCAATGATGATAGACATTGACAAACGAGGCACAACGATTCAACACTTGCAAGTATTCGGTATTACGAAGTTTAGTAGCTTACAGATGGGGTAGCTCCCCATACATGATTATAAATGAGTAATTTAACAAACATATATTTTTAGAAATAAAACTGGAAAACCGTGGACTCGCCAACATTATGTTGGCACACTACTGCATGCTTTGCAGGTCCTTAGGTGCAGATTGGGAGTTGCAGCGGAGGAATGTAGTGGTTGTGGCAACCGGCAAAATAATGGTAATTTTCGTACAACATAACAGCTTGATTACACAATTTATTTCGTTCGTTACGACTTAATTAAAGCATGATTGGTCGCGGAGTCTAGCAATCATAGGATATGGTTAATTATGCCAAAAAATATCGTTACATTCTTCATGTTGCAAGAAAACAATAAATTATGTCCAAATATGTTCGCAAAATGCTGAAAACACTATTCACCGGAATACACTATTCATGCCAGCAAGTTTCTGAAAATTGTCGGAATGAGCAACGAATGGCACAAAAGCATTTTATGGTTGAGATACAAATAAAAGTCCGTAATTAGGGACATTAAATATAAATTCATCTTCAGAATATAACAAAGTAAATTTTCCGAAACACCAAAACTCAACAATTTGAGGGTCATAGGACTCGTAAACAATGTTATATATCCTAAATAAATTTGGGGATATCAACGGAACATCCTAAACATAAGCTTCCGACGATACGCCATAGCGGGCACAACTTGTTCGATACCGATCCGACGAACTAGTAGGAAGCATCCTTACCAACCTAACACCTAAACGGATCATCCAGTGAACTAGTTAAGAGTATTCCGTGTCCGAAACAACATTGGTGGTGCCATATAATAATCCGAGACGACGTTTCCGGTACTAAAGCACACCTTCCGTATATTGTCCGAAAGTGACCCGACGACCGATCTAATAATATTTTTACCACCAGAAACTAACACCAACTAGTAAAGGGAATTAATTTATACTAATTAACATCTAAAACCCCTAATTACTCCATAATGATGCAAGACCAATCACTAATCAATATACTTAACTAAATTGCCTAAATATCTATTATTTATACACATGTTAAAAAAATGTTACATCCCCCCCCCCACCTTCAAGAATTCGGTCAACAAGTGGGCCCACCCACTTGTTTGATTGTTGAAAATGTAGGATACAAGGCATGGTTGCAAGATTGGATGATGGTTGAACTTACTTCTATACAACCTAACTTCATCATCAAGTTTCTTTCACTTTCAAACATCAAATAAATTCAAGAAACATATCCCTTTTCCCTTCCATTTTCGGCAGCCCCAAGCCCCCAAACCCTTCCTTTTTGATCCACAAAACCCACCAAAATAAGCTTATAAACCCACATCACGACTCCTCAAGGAAGGTTCAAGCATGGAGGACTTTTAGAGCTTCATTTGGAGCTTAATCTCTTCTTAATCTTCGTCATAATCATTGCAAAGTTGTAAGACATTATTTTATTAAATTTTAAGTTTGTTATTATGTAGTTAAGAATATACATGTTGATCATCTTGAACCTCAAAGAAAATAAAAGATTAAGACCCTAACCCCACCTTAAAAGTTCCTAAAAATAATGTATTATGTTATTATGTGCTAGATGATACTTTTACATATGTTAATCTTGTTCAAGTAGGTTGTTTAAGTATATGATCTTGCATGATTAAGAACAAAAATGATGATTTAAACATATTAATGTTTAAATTTAGACAAGATCATCAATACCATGATCCATGAACTTTACTACAATTTAAAAATGAGTTATAACTACGAGCATCTTAAAAACCATAATTTGTAAAGAGATTAAAACCATAATTTTCACTAAGAGTATCTTAAAAAGTGGTTTAAACAAGTTGTTAAATAGAAGAATAAGATGGAAGTTCATAAGAAATAAGTTGGTTTTAATGATCTTGATAACTAATATAAAAGTGTCATCATATTTATCTTAAATTTGTTACTAGAAAAATACATAAAGTTCTGGGAGCATGAGGATATTCATATGCAAGTTTATACATGCAACATAGATAGATTGAAACTTCATTTGAGTTGATCGTGATTAAGGATTTTAAACATGCTTAAAATATGTTTTAAAAACGAGGAAAACGACAAAGTCAGGGGTTGTTGTTGTCTGAACCGGTGTTTGGTGGGTCTGTTCATAGTTAGTCATCACATTTTCAGGTAATAGTTTTGTAAGTTCTTCTCTCGATAACTTAATTGTTGATGCACTTTATGCCTATCACTATGCGAATAGGCTAGAAAGAGTGTGTATTGAATATTGTATAGATTAGATACAAACACACTACCCAACTGCGACCAAGATGTGGCTCGCTCAAGTGATAATGTGCCTCGTACGAGTGACAATGTGCATCGTACGAGTGACTTTGTTACTCGTACGAGTGATAACATCTCACTCTTACGAATGACACTTCATATGAGTGACGACCTGCTCGCTTCGCACGAGCTGCTCATGTCTATATATAGGTGTTATGCGTTCATTGTTGGTAAGTTTTGGAAGTTCCCTGAGGGGAAACGCTATTCCGCCAGCCAGACAAGATGTATACTCTTTCGGTATGAATGAATGAATGCTTCCGCTGATTCTGTTCCTACTCCCTTTCAGTAACGTTCTACCGAATCTGCCCAAACTTCCCTCTAGAACCGCCGTCAACGGAACCACATTAGTTTTGGGGAAACTATGGCAAAAAAATTTTAAAATCTAATCGCGATTAAAGTATGATTAACAGGGGATTAATGGGACTAAACGCGATTAGTTACCTTAGTCGATAGTAAGAAAGTTTAATGAAAAGGGTTAAGCCCTAATCTTACAAGAACTTCTATAAACACTTATATATATATATAATTATAAGTTAAAATGAGTTACAAAAAGTGAAATGGAAAATTTTCTTGAATGAATATATATACATGTTTAGAATACACCAACTTATGTGTATAAATACTTATGTACAATTATGTGTATGTATTAGAAGTTAGGAAGAAAACTAACTAAAATACAAATACACTACACAAACAATCTCCAAATACGCTATGACGAACGAGTATAAAAATACTTAAGGAACTAAATACATGAACAAAGTTATATTACACTTCGACACGAAACGCAGACGACCAACAACCGAACATCGGGCAAATCATTATATAACCTTATATTACGGACAAAATATTTACATATACATATAACAAATAACCAACATAAATTATCAAATAAACAACCCAACGAAGTAAATGCGTAGCCATCCACAATGGTCACTCATCATCACAACACGAGATGAATACCTATCACGAACAATGCTTGGGTGTTCCGGCAAGAAAATATATAGCAAAAGTTCTACGACGAACTCTAAAAATAATATACCTTTGGTTAAAAATCTATATATGTTTCAACACTTAAAATTTCCAGAAAGTATAAAATGAAGAGTCACTAATTATACCCAAGTAAAAGTATATACGTATAAAATAGCTAAAATACGCTTATGATAAATGCAAGAATACTTGGATTTGTAATGGGCTAGTAAAAGCCCATTACTATATATAATAAGTTGGGCTAGGCCTATTAACATATAAAATGGGCTAGGACCATATTAAAACATAACCTTAGGCTAGACCCATTAGCACATCGAATGGGCTAAGCCCAACATCATTTCATACATTGGGCTAGGCCCACTTACATAACTTAATTGATATGGCCCTTTCATACATAATTCATTTGGGTTGGGCCCATTTATACAAAGACACGAAAAACTACAGTATAAATACCTAATAGTACAGTATAAAAATACGTATAAATACAGTATAAATACCCAACTGTACAATATAAAAGTATGTATAAATACAATATAAATACCCAATGTATAGTATAAAATATGTATAAATACGGTATAAATACCAATGGGACGGTATACATATACAAGTACGAATATGGTATACGTACGCGTATAAAAATATGTAGGTACATAGTGAAGTACCCATATACACTTGTTGAAGTGTATTCATGCAAAGAATATCGTACAAATACATCAACGTATTTACGATGTTAAAATAAATATTTTGAACACTTATAATTATAAAAGGCATACAACATGAAGAACAAATACTCATACTTAAACCGAAATGTTGTTACGAGCGAACGAGGTTCACTAGACTCAAGATATATATATTTTGAGAACATATATATATATATATATCACACATCAAACGTAAGCCGTGTGTTGCACGGAAACTCTCATGGGCTAGGCCCACTCATACCGTGTGGATCACGGAGACTCAAATGGGCTAGGCCCACTTATACTTGTGTGAGGCACAAAGACTCATGAAGGGCATGGCCCGTTCATACACTTGATGGATATGAAATATATATATGTATATATATATATATAAAATAAGTGTATATATATATATATATAAACAAAAATACGAAACAAATGCCAACATATTTATTGTCACACCGTCATAGGCGGAAGCGCGCGGTGTGAACTTGATTAGTTTTCATCGCATACGACATAAGTAAACAACTATATGAATTTAAAAGCATGCACGACGTCCATCCATTCACCATATATAAACATTACAAGTCACAAGTTGTTTGAAAATAAAAGACGTCATAAGTTATTTAAGGTTTACAACAGGCTTGTCTAAAATAAGTTTTAAACATTAAGATTTTTGCATCCTATATTCCATTCCAGGACAGAATATATAGACCAAACTCTTCAAAATATGGATGACATCGAATACTTGTTACCCTTGAAAGTTTCGTTACGACTACACCAAGATCCACTTCAATTTCCTTGAATACATGTAAGTTTGAAAACATCAACAAAAGTTGGCGAGTTCATGCGTTTTGTGTGCGCACCAAATGAATCTTAAAAACATTTGAGAGTTCATATATATGATCATTAATGTTTTGCAAGGACATTAATATGTGTGCCGACATAGGAATTACTCAACCCTAGACAATTTCTCCAGTCCACCCGGCTGGGACAACAATAGCACAACATGCGGCCACACAAGGACCATGAGTGGCGCTCGCTACACCCGATAGATCTTTCACTCTTGTTCTCGGTCTTATAAAAGATTAATGGGCACTTAAGAGAGACCCTATTCGCACATGATCTAATATTTCATTCCATAGCTAAACCATACCATCGAAAACATGTATTTCCCCCCGAAAGTTATAAACCGAAAACATTTAAGAGAAAAGGGGGACACGAACTCACTGATTTGCGTCCGTGAATATATGCTAGCAATTCAGGTATCCCAAAGAGCGTATCAACCTACAAGTCTCTAACTCATTAGACACTTGAGTTACCGTTAAATACGTACACGTTGTTCATCTTGAACGTTATTGTATAAGTTAAGTATTTCGGTCCCTTACGTATTTTAAATATGTTGGCATTTGTTTCGTATTTTTGTTTTAATATATATATATATATATAATATAACCTCTTTTATATATATATATATATATTCGTGTCCATCAATTGTACAAACGGGCATTGACCTTCATGAGCCTTCGTGCCTCGTAAGAGTATAAGTGGGTCTAGCCCATAAGAGTCTTTATACCTCGCACAAGTAACAATGGGCCTAACCCATTTGAGTCTCAGTAATGCACACGGTATGAGTAGGCCTAGCCCATGAGAGTCTCTGTGCCTCGCACGGCTTACGTTTGTTTTGTGTGTTATATATATATGTTCTTCGAATATATAAATATATATATTTTGAGTTTAATGAACCTCGTTCATTCGTAACGAGATGTTTGGCTTAAGTATGAGCATTTGTTCCTCATGTTGTATGTCCTATTATAACTATAAGTGTTAAAATATTTATTTTTACCATCGTAAGTACGTTGATGTATTTGTACACTATTCTTTGCGTGAGTATACCTTAACAATTGTATGTGAGTACATCGCTATGTACTTACGTATTTTTATACCATATTTATACGTATTTTATATTGTATTTATACGTATTAGTATACCGTATTATTTGGTATTTGTATTCTATTTATACGTATTTTATATTGTATTTATACGTATTAGTATACCGTATTATTTGGTATTTATATTGTATTTATACGTATTTGTATACGGTATTATTTGGTATTTTTGAGTATATGGCCTAGCCCAAATGAATTGTGTATGGATGGGCCTAGCCCAATAAATTTATGTAAGTGGGCCTAGACTAATGTATTATATGATGTTGGGCTTAATCCATTTGACATGTTAATGGGCCTAACCCAAAGTTATATATTTTAGATTGGTCCTTAGCCTATTTTATATACTAGTATGCCTAGCCCTGTTTATTATATATTTAGTGGGCTTTCACTAGCCCATTACAAATTCAAGTATTCTTGTATTTATAGTAAGCGTACTTCGAGCGTATTTTATACGTATATACTTTTACATGGTATAATTTGTGACCCTTAGTTTTATACTTTCCAAAATTTTAAGTGTTGGGATATATGTAGATTTTGAACCAAAAGTATATTAGTTTTAGAGTTCGGCGTAGAACTTATTGTCATATATTTTCTTGTCGAAACGCCCAAGCATCGCCCGTGATAGGTATCCTTTCCGTGTTGTGATGATGCGGCGTCCGTTACGGTTAGCTACATTGTTGGGTGGTTTATCTAATAATGCATGTCGGCTTTTGGTTTTATGTATATATATATATATTTTATCTGTAATATAAGGTTATGTAACAATTTGCCTGATGTAAGGTTGTTCGTCATCCGCGTCTCGTGACAAAGTGTAATATAACTTTGTTCATGTATTTAGTTCATTAAGTGTTTTTACACTCGTTGGTCGTCGCGTATTTGAAGATTATTTGTGTAGTGTATTAGTATTCTTCCTAACTTCTAATACGTACACATAATTTGTACACAAGTATTTATTCACATAAGTTGGTGTATTTTAAACATATATATATTTTTTATTTAAGAATATTTTTATACTTATAAAATATCCATTTCTCCTTTTTACAACTCTTTTTAACTTATAAATATATATAAGTGTTTATAAATGTTCTTGTAAGATTAGGTCTTAACCCTTTTTATTAAACTTTCTTAATTACCGATTAAGGTCACTAATCATGTTTAGTCATATTAATCACCCCGTTAATCGTACTTTAATCGCGATTAGATTTTAGAAACATTTCGCCATAGTTTCCCCTAAACTATGGCGTTTTCCACATTTTTAAAACGTATTTTAAGCATGTTTAACTTCCTTAATCTCAATCAATTTTCAATCAAGTTTCTAACTATCAACTTTGCATGTATAATTTGCACATGAATATGCTCATCATGAACTTTATATATTTTTCTAGTCATCATATTTAGCACACTAGTCGTGTACTTGTATTTAAACAACTATGAATAACACACTTTTAAAACTATATTAGTGTAAATCATGATTTTTAATTTGCATGAAAGTTACAAAATGTTAAAAATCACTTTAATTTTTGTAGTAAAGTTCATGGATCATGGGATGGATGATCTTGTCTTGATTCAAACATTAATATGTTTGAATCATCATTTTTTGTTCTTGATCATACAAGATCACATACTTAAACAACCTACTTTAATATAATCACCAGGAATATATAAGCAACATGATCAACACAAAATATATCACAATAGTAGACTTTTTTATGTTATGATTAGGGTTTAAGCTTTTATTTTCTTTAAGATTCAAGATGATCAACATGTACTTTACTAATCTACATATTATAACAAGCTTGAAAATGGTGAGAAATGATCTTATAACTTTGCTATGGTTATGATGAAGATGAAGAAGAGATTAAGCTCCAAATGAAGCTCTAAAAGTCCTCCATGCTTGCTTCTTTCTTGTGGTGTCTTAGGGTGTTTTTCGTAAGCTTATTTTGGTGGGTTTTGTGGATAAAAAATGAAGGTTTGTAGGGGCTTGCGGCTATCAAAAATGGAAGGGAAAGAAGAGGGTGTTTCTTGAGTTTTGAAGGTTGAAAAATGATAGAAAAGGTGATGATGATGTTAGGTTAAATAGGCTTAAGTTCAAGCCATTGCAAGTGTGACAACCGGCAGTTTCCGATCGTAATTAGCATGCAACAAACAGTAATACCATTATAATTAGCGTAATTAGACGTAAAGTAACTTGATCAGGCCTCTGGAGAGCCTAGGAACGTCTAACTGATTCACGTTACGCGATTTGGCGATAATCCAAGACAATAAACGCGAATTTGAACGATAAGCGAACTGATGCCGAACAAATACTGACAATGCCTAAAATACGAATTTTGTACTCGTATTTATCATACATATATAATTACGCGATAAATTTGGATCGTTGAACGTCGCAAAGCACAACGCGGAACTTACGCGGAAAACCGGAACGCACCGACAACGACATGGAAGCCATGGACTAGAAATACGTCTAAATATTAATATATTATGATATATTAGGCTTCGTTTTCAAATTTTAACGCTCACGGAAGTAACCAGAATGAAAAACGGATCAGAAACGACAAACATGGCAATTACGCGAATCTTTAACGCGACGAACAGATTACTCGTCAAAACCCGACCCACGATATAATTTAAAATGTTTTGAGTCTAGACGAATAAATTTTGATAAATAACAACACTCGGATCGAAAAACGGACTATAAACGTAACCATAGCGAGATACGCAATTTTTACGCAACTGACGGATTTACGCGTCGTAACCGACTCGCGACTTGAACTTCACACGTGTAGGCTCCAAATAAAAATTATACGACTAGCGGGTTTTTAAAAGCGGGTCGTTGAAAAAGGTTTGTGCTTCGAACACGCTAACGGGCCTTGGGCCCGACCCATTTTAGAAACCCTCAGTATATAAATAAAAACTAAACCTAATTTCCCTCATTTCTCCTTCACTCAAACCCTAGCACACCATAAATTCCCCCTGCTCTCCTCTTCTCTTTCACGGTCACCGGAATCCGGCCGCGACCGGTGGCATCGCCGGTCATCTTCTACTGCCGACATAACACACGACACCCTTACATCCTTCTTGTCTCGTTATTCGCACACATAACCGCATACATATCATACATAAATAGAGAGACAACAGATGAGAGAGAAAGAAACCGGTGGAGAGAGAGGCGTAGAGAGAGAGACGAGATGGATAGACGGCGGCTGCATCTGCGCCGGTGGCAACCGCTGGTGTCAGCGGCGGCTGACGATAGTGACGGTTCAACTCGTTTCGGTCAGATCTGATTCGGGTATGTTCAGCTTCGGTTTGTTTTCAGTTCAGGTTTCGGGTTGGGTGTTACCGGCTTCGACTTGAACGACAGCAGCATTGGCAGTAACGCCGTGACGGCGGCGAGTGGGGTTCCGGCAGGCGGCTATGAGCTGGCCGATGCCACGGTAGTAGTAATTGTGTCGGGTTATCTCGAGTCTCGATTGGGTTCGGGAAGGTCTCGGGTCACTCGGTTCAGTTTTCGGTTCGGGTCAACCCAGTCAAAACAACGGTCAACGGGTTTCCGGTTCGGTTTCGGTATTACAGTTTTTTATTCGATTTGAGTTTACTTTTGGTTCGGTTTAAAAGATCTAACTGCTTGTTTCAGGTTCGGTGTTCGGTACGGTTCGGTCAACAAAGTCAACGTAGTCAACGGGTCAAACCTGGTTAACATGAGTAAATCCCGTCAAACTTGGTCAAACCGGTCAACCCGAAACTCAATAAAAATTAATTACGACGCGAAAATTCAATTATATTAGTTTATTATTATTACTAATATTTAATTATCGCAAAACCGAGCTCGACCCGACCCGCTAACAATTCGACATCGCCAAAGAGTTAAAAATAACAATTAAGTTGACGTACGCTATCTTCGGATATCACTAAGTTAAAACCGAGCCGTCGTTAATTATATAAATTGGAATTATAATCGTCGTTAAATATATAAATCGGAAAAACTATATCGGCGAAACGTTGTATTCAAAAACACCACCATAAATTATATATATTGTTTGCGTACATTGCAGGTTGTGTTTTGATTAATAAACCGACAACTTGTGTTGTCGGGATCGTCCAAAAACAGGGGAAACTCCGTCCGATTTTCGTAAAATCCGTAAAACGAAAACGCGACATATTTCAAAGGTTTAACGTTCGATTTCAAACGATTGTTATAAACAAATATTAACATATATATTTATTTTAACGACGCCTACAAATCGATCCGATAACTTTTCAACGTGCGCGACTACGAGACAACAAGTTTCGACAATCAATTTCAAAGCGAATATAATTATTTATATAACTTCAACGTCGAAACTCAGAAACTAAAGTTCAAGCATCGATAAATTATTCGAACGATGATATAAGAATAAGTATATTGTTTATATTTAATTCGAAACGCCAAAATTTCCGAAATGCTTTTACAAGACGAATACAAGGCGCGTATTATTTTAAATGACAGACTTCGGAAATCGTATTACAAGAATATTACATATATTCAAATATCGTGGCGTTGAATACTTTTATAAAATAAATATAGTTATATTTATTTCTAACGTCGACGACGCGAACACTACGAATACTTTCCAAGGATTTCTATGAAAATAGTATATATTGTTTGTATTTGATTTCAACGCTAAACGAAATGCGACACCATACCGCAAGATTATGACAAGTGTACGATTACATCTTTCGAAAACTACGAGAGTCGTACTATTATCCGACGACGTACATGAAGACTAATACGATACCATAAATATATTTATGTTTATATGTAAACATATATTTCACATCACTTGAGAACATAATCGTTTCTAAGAAAACCATAGGTTGGTTAACCGAGTTAAGACAATGACACATTCATAGAATCGTAAGCTTAACGATTCGGTAGAGCTCGGTATCACGTAGTATAGCTACATCATTCTTAGAAACTTACAGAATACACTAGATTGCATGCTAGCAAGTGAAGTTGTGGAGACAATACTATGGAAATCACATTTAAGCTAGCTTTGCACGAGGATATCATGGTGAGTTCATAACCCCCAATTTTTACCGTTTTACATGTTTATAAATGTTTTCGGGGTGGAAAGACAAGCAAGTTTTGTGAAAGCACACAATGTTTCGATGAAACGAAAATCATGTATTTCTAAACTATGAAACAAACTGATTTCAATGAACTGAAATGGTTTATGAAAGGTTTATGCTAAACCGAGTGGGTTCCGGCAGGCGGCGATGAGCTGGCCGATGCAACGGTAGTAGTGATTGTTTTGGTTATCTCGGGTCACTCGGTTCAGTTTTCGGTTCGGTTAACCCAGTCAAAACAACGGTCAACGGGTTTCCGGTTCGGTTTCGGTATAACAGTTTTTTGATTCGATTTGAGTTTACTTTCAGTTTCGTTTAAAAGATCTAACTGCTTGTTTCAGGTTCGGTGTTCGGTACGGTTCGGTCAAAAAAAGTCAACGTAGTCAACGAGTCAAACCCGCTCAACATGAGTGAACCCACTCAAACCTGGTCAAACCCGTTCAACCCGAGACTCGGTAAAAATTAATTACGACGTGAAAATTCAATTATATTAGTTTATAATTATTATTAATATTTAATTATCACCAAACCGAGCTCTACCGACCCGACCCGACCCGCTAACAATTCGACATCGCCAAAGAGTTAAAAATAACAATTAAGTCGACGTACGCTATCTTCGGATATCAGTAAGTTAAACCGAGCCGTCGTTAATTATATAAATCGGAATGATAATTGTCGTTAAATATATAAAACGGAAAACCTAAATTGGCGAAGTTATATTCAAAAACACTACGATAAATTATATATATTGTTTGCGTACATTGCAGGTTGTGTTTTGATAAATAAATCGACAACTTGTGTTGTCGGGATCGTCCAAAACAGAGGAAACTCTGTCCGATTTTCGTAAAATCCGTAAAACAAAAACGCGACATATTTCAAAGATTTAACGTTCAATTTCAAACGATTGTTATAAAACAAATATTAACATATATATTTATCTTTACGACGCCTACAAATCGATCCGATAACTTTCAACGCGCGCGACTAGGAGACAACAAGTTTCGACAATCAATTTCAAATCGAATATAATTATTTATATAACTTCAATGTCGAAACTCAGAAACTAAAGTTCAAGCATCGATAAATTATTCGAACGACGATATAAGAATAAGTATATTGTTTATATTTAATTCGAAACGCCAAAATTTCCGAAACGCTTTTACAACACGAATACAAGGCGCGTATTATTTTAAATGACAGAATTCGGAAATCGTATTACAAGATTATTACATATATTCAAATGTCGTGGCGTTGAATACTTTTATAAAATAAATATAGTTATATTTATTTCTAACGTCGACGACGCGAACACTACGAATACTTCCAAAGGATTTCTAAAACAATAATATATATTTTTTATATTTGATTTCAACGCTAAACGAAATGCGACATGATACCGCAAAATTATGACAAGAGTACGATTACATCTTTCGAAAACTACGAGAGTTGTACTATTATCCGACGACGTACATGAAGACTAATACGATATCATGAAACATATTTTTGTTTATATGTAAACATATGTTTCACATCACCTGAAAACATAATCGTTTCTAAGAAAACCATAGGTTGGTTAAACGAGTTAAGACAATGACACATTCATAGAATCGTAAGGTTAACGATTCGGTAGAGCTCAGTATCACGTAGTATAGCTACATCATTCTTAGAAACTTACAAGTTATTCCATATTAGGAATACACTAGATTGCACGCTAGCAAGTGAAGTTGTTGAGACAACACTATGGAAATCACATTTAAGCTAGCTTTGCACGAGGATATCAAGGTGAGTTCATAACCCCCAATTTTTACCGTTTTACATGTTTATAAATGTTTTTGTGGGTGGAAAGACATGCAAGTTTTGTGAAAGCACACAATGTTTCGATGAAACGAAAATCATGTATTTCTAAACTATGTTACAAACTGATTTCAATGAACTCAAATGGTTTATGAAAGGTTTATGCTAAACCGAGTGGGGTTCGGCAGGCGGCTATGAGCTGGCTAACAGCAGTAGTGATTGTTTCGGGTTATCTCGGGTCTCGATTAGGTTCGGGAAGGTCTCGGGTCACTCGGTTCAGTTTTCAGTTCCGGTCAACACAGTCAAAACAAAGTTTACTTTTGGTTCCGTTGAAAAGATCTAACAGCTTGTTTCAGGTTCGGTGTTCGGTATGTTTCGGTCAAAAAAAGTCAACGTAGTCAACGGGTCAAACCCGGTCAACATGAGTGAACCCAGTCAAACCCGTTCAACCAGAGACTCGGTAAAAATTAGTTACGACGCGAAAATTCAATTATATTAGTTTATAATTATTATTAATATTTAATTATCGCGAAACCGAGCTCGACCCGACCCGCTAACAATTCGACATCGCCAAAGAGTTAAAAATAACAAGTCGACATACGCTATCTTCGGATATCACTAAGTTAAACCGAGCCATCGTTAATTAAATAAATCGGAATTATAATCGTCGTTAAATATATAAATCGGAAAAACTAAATTGCCGAAACGTTATATTCAAAAACACGACGATAAATTATATATATTGTCTGCGTACATTGCAGGTTGTGTTTTGATAAATAAATCAACAACTTGTGTTGTCGGGATTGTCCAAAAACAGAGGAAACTCTGTCCGATTTTCGTAAAATCCGTAAAACGAAAACGCGACATATTTCAAAGATTTAACATCCGATTTCAAATGTTATAAAACAAATATTAACATATATATTTATTTTAACGACACCTACAAATCGATCCGATAAATTTTTCAACGCGCGCGACTACGAGACAACAAGTTTCGACAATCAATTTCAAAGCCAATATAATTATTTATATAACTTCAATGTCGAAACTAAGAAACTAAAGTTCAAGCATCGATAAATTATTCGAACGACGACATAAGAATAAGTATATTGTTTATATTTAATTCGAAACGCCAAAATTTCCGAAACGCTTTTACAACACGAATACAAGGCGCGTATTATTTTAAATGACAGAATTCGGAAATCGTATTACAAGATTATTACATATATTCAAATGTCATGGCGTTGAATACTTTTATAAAATAAATATAGTTTATATTATTTCTAACGTCGACGACACGAACACTACGAATACTTTCGAAGGATTTCTATAACAATAATATATATTCTTTATATTTGATTTCAACGCTAAACGAAATGCGACACGATACTGCAAGATTATGACAAGCGTAAGATTACATCTTTGGAAACACTACGAGAGTCGTACTATTATTCGACGACGTACATGAAGACTAATACGATATCATGAAATATATTTATGTTTATATGTAAACATATATTTCACATCACCTGAAAACATAATCGTTTTTAAGAAAACCATAGGTTGGTTAACCGAGTTAAGACAATGACACATTCATAGAGTCGTAAGGTTAACGATTCCGTAGAGCTCGGTATCCCGTAGTATAGCTACATCATTCTTAGAAACATACAAGTTATTCAATTTTAGGAATCCACTAGATTGCATGCTAGCAAGTCAAGTTGTGGAAACAACACTATGGAAATCACATTTAAGCTAGCTTTGCACGAGGATATCAAGGTGAGTTCATAACCCCACTTTTTACCGTTTTACATGTTTATAAATGTTTTCGAGGGTGGAAAGACATGCAAGTGTTGTGAAAGCACACAATGTTTCGATGAAACGAAAAGCATGTATTTCTAAACCATGTTACAAACTGATTTCAATGAACTCAAATGGTTTATGGAAGGTTTATGCTAAACTGAGTGGGGTTCCGGCAGGCGGCTATGAGCTGGCCGATGCAACGGAAGTAGTGATTGTTTCGGGTTATCTCGGGTCTCGATTGGGTTCGGGAAGGTCTCGGGTCACTCGGTTCAGTTTTCAGCTCCGGTCAACACAGTCAAAACAACGGTCAACGGGTTTCCGGTTCGGTTTCGGTATTACAGTTTTTGATTCGATTTGAGTTTACTTTCGGTTCCGTTTAAAAGATCTAACTGCTTGTTTCAGGTTCGGTGTTCGGTATGGTTTGGTCAACAAAAGTCAACGTAGTCAACGGGTCAAACACAGTCAACATGAGTCTAACCAATCAAACCCGGTCAACCCGAGACTCGGTAAAAATTAATTACAACGTGAAGATTCAATTATATCAGTTTATATTTATTATTAATATTTAATTATCACGAAACCGAGCTCAACCCGACCTGCTAGCAATTCGACATCGCCAAAGAGTTAAAAATAACAATTTAGTCGACGTACGCTATCTTCGGATATCAATAAGTTAAAACCAAGCCGTCGTTAAGTATATAAATCGGAAAAACTAAATCGGCGAAACGTTATATTCAAAAACACGACCATAAATTATATATATTGTTTGCGTACATTGCAGGTTGTGTTTTGATAAATAAATCGACTACTTGTGTTGTCGGGATCGTCCAAAAACAGAGGAAACTCTGTCTGATTTTCGTAAAATCCGTAAAACGAAAACGCGACATATTTCAAAGATTTAACGTCCGATTTCAATGATTGTTATAAAACAAATATTAACATATATATTTATTTTAACGACGCCTACAAATCGATCCGATAACTTTTCAACGCGCGCGACTACGAGAAAACAAGTTTCGACAATCAATTTCAAAGCGAATATAATTATTTATATAACTTCAACGTCGGGACTCAGAACCTAAAGTTCAAGCATCGATAAATTATTCGAACGACGATATAAGAATAAGTATATTGTTTATATTTAATTGGAAACGCCAAAATTTCCGAAACGCTTTTACAAGACGAATACAAGGCGCGTATTATTTAAAATCACAGAATTCGAAAATCGTATTACAAGAATATTACATATATTCAGATGTCGTGCCGTTGAATACTTTTATAAAATAAATATAGTTATATTTATTTCTAACGTCGACGACGCGAACACTACAAATACTATCGAAGGATTTCTATAACAATAATATATATAGTTTACATTTGATTTCAATGCTAAACGAAATGCGACACCATACCGCAAGATTATGACAAGCGTACGATTACATCTTTTGAAAACTACGAGAATCGTACTATTATCCGACGACGTACATGACGACTAATACGATATCATGAAATATATTTATGGTTATATGTAAACTTATACTTCAAATCACCTGAAAACATAATCGTTTCTAAGAAAACCATAGGTTTGTTAACCGAGTTAAGACAATGACACATTCATAGAATCGTAAGGTTAACGATTCGGTAGAGCTCGGTATAACGTAGTATAGCTACATCATTCTTAGAAACTTACAAGTTATTTCGTTTTAGGAATACACTAGATTGCATGCTAGCAAGTCAAGTTGTGGAGACAACACTATGGAAATCACATTTAAGCTAGCTTTGCACGAGGATATCAAGGTGAGTTCATAACCCCCACTTTTTACCGTTTTACATGTTTATAAATGTTTTCGAGGGTGGAAAGACATGCAAGTTTTGTGAAAGCACACAATGTTATGATGAAACGAAAATCATATATTTCTAAACCATGTTACAAACGAATTTTAATGAACTCAAATGGTTTATGAAAGGTTTATGCTAAACCGAGTGGGGTTCCGGCAGGCGGCTATGAGCTGGCCGATGCCACGGCAGTAGTGATTGTTTCAGGTTTTCTCAGGTCTCGATTGGGTTCGGGAAGGTCTCGGGTCACTCGGTTCAGTTTTTGGTTCGGGTCAACCTAGTCAAAACAACGGTTAACGGGTTTCCGGTTCGGTTTCGGTATTACAGTTTTGATTTGATTTGAGTTTACTTTCGGTTCCGTTTAACAGGTCAAAATGTTTGTTTCAGGTTCGGTGTACGGTACGGTTCGGTCAACAAAAGTCAACATAGTCAACGGGTCAAACCCGGTCAACATGAGTCAACCCAGTCAAACCTTGTCAAACTCGGTCAACATGAGTCAACCCAGTCAAACATGGTCAAACCCGGTCAACATGAGTCAACCCAGTCAAACCTGGTCAAACCCGGTCAACCCGAGACTCGATAAAAATTAAATACGACGCGAAAATTCAATTATATTAGTTTATAATCATTATTAAAATTTAATTATCATGAAACCGAGCTCAACCCGACCCGCTAACAATTCGACATCGCCAAAGAGTTAAAAATAACAATTAAGTCGACGTACGCTATCTTCGGATATCACTAAGTTAAAACCGAGCCGTCGTTATTTATATAAATCGGAATTATAATCGTCGTTAAATATATAATCGGAAAAACTAATTTGGCGAAATGATATATTCAAAAACACTACGATAAATTATATATATTGTTTGTATACATTGCAGGTTGTGTTTTGATAAATAAATCGACAACTTGTGTTATCAGGATCGTCGAAAAACAGAGGAAACTCTGTCCAATTTTGGTAAAATCTGTAAAACGAAAACGCGACATATTTTAAAGATTTAACGTTCGATTTCAAACGATTGTTGTAAAACAAATATTAACATATATATTAATTTTAACGACGCCTACAAATCGAACCGATAACTTTTCAATGCGCGCGACTACGAGACAACAGTTTCGACAATCAATTTCAAAGCGAATATAATTATTTATATAACTTCAACGTCGAAACTCAGAAACTAAAGTTCAAGCATCAATAAATTATTCGAACGAAGATATAAGAATAAGAATATTGTTTATATTTAATTCGAAACGCCAAAATTTCCGAAATGCTTTTACAAGACGAATACAAGGCGTGTATTATTTTAAATGACAGAATTCGGAAATCGTATTACAAGAAAATTACATATATTCAAATGTCGTGGTGTTGAATACATTTATAAAATAAATATAGTTATATTTATTTCTAACGTCGATGACGCGAACACTACGAATACTTTCGAAGGATTTCTATAACAATAATATATATTGCTTACATTTGATTTCAACGCTAAAGGAAATGCGACACCATACCGCAAGATTATGACAAGCGTACGATTACATCTTTGGAAAACTACGAGAGTCGTACTATTATTCGACGACGTACATGAAGACTAATACGATATCATGAAATATATTTATGTTTATATGTAAACATATCTTTCACATCACCTGAAAACTTAATCGTTTCTAAGAAAACCATAGGTTGGTTAACCGAGTTAGGACAATGACACATTCATATAATCGTAAGGTTAACGATTCGGTAGAGCTCGGTATCACGTAGTATAGCTACATCATTCTTAATACCTTACAAGTTATTCCATTTTAGGAATACACTAGATTGCATGCTAGCAAGTCAAGTTGTGGAGACAACACTATGGAAATCACATTTAAGCTAGCTTTACACGAGGATATCAAGGTGAGTTCATAACCCCCACTTTTTACTGTTTTACATGTTTATAAATGTTTTCGGGGATGGAAAGACATGCAAGTTTTGCGAAAGCACACAATGTTTCGATGAAACGAAAATCATGTATTTCTAAACCATGTTACAAACGGATTTCAATGAACTCAAATGGTTTATGAATGGTTTATGCTAAACCGAGTGGGGTTCCGGCAGCGGCTATGAGCTGGCCGATGCAACAGCAGTAGTGATTGTTTTGGGTTATCTCGGGTCTCGATTGGGTTCGGGAAGGTCTCGGGTCACTCGGTTCAGTTTTCGGTTCGGGTCAACCCAGTCAAAACAACGGTCAACGGGTGTCCGGTTCAGTTTCGTATTACAGTTTTTGATTCGATATGAGTTTACTTTCGGTTCCGTTTAAAAGATCTAGCTGCTTGTTTTAGGTTCGGTGTTGGTACGGTTGGGTCAACAAAAGTCAACATAGTCAACGGGTCAAACACGATCAACATGAGTCTACCCAGTCAAACCTGGTCAAAGCCAGTCAACCCGAGACTCAATAAAAATTAATTACGATGAAAAAATTCAATTATATTAGTTTATAATTATTATTAATATTTAATTATCACGAAACCGAGCTCGACCCGACCCGCTAACAATTCGACATCGCCAAAGAGTTAAAAATAACAATTAAATCGACGTGCGCTACCTTCGGATATCACTAAGTTAAACCGAGCCGTCGTTAATT
This sequence comes from Scalesia atractyloides, assembly GCA_947069175.1. Taxonomy (NCBI): domain Eukaryota; kingdom Viridiplantae; phylum Streptophyta; class Magnoliopsida; order Asterales; family Asteraceae; genus Scalesia; species Scalesia atractyloides. The sequence goes on from CAMTDV010000023.1 coordinate 67,793,412, forward strand.
ATATAAATCGGGAATTATATTCGTCGTTAAATATAGAAATCGGAAAAACTAAATCGGCGAAACGTTATATTAAAAAACACGACGATAAATTATATATTGTTTGCGTACATTGCAGGTTGTGTTTTGATAAGTAAATCGACAACTAGTGTTGTCGGGATGGTCCAAAAACAGAGGAAACTCTGTCCGATTTTCATAAAATCCGTAAAACGAAAACGCGACATATTTCAAAGATTTAACGTTCGATTTCAAACGAATGTTACAAAACAAATATTAACATATATATTTATTTTAACGTCGCCTACAAATCAATCCCACAAGTTTTCAACGCGCGCGACTACGAGACAACAAGTTTCGACAAATAATTTCAAAGCGAATATAATTATTTATATAACTTCAATGTCGAAACTCAGAAACTAAAGTTCAAGCATCGATAAATTATTCGAACGACAATATAAGAATAAGTATATTGTTTATATTTAATTAAAAACGCCAAAATTTCCGAAACGCTTTTACAAGACGAATAAAAGGCGCGTATTATTTTAAGTGACAGAAGTCGGAAATCGTATTACAAGAATATTACATATATTCAAATGTCGTGGCGTTGAATACTTTTATAAAATAAATATAGTTATATTTATTTCTAACGTCGATGACGCGAACACTACGAATACTTTCGAAGGATTTCTATAACAATAATATATATTGTTTACATTTGATTTCAACGCTAAAGGAAATGCGACACCATACCGCAAGATTATGACAAGAGTAAGATTACATCTTTCGAAAACTACGAGAGTCGTACTATTATCCGACGACATACATGAAGACTAATACGATATCATGAAATATATTTATGTTTATATGTAAACATATATTTCACATCACCTGAAAACATAATCGTTTCTAAGAAAACCATAGGTTGGTTAACCGAGTTAAGACAATGACACATTCATAGAATCGTAAGGTTAACGATTCGGTAGAGCTCGGTATCACGTAGTATAGCTACGTCATTCTTAGAACTTTACAAGTTATTCCATTTTAGGAATACACTAGATTGCATGCTAGCAGTCAAGTTGTGGAGATAACACTATAGAAATCACATTTAAGCTAGCTTTGCATGAGGATATCAAGGTGAGTTCATAACCCCACTTTTTACCGTTTTACATGTTTATAAATGTTTTCGGGGGTGGAAAGACATGCAAGTTTTGCAAAAGCACACAATGTTTCGATTAAACGAAAATCATGTATTTCTAAACCATGTTACAAACGAATTTCAATGAACTCAAATGGTTTACGAAAGGTTTATGCTAAACTTACCGGTTTTCACAGCTGTAAAAAGCTTTTCGAAACATGCATGAGTTTTATGACTAGTGACGGGATTGTCATAGTCACGACTAGGGGGCGGGGCCCCAATTTTACAAGAAAACATGTGCTCGGCCCAATGACAAAAGGACATGGGCTAGGCCCAAAATCACAAAAGGACATGGGCTAGGCCCAAAAATCACAAAAGGACATGGGCTAGGCCCAAAATCACAAAAGGACATGGGCTAGGCCCAATAACACAGATTTATAACAATTGGTATGTAGCAATGGGATTAGATTATAACAGATCACTGTGCGTAAGTAGGGAAATAACAATAGTAACCATTAATCACGTAGTGACCAAGGGGCAAAAGGTATAGATCTATCGAGTTTGAGACACGCTCCACTCCTGGTATGATAACCGGTTAGGAGTCCTTTTGTGATCCCAAAATGACAAAGAAGTCTCGGTTTAGTTACTTACTTATGGCACATAGGCCAGTGTATTAGCTACACACTGATTGATCCTTAGATTCCATAGGAAAACTAAATACTACGATTCGACACTGGTTACAAGGATAAAAGAAAACATTTTATCACCGGTTTATAAACATAACAGTTACATGCATGGATTTGAAAACATCATGGAAAACATTTCAATACTGTTATATAGACATGACATTTCAAATGCTTTGGGATACTATGATCCCACAAACCGGTTTTCGAATGCAAGACTTTCAAATGTTTATGACTCTTTGAAACAAAACTAACAAATTATGAACTCGCCAACTTTATGTTGATTTCCCGCATGTTCTTTCTTAGGTTATAATTACAAGTATGGCACGGTTGGAATAGTGGAACCCATGGGGATTCGAGTAGTTAGCGGGCGTTCACTTATTAGAAGTCTTAGCACTCACGTTACTTCCGCTGTGCAATGAAGATACCAGTTTAGTTCACACCCAGCTCTGAATATTTTATGGGGGTGTGACAACAAGATCTTTCTACCATGCTTGAATCCTCAATTTTTCAACAATGAAACAAGTGGTTGTGACCTACTTGTTGACCGTCTTCTTGAATGGGGGGGGGTTAGCTGTAATTTTTTTAACATGTGCATATATTTTAAACTTGAAGATATTTTAGCGGTTAAGTTAATTAGGGATTAATTAGGGTATCAAAGGTAGTTAGGGTTTTAAATAAAGTTTAACTAGTTCACTATTTTAGTGGGTATTAATTTTGGGTGGTAAAAATGTCACTAATTCGCTCGTCGGTTTGATATCGGGTGTTATACAAAAGACGCTATATTATACCAGGAGCTATGGTTTTATTTCACCATCTATGCCATGACGTTTATTTACGGCGTTTACGACTCCAAAATATGACTAACTAGTTCGCTAGCTTTTTAGTTTGGCAATTAGATAGTGGGAATATAATTTGTTCGCCTAACGCTCAAATTTGGGTAATGTGTACAAGTTGGGGTGTAACACCGGGATTTTATGTTTAGGATATTATGTTGATATCCCCAAGCTTATTTAGGGTGCATAATATTATTTACGAGTCCTGCGACATTTAAAATGTTGCACTTTGGCATTTTGGACAATTTACTTTGTTATATTTTAGCGCGATACTGACGAATTCTATCGATATGTATTTTCCAGAAAGTTAATGTGTCTTTGCATTTAGTGTCCCTGATTAGGGGTTTTTATTTATATTTCAACCATAAAATGCTTTCCTGCCATTCATTGCTCGTTCCGATAGTTTTCAGAAACTTGCTAGCATGAATAGTGTGTTCTGGTGAATAGTGTTTTCAGTATTTTGCCAACATTTTGGACATAGTTTGTTGTTTTCTCGCATCGTGAAGAATGTAACGATGTTGTTTGACATAATTAACCATGCCCTATGATTGCAAGACTTTACGCAACCTAATCATGCATTAATTAAATGGTAACGAACGCAATAAATTATATAATCAAGTTGTTAAGTTGTACGGAATTTACCATTATTTTGCCGGTTGTCACATTCTCCCCCCGTTAAAAAAATTTTGTCCCGAAATTCAAGCCGTGTTATTTTTTTAGGGGAGCCTTGGAACAAATGCGGGTACTTGGATCTGATCTGATCCTCACGTTCCCATGTATACTCGGGGCCGTGGCGTGAGTTCCAACGAACTTTAACCAGTTTAATACGACTTCTCCATGTCTTGTGGACCTTCGAGTCCATAACCTCAATGGGTTCTTCAATAAAATGGAGTTTGTCATCGATGTGAATCTCATCCACTGGAATGATAACCGTTTCTTCAGTAGGACTTTCTTTAAATTCATACATGGAATATGCCGTGTACGCTACTGAGCTCATCCGGTAACTTCAACTTATAAGCTATGGTTCCAATCTTCTCCAAGATTTTGAATGGTCTAATATAGCGTGGGTTCAACTTTCCACGTTTACCAAATCTTGCTACGCCCTTCCAAGGCGAGACTTTCAATAATACTTTGTTTCCGACTTCAAAGGATAGTGGTTTTCGTCATTTGTCGGCATAGCTCTTTTGTCGGTCACGAGCCGCCTTGATACGGTCTGGTTTCTAAAAGATTTTGTCCATAGTCTCCTGGACTAGTTCTAGACCAATGAGCTGTTTATCTCCGGTCTCCGCCCAATATAGCGGTGACCGACATTTTTGTCCATATAGAGCTTCAAAAAGGGCGGCCTGTATACTAGTGTGATAGCTGTTAATATATGAGAACTCCACTAAGGGTAAGTGAGTATCCCAGTTTCCACCCAAATACATCACACAAGCACGTAAAATATCCTCCAAGGTTTGTATCATCCGTTCACTTTGGCCGTCCGTTTGTGGGTGAAAGGCCGTACTAAGATACAGTCGCGATCCAAAGACCTTTTGGAATGATTGCCAAATCCTTGACATGAATCGGATGTCTCGGTCTGACATGATCGAAATAGGCACTCCATGTCATGCTACGATTTCTTTTAGGTAAATTTTCGCCAATTTCTTCGTGCTATCCTTCTCACGGATAGGTTAGAAGTGTGCAGACTTCGTAAGTTGATCAATGATAACCCAAATCATGTTGTGACCTCTCGAGGTCCTGGGTAACTTAGTAATAAAATCCATTGAAATCTGTTCCTATTTCCATACAGGAATTTCAGGTTGTTGCAGTAGTCCTGAAGGCTTTTGATATCTGCCTTAACCATGGCGCAAGTAAGGCATTTTCCGACATAGTTAGCAATGTCACCCTTAAGGTTAGGCCCCAAATAGAATTCCTTTAAATCTTGATGCATCTTATCAGATCTGGGATGTATAGAGTACTTCGACTTGGGTGCTTCATCCAGAATAATTTCCCGTAGATCGCCAAAGTATGGAACAAAATTCGTCCCATAAAGTATAACACTCCATTCTCCTTTTGCACCAATTGTTTTTCCACTCCACGCAATGATCCGGCTGGTATGTTCCCCGGGTTTAAGTGCTTCTTGCTATGCATCACGAATCTCAGAAGTAAGGTTATTTTGATGGTCACCTCTAAGGCTCGAACCCTTAAAGGTTTCACTCGTTCTTTGCGACTCAAAGCGTCCGCCACTACATTCGCCTTGCCCGGGTGATATTTAATTTCATAGTCGTAATCGTTCAATAACTCAACCCATCGTCTTTGCCGCATATTTAATTCGTTCGATCAAATATGTGTTGTAGACTCTTGTGATCGGTAAAGATTGTACAACGAGTACCATATAATTAATGACGCCAGATTTTTAACGCGAATACCACCACACCTAGTTAGAGGTCGTGCGTGGTATAATTTTTCTCATGCACCTTAAGTTATCGAGATGCGTATATACGATGACTTTGTCTCGTTGCATCAGCACGCAACCGAGACCTTGATGCGATGCATCACAATATATGACAAAGTCGTCGGTACCGTCTGGTAGAGATAAGATTGGCGTATCACAAAGTTTGTCCTTTAATAGTTGGAATGCAACTTCTTGTTTGTCGCCCCAATCAAACTTTTTATCCTTTTGAGTCAGGGATGTTAGCGGTTGGGCAATCTTTGAAAAATTTTCTATAAATCGTCTATAATAACCCGCTAATCCCAAAAATTGTCGCACTCCCGTCGGAGTCTTAGGCGCTTCCCAATTCTTTATTGCCCTCAATCTTGGAAGGATCAACGTGAATTCCTTTCTCGTTCCCCAAGTGTCCGAGAAACTGTACCTCACGGATCCAAATTCGCATTTGGAAAACTTTGCGTAAAGCTGTTCATTCTTCAAAAGTTCCAAGATAGTTCGTAAATGTCGTTCATGTTCATCCTTCGATTGCGAATATATTAATATGTCATCAATAAATACGATCACGAACTTATCCAAATACGGCATACACACGCGGTTCATGAGATGCATGAACACCGGGGTGCATTTATTAAGCCGAACGGTTCAGATATGGAACAACTCTTGAGAAGTCATGAAAATGTTGCCTATACCCAGCAATATCAGCTCCATCATCTTCAAGTTCCAAAACTCGGTCTCAAGTTTTTGAATTTCAGCCCTTGAACAATATTTCTTTCTGATTAACTCTTTGAGTTCTTCCACATCATAGCATACACAGCTTCTTCCCCTTTGGTTTGGACTTGAAGATTCCACCATGATAGTGCTCTGTCTACAAATAACCTAGAAACATATGTGACCCTTAGGTCAGGTGGACACTTGCTCATTCTTACGACCGATTCAGTCTTTTCGGTCCCGCACAAATGCTACGGCACCTCTAGTGCCATCAAAGTTCAGAGGCTTGCAGCCTAGAAACTGCTTGTATGAACAACTTGAAACATTGTACGAGCAGATTATGAATGAGCATTGTCAAAGGCACGATTGAAACAAACGAGAGTATTGTATGGTGTCATAGACAACCGAATATTACCGGTATTGGGTTGCCCCAGATGAACCTCCAGTTCCACCGCTGTCTTCAGAGCGGTTAGCCTCATATTGCTCTATCACCTGGGAGATGTGTTCATTTAGTTCTGCCTCGGTTGTTGGTAGTGCGTTTGTGTTAGTCCTACGTCTTGGTTGCATCGTGATCATCGAAGGGTGTTAGACAAATATTTAATAAATTATGTCGGCTAAGATATATATAATAAATACATAATCATCACGTCAATCAAGCATCATCCACAATAACAAGGCATGCATACAATAAAAGCAAAGTGCAAACAAAGAAAACATAATACTGAGCTTTCATATATATATATTCGACAACTTGTTACATTGTTTTCGGGAAAGAAAAACAAAAGGACAAGGAATATATAACCACGGTCATACAAGTTTATAATACATAAAAGTGGTAAAATCTTTCTTCCCCATCGGTCTTCAAAAGTCTTCAAGTTGCATCTAGTCTACATATATACATCAACAGCGGGTCTTCTAATCCTGTAACTAGTACCTACAATAATGTAAAACTACGGTGCGGGAGGCGAAGGTGGTGGGTAGGAACAACCAAACTATGGAGGTGGTCCATCTCATCCTCCATGCAGCTAACACGAGTGTCAGAGAGGTTAGTTCGCTGCTCCAAGGTCAGCACACGAGCCTCAAGGCTAAAAGGTGGACGTGAGTGTGGTGGAGACGGGGGTGGTGGTGATGTCGGTGGTGGTGGATTAGATGGTGGTGGGTAAGTAGGTGGTGGTGGTGGTGGCAAAGTATCACGCAAACGCTCCAACTCCCAGATCTTACGGAACAGGAGTTGAATCTGCAGCTGTAGGGACTGAACGAGATCGTCCCTAGTGTAAGTAGGGTGGTGACTGGGGTGGTAAGGGTCTGACGGGGACATACGAGTAGGTGACTAAAAAGGCTGGCGTGAGGATCCCTCTCCAGGGCGTGGTCCTGGTATCTCATGAGTGAAAATGACAGATGCACTGGTATGAGGAAGGGGTCTCAATGAAATAAAGACTGAGGGCAATAGGGTGTCGACAAGAGGAGTGGGTATGTCCGTGGGCATGAGGAGGGGCAGGGATATCTGGAGTGTGTCGTGATGTAGGAGTAGCTGGTGGGGTAGCATTGGAAGTAGGGATCAATGTAGGAGCAGGGGTAGCAATGGGAATGGTGTCAAAACTGCTATACTGTCGCATTCGCCCACAGTCCCGTGCGGCGAATAATAGAGAAGGATACGCTGTCGTGCGCGTCTGATGAAGAGATGGCCAAAATAGATACAACGGGTTAAGAAACCTCAAAAATAGCAATGTCAATGACCTCTCCATCGCCGATATCATCGTCCAGGTGGTTTACATGAAAGACGGGGCTCTCGTCCTCGTCCTCGGACAGAATAAAGAGAGGTGGAATGACAGCAATAGGTATGACATCTAGCGGAATGTAGTCGACGATATGTGCACCTTCGGGATGTCCCCACAATCACAAAGTCATTTAGCTGTGGCCCCACAGCTAACACGTCGTCACTACTGGAGCGTCCTCCATCATAGCATCGTCGGAGGCATAGTCGGGGTCCTCCTCGGGGTCCGACTCATCTGAAGAAGATATGATCTCAATAAAAGGTGGGTAATCGTCGTTTGATGCATCATCATAGATGCCGCTACTGGCCGAAGATGCCATCGTATCCTGGCAAAATATTCCGTACAACATGTGTATATATATCAACAAATAATTTTATAGTTATTAAATATATAAGCACGCAATCATATAAAGTGAAATCACAATGGTTTGTGCGAGTCAATCTAGTTTTGCAAGTCTATCCCATATAGACTATGCCCCAAATGATATCCTTGCATTATTTGTTTGAAAAGAGTTTTATTAGTTGATCTTGCGTTTCTGTATATGCAATGAAAACCTTTTTCAAAATCAAAATGTTTTCATGAGAGGATCCTAATAATTGTAGACTAGACTTGAGAAGGAATCCTGGTTCACTACAATCGAAGCCCGATACCAATCTGTCACACCCGTTCATAGGCGGAAGCGCGCGGTATGAACTTGATTAGTTTTCATCGCATACAACATAAGTAAACAACTATTTGAATTTAAAAGCATGCACGATGTCCATCCATTCACCATATATAAACATTACAAGTCACAAGTTGTTTGGAAATAAAAGACGTCATAAGTAATTTAAAGTTTACAACAGACTTGTTCAAAATAACTTTTAAAGATTAAGGCTTTACATCCTATATTCCATTCGAGGACAGAATATATAGACCAAACCCTTCAAAATATGGATGAGATCGACTACTTGTTACCCTTGAAAGTTCCGTAACGACTGCATCAAGATCCACTTCAATTTCCTAAAATACATGTATGTTTGAAAACATCAACAAAATTTGGCGAGTTCATGCGTTTTGTGTGCGCACCAAATGAATCTTAAAAACATGAGAGTTCATATATGAAAATATGTGGTATGTAAAGCGTCAATGAACTTGATGATTATTAATGTTTTGCAAGGACATTAATACGTGTGCCGACATAGGAAGTACTCAACCCTAGACGATTTCTTCCGGTCCACCCGGCTGGGACAACAAAAGCACTACATGCGGCCACACAAGGACCCATGAGTTGGGCTCGCTACACCCGCTAAATCTACCACTCTTGTTCCTCGGTCTTATAAAAGATTAATGGCACTTAAGATTTTCAGTTTATAACTCTCGGGGGGAAATAAAAGTTTTGATGGTATGGTTTATCTATGGAATGAAATATTAAGTGCCATTAATCTTTTATAAGACCGAGGAACAAGAGTGGTAGCTCTATCGGGTGTAGCGAGCCCCACTCATGGTTCCTTGTGTGGCCGCATGTAGTGCTTTTGTTGTCCCAGCCGGGTGGACCGGAAGAAATCGTCTAGGGTTGAGTACTTCCTATGTCGTCACACATATTAATGTCCTTGCAAAACATTACTGATCATCAAGTTCATTGATGCTTCACATACCACATAATTTCATATACGAACTCTTAAATGTTTTTAAGATTCAGTTGGTGTGCACACAAAATGCATGAACTTGCCAACTTTAGTTGATGTTTTCAAACTTACATGTATTTCAGGAAATTGAAGCGGATCTTGGTGCAGTTAGTTGCGAAATTTCCAAGGTTAACAAGTAATCGATGTCATCTGTATTTTGAAGGGTTTGGTCTATATATTCTATATTCGAAGGAAATATAGGATGCAAAGCCTTAATGTTTTAAAAAGTTATTTTGAACAAGCCTTTTCTAAACTTTAAATTACTGATGACGTCTTTTATTTTCAAACAATTTGTGGCTTGTAATGTTTATTTGTAGTGAATGGATGAACATCGTGCATGCTTTTATTTCATATAGTTGATTACTTTTGTCGTATGCGATGAAAACTAATCAAGTTCACACCGCGCGCTTCCTCTATGAACGGGTGTGACGGATTGGTATCAGAGCTTCTATTGTAGTGAACCAGGATTCCTTCTCGAGCCTAGTCTACAATCATTAGGATCCTCTCATGAAAATATTTTGACTTTGAAAACGGTTTTCATGGCATATACAAAAACGCAAGATCCACTAATAACACTCTTTTCAAATAAATAATGCAAGGATATTATTTGGGGCATAGTCTGTATGGGATAGACTTGCAAAACTAGATTGACTCGCACAAACCAATGTGAATACGCTTATATGATTGCATGCTTATAAATATGTAATAAGTAATGATGTTATTTATTAAGATATATATATATATATATACACACATGTTGTACGAATTATTTTGCCAGGGTACGATGGCTTCCTCTGCCAGTAGTGGCATATACGATGATGTTGACCCGATGCAGGTTGCATCAGATGATGAGTATCCACACGTGATTGAGATCATGTCCTCCAAGGCTCATGACATTGAGTCTGATGATGAGGACTTAGAGGACTTTCAGCTACTCACACCGCTCGACCCTATCATGGATGACATCCCCATGGAGGACAATGTTTTAGCTGCACCACTCCCGCTTCACGATATCGTTGTTATTGGCTACCTTGATGGTGAGCATCTCGTGGAGATCATACCCATCGATGCAATCCCTCTTGCCGTTGTCCCACCTATTATCGAGCTATCCGACGACGAGGACGAAGTCCCCGTCTTCCATGTGGATCACCTAGATGATGATCTAGGTGATGGCGAGGTTATTAACATCACCATCTTGGATGTGACATCCCCTATTGTCTCGGTCATGGACATATCTTCATCTTCATCAGACGCGAGTGATCGCGCTTCTTCATAAGCCATACGTCGCGTTGGGCTACGGGCAGATGCCACCGACAGTAGTTTTGATACCATTCCCATTGCCCCCCTGTTCCTACACCGATCCCTACTTCCTCTACTACCCCATCAGCTACTCCTATCTCACGACACACCCATGATATCCCTGCCCCTCCTCATACCACTGAAACTGTGACAAAGGGCAAATAACCGGTAATTCTGTACAATCTAATCACTATTTTTATGCCATAATCTCATGCATATTTTCGTAATTTAATTGGGTAACTGAGTCGTACGTCATGTCACAAGTATTATGTCAAGTAAATAAGATGAAAACACACATTGGTTTCCGTTACGATGCGGAACAAACCAAACAATGCCCTAAAAGTGTTGGTAGAAAGTGAATCAGAACAACGAATAATGGCATACTAATGCTGTAATGGAGTCCATATATATATGAAAACATTAATATGGGAACACCTATTACAAAAATACATAACTTTCCAGTACAACGCATAACTTGCAAAATTATCCGTTTCAACCAAAAAAAGGCGACAAATTTCAGTTTGTCCGCAATACTAATTCGGTGGATTCGGATTTCAGAATGATAACAAAACAATTTTGAACATCCTAAAACAATATGAGAATAACAAAAATGCATAAAAGATATTGTTTCCGGTCATACGGCAAACAGTGCACAACTCGACCGGAAAGCGACCGTTTGCCGAACCGACGAACATTTTAGTGGCCGATAGCCTTATACAAGCATCTAGAGAACTAGTTAAGCCTCATTAGGGACTCGGAATCCTTTCAACTATCTTGAGGTCACAGAAACACAACTTCCGGAAAAGTTCGACGACAAGATATATAAGTGCCGATATCGAGCGAACGATCGAATGAAAGGCATTTCGGCCATCCTAACTCAATATATATTTGACTAGCGAACTAGTTAAGCATATTTCTAGATCGGACGTGCACTAAATAAACGCCATGACAATTGTGGTGGTCAAAAACCAAAGCTTCCGGTAATAATAATAAGGTTGGTTTATTAGCGAATATTTTGTCGATGAGCGAACTAGCGACGTTTTCATCATCCGAAACTTGTAGATTAACACCCAAAACCCTAATTATCGAATATTAATTTGTCAAGTGGACTAATTATCGTAGATTAACACCCAAAACCCTAATTATATGCTAAGGATACAAGATCAACCCCCCTAATCACAACACTTAAGTTAACTACTTAAATAACTAATAAATAAACCTAAGTTATAAAAAAAGTTACACTTTACCCCCCTTCATGTGGCGGATTCATGTGGGTCCCATACCCACTTGATTTGAGTTGAAAATGTGAGATTAGGAGTATGGTGGGTGATTATGTTATGACATGTGAATGATAGCTAAATATATAACATAACCTACACCATGTTCTTCATCATTTCCACTTCAAAAAAATTTGAAACCACCACAAGTCATCATTAACCACATGTTCTCTCTCTCTTTCACATGGCTACAACCACCACCACTAAACCACCATAATTCCATCATTAACCACCTTATTACACTCACTTTAAAGCTATTTCAAGACCATCCAAGATGCTAGCAAAGGTGGAGGACCATTAAGGCTTTCCTGGAGCTTTATTTTCTTCCTAGATCTTCATTAATCTTGTGCAACCATTGTAAGATATATTTCTTCATATTCTAGCTTCTTACCATGTCTAGTTTAAGGAAGTAAAAGTTGATCATCTTGAAAGTAAAGAAAATATAAATCAAAAACCCTAAACCACACCTTAATAATAACACTAAATATAGTTTATTATGTGTTGATTATGTGCTTATATGTTAACTAGTTAGCATGATGATGTTCATTATGTTAAAGTAGATGATCTTTTATGAATAAATATATAAATGATGGTTTAAACATGATGATGTTTAAATCTAAACAAGATTATCAACTTCATCATCCATGAAGATTACTACAATCTAAAAGTGATTTACTACACATGAATAATTTATAATGAATAAACACCATGATTTAAGATAAACCATCTTAAAAAGTGTAGTAAACCAAGGGAGTTTAAAATGAAAGACTTGATTTAATGATGTAACAAAAATGGTGGTTTAGAAATGCCAATAAATGTTGAAATCTCATTATATTTTCAATAAGAATATGATTACCAAAAGCCATGGATGATGATGTTCATAACTTGTAAACAAAATAATATGGGAGCTTAGATTAATAGTTGATCTTGATTGTGAGTTTAAACATGGTTTAAATACATTTTAAAAACGTGGAAAACTCCATAGTTTACGGGAAACTACGGCGAAATTTTCTAAAAATCTAATTGTGATTAAAGTGTGATTAACGGGGTGATTAGCGAGACTAAAGGCGATTAGTGACATAAATCGTCATTAAGGAAGTCCTAATGACAAGGGTTAAACCCTAAACACCCAAGTGCTTAACAAATGCATATATATATTTTTACAAGTTAAAACATAAGTGATTCTTACACACAAACACCCACACATATATATATATATATATATATATATATATGAATACTTGTGAAAATAAAAGCATATGTATATCCATATTTTCTCACCAAGAATCATGTGTATTGTATGTGTATGTATTTAGAAGCTTAGGATACCCACCATAAAATACCCAACTATACACAAAATATTACAAACACTTGGACATATTACCAAGCGTTGGTGACATAAACAAATACATTTTAACAAGACGTCAAAACCATAATCGGACAAACGAAGCAATGTGGACGGTGAGCAAACGTATATAAATACACCTTCGCGTCATCGACTAACGAATAAATCGCCAACATAAAGAGTTATTACGACGACGGATGATTTTCGACGCAAAAAAGCATATATTAAGCAATGACGACTACAAGACTAAAATAATTTACTTTAGGCACTTGTCATATATATATATATATTTGCTATCGACACCAAAACCCGAGAAGTTAAAATATAAAAGAATTTACTAAGTGATTTTTATAAAACTACAAAAATATATATACTCACAAATCTATACTTAGTAAAATAGTTGTAAGTGTAGGACTTATAAAATATTGGGCTCTTTAAAATGAATATGGGCTAGGCCTAATTGCATAAAATATATGCACAAAGCCCAAAAGTAAAAATACATGGGCTAGGCCCAAACATATAAAATACATGGGCTAGGCCCAATCACATAAAGACATTGGCTAGGCCCAATGACATAAAAACATTGGCTAGGCTCAATCACATAAAGACATGGGCTAGGCCCAATCACATAAATTACATGGGCTCGGCCCAATTACATAAATACATGGGCTAGGCCCAATCACATAAAAGACATGGGCTAGGTCCAATGACATAAATTACATGGGCTAGGCCCAATGACACGAAAACATGGGCTAGGCGCAATGACATAAATGACATGGGCGAGTCCCAATGACACCCGTGCAAGGCACGAGGACATGTGAAGGGCAAGGGCCGATTCACACACGATCTAAGAAAAACAATATATATATATGTGAGAAATATATGTATAAAAATATTAATCGAACTACCAACACTATGATAACATTAAAAGTTGTTCTAAGGTAATAAAGAAATACATAACAAGAATTCAAGATGAACAACTGGTACAAGGTCCAACGAGGCCTAGGTGTCTAATAAACTTAATACACATGTAGGTTACGCATGTGTACGGACACCAAACTTTGAATAGTACGACGTACGGTACGCAAAGCTGTGAGTTCATGTCCCTCCTTTCAATTATTTCAAAGTTTTGTTTTAAAAATATCTAGGGGAAATACATGTCATAATAAACAATATGTTAGCTATTGGTTTAGTTGATAACACGATCAATTGTGCGTAAGAAGGATGATGATAATAGTAACCATTAATCACATAGTGACCAAGGGGAAAAAGATATAGATCTATTGAGTTTGAGGCGCGCTCCACTCCTGGTTGGTATACCCTTTGGAGTGCCTTTGTGATCCCAATGATGTCAAACTGTCTCAGTTTGGTTACTTATTTATGGCACATATACGTCAGGGTGCTCGCGACACACTGAAAGATCCTTAAAACTCCATGCTTGCTAACAACATACTCAAATTTCATAACTGGTTTACAAGGATGACAGTTTATACGAAAACATTAACTACATGAACTCGCCAACTTTTGTTGACTTTTAAAATTACATGTATTTCAGGACGCAGGGCATGAGCTGGTGATACATATCGGGATATGGGAAAATTACAAGACAACGATGTGCCATCTTTTGGAGGGTTTGCCTCTTATTTCCCAACTTCGTATGGGTATATACGGGTCAAAACCTCATTACGCAGATATGATGAAAACAATATCTTATTTTGAAGTAATGTACTTTGAATTATGATTGTGATGACAAGTTGAAAATAGATAGAATTATGAACTTACTTTTGTTTGATTGTAAAATTTAAATGAAAACTTATAACGGCATGGCATCGTTGTTGATTTATATTGTTTCCTAAATTGGATGCAATGATTACCTAATAGTCACACACTTGCGCTTCCGCTACGACCACGGTGTGACAAGTTGGTATCAGAGCTCCGATGTAGTGAACCGGGGAAAAACTTCTTATTAAAGTTTGGTCTACAGTAACCAGGGGCTCACACATGAAAACAAAGTTTATAACATATCATAAATATTTGCGAAACTATGAAAAAATGACAAAAGGGTTTTCATTGTGTCATGATAACATAAGGATCTATGAGCTCAACTATAAGTACGAGCAAGGGTCAATACATGATTAGTCTATAATGGATAGACACGGAACGTTAAAATTACACGTGAAACAAAAAAAAAACAATTCTTGCATGAGAAGCGGTGATTAATATAAAATATATCATAAGTAATAATAAATTACTAACATGTATATATATGCATTGTACGGATTATTTGCCAGGACTATGTCTTCTTCGTCAAGCTACGTGGAGGCTCCTATGGAGTACGTGTCCGATGATGGTACGGCCCCGATGCTGAGGCCCTACCCCATGAGGATGGAGCCGACCATGAGGTCACTGACGACGAGGACCTTGACGACTTTCAGCCCTTTGCTCTTAGTGATCCTATGGAAGATGATGCCCCACAAGGAGATGATTTGTTAGTCATTCTGTAGCCTTTACACGATGTTATTGTTTATGGTCATCTGGATGGCGAGCACGCAATATTACACTTGGCCGTACCTCTTGCTATGGTTCCTCAAGTCATCAATCTGGGTTATGATGATGATGACATACCAGTGTTCCACGTCGACCATATGGAGGATGAGGTCAGAGATCAAGGTTGTTTTGGATGCGGAGACAAAGGGAAATTTTTTGGTAGGTTTGGACATCGATTCGTACAAATTTACCGGTCCAATTTCCCTAGATCTAAGTTTTAGTCCGATTCGTACAAATTTTGGCATTACAACAACATGATTTTGTTGAAATTACCTTTACCATTGATAGAGGTGTGCCAATCAACCTCAACGATGTAAATCTCAAACAAAAACCTAGAAATGAAGATATTAGACTCAATTCACATAAAATTTCTCTGAATCGCTCAACAGTGCAGAGAAAATAGTAAATTCATTTCTGTGCGAAACAAAGAGTATTTATACTAGCCTTGTTTCGTACGAAACAACTTGAATCGCACAAAATTTACTCTGTTTCGTACTTAAATGAATATCTCCGTATGAATTTTTGTTCGTACAAATCAACACTAAAAATATTTAAACTTTATTTTAGTTTTGTATTTTTCATTTTTCAGTAATTTTATCAGTTTCACAAATGCACTTGACTAACCAAGTCCAAACTAATGACCCTGGTTATTCAATTTGTCTTCCAAGTCCAAGTTAATGACCTTGGTTGACCATGTTTAACCAAACAGATTTATTTTAACATGTAAAGTTTCAAATTAATGAACTTTCTTGACATTCAAGTAAACTTTTTGCTAAAGATTAGCTCCCAACCCATGTTTCAAGTTTTCCTCAGCAAGATGTTGCTATGAATCCAACCGTCAGTGTTTTTATCATTGGTAAACAAAAATATGACTATCAAGCTAAGAAAACTAAAAATCTTTTTGAGTTTTGAGATATTTTCAAAAATAATAACATTTTTTTTGTGAAGTTTGCGTTTTTAGAGGATCATTTCAAGCATATATATAAGTCATCAGTACCGTTGATCTAGAAATACCCTTTAAGCTTTTAAACAAATTTACCTAGATTGCCAATATATTGGTCCATTTAAACCTCTTCTCATTCCTCAACCGTTTCAAGATATGTTAATGTATTATTAGAAACATGAAATAACTGTGTTTCCCATATCAGAATATACTCCCGTATCGAGATTCCCAGAATGTCATTTTACAGGCGAATATATCGAATTGATATCTGTATATAGGGTGAATGCGAGACCTTGAGAGCTCAGGTTAATACTACCGTACAGACAAATAGATGAAGGCTCGTCTTTAGGTGGTGTTCCATCAAGGAATCTTTTGTACTACAAATGTCATAATTGCTTAAGACATAACCATTTTTTCATGCAGCTTTTGGGGAAATAATGCGAAAATATTATAAGAGTTCTAGGCCATTGCTTCCGCAAAATCAGAAGAACTCGAATAATACCCCAGATATCAATCAAATATAATGACCTAGTATCGCAGAATCTGGCATTCTCTCAAACGAAATTTCGGAGTACTAAGTCCATATATCCGAGAGATGTTAACCCACAAGTTAATCGGTTTTGTGTTTTAGGTTTATATCTTGAATACAATTTACTGAACGAGTGAAGTTTATTTGCATATCCATAGTAAGACTTGCTTAATTACTTTTAAAAACAATACAATTCTTTAGCATACTGTGACTATTATTTTTGATTTACTATGATCACTCTTTTTACACAAAACACTTTTTGCCTTTATAAATGTTTTTGTATTTTCCATAAACATTCTCCCCCTAAAATCAAAAACATATTTTTGGATTTTTCAGAAGTTATAAAAAAGAATGTACAGAAAAACATTTAACCGATGACAAATTCACATTAAGTCGTCATCATCCTCAAACTCAACCTCAAAAACACCCCTGAGATCATATTTTTTTAGACCATTTAGCTTTAACAAATTTTTAAACTTTGTTTTATCAAAAGCTTTGGTATAAAAATCTGCTTTTTGGTCATCAGTGTGGATTTTCACAATTCGCACCAACTTTTTCTCGTAGCAATCACGGATAAAGTGGTGTCGAATCTCGATATGTTTAGTACGTGAGTGTTGGCATGAGTTTTAGGTGATATCGATCGCGGCCTGATTATTTACATATATAGGTTATCAAGAAATTGCAAACCGAAATCTCTCATCTTTTCCTGTATCCAGAGAATCTGAGCACAACAACTGGATGCCGAAACGTATTCAGCCTCACAAGTAGAAAGAGCGACTACGGTTTGTTTCTTGCACTGCCACGTTACTAAACGAGTTCCGAAGAATTGGCAACCGACTGTTGTAGACTTCAGCATCCGACATCAGAATCCCAGTATCCTGCAAGATTAAAATTATCAGGTCTAGGGTACCACAAGCCGGTGCTTGGAAAATCCTTCAGATATCTCATTATGCGTTTGACGATAAGCAGTGTGACTCTTTTGGATTAGACTGATAACGGGAGCACAGCCACGTTGGATACATGATATCTGGTCGAGAAGCTATAAGATACATCAAGGATCCGATCATGGAGCGATATAAAGTTTCATCAACTCTTTCTCCAATAAGATCTAGACAAATGCCGTGATTTGGAGCTAACGAGGTAGATGCTTGTTTAGCTCCTGTCATATTGAATTTCTCCAATATGTCATGAATATATTTCGTCTGATGAATAAAATACCATCAGGCAACTGATCAACATGAAGTCCTAGAAAGAACTTCATCTCCCCCATTGCGCTCATTTCAAATTTGCGCTTTATGACTTCTTCAAAGTCTTTACACAGCTTATCATTTGTCGATCCAAAGATAATATCATCCACATATATCTGTATAATGATTAGATGCCCATCTACTTCATTTGTGAAGAGGGTATAATCTATTGTTCCCTTGATAAAGCCATTGTCCAGAAGATGACTCGATCATGTTTCATACCAAGCTCTCGGGGCTTGATGAAGACCATATAAGGCTTTATTCAGAAGATAGAATTTATCTATGTGCACTGGATCAACGAACCCTGGTGGTTGGCTGATGTACACCTCCTCTTTCACTTGTTCGTATAAGAAAGCAGATTTAACATCCAATTGGTACACCTTGAACCCTTTCCACGAGGCAAAGGACAAGAATATGCAAATCGCTTCAAGACGAGCAACTGGGGCGTAGACTTGAGTATAATCTATCCCTTCTTGCTGGTGAAAACCATGAACCACAAGATGAGCTTTGTTACGCACCACAAGTCCTCGATCATCTCTTTTGTACTTGAAGACCCATCTTGTGTTAATCTTTTTGTGATGATCTGGCAGGTGAACAAGCGTCCAGACTCCAAGTTTCTGGAATTGAAGTAACTCCTCTTGCATCCACCCAACTTTCTTCTTTTAACGCGTCTTTCCAGCTTCCCAGTTCAACCTGAGAAACGAAATGACTATGAGAAAATCGAACTTGAAGTGGAGCAATACGAGGATAAAAACAGCTTAGGTCTTTGTTGATCTGATTGCGAGTTTGCACTCCAGTTTGTAAGCTGCCTATGATGTTCTCTGACGGATGATATGAAAGTGTTCTTGGTATCACTTCAGTTGCAACATCTACTTGTGGTTAGAAATTTGTTAGAATTTCATCAACAACCGGTACAGATGAAGAAGCTTTATTCCTAGCATTAGACTGATCAGCCTGTTGTTTCAGAAAGCTTTCAATCTGTCTAGATCCTTCATCAGAACTGGATCCTCCATCGCCGAAAGTTGGTACTCGATCAGAGTCAGCATCTTCATTTGGCTGGGCAGATGATTCAGCATCATTGACATTTGGAGCAAGAACCGGATTTTGAACAGAAGAGCTTTGACCGACATCAGACGTGTTAACTGGTAATGATGTAGAAATCACCAAAGGTCGAGGAACTTGTTATTGATTAGATAACTAGTGTTGTTGAAATAACATAATAAGTTCTTCTTCTTTGACAATCGACGTCCTGCGCTAGAACTACCTGGTTCAGACTCGGCAAGAAAACACGTTTTTGAGGAGTAGCATAACCAACAAAGAAACCTTCCAAAGATTTGGCTCCAAATTTACCAGCCGGGTCCAAGACGGTACACGGTGATCCAAAAGGTTCCAAAAATGCTAGGTTAGGCTTTCGTTGATTCAGTAACTCGAAACATGTCTTTTTGTGAGGCTTAACTGTCAACACCCGATTTAGGGTATAGCATGCTGATGCTACTGCTTCACTCCAAAAACTGATCGGTAATTTCGAATCACCTAACATTGTTCTAGCAGTTTCTATCAACGTGCGATCTTTTGTTCCGCTACTCAATTTTGTTGTGGAGTAGGGGGTGATGAATTCATGAAGAATCCCCTTTTCATTGCAGAACTCTTGCATCTTCTTGTTCTTAATAGGCAAATGATATAAATTTTTTAGTTTTCTGAAGAGGATCATAAGAGTTTCAAACGTTTCATCCTTACTCTCCAGAAAGAACACCCATGAAAATCGAGAATAATCATCTGTAATGACAAGACAATATAGATCTCAAGAAATACTTTTGACATTGACTGGTCCAAAGAGATCCATACGTAGTCTTTCTAGTGGTAGCTTTATCGAATTCAACAGCTTTCTCGGGTGTGATTTCTTATGCTGCTTCCCCTTCTTGCAGCTAAGACAATCATCTGATAGATGCAAACTTTTCAAATTGACACCCTCCACTAAGTAGTTATGCACAAGAAAATTCATCTTTCGAAGATGAATGTGCCCCATTTTTCTATGCCATAAAATTGACTCTTTCTCGGTAGCTTTGAAAACAAAGCATTGAACTTTCTTTGACGTGGTAGAAGCGATTCAAATGTCAAGAACATGTAAATCATTTTCTCTCGGAGCTCACATCAAAATCCATTCTTCTAGAATCTTGAAACCGGGTTTTAATATTAGACATTCTTTATCATTGAAATGTGTCGTAAACTTCTTGTCACAAATTTGCGAGATACTAAGCAGATTGTTCTCAAGTTCATTGATATATTTTCATAAATATTCCGATATTTTTGAAATTCGTGACACTGCAATAGTATCCGGGTTGTTCAGACCGCAAATTATTTGGGAAACACAGAGGATTGAAGATTCATTAGAGATGAAATAACGTTCATGTCTATTGACGAATAGACTACACATTCAGTATGGGTGATCGAAGAATGTTACGAATTTTTTGATCATGTTTCAGATTGATGCTGAAGGGCTAACCACCTGATCCCCGATGTGGAAGTGGAAGCACACACGACGGCGTGGATGTGAACACGTCATTCTATCATTAACTCAGCATTGCAAATGAACTGTTTTTCGGACTAACCGCCAGAAAACACGGATGTCTTGTAGTTTCAATGCCTCGTTCCAGCGGAGATAGCTCTACATCTGTTATTGTGGCTAAAGAGGATGAATGTGCTTCTGATTGCCGAAGAATGTTTCTCAGATTCGATGTGTTACCAGATAGTTTGTTTTCGATGATTTGCTGATTAAAAAGATTTTTTACAGATACTCATTGGTTTGAAGTTTTTCCGTGTGGTTATTCGAAATTTCTGTCAATTGCCGGTTGGGTTTTGAAGATCAGAGGATCGAGCACCAAGGGGTGCGCTAAACCGAACGCGTGTGACAACCAGCAAAATAATGGTAAATTCCGCACAACTTAACGACTTGATTATATATTTTATTGGGTTTGTTACGATTTAATTAATGTATGATTAGGTCGCGTAAAGTCTAGCAATCATAGGACATGATTAATTATGCCAAACAAAGTGGTTACATTCTTCACATTGCAAGAAAACAACAAACTATGTCCAAATACGTTGGCAAAATGCTGAAAACACTATTCACCAGAACACACTATTCATGCCAGCAAGTTTCCGAAAACTGTTGGAATGAGCAACGAATTGCACGAAAGCATTTTATGGTTGAAATACAAATAAAAAGCCCTAATTAGGGACACTAAGTGCAAAGACACATTAACCTTCCTGAAAAATACATATCGTTAGAATTCGTCCGAATCGTACTAAAACATAACCAAGTAAATTATCCGAAATGCTAAAGTGCAACATTTTAAATTTTAGTAGGACTCGTAAATAATGTTATGCACCTTAAAAAAGCATGGGGATATCAACGGAACATTCTAAACATAAACTCCCGGTGTTACACTGCAACTTGTACACATTACTCAAATTCGAACCGATAGGCGAATAAATTATATTCCTACCATCTAGTTGCCGAACTATAATGCTAGCGAACTAGTTAGTCATATTTTTGAGTCGTAAACACCTTAAATAAACTTCAAGACAGTGATGGTAAAATAAAACCATAGCTCACGATATTATATTACAACTTTTATATAACACCCGATATTGAACCGGCAAGCGAACTAGTGGCATTTTTACCATCCAAAAACAACACCCATTAAACTTGTGACTAGTTAAGCTTTATTTAAAACCCTAACTACCATTGATACCCTAATTAACCCCTAATTAACCTAATGACTAAAATATCTATAAGATTAACATAATGTGCACATGATCTTTATGTTAAAAAATTTACACTTAGCCTCCCCCCATTAAAAGAAGAACGGTCAACAAGTGGGTCCCACCCACTTGTTACTTTGTTGAAATAATGAAGATTGAAGGGCATGGTAGAAGAGTTGGCATGATGTATGAACTTGACAATTTATAATTTAATTTCACCTTCAAAGATCTATCACTTTACAACTTCAAAAAAATCAAAAACTACTCTCTCTTTCTCCTTCCATTTTCGGGACGAAATTCTTTTAACGGTGGGAGAATGTGACAACCGGCAAAATAATGGTAAATTCCGCACAACTTAACGACTTGATTATATATTTTATTGGGTTCGTTACGATTTAATTAATGTATGATTAGGTCGCGTAAATCTAGCAATCATAGGACATGATTAATTATGCCAAACAACATGGTTACATTCTTCACGTTTCAAGAAAACAACAAACTATGTCCAAATATGTGGCAAAATGCTGAAAACACTATTCACCAGAACACACTATTCATGCCAGCAAGTTTCCGAAAACTGTTGGAATGAGCAACGAATGGCACGAAAGCATTTTATGGTTGAAATATAAATAAAAAGCCCTAATTAGGGACACTAAATGCAAAGACACATTAACTTTCCGGAAAAATACATATCATTAAAATTCGTCCGAATCGTACTAAAACATAACCAAGTAAATTATCCGAAATGCTAAAGTGCAACATTTTAAATTTTAGTAGGACTCGTAAATAATGTTATGCACCTTAAAAAAGCTTGGGGATATCAACGGAATATTCTAAACATAAACTCCCGGTGTTACACTGCAACTTGTACACATTACTCAAATTCGAACCGATAGGCGAATAAATTATATTCCTACCATCTAGTTGCCGAACTATAATGCTAGCAAACTAGTTAGTCATATTTTTGAGTCGTAAACACCTTAAATAAACTTCACGACTGTGATGGTAAAATAAAACCATAGCTCCCGATATTATATTACAACTTTTATATAACACACCATATCAAACCGATGAGCGAACTAGTGGCATTTTTACCATCCAAAAACAACGCCCATTAAACTTGTGACTAGTTAAACTTTATTTAAAACCCTAACTACCATTGATACCCTAGTTAACCCCTAATTAACCTAATGGCTAAAATATCTATAAGATTAACATAATGTGCACGTGATCTTTATGTTAAAAAAAATTACACTTAGCCTCCCCCCATTACAAGAGAATGGTCAACAAGTGGGTCCCACCCACTTGTTTCTTTATTGAAATAATGAAGATTGAAGGGCATGGTAGAAGATTGGGCATGATGTATGAACTTGACAATTTATAACCTAACATCACCTTCAAAGATCTATCACTTTACAACTTCAAAAAAATCAAAAACTACTCTCTCTTTCTCCTTCCATTTTCGGCAACCAAGACCCCCACAAACCCTTCCATTTTCATCTAATAAATCTACTTTTTAACCTCTAAAATCTAATTTCAAGACCACCTAAGAAAGG
Source organism: Scalesia atractyloides (assembly GCA_947069175.1). Classification (NCBI taxonomy): domain Eukaryota; kingdom Viridiplantae; phylum Streptophyta; class Magnoliopsida; order Asterales; family Asteraceae; genus Scalesia; species Scalesia atractyloides. The sequence goes on from CAMTDV010000023.1 coordinate 67,817,149, forward strand.
AGCAAGCATGGAGGGCTTTTAGAGATTCATTTGGAGCTTAATCTCTTCTTAATCTTCATCATAATCTTGCAAAATTGTAAGACTTTATTTCACTAATTTTTAAGCTTGTTATAATATATAGATTAGCAAAGTACATGTTGATCATCTTGAATCTTAAAGAAAATAAAAGCTTAAACCCTAATCATAACATAAAAAGTCTACTAATGTGATATATTTTATGTTGATCATGTTGCTTAGTGCTAGTTAGTTTATATATTCTTGGTGATTATGTTTGAGTAGGTTGTTTAAGTATGTGATCTTGTATGATTAAGAACAAAAATGATGGTTCAAACATATTAATGTTTGAATGAAGACAAGATCATCCATCACATGATCCATGAACTTTAGTACAAAAATAAAAGTAATTTCTAACATTTTATAACTTTCATACAAATTAAAAATCATGAGTTACACTAAGATAGTTTTAAAATTGTGTTATTCAAAGTTATTTAAATATAAGAACTAGATTAGTGTGCTAAACATGATGGTTTAAATGATTTTAGTAAAGGATAATAAAAAGTGTTATCATATATATCTTAAAAGTGTGACTAGAAAAATATATAAAGTTCATGGAGCATGAGCATATTCATGTACAAATTATACATGCAAAGTTGATATTTTAGAAACTTGATTGGAAGTTGATTGAGTTTAAGGAAGTAAAACATTTTTAAAATACGTTTTAAAAACGTGGAAAACGCCATAGTTTAGGGGAAACTATGGCGAAATTTTTCTAAAATCTAATCGCGATTAAAGTAAGATTAACGGGGTGATTAATGGAACTAAACGCTTTTAGTGAGCTTAATCGGTAATTAAGAAGGTTTAATAAAAAGGGTTAAGCCCTAATCTTCCAAGAACATTTATAAACACTTATAAATAAAAATATATATGTTTAAAATACACCAACTTTTGTGTATAAATACTTGTGTAGAATTATGTGTATGTATTAGAAGTTAGGGAGAATACTAACTAAAATACAAATGCACTACACAAACAATCTCCAAATATGCGTCGAAGAACGAGTATGAAACACTTAAGGAAGTAAATACTCAAAAAAAATTATATTACAGTTGGGCATGAGATGCGGACGACGAACGACCGGACATCGGGCAAATCGTTACATAACCTCATATTAAGGATAAAATATATATATATATATATATATATATATATATATATATATATATATATTTACATGAAACCAAAAGCCAACGTGAATATTAGATAAAAGATCCAACGAAGTAAATGCGTAGGTAACCACAACGGTCGCCGCATCATTACAACACGAAAAGGATACCTTTCAAAGGTGATGTGTGGGCGTTTCGACAAGAAAATAAACAACAATAAGTTCCACGTCAAACTCTAAAAATAATTTACTTTGGTTCAAACTCTACATATATCCTAACACTTCAAATTTCGGGAAGTACAAAATGGAGACTCGCAAATTATACCATATAAAGGTATATACAGATAAAATACGCTCGAAATACGTATATGATAAATACAAATATACTTGGATTATGTAATGGGCTAGTAAACCCCACTAATATATATACATATATATATAAGTTGGGCTAAGTCTACTAATATAAATGGGCTAAGGACCATTTTAAAATATAACATTGGGCTAGGCCCATTAACATGTCAAATGGGCTAAGCCCAAGATAACATACTACATTGGGCTAGGCCCACTTACATAACATTAATTGGGCTAGGCCCATTCATATAAACTCATTTAGGCTGGGCCCATATATGTATAAATACAGTATAAATACCAAATAATACGGTATATTAATACGTATAAATACAATACAAAATACGTATAAATACAGTACAAATACAAAATAATACGGTATAATAATACGTATAAATACAATATACATACCAAATAATTCGGTATAATAATACGTATAAATACGGTATAAAAATACGTAAGTACATAGCGATGTACTCACATACACTTGTTAAAGTATACTCACGCAAAGAATAGCGTACAAATACATCAACGTAATTACGATGTTAAAAATAAATATTGTTAACACTTATAATTATAAAAGGCTCACAACAAGAAGAACATATGCTCATACTTAAGTCGAGCATGTTATTACGAATGAACGAGGTTCATTAAACTCGAAGTGTATATATATACATATATTCATAAAACTTATATATAACACACATAATGAACGCAAGCCATGTGAGGCACGAAGACTCTCATGGGCTAGGCCCACTCATACCGTGTGGATCAAGGAGACTCAAATGGGTTAGGCCCATTCTCACTTGTGCTAGGCACAAAGACTCACGAAGGGCAAGGCCCGTTCGGACACTTGATGGATACCAAATATATACATAAAAGAAGTGTATATATATATTAAAACAAAAAAACGAAACAAATGCCAACACATTTAAAATACGTAAGGGACCAAATACTTAACTTATACAATAACGTTCAAGATGAACAACGTGTACGTATTAACAATAACTCGGGTGTCTAATGAGTTAGAGCACTTTTAGGTTGATACGCTCTTTGGGAAACCCAAATTACTAGCATACATATTCACGGACGCAAATCAGTGAGTTCATGTCCCCCTTTTCTCTTAAATGTTTTTGGTTTATAAATCTCGGGGGGAAATTCATGTTTTCGATGGTATGGTTTAGCTATGGAATGGAATATTCGATCATGTGCGAATAGGGTCTCTCTTAGTGCCATTATTCTTTTATAAGACCGAGGAACAAGAATGGTAGATCTATCGAGTGTAGCGAGCCCCACTCATGGGTCCTTGTGTGGCCGCATGTAGTGCTTTTGTTGTCCCAGCTGGGTGGACCGGAAGAAATCATCTAGGGTTGAGTACTTCTTATGTCGGCACACATATTAATGTCCTTGCAAAACATTAATGATCATCAAGTTCATTGACACTTTACATACCACATATTTTTACATATGAACTCTTAAATGTTTTTAAGATTCAATTGGCGCACACATGTATTTCCGGAAATTGAAGTGGATATTGGTGAAGTCGTTACGAAACTTTCAAGGTCAACAAGTAGTAGATGTCATCCATATTCTGAAGGGTTTGGTGTATATATTCCGTCTTCGAATGGAATATAGGATGCAAAGCCTTAATGTTTAAAAGTTATCTTGAACAAGTCTGTTGTACACTTTAAATTACTTATGACGTCTTTTATTTTCAAAACAACTTGTGACTTGTAATATTTATATATGGTGAATGGATGAACATCATGCATGCTTTTAATTCATATAGTTGTTTACTTATGTCGTATGCGATGAAAACTAATCAAGTTCACACCACGCGCTTCCGCCTCTGAACGGGTGTGACAGATTGGTATCAGAGCTTCGATTGTAGTGAACCAGGATTCCTTCTCGAGTCTAGTATCCTCTCATGAAAATATTTTGATTTTTGGAAACGGTTTTCATTGCATATATAAAAATGCAAGATCCACTAATAAAACTCTTTTCAAACAAATAATGCAAGGATATTATTTGCGGCATAGTTTATATGGGATAGACTTGAAAAACTAGATTGACTCGCACAAACCAATGTGATTTCACTTTGTATGATTGCATGCTTAAATACTTAATAAGTGATAATATTATTTATTGATATATATATACACATGTTGTACGGAATATTTTGCCAGGTACGATGGCATCTTCGGCCAGTAGCGGCATCTATGATGATGCATCAGATTACCCACCTGTTATTGAGCTCATATCTTCTTCAGATGAGTCGGACCCCGACTATGCCTCTGACGATGTTATGATGGAGGACGCTCCGGTAGTGGACGACTGTTAGCTGCGGAGCCATAGCTAAATGACTTTGTGATTGTAGGACATCCCGACGGTGCACATATCACCGACTACATTCCGCTAGATGTCATACCTATTGCTGCCGTTCCACCTCTCTTTGTTTTGTCCGAAGACGAGGATGAGATCCCCGTCTTTCATGTAAATCGGTGATGGAGAGGTTATTGACATTGCTATTTTGGAGGTTTCTTCACCCGTTGTATCCATTGTAGCCATCTCTTCATCAGACGCGCACGACAGCGTGTCCTCCTCTGCTATACGCCGCGCAGGACTGCAGGCGTATACGACGGATAGTTGCTTTGATACTATTCCCATTGCCACCCCTGTTCCTACACCGATCCCTACTTCCACTACTACCCCACCAGCTACCCCTACGTCACGACACACTCCAGATATCCCTGCCCCTCCTCATGCCACAGACATACCTACTCCTTTGGTCGACACCCTATTACCCAACAGCCTTTATTCATTGAGACCCCTTCCTCATAGCGGTGCATCTGTCGTTTTCACACATGAGATAGCAGCACCACGTCCTGGAGAGGGATCCTCACTTCAGCCTTTTCAGTCACTTACTCGTATGTCCCCGTCAGATCCTTACCACCCTAGTCACCACCCTACTTACACTAGGGATGATCTCGTTCAGTACCTACAGCTGCAGATTCAACTCATGTCCCGTAAGGTGTGGGAGTTGGAGCGTTTCCGTGATACATTGCCACCACCACCACCTGCTTATCCACCACCATCTGTTCCACCACCATCGTCATCACCACCACCCCGGTCTCCACCACACTCACGTCCACCTATTGGCCTTGAGGCTCGTGTGCTGACTTTGGAGTAGCGAGCCAACCTCTCCGATACTCGTGTTAGCCGCATGGAGGATGAGATGGATCAACTCCATAGTTTGGTTGTTCCTACCCCACCCCTTTCGTCTCTCGCACCGTAGTTTTATTTTATTGCAGGTACTAGTTACGGGATTAAAGACCCGCTTTTGATGTATATATGAAGACTAGATGCAAGCTATCGACACTTGAAGACTTTTGAAGACCGATGGGGAAGAAAAGATTTTACCACTTTTATATATTATAAACTTGTATGACCGGGATTATATATTCCCGTGTCCTTTTGTTTCTCTTTCCCGAAAACAATGTAACAAGTTGTCGAATATATATGAAAGCTTGGCATTATGCTTTTCTTTATTGCATATTGTGATTTATCTTATGCATGTCTTGTTATTGTGGATGATGTTTGATTGACGTGATGATTTTTTATATATTATATATATTTTTAGCCGACACTATTTATTATTAAATACTGTCTAACGCCCTTCGATATCCATTACCAGAAGACGATGCCACAAAGACGTAGGACTAACGCAAACGCACTACCAACAACTGAGGCTGAGCTGAATGAGCGCATCTCCCAGGCGATAGCGCAATATAAGGCTAACCGCTCTGAACACAGCGGTGGAACTGGAGGTTCATCCGAGGGCAACCCCAATACTGGTAATAATTGGTTGACTTTGACACCATACAATACTCTTGTTTATTCCATTCGTGCCTTGACAATGCTCATTCGTAATCTGTTCGTACAATGTTTCAGGTTGCTCATACAAGCAGTTTCTGGGCTGCAAGCCTCTGAACTTTGATGGCACTGGAGGTGCCATAGCATTTGTGCGCTGGACCGAAAAGACTGATTCGGTCATAAGAATGAGCAAGTGTCCTCCTGACCTAAGGGTCACATATGTTTCTGGGTTATTTGTAGACGGAGCACTATCATGGTGGAATCTTCAAGTCCAAACCAAAGGGGAAGAAGCTGCGTATGCTATGACGTGGGAAGAACTCAAGGAGTTGATAAGAAAGAAATATTGTTCAAGGGCTGAAATTCAAAAACTTGAGACCGAGTTCTGGAATTTGAAGATGATCGGAGCTGACATTGCTGGTATACACAACGTTTTCATGACTTGTCAAGAGTTGTTCCATACTTGGTGGAACCAGAGTTCAAGAGAATCGAGCGATACATTTGGGGACTTGCTCCTGAAATCTTGAGTATGGTTACTTCATCTAAGCCTACTAATATCAGTGAGGCGATCGAATTGGCTGTTAGTCTCACCGAAGAGGCTGTTCGTTTAGGAAAGTTGGCAAGGACTGGGGCCAACAAAAAGGAAACTCATGTGGAGTCCACGAATGAAGGAAAACGAAAGTTCACCAACTTTTAGAAAGGCACCCGAGCAAACAACTACAACCAACCCAACAAGCAAAGGGAAACACACCTAGAGAAGCTAAGTCCTTTGCAGCACCTAATGCAAGTGGTGGTAGAGGATACGCAGGTTTCTTACCAAAATGTGATAAGTGTAGGTATCATCACTTGGGCCCTTGCAGAAATACCAAGTGTGACAAATGTGGTAAGACCGGGCACAACAAAGAGACTTGTTCGGTAGGTGCTGGACATGGAAATAGAAACCAAGGTGGTAACGGAAACAACAATCAGGGTGGAAACGGGAATGGCAAAGGTCAAGCATGCTATGGGTGTGGAGAAAAAGGGCATTATCGGAAGGATTGCCTGAAGGAAAACCAGGCTTGAGGAAGAGCTTTTGTGAAAGGAGCTAAGGCTGCACGCCAAGACCCGAATGTGGTTATGGGTACATTTCCTATAAACCAACACTTTGCATCCGTTCTATTTGATATAGGCGCTGACTTTAGTTTTATATCTATGGAATTTAAAAATACACTTAGTCTAGAGTCGAGTCAATTAGACATCCCATAGAATTAGCGAACAGAAAATTAGTCGAAACGGGAGAAATTATTTGAGGTTGCACACTCGAACTTGGAGCGCCAAATTCTCTATCGATCTTTTACCCGTCGACTTGGGTGGTTTTTACGTAGTGGTCGGAATGGATTGGCTGTCCGACAACCGGGCGGAATTGGTATGCCATGAGAAAACCATCCGCATTCCCTTACCAGATGAGGAAACACTCGTTGTACATGGAGAAAACGCGAGACATCCTTATGGATAATCAATTGTTTGAAGGCGCAAAAGTGTCTACGAAAAGGTTGTACAGCCTTCCTCGCTCATGTAGTATACAAAGAAACTAAGGAGCTGAAATTAGAAGACATTTTGGTCGTGAAGGAGTTTCCAGAAGTCTTTCCAGAAGACTTGCCGGGACTGCCTCCACAACGCCAAGTGGAATTTCGCATCGATTTGGTGCAAGGAGCGGTACCAGTGGCGAAGCCTCCTTACCGATTAGCTCCGTCCGAGATGCAGGAGCTATCCACTCAACTTCAGGAACTGCTGGATAAAGGATTTATTAAACCGAGTTTCTCACCTTGGCGAGCTCCGGTGTTATTTGTTAAAAAGAAGGATGGGAGCTTACGTATGTGCATAGACTATCAGGAGTTGAACAAACTCACTATCAAGAACCGATACCCCTTACCGAGAATTGACGACTTGTTCCGTCAGCTACAAGGCTCAAGCTTCTATTCAAAGATCGATTTGCGATTGGGCTACCATCAGTTGAGGATTCAAGAAGAAAGCATTCCCAAAACGGCTTTCCGAACCTGTTACTGTCACTACGAGTTCCTTGTGATGCCTTTCGGCTTAACAAATGCACCGGCGGTGTTCATGGATCTCATGAACCGCGTGTGCAAGCCGTATATGGATAAGTTCGTGATCGTATTTATTAATGACATATTATTATATTCGCGATCGAAGGATGAACATGAGCAACATTTATGAACTATTTCGGAACCTTTGAAGAATGAGCAACTTTATGCAAAGTTTTCTAAATGCGAATATTGGATTCGGGAGGTACAGTTTCTCGGACACGTTGTGAACGAGAAAGGAATTCATGTCGATCCTTCCAAGATTGAGGCAATAAAAATTAAGCGCCTAAGACGCCGACAGAAGTGCGATAATTTTTGGGATTAGCGGGTTATTACAGACGATTTATAGAAATTGTTTCAAAGATTGCCCAACCGCTAACATCCCTGACTCAAAAGGATAAAAAGTTTGATTCGGGTGACAAACAAGAAGCTGCATTCCAACTATTAAAGGACAAACTCTGTGATGCGCCAATCTTATCTCTACCAGACGGTACTGACGACTTTTGTTGTATATTGTGATGCATCGCATCAAGGTCTCGGTTGCGTGTTGATGCAACGAGACAAAGTCATCGCGTACGCATCTTAACAACTTAAGGTGCATGAGAAAAACTATACCACGCACGACCTCGAACTAGGTGCGGTGGTATTCGCTTTAAAAATCTAGCGTCATTACTTATATGGTACACGTTGTACAATCGTTACCGATAACAAGAGTCTACAACATATATTTGATCAGAAGGAATTAAATATGCGGCAAAGAAGATGGGTTGAGTTATTGAACGATTACGAATGCGAAATTAAATATCACCCGGGCAAGGCGAACGTTGTGGCGGACGCTTTGAATAAAAAAGAACGAGTGAAACCTTTAAGGGTTCGAGCCTTAGAGATGACCATACAAAATGACTTTACTTCACAGATTCGTGATGCGCAGCAAGAAGCACTCAAACCTGAGAACATACCAGCCGAATCATTGCGTGGAATGGAAAAGCAGCTTGTGCCAAAGGAGGATGGAACGTTATACTTTATGGGACGAATTTGGGTTTCCTATTTTGTCGATCTGCGGGTAATTATTCTAGATGAAGCACACAAGTCGAAGTACTCTATACATCCTGGATCAGATAAGATGTATCAGGATTTAAAGGAATTCTATTGGTGGCCTAACCTTAAGGGCGATATTTCAAACTATGTTGGAAAATGCCTTACTTGTGCCAAGGTTAAGGCGGAATATCAAAAGCCTTCAGGACTACTGCAACAACCTGAAATTCCTGTATGGAAATGGGAACAGATTTCGATGGATTTAATTACTAAGTTACCCAAGACCTCGAGAGGTCATGACATGATCTGGGTTTATCGTTGATCGACTTACGAAGTATGCACACTTCTTACCTATTCGTGAGAAGGATAGCACGGAGAATTTGGCGGAAATATACATCAAAGAAATCGTAGCACGGCATGGAGTTCCTATTTCTATCATATCGGATCGTGACGGTCGATTCGTGTCAAGGATTTTGCAATCATTCCAAAAGGCCTTTGGATCACGACTAGATCTTAGTACGGCCTTTCACCCTCAAACGGACGACCAAAGTGAACGAACGATACAAACTTTGGAGGATATGTTACGTGCTTGTGTGATGAGATTTGGGTGGAAACTGGGATACTCACTTACCCTTATAGGAGTTCTCATATAATAACAGCTATCACACTAGTATACAGGCCGCCCCGTTTGAAGCTCTATATGGACGAAAATGTCGGTCATCGCTATGTTGGACGGAGACCGGAGACAAACAGCTCTTTGGTTTGGAATTAGTTCAAGAGACTACAGATAAAATATTCAAATACGAGACCGTATCAAGGCGGCACGTGACCAACAAAAGAGTTATGCCGACAAACGACGAAAACCACTATCCTTTGAAGTCGGAGACAAAGTATTATTGAAAGTCTCGCCTCGGAAAGGCGTGGCAAGATTTGGTAAACGTGGAAAGTTGAACCCACGCTACATTGGACCCTTCGAAATCTTGGAAAAGATTGGAACCGTAGCTTATAAGTTGAAGTTACCGGACGAGCTCGATAGCGTACACAACAAATTCCATGTGTCGAATTTAAAGAAAAGTCCTACTCAAGAAACGATTATCATTCTAGTAGATGAGATTAACCTCGATGACAAACTCCATTTTACTGAAGAACCCGTTGAGGTTACGGACTGGAAGGTCCACAAGACACGGAGAAGTCGTACTAAACTGATTAAAGTTCGTTGGAACTCACGTCATGGCCCTGAGTATACGTGGGAACGTAAGGACCAAATCAGATCCAACTACCCGCATTTGTTCCAAGGCTCCCCTACATATAATAACAGGGCTTGAATTTCGGGACGAAATTCTTTTAACGGTGGGAGAATGTGACAACCGCAAAATAATGGTAAATTCCGCACAACTTAACGACTTGATTATATATTTTATTGGGTTCGTTACGATTTAATTAATGTATGATTAGGTCGCGTAAAGTCTAGCAATCATAGGACATGATTAATTATGCCAAACAACATGGTTACATTCTTCACGTTTCAAGAAAACAACAAACTATGTCCAAATATGTGGCAAAATGCTGAAAACACTATTCACCAGAACACACTATTCATGCCAGCAAGTTTCCGAAAACTGTTGGAATGAGCAACGAATGGCACGAAAGCATTTTATGGTTGAAATATAAATAAAAAGCCCTAATTAGGGACACTAAATGCAAAGACACATTAACTTTCCGGAAAAATACATATCATTAAAATTCGTCCGAATCGTACTAAAACATAACCAAGTAAATTATCCGAAATGCTAAAGTGCAACATTTTAAATTTTAGTAGGACTCGTAAATAATGTTATGCACCTTAAAAAAGCTTGGGGATATCAACGGAATATTCTAAACATAAACTCCCGGTGTTACACTGCAACTTGTACACATACTCAAATTCGAACCGATAGGCGAATAAATTATATTCCTACCATCTAGTTGCCGAACTATAATGCTAGCAAACTAGTTAGTCATATTTTTGAGTCGTAAACACCTTAAATAAACTTCACGACTGTGATGGTAAAATAAAACCATAGCTCCCGATATTATATTACAACTTTTATATAACACACCATATCAAACCGATGAGCGAACTAGTGGCATTTTTACCATCCAAAAACAACGCCCATTAAACTTGTGACTAGTTAAACTTTATTTAAAACCCTAACTACCATTGATACCCTAGTTAACCCCTAATTAACCTAATGGCTAAAATATCTATAAGATTAACATAATGTGCACGTGATCTTTATGTTAAAAAAAATTACACTTAGCCTCCCCCCATTACAAGAGAATGGTCAACAAGTGGGTCCCACCCACTTGTTTCTTTATTGAAATAATGAAGATTGAAGGGCATGGTAGAAGATTGGGCATGATGTATGAACTTGACAATTTATAACCTAACATCACCTTCAAAGATCTATCACTTTACAACTTCAAAAAAATAAAAACTACTCTCTCTTTCTCCTTCCATTTTCGGCAGCCAAGACCCCCACAAACCCTTCCATTTTCATCTAATATATCTACCTTTTTAACCTCTAATATCTCATTTCAAGACCACCTAAGAAAGGAGCAAGCATGGAGGGATTTTAGAGCTTCATATGGAGCTTAATCTCTTCTTAATCTTCATCATAATCTTGCAAAATTGTAAGACTTTATTTCACTAATTTTTAAGCTTGTTATAATATATAGATTAGCAAAGTACATGTTGATCATCTTGAATCTTAAAGAAAATAAAAGCTTAAACCCTAATCATAACATAAAAAGTCCACTAATGTGATATATTTATGTTGATCATGTTGCTTAGTGCTAGTTAGTTTATATATTCTTGGTGATTATGTTAGAGTAGGTTGTTTAAGTATGTGATCTTGTATGATTAAGAACAAAAATGATGGTTCAAACATATTAATGTTTGAATGAAGACAAGATCATCCATCACATGATCCATGAACTTTAGTACAAAAATAAAAGTAATTTCTAACATTTTATAACTTTCATACAAATTAAAAATCATGAGTTACACTAAGATAGTTTTATAAGTGTGTTACTCAAAGTTGTTTAAATATAAGAACAAGATTAGTGTGCTAAACATGATGGTTAAATGATTTTACTAAAGGATAATAAAAAGTGTTATCATATATATCTTAAAAGTGTGACTAGAAAAATATATAAAGTTCATGGAGCATGAGCATATTCATGTACAAATTATACATACAAAGTTGATAATTAGAAACTTGATTGGAAGTTGATTGAGTTTAAGGAAGTTAAACATGTTTAAAATATGTTTTAAAAACGTGGAAAATGCCATAGTTTAGGGGAAACTATGGCGAAATTTTTCTAAAATCTAATCGCGATTAAAGTAAGATTAATGTTGATACAGTTTTGTGTCTGTCGCTTCTCCTTAATTACAGTTGTAATTGTACGGTCTTTTCTCAAGTGTCTGTATAGGTTTGGTCGTGTCGAATAGATCGAGATATCCTTCTATCTTGATCTAGTATGACATCTTAGCTTGTCTGTGTTAATCATTGCATGTGTGCATATTGATAAGTCTTGGAAACGTCAAGTCTACACATGTTCTCCTATTGAGAGGATTCTGTGCGAGTCAGAGTTTTCGTACGAATCAGGTGATTCGTACGAAATACTTGAGTATCTAATGTGTTACTAGTTTCGTACGAAATAAGCTTTTCGTACGAAACAGTGTCTCGCACAAAATCTTGGAGTTGTGACTCGTGTGAAATAGTTTATTCAGTATGTCTAGACTCGTATTTCGTACGAAACTAGATGGACACTATATAAGCAGACTTGTACCTCTCAGTGAGGGTGAGCTAGTTAGTCAGACCAGAGAGCTTGTTACTCTTTGAGTTGGTTATCTCTATAGACGAAGACACAAGAACACAACAAGTTTGTTTGAGTCATACGAGCATTGTGTGTATCTTTTTGTACTTGTTCTCAATCATTAATCAAGATAGTGAATCTTTGGTTACCCCGTGTTCTTTACTTTGTTTTGGTTGCATGCACACTTGGATTCCGCACTTGTGTGTGTGTCATATGAACAAGGAACTGGTTTAACACCATCCGCAGGTGGACCTACAATTAACGGGGTGATTAATGGAACTAAACGCGATTAGTGACCTTAATCAGTAATTAAGAAGGTTTAATAAAAGGGTTAAGCCCTAATCTTCCATGAACATTTATAAACACTTATATATATTTATAAGTGAAAAAGAGTTGTAAAAAAAAGAGAAATTGATATTTTATAAAAATATTATTAAATAAAAATGTATATGTTTAAAATACACCAACTTATATGTATAAATACTTGTGTACAATTATGTGTATGTATTAGAAGTTAGGGAGAATACTAACTAAAATACAAATGCACTACACAAACAATCTCCAAATATGCGTCGACGAACGAGTATGAAACACTTAAGGAAGTAAATACTTGAACAAAATTATATTACACTTGGGCATGAGATGCGGACGACGAACGACCGGACATCGGGCAAATCGTTACATAACCTCATATTAAGGAATATATATATATATATATATATATATATATATATATATATATATACATGAAACCAAAAGCCAAAGACGTGAATATTAGATAAAAGACCCAACGAAGTAAATGCGTAGCTAACCACAACGGTCGCGCATCATTAAAACACGAAAATGATACCTCTCAAAGGCGATGCATGGGCGTTTCGACAAGAAAATATACAACAATAAGTTCCACGTCAAACTCTAAAAATAATATACTTTTGGTTCAAACTCTACATATATCCTAACACTTCAAATTTCGGGAAGTATAAAATGGAGACTCGCAAATTATACCATATAAAGGTATATACGGATAAAATACGCTCGAAATACGTATATCATAAATACAAATATACTTGGATTATGTAATGGGCTAGTAAAGTCCACTAATATAATATAAAGTTGGGCTAAGCCTACTAATATATAAATGGGCTAAGGACCATTTTAAAATATAACATTGGGCTAGGCCCATTAACATATCAAATGGGCGAAGCCCAACATAATATACTACATTGGGCTAGGCCCACTTACATAACTTTAATTGGCCTAGGCCCATTCATATAAACTCATTTGGGCTAGGCCCATATACGTATAAATACAGTATAAATACCAAATAATACGGAATATTAATACGTATAAATACAGTACAAAATATGTATAAATATAGTATAAATACAAAATAATACGGTATAATAATGCGTGTAAATACGTATAAAATATGTATAAATACAATTTAAATACCAAATAATACCGTATAACAATACGTATAAATACATATAAAATACGTATAAATACGGTATAAAAATACGTAAGTACATAGCGATGTACTCACATACACTTGTTAAAGTATACTCAAGCAAAGAATAGTGTACAAATACATCAACGTAATTACGATGTTAAAAATAAATATTGTTAAAACTTATAATTATAAAAGGCTCACAACATGAAGAACATGTGCTCATACTTAAGCCGAACATGTCATTACGAATGAATGAGGTTCATTAAACTCAAAGTGTATGTGTACACATATATTCAAAAAGCATATATATATAACACATAAAGAACGTAAGCCGCGTGAGGCACAGAGACTCTCATGGGCTAGGGCCACTCATACCGTGTGGATCATGGAGACTCAAATGGGTTAGGCCCATTCTCACTTGTGCTAGGCACAAAGACTCACAAACGGCAAGTCCCGTTCGTACACTTGATGGATACGAAATATATACATAAAAGAAGGGTATATATATATTAAAACAAAAATACGAAACAAATGCCAACATATTTAAAATACGTTAGGGACCCAAATACTTAACTTATATAATAACGTTCAAGATGAACAACGTGTACGTTTTAACAATAACTCAGGTGTCTAATGAGTTAGAGCACTTGTAGGTTGATACGCTCTTTGGGATACCCGAATTGCTAGCATACATATTCACGGACGCAAATCAGTGAGTTCATGTCCCACTTTTCTCTTAAATGTTTTTGGTTTATAAATCTCGGAGGGGAATACATGTTTTCAATGGTTTGGTTTAGCTATGGAATGGAATATTAGATCATGTGCGAATAGGGTCTATTTTAAGAGCCATTAATCTTTTATAAGACCGAGGAACAAGAGTGGTAAATCTATCGGGTGTAGCGAGCCCCACTCATGGATCCTTGTGTGGCCGCATGTAGTGCTTTTGTTGTCCTAGCCGAGTGGACAAGAAGAAATCGTCTAGGGTCGAGTACTTCTTATGTCGGCACACATATTAATGTCCTTGCAAAACATTAATGATCATCAAGTTCATTGACGCTTTACATACCACATATTTTTATATATGAACTCTCAAATGTTTTTAAGATTTAATTGGCGTGCACATAAAACGCATGAACTCGCCAACTTTTGTTAATGTTTTAAAACTTACATGTATTTCAGGAAATTGAATTCGATCTTGGTGCAGTCCTTAAGAAACTTTCCAGGTCAAAAGTAGTCGATGTCATCCATATTTTGAAGGGTTTGGTCTATATATTCCGTCTTCGAATGGAATATAGGATGCAAAGCCTTAATATTTAAAAGTTATCTTGAACAAGTCTGTTGTACACTTTAAATCACTTAGACGTCTTTTATTTTCAAAACAACTTGTGACTTGTAATGTTTATATATGGTGAATGGGTGAACATCATGCATGCTTTTAAATTCATATAGTTATTTACTTATGTCGTATACGATGAAAACTAATCAAGTTCACACCGCACGCTTCCGCCCCTGAACGGGTGTGACAACGCTGATATCCTTAAACGTCGAAATGGAGAAAGATATATTGTTTAATGACAAGTTGGTTTGATCAAGCAAATCAGAGGAGGTTTCTGTATCATGCAACCAACAGCCTGAAGATTAATTTCTGTAGAAAATTATTTCAGGGGGAATGGTGCTTAAACGTAAATAATGCAAACCCGGATCTTCAATTAAGGGGTAATTACAATGTCAGCAGATACCCAATTGAAGTTGCAGAATATTCAAACACAGCTCTCAAGATTCAAGTTTTAGCTTCAACAATGACGTATAAGGGGGAAATTGTTGATGCACTTTATGGTCGTCACTGTGCAAATAGACTAGTTAAAGTGTGTATTGAATATTCTATTAGATTAGATACGAACACACGACCCAAGTGCGAACAAGTACTGACTCGTATGTGTGAAATGTGCCTCGTACGAGTGACTGTATGTTTCATACGAGTGACTTCTGTGACTCGTACGAATGACACATATCTCACTCGTACGAATAATTCGTACGAGTGACAGCAGGCTTGGTTTGCACGAAATGTCATGTCTATAAATAGGTGTTGTGTGTTCATTGTTTGTAACTTTCGTAGGTTCCCTGAGGGGAAACTCTGGCCGATTCTCTCTAGGAACTCCGCCAGCCAGACCAGATGTAAGCTCTTTCGGTATGAATGAATGAATGAAAAGCTTCCACTGATTCTGTGCCTAATGTTCATGTTCGTTCTGCCGGATCTGCTCTATCCCCAAAACCTCCGTCTAGAACCGCTGCCGACCACGGGACCACAACCACTACCCAAAGCATCGACCATCTCAAACGTGGTTACACTGGTTCTCACCCTCAGTGTACTACCTGCTTGTACCATCACCCCATCAGTACTCCATGCTGAAAGTGGGCCCAATGCCAGAGGTTGGGGCACTTGTCTAACCGTTGTCGAAGCTTTCCTCCACCCCAAAATCAGCAACCCTTAGCCATTACACCTAACCCTAAACCTCACACCCAAACCACTCCCACTAGGGCCTGTTACAACTGTGACAATCCTAACCATTTCACTAATTTTTGCCCCAAGCGTGCCAGCTACCAATAGCAGCGTCAGCAGCAACAACCTGAGCCTGCTAAAGGTCGAGCTTTCGTGCTCACCTCCGCTCAAGCCCAAAGCTCCAACGATGTTATTACTAGTACGTTCCTTGTGAACCATGTCTATGCTTCTTGTTTGTTTGATACTGGCGTAAATAGAAGTTTTCTATCTGTTGAATTTGAACCCTTGCTTAAGTGCGAACAATCTAAGATGTTCGCTATCCCTTCACTATTGAAGTCGCCAACGGTAAGACCGTTCCTGTTAACTCTATCCTCTCTCGTTGTTCCTTGGATCTTAATGGTCATACGTTTTCAATTGACCTCATACCTATGAAAATGGGTAGCTTTGACATCATAGTAGGCATGGGCTGGCTTCGGAAAGTTCATGCTGAAGTTGTTTGCTCGTAGAAATTCCTTGCCTTCCTCTCCCTAGTGGTGATTCCTTACACCTCTATGGTGAGAAACCTTCCAAAGGTCTCAAGCTGATGTCGTGCATTAAAGCGAACAAATACTTGCGCAAGGAACATTTTGCCTTTTTGGCCCACGTTGTGGAAAAGAAAGACAAAGGCCCAAGCCTAAATGATGTTCCGTCGTTTGTGAGTTCCCTGGTGTCTTTCCGGATGACCTTCCTGGTCTTCCTCCTCCTCGTGCTGTCGACTTTCGTATTGACCTCATTCCCGGCGCAACTCCTGTTGTGAAGGCTCCATATCGATTAGCACCTTCTGAGATGCAAGAGCTATCAAGCCAACTTCAAGAACTTCTTGATAAAGGCTTTATACGCCCTAGTACTTCTCCTTGGGGCGCTCCCGTACTCTTCGTCAAGAAGTAGGATGGATCATTCCGCATGTGTATTGACTATAGTGAGCTCAACAAACTCACAGTCAAGAACCGCTATCCACTCCCTCGCATTGACGATCTCTTTGATCAATTACAAGGCACAACGTGCTTTTCAAAGATTGATCTCCGCTCTGGCTATCATCAACTTCGAGTTCTCGAAGAAGATGTACCCAAAACCGCATTCCGCACACGTTATGGACACTACGAGTTCGTAGTCATGCCTTTTGGTTTGACTAACGCGCCTGCTGTGTTCATGGATTTAATGAACCACGTGTGTAAGCCGTTTCTTGATGGTTTTGTTATTGTCCTCATCGGCGATATTCTCATCTACTCCAAGACGAAAGAAAACATGGGCGACATTTGCGTCTCATTCTTACGCTTTTGCACACCGAACGTCTTTATGCCAAATTCTCCAAGTGTGAATTTTTGCTAAAAGAGGTTCAATTCTTGGGTCACATTGTCAATGAAATTGTTATACATGTTGATCCCGCAAAGATAGAAGCTGTTAAGAATTGGGTTGCACCTAAATCACCTTCTGAGATTTGTTCGTTTCTTGGCATAGCTGGGTATTATCTCTATGGACAAGGATTGAGCTCCCGAAATGAGCAATTGATCTGATCTCGCTCAACTAGCAGAGGCGGAATTCATTGCTAGACAGGTAGATATGACAAACAAGTCAGAACTTATTGTTTAACTGCTTCTGATCTATTAAAGACGTTCAAGTTACAGATGCAAGTAAACAAACTGACAGAGCTTCGCCGTATGAAATGACAAATCCGTTTTTAGCTCTAAACAACACTTCCCTAATTATCGGTCGACATGACTCGTACTGAAGTGCGTGCACAACAACCAAACAACTATGATTCGTACGAAATGTATTTCATACGAGTGACTGATTTTGTACGAAACACTCTCCTGTTTCTTGCGAATCACAGTGTAACACATATGAATTTTACATTTTCTTATTTAAACATTAACTTGTAATATTTGTAAACATTACGGATATATCCTAGATGTATGCAATAGACATTATGCACCACAAACTCCCCCTTGGATGTTGCCGTAGTCTGGATAATTTTTAAAACTTCAATTCGATTTGACTTTAACGCCCAAAAAATCTCTTTAACGGCTTTTGACGTTCCTCAGAAGCAATAGGCGATTGATCGGTCAGAGGACGTCGTTTCAAAAACTGAAAACTCCTTAATGATGCTACTCTTGAACGTTCAGCGATCCGAGCTTCTTTTCTTCAGTTTTCTTCGATTCCTAATCTCAATCTTTCTCCGTGTTGTCTTCCAATTCGATCTGGAATGAAATTTGATTTTGTACGAATCAAATCTAAAAACTTTAAACTTTTTCAATTTCATTTTTATTTTTTGTATTTTTCATTCATTTTATCAAAAAAATTTATCTGTTTCAAAAATCCACTTGACTATCCAAGTCTAAGTTAATGACCCTCGTTAGCCAATTTACCTTTCAAGTCCAAGTTAATGACCTTGGTTGACTATATTTGACCAAACAGATTAATTTTAACATATAAAGTTTCAAATTAATGAACTTTCTTGACATTTGAGTAAACTTTGTTAAAAATTAGCTCCGAACCCATGATTCCAAGCTTTCTTTTGCAAGGTGTTGCTATGAATCCAACCATCAATGTTTTTATCATCGGTAAACAAAAATAAAACTATTAAGCTAAGAAAACTAAAAATCTTTTTGAGTTTTTTAAGAAATTTTTTTAAAAGAATAACAACATTTTTTTGTGAATTTTGGGTTTTCAGAGGATCATATCAAGCATTCATATAACTCATCAGTACCATTAGTCTAGAAACACCTTTTAAGCTTTTAAACAAATTTACCTAGATTGCCAATATATTTATCCATTTAAACCTCTTCTCGTTTCTCAACTATTTCAAGATATTTTAAGGTATTATTAGAAACATGAAATAACTGTGTTTCCCATTTCAGAATATACTCCCGTATCGAGATTCCCAGAATGTCATATTAAAGGTGAATATATCGAATTGATATCTGTTTATAGGGTGAATGCAAGACCTTGAGAGCTCAGGTTAGTACTGCCGTACAGACAAAGAGATGAAGGCTCATCTTAAGGTGGTGTTCCATTAAAGAATCTTTTGTACTGCAAATGTCATAATTGTTTAAGACATAATCATTTTTATGCAGCTTTCGGGCAAATAATGCGAAAGTATTATAGGAGTTCTAGTCCACTGCTTTTGCAAAATCAGAAGAACTCGGATAATACCCCAGATATTAATCAAATATAATGACCTAGTATCGCAGAATCTGGTATTCTTTGAAACGAAATTTCGGAGTACTAAGTCCATATATCCGAGAGATGTTAACCCACAAGATAATCAGTTTTTGTGTTTTAGGTTTATATCTCGATAACAATCTACTGAACGAGTGAAGTCTATTGGCATATCCATAGTAAGACTTGCTTAAACACTCTTAAACAATATAATTCTTTAGCATACTGTGACTATCATTTTTGATTTACTATGATCACTCTTTTTACACAAAACTCTTTTTGATTTTTTAAATGTTTTTGTATTTTCCTCAAATATTCTCCCCCTAAATTCAAAAACATATTTTTGGATTTTTAAGAAATTAGAAGAAAGAATGTACAGAAAACGTTTAACGAATGATAAACTCACATCAAGTCGTCATCATCCTCAAACTCAACCTCAAACACATCCCCTGAGATCATATTTTTAAACCATTTAGCTTTAACAAATTTTTTAACTTTGTTTTATCAAAAGTTTTGGTATAAAAATCTGCTTTTTGGTCATCAGTGTGGATTTTCTCAATTCGTACCAACTTTTTCTCGTAACAATCACGTATAAAGTGGTGTCGAATCTCAATATGTTTAGTACGTGAGTGTTGACATGAGTTTTTGGTGATATCGATTGCGGCCTGATTATCTACATATGTAGGCGTATCAAGAAATTGTAAACCGAAATCTCTCATCTGTTGCTGTATCCAGAGAATATGAGCACAACAACTGGATGTCGAAACGTATTCAGCCTCACAGGTAGAGAGAGCGACCTCGGTTTGTTTCTTGCATTGCCATGTTACCAAACGGGTTCCGAAGAATTGGCAGCCGGCCATTGTAGATTTTATATTCAGTTTGCAGCATCCGAAATCATAATCTGAGTAACCTGTAAGATTAAAATCATCATGTCTAGGGTACCACAAGCCGGTGCTTGGAAAACCCTTCAGATATCTCATTATGCGTTTAGCGATAAGCTGGTATGACTCTTTTGGATTAGACTGATAACAGGAGTAGAGGCACGTTGGATACATGATATCTGGTCGAGAAGCAGTAAGATACATCAAGGATCCGATCATGGAGCGATATAAAGTTTCATCAACTTTTTCGCCGTTAAGATCTGGACAAATGCCGTGATCTGGAGCTAACGGGGTCGATGCTGGTTCAGTCCCTGTCATATTGAATTTCTCCAATATGTCATGAACATATTTCATCTGAGGAATGAAGATACCATCATGCAACTGATCAACCTAAAGTCCTAGAAAGAACTTCATTTCCCCCATTGCGCTCATTTCGAATTTGCGCTTCATGACTTCTTCAAAGTCTTTACACAGCTTGTCATTTGTCAATCCAAAGATAATATTATCCACATATATCTGTACGATAATTAGATGTCCATCTACTTCCTTGGTGAAGAGAGTTGAGTCTACTGTTCCCCTGATAAAGCCATTATCCAAAAGATGATTCGATAATGTTTCATACCAAGCTCTCGGGGCTTGATGAAGACCATATAAGGCTTTATTCACGAGGTAGACTTTATCTTTGTGCACTGGATCAATGAACCCCGGTGGTTGGCCGACGTACACCTCCTCTTTCACTTTTCCATAAAGAAAAGCAGATTTAACATCCAATTGGTACACCTTGAACCCTTTCCATGAGGCAAAAGCCAAGAATATGCGAATTGCTTCAAGACGTGCAACTGGGGCGTAGACTTCAGTAGTCTATCCCTTCTTGCTGATGAAAACATTGAACCACAAGTCGAGCTTTGTTGCGTACCACAACTCCTCTATCATCTATTTTACACTTGAAGACCCATCTTGTATTAATCTTTTTGTGATGATCTGGCAGGTCAACAAGCGTCCAGACGCCAAGTTTCTGGAATTGCAATAACTCTTCTTGCATCGCATCCACCCAACTTTCTTCTTTCAACGCGTCTTTCCAGTTTCCCGGTTCAACCTGAGAAACAAAACAACTGTGAGAAAATCGTACATGAAGTGGAGCAATACTAGAATAGAAACAGCTTAGATCTTTATTAATCTGTTGCGAGTTTGCACTCCTGATTGTAAGCTGCCTATAATGTTATCTGACGGATGATATGAAAGTGTCCTAGGCATCACTTCAGTTGGAACATCTACTTGTGATTGCAATTTTAAGAAATTTTCATCGACAACCAGTACAGATGAAGAAGCTTTATTCCTAGCATTAGACTGATCAGCCTGTTGGTTCAGAAAGTCTTCAATCTGTTCAGATCCTTCATCAGAGCTGGATCCTCCATCGTTGAAAGTTGGTTCCCGGTTAGAGTCATCATCTTCATTTGGCTGGACAGAAGATTCAGCAGCATTGACATTTGTAGCAGAAACCGGATTTAAAACAGAAGAGCTTTGACCAACATCAGATGTGTTAACTAGTAAAGATGTAGAAATCACTAAAGGTCGAGGAACTTGTTCTTGATTAGATAACTGATGTTGTTGAAATAATATAACAAGTTCTTCTCATCAAACAACTGATTCGTATGAACTTTAAACTGATTCGTATGAATTCTAAATTGATTCGTACCAACTCAAAACAACCGAAATTCATGCGAAACTCGTACGAAAACTGATTCAAACTTCAAACTGATCAAAGTTTATCGATTTCAACATGATTTAGTTCAATTTTATGTCCGAATTATGGTATGGATTGATTAGATTGAAGATTAACTTGAATTACTAAAATCCTAGTCCATTTTGTCCATGAATTTGTTCGAAATTTGTCCAAGAATCCAGTAAAGGTTAGAAAAATGATGAAGATGAAGATATGTCCAAGTCTGAACAGTAACTACTTGTTGTCTATCTGTAGATCAGATCTCTAGGCTCTGATACCACTTGTGGACAGGGATCAAGTTCCCGAAATGAGCAATTGATCTAATTTCGCTCAACTAGCAGAGGCGGAATTCATTGCTAGAGAGGTAGATATGACAAACAAGACAAAACTTACTGTTTAACTGCTTCTGATCTATTAAAAACGTTCAGGTTACAGATGCAAGTAAACAAACTGACAGAGCTTCGCCGTATGAAATGACAAATCCTTTTTTAGCTCTAACACAACAATTCCCAATTTATAGGTTGACATGACTCGTACTGAAGTGCGTGCACTAACAAACAAATAACTATGGTTCGTACGAAATTGTATTTCATACGAGTGACTGATTTTGTATGAAACACTCTCCTGTTTCGTGCGAATCAAAGTGTAACACATATAAATTTTACATTTTCTTATTTAAATATTAACTTTTAATCTTTATAAACATTACGGATATATCGTAGACGTAGGCAATAGACATTATGCACCAACAATCTCCCTTCATTTCGAACTTCTCTAAGATTGCTATTCCTTTGACCTCCTTGATGAAAAAAGATAAACCTTTTGTTTGGGGTCCAAAACAAGAGGATTCTTTCCAAACACTTAAGGACATGCTTTGTAATGCTCATATCCTTACTCTTCCCGATGGAAATAACGACTTCGTCGTGTATTGCGATGCTTCTAACCAAGGTCTAGGTTGCGTTCTCATGCAACGAGACAAGGTGATCGCTTACTCGTCGAGAAAACTCAAGATACATGAGAAAAACTATACTACGCAAGACCTTGAATTGGTGCGGTCGTTTTTGCGTTGAAGATTTGGCGACCCTACGCTTATGGTACAAAGTGTACGATCTTCACCGATCATAAGAGCCTACAACATATCTTTGACCAAAAGGACCTCAACATGCGGCAATGTCATTGGGTGGAACTATTAAACGACTACGACTGTGACATTCTCTCTCATCCTGGCAAGGTGAATGTTGTGGCCGATGCACTTAGTCGTAAGAATCATGTGAAGAGTGTTTGTTGTCACAAAACTATGGTAGATTCCCACCATCTGATTCGAGATGCACAATATTCGACCATTAACGAGGGCAGCCTCGAAACTGAGTTGAATACCAGTGATGAAACACCACTTGAGTAGAAGAACAATGGTACTTTGTATTATTGTCGCCGTATGTGGATTCCTGACCGTGGTACTCTTCGAACCACTTTGCAGGATGAAGCTCATAAATCCGATATTCAGTGCACCCTGGCGCTGACAAGATGTACCATGATCTTCATACGTCCTATTCGTGGCCTGGAATAAAATGTGATATCGCGCTTTACGTATCAAAGTATCTGACCTGTTGCAAAGTCAAGGCAGAACATCAACGCCTCTCTGCCTACTCGAACAACCTGAAATCCCTGTCTAGAAATGGGAGAGTATTGCAATGGATTTCATTACAAAATTTCCTCATACTCCTTCGGGTCATGACAGCATTTGGGTTATCATCGGCCGTCTGACCAAATCCACTCACTTCCTAGCCATTCGTGAAGATTACAAAGTCGAGAAATTGGCTTGTATCCACACGAGTGAGATCATCAGTCGTCATGGTATGCCCATTGACATCACTTCTGATTGTTACGCTCGTTTCACCTCCCGCCTTTGGCAAACTTTTCAATCCGCCCTAGGCACTCGTTTGAACCTTAGTACCGCTTTTCATCCTCAATCTGATGGTCAAAGTGAGCGTACTATCCAAACTCTAGAGGATATGCTTCGATCATGCGTAATCGATTTTGGCAGCAACTAGCATTCGCACTTACCCTTGGTAGAATTCTCATACAAGAAAAGGTATCACGCAAGTATTCAAATGGCGCCATTTGAAGCATTGTATGGTCGTAAGTGTCGTTCGCCTATTTGTTAGCACGAAATTGGAGACGTACAACTCACCGGTCCCGAACTGATACAAGAGACGACGGACAAGATTCTAAAAATACGTGAAATATCTTTAAGGCTCGAAGCCGACAAAAGAGTTATGATGATAAAAGACTCAAGCCCTTGGAATTCAGAATAGGTGACCTTGTGCTTCTCAAGGTGTCCCCTTGAAGGGCGTTGTTCGCTTGGGTAAGAAAGGCAAACTCGCTCCTCGCTATGTAGGTCCTTTCAAGATTCTCGAAAGGATTGGCAAGGTAGCGTATAGACTGGATCTACCTCAAGCACTCAACAACGTTCAAATCAATGAAACATTGCACTTCGTGGAGAAACCTGTCGAAATCATGGACTGAGGAACCAAGCAATTGAGGCGTGGTCGAATTCCCATAGTTAAGGTTCGATGGGAAGGTAAATGTGGCGCCGAATATACTTGGGAACTCGGAAGCGATATGAAGACTAAGTATCCGCACCTGTTCGTTAGGCCTTAAGCTAATAAATTTTAGGACGAAATTTCCTAAAGGAGGAGAGACTGTAACGCCTCGCTTTTTCATACTTTCCTTACTTAGAAAGTGTCATCGTATTTCTATTTCTGGAAACTTGTATTCGTATTCTTTTTCTCAACTCTGTAATCCGAGACTTGAATCATAATGACACTTATACATGATACATATTGTCTTGCATGCATTCAAACGTTTATTACATAACTGAAACTTGTTATACACATTCACACTCGACACTTATACGTGATATACGCTTAAACAATGCAAAATTGGTAAAATAAACTAAGTTAAGGGACTGAAAGTGAAAAAACCAAAGAACCTTTTGGAATAACCTACCTCGCGCCCCACGACCGAGTCCTTGGAAGTCTCTCGCGGCCTGCCAGAGCCCTCGCGGCCCGCGACCGAAATCTCTTCACCCTCTCGCGGCCCGCGAGAGGGGCATAATCCGGAAATGTTGGTTTCAAGCTCATGGATTGTCCAATTTTGTGTTTTCTCCATTTGATACCCCCAACTAACACCCTCCCAAGTTTACCTCTAAATACCCCCTCTATCTCCTCTCGTATCACACCTCAAATCATCTCTTCTTTTCTCTCTAAGCTCTAAGAGCTCTCTCTTCTCTCAAAGATCAAGGCTTTAAAAAGTGAGTTCTAACGCACCTCTCTCCTTTTTATCTTTCTTCTTTCTTACAACTTGAAATACCTTTGGAATGTCTCCTTAAGTCTTCCATGGAAGACCAACTTGGAACATCACCATGTCTAAGGTCCCAAGTGTAAGAATCGTTTGGTTTGAATAGGGTTTTTCCCACCAGTGTTGTATCCTTCCAAGCTTGTTCTCGAAACAAGACTTGAGTCGGTAGAGTGTGATCACTTGGAAGCCTTGGCTATCCTACTTTTGATCCACCACCTCACTTGATGTTTTCGTTTACTTTGGTCTTTCCTTTTATTGTTATAACTTACTCATGACCATCCTTGACGTCCTTGTGACGACTTGTGTATTGTAATCTATACAAGCGAGGTTTTAAAAGGAAGGTTATCCTCCTACCTCCATGCATGACTTCTATGAAATTACATGACGTTTATGATTTACTTGTTGTTATACTATATAATATATGTATATATCATTCTAACCGAACTCTTGGTGGTAATCAAATGATTATCCGTCATGGTACTAGGTTACATCACCTAAGTACTTAATTTCTCGTTACGATTCTAATGGGTATCCTAACCCATGAAAATGCATCAACCTGAATGGGTCTTATAGTGTCAAAAACGAGTATTAAGTCTAGATGATTATTTTCTCGTATACGTACTTTATCGTATTTAAATTCCTAATCTTCCTCTATAGTTCGTTGACTTACCAATCTACATCTTCCTCTGGTAGGGTAACTCGACGTTCATCCCATCCACCAACCACCTTCAAGGACTTGTCAAGTTTGAAAACTTAGCAAAACCGTGAGTACACTCGACCACTTTTCATTTACCACACTTTTGGGTGTAACGTTTTTACTTATACCAAAACCACAAAACATAAAGTTTATGAAATGCACAAACAATCCTATACACATGAATACTTGATATGCTTACGTGATGCTAATATCTTGGTCGTTCTTTATGTGATACTTTAGTCATTAACTTGTTTTAATCCTTAGTTTGATGGTAATCAAATGATTATCCGTCATGGTACTAGGTTACATCACCTAAGTACTTAATCTCTCGTTACGATTCTAATGGGTATCCTAATCCATGAAAACACATCAACCCGAATGGGTCTTATAGTGTCAAAAACGAGTATTAAGTCTAGATGATTATTTTCTCGTATACGTACTTTATCGTATTTAAATTCCTAATCTTCCACTATAGTTCGTATACTTACCAATCTACGTCTTCCTCTGGTAGGGTAACTCGGCGTTCATCCCATCCACCAACAACCTTCAAGGACTTGTCAAGTTTGAAAACTTAGCAAAACCGTGAGTACACTCGACCACTTTTCATTTACAACACTTTTGGGTGTAACGTGTTTACTTATACCAAAACCACAACACTTAAACTTTATCAAATACACAAACAATCCTATACACATGAATACTTGATATGCTTACGTTATGCTTATATCTTGGACATTCTTTATGTGATACTTTAGTCATTAACTTGTTTTAAGCCTTCGTTTGACATGTATAAGCGCTTTAGGAAGTAACGCATCCCCCTCCATCGTGTAATCTTAAGGCCATGTAAAAACATCGTGTTTGCGTTAAGGTTTGACTAGTAGTATTGGATGCCTTGTATATCTCTTGTAAAATCATATTTGCCATGAGGATTTGTTTAAACTTTATTCGTATACGTATGGTATGCTTAAACTTGTGTACTCGCCTTTGCTTTTGCATTGAATTGTATTTTAAAACATGTTGCAGGTTGAGGAAGAGGATGCTATGAAATCAAATAGCAAGGAAGTAGATACACACATTTAGACGTTTAGTTTAATGTTGTTGTATCAATTTTGTTGTTTTGTGTTACTGTTGTATTTGTTTCCATGTTGTATTATTGACAATTATTTATGAAATGAAATTTGACTATATTTAAATATTATCACTATTAGCGTTGTGAGCAATGAGCAATCGATTTGATCTCACTCCGATGTTTCCGCCATCGGTTGGGGTGTGACAGATTGGTATCAGAGCCATAACTATAGGGAATTAGGTAGAATTGTCATGTTCGACATAGTCTATAGTTCTACGTACCCGTTTTGACCATTTTTGTTTATGCTTAAAACCTTATGCTTCCTACTTTGCTTCTCCTCTTTTCTTTTGGTCTTAATACATATACATGATGTCTTTCCTAAAGACATTTTTACAAATATACACTTTGAAGACTTGAACACACTCGTAACACAAACGAGATGAGTTCACTAAAATAGGCTTGAAACCTACAATTTGGTGAACAACTCTCATTCCGCTATTCTTATTCATTTTGCACGAAATTTCATCATCCAGTTAGGAGTGAAATCCACATCTTGATAGAAAATTTCCAATTCAAACTCTAGTGGACCCTTACCAACGATCGGAATTTGCTCTTTGTTTGGTAAGAACCAACCACACTTAGGGTACGCTGTTGTCAAGTTAGGGGTGAAACCCGCACCTTCTCAAGTAGTCCCACTCCTCGATTTTCAATCTTGCCAAAGTTTCGATTTTCCGATCAATTAGATACGTGTAGTAACTCGAAGGGTGAAATGATGTTAATCACTTCTCGACGAGAGCATTACACCTATAGGCCAAAGCACGTCCCTCTAATTTGAAAAGATCCTCGATTCACTTTGGAATTGTCGACGTTTCTCTACCCGAAACATTCCTACGTTTTATGAGCCTATTCTTTTATGTGATTCAATTTCAATGTGTTTTAATACTTGTTACCTCGTTCATTTCAATCCGTTACACTATTCGCACATTCATCGCAATCCAAAACAATGTTAATCATCATGAACAAACTAAATTTATACTCTTTTATACGCATCCATACGTGATTATACATGTTATACTTGTTAAACTCAGGCAACTTATGTGAAACTTACATGCAAAACTTGTTATTTCTACATTATGATCAAGTCTCATCCTCGCTCTATTTTGAACCTCCAGATGTCTTCTCTCAACTCTTCGAAAAAGTCAAAAAGTTGCAACAACAACGGTGACTCTATGTCGAAAGAAGACCTTGTTGGTCTGAGGCTGAGCAAATGGCTGACCAAATGGCCCGTGTTATCCCTGATATTGTTAGCCAACTCCAAACAATCCAAACTGAGGCACCCCTAATTCCTCGCCGATTCAAAAACCGATGCACCCAAAACGTCTTACCAGTTCAAGCACCACATGGCTTGCAAACGTGTTGAGTTCACCGGCATAGATGGTGTAACAGCCATAATCAACTGGTTCGACGCAATGGAGCTTACCTTTCTTCAGGGCGGGTGCCCTGATAACCTTCGAACGCTCAACGCTACCGGGGTCTTTCGCCAAAGAGCCTCGAGTGGTGGACTACCGAACATAACAAGCGTCGCAACGAAGCGGCTCACGCTTTATCTTGGGAAGAGCTTAAGGAGCTCATGAAGGATCAATTTTGTCCTCCCCACGAGACCTAGAAGCTCGAGAATGAATTCTGGAAACTTACCCAACAGCGGAGCGACGCTGAAGGTTTGATCACACGCTTCAAACAATTAAGTATCATCTGTCCTGGATAGGTGGATACTGTTCCCAAGGCAATTGCCAAGCTAATTCGTTCGCTCTCGCCTGTGATCATGAACCATGTAGCCGCTGCCAACCCTAAGATCCTCGATGAAGATTTTAGCCTAACCATTTAGCTTAACCCCAACTGCATCCTTCAGGGGGCCTATGAAAAGGTCTCTACGAAGCAAGCGCACCAAGCCATCGCCGACACCACCACTACTGAAATTCCTCCCTCCCAAGCCAAGAGAAGCCAGAACCAAAACAAGAAGCGGAAGGCTTCCATCCAAAACAAGGCACTTATTACCCCGCCTACCTCAACACTATTAAACGCCATAGCCACTACCCAAAGCATCGACTAGCTCAAACATGGTTACACTGATTCTCACCCTCAGTGTACTACCTGCTTCTACCATCACCCTATCCGTACTCCATGCCGAAAGTGCGCCCAATACAAGAGGTTGGGGCACTTGTCTAACCGTTGCCGAAGCTTTCCTCCACCCCAAAATCAGCAACCCCTAGCCATTACACCTAACCCTAACTCTCAAACCCAAACCACTCCCGCTAGGGCATGTTACAACAATGGCGATCCTAACCATTTCGCTAATGTTTGCCCCAAGAGTGCCAACTACCAAAGCAGCGTCAGCAGCAACAACCTGAGCCTGCTAAAGATCAAGCTTTCGTGCTCCCCTCCGCTCAAGCCCAAAGCTCCAACGATGTTGTTACTAGTATGTTCCTTGTGAACCATTTCTATGCTTCTTGCTTGTTTGATACTGGCACAAATAGAAGTTTTCTATCTATTGAATTTGAACCCTTGCTTAAGTGTGAACGATCTAAGCTGCCCGATCCCTTCACTGTTGAAGTCGCTAACGGTAAGACCGTTCCTGTTAACTCTATCCTCTCTCGTTGTTCCTTGGATCTTAATGGTCATACGTTTTCAATTGATCTCATACCTATGAAAATGGGTAGCTTTGACATCATAGTAGGCATGGACTGGCTTCAGCAAGTTCATGCTGAAGTTATTTGCTCATAGAAATTCCTTCGCCTTCCTCTCCCTAGCGGTGATTCCTTACACGTCTATGTTGAGAAAACTTCCAAAGGTCTCAAGCTGATGTCGTGTATTCAAGCGAACAATTACTTGCGCAAGAAACGTTTTACCATTTTGGCCCACGTTACGGAAAAGAAGACAAAGGCCCAAGCCTAAGTGATCTTCCTATCGTTTGTGAGTTCCCTGGTGTCTTTCCGATGACCTTCCTGGTATTCGTCCTCCTCGTGCTGTCGACTTTCGTATTGACCTCATTCCCGGCACAACTCCTGTTGCGAAGGCTCCATATCGATTAGCACATTCGGAGATGCAAGAGCTATCAAGCCAACTTCAATAACTTCTTGATAAAGGCTTTATACGCCCTAGTTACTTCTCCTTAGGGCGCTCCCGTACTCTTCTTCAAGAAGAAGGATGGATCATTCCGCTTGTGTATTGACTATCGCGAGCTCAACAAACTCACAGTCAAGAACCGCTATCCACTCCCTCTCATTGACGATCTCTTCGATCAATTACAAAGCGCAACGTGCTTTTCAAAGATTGATCTCCACTCTAGGTATCATCAACTTCGAGTTCTCAAAGAAGATGTACCCAAAACCACATTCCGCACCCATTATGGACACTGCGAGTTCGTAGTCATGCCTTTTGGTTTGACTAACGCACCTGCCGTGTTCATGGATTTAATGACCGCGTGTGTAAGCCGTTTCTTGATCGCTTTATTATTGTCTTCATTGACAATATTCTCATCTACTCCAAGATGAAAGAAGAAGATGGGCGGCATTTGCGTCTCATTCTTACGCTTTTGCATACCGAACGTCTTTATGCCAAATTCTCCAAGTGTGAATTTTGGCTAAAAGAGCTTCAATTCTTGGGTCACACCGTCAATGAACTCAGTATACATGTTGACCGCACAAAGATTGAAGTTGTTAAGAATTGGGTTGCACCTAAATCACCTTCAGAGATTCGTTCGTTTCTTAGCCTAGCTTAGTATTATCGCCGCTTCATTTCGAACTTCTCCAAGATCGCTATTCCTTTGACCTTCTTGACGCAAAAATATAAACCTTTTGTTTGGGGTCCCAAACAAGAGGAGCCTTTCCAAACACTTAAGGACCTGCTTTCTAATGCTCCTATCCTTACTCTTCCCGATAGAAATAACGACTTCGCCGTGTATTGCGATGCTTCTAACCAAGGTATAGGTTGCGTTCTCATGCAACGAGACAAGGTGATCGCTTACTCGTAGAGAGAACTCAAGATACTTGAGAAAAACTATACTACGCAAGACCTTGAACTTGGTGCGGTCGTTTTTGCGTTGAAGATTTGGCGAAACTACGCTTATGGTACAAAGTGTACGATCTTCACCGATCATAAGAGCCTACAACATATCTTTGACCAAAAGGACATCAACAACGTCATTGGGTGGAACTGTTAAATGACTACGACTGTGACATTCGCTATCATCATGGCAAGGCGAATGTTGTGGCCGATGCACTTAGTCGTAAGACTCATGTGAAGAGTGTTTGTTGTCACAAAACTATGGGAGATTTCCACCATCTGATTCGAGATGCACAATATTCGACCATTAACGAGGGCAAATACTAGTGATGAAACACCACTTGAGTAGAAGAACAATGGTATTCTGTATTATCCTGACCATGGTACTCTTCGAGCCACTTTGCTAGATGAAGCTCATAAATCCCGATATTCCATGCACCCTAGCGCTGACAAGATGTACCATGATATTCGTACGTCTTATTTGTATCCTGGAATGAAATGTGATATCGCTCTTTATGTATCAAAGTGTCTGACTTGTTCCAAAGTCAAGGCAGAACATCGACGCCCCTCTGGCCTACTCGAACAATCCAAAATCCATGTCTGGAAATGGGAGAGTATTGCCATGGATTTCATTACGAAATTGCATAGTACTCCTTTGGGTCATGACAACATTTTGGTTATCATCGACCGTCTGACCAAATCTGCTCACTTCCTAGCCATTCGTGAAGTTTACAAAGTCGAGAAATTGGCTCGTATCTACACGAGTGAGAACATCAGTCGTCATGGTACTCCCATTGACGTCATTTCCGATCGTGACACTCGTTTCACCTCCCGCCTTTGGCAAACTTTTCAATCCGCCCTTGGCACTCGTTTGAACCTTAGTACCGCTTTTCATCCTCAATCTGACGGTCAAACTGAACGTACTATCCAAACTCTAGAGATATGCTTTGATCATGCGTAATCGATTTTGGCGGCAACTGGGATTCGCACTTACCCTTGGTAGAATTCCAATACAACAACAGCTATCACACAAGTATTCAAATGGCTCCACTTGAAGCATTGTATTATCGTAAGTGTCTTTCGCCAATTTGTTGGTACGAGATCGGAGACGTACAACTTACCGGTCCTGAACTGATACAAGAGACGATGGACAAGATTCTAAGAATACGTGATAATCTCCTTAAAGCTCGAAGCCGACAAAAGACTTATGCTGATAAAAGACGCAAGCCCTTGGAATTCAGCACAGGTGACCTTGTGCTTCTCAAGGTGTC
This sequence comes from Scalesia atractyloides, assembly GCA_947069175.1. Lineage (NCBI taxonomy): Eukaryota > Viridiplantae > Streptophyta > Magnoliopsida > Asterales > Asteraceae > Scalesia > Scalesia atractyloides. Next base: position 67,849,717 of record CAMTDV010000023.1, read on the forward strand.
CCCTTGGAAAGGCGTTGTTCGTTTTTGTAAGAAAGGCAGACTCGCTCCTCGATACGTAGGTCCTTTCAAGATTCACGAAAGGATTGGCAAGGTAGCATAAGCACTCAGCAACGTTCATCCTGTATTTCATGTTTCAAACCTAAAGAAATGTCTAGCTGAAGAAGGGCTTCAAGTCCCACTCGAATATCTTCAAATCAACGAAACATTGCACTTCGTGGAGAAACCTGTCGAAATCATGGACTGGGGAACCAAGCAATTGAGGCGCAGTCGAATTCCCATAGTCAAGGTTTGATGGGAAGGTAAACATGGCGCCGAATTAACTTGGGAACTCGAAAGCGATATGAAGACTAAGTATCCGCACCGGCTCGTTACGCCTTCCTCTGAATAAATTTCAGGACGAAATTTCCTAAAGGAGGGGAGACTTAACGCCTCGCTTTTTCATACTTTCCTTACTTAGAACATGTCATCGTATTTCAATTTCTGGAAACTTGTATTCGTATTCTTTTTCTCAACTTTGTAATCCAAGACTTGAATCATAATGAAACTTATACATAATACATATTGTCTTGCATGCATTCAAATGTTTATTACATAACTGAAACTTGTTATACGCATTCACACTCGACACTTATATGTGATATACGCCTAAACAATGCAAAATTGGTAAAATAAACTACGTTAAGGGACTAAAAGTGACAAAAACAAAAGAACCTTCTGGAATAACCTACCTCGCACCCCGCGACTGAGTCCTTGGAAGTCTCTCACGGCCCGCTAGACCCCTTGCGTCTCGCGACCGAAATCTCTTCACCCTCTCGCGGCCCGCGAGAGGGGCATAATCCGAAAATGTTGGTTTCAAGCTCATGGATTGTCCAATTTTGTGTTTTCTCCATTTGATACCCCCAACTAACACCCTCCCAAGTTTACCTCTAAATACCCCCTCTATCTCCTCTCATATCACACCTCAAATCATCTCTTCTTTTCTCTCTAAGCTCTAAGAGCTCTCTCTTCTCTCAAAGATCAAGGCTTTAAAAAGTGAGTTCTAACGCACCTCTCTCCTTTTTATCTTTCTTCTTTCTTACAACTTGAAATACCTTTGGAATGTCTCCTTAAGTCTTCCATGGAAGACCAACTTGGAACATCACCATGTCTAAGGTCCCAAGTGTAAGAATCGTTTGGTTTGAATAGGGTTTTTCCCACCAGTGTTGTATCCTTCCAAGCTTGTTCTCGAAACAAGACTTGAGTCGGTAGAGTGTGATCACTTGGAAGCCTTGGCTATCCTACTTTTGATCCACCACCTCACTTGATGTTTTCGTTTACTTTGGTCTTTCCTTTTATTGTTATAACTTACTCATGACCATCCTTGACGTCCTTGTGACGACTTGTGTATTGTAATCTATACAAGCGAGGTTTTAAAAGGAAGGTTATCCTCCTACCTCCATGCATGACTTCTATGAAATTACATGACGTTTATGATTTACTTGTTGTTATACTATATAATATATATGTATATATCATTCTAACCGAACTCTTGGTGGTAATCAAATGATTATCCGTCATGGTACTAGGTTACATCACCTAAGTACTTAATTTCTCGTTACGATTCTAATGGGTATCCTAACCCATGAAAATGCATCAACCGGAATGGGTCTTATAGTGTCAAAAACGAGTATTAAGTCTAGATGATTATTTTCTCGTATACGTACTTTATCGTATTTAAATTCCTAATCTTCCTCTATAGTTCGTTGACTTACCAATCTACATCTTCCTCTGGTAGGGTAACTCGACGTTCATCCATCCACCAACCACCTTCAAGGACTTGTCAAGTTTGAAAACTTAGCAAAACCGTGAGTACACTCGACCACTTTTCATTTACAACACTTTTGGGTGTAACGTTTTTACTTATACCAAAACCACAAAACATAAAGTTTATGAAATGCACAAACAATCCTATACACATGAATACTTGATATGCTTACGTGATGCTAATATCTTGGTCGTTCTTTATGTGATACTTTAGTCATTAACTTGTTTTAATCCTTAGTTTTACATGTATAAGCGCTTTAGGAAGTAACACATCCCCCTCAATCGTGTAATCTTGAGGCCATGTTAAAACATCGTGTTTGCGTTAAGGGTTTGACTAGTAGTATTGCATGCCTTGTATATGCTCTTGTAGAATCATAGTTGCCATGAGGATTTGTTTAAACTTTATTTGTATACGTATGGTATGCTTAAACTTGTGTACTCACCTTTGCTTTTGCATTGAATTGTATTTTAAAACATGTTACAGGTTGATGAAGAGGATGCTATGAAATCAAATAGCAATGACCTAGATACACATATTTAGACGTTTAGTTTAATGTTGTTGTATCAATTTTGTTGTATTGTGTTACTGTTGTATTACTGACAATTATTTATAAAATGAAATTTGACTTTTTTAAATATTGTCATTATTAGCATTGTGAGCAATGAGCAATCTATTTCGTCTCACTCCGACAGTGATATCATAGAGTATGAAAGTGCTGAGTCAAATATAGAGAAAACTAGTTCAAGTTCACCTTCTGAAAATGATGAGAGCTTTCACAAGAATTATCTATATAAATCAGATTATAGTTCGAATGATGATTCTACATTGGTTGCTTATACCATGAAAGGACCAGACAAACTATATTCTGATCAAGAATTTCCGATTCAGAATGTGAATCTTGAGAAAGTAGAACAAGTGTTTAAGCTAACTGAAATCAATCTTTCTGAACTGGGAAATTTGAATAAGTCTTACTACTCTAAACCCCAAAAGCTTCTGTAAAAATAATCGTAAAGGTAAAAATTATCCAAAAACCAAGCGTAAAGGGTTGGGTATGTTAAGAAGAAAAATGATAAGTTTCAAAAATCAAATTTTCAAAAGAAAGTTTAAACTTTGTGTTTTGATTAAGCACGGCAATTGAAAAAGAAAGATTGGGAATGGAACAATCAAACGCCGAGTTCCATGTAGAATAGAAACGTCGTGAGCAGAATTTGAGTTCATCTACTGATTGTGATAGTAGAACATATTGGAAATGTAACAAAGTTTGGTATATTGCACGACATTGTACTCAAGGCAACTCAAAATCTGTTTACAATGCAAAGAAATCCATAGAAGATGTCAAACAAAAGAAACTTGATCTTGTTCCAAAACAGATCTTAAAAAGAAATAACGAATCCAACAAAATTGTGAAACCAACAATACCAAATGTTTCAAAGTTTGACAATTGTAAAACTTTAACCAAAACCAAACAAAAGGATTCAAAATTTTATTCGAAAAAGGCAATTCTTACAACACAAACTTGGGTGGTTAAAACCAGAACATCTTTTGTAGAAATCAAAACACCTGTTAAATCTGAAGTTAAACAGGATGTTAATGTTAAAGTTCCAATGTTTGATATTACAAACCCACCCAAGACCGAGAAGGCTTGGGTTTCACTGTTTAAGTAATTGTTTATTTACATGTGTAGGGGCTCCCGAGGTCAATCATATCAAAATTGATAACGGACAGTGGAGTTTCTCGTCACATGATAGGAATGCTAGCCTTACTCTATAATGTTAAGTATATTCGTGGAGGCTATGTAGGGTTCGCTGGAAATGAAGGTGGAAGGATTGTCGGAGTAGGAAAACTTTCCAATGGAGTGGTCTCGTTCGACAAAGTGAACTACATTGCTGAATTGGAGAATGATTTACTAAGCGTTTCACAGATTTGTGATAAGAAGTTTACGACACACTTCAATGGTAAAGAATGCTTAATTCTGAAGCCTGCATTTAAAATTTCTGATGAGTGGATTCTCGTGCGCGCTCCACGAGAGAATGATCTTTATGTTCTAGACATGAGTGTCACTCCGCTACATCGAAGTTGGCACAATGTTTTGTTACAAAAGCAAATGAAAAAGAATCGATCTTATTGCATCGAATGATGGGGCATATCCATTTAAGAAAATGAACTATTTAGTGCACAACAATCTTGTGGAGGGTGTTAATCTCAAAAGTTTACATCTCAATGACGATTGTCTTAGCTGCAAAAAGGGAAGCAACATAAGAAATCACACTCGAGAAAACTTATGAATTCTCGTGGGGTATCTCCCAGGAGAGTAAAGATGACACATTTAATGATCTTATGATTCTCTTCAGAAAGTTAGAGAACTTGTACCATCTTCTAATCAAACAAATACGAAGTGATAATGGTACTAAGTTCAAAAATAATCAAATGCTCGAATTCTGTAACGACAAAGGTATTCTTCACGAATTCAGTACCTCCATACTCCGCAACAAAATGGAGTAGTTGAATGTAAGAATAGAACTCTCATTGAAACTGCACACACGATGCTCGTGATTCAAAGTTACCTGTTAGTTTCTGGAGCGAAGTCGTTGCCTCTGCATGTTACACGTTGAAAAGGGTTTTAACCATCAAGGCACATAAGAAGACATGTTTTGAATTGCTTAACCAACGAAAGCCAAACATAGAGTTTTCAGAATCATTTGGATCTCCATGTACGATCATTGACCCGGATATCCAGATCTTTGGAGGGATTTTTCGTAGGATATGCAAGTCCATTGAGAAGAGTATATGTGCCAAGTCTAAATCGAGTTATTCTTGCTCAACATGTTGATTGTCAGAAGTATACAATGCCTACTCAAAAGCTTGGTAAATCCTAGATGTTCAACTACGAGAATTTAAGGATTCTTTCGATTTGCCAAAAGAACCAAATGAAGGGGAACTTGTGTTGTTATATCAACAACATCAAGCATCTAATCAAGAACAAGTTCCAAGACCGATGGTGGTTACTCAACCATTTATTGGTACAAATGATTCTAGAGCAGGTCCGAGCACGAATCAAATAGATCCCGTCGTCATACCAGTAGTTAATGCCATAGAGCCCACTTTCTACCAATCTGATGATTTTGATTCAGATGATGGGCCGACATATGATCAGGATGGTAAATCTAGCTTCGATGAAGGTTCTGAGTAGATGACAAGTTTGTTAAATCAATCTGCAGGTACTAGCTCTAAGAATGAAGCTTCAACGAGTACTATGGTTGTTGAAGAAAACATCACAAATTTGGAAAGCGAAGTAAATATTCCTAATCAAGTCATGCCGAGAAATTTGTCTTACAACCCTTCAGAAAATATTATTGGAGAGCTGCAAGCTTGAGTTAAAACGCGCAATCAGATCAACAAGGATATTAGTTGTTTTTATACCAAAATTGCACCAATTCAAGATATGTGCTTATATCGTTGTTTTGTTTCGTAGATCGAACCGAAATCGAATAAGGAAGCGCTTGCCGATGATACCTGGATAAATGCAATACAGGAGGAACTGCAACAATTCAAAAAGCTATTGCTACTATATGGGTTTTCAAGTGCAAAAGAGATGATCGAGGGGTAACTGTGCGTAATAAAGCTCGACTGGTTGTCAAAGGTTTTCATCAGCAATAAGCCATTAATTTTACAGAGGTTTATACTCTGGACGCAAGACTCCCGGCATTTGCGTCATGAAAAGGTTTTAAATTGTACCAGATGGATGTCAAATTAGCTTTCCTTTACGGAAAAGTGAAAGTGATAGTGTATGTTGGACAATCACCAGGGTTTGTCGATCCTGTGCATAAAGACAAGGTTTACTTACTAGATAAGGCGTTATACGGGTTGCATCAGGCCCCGAGAACCTGGTATGAGACACTCTCTCAGCACATGTTAAAGAACGACTTTACAAGAGACACTGTTGATAGCACACTCTTCACACGGGAAGTTAAAGGACATCTACTGATCGTACAAATCTATGTGGATAACATAATCTTTGGCTCTACAAGTGATGTACAGAGTAAAGAATTTGAAGAAGTCGTGAAAAATAAATTTGAAATGAGTTCAATGGGAGAGATGAAGTTCTTTTGGGGCTTCAGGTCGATCAGTTGCCTCATGGTATCTTCATCCATCAGACAAAGTGCGTCCATGATATATTGGAGAAATTCAATATGTCGGGAATGTCACCATTATCTAACCCATTAGCAATTAATCATGGAATTTGTCCAGACGAACATAGAGTCAAGATAGATGAAACCTTATGCCGATCGATGATTGGATCACTGATGTATCTAATAGCATCAAGACAAGACATCATGTATCCAACATGCCTTTGCACCTGATATCAATCGAGTTTGTGAGTGTCACACCTGATGATAGTCAAACGGATTTTAAAATAATTGAAGGGTTGCCCAAGCACCGGCTTGTGTTATCCGCGAAATGACAACTTTAACCTCGCAGGTTATTCAGACTCATATTTCGGATGCTACAAACTTGAAAATGCCAAATCTACAACGACTGGTTGCAACTTCCTTGGAACACGCTTAGTAGTGTGGCAATGTAAAAAAGCAAACCACAGTCGCTCTCTACTTGCGAGGCTGAATACGTTTCGGCTTCCAGTTGATCCCAAATTTTATGGATACAACAACAGATGAGAGACTTTGGATTGCAATTTCTTGATACGCCCATATATGTAGATAACAAGGCTATAATCGATATAACTAAAAACCCGGTTCATCACTCTAAAACTAAACATATTGATATTCGACATCACTTAATCCGTGATTACCAAGAGAATAATTTGATTCGAATAGAAAAGATCCACACTAATGAACAAAAGGCAGATTTTATACCAAACCATTTGATCGAACCAAATTTAAATATCTTCTAAGAATTAATGGTATGAAAATTCTAACATCAGATGGGGAATTAGGGTTGAATACGGATCGGATGACGAGTTTTCGTGATCTCATCGGTTTGTCACATTTTATAGTTTTTAGATTTTCTTTCTTTAGAAAACAAAAATCCAAAAAATATGTTTTTGATTTTAGGGGTAATAAATGTTGTAGAAAATACAAAAACATTAAAAAAATGCAAAAATGTACAAAAACATGAAAAAGACAAAAAGTGTTTTTGTATGTGTAGAGGAAATGATAGTACAGCAGTGGGCTATCACATAATGCTAAGGATTTGTAGTGTCAAAAAGTTTAAATAGGTCTCACTGAGGATGTGCCAGTTGGCTTCGCACATTTAGTAAATTGTTTCTGAGATATAAATTTAAAAGAAAAAAAACTTCTTAATTAGTGGCTTAACATCTGTTGGATATATATTCTTAGTACACCAAAATTCAGTTTGAGAGATTCCCGGATTCTGAGATACTAGGTCTTTGTAAATAATTGATATCTGGGGTATTATACAAGTTCTTATGAGTTTGCATCGACATTGGACTAGAACTTGTATAATATTTTTGCTTTTAAAACAAAAAAAAACTGCAACAAATTGTAAGTATCGAAAAATCCAACAATTGTAGTAAAAGATTCCAAAATTGGAACACTACTTTTAAGATGAGCCTTCATCTCTTTTTCGGTACGGTGGTACCACCGGAGTTCTCAAGGTCTCGCATTATGCATATATAGATATCAGTTAGATATATTCACTTGTAAGATGAAATCTAGGGAATCTTGATACGGGAGTATATTTTGAAGTGGGAAACATGGTTAAGTCAAGTTCCTAAAATTACCTAAATGTATCATGGAACAATTGAGAAATGTGTAAACCTTTATGTGGACAAGTATACTGACAATCTAAGCGAATTTGTTTTGTACTTAAAGTCTTACAAAGTTCAACGATACTAGCGACATGTCTCATAAACTGACATGATTCTCTAACACAAACTCACAAAAATATGTCTATAAATATGTGTATACATAGTTTATTACATTTCATTTTAGAAAAGCCCAAAAAGATTTTTAGTGTGTTTTAGCATAAATGTTGGAAAAACCAAAAAAAGATTTTATTTCTATTTTTGTTTTGACTATCGTTGATGGAAAGTGAATCTTCAAATCCAGAGATGCCGATTGCTGAGAATTACATAAGACAATGGGTTGGGAGCTTCTCTGTAGTGATAAAATACTTTGAAAAGATCAAAAGTTCATTAACATGAAACTTTACGTTGCCTTAAACATCAATTTGATAACAAAGTGTTCAACCAAGGTTATTAACTTGGACTTGGTCAACTGAGTGGGTCTTTAAAACTGGTTAAACTAGACAGTATGTTAAAAAATTTGTTTTACCTTCGCTCAAGAAGTTATCTTCGCATGAAGATAATTATCTCTGCACGAAGATAACTATCATTGCATGAAGACAGCCTCACTATATATATTATCCTCGCATGAAGATAACTATCATCGCATGAAGATAGCATGACTATATATTTTCTTTGCACCAAGATAATACATATGTTCACTATTCATCTGCTCTGAGCGAAAATAAAATTGCAAAATGATTAATGAAGTGCTACCGAAATTTCTTAGCTTGTAGTGGTCGATTGGCAAACCACGAACAATGCCTAAGGTAGTTTGGACCAAATTGAACTCGAATTGAACCTTACGTTAAAGTTTTCAGTAAAACAAACATAAAAACGTAGATCTAGGACAATCTGATGGGCCAAAGTTAAAATTGAGCATACCATTATGAAAATCGGCACTCTCTGGTTGTTTTAGTAACATAAATTTCACAAAAATCAAGGAAAATTATCAAGTGCGTATAAGGTTACCTTCGCACGAAGGTAATTTGTCTTCGCACGAAGATAAAGTGAAAAATTTTTATTTTGATTATTTACCGTCGCATGAAAGTAAAGGTTCACTACGCACTAGTTACCTCATGAAGGTAAAAGATATTTTACGAGAACAAAATCTAAGTGTTCTCGTGTTTGTGCAGGAAGAGAAATCAAACTTTGACAAAAAAACACAACATCTGTTGTGTTCTTGATGAGAGTATTCCTAAAATTGCTCCTTTCAAGTCAATATTGAAATTTATGAGCGAATTACCGATTGTTAAAGTGCTTACAGACCCTCACAAGGCCTATCGCTCACACATAGAGATGTTCTGGGAGCACGCAAAGTATGTACCAGAGAAGAAAGCTATACAATCTTTTGTGTCGATTGGTAATGAAGATAAAGAGGTGTACATTACTAAGCCCTGATTCACAGAGTGTTAGATTTTATAGATAAAGACGAAGATCCAATGATGTATACTGAACGTATGTGTAGAGGATGCTACTACAGAAGGCCTAAGAAGTTTTTTGTACATTCTATGATATCTGCATTGAGCCAAAGGAAAAGGGGAGGTGATGCTATAATCAATTATCAGATGTGCATTATCGTTGCACTTTTGGTGAACAAGCCCCACAACTTCACCAAGATGATATTTGAATAGATGAAGTTGAACATTGATAAAGAAAAGTTTTTGCAATACCCCAAATTTGTAAGATGATGTTGGATGATCAATTTCCCAACTTAGTAAAAAACAAGAATGATGGGCTACCGCTAGATCACATGACAAGGCTATCTTTGGTGAGACTAAATTAGTATCTTAAGCAGACTGAAGAGCGGGTGGCCAGAAAGTTCTTTGGAAGATTTAAAGATAAGAGATACAAAGCACATCCGACGGATAAATGGAGAAACGAAGGCAGTGGTTCTGATGATGAGGCTGCTCAGATGGATGGTTATGAGCCTAAGAGAGGTGTATGGTATGAGAAAGAAAGTGCTAAGAAACAGAGTACTCCAAAGCCAAAGCTCAAAAAGGAAAGAGACAAACAATCCTCAGAGATGAAACTACTAATGAGGAAGTAGAGATTGAAAAAAATATTGAGCAACATGTTGAAGATGAACTAAATGTTGAGAAGGAGGTATTTTCTGCTACCTTAGATAGAGAAAAGGAAGGTGCATGTGGTGATAACGATGAAGATTATAAGGATACATTTGACAAAGTTGAAAAAGCTGAAAGGTTGGCTCAGATCAAGAAGAAGAAAATGGTTGGAGATGATGATGACGTGTATATTTCGTCTAATAATGATTCTGAAGCTGAAAGGCCAATTAAGAAGGCATGAAGAGTAGTAAGCCTGATGTTTAGGAAAAAGGCTATTGGGTCTCCCTTAGTAAAGAAAGCTATAAGGAAATACATGAGGAAAAGACAGCAGAGGTTGAAAGTGTTGAACAACCACATACGCCACAAATTCATATTTCTTCACCACAACAACCACCATCACCACTACCAAAACCATCACCACACATATCACACCCTCACATCAAACTCCACCACAACAATGTCTCCACAGCATCAAACATCTCCACAAACTCAAACAACCAACACCTAAATCAGCTACGAGACAATCAATGTCAGACAGATTTTGGGGATATTCCATTTATAGAAGGGCTTTATGAAAACTTTGATGTAGACATGTTCAATGACTCCAAAATAGTAGAACTGGAAAGCAAGATCAAACCTTGGAAGATAATAAAGAAGTATTGGAAGGCAGAGTGAAATTTCTTGAAAATGATAAAGAAGTATTGAAGCGGTGATCGAAAGTCTGGTGACTGATAATGACAGGTTGAGACGGGTGGTAAATGATTTTGAGAATGAACGTGCTTGGAGTAATCAAAGATTTGATTTATTTTAGAAGGTATTGGCTAGTAGGTTGGGGATAGACTCTGATGCTGAATTTGATCATTTAGAAGTTGAAGAAGCAAGACAAAAAGCAGCTGAACGGGCTAAGAAGGCAGAGGAAGATGCTAAGGCTTTAGTCAAGGGGAAAGAAAAGATTGATGAGGTTCCTATGATAGAACAATCTGCGCCAGAAGCTAAGTCTGTGCTAGAAATTACTACTGCTAGTGTTGAGAATGAGGATGAAGTTGACATAGATGTTGATGTTCAACTAGTTAAATTTGTACTTGTTGGAGGACTGGTGGATGTTTCTGAAAAATCCTATGATTGAAAAGATTGTAGAACCAAGGAGACATTATGCTGAGATTGATGCAGAGTTAGATGAATTTGACGATGACGAGGAGGATGATGACAAAGATAAAGATGATAATAAAAAGGATGACGATGATAAGTGTGATGATGACGATAACACTAAGGGAGATACCGGAGAGACGGTAGTTGAAACTACAAAGTTAAATGATTTTTTTGATTATAATGCTTATCTTAATGATTCTGCTAACCAAGAAGATGATGCACAACACAAAGGGGAGCAGAAAGAGCAAACTCACGATGAAGAACAATCAGGAATCCTCACAGCTACTCCATTTACAACTGTTCCTGATTGTTATAAGCCCCGAATTTTGTATTTTGAACATAATATTGAGGAAGGCGAATTTGTGCACAATTATATAAAAGAGGAGAGTATTATTATGCTTGGGGTTGATGAAGAGTCATTCGAATTTGAATTTGAAGAGGAACTGAATACATTAGGGCATTCGAGCCAAATGATTATGTTTACAAGCATATACCAGTTGCTGATACATATGACAGGGTGACTATTGAAGATGCATCGGATGATGATGAAGCGATCAAGTATTCTGGTGAAGCAATTGATAACTTTCCAACTTTTGAAGAGTTATTCATTAAAGCAAACGAAGATTTGTTAAAAAGAAGGATTGAAGAGACAGTTGTAGAGGGAAGTATTCCGAAACGTTTATCCAAAGAAGAAATTGTTGAGGCTAAAAAGATGTAGTTTAAAGAGCTACCAAAAGAAAGGAAGTTCAGGCGACCGTTAGCATTATTCACACACGAATCTTTGGGTGATATTTTGAGGCTGGGGATGGATTCCTAATTTAGATGTCTATGCGATCAAAAGGGAATATGGTGTTCAATACTTCAGGTACTTGAATGATTTAAGACATTGCCATACTAGGATATCGAAGAGCTTGTACAGATGTAGAGTATTAACTTCCAAATGTAGTTTCATGATCAAAGATAATGGAAGTTTATTAAATATGAAGTAGCTCATGGTTTTAACAAGTGGAAACCATTGATTTCGAAGAAAAAGATAAAGATTAACAAAGTTACTAAAGAGAAAGATGTCACGCTTGTGATGAAATATCTACGTGTGATAAAAACATGTTAGTGATGAAGATTGAACATGATTTCCATGAATACTTTCAGTGGTGGCAAGTGGATTCCAAAACAAGTGAAGCCGTTATTATTTTGAAAGTTGATGACACTTGGGATATTACTAAAGATTTGAATTAAAAGATGATTGAATGCAAGAGGATATGGGGATTGTGGAGAACTATTCTTATACTAGACCTAATGTGCCTAGTTAACTGTTCGAAAGATGATATCAAATGCTTGTTCTTCAACAAGATCCGTTACAATGTGAAGGAGAAAACACAAGTGATGCAATACCAAGGCGTGATTAATGTTTTCTATGTGCACGGTATTAATTCAGGAAAAATGTGGGAATCAACATGGAGACAGTTAGAAAAGAAGAGTTTATGAAAGAGGAAGGAAGATTGGAGAAGATCGAAGAAACGTCTAAAGAAGCTTGATTAAGAAGATTTCAGTTCATGAAGAGGGCTCCTACGACTGATAAAATGCCAATACTGTATGAAGAACATCGGAAGCCGCGCAAGAATTTCTTTGGGTGTTAACATCTAATATTTGAAGATTTTGAAGACATACCAAGACTAATCCAAGGGGGAGTTTGTTGGTGCATAATGTCTATTGCTTACGTCTTATGGTTGTGTCTGTATTTTGTAATAGTACGAAAATGTTAGATTTACATTGTTTGTATTTAACTTCACACGAAGGTAAAGTCTACCTTTGCACGAAGGTAAATTACTTTCATGCAAAGATAAATACCCTTGCATGAAGGTAGTATGTCTATCTATAGCTAGTGTGAGGTGTTAGTGAATATAACTTTAATGACTGAGACGCGAAGCTCTGTCGGATTTCCTGGTCATTTGTACCTGTTAACATTGAATGAAATCAGTTAATTGATGAAATAATCTTTTTAATTGTCACTAATTCATATGAATTCCACACGTATAGACTAGATACTCAAATTAGGACCTTTGCTATTAGACAAAACGATCCTACATCATTCGAACTAGATTCTGATTTCTTAAGATAATTATTATGAAAGCTTTCTTCATTTTCAAAATATGAACTCAACTAGCTTTCTCCAAATTTGACTCAACACTTTCAAACTCAGTGCTATCGCCTTTACTTCCGGAAACATTTTCTACCTCAATTTTAACCACATCTGACTTACACTCTTCATCAGATTTGGTGTACGTTAAATCAAGGTTTCAGGCAGCTCATCTTTTTATTCAATTTTAAGTTTCAAATTAAGCGCCTTATCCACCCCGTCACGTTTTTTTGGTATAACTTTCCCAAATCGAGGGTGGAACCCGATTATAACTCATACCTTTGTTTTGAGAACAGTCATTTTCTTCCGTTTTAATTTTTTCTTATTGTTTCAGAAGAAAATGATCGATCACATAAGATGAAGTCGAGTAACTGATCCACAATTTGTTGACCCTTTTTGTTTCAATTCTTACAACCTCTAATTCAGTTTTGAGCTAAGCAATCGTGTTAAGGTAAATGTTTATGGCCATTTGTTTGTCCATAACAGTTGCTTTAATCATTGAAAGTGTAGCAAAGTCCTCTCGACTTGCTTGTTCAAACTATTTAATTGTTTTACTCACTTGACAGATTGTCAGAATGTTTTTTTCAAAAGTTTATATTTATCATCTTTTTCAGCACACTCCTTGCAAGGCTGCATGTATTTCTTCCAGGTTTTTAACTTCAATTATGTTGACCTCATCCTTCTCACCAACCAACTATTTTACCGTATCTTGAACTTGTTTAGAGACTACCTCATTTAGATTCGCCATCATTGCTTTGTTAGCAATCTCTGTAAGGTTCTCGACAGTCATTTCTTTGTTTACGACAATCAATTCTTCAACTTCCGACTTTGACTCCTCTACACAGCGCACAGAGTAATTTGGTTTGAAGAAACCTACAAAATTTTTATACATATTAGGAGGTACCAAATGTTTAAATGCACTATGAAATATATCTTCCAGAATAGTATAGTATTCATCAATTGGTGCTTCATCGAAGGTTGCTTCAGAATATTCTTCTTCTACTTGTTCTTCTATGATCTCAGCCAACAGTGCAATGCTTTCAGGCTTTGAAATGTATTTGTTCAAGTTGAAACCTTCATTTTCTGGGAGACAACAAGAGCGTTATCCTTTGAACTTGACGAACCATCCTCAGACTGAATCATTCTAGATGTATTCTAAGGTGGTGACGTATTGTGATATATCGCCTTCATATAATAATCATCTGCAAACGAATTTTTGTTACCGTTGACTTCACGGTTTGGACATTCTCTTTTGAAATGACCTTTCTCATGGCATTTGAAATATGTGTCTTTCGACTTATCGAATCTAAGCTTTCCATCTAAACCTCCCAAACTATTTCGATCCGTGATCTCCATGAATCTTTGCGCTCGGTGAACAATCGAAGCCATACACCACTTGATATCGATCAATTCCAACTCCTCCGGATCAATTTGGTCATAATCTTCTTTTGTCATGTTTGGATTTCAAATTTTACCGGCCGCCAGACTTTCATACGATTCAAGACTAGATGCAAGCAGTGCCATCTGTGGTTTTGTAGTGTTTTCTGTAAAATCTTGAACATTCTCGAGATTCACGGCAATATTGCATTGTATAATTCTTTGGTTTGAGTTATTTTGGGTGCTTTGAAAGTTGTTTGAGCTTTGTGAAGATTGTGGTGTCTGAGGTGAATTAGGTTCACATGTTAGGAATGATTGGAAACCTCCACGAGTATTCGAAGATGAAGAATTGAAGAGCTATTTGCATTGAATGAAGTGTGTATCTATGGACTTTGGTCACTGGCATTTGGACTTCCCTTATAGTACATATTCATGTCTTGCTGGATTTGTGAACCTTTGGTCTTTGCCATTTTCTGCATCTCAAGCTCATAACCTTCTAGCTTCTCGATGAATCTTGACAATGTGAAAGAACCACATTCTGAACTGTTCTTCAAAATTGTAAGATATGTAGACCATTCTCCCTCGGGCAGTGCATCGGCCAGTTTATCCACTATCTCTTCATTTTCCTTCTGAATACCAAGCCTTTCCATCTCTACGATAAGATGACAATACCTCTCGATCAACTATTTTATTGATTCGCCTTTAAGCAAATCGAAGATATCAAATTCTTTCTTTAACAACACCTTTTTGCTCTTTATCATTTGAGTGCAACCTTGGAATTTTACCCTCAAGGCATTCCACACCGGTTGAGCATCGTTATCGTGTTGTAGTAGAGTGAATATGTCTTCTTTGATGGCTTGTTGAAAGATTTTCCTCATTTTCTTTTCTCTAACAAACTTATCCTTTTCTTGTGTCGTGAATTGTGTCAACATCTTCTCTAACCCATTCTCTCCAACTGGTGCAACATACTTTTCCTCAATTGCATACCAACTATCAAAGTAGTTCGCTTGAACCTAATTAACAAATTGTTGGTGCATAATGTCTATCGCCTACGTCTAGGATATATCGGTTATGTAAATAAGGCTTAGAATGTCATTTTTATATATGTTATATATATGGCTCGTACGAGTGAACCTATTGTGGCTCGTACGAGTGACATCTAGTCACTTATACAAGCAACCACTCGCACGAGCCAGCAAAGCTCACTCTTTGTGCGAGCCATGTTGGCCGGAGCTTGAGTGTTGTGTCTTAGATCTGTTGGTGTGTGACTACGGCGAAGCCCTTTCCAGTTGTTTACTCGTCTGTAACCTTCACATAAATTAATACGAATTAAAGGCGTTTAAGCAGCATACTTTCTTGTTTGTTTGTTAACAATGAATTCCGCGTGTGTTAGCTGAGTCGAATCGACCTGGTGCTCATAAGAGGAGAGTGTTGATGCATATTTTTGTCGTTGCGACTCAGTTCGATTCGGTTTGACTGAATTCAGTTTTCACACTAGAAGCTCATAGTCCAAAGTAGGCCATTAGAAATGAAGACTGAAGACCAAGCAACATCCAAGGGGGAGTTTGTTGATACACTTTTATGTTTGTCGCTTGTTCTTAGTTACGTAAGTAATTGTACGGTCTTTGTTTGTTGTGTCTTTAAAGTTTGGTCATGTTGACCAAATCAAGATATCCTCCTATCTTGAATTGGTATGATGTTTAGTTTGTTCGTGCGAATGAATGGTGCTCCGTACAGGCAAGTTAGTTGCTCGTACGAGCCATTACATGTTCGTATGAGTCATTGCATGCTCGTACGAGTGTCTATGTTAATATTTACGTGTTAATATATACTAATATGATTCTCTTGCCCTCGAAATTTGCAAAAAGAATATCTGTAAATATTTACTTGTTTGATAGCTTTCCGTCTTTACATTTAAATATTGAAAAATGACAAAAACATTCTAGGGGAGTTTTAATATAAATTTTATAAAAGCCAAAAATATTTTACTTCTATTTTATTTATTATAAACCGATGTTGGAACTCGAGCCTATCCTATCTAAAATCCTGATTGTAAGCCGGAAAACAACTGCATCTTCATAAATGTTCCAAGTTGACAAGCTTTAAAGGTTAATGGATTAAAATTGAGCAATCTTAAAAACTCTTAAAGTATTTTCAGTTGTAGTTGAATGTGATTTGGTCTCATGTGTTTCATTTGCTAATCTAGCTTAAAATCAATCCTTCATGAAAAATTTCAAATGAAAATTCTCCAAGGTTGATCAAATCCCTAACGGTTATTCACATTACGTGCTTAGCTTTGTTGTGTGTGTAGATGTAATATTCAAGCAAGTGAAAGGAAAAGTGAACGAGTTTGAAGGAAAGGTTATGAGAGAAAAGACAACGTAAATGCAAGTCGTGAATCAAGAATCAATTCATGACTGACCACTTACCAACACCACAAGATACATCCAAGGGAGAGTATGCTGATGCACCTCCTGACTATGACACGTGAAGGCATCTGAAGATCTGACAGTGTGAAGAACGAACCATCACGAGTAGCATCCAAGGGGGAGTTTGTTGATACAATTTTGTGTCTGTTGCTTGTTCTTAGTTACGTCAGTAATTGTACGGTCTTGTTTGTTGTGTCTATAAAGTTTGGTCATGTTGACCAAATCAAGATATCCTCCTATCTTGATTTGGTACGACATTTTGTTTATTTGTGCAAATGAATGGTGCTCCGTACGAGCAAGTTGGTTACTCGTACGTGCCATTACATGTTCGTACGAGTCATTGCATGCTCGTATGAGTATCTATGTTAACAAGAACATTGCTTGGTCGTACGAATGAATTACTCATTCATACGAGCCATAAGCTGTTCGTACGAACAACCATGTCTGAATGTTCTTCGTGTCTTTGTAGTGTGTCGTATAACTAGTGACATTCTTCGTACTGTTGCTAGGTGTTGACACTATATAAACAGACATGCACTTCTTTGTAAGTAGAGTTGAGCCATAAGACACTAGGTGAACACAAAGAGAGAACACTGAGAGTGTATAGAGAGATTAGCAGCTTATCCAAGAGTCTATGTACTAAATCTCTCTACCAGTCAATATATTGAACATATGAAGATATATCTTTTGTCATATTGATTGTTCTCTTGCTTTGGTTTGCATACACACTTGGATTCCGCACTCGTGTGTGTGTTACATAAACAAGGAAGCAGGTTTATCTTGATCCTCCAAGTGGACCTACAAGTGGTATCAGAGCTTTGGCTCTCTTCCTTGTTTAAACCAAGCTTAGTGTTGTGTCTGAGCTAGTTGTGAGGGTTTCTGGAAGTGTTCTTGAACTTTCAACAGGAGACTTAAGTTTTTAAAAGATAACCAACTTAAAACTTAGTTAAAACTTGTTGTATCCAAAAAATTTTCATGAAAACCTTGTTAGAATACATGGAGACATGTTAGAATCTGGTTTTTCTTAAAAAAATTTATTGTTCAGTTGGACATATTTTCAGGTGAAACACAGTCGGAAAACTCACCGGAATATTCTTGTAGGGTTGACCAAATCTCTGGACATTCTGACTTGACTTGACTGTTTTGACTGAAGAGCTGATATGAAATGTTTGTCTTTTTAACCAAAATTGTGTAGACAACTGACCACTTTCGAAAAAATAAGTTTGTGTTAGAAAAGGAAATTCTCACCAACCAACCCTGCAAAAAGATTCCTCTCTGCGAAAAACCAAACTTCAACGAAAAACATCCGTGCGAATAACCATTCACACGAAGGCCTTTGTCCGCACGAAGCACAGGTTGCTCGCACGAAAACTGCTGCTCGTACGAATAACCTGGTTCGTACGGAAGAGTGTGGCTCGTACGAACCACTGATTCGTACAAAGAACCCACCTTCTTTGATTGTTTTTTGTGTTTCTGTTTTTCAAATCTTGTGGTTTTTAAAATTGTGAACTTTAAAAGGATACTATTATTTTCAAAAATTAATCTTTAAACCTTTTAATTTTAATAGACAAGAACATATAATGGGTATAAATCCTTGGGATGGGGGGTGTAGTTCAAGTTCAAGTCAAGACTTATCACAATCTAGCTCTGCAATCTCATGGGTAAAATCTTTAATACCTCCACAAACAATTACCGCTTGTCAATGGGCTTTTGTTAAAAATGAAAATCAAAGCGTTGAAACTCTTCTCCTTAGCGAAAGTGAAACTGGAAGTAACAACCGTCCACCAAAGTTAAATCATATGAACGATTATCCTTCATGGAAAAGTCGTTTTCACACGTATGTTCTTGGTCAGAATACCGACTTGTTGACATGTTTTACCTCTCCGTACAAAGAATCTCTCGAAGAAGTTGTATCAAATTCAGCCACCTTAGCCGAATTGGATGAGAATGATAAAAGGGCCTATGATCAAGAAAAGAAAGCCTTTGCCATTCTTACGCAAGCACTTCATCAGTTTATGTATTGTACAACTACGAAGAACTTGTGGGACTCGTTAAAAACAAGAGGAGAAGGAAATGTAGCAACAAGAAAAATTCGACATGATCTCTTAAAGAAAGAGTTTGAAGGGTTTCGGTTTATGGAAAGTGAAACACTAAATGATATGACAACTCGTTTCTATCATTTGCTTAGTGACATGTACTCATACAAGGTTATCGCTTCACAACAGGAGATTGTTATGCGCTTTGCTGATGCCTTACCACCTAAGTGGAGTCAATTTATTGAATTGCTAAAACATACAAGTGTGATGGATGTGATCAACATTTACGAATTTGTTCAGATACTTGAAAACAAAAATGAAGAAGAAATTCGCAAAGCAAAACGATTTCCAGTTCCACAAAACCTAGAAATGTATTGTGTATGCATTAACCCAGGTATAAGTACAATCCAACAACCGAAGCTACAAACAGCATTCATGTCAAATTGAAATGCTTTTCTACCGCAAGTTCAACCAGATCAGTCTGTTGGTTCAAGTGCTCAAGTTTATGAACAAACTTTTGATCCAAAAGCCTTTCTTCCTCTACCTCAAGATATTAGTTCAACTCCACAAGCTTATGAATAAGTATTTGATCCAAAATCAAACCTTCCTCAACCATAAGTTGTTACACCACAAGTTCAACAACAAGCTTTAAATGGTAAAAACTTTCAACCCTCAAATTCCAACACTGTCAGACTTGATACATCAAACCTTTCTAAGGTGAGTGTGGAAGTAGCCCGGGAACACATGGACCTTCTAAACACTTTGGTGAGCTCCTACTTCGGATTAGTAGCTGGACAAATTGGTAATATCAATTTAACCAGTGAAGACTATGCACAAATCAGCGTTTGCAAGTGCAGTGAGAAGGGCAAAAGATTTTATGGAGAAAACAGGAAGAAGTAATCTGGAAAGCAACAAGGATACTCCATACGGCTTTGACAAAAGTAAAGTTACTTGTTTCAACTGTAGAGAAAAGGGGCATTTTAAAAGAGAATGCACGAAGCCTCCACAGCAAGGGAATCAATATCCTTTTAACAGAAATCAAGTTACTAACAACGGAAGAGCAATGGTTTCTGCAAACAATTTCAACCGAGCATTAGTAGTTCAAGCAAATGAGGGCTATGATTGGTCTATTCAATTAGGAAACAATGGTGGAGGAGGAACTGCATACTATGCTGAGATTACAAAAAATAATAACAAAGGAGAATCATCTAGAAATAATGACAATTCATGGGATAGCAACAGTTTAGATGAAGCAGAATCGACTTATAGTGAAGAACGATCTGAAGATGTTAATGCTGAAGTAGATGAGGTGATCACTGAAACTGAATCGACGGATAGCAGCGAAGAAGATTTGGAACATGAAACAGAAGGATCATCTGATGAGTTTTCCAAGTCTCTCTCATCAATCGGATCTTCCACTCTTCGTGCAGCATTCATGACCCGTTTGGATTGCCAATCCAGTCAGGCAAGTTTCGATAAACCTATTATGTCCAAGTGTTATGAATGTATAGCTTTAAAAGGTAAATACTTAGAACTCGAAAGAAAATTTGATCACACAAAGAAGCATCATCATAGTTTAATTGTAGATCTGACAAAGTGCACTGAGTCAAACACAACTCTTAAGAAAAATGAAAAAGAATTTAAAACAACTATTGAAACATTAAAGAAAGATGTTTTCGAACTAACAAAGAATGTTTTAAGAAACAAACATCCATTAATAATTATATTAACATGCTTGAAGAAAGAAAAAAGAGTTAGCCTGTGCAAAGTGTGAACATGATGCAATCAAACTCAAGTTGGACAGTTACTCCAACTCAAGATATGTTTTGGATCACATCATTGATGTTCAAAAGAAGAAAGGTGATGTGAAATGCATAGGTTATCAGGCTTGTCCCCCTCCAGTTAGGCACAATTACACCAAAATGCCAGATGGTGAAGATATGCCACAATATGAACCCACCATTCTATTGGATCTAGCTGAATTTACAGCTGGTCTAGGGTTCACCAAGGGCATATCTTCAAGTCAAGGTCAATTGGATAGCATCAATGACCCAAGGTCTATGGATGATCAAAATCCTCCCATTGTTGAGGATTATGATAGTTCGGATGACGGGTCAGATGAGGATAAACCTATGCAATCTGATGCGTTAACAAAAGAGAGAAATGTATCTCACAAAAATCACATTCTCTATGATCCTTTATCGAAACCATGTGTGACTGCCAATGTCAAGCTTGCTGAAGCTCATGTTGAAACCTGTGAAAGCATGAACTTGCTTTATACGTTGATTGGTTCCAACAAAGTTTACTCAAACAAAGATTTTCCCATCAAAAATGTAAATCAATCCTTGATTGATAAAGTTTTCGAGGATTCTACTAGTAAGTTTTTGGGTAATTCGAGCCCAAGAGTTGTAGTGACTCGGTGTGCTCCTCTCCTAAAAATCGAAGTTAGAAAGAAATATGGAAATCAGAAATTGAAGACTCAAAACAATCAGCAAAAGCAAAATCACGCTAACCAAGGAAATGGAAAAAGAAAACAGAGCCAGCACAAGAAAAAAGTTCAAAATGTGAACCTCGTGAAATCCCGAGGGACTGATAAAATTGAATCATTTGAAAACAAATCCAACACGGATTTTGTTAAACAAAATAAAATTTTAAAGAGAAACAGTCAGAACAACTTTACACAACACACAAATTGTTGTAATGTAGGACCAAGTACCTCAAGATCACGAAGTTCATCATCAGGCTACCACATTTATAGTACTCCGAGGTTTGTTGAGCGGAGATCATGCTTTGAGTGTGGTAACTATGGAACATTGTAAAAAAACTGTCCATATCTCACAAAGGGTAAAGCAAAAATTGATGCGCCCCATGATAAACGTTACCATACAAAATATGTTTCGTCAAAACAGGATCCTCATCTTGTTAAACAAAGAGAAATGAAACAGAGAAAGAAACAACAAAAGGCTGTTGAAAAAGCTTTAAAACCGAAGGTTGTCCAAACACAATCAAATGTTAAAATTGAGAAATAAAGACAGATTTAGAAACCAAAATCGGTAATTATTTCAGGGGGAGCACAATCCATTCCAAGCAATCGGGAAAACAAAGTTCCAATTCTCAATGATGTCGGACGACCCAAGTCAATGAAGGCTTGAGTCCCCATCTCCAACAAATCTTTAATGAGTGTGCAGGATGTTCCAGGAGGAACTATTGATAATCATAGAATTATTGATAGTGGAGCATCCAGGCACAAGATCGGCGACATACGGCTACAAAACATCGTTATATCCAGGAGTTGTTGCATTTTTTGGAGAGAAAGAGAAGATAATGTCCGATGAGTAAACAAAGTTTGGTAAATGAAGTTGATAACCTCGACAAGATGAAAAGAGACCAACAATTTGTTTGTTTAAGGCTTAGATCGAATCCTCAGGATAGATTCAATTGAAATGTACGCACCTGCAGCACATCAAAAGATTATCAAAAATTCATGTCTTATATCTTCCACAAGACGTTCAAAGCTTACAAGATGATCGTGTAGTGTATATTTCACCACGAGTGTGATTGATGAAAATGTGTTTCGATGAACAAACCAACTGGGTGTGCAGATGCCTTGGCATGGTTTGAACAACCGCACACTACTTCTCAAGGAGAAAGAGGAAGACCTTTGCTGGTGCAAAAACTTGTGGACAACATCATGTATGGACCGTCCAAAAATGATGTGTACAAGTTTCTCCACATGCTCTCTTGTTTCTTACTAGTCAGAACCATAAGTTTATAATCTTGTTGTTGTGAAGAGATTTCTTAGTTATATGAAGTAGCTGCAAAATCGACCTTGAAATTCACACCGGGTGGATATCTAGTTGGAAAAGCACACCGATTCCTGGCAATACACAGAAAAATTGCAGGGTTATGGTTTGATTTTTCTAATCTCTTCTATCTGTGTCGATATTTAAGCTACTTTATAGATTTCTAAAATCTTGAACAACACTCCAGATCAAACACATTGATCTCGAATATCACCTCACACGTGACGGTTTCAATATGAAACTCATCAATGTTGTTATGATTCACACCGATTATCAACGTTCCAACTCATTTTTTTCCAAATCTTGGAAAATCAGTTTTATTAAACTAATTTTGGTGAACAACATCGAGGTAAAACATGAGTTAATCCACATCGTGAAATCATTTTTGTAAATATTTTTCTTGAAGACAATCCAAAAAGATGTATTTAAAGGGTTAAATTTACTTTTTGCATTGTAGGGGAGTAAATTCCAATCCGAAAAGTACAAAAACATTGCAAAACGTCAAAAGAACAAAAACATGAGAAAAACAAAAATGAGTTTCCTGGCAAGAAAAAGAGAAAATGATAGTAAATTAATGGTCTGTCAAAACCTCTTTGAACCTAAAATGAAAAATGATAAGTAGCTCTATATTCAATGTATCGGTAGGCTTACAATCATTTTAAAGTGTGAACAGGGCGATATAAACATAATCGACTCAAGACCAGGTGGGAACCATTCATTGGCATATGGTATTGGTACCGAAATTTCATTTGATAGTATGCCGAGGTTCTAAGATATGCGGTATTTATGCTTGTTAATCATCTGGGTATCATGGTTGAATCTTTTACCGAAAAATAACGGGGACGCAAGTCTAGAACTTCCATGATACCATACATACGTGTAAATATTGCATACGACCATAAATAAGTGATAACCATATCACATCCACCCAATCAATAAGTGATAATATATCACAGCTTTATGCGGGAGCTAAGTTCGTCTATTTGTCGGTATGATGGTACTAACCTGTTCACGGACTTACTCCTATGCCCGCATGCATTTGAGAATCAAGTTCCTCATCAATAAGTGATTTTATCACATAGGGCTTGTTATCAATCAAAATAAGTGAGTATCTCACATCATATACGTCAAAAACAAATGATAAACAGTATACTCACCGGTAAGATTTTCTCTCGTGCATGTCTTGATATGGGAATATGTCGTGAGTGGATGAACACCGGTCAGTAAGTACAAATCATATATAAATCGTATCCCCTAACCGCGAGTGATCTTATAAGTTGAGCTTATGTGGACAACAATACTAAAAATTGTTAAAGGATACTTATCTAAATGCTAATTAATCAAACAAAAAGTGTGTTTTGGCATGAGTATATACTAATATGATTCTCTTACCGTCGAAATTAGCAAAAAATATCTGTAAATATTTACTTGTTTGATTGCTTTCCGGCTTTACATTTACATGACAAAAAGATTCTAGGTGAGTTTTAATATAAATTTTATAAAAGCCAAAAATATTTTACTTCTATTTTATTTTTTATTAACCGATGTTGGAACTCGAGCCTATCCTATCTAAAATCCTGATTGTAAGCCGGAAAACAACTACATCTTCATAAATGATCCAAGTTGACAAGCTTTAAAGGTTAATGGATCAAAATTGAGCAATCTTAAAAACTCTTAAAGTATTTTCAGTTGGTAGTTGAATGTGAGTTGGTCTCATGTGTGTCATTTGCTAATCTTGCTTAAAATCAATCCTTCATGAAAAATTTCAAATGAAAATTCTCCAAGGTTGATCAAATCCCTAACGGTTGTTCTCATTACGTGCTTAGCTTTGTTATGTGTATAGATGTAATATCCAAGCAAGTGAAAGGCAAAGAGAACGAGTTTGAAGGAAAGGTTATGAGAGAAAAGACACAACTTAAATGCAAGTCGTGAATCAAGAATCAATTCATGACTGACCACTTATTGTCACACCCCGACCCGCAGCGGAATAAGAGTCGGGGCATAATTGGGTTATCACCAAAGCTCATGACATTTACTAATATGTTTCATATTTAATAAAGTCAAAGTTACATTTCCAAATATCCAAACATGTTCATACAATACAAAGAAAATAAACCAAACATAACAATCCCAACTCTAAATTATTTTATTCTTCTAGTCCAATCCTATGTGTTCCTAGCTGCTGCTGGTTCACCTGTATCATGTGTAAAAATGGGGGTTTTTGGGTCAACATAAGTTGGCGAGTGAACCTTATAAGATAAACATTTATTAATGAATTACTTGTTAGTTTATCAATGAAAAATTGTGCATAATCATAAATGAGCAAATGTAAATAATCAAGCAGTGGCAAATAGCAATCACAACTATAACATACAATAACATATGATAGCATACATTAACATACCAACAAAATACGATAAATAACATAAATGAACTGTGCGATCAAGGCTCAATCAAACGGAGCCGATCGATTGCATGTACTGAAAATGAAAATGTCTGTGCGATCAAGGCTCAATCAAACGGAGCCGATCGTATGTGGGCACGCCGGGTTCAACCTCATAATGAAATGGGGAACATGCTCAACGCTCATAATGTAATGGGGAGCGGCGGCCTACGAAATTGCATGTACTGAAAATATTAAATTGCATCCAACAATAACTACACAACAGCAACAAACTGAATACACATGTTCATGATATGATGTATGCACAATGGTTTAAGTATAATATATATAACAAGACACATGATACACCCCAAAACGTGATTAAACGGGGAACTTGTAAAGATTCACTCACATTGGGTGCGTTGGATTGGAGATGGTGAGATGCGCACGAATTAGATGAGCGGAACAACGAGAAATACTAACCTAAATAATAACGGAAAAATATATTAAATTAGTGGATTTTATTAAGGATTTTAATGAAATTTTTAGATATATTTTTGTGAGTTTAAGGCTATTTTCTATCTTTAAAAATGTTATTTTTAAGTATTTTTAATTGATTTTTAAATTAAATTAAATAAATAAAAATATAAAAAAATTGTTTATTTTGCGTTGACCGTTGACCTGTTGACCGGTTCGGTCAGTGACATAGTTTGCGCCGGGTGAGGCTCGAACCCGAGACCTCCCGTACGCGTGCACGCAGCTCTACCAACTGAGCTACGTGTCTAACCCGAAATAATCTTGTTTTTAATTATATTTATATACTTATTCAGTTTAACCGAAATTCTTTTAATTGCAAAAACATTTTAATTCAAATAACCGGTGCCAGTGACGGGTTTCGAACTCGCGACGTGTGACTTAGTGTTGCACACAGTCCACCGCTGGACTGTGTGTCTAACCTGGTTTTTATCTCGGTTTTTATTATACTTAATAACTAACTGAGTTAACCAGGTTTAGTTTTTAAACAAAAAGGCATTTTATTATATAAGGAGTGCGTGTATCTGGGATCGAACTCGGGACATGCGTATATGTGTTGCACACAGTCCACCGCTGGACTGTGTGTCTAACCCGTTCATTTTACTGGTTTTAAATAAACTTATAACTTATTAACTTCGTCTTCTTCATTCAAATTACAGTTAACTGATTCACTAATTCGTTCCTTGTTTTTACGATTTACAAACATTCTTAAAGCTTAAATGAAATAGAAGAGACGGTAATTAGAGGTGAACATACCGATGAACGGTTTATTTCAGATTTTCCGGCAATGTGTCGGTCCCTGTTTTTATGCTCTTCAACTGAACATGATAATTAACTGTTTTGATTAGTCAATCGTGGAATTGAAGTGATAATCAAACGTTAAAAGCGAGATTGAAGGTCCTTACCGTTTCACAGACGGAAATAAAGACTTTCATGAAAGTTCCGGCGAACTGGAATTAGTTGAATACAGCGCCTGAATTCGATTTAAATTGAGAGGTTTAAGTTAGAAATAGTCTAACAATTTTTGAACTACAATGATATTGAAAGATTTACTGTTTGAGGATGAATACGGTTTTCCGGTTACTTTTGCAGAAAATTCCGGCGAGTTGATTTAGACGTTCTGACGGTCTGAAAATGTGATGAAAGTGAAATGGGATGCTGGTATGATATTTCTGAGTCGCGAGAGTGGTCTTGAGTTGAAGTAATCTGAACTTGATTACTTTTCGGTTATAAAAACCGATAATGATGAGACTTGATGCTCAATCAATTCCGACTTGATTAAAATCGTCGGTGCATCGGTTATAAACTGAATGTGCGAGTAAATAAGCGATTTGACGATTGATTTGCCGATTTCTGTTTCTCAGTTGGCGCAACCGGTTTTAACCGAGTTTGTGTATAAATCTCATTTGTTTCCTAGAGATAACAGAAAACACAAAGTGGCGGAGTGGTGATGAGAGTGTGTGTTAAGTCGTTGGAGTTGTTCTTGGCTGACCCGGGTTCGAGTCCCGGCAGCAACATAAATTTTTTATTTATTTTGTTTTAACATTTTATCAAATATAATTTTTATAGTTTAGTTTATTTATTAATTATGTAACATTTTAAATCATAATAATCATAAATATTCAACGTGACTTTTATAACTTGATATTCGATTACAAAACGGAGCGGGTTTTGAAAACCTGATTTTTACAAATGTTACAGTATCCCCTACTTTTAGGAATTTCGTCCCGAAATTTAAGTAGTTGAAGTAGTAGGAAAAAGATGCGGGTATTTTTCGCGCATTGAGTCTTCACGTTCCCAAGTAAACTCAGGTCCCCGTTTCGACTCCCAGCGTACCCTAACAATTGGAATGCGACTTCGTCGTAGACGTTTCTCTCCGAAGTCATGATCTCTACAGGTCTTTCAATAAAATGCATAGATTCATCAATCTGAATATCTTCCAGTGAAATGTGGAGGTTCTCATCAGCGAGGCACTTCTTCAAGTTCGACACGTGGAATGTGGGATGAATCCTGTTGAGTTCTTTTGGTAGATCAAGCTTGTATGCTACAGGACCTACTCTTTCGAGTATCTTGAAAGGTCCTACGTAACCTGGTGCTAGCTTGCCCTTTTGACCAAAACGAACTACTCCCTTCCACGGTGATACTTTTAAAAGTACATGATCACCAATGTTAAACTCTAAGGGCTTCCGTCGTTTATCTGCATAACTCCTTTGACGACTTTGAGCCTCTAGAAGATTGTTTCGAATTTGATGGATCTTGTCTGTGGTTTCTTGGATCAATTCTGGACCAGTAATTTGTGCTTCCCCAATTTCATGCCAACATACAGGAGATCGGCACTTACGACCATATAAGGCTTCAAAAGGTGCCATGCCAATGCTCGAATGATAGCTGTTGTTGTACGAAAATTCAACTAATGGTAGGTGGGTGTCCCAGTTTCCCTTGAAGTCTATGACACATGCTCGAAGCATATCTTCAAGAGTTTGAATGGTGCGCTCAGACTGTCCATCAGTTTGAGGATGATAGGCGGTACTAAGATCTAATCGCGTGCCCATAGCGGATTGTACTGCTTGCCATGTTCGTGAAGTGAAACGACCATCACGATCAGAAATAATGCTTAACGGTACCCCATGTCAGCTTACGATTTCGTTGATATAAATACGAGCAAGCTTTTTCGTTCTTGAAATCTTCGCGGATAGGAATAAAGTGAGCTGATTTTGTAAGTCGGTCTATAATTACCCATATAGTGTCATACCCACCAGAAGTGCGAGGTAACCCGGTAATGAAATCCATGGTTATATTTTCCCACTTCCATACAGGTATTTCCGGTTGGACAAAAGTCCTGAGGGTCTTTGGTGTTCAGCCTTCACCTTGGAACACGTAAGGCACTTGGAAACAAAAACGGCAATATCCTTCTTCATTCCAGGCCACCAATAGGTGTATCGTAGGTCTTGATACATCTTATCGGCTCCTGGGTGCATAGAATATCGCGTTTTGTGAGCTTCATTCATAAGAATTTCACGAAGATTGTTGTGGTTAGGAATCCAAATATGATCTAGGTAATACAGAATACCGTCAGATTTAGTTTGAATTTTTAGCTCAGCTCCACAGGACATCTCCTTTCGTACATCTTCTTCCGTTATTGAAACGTGTTGGGCTTATCGAATTTGATCTTTAATGTCGGTTATAATTTGCGAACATAGAAGACGAATGGAGTTCGCATAACCCTTTCGACTGAGTGCATCAGCCACCACATTTGATTTACCAGGGTGGTATCTAATTTCACAGTCGTAGTCATTTAGAAGTTCGACCCATCTTCGTTGCCTCATGTTTAACTCCTTTTGATTGAAGATATGTTGAAGACTCTTGTGGTCAGTGTATATTTCACACTTAGAACCATAAAGATAATGTCTCCATATCTTAAGAGCGAACACAACGGCTCCAAGTTCTAGGTCATGAGTGGTGTAGTTCTTTTCATGTGTCTTGAGTTGTCTCGAAGCATAAGCTATGACTTTTCCTCTTTGCATTAGAACGCAGCCTAATCCTTGCCCTGACGCGTCGCAATAGACTACAAAATCATCACAACCTTCAGGAAGAGTGAGGATTGGTGCATCACAAAGTTTTTGTTTAAGAGTTTGAAAGGCTTCTTCTTGCTTGGGTCCCCATATGAAAGGTTTTCCCTTATGAGTTAAAGCCGTGAGTGGTACAACAATGCGACAGAAGTTTGAAATGAACCGACGATAATAGCCAGCTAGACCAAGGAAAGATCTTACTTCGGTTGGTGTACGTGGAGCTTGCCATTCTTGTACCGCTTTGATCTTTGAAGGGTCGACATGTATTCCCTTGTCATTGACTACATGCCCGAGGAATTGCACCTCTTTTAACCAGAATTCACATTTGGAGAATTTTGCATAAAGCTTTTCCTTTTCTAGAAGTGCAAGGATGAGTCGAAGATGACGCTCTTGATCATATTTAGATTTTGAATAAATAAGAATATCGTCGATGAAGACTATAACAAATCGATCAAGATAAGGTTTGCAGACTCTGTTCATTAGGTCCATGAAAACAGCTGGTGCGTTGGTTAAACCAAATGGCATAACCATGAATTCATAGTGGCCATAACGAGTTCGAAAAGCAGTCTTAGGGACGTCTTCTTCATGCACTCTAAGTTGATGATAGCCAGATCGAAGGTCGATTTTTGAAAGGCAGCTGGCACCTTGAAGTTGGTCAAGAAGATCATCAATGCGAGGTAAAGGATAGCGATTCTTGATTGTTAACTTGTTGAGCTCTCTGTAGTCGATGCACATACGAAACGATCCATCTTTCTTGTTTACAAAAAGAACAGGTGCACCCCAAGGCGACGAGCTAGGACGTATGAATCCCTTGTCAGTCAACTCTTGTAATTGACTGGCTAGCTCTTGCATTTCAGAGGGGGCTAACCTATAAGGAGACTTTGCAACTGGTGTAGCACCAGGTATAAGATCAATACGGAATTCGACGTCTCTAACTGGAGGAAGTCCTAAAATGTCGTCAGGAAAAACTTGTGGGAAGTCTTTTACTACAGGAATGTCTTCAAGTTTCTTCTCCATGGTTCCCTTTTTGATGATATGAGCTAAAAACGCGACATAATTCTTGCGAAGATATTTTTGAGCTTGAAGACAAGACATTAAGCTGAGCCCTTTCGACGAGGTTTCTCCAATGATTCGAAGAGTCTGACCGTTTGAAAGAGGAATACGAATAAATTTTTCACGACATACAACTTCTGCCTGATGTTGACTGAGCCAATCCATACCGATTATGATATCAAAACTTCCCAGCTTCATAGGAATAAGGTCGACTGAGAAATCGTGGTCGTTTAAGGTGAGTGTACAGTTGCGTATAATAGAGTTTAATGAAACTGGTTTCCCGTCCGCAACTTCTACCGTTATGGATTCCGTGAGCTTATCCCGATTTTTGCTTAAGATAGGTTCAAATTCTAAAGACACAAAACTTCTATCCGCACCAGTATCAAATAACATAGATGCATATCTACCATTTATAAGGAACGTACCATTAACCACATTGCCGTCAGCTCTGGCCTGGTTAGCGTTGATATTGAAAGCTCTCCCTCTTGCAGGTGGAGGAGCTTGGTTTGCTTGATTCACCGGGTTGGCTTGGGCCTGAGCATGAATAATGTTGACCAACCTTGGACAAGTGTTTCTGAAATGGCTCGGGTCACCGCAATTGTAGCAAGCCCGCATTGGTTGACCCATAGGATAATTGGGCTGGTAATATGTTTGGGCTAAATGTTGGGTGGGTGGTAATAGTAGGGGTTGTTGGGCTTGGCCCATTATTTGTTGGTGGGTTTGGGTTAAAGGTTGGTGGCGGTTCGTTCGTTGAGGCATGCGGCAGGTTTGAACAGTATGACCTGCGCGACCGCAGCCGGTGCAATATTGGCAGGGATGATCAGGGGAATGGTGATATTGGCAACGGTTACATTTTGGTAACGGGCCAGTGTAAGGTCTTCTGTATGGTGCGGGTGAAGGAGTGACTTGAGTAATGGGTGCAGCAGGAATAGGGGAGTTGGTTTGAGTAACTGCAAAATTTCTGGTGTTGCGCTTCCTCTTGTTAGCAAACTTAGAGGAAGAGATGGGATGGTTTGAAGTTTGACCCTCAACAGGGGCTTTCTTTTTCTCTTCTTTGAACTTCCCGTTACGAATTCGGTTCTCGGTCAGTTCAGTTGCTAGCTCCATAGCAGCTTCAAGTGTTGCTGGTGAAACGCTGAGAACTGAATCTTGGATTTTCGAGGGAAGTCCTCGAATATAATGCTCGATCAGACGATAGGTTGGGGTGAACAAATTTGGAACCATTTGGTTCAACTCCAAGAACCTCTTGTTATAAGTGGTATGGTCTCCCTCCTTCTGCTTTAGAGCATGAAATTCATCCTCCAACTTTTTAATTTCACTCCTAGGACAGAAACGCCTAGTCATGATTTCCCTTAACTCCTCCCAAGTTAAGGATATTGCATCTTCAGTTCCCCTCTTTCCTTTCTCAGTATTCCACCAAGTGAGAGCTACTCCAAATAGTCTCCCGGTGGCGTATCGAACCTTGCGATCTTCCGGACAATCGCAGTTGAGAAAGGTGTTTTCCATTCTCCTCGAACCAATGTAGGAGAGCAGTGACACCCTCGGTCCCTTCAAATTTAGGAGGATCACAAGACTTAAAATGTTTGTAAGAGCACTTGCTGGTAGGAGGGTTGTCGATGTTCTGGTCATGTTGTTGGGGAGGGTTAGTAGGATTTGTAGCGAGGGCTTGTTGTACTTGGACCACAATGTCAGGCAGTATCGTGGCCATTTGTTTCGCGATCTGTGTGGCCAAACGTTCCTGAGATCTTCCTGATCTTTTACCCCATTCGTTGCTGTCTAGACGACATCTACATGATCATACAATGATAAGATTGTGAGTTCATGGTGTCTTTTTAGGTGTCATGTGTCTTTAAGAGAATGAAAATAACATAAATATCAATAATGCAACTACATCCATAGGATGTCTTGGGTTTGCTCATGTTGGGCCTCAAATGTCTCACATACCTTCACCTATATAGTCATGTGGGCCCCCATGGCTATTGGCTTGGTAGGGTCACATTAGTATTGGCAATTTAACACTCGCATCACCCGAATGCAAACCACAAAATATGTTCATGAGATGTTTGGTCGGAACGTGTCCAGGTGTAGACACAATGACAACTCAAAGTGGGGTTAGCTCACACGACGTTTGGTATAGCATGCTTTGGCCTAATAGGTACTTCGTACTCTCATCGTTAGTCCCCAGGTAGGCAAACTGGTCCTTTATTTTGGATTTATACGAATGCCAGCCTAGACAGGACGTTCCGACTACCGGTACTGGTACCCTTCCAGTTACTACATGCCCGTCATGAGAACTCACTTTGATGAGATTTGAAAACACAAAAATCATTGTAAAAACAATCATGATGTGGTGTGTGCTTTCATGGCTGTGATATGTTATGAGTATATGATTCATGATAGGCATTATATGATAATACATACTTATGAACATGCTTGCATAATATTGAATGTAACATTAAATAACATATAAACATCATGAAATTTGGCTTGTAACACACAAAAATATTATAAGTTTCTAATCAACTATAGTATAGGCTCTAAGGGTCTAATAACCTATGCTATATCCCTATAGTCATGGCTCTGATACAAATCTGTCACACCCCGACCCGCAGCGGAATAAGAGTTGGGGCATAATTGGGTTATCACCAAAGCTCATGACATTTACTAATATGTTTCATATTTAATAAAGTCAAAGTCACATTTCCAAATATCCAAACATGTTCATACAATACAAAGAAAATAAACCAAACATAACAATCCCAACTCTAAATTATTTTATTCTTCTAGTCCAATCCTATGTGTTCCTAGCTGCTGCTGGTTCACCTGTATCATGTGTAAAAATGGGGCTTTTTCGGTCAACATAAGTTGGCGAGTGAACCTTATTAGATAAACATTTATTAATGAATTACTTGTTAATTTATCAATGAAAAATTGTGCATAATCATAAACGAGCAAATGTAAATAATCAAGCAGTGGCAACTAGCAATCACAACTATAACATACAATAACATAAGATAGCATACATTAACATACCAACAACATACGATAAATAACAAAAATGAACTGTGTGATCAAGGCTCAATCAAACGGAGCCGATCGTATTGCATGTACTGAAAATGAAAATGTCTGTGCGATCAAGGCTCAATCAAATGGAGCCGATCGTATGTGGGCACGCCGGGTTCAACCTCATAATGAAATGGGGAACATGCTCAACGCTCATAATGTAATGGGGAGCGGCGGCCTATGAAATTGCATGTACTGAAAATAATAAATTGCATCCAACAATAACTACACAACAGCAACAAACTGAATACACATGTTCATGACATGATGTATGCACAATGGTTTAAGTATAATATATATAACAAGACACATGATACACCCCAAAACGTGATTAAACGGGGAATTTGTAAAGATTCACTCACATTGGGTGCGTTGGATTGGAGATGGTGAGATGCGCACGAATTAGATGAGCGGAACAACGAGAAATACTAAGCTAAATAATAACGGAAAAATATATTAAATGAGTGGATTTTATTAAGGATTTTAATG
Source organism: Scalesia atractyloides (assembly GCA_947069175.1). Lineage (NCBI taxonomy): Eukaryota > Viridiplantae > Streptophyta > Magnoliopsida > Asterales > Asteraceae > Scalesia > Scalesia atractyloides. The sequence continues at coordinate 67,883,430 of CAMTDV010000023.1, forward strand.
AAACTTTTAGATATATTTTTGTGAGTTTAAGGCTATTTTCTATCTTTAAAAATGTTATTTTTAAGTATTTTTAATTGATTTTTAAATTAAATTAAATAAATAAAAATATAAAAAAATTGTTTATTTTGCATTGACCGTTGACCTGTTGACTTGTTGACCGGTTCGGTCAGTGACATAGTTTGCGCCGGGTGAGGCTCGAACCCGAGACCTCCCGTACGCGTGCACGCAGCTCTACCAACTGAGCTACGTGTCTAACCTGAAATAATCTTGTTTTTAATTATATTTATATACTTATTCAGTTTAACCGAAATTCTTTTAATTGCAAAAACATTTTAATTCAACAAACCGGTGCCAGTGACGGGTTTCGAACTCGCGACGTGTGACTTAGTGTTGCACACAGTCCACCGCTGGACTGTGTGTCTAACCTGGTTAATATCTCGGTTTTTATTATACTTAATAACTAACTGAGTTAACCCGGTTTAGTTTTTAAACAAAAAGGCATTTTATTATATAAGGAGTGCGTGTATCAGGGATCGAACTCGGGACATGCGTATATGTGTTGCACACAGTCCACCGCTGGACTGTGTGTCTAACCCGTTCATTTTACTGGTTTTAAATAAACTTATAACTTAATTAACTTCGTCTTCTTCATTCAAATTACAGTCAACTGATTCACTAATTCGTTCCTTGTTTTTACGATTTACAAACATTCTTAAAGCTTAAATGAAATAGCAGAGACGGTAATTAGAGGTGAACATACCGATGAACGGTTTATTTCAGATTTTCCGGCAATGTGTCCGTCCCTGTTTTTATGCTCTTCAACTGAACAAGATAATTAACTGTTTTGATTAGTCAATCATGGAATTGAAGTGATAATCAAACGTTAACAGCGGGATTGAAGGTCCTTACCGTTTCACAGACGGAAATAAAGACTTTCAGGAAAGTTCCGGCGAACTGGAATTAGTTGAATACAGCGCCTGAATTCGATTTCAATTGAGAGGTTTAAGTTAGAAATAGTCTAACAATTGTTGAACTACAATGATATTGAAAGATTTACCGTTTGAGGATGAATACGGTTTTCCGGTGACTTTTGCAGAAAATTCCGGCGAGTTGATTTAGACGTTCTGACGGTCTGAAAATGTGATGAAAGTGAAATGGGATGCTGGTATGATATTTTCTGAGTCGCGAGAGTGGTCTTGAGTTGAAGTAATCTGAAGTTGATTACTTTTCGGTTATAAAAACCGATAATGATGAGACTTGATGCTCAATCAATTCCGACTTGATTAAAATCGTCGGTGCATCGGTTATAAACTGAATGTGCGAGTAAATAAGCGATTTGACGATTGATTTGCCGATTTCCGTTTCTCTGTTGGCGCAACCGGTTTTAACCGAGTTTGTGTATAAATCTCATTTGTTTCCTAAAGATAACAGAAAACACAAAGTGGCGGAGTGGTGATGAGAGTGTGTGTTAAGTCGTTGGAGTTGTTCTTGGCTGACCCGGGTTCGAGTCCCGGCAGCAACATATTTTTTTATTTATTTTGTTTTAACATTTTATCAAATATAATTTTTATAGTTTACTTTATTTATTATTATGTAACATTTTAAATCAAAATAATCATAAATATTCAACGTGACTTTTATAACTTGATATTCGATTAGAAAACGGAGCGGGTTTTGAAAACCGGATTTTTACAAATGTTACACTTATCAACACCACAAGATACATCCAAGGGGGAGTTTGCTGATGCACCTCCTGACTATGACACGGTGAAGGCATCTGAAGATCTGACAGTGTGAAGAACGAACCATCACGAGTAGCATCCAAGGGGGAGTTTGTTGATGCATATTTGTGTGGATACGACTCAGTTCGGTTCGGTCTGACTCAAATTGGTTTTCACACTAGAAGCTCATTGTCCAAAGTAGGCCATTGGAAATGAAGACCGAAGACCAAGCAACATCCAAGGGGGAGTTTTTGATACACTTTTGTGTCTGTTTCTTGTTCTTAGTTACGTCAGTAATTGTACGGTCTTTGTTTGTTGTGTCTGTAAAGTTTTGTCATGTTGACCAAATCAAGATATCCTCCTTTCTTGATTTGGTACGACATTTAGTTTGTTTGTGCAAATGAATGGTGCTCCGTACGAGCAAGTTGGCTGCTCGTACGAGCCATTACATGTTCGTACGAGTCATTGCATGCTCGTACGAGTGTCTATGTTAACAAGAACATTGCTTGGTCATACGAATGAATTACTCATTCATACGAGCCATAAGCTGTTCGTACGAGCAACCATGTCTGAATGTTCTTCGTGTCTTTGTAGTGTGTCGTATAACTAGTGACATTCTTCGTACTGTTGCTAGGTTGTAGACACTATATAAACAGACATGCACTTCTCTGTAAGTAGAGTTGAGCCATAAGACACTAGGTGAACACAGAGAGAGAACACTGAGAGTGTATAGAGAGATTAGCAGCTTATCCAAGAGTCTATGTACTGAGTCTCTCTATAAATCAATATAGTGAATATTTGAAGATATATCTTTTGTCATATTGATTGTGCTCTTGCTTTGGTTTGCATACACACTTGGATTCCGCACTCGTGTGTGTGTTACATAAACAAGGAAGCAGGTTTATCTTGATCCTCCAAGTAGACCTACAGAGAGCCGATTCCCTCTCACACAATTCTTTCATTCCAACCATAATAATCTTCTAAGCACATGAGATTCGGGGTTTTCGTCATTGTCTCCATCTCGTTTTCCAGATTTATGTTCTGTACTGCTATCGTTGTTGATGATGCAAACGCGTTGAAGAATTCGTTCTCCATTTTTTTCCGGAAATTTGTTGAAAACTTGCTTTGTAGCGAAGTGGACTTTTGTGCGAAGTGACCATAAAAACAATTAAAGTTCACTTCATGTGCCGTAAAATTACCAAATTGATATTTATCTTCGTGCGAAGTTAAATTCTAAACATTGCGAGAGTTTCACTTCATGTGAAGTGAGGTTCCTCTTCATGTGAAGTGAGTTACCTATTCGTACGAAGGTAAATTTTCAGAATTTTTCAACAAATATTCACTTTATGCGAAGTGAAATTTCTCTTCGTGCAAAGTGACTTTTTGATCATGCGAAGGTAAAGTTTGGATTTTCACATTTTTGCCATTTTTATCATGATTCTAGTTTAATTAAAGTCTGATTTTTCAAGGGTTTGTTACTACTAAATTTTAAACAGTTCTTGAAAAATTTTAGTCCATTTTGTCCATCCAATGTCAAGGAAATGATAAAAAGATGAAAAATGAATAGAAGAAGAAGTAGAATCTTGATTACATGTCTTCAGATCAGGCCTCAAGCTCTGATATCACTTGTGAGGATCTGCTCGTCCAATAAGCTCAAGTCCTAAACTGTTTGCCTAGTTCAATATGCGTGAAATTCATATTAACAAGTGACGAGATCAAGATTTACTTTTAAACTGTTTATCTCATTAATATTGATTAACGTTTACAATCGAGGGAACACTTGGACGCAGCTTCGCCGTCCAGTCAACAAAACAACATAAAAGACTCAAGACCTAACATACCTATATATAGACTTGGCTCTTCATTTGAGGTGAGTCTCTTCGCACGAAGTGATCTTCACTTCGTAAAAAGTGATCTTCACGGACATGACCCTAAGACGTAGGCGATCGACATACTGCATCAACAGTTTCGACCTGTGATCTCCATGAACCTTTGCGCTCTGTGAACAATCGAAGCCATGCACCACTTGATATCAATTAGCTCCAACTCTTCCGGGTCAATTTGATCATAATCTTCTTTTGTCATGTTAAGATTTCCAATTTTTCCAGCCACCAAACTTTCATACGGTTCTAGAACAGATGCAAGTAGTGCTATGTGTTCTATTGTGGTATTTTATATGAAATCTTGAACATTTTCTAGATTCACATCAATGTTGCATTGTAGAATTCTTTGGTTTAAGTTTGTCTTGCTGCTCTGTCTACTTTGAAAATGTGAGAAACGGCAAATAACCGATAATTTCATAAAATCTAATAATCATTTTCATTACAGAATCTCATGCATTTAACCGTAATTTAATTACGTAACTGAGTCGTACGTCATATAACAAGTGCTAGGACAAGTGAATCATACTATAACATATATTGGTTTCTGTTACGACGTGAAACAAATCAAACTATGTCCTAAAAGTGTGGGTAGAAAGTGTTGGGCGCACTATTAACGATTACACTACTCATGTCAGCAAAACTGCTGAAACGAAACAGAACGATAAATAATGGCATATGAATGACATAGCTGAGTCCATATATACATGAAAACACTAATGTGGGAACACATCTTGCAATAATACATAACTTTCCGGTTTAACTCTTAAACTTCAAAATTGTCCGTTTCGGAAAAAATATAACACTTTTAATTCGTCTGCACCATTCAGCATTTCCAGGACTCCAGAATTATAACAAAGTAATGACAAGCACCTTAAAACAATATGAGGATATCAAAAATGCATAAAGGACATCGTCTCCGATACTACGACAAGTAGTGCACAACTTGACATGGAAGCGACCGATTGTCGAATCGACGAAGATTTCAATACCCGATAGCCTTATATATTAATCTAGAGAGCTAGTTAACTTTATTCAGGATCCATAACCCCTTTATACACCTCATGGTTGCGGAATTTCAACGTGCAGAATTCTCCGTCGGTATAATTCAAAAGTGCCATTATGGAACGGTTAACGAAACGAAAAGCGTTTCTACCAATTAAACTCAACATCTACACGACTAGTGTGTTAGTTAACCATATTTTAATGTTGTAAATATCCTAAATAAATGCCATAGAACTTATGGTAAACAAAAACCAAAGCTTCTCGTACTAAATAGTAACTTTCGTATATCAACCGGTATCGAACCGACGGGCGAACTAGTGGTGTTTTTACCATCCACAACTAATACCAACTAGTCAAGGGAACTAAATAATATTACTTAGCATCCTAAACCCTAATTACTCCCTAATATGCAAGAGCAACCCCTAATTATCATACTTAAGTTGAACACCTAAATATCTAACAAATGAACACATGTTACAAAATAATTACACTTTAACCCCTCCCCTTACCATTTTTGGTCAACATAAAGGGCCCACAAGCCTTCCCTAGTTGCTAGATTGCATGATGGCTTAGGATGAGGAGGATGGTCTAAGTAGAGTTTTAAAGATCTTGAAAGATTTATATAATTATATCATCACCACCATTTCCTTCAACATTTCACTTTAAAAAACAAATTACCAAGAACTCCTCTAGTCTCTCTCTCATTTGGCCCACCACCACCACCCTAAACCACCATACAACCACCACTAAAAACTATATTTTCCTTATTTTCAAGCCATTATGAGGCCATTCGTGGAGCTATCATGGATGGAGAAGCATTAGGTCTTTCTTTGGACCTTTCTCATCATCTTGATTTCATTTTCTCACCACCATCTTAAGCTTGAATCATCCCTAGCCTAAGAGCTAGTAGTAAGTTCACTTGTTAAGATTTCAAGTTCTTATAATATGTAGATTTCAAAAGTACAAGTAAACTTCATCTTGAACATCTTGAAAGAAATCATCCAAAAACCCTAAAATATAACAGAAATAACAAGATAAAAATATGTAATTTATGATGATCTTGTTGTTTATTTGTTGTAGTATTTTACAACAGTGATGATCTTACGATATTGAGCTTAAAAATGTGATTTAAACAAGTATATGTTTAAGTCATGAATGATCATCCTCTTCAAGTTCATGAGCTTTGAATATATGTAGTCTTGATGTTGTCCTTAAAAAGTATGATACATGATGAGACTTGAAACTTAGATCTTGAAAGCTAGTAAAGTTGATTTTTAAAAAAAATAAAGTTATATAAAAATGGTTATAAAAGTTGTCCATGAAAATCTTGGTGTGTTGATGATCTTAAAAGATATGAAATTTTTAGAGGCTTTAAAGTATAAAAATATATTAACAAAAGCTCATGAAATGATGAAGAAAAGTTATGTACATACTACTTGAAAAATGAGTTTTAATGCACTTGATGAATAGATGAAGATTTGGGGAAATTGAAAATTCGTTTAAATACGTTTTTGAAACGTGGAAAACGCCATAGTTTAGGGGAAACTATGGCGAAATTTTCTAAAAATCTAATCGCGATTAAAGTGTAATTAACAGGGTGATTAACGGGGCTAAACGCGATTAGTGACCTAAACCGTCATTAAGGAAGTTCTAATGATAAGAGTTAAACCCTAACCTTCCATGGATTTAATAAATACTTATATATATATTTTTTACAAGTGAAAAATGAGTATTATTTATTACATATATATTTTTGGGAATAAAAATATATGTATATACTTTGTGACCATCATAAGTGAATGTGTAGAATACATGTGTATGTATGTGTATGTATCTAGAATTCCTAGAGTATACAATACAAAATATCCAACTAATACAACACACCAAATACTTGAAGTTAACAAGTATAAATTTCATGAACGCATACACTTTTACACAATTCTTGAAACAAATGATCGGACGAGCGGACTATTCGGAAAATGGTCAAATTTATACAAAGGACCCTCTAACCGTCGATCAACAAACATATCGCCGTCATGAAGAGCTATTAGACACGTGGGCGATTTTCGACGCGGAAATATATATATATATATATATATATATTTTAAATTACCACAATGACACGTCTAAAATTAATATATTTGTAGATGCTTAATGAATATGTATTACTGATAACCAAAATCCGAAAAGTTGAAATATATAAAAGATTTCAAGAGATTTTATATGAGTATAATAGAGTACTTATAAACTACAACATTTATGGAAATTATAAAAATGCAAGAATATATATACTTATGGACTTGGGTAATTAATTTTGGGCTAGGCCCATTTCACTAATACATGGGCTAGACCCAATCACATAAACACATGGGCTAGGCCCAAAGATATACAATATATGGGCTAGGCCCAAACACATAATTTCAGAAGCTAGGCCCAAACATATAATTTCATGGGCTAGGCCCAATCACATAATTTCATGGGCTAGGCCCATCACATAATTTCATAGGCTATGCCCAAACGCATAATTTCATGGGCTAGGCACAATCATATAAAGACATGGGCTTGGCCCAATGACATACATGACATTGGCTAGACCCAATGACATACGTGCAAGGCACGATGACATGTGAAGGGCGAGGCGCATTCACACTCGATCTAATAATGACAACATATATATATATATACACACACTTGAGAAATATATGTATATAAATAATAATCGAACAAACAAACTACCAACATTATAATAACATTAAAGTTGTTCTAATATGATAAATAAATATACAAAAAGAATTCAAGATGGGCAACTTGTACAAGGTCCAACCAGACCAGGTGTCTAATGAAGTTAATACACATGTAGGTTACACATGTGTACGGAGACTCGAATTCCAATAAGTACGACTTATGGAATGCAAAACAGTGAGTTCATGTCCCCCCTTTCAATTATTTCACAGTTTTGTTTTTAATACCATCGAGGAGGAATACATGTCATAACAAACGCTATGTTAGCTATGGGTTTAGATGATAACACGATTAAATGTGCATAAGTAGGATGATGACAATAGTAACCATTAATCACTTAGTGACCAAGGTGCAAAAGGTATAGATCTATTGAGTTTGAGGCGTGCTCCACTCCTGGTTGGTAAACCCTTAGGAGTTCTTTTGTTGACCCGGAAGGTTGTCTCGGTTTGGTTGCTTACTTATGACACATATGTCAGGGTGCTCGCAACACACTAATAGATCCTTAAACTCCATGAACGCTAATAACATAGCAAGATTTCATTACTTGATTACAAACATGACATTTTATATGAAAACAATAACTACATGAACTCATTAGCTTTTTTTGACTTTTTAAAATTGTATTTTAGGATGCAAGACTTAAGCCGTTCGGGAAATGGGAATAACATGACAACGAATGCCTCCTTTTGGAGGATTTGCCTCTTATATCCCAACCTTATATGGGTATGGAGTCAAAACCTCAACAAGCTTTTATGACGAAAAGAATCCTTTGCTATGGAGTAATGTAACTTAAACTATATTTTTTGATGACAATGTGAAACCGTTTGGAAACGTATGATTTCACTTTTGGAAACTTGTAAACATTGGTTGCAAATTAATATAACAACAACAATAACAAAAGGCAAGCCACAAGGGAAGTCAAAGAAGCGAAGGCACATATTACCACCACTACAAACAATACTAACAGGAAGCCTTATATTTGGGACGCGCCAAAATGCCCCAAATGCCCCTTCCACCACTACGGGGAATGCCGAGGCCCTAAGTGTGGCAAATGTTGCTAGTTTGGGCATCGCACTGATGCGTGCTGTGGGACAAACGCTAAAGATCTAGGTTATTTTGGATGCAGTGACAAAGGGCATTTCAGGAAAGATTGTCCAAAAGAAAACCAAGCTCAGGGAAGAGCTTTCGTGATTGGAGCTAAGGACACTCGCCAGGACCCGAATGTGGTCACCGGTACATTTCCTATCAACGATCACTTCGCATCTATTCTTTTTGATACTGAGGCAGATTTTAGTTTTATTTCTAAAGAATTTAGAAATATACTTGGGGTAGAATCGAGTAAATTAGATGTTCCATACTCGATTGAACTAGCTAACGGGAAATTAGTAGAGTCGTGGGAATTATAAAGAAGTGTACCTTAGAGCTGAGTGAACGGAAGTTCGATATAGATTTATTACCAGTTCAATTAGGTAGTTTCGATGTCGTTATTGTGTGGATTGGCTATCCAATGCTCGAGCCAAAGTCATATGTCACGAGAAGATCATTTGCATTCCTTTACCTGACAGAGAACATTTGATGGTTCATGGAGAGAACATGACATGCCGCTATGAATTATTAATTGCATGAAGGCTCAAAAATGTTTGAGAAAAGGGTGCATCGCCTTCCTTGCCCATGTGGTTGACAAGAAGGCCGAGGAGCGCAAGGTGGAGGACATACTTGTAGTAAAGGATACCCGAAAGTCTATTCGGAAGAGTTGTGGGACTGCCTCCACAACGACAAGTCGAATTACGTATCGACCTACTTGCATCAACAGTTATCCCCTTGAACGTCACTATCGAAGCTTGATCTTGATCATGAAATCTGAGTGCAGTGTTCGAATATTATGCAACTTAAATCAGGTAACTGTTGGCATCGTAACTCCCCCTTGATTGATGATCTGGGTTTGCATTATCTACATTAAGCAACATTCCCCCTGAAATAATTTTCTCCAGAAATTAATCTTCAGTTCGTTGTTTGCACGGTTCAAGACCTCCTCTGATTTGCTTGGTCTACAAATTTTCTCGAACAATCACCAACTTGAAATTAAACAATGTAGCTTCTCTATTTCGACGTTAACCACATCCGCATTCGGTTTATCACAATCTTCTGGTGCTCGATCCACTGATCTTCAAAACCCAATCGGCAATTGATAGCAACTTCGAATTACCAGAAATGATAAACTTCAAATCAATGAAGATCCGCGTAAATCTGAAATCCCGATTTTCGTAATCATGATTGATCAGCAAATCGGTAATCTTCTCAATCAGCAAATCATCATTGGAATCATACTATCTAGTAACACATCGAATCTAAGAAACATTCTTCGGCAAGCAGAATCACATTCTTCCTTTTTAGTCATAATAACAGATGCATAGCTATCTCCGCTGGAATGGGGCAACTGAAACTACAAGACATCCTTGTTTCCTGGCGGTTAGTCCGAAAAACAGTTCATTTGCTTTGCAGAGTTAAAGATAAGCAGTCGTATGTGCTTCCAATTCCACATCGGGGATCAGGCATATAACCCTTGAGCATCAATCTGCATCATGATCTGAAAATTCTAAACATCTTTTGATCACGACATTCCAAATAATGAATTTTTTATCCTCTGTGTTTCACAGATAATCTGTAGTCGGAACCACCCGGATACTGTTGCATCGTCACGAATTTCAAAAATGCTGGAATTTTAACATATACGTGAAATTTTTTATTCCCCCTCATTTTTGAAAATTCTGACGTCTTGTGTTCTTATGGGGATGAAGATTATGACGCGACTGTAGAATATGGTACTCAAATTTTGAGGAAAATTCCCCATATTGCAGTTTTGATCAAATGTTGATTTAACGTTAAAGCCAATTAATAATCACTACACCAGATGATCAACATTTTGTGTAGGTATCAGTGACTACCCAAAATCTTCATCCTTTTGTGACCGTATCTCAAATCTATACTCTAAAGCTCTAGACGATGTCCCCAAAAAACCCGAATTAGACGTTAAAATCTTGAAAAAAATTGTAATCACCAAATTTTTTTTGGTCACCACTTCATACGTGCTGGACTTTGTATGATTGATGCTTCATATGAGTGGTGCTTCGTACGAGTGGAGCTTCGTATGAGTGACCAATTGTCACTCGTACGATCCATAGAGTCTCTCGTACGAACGAAACGGATTACGTCTTTTCGATCTAGAATCTTCATTTCTTCGAATTTCAACATGATTTTTGCACATATAAGATCGAAAATCAGTTTCTAACAATCCAATGCTTTCAATTTGAGATTATGTCTGTGGATTGTCTGATTATTTGATTTTTTCATATAAAACCCCTCATACGTCCAAAATTCATGAGCGTTGGTGATTCACCAACTGTTAGATTGAATGAATCGGTACCGTAGCTCTAATACCAGTTGTGCTCCCGGTGACGGCGGTTCTAGACGGAAGCTTGGGCGAATGATAATACTGATTCGGTAGAAAGAAAGTAGGAACAGAATCAGCGGAAGCATTCATTCATTCATACCGAAAGCGTATACATCTTGTCTGGCTGGCGAAGTTCCTGGAGAGAATCCTCCAGCGTTTCCCCTCAGGTAACTTACAAACAATGAACACACAACACCTATATATAGACCAGCTCGTGCGAATGGTTGCTCGTACGAGTGCCATTTTCACTCGTACGCGCCAGTTCTCGTTCGCACTTCGGTTGTGTATTCTTATCTAATCTATACAATATTCAATACACACTCTTTCTAGCCTATTCGCACAATGACGGACATAAAGTACATCAACAATGCAAGTTGGGAACATTTTGCTACTCTAGCAATGTTAAAAGCAATGGTCATGAGTAAACAGATGGCTATAAACATTCATATTGACACGATAGCTAAACTTAAAACTAAGCTAGAAGATATTAGGATTGGGTCAGAAAGAGTTAATAAGTTGTTGATTAGTTATTCAACTACTTCTTATGTAATTGATCATATTCTTCCTAAACATCCAGAAAAAAATGAAAAGGAAGAAAATGTATCTAGTCATCAAAACAGGGATCAGGGTTATCATCATGTTGGTTGATACACTTTTGTGTCTGTCGCTTGTTCTTAGTTACGCCAGTAATTGTATGGTCTTTGTTTGTTGTGTCTATAAGCCGTGTCGACCAAATCAAGATATCCTCCTATCTTGATTTAGTACTAGTTTGTTAGTGTTGTAAAACAGTTGCATGTGTGCATACTGTTAAGTTTAGTGGTCTGATCTTGTTGTCTGTGCAGTACGTATTTTAGTAGGGTTCTCCAAAGAACCACTTATTCGTGCGAGTAAATTGTGCTTTGTACAAGCAAGTTGCTTGCTCGTACGAGCCATTGCTTGTTCGTACGAGTCATTTACTTGTTCGTACGAGTGACCATTCAAGAACCTTTGCTTGTTCGTACGAGTAACCCTTCACAAAGAACAGTTCTTCACAGCAACTGGTTGTTCGTGAGAATAGTCCACGAAGAATCTGTTCTTCATGGGATTTGTACTTCTTCGTGGTCCAGTTGTATTCTTTGTGATGTTACTGGGTAGTAGGCCTATATATACAGACATGCACTTCACAGTTCAAGAAAGAGAGCACAGAGAGAATACCTTGAGTCTGTATGAACATTGTGTGCATGTATTTGTACTAGGTCTCTTCAGTTAATCAAAAGATAGTGAATCTTTGGTTACTTTGTGTTTGTTATACTTTGATATGGTTTGCATATACACTTGGATTCCGCACTTGTGTGTGTGTGTTAAACAACGAGGAAGTAGGTTATCTTGATCCTCCAAGTGGACCTACAAGTGGTATCAGAGCTTTGACTCTCTTCCTTGTTTAAAACCAAGCATAGTGTTGTGTTTGAGAAAGTTGTGAAGCTTCCTGGAAGTGTTCTTGAACTTCAAACAAGAAACTTAAGTTTTTACATGAAAAGTGGTTTAAAACTTAGGCAAAACTTGATGTTTTCAGAAAATATTTATAAAAACCTTGTTAAAATACATGGAGACATGTTAGGATACGGATTTTCTTGAAATTTTCTATCAAAGTTTAGTTAGACATATTTTCCGGTGAAGCACTTGTTGGAAAACTCACCGGAATATTCCATGAGGGTTGACTAAATCTTAAGATTTGATTGAAAAGTTGTTTTTGGAATGTTTGTCTTTTTAACCAAATTTGTGTAAACAGCAGACAACTTTCAAACAAACTCAGAAACAAGTTTCTGATACAAAAGGAAACTTCTCACCAACCAACCCTTGCAAAAGATTCCCATACGAAAGACTAACCTACGAATAACCCACCCCACGAAGAAACAGTGGTTCGTACGAAGATCCATAGACTCGTACGAAGAACCATTGACTCGTACGAAGAACCAGTGGTTCGTATAAATCAGTGGTTCGCAGGAAGAACCATGTTTTTCGTGATTTTTTTTAGGTTGTTCGTGACCAGTTTTTCATTACTTCATGTTTTTTTTTTAAATTGTGAACTTTAATAGAAGACTTTTATTTCAAGTTAACCCTTGGAATTTTGAATTTTTAAGCTGATTTTCATAAACAAACAAACAAAATGTGTACAAATCCTTGGGATTGGGGGTGTAGTGCTAGTACAAACCAAGATTCACCACAATCTAGCTTCGCAACCTCATGGGTTAATTCTTTAGTGCCTTAGCAGACGGCCATGATTACCGCCAATCAATGGGCGTGTGTGGCAAATCAAAATCAAAGCATTTAGACACTTCTCATTAGCGAGAGTGAAATAAGAAGTAACAACCATCCACCAAGTTGAATCATATGAATGATTATCCTCATGGAAAAGTCGTTTTCATATATATGTTCTTGGTCAAAATAAAGAGTTGCGGACATGTTTTACTACACCATATTGGGAATCTCTCAAAGAAGTAGGATCAAATCCATCCTCTTTAGCCAACTTAGATGAAAATGATAAAAAGGCTTATGATTTAGAGAAGAAGGCATTTGCTATCCTTACACAAGCACTTCATAAGGATATTTATCATCAATTGATGTACTGTACCACAACCAAGAATTTGTGGGATACTTTGGAAGCCAGAGGGGGAGGAAATGCTGCAACAAGAAAGATACGACATGATCTTCTGAAGAAAGAGTTTGAAGGTTTTCTGTTCATGGAGAGTGAGACACTAAGCGACATGACACCTCGTTTTTATCATCTGCTTAGTGAAATGTATTCATACAAGGTGAACACATCCCACAAGAGATTCTGATGCGTTTTGCTGATGCCTTACCACCTAAGTGGAGTCAATTTATTGACTTACTAAAGCACACGGGGGTTTTGGATATGATCAGTATTTATGAGTTTGTTCAGAAGCTTGAGAACAAAAATGAAGAAGAAATACGAAAAGCGAAAAGAGTACCTGTCACAAAACCCTGAAATGTATTTTGGAGGTATTAACACAGGCGTTAGTACAACTCAACAGCGTTTATGTCAAATGTTAACCCTTTTCTACCACAGCCAGTTCAAACAGATCAATCTGGTGGCTCAAGTGCTCAAACCTATGGTCAAGCATTTGATCCAAAAACCTTTCTTCCACGACCACAAGTTGTTACACATCAAGTTCTACAACAAGCTTCTCAACAAGCTTTCTATGGTAACAACTTTCAACCTTCAAATCCTAATACCATCAGACTTGATACTTCACATCTTTCAAAGGTCAGTGTAGAAGTTGCTCGGGAACACATGGAACTTCTGAACACTATGGTTAGGTGCATACTGTGGACTAGTTGCCGGTCCAATTGGAAACATCAATTTGACTAATGGGGACTATCAGCAAATAGACAGGGATGAAATGGAGTTGATGGATAATAAGTGGGCATTTGCTAGTGCGGTTAGAAAGCAAGAAAGACTACACGAGTCTAATTGGAAGAACAAGTTTAGAAAGCAAGAAAGACACAAAGTATGGATTTGATAAAGATGTTGTTACTTGCTTCAACTGTGGTGAAAAAGATCATTTCAAACGTGAATGTACTCGACCTAGCAAGCATGGAAATCACAACCCTTTCTGAAATTAACCGTACACATCCAACATAACCCAAGTTAACAATGAACGAGGTATAATAGCTGTTAACAACCCAAACAACTCCAACCAGTCTGGGTATTCAAACAACACAAGTAGAGCGTTAGTAGTTCAAGCAGATGAAGGATGTGATTCGTCTGTTCAGTTGGCAAATGAGAATCAAGGAGGAACTGCTTGTTATGCTAAGATAATCAATCATATCAAACATGTTCATAGTATTGACTCTTCTGATGATGATGATAGTTCTGGGTATAATGGGAGTTCTGACGACGAAAGCTCAAGTGTGGGTGATTATGGATCAGATTCGGATGTCAGGGAAAAGATTGATAATGAGGTCGATGAGTAGCTGAAGGAAGCATAGAAGCTGAAAAGTCAAAAGTCTGGGTTGATAAAGAAAGCAAGAGTAGCATCAAAGGAAGTAAAAAAATTCTTTGCCAATGATGGACCTTTCTCTCATCATATTGCTTATATGGCTAATGTTGTAGGTTCAACAAGTCAGGTAAAATCCGACTCTCCTAGGATATGCAATGACTGTGCTGACTTAAAAACTAAACTGGAAACAATTAACAGTCACAATCAAAGCTTAGTAGTTGAACTATCAAAATGCAAAGAGGCAAATATGGCTTTAACCGCCATTGAAACACAATTATACCCAATTGTCTGATGAGGAGGAAATGCCACGTTTTGAACCATCTGTACCTCTTAATCCTGAAGAGTTTGCAGCAGGGTTAGGGTTTAAACTGGATAATTCCACGGATAATTCCACGGATGAATCCAGAAAGACAGAGAAGTTATCATTAGTTGTTGATCAAAGTCCAACTATAATAGAGGAGGATGATTCACTAGATGATGAGTCAGACAAGATCGATTAGGATCAATCTCTTGATAAAGAGAAAGGGGTAGAAATTCCAATTGAGAATCATATCTTATGTGATCCTACTACTCCTGGTGTGCAATCTGTTGCAAATCAAGAGACTGATCCTATCAAATCTGTCAAGACACTTGTTTCTACATTTAAGAGTGATAATGTGTTGTATACTTAGATTGGTGATGCGAGAATCTACCCGAACAAGGATTTTCCGATCAAAAATGTCAACCCAACTTCAATTGATCAAATTTTTGAAAATTCAACAACTAAATTTTTGGGAAATAAAAATCCAATCAAATCAGAACCATTAATCGCTTCTAAAAATAGACAACAAGAAAAGCGAGCTGAAAAACCTAAGGTGTCACGACCAAAGGTTGAAGCTAAAAAGGCTCGCAACAAGAAAAGGGAAAGAATGTAAACTTTGTAGCCTCAAATGGTACTGATAAAATCAAGACTTATATGTCAAATATAGATTTTGTGAATCAAGTAAAGATTTTAGAACGTGACAGTTAAAACAATTACACTCAACACACGAATGGGTGTGATAATGGGCCAAGTACCTCTAGGCTTACAAGTTCAATGTGGGGAGTTTGGCCACATAATAAAAAATTGTACAAACTCGGCAAAACTCAAATTTGTTGAAAATGCCCCTCCTGAAAAGAATTGCCAATGTCGATATGTGTCACCTAAACAAGACAAATGTATTGTTAAGGAACAAGAAGAAAAACAAAGACGTAAACAAGTCAAAGTGATTGAAAAGGCATTAAAACCGGATTTTGCAAAAAAAAGAAACCAAGTTCGTTAAAACCAAGTATGTCTAAATCTGTACAAAATAATCAATCTGGTAAATGACAACAACCTTGGAAACCTAAAACTGGTACTGTTTCAGGGGGAGGCTGTAGGTCCCCTAGTCCGTATGGATCTTGACAGAATCGTCTATCTAATCTAGAGTGCAGAATCCCCTAGATCAGATTTCACAGAAACAAGAATACGAACAAGAACAATTTCCTTTAAACAGTCTTCTATTGATTATCCAACACCAAGGTTTACAATCAATTCAAGACTCTCTAGAAATCTCTCAACCACTCTCTGTAGATTTCTCACACTCCTCTTTGTTCTTCTTCAACCAACCTCTAAAACCCTAATGCACAACATGTATATATACTACATGTCTGTATACTAGGCTTTCTACTGGGCTAGACCTTTCTCCAAGCCTATTCCAACTCTAAACAAGCTAAACACAAATGCTAAGCCCAATAAAAAATATCCAAAGACTAAACTCTTAAACTATTAAGTTGCTGTCACAAATATGCACCAACAGACTCCCCCTTGACAATAGCTTCATAGTGTAACTTTGTCTTCAAACATCTTATGATCTTTTGGTCTTTTGATAACTTCAATTACACACATATTCTGACATTAACAGACTCCCCCTTTGCTGATGCATCAAATCACCAAGACTTTCATTCGCTGTAGATTAGCGAACTAGCATTCTCTGGTTAAGCTCATATATCCAAATTCCTTTATATCTCCCTTTGCAATGTAGTAGAAGGATCCTACCATGCATCTTCACACATTCTTAAAATGTACTTTACTTTAGTTTTGCACTTCATTTTGATAACTGCGTCAATCTGTTTAGAAATACAAGCAAGTAACTCGAAAAACCGTTAGTTCGTTTCCATATTAAAGAAAACCAATATTTTATCTTATGATGCAAAAACAAACAACTTATCAGATCAAACTAGGAGACTTTAAAAACAATTTTTTTTGTATTTTTTTATATTTTCTGAAAAACAAATAACTTACAAGAAATTTAAAAACTCTATTTTTGTGAGAATCACCGTTAAGAAGATCATATCAGCAACATCAAACTGTTTTCACACTATTTGATAATTCTACATGCAATATTCATGAAAAGCAGTTCAAGACGATTACCAGTATTGTTTACCCACTTAAACAAAATACATGTACATTTCAAGTACCATTACCTCGTGATATGGTTAGTTAATTTATACTGATATACTAGTGTGTCCCACTTCATGACATACCCCCACGATCAAGGTATGCACACAAATTCATCGTAGTAGGTGAGTATACTGAAATTCATCCTTTTTGATTTACAACGTTAGATAATTGGTGATCAGGTCAGTACTTCCGTACAGCAAAGAGACTAATATCCAACGAGGGTTAGGACAAATACCAAATTTTGGTACGAATAATGCAATTTGCACATTTGATAACTCTCTAGGAGAGCTTCTTCAATTTTTGGGATTTGGCATTTTTGCTCTTTTAAGATATCCTAGTTGTGCCTAGGTCAACATATATCTAGATGAAGCAGAAGGACAATCATGATACCCCGAATGAAATAACGATATAAAGACCTAAAACCTCAGATTTTGGCAATCTATCAACGCAAGATTTAAGGTTATAAAACCATATGCCACTGATATGTTACCCACTCATACACAGTTTATTATATATGTATCACCAAGGTAAGTTGATTATTTCATGCCTTTTGCCTACTGCTACATCAAATGATGAAGTTACTATCACACTTAAGCAATTTTCTTTTAATTTCAGTGTGACATTCTAATTTGCTGATGTTCTATCATTTCTTGTTTTTCACACAGTAAAACTCATTTTTAATTTTTCAAAAACTTTAAACATTTCAACTTACTCCCCCTAAACTCACGCTGTAACTAAAACTCTTTTTGGCTTAGGGAAATTTCTCCTGCTAAATTTTTGTTTTTATGGAGTAAATTTAAAAAAACGGAAATTTAAACACTAACAGACTCCCACTTTAACCTGACAAGTAGGTTTCTCACTTTTAGTAAACCAGTATCTAACACAAAAGTAAATAATTAGTTACCATGTGTAACCTACTATTCAACTCAGATGATTCACAGGAACAACCACTATTGAACACATCAACTGTCCTTCTTGGTCATCCTGCACACACTCAACAACTTAGTTAGACTGGGGGACCCAAGCCTTAAAGGTCTTGGGTCGTCCAGATTCATCAACCACTGGAACATCCATCCAATATCCATCACGCCCTACTGGTGTCTTGGATGTCTTCCAAGTTGTTGGACACGCTTTATAATTTTCACGAGATCTTTGATAGCGAGAATTCCAATAAACTCTCAGATTTTCCAACCTTTGAAAATACTTATCTCGAAACCTTCTTCTCCCATTATCATAATCAGATCTTTGAAAATTTTTTGGATTATTTAGAACATTCGAGTTACTAAAACCCCTATATTCATTTCATCTTTGAAAGTTTCGATTACGAAAAGTTTGGTATCGATTCGATATCCAAAATTTTTACTTTGAAAAGAATTTGATTGACCCTTATTGTGACATGATTTAGGAGAAGAGTTTCTTGAACCAACAAATCTTCTTGATGTTGAAGGTTTAGGTTGAAATCTTGGTTGATTTGTCTGAGAACTTGGTTTAACATTTTTATTTGACCAACCTGATTTCCATCCTTAACCTCGCCCTCAGTCTCCACTTGCTTCCCCTTTTTAAAAGGACAACCACTAGCCACATGACCTTTGCTGTGACATTTAAAACAAGATCTCTTCTTAAAAGTTTTCTTTCTGTTAGATCCCTTTTTAAATGATTTGACTATTTTGTCTTTAGTATCCTCATCCACTTTATGAGGTTCATAATTAGACCTAACAGATTCTTTCAAAGAGCCTAGACTATCAGGTATGTCAACTGTTATCGGATCCACTATAGATGGTATAGTAGGAACAAAATTTGTTAGCTCATTTTCATTTGGTAAAAAGGAGTAATCTTGATCCTCAGAAGATGAAGCTTTACTAAACCCCACTCCTGTTTTATCACTACTCTGTTTCAAACTTTTCTGAATTTGAGTCCTGACTAACGAGGATACTCCAAATTAGTCAAACTTTCCATGAAATTCAACAATTTTGGGATGTGCACCAACCAATTCTGTGCACTTTTTAGAAAGCTCGTTAGTCTTATCCTACATAGTTTCACGAGCCAAATCAATGATTTGTAAAAGTTCATTGACTTTGTGGTCAAACTGATGATTTCTTGTTCATTTGAATTGAGTGTACTTAAAAAAATTGACTCCCTTTTACTCCAAAGAACATATGACTCTTTCAGTTTTTCTAATTCAACTAACAGAATTTTGTTTTGCACCGATAATTTGTCAACTTTACCTTGTAGTTCAGTGCAATTATGACAAGTATGACTAACAGATTGAAATTGTACCTGTACCTATGCTGTAAGCTCATCCGTATCATCCCTGTACACTGTAGCTTTTGCATCCTTGAGTTCCATTCTCTACTTCTCAGCTTCCTACTTCTCTTCTATCCTAGTAGCTTCTTCACCAATCTTCACAGCTGCAGTCTCACTCACACATATACTTTGTCTTGAAGTACTCTGATAACGTTTTTCTAAAGCTTCCCACAGCTCTCTAGACGATCCATACCTATTACAAATGTTTTTCATATCAAATGGCAAGGGCATCTTTATCGTTGCTAAAGCCTTCTTCTCAGCATCATATATACGTTTCTCAGAATCTTCCATCTTCTCATATGAGAGTACCTTAATTCTTCCATTAACTCAACTGTGGGAGCAATGTACCCATCGATCATACAATTCCACATCTTAGTATCTTCACTTTGAATAAATGCCTCAAATTGCTTCTTCCATTCTACATATTGTTCACATTTATCAGCTTCGGGCAATTTTTAACACCTTATCTTAGATTGTTCAATTTGCCCATCTGTAACACACAGCTAATTGTTTAAATGGATTTTGGTATACCTGTGTCAAAATCCAAATCTAACCCGCAGCTTATCGTAACAAAACTTACGTTCAGAAATTTGTCCGAAAAGTGTGATTACCAAATTGTATCGTTAGACTCGTCTCGACGATACGAATCCAATGATATATAATGTCTGATACTGATTTTAGGAAATTCCGTGCCTTCTTTTTTTCTTTTTTTTTGTCATAAAAATCACACGAGCCTAACCGTGCAACCGGTTTGTCAAGAATGTTTATGGATCAAATTCTATGTCCAAAAACGTTTAACTCTAGTTACGTCATCTGATTAACTTTCCACTTTCTTAATCCTAACTCGAAACAGTACCAAATCCGGAACAGTAATCCGAACTGCTAATCTGAATGGTGATCTGGAATAGTGATCCGAGATGAAATCCGAAATGCACTGTTCTGATCCGAAATGGAAATCCGGAATAGTTATCCGAGATGAAATCCGGAATGCACTATTCTGATCCGAAATGGAAATCCAGAATACACTTCTGATCTGAATTGGAATCTGAAATGGCTTTTTCTGATCCGAAATTCAATCCGAAATGGACTGTTCTGATCCGAGATGTACTGCTAGAATCCGAAATGAACAGCTAGAATCCGAAATGCACTTTGCTGATCGAAATTCAACCTTTTCTGATCCGAAATGCAAGCTTTCAATCCGAATTCCTGTTGTTTATCTGAAATCACTAAAGAAACCCTAAAAAAAGACTTCGAAACCCTAATTCAGCCGTCACAAACTCCAAAACAGCCTCCAAAACGTCCAAAAATCTAATTTTTCTGCTGTTACGATTCTGAACCGAGCAATAATCAAGAGCCGAATGCTCTGATACCAAATGTAGGTCCCCTAGTCCGTATGGATCTTGACAGAATCGTCTATCTAATCTAGAGTGCGTGATCCCCTAGAGTAGATTTCACAGAAACAAGTACACGAACAAGAACAATTTCCTTTAAACAGTCTTCTATTGATTATCCAACACCAAGGTTTACAATCAATTCAAGACTCTCTAGAAATCTCTCAGCCACTCTTTGTAGATTTCTCACACTCCTCTTTGTTCTTCTTCAATCGACCTCTAAAACCCTAATGCACAACATATATATATACTATATGTCTGTATACTAAGCTTTCTCCAAGCCCATTACAACTCTAAACAAGCAAAACACAAATGCTAAGCCCAATACAAAATATCTAAAGACTAAACTATTAAACTATTAAGCTGTTGTCACAAATATGCACCAACAGAGGCACAAAACTTCCAAATCATCAAGAAATAGAAATCACATTTCTTGATGATAAGGGTCGACCCAAGACCACTAAGGCTTAGGTCCCCATTTCAAACTAATCGGGTAATGTAATATGCAGGGTGTTCCAGGAGGAACTTTGAATAGTCATTAGATTGTTCACAGTGGAGCATCCTGGCACATGACAGGTGACTTAAGGCTCCTTTATGATGTGAAAACATTAGGGGAGGCTATGTTTCTTTTGCTACAAATAAAGGTGGTTACAACACTAGAGAAGGAATGATTTCCAAAGGTGTTGTTAGTTTCGACAAGATTAAATACATTCGTCAAATTGATCACAATTTTCTGAGTGTTTCTCAAATCATCGACAAGAAGTTCACGGTTCATTTTGATGATGCCGGTTGTTATGTGCTAAAACCTTGTTTCAAGATTCCTAAAGAATGGATTCTATTGTCGGCCCCAAGGATAAATGATCTATGTATTCTTGACATGAGCCAAGCTATTACTACGTCTGCACAAGTTACATGTTTGGTCTCAAAAGCCACTGAAAAGGAGTTAAAATCTTGGCATAGACGAATGGGACACATTAAGGAAAATGAACTATTTAGTGAAAAATAATCTTGTGAATGGTGTACCAGTCAAGATTTTTCATCTACAAGACGTCTGTGTATCGTGCCAAAAGGGAAAGCAATCTAGGAAGTCTCATCCTGTGAAGAAAATTAACACTATCAATATGCCTCTTGAACATCTTCATATGCACCTTTTTAGACCTATGAAACACAAGACTACCTTTGGTGATGCATATTGTTTAGTTGTTACTGATGACTATTCAAGATTTTCAGGGTAAATGTTATGGCACACAAGAGTGAAGTTTCTAAAATCCTCAATAATCTCCTCACCGCTACTTGAAAATTTGTACAATTTGAAGATAAGGAGAATCAGAAGCGACAATGGCACTTAATTCAAGAATCATGTTATGGATGAGTTCTATTCTTCTAAGGGCATTCTAAATGAATACGGTTCTCGTTATACTCCACAACAAAATGCTGTCGCTGAGAGGAAAAATAGAACACTTATCCAGACTGCTAGAACTATGTTAGTAGAGTCAAAACTTCCTGTTCAGTTTTGGGGGGAGACTATGCTACTGCGTGCTATACAATGAATATAGTTCTTACGGTAAAAAGGCATGGGAAAACATGTTTTAAATTGTTGCATAAAAGGAAACCAGATGTGTATTTCTTAGAAACTTTTGGAACTCCATGCACTATGATTGATCCACATGGTAAATTCGGTCCAAAGGCTATCGAAGGTTTCTTTCTTAGATATGCTACTCCAAATTTCAGAGTATGGAATTTGATAATGAAAAATATTGAGGAATGGGGTGAAGTTAAGGTTCAAAAATACACTTAATCAGTAAGAGCTCTGGGTGCTCCTTGGATGTTTGACTACGATGGACTGTTTGACTCCTTCAATCTGCCAACTTTTGATGATGCATTTGCAGCGGCTCAAATGTTACTTGAAAGTGATATTGCAGTTGATTCGTCTTTAGTATGAAGAATTATTGTTAACCCATAAGTGTCTACTTCGGTTAATAATATTGTTCAAATGAGGAATTTGAAGATGTTGCTTATTATAATGTTTCGTTAGATTTCCATGATGCAAATGAAGCTACTTCTGCTCCTATTCCTTGTATTTCTGATGTAACTTCAAATGTACAAAATCAAGGGACGACTAAAGGTCATGCATCTACATCTTCGTCGATTCGAGTCATCGACTTAGCTGTTGATCTGAATATCAACAATTTAGGTATAAATTCTCGAGTTCCTGATGTTCCTGAAACTCGAATCCATGATACTCATCCTCAGCAGAATATTATAGCAGATGTCCAGAGTGGAGTGCAGACACCTAATCAGCTAAGGAACAACTAGAATGCTGGTTTATATACGACAATTAGAGAATCCGGGGAACAGAATGATTGGTCTTTTGCCTGCTATGTTTGCCAAGTTAAACCAAAATCTTGGAAGGAGGCAATGAAAGAAGACTCATGGCTTGAAGCAATTCAAGAGGAACTTCAACAGTTTCAGAAATTGGGCGTGTGGAAATTGGTTGACAGGCCTGACAACTACAAGAAGATTGGTACTAGATGGGTTTACAAGTGCAAGAAGGATGACCGAGGTGTTGTTGTGAGAAACAAAGCAAGATTGGTTGTCCAGGGCTTTAATCAGGTAGAAGGTATTGATTATAAGTTTATACACCAATAGGACGTCTTGAGGCAATAAGAATTTTCTTGGCTTATGCATACTACAAGAAGTTTACTTTAATCAAATCGATGTGAAAAGAGCATTTCTTCATGGTGTGGTCGAAGAAGAAGTATATGTTGAGCAACCGCCTGGTTTTGAAGATCTAATTCATCCTGACAAGGTGTGGCTTCTCAATAAGGCGTTATATGGTCTTCATCAAGCTCCACAGGCTTGGTATAAAACATTGTCTTCCTATCTGCTAAAGATTGGTTCTCGACATGGGTTCATTGACTGTACTCTCATCATCAAAGAAAAGAATGAGGATTTGTTGCTGGTACAAGTGTATGTTGTTGATATTATTTTTGGGTCTACAAATGACAAAATGTGCAAAGAATTTGAGCAGGTGATGCAAGAGAAGTTCGAGATGTGTGCCATGGGGGAAATGACTTTCTTTTTAGGTTTACAGGTTCATCAATATAAGGAAGGGATTTTCATTCATTAAACCAAGTATGCTAGGGATATTCTCAAACGATTTCAAATGGAAGACTCGAATCATGGGATTACTCCTAATGGAATGGGTGAACATGTGGAACCATCACTTAATGTGTTATGATTGGATCTCTTATGTATCTTACTGTGTCAAGACCCAATATAATATATCCAACATGTCTTCTAGCTCGCTACCAGTCAAGTTCAAAAGTGTCTCATTTGATGGATGTAAAAAGAATGTTTCGTTATTTGAAGGGTCGCCCGGACACAGGTCTCTGGTACCCTAAGATTGATAGGTTTGATTTGACAGCATTCAGTGATTCTGATCATGGTGGCTGCAAGATTGATGCAAAGTAAACATCAGCAGGATGTCAGTTCTTGGGAAATCGCAAAAAGCAGACTTGTGTAGCTACTTCAACATGTGAGGCTGAGTATATTTTGGCTTCTAGTTGCTGCTCTCAGGTTTTATGGATCCAACAGCAAATGTGCGACTATGGTTTTGAATTTCTAACTACTCCTATTTATGTTGATAATGAAGCTACTTTACCGATCACTCGTAATCATGTACAACACTCAAAAACCAAACACATTGAGATTAAGTATTATTCCATACGAGATTGTTATGAAAAGAAACTTATCAATGTTGTTAAAATCCACACCGATCACCAATGTGCTGACCTGTTTACAAAAGCTTTTGATAAATCTGGTTTTGTTTATCTTCTTTTGGTCAATGACATCAAGGTGAAACCCGAGTAAATCATCATTCGCTAATCGATTTTATAAATATTTTCTACAAAAATCAAAATACAAAAAGATTTTCCATTTATTTTTTTTTTTACATTTTAGGGGGAGAAAATTTCAGGAAAAATACAAAAACATGAGAAAAATGCAAAAATACAAAAATATGACTTTTATTTATTTATGTCTTTATTTATTTACTTTCTGCATTTAAGGGGGAGAACTTCAGAAAAATACAAAAACAATAGAAAACCCAAAAATCAAAAATGAGTTTCTTGGAAAGATAAGAGAAGATGATTATACACTAGTGATCTATCAAATACGGTCAAAAACATAAATAAAAAATGATAAGTAGCTTTACTAATGATGTATTTTGTAGGCTCACAATCAGATTAAAATGTGCAGGTTGATATAAACATAATGGACTGAAAGCTAGGTGGGAACCATTCATTGGCATATGGTCTTGGTACCTAAATTTAGTTTGATAGTATGCCGAGGTTCTGAGATATGCGGTCTTTATGCTTGCTCTTCATCTGGGTATCATGGTTGAATCTTTTACCGGAAAATAACGGGGATGCAAATCTAGAACTTCCATAATACCATACATACGTGTAAATACTGCATACGACCATCAATAGGTGATAAACATATCACATCCACCCAATAAATAAGTGATAATATATCATAGCTTTATGTGGGAGTTAAGTTCGTCTCTTTGTCGGTACGTTGGTACTAACATGTTCATGGACTTACTCCTATGCCTAACATGCATCTGAAAATCAAGTTCCTCGTCAATAAGTGATTTAATCACATAGAGCTTGTTTTCATAAAAAAATAAGTGAGTATCTCACAATCTATATGTCAAAATAGATGATAAGTAGTATACTCACTGGTAAGATTTTCTCTCATGCATATCTTGATACAGGAATGTGTCTTGAAGTGGTTGAACACCGGCTAGTAAGTATAATTCATACATTAATCATATCTCCTAATCATGATTATATCTGATAAGCTGAGCTTATGTGGACAACAATACCGATAATTGTGGTAGAATATTTATTTATTTTTAAATTTTAATAGAAATCGTTTTTGGCAAGATTAAAGGCTGGTATGATTCTCTTACCTTGAAACTCAGAAAAAGATTGCTAGTTAATGTACAGTTTGTTCTTATTCTGTTAGTATTTGTTTTAGTTTATTCAGTTTTAAAATTATTTTTTATTAGACAAAGTTGAAGCTCAAATGTTTTCTACCAAGATACGCCCGAAAAATCAATTGTTTTGCTAACATAACTTCATATCTTTTTGCAACTAGGTAAACTCATAACAAAGAGAAAAATATGTTCAATGTGAAAATTGTATAACTTGTGATCGTTGTGGATATGGGCAAAGAACTAGACAGGTCAACGAAAAACCTAAGGTCCACGAACAACTAATGCTCAGTCAAGAAGAACCTGGATTCATACGAATCAGTAGTCACTTGTATGAGTCAGTGGTTCCTCATACGAATGGTAGTTATTCTTGCAAATAAGTTAGTGGTTCCTTGTGCGAATGGTAGTTCTTCGTGCGAATGAGTCACTAGTTATTTGTACAAGACAATTGTTAATGCGAATGAGTCATTGGTTCTTTGTTCAAGACAGCTCTTCGTGAGACTGGCGATTCTTCGTGCGAACTAGGGTTCTTCGTGCGAGGCGAGGTAAGGGTATAAGAGGTGAAGAGGGTCTTCAGTGCAACTTCACTTTCACCTTTTTCACTTCAACCTCTCACTATTCATCTTCTTCCTCACTGAGAAGAAACATCATCTGTCCAACCTTTCACTCCTTTTTAGTTGAGTTGTTTGTGATATCTTTAAGGTATGCTTGACCATGTTGGTATATCTTGAAGATGAACAGATTGAACATTAGCTGACTGTTTGTCACTTTCTGACACGAACAACAAACTTTGGGCAAAGAACCTAGGCAAGATGAAGAACTATTCTTCGTTGATTTCCAAAAGGTGAAGAACCTGTGTTGACGAAAAACAAGTTCTTCATGAAGAAGCTACACTTGAAGTTCTTCATACGAACAAGTCAATTCTTCTTCGTACGAGCCATCGCTTGCTGGTATGAGTCATTTTGCTTGTTCATACGAGCCAATTGCTTGTTTGTGTGAACCTTTTGCTTGTTCGTACGAGCAACCGGGTTGTTCGTACGAGCCATCGCTTGCTGGTACGAGTCATTTGTTCTTCGTGCAAGCAGTTGTTATTCATGCGAGTCAGTAGTTCTTTGTGAAAGGGCTGCATTCTTACAGAAAGTTCACAGTAAACATTTTTTAGTATGCTCCCTTGTATATTTATGTTTCTTCTTATTCTTGTTATCTTTTGTGTACAGGATGGCACCAAAAGAGCCGAAAAGAAAGACCGCAACGAAGAAAACTGACAAGTCCGAAGTGGAAATTATGTCAGAGCCGGGACACAACATGGTTGCCTAGTTAGACCTGAAAGATAAATTTGCTGAGTACAACGGTATAATGAAGTTTCTGCACGACTCAAGGATACATTATGCAATCACGCATAAAACTACAGTATACAAGACGTTGATCAAGGAATCTTGGGATTCTACTAATGTTGTTGAAGTGAATGGAAAGGAACTTATCCGCGGAAGAATAACTGGCAAAGACATAGATATATTCGTTGAAGTAATCAATTCAGCATTACAACTTGGCGATGATCCTGAAGCTCTATACTCAGTTCCATTTAAGTGTCAACATGGATGTTTGCTTCGAAAGAGATGTGTTGGAGATATTCTTGGCAGATAACTAAACAAAGCATGGTTGCCGCTCCAATACAAGTTATTTCTACATGTTTTAATTCAGTTTTTAAGCAACAGACGAAGTGGTTATGACATGGCGAATAACGACTTAGTTGGGATGATGGTAGCTTTGACATTGAACAAACCATGCAGTGTTTCAATGTATATTTTTGCAAACATGAAGGAAAACCTGAAAAGAACCGGATTTGGTGGAAACAAGTTTTGGATGCATCCTCATTTTCTCTAGATGATCTTCAATGTACAACATCTGAATCTTCCAATGAACGACAATGATGTTCTAAAAGTTGATGTTATGATGGAACATTCGTTGAAGATATTTAGAGATGTAGCAGCGAAACATTACAAGGAAAGCACACCTCCTCGTAAGTTGTTTGGTTTTCTGGCAAATAATGAATATGTTGCACCAGAAAATGATAAGTGGCGCCATGATGATAGTCAGTCGGATAATGAAGAACCAACTTTGAAGAAGATGATCGAAGATAAGTTTGGTCGTCAAAAGGGAAAGGATAAAGGTGATGATGATGTCAGTGATGATGACGGTGATGGTGGTGCGAGTGGTGTAAGTACTACAGGTGGTGATAACGGTAAACAACGGATGAAGAATCGGATTCTGATGATAATCTGCTTGAACCTGGGTATGAACGCTATGTTGATGAGCATGGGGTTGGGCAGATTAGACGGATTCCAACATATCCAGATGTTGATTATGTTCCATCCGATGCTGAGACTGAATGAGCACGCAAGAAGATAGTTGCAGTTCGTAGAAAGAAAAAGAGCAAAAAGTCTATGGGAACCTCATCAGCCCAACCGGAAACCACACAACCTACAACCACAAAACCAGAAACTGTACCAGAACCAAGTGCAGAAGCTCAGTTTGCCTTCACAGCAGAGGAGGCTGAAGCTTTAATGTCGAACCCCACTAGAACCTCCGAACCACAACTACAGCTACCACAGCAGCTGAAACACCTTCAGTTGCGACTACTCTTGTTCAATCACAACCCACTACTTCTTCAGCTCAACAATCCTGGCCCGCAACTCATCAACAAAGTACAGAATGACACAGTCGTTTATTCTTTGAAATGGAACAGGATGAGAAGGTGGATTTTCTGTTCTCATAGCTACAAGCTGCGGTAACTCAGATCAACAGGTATTAAGAGTTTATGTCTTCTAATCGGAATACAGTTATTAAGAAACTGTTGAAGATAAATTCTTTAAAGGAAACTGTTGGAAAGCAAGCTGCCGAGATTATGTAGTTGAGAGAGGAAAATAAATGGTTGAGCGCTGCGGATGTTGAAAGGGCAGCTCAGTTTCAACAAATGCGAGCGGCTGATAACGCTCATGGGATTGAAATGAATAGGCTGAAAGAACGTAGTGCGGCTGTACAACAATCTGCCGAAACACTAGCCGCTAAACATGACGACATGAGAGAATGGTATCATTCTCGTAATACTACGCTGTTTGAAGGCTTTAATAGTATCTGAAATGAGTAGAAAGTGCATGAACATTCTGTGGAATGAAAGATGCAAAGCACATGAGATCCAGTGTAAGCGTGATCACGATAGTGAAGACCCTGGTAATCCTGATGCTCCAGCTTCATCCACACAACCAGAGGGTTCTGCTGCAACTCCAGTGGTAGAGTCTAGTGCATAGCAGATCGTGGCCGATCTAGTTGCCTCGGGTGGTACTCAAGAGGAAACCGGAAAGGTTTGACGTTTTGGAGAGTGTTGAAGACATTGTTCTTTAGTGAACGTTGGTTGAAAGTGTTTCACTGAATGTGGGTGCAGCAAGCCATTAGAAATAAAGACCGAAGACTAAGCAACAGTCAATGGGGAGTTTGTAGATACATTTTTTTCTCTGTTGCTTGTTCTTAGTTACGTCAGTAATTGTACTATCTTTGTTTGTTGCGTCAGTAAAGTTTTTGTCATGTCGACCAAATCAAGATATCCTCCTATCTTGATTTAGTACGACGTTTTGTTTGTGTTGTAAAACAGTTGCATGTATTCATACTGTTATGTTCTGTGTGTCTGATCTTGCTGTCATGTAGTATGTCTGTTAGCAGGGTTCTCCAAAGAACCACTTATTTGTGTGAGTAAATTATGCTTCGTACAAGAAAGTTGTTTGATCATACGAGCCATTGCTTGTTCGTGCGAGTCATTTACTTGTTCATACAAGTGACCATTCAAGACCTTTGCTTGTTCGTACGAACAAGTTGCCTGTTCGTACGAGCCATTGCTTGTCCGTACGAGTAACCTTTCATGAAGAATAGTTTTTCACAGCAACTGGTTGTTCGTGAGAATAGTCGATGAAGAATCTGTTCTTCGTGGGATTTGTACTTATTCGTGGCCCAGTTGTATTCTTCGTGATGTTACTGGGTGGTAGGCCTATATATACATACATGCACTTCACCGCTTAAGAAAGAGAGCACAGAGAGAATACCTTGAGTCTGTATGAACATTGTGTGTATGTGTTTGTACTAGCTCTCTTCAGTTAATCAAAAGATAGTGAATCCTTGGTTACTTTGTGTTTGTTATACTATGCTTTGGTTTGCATATACACTTGGATTCCGCACTCGTGTATGTGTTAAACAACAAGGAAGTAGGTTATCTTGATCCTCCAAGTGGGCCTATAGTGTTCCACCCCTGATGTGGAATAGTTATGCTAGAAAACATCCTGACGGCGTGGAGAAGGCGCCCAATTTGAAACTGAAAACTGAACAAAAAGAAGAGCTGCCTGAAAACAACACTGATGTAAGCTATGAGTGTGAGTAAAATGTGGTTAGAAACGTGGTTAAAAATGTTTTGAGAAGTGATAGTGATAGCATTGAATTTGAGAGTGATGAATCTAATTTGAAGAAAACAAATTCAAGTTCTCGTTTTGAAAATTGAAGAAAGCTTAAACAAAAACTACATTAAAAAATCAGAACATAATTTGAATGATGATCTTAATATTATGGTGCACAAAATGAATAGATCTGACAAACTATATTATGATGAGGAATTTCCGATTCAGAACATTGATCTTGATAAAGTGTTTAAATTGATTGAAGTTATATGTCAGAACTTGATAATCTAAATGCATCTTACTATTCCAAACCTAAACGCTCCTATTCTAAGAATTACAAAGGAAAGAATTATCTTAAAGAGAAAAAAAGGTTTGGGATATGTTAAGAAAAATAACAACAGATTTGGAAAACAAAGAATACAAACTTTGTCTTCGGAACAAGCTCAGAGAGTGAAAAGGAAAGTTTTCCTAAAGAGTAGTCAAACGAAGAATTTTATGCTAAGAAAAATCATCGTGAATAGGTTATGAGATCCTCTGTTGGAAACGATAGAAGGACATGTTTTAAATGCAACCAGGTTGGGCATATCACAAGAGGTGTCCAAAAAATAACTCAAGACCTGTTTACAGTGTTAAGAAATCTTGAGGATGTGAATCAGAAATCCCAAAAGTTTGGTCCTACATAAATTCTAAAAAGAAATAACAAATCTAACAATGTGAAACCAATAAATCTTAACATTTAAAACAAAGAAACTGGTGAATCATCAACCAAAATAGAACAAAGAGATTAGAAATTTTATCCCAAAAAGCAATTAAAAACATCAAACTTAGGTGATTAAATCAAAACCATCTTCTAAAGAGATAAAAAAGAACTATTCCAACTGTGGATGATGAAAAAACTAAACAAAAACTGGAATAAAATGTTGAAAACAAAGAATGAAAGTGTTTGCGAATCAAAATTTGAAAACCCAAATCCACCCAAGACCGTCAAGGCTTGGGTCTTGTTGTTCAAATAATCGCTTAATTGTATGTGCAAGGGCTGCTGAGATCAATAATTTCCAAGTAGATAATGGATAATGGAGCGTCCCAGTACATGACGGGGCCCTAATATACGACGTCAAATCTTTCCGTGGGGGCTACGTTGGGTTTGCGGGAAATCAAAGAAGGAGAATAGTTGGAGAGGGAATTATAACTAATGGTGTAGTGTCATTCAATAAGGTCAACTACATAGCAGAGTTAGAGAACAACTTGCTCAGTATTTCTCAGATATGTGATAAAAAATTCACAACACACTTCACTGATCCAGAATGTCTCATTCTGAAGATAGGAGTCCATATTCCGGAGGAATGGATCTTGATGGCGTTTCTCGAGAAAGTTACTTGTATCTCTTAGACATGATTGTTGCGATTACAACAACGAAATCCATGCAATGCTTTGTGTCTAAAGTAATAGAAAAAGAATCACTCATGGGGCATAGGAAGATGGGGCACATTCATCATTGGAAGATGAATTTCTTTGTACACAACAACCTATTGGAGGGAGTCCATTTAAAGAGTTTTCACTTGAATGACGACTACATAAGTTGAAAGAGGGGCAAATAGTACAAAAGGTCGCATCCGAGGAAGCTCCTAAACTTAATCAAGCTCCTACTAGAAAGACTACACATGGATCTCTTTAGACCAGTCAACGTCCGAAGTATTTCAGGAGATCTTATTCTCGTTGTTACTGATGATTATTCTAGATTTTCGTGGGTAATGTTCTTGGAAAGTAAGGATGAACTTTGGGAGACTGATGATTTTGTTCCAAAAATTGGAGAACTTGTATCAATTTCCAATTCGACACATTAGAATTGACAACGGTATAAAGTTCAAGAGTAATCGGATGTTAGAGTTTTGCAATGCGAAAGGAGTTTTGTATGAATTCAGTGCACCATACACTCATAGCAAAAGGGTGTAGCTGAACGCAAAAACAGAACCTTGATAGAGACAACAAGAACCATGCTCGCCGATTCTAAATTACCAGTTAGCTTTTGGAGCAAAGTCGTGGCTTCGACATGCTATACTTTGGACAGAGTATTGACAGTCAAGCCACAAAAGAAAACGTGCTTCGAGCTATTTAACCTGCGAAAGCCAAATCTGAAGTATTTAGAACCATTTGGGTCACCATGCACGGTAATCGATGAAGATGGTATATTTGGAGCTAAATCAATGCAAGGTTTCTTTGTGGGATATGCAAGTCCACTTAGCAGAGTCTATTTTCCCAGCATAAACCAGGTTATTGACGCTTAGAACGTAGATTATCAATGCTACATGTGCCAAAGATCCAACCACTTTCAGTGCTTACAGCTTGCCAAGCACACTACCAAATCAGACTAGTGGCTTTCAATCATTTCCAACAGTTGATCCAAACATGCCTTCAAGCCAACAGTCATCTTACGGATCAAGTCAACCCCAGAACAACCAAACTACTTCATCATCTCATTCTACTCAAAGAGTTTTGCAATGCAACATTGCTGTCGATTTTCAGAATGTACAAAATTTCGATGAGAAGACAGCAAAGCAACACATCTCTACTAGCTTCGGTTCTTGAGTCTCATGATAGTCTAGTTGCTGGGAAGATCGGAAATTCTCAAATGACACGTGAAGATTATGATCAAATAGATCCGGTTGAGATGGAGTTCATAGACATAAAATGGTGTATGGCTTCAATTGTTTGTCGTGCACAAAGATTGATGGAGATTACTGGTAAAGGAAACTTGGGAGGTTTGGATGGAAAACTTGGATTTGATAAATCCAAAGTTACTTGTTTAAAGTGTCAGGAGAAAGGTCACTTCAAGAGAGAATGTCCTAACAGAGAGGTTTAAGGAAACCATAATCCTTTCGTTGATGATTACTACAAGAGAGCGATCTACCACCGACCATAGCCAAGAACCAGAATGGTGCCATTGAAGACAAGTAGCCTGAAACCAAAACCGTTGGTTGTTACTCAAGAAGATGAGGGATTTAATTGGAACAAATATATTTCAAAGGAAGAGAGTTTGGCTTTGGTTGCTGAGATCATAGAGGAACCTGAAGAAGAATCAGAGGCAACTTTTGATGAAGGACCTGATGATGATGATGATTACTATTACCATACATCATCAGAAAAGGAGGAGCTTTTTGTCACACACTAACCCGCAGCGGAAATGGTAGTCGGGGCATGATTGGTTTTCATCGAAACTCATGACATTTACTATAAAGTTTCATATTTATTATTTCCAATTTAAAAGGATAAATTACAACAACCAGGTATACATACAAACACAATATGTTTTAAACACAGCATTCATGACTTCTTTATTTTTCTTCTAAGGCAATTTCCCATGTGTTCATTGCCTCAACCTGTCCACCTGTATCATGT
Organism: Scalesia atractyloides; assembly: GCA_947069175.1. NCBI lineage: Eukaryota > Viridiplantae > Streptophyta > Magnoliopsida > Asterales > Asteraceae > Scalesia > Scalesia atractyloides. Next base: position 67,917,223 of record CAMTDV010000023.1, read on the forward strand.
GTAAAAATAGGGTTTTGGGTCAATAAAAGTTGGCGAGTGAATCTTATATAAGCATTTGAAGGAATTAGTTATATTGGTTATTTGAATAAAAATGTGCATAACCAAATATGAGTATACGTATATGTAAACTTAACCACAAACCACATAATATAATTTAATGCACACACATGCATATCAAATGATGAACAATGAGATCAAGGCTTAATCAAACGGAGCTGATCTAATGAGGCACCTGATGCTCAACTCGTCTCCTACGAGGAACTGATGGGCCTAATGAATATTTTGCACGCAACTGACAAAAATGTAAGCACACAATACAACAAGTAATATTTACATCACACGTTAGTTCATATAGTGGTAACAACACAAGTGTTTGGATAAACGTAATTAAATGAAACGACACATGATACACCCCAAAACATGAATAAAAACGGAATTTATAACGATTCACTCACAGTGGGTGCGTATTCTTGGTTGATAATGAGTGCGCACGAGTTGAGGATTTTATCGACGAACGAATACTAACCTAAAATAATAATACGATAATTCGATAAATATAACCAAATTAATATTTTGATTAACTACTTTTATTAGATTTTTTAGTTATTTTTGTGGCTTTTATTGATATTTTAAAACCTTTGAAATTGTATTTTTTAGTATTTTAATTGATTTTTATCTAAAATATAAATATATAAGTAACATAAATAATTAAAATAAAAATAAAATATTATAAAAAAAAACCTGTCAGGTCTGACAAGGGAGCTAACCGGGTCAACTATGATAATAGGCAGCGTGTGCGAGATTCGAACTTGAGACCTCTCGGTTGCGTGCACGCAGCTCTTCCAACTGAGCTACGTGTCTAACCCGTTAGGAATCTGATTTTAATTATTGTTATATATTCATTAGAATTTATAGAAATTACATAATTTAAAAAGGTTTTAAAACCTATCGAACCGATGTGTAAGATACGTTTCGAACCCGCGACCAAAGACCTGTTTTGCACCCAGCCCAACTAGTTGGGGTGGGTGTCTAACCCGATTGTATTAGAAATTTAATTATACTTATCTACTTCTTACAGTTCAACTTCTACCTTATTCTAATTAAACCCATAATTAAACTTGGTTGAATACTCGTTTATTCGTTTTAACTGATCTTATACAGTTACTGAAATACATAACAAAGATACAAGAATGATTTAAGAATTTAACGAATTTAAAAGAATTTGAAAGAAGCGATACCGTGAATACTTCCGGCGATATTCGGTGGTTCCGGTGACTCGCAGAATTCCGAGTTAGATTAATCAGATTTGGAGAGTATCAGAGGGTGAGAGTATGTGAATGGCGAGTTTGATTTGGGTGAAATGCTTTGGTATTTATAGGCACAATAGTTTTCGGTTTTAAATTCTTGATTGCTGAATCATTAAATTCAATTAGTTACTACCTATAATCAATGAGTTTTCCATAAAGGTTTCATTGATTTGAAATCAGTTATAGTCGTTGAAAGAAAACGGAAAGCATGATTCAAGCTTTGATTAAAAATGGCGGTTATTGTTTTGAGTTTTGAACTTAAAGGCGATCTTAGGTTCACTACATATTTTATTTGTTTCTAACCCTACACAATAAGTGTGTGTAGTCTAGTGGTGTTATGTGTGTATGTATATGCAGATGTCCCAGGTTGGACTCGGTTTCTTTTTATTTATCTATTTTTATTTTTTTGAAGTTTATTTTAATTTACTTATTGTTATTATTATTTATAAATTGTAAACTTGCAACATTTAATTAACTATGAAACTTTGAGATAACTTATAAAAAATAATCGAATACTAGATTAATAAATGGTGGGGGTTTTTGAAACCCGTCTTACACACATGTTACAGTATCCCCTACTTTTAGAAATTTCATCCAGAAACTTAAGTTGTAGTAGTAACTGGGAAAAGATGCGGGTATTTCACGCGCATTGAGTCTTCAAGCTCCTAAGTAAACTTAGGTTTTCGTTTATACTCTCAATGTACTCTAAAAATCTGAATATCTTTTAACAGAAAAAGGGAGGTGTGATGTTTGGATTTTTGATTGAGGCAGTAACGTTCCTAGTAATGGTTGAATACCCTGCAACAAGAATTGCTTTTTGATGCCTAAGATAAGAAACGTTGATACACAAAGTTGTTTGACTGGATATGATCACATGCATAAGAGTTTTGAGAGAATTGATGCGTTGAAAAGATAAAGTTATATCACAAGACAAAAACTTCAACCATGACGATATTAAACCTACACGGAACTTCTCATAACCGCCTGACAATGCTTTTGATCCTTTGACAAGAATACTTATATATAGGAAGTACCAGCGGCGTATCCACCATATTCTTGACAAATTTTCATTGGCTTTGTCAGTAAGTTATGATTAGTTCTATGAGACTCCAAAATCTACAAAACATAAACAAATACAACAACCAAAACTTGAGTCTCAAATCTGAAAGAATACATGACTGAATGACGATGATACCTCTCTCGTGTGTTATGATGAAGTGGTCAGTCTATGAAAAATTGAGACACGGCCCAACTTCTTTCATTGATTAGACGAGGTGTGTTAATGTATGATGAAATTTTAAATCAATGGGTATAGACATGAAATAAAAATAATGATATCGATTTGCATTAAAAAAATTTTGATACATAAATTCCCAAATTAAAACAGGGATATACAAAGATTGAGATTTAAAGACAACATTAAACTTGACGGTTGGAGTTGAGTCTTGACTCTTGGTGGTGGAAGGCTAGCTAAGTTGTTCGTTCGCACCGTTATTGGCTTCAACCGGATTAGCATTGATGTTTTAAGCTCTTCCTCTCACTGGTGGGGGTGCTAGGTTTGCTTGATTTGCTTGGTTAACTGGTTTGCTTGAGTTTGGGCATTTATGATGTTAACCAATCGAGGGCACGTGTTTCTAAAATGGGTAGGGTCACCACAAATAAAGCAAGCTCGAACATGTGGAACCATGAGGTATTGCGGTTGTTGATAGGGTTGGATCATGTTTTGAGCAAGGGGTGGAGCTTGGTTTTTGGGCGTGCGACAAATCTTACTTAGATGACCATAACGCCCACAATTAGCACACAATCGACAGGGTACGGTAGGTTGATGGTGATAAAAGAAGGTATTGCATTGAGGGTGAGGTCCAATGTAGGGTTTCTTATTTGGGTGAGCAGAGTTGGGTGCTACTTGAGTGATTGGGATAGCTTGGAGCGGTACGGCTTGTGGAGTTGGTTGATTGCCTTGAGTGACAGCAAAATTTTGCCCTCTCGCTTCCTCTTAGTAGTGGGTTGGGAAGAGGATTCAGTTTGGGTTTGGTTTGAGGTTTCAGTTGGTGCTTTATCTTTCTTCTTCTCCTCCTTGAAGTCTCCATTCCTAATGTGGTTTTCGGTGTGCTCTGTAGCTAACTCCATTGCTGCTTCCAAAGTTGCTGTGACATCCCGGTTTTTCACATATCTTAAACGCACTACTTCACGGTTATTCATTCCTACGCTAAATTGATTCGGAGATTTAATTTACACGGTCGAAAATAATTACGATAACTTTGTGAACTTATCAAGTGAGTTACGTGCTATGTGTATTAAACGTTTATAACTTCGGTGAGTTATTATGCCATGTTTCGAATTCGTGATTTTTAGTGATAAAAATACATATATGGTAAATAGATAGACGCATCGAACCGAGCCGCGAAACGAGTCGATCTCATTCCCTTGCGACTCAAGGAGTTAAGCAAAACTTGAGGCTCAAGTTAAAGACCCAAACCACCCCACCCAAACCCTTTGCGGCCGCAAGACTCAAATCGCCCAAACCCTTCTCCTTTTCTTTCCCACCCACACTATATATAGATAAGCATGCATGAGAATCGTTAACAAAAAAAAGAAACCCTAGCTCCCCAAGAAGCAGCCGACGGCAGCCTTCCCACTCATTATCTCGGTCGCGATCTCCCTTCAAACCCGAATCAACTACCATCTCGTTCCCGGTTCGTTAATCTCCATTGTTAAAGGTTAGGGTTTTCTATTGTTTCGCAAATCATGTTAGGGTTTATGAACTATTGATCATGCTTGCATGTAATGGTAGAATCATGGTATTGAAAGAGTTATGATGTTAGTTCAATTATTTGTGCAAGAATTGCGATTAAGACGATTAGTTGAATAAAAGGAACATAGGCTGCGTTTTGTGATAAAAACCATATAATATGATTAGGGTTTGCATGAGTATGATGTACATGATGATATATTATTGATAAATCTGTTCTTGATCGTTTATATTTAACGTCTCGATTGTTTAAGCGTGTTATATTGCGATAAAAAGTTGAAATGATGATGCTGAATGGTGGTTACAGCCAACTTCAATTGGCTGTAACTTGGTTATTATTTATCGAAAAACGGATTTTCTGAAGCCTAAAAGTATATTTTTGAAAAACGCTTCTAATGACGCTAAATTCATATTTTTCTGAGGCCGTCTGATATTTTTAAGTGGTCATTAAGTGCAGTAACTGAAGCTGTGTAAATTCTGAAAAATTGTTAGTTGTTTATCGAGTCGGATCTCATAATCTGTAGAGAGTTGAATCACGAAATTTGTACAGCAACTGGAGATGGAAATTTCCGGGAAACTCCCACTGGAATTTTGTTAATTGGATGAGCGATGATTTTTAAATAAATTTCGCGTGGACTGCAGTCAGAAAGTGACGAATCTGACTGCAGCCTAGTATATTAATATTTATGAATAATTGGTAAAGTGTTAGGACTTGAAAAATTTATATAAAACTTCTACAGTTTAGTTGACACCTTCTGTAAAAAAATTGGAATTTTTGGAACGTTGGAACTATTTTATAAAAATCTTCGAAAACAGCCTAGTTATGAGCATACAAGCTGAAACTTGATTACTTGCGAATGTGTGTACCAAAATGTTGTATGAGTTGATTTATGTTCATGATAAGTTGGTTTGATCATTATGTTGGTATGATAATACTTTGCATGCATGATTGTGTTTTTGAAATTGTTATCATGTGTGCCACATTGTATGATAGTTATGTGTAGGGTTTGTATTAGTGTGTTCACACACTAACTCTAAATCGATTGACTTGTTAGGACGCGATTAGCGGTCCCATCATTTGCTACTTCTGTGTTACACTAACCGAGCAACTAAAGGTGAGTTCACGGCCCCTAATTTTATCCGGTTTTAAACAACAGGGGGAGAAACATGTATACACTCTACAACTCTATCTCTTTACGTTATACAAAATTAACGTCGTTAAACTATTCGGTAACTAAGTTAATGTTAATGTACGTTATGGTCACTAAGCAGCTATATCACGGAAGTCCTCGACAAACTCTCAGATCGTTAGTATTGGGTTAGATAGCGGGGAGATTATAAGTAGTACTACTGGGCCCGACAAGCCCCACCCGAGCTAGTCGCGCTAGCTGACCGGGTATGGTCAACGGGTGAATAATTTAGCCTAACTTTCGCCATGGTCAGTGATAGGCCTGGCAACACGGAGGCACAACAGTCAGCTTCGATCGTGAACACTTATGTGACATAACTTTAGGCTCGCTACCTACATGTTAACATTGAATTTAATTACGAAACAACAATATTATTCCGGGTTAGGAATAGTGAAACAAACAACAATATTATTCCGGGTTAGTTATAGTGAAACAAACAACAATATTATTCCGGGTTAGGAATAATGAAATCAACATCATTATTATTCCGGTTTGGGATAATGGAACTATAACGTTATTCCGGGTTAGGGATAACGGGGGGAGACAAACTTATAACCGAACAAATGAACTTATGAAAACCTGTGAACTCACTCTTCTTTAATGTTGACACTTGTTTCTTTACATGTTTCTCAGGACGCTAGGAGCTCTAGGTGCACTCACTTGCATTGATCAAGAAATCTTTTTATCGAGTCTCATTTACGAATATTGTTTGGGTTTTTCTTTAGTTTTGGCGTTTGTGTTGGCGCTCGTTCCTTTACTTTACTTTAATGCTTCCCCTCAACTTAAAAACTAATGCTTCCACTAAACATTGAAACTAAACTAAAACAATTTAAAAATAACTATGAATGTTTAAACAAATGATTTTGGAAAACGTATAAACAAATCATATAGAGTCGTTCGATGTTACTAGTGTCTCGGATTCTGGTTTGTTCACACGCCTCGCGGTAAAACTCCGCACGTGGAAATTGAGGGTGTGACAGATTGGTATCAGAGCCTCTAGCTATAGAGAACCAGGTTTGCATTAAAAGTAGACCTAAACTATAGCTGATTACAAGACACTAGACTTAGTTTGGCACTGAACTGTTATATCTTGTTATGTGTTGTACCACAACTGTGTTATGTAAAATATAAATGCATAATTGAAATGAATGCAACTCGTAACTAACGACACAACCCAACAGGCAATGTCATCATCATCATCATCCGACAAACTTTTGCAACCAAGGGCCCGGGGAAGGCACCTATGGTGGAACCCTCACCACCTCAAGGCGTGGAGACACGCTCAGCTGTTAGAAAAAGGCTCGCTCTAGGAGAGGAGTCGTCCTCACGCCCGACCATCGCGATGCCGGTCCAACCGGTTAACTCATTAGAAGTAGGGAACGACCTACTTAGAGATATGATAAGAAAGCAACAAGAACAACTAGAGAGAATGCATGAAACCATCCTAGCACAGGGATGGATGATACGACAATTAACGGGTAAGACTGGAGCGCTCGAGGAAGAGCAACATGAGAGTAAGATAGCTCGTAACACTTTAGCTAAAGATCTTCGTGCTGAGCAGCTGAGGGCTGACTGGCTCGAAGACAGAGTTCTTGAGTCTAGCTGGAGAATTCAAGAACTAGAACAGAATCAGGCACCTGTACCAGTACCCGCACCAGCACCGGCCCCCCAGTGCTGGTAGAGGAGGATCTAGAGGAGGATCCAGAGGAGGATCCAGAGGAGGATCCGGAGGAAGACCCGGCTATAGAAGCTGGAAACGCCGCGGAGGATGACGGCAACGATAGCGATTTGGGGATGGAGACGTAGAAGACTGACTCGTCTCGCTTATTCCATTTGCTTCCTTCAGTCTATTTATTTTCCTACTTATGTTTAAACTTGAGATTTTATAGTAAACTGATATGTTTGGTTGGCATTTTGTAAGACGTTGAAATTTTATTTAATCGAATATTTCTTTTGATTGTTTAATTTATTTGGGTTGACATAATTTGAGGGATTATTTAAGTATGGAATAGGATAACTATATTGGATATATATACTTATCGGTGTGTGTTTATGTTGTCTTGCGAAGATCTAAAATGGCAACTGGACGTCGCGGAAACCTCAACATGACACCCGAAGAACTGACCGCAATGATCCAAGAACACGTGAATGCTGCTCTGGCAGGTGTTCAAAACCAACCAGCAGGTAACCATTATTAAATTTTCATGGGAAAATCTAATAGTTGGGCTAGTAGACTTTCTCGCTGACTACTTGTCCTCTGTTAGCAAGAGGGGGTCTTAACCCCTACAAGATGTTTCTCGATGCGAAGCCGAGCAAATTCACGGGTGCAGAAAGGACCCATAGGACTGGTCCGTGGATTGAAAAGTCCGAATCAGTGTCCGAAATGTGCAATTGTCTGGAGGCCAACAAAGTCAAGTATGCTGCCTCAACGTTGGAGGATGGGGCACTAACTTGGTGGAATGCACAAGTCCAAACGCGTGGACTTATTGCTGCAAACGCAATGGCGTGGCCGAGTTTAAGGCCCTAATCAAAGAGGAGTACTGTCCGCGAGACAGGGTTCAACAATTGGAGCAAACATTATGGAACCACAAGATGGTGGGATCTGAAATTGAAGCATACACAGCGAAACCTCATGATCTGGTATTCCTATGTCCCAATCTGGCCAACACCGTTGAGAAACGACTCGAGTTTTACCTTGGGGGTCTGGTCCCCGAGATCCAGGGTATGGTAATGGCTAGCAACCCTACGACTGAGCATCAAGCAATCAGGTTGGCGCACAAACTCACCGATAAGGCGGTGGAACAAAAGAAGTTGCCATCTCGGGGTACAACTGAAGTTGCCCCGGATAATAAAAGAAAGTTTGAAGACTCGTCTGCTCGACAGTCTTCGTCAGCCCAGCCACAACAAGGGAACCAGAAACGGTTCAATAATTTCAACAGCCACCGGGGTCACAATAATCAGCCCGCCAACAACACCCAGAACACAAGCGGCTATGTAGGTCGAAAGCCGCAGTGTAATCACTGTAACCTTCATCATCACGACCCTTGTGCCGGAAATCGCTGCCAACGATGTGGCAAAGTGGGACACGCGGCAAAGGATTGTCGCGGGGAAATCATGTCCCGACAAAATCAAAATCTACACCAGGGTCAGCAGCAGGGTATTAACCGGGGGTGCTATCAGTGTGGTAGCACTGCCCACTTCAAACGAGACTGCCCGCAGCTTCATAACAACAACAACAATGGTGGGAACAACAACAACCACAACCACAATAACCACAACAACAACAATAACAACAACAACAATGGAAATGGTGGCACAGGAGGTGACAAAGGGCATGCATTTACGCTGGGCCGCGGAGAGGCCAGAAACGACTCGAACGTGGTCACCGGTAAGTTTCCCCTTAATGAACATTTTGCTACTGTACTTTTTGATACGGGTGCGGATAGGAGTTTTATATCTGAGTCTTTTAGGAAGAACCTAAATCTCACGCCTAAACCCCTAGAGACCCCTTACGTTATAGAACTAGCCGATGGTAAATCTGTAGATGTGACCCATTTAGTATCCGGCTGTCAACTTAAACTCGCGGGTCACACCTTTACCATTGATCTGATGACAACTACCATGGGTAGTTTTGACGTGGTAGCCGGAATGGACTGGCTATCCGACGTCCGAGCTGAAGTCCACTACTTCGAGAAATCTATCCGTATTCCACTCTCTAACGATGAAATCTTGACGGTGCAAGGCGAGAAGGCCGACGCCGTCACAAACATCATCTCTTACATGTAAGCGCAGAAGTATCTTCGGAGGAAGAACTCCTTCGCTTTGCTCGCACTGGTCACTGAGCAGCCTAAAGACGAGAAGCGTATAGAAGATATCCCCGTCGTCCGTGATTTTTCCGATGTATTTCCAGGGGAGTTACCTGGTCTTCCACCACATCGACAAGTGGAGTTTGAAATCGAATTGGCGAACCATGCAACTCCTATCGCCAAGGCCCCATACCGTTTAGCTCCAACCGAGTTGCAAGAGCTGTCTACCCAGCTTCAGGAATTGTTAGAAAAAGGATTTATCCGACCTAGTACTTCGCCATGGGGAGCTCCAGTCCTTTTTGTCAAGAAGAAGGACGGGACCTTCCGCATGTGCATCGACTACAGGGAACTCAATAAGGTTACTATCAAGAACTGATACCCATTACCTCGCATCGACGATCTCTTCGACCAACTTCAAGGGTCAAGCTACTACTCCAAGATTGATCTACGGTCCGGTTATCACCAGTTACGTGTCAGGGAGGAGGATATCGCTAAGACGGCATTTCGTACTCGGTATGGCCATTATGAGTTCTTGGTCATGCCCTTCGGTCTCACCAACGCACCCGCGGTGTTCATGGACCTCATGAACCGTGTGTGTAAACCATATCTCGACAAGTTTGTCATTGTGTTCATCGATGACATACTCATCTACTCTAAAGGTGAAGCTGAACATGCTGAACATCTACGATTACTGCTGGAATTACTTCAACAGGAGAAGCTATATGCCAAGTTTCAAAGTGTGATTTCTGGATTCGGGAAGTTCAGTTCTCGGGCATATCATGAATGAAAAGGGTATCCACGTCGACCCCGCCAAGATTGAAGCTATCAAAAACTGGGAAGCACCCAGGACACCGACGGAGATCCGCCAATTTTTGGGTTTGGCTGGTTACTACAGACGTTTCATCGAGGGATTTTCAAAGATCGCGCAACCGCTTACCACCCTCACCCAAAAAGGCACCAAGTATGCTTGGGGTGACAAGTAGGAAGCGGCATTTCAATTGCTGAAGCAGAAGCTTTGCAGTGCACCCATTCTGTCCTTTCGGAAGGGACAGATGATTTTGTAGTATATTGTGATGTTTCCATTCAGGGATTGGGATGCGTACTCATGCAACGTGATAAGGTCATCGCGTATGCGTCCCGACAATTGAAGGTTCACGAGAAAAACTACACAACACATGACCTGGAATTGGGAGCAGTGGTGTTTGCGCTTAAGATTTGGAGACACTACCTATATGGAACAAAGTGCACAATCTATACAGATCACAAGAGCCTCCAACACATCTTTGACCAGAAGGAGTTGAACATGCGACAGCGTCGCTGGGTCGAACTCTTGAACGATTACGAATGTGCCATTCGGTATCACCCGGGTAAAGCTAACGTGGTAGCTGATGCCCTCAGTAGGAAGGAGCACTTGAAACCTCGTCGGGTACAAGCACTACAGTTCACCATTCATTCGGGGTTACCCGAACAGATACGCGACGCGCAGTTAGAAGCAGTTAAGGAAGAAAACATCAAGGCCGAATCGGTGGGAAAGATGGAACGCGATTGGGAAGTAAAACCCAATGGTGCCCGGTATTTCATGAATCGCATATGGGTACCTCTCTACGGAGACCTCAGAAAGCTAGTCATGGACGAAGCTCACAAATCCCGATACTCTGTCCATCCTGGTTCGGATAAGATGTATCAAGACCTTAAAGCCGCGTACTGGTGGCCCAACATGAAAGCTGATATAGCCACCTACGTGAGCAAGTGTTTGACTTGTGCAAAAGTCAAGGTAGAGTATCAGAAGCCATCGGGGCTACTTCAACAACCTGAGATCCCAGTGTGGAAATGAGATCAGATCTCGATGGACTTCATCACTAAACTCCCGCGAACTTTGGGTGGTTGCGATACCATCTGGGTGATCGTGGATCGTTTAACTAAGTCCGCACACTTCCTAGCGATTAAAGAAAAGATAAGATGGATAAGTTGACTCACATCTACATTAAGGAAGTAGTTTCTCGGCACGGAGTGCCAATGTCCATCATCTCAGACAGAGATGCTCGTTTCACGTCCAACTTTTGGCAGTCACTTCAGAAAGCGTTGGGTACACGCTTAGATATGAACACAGCTTATCACCCTCAGACTGATGGTCAAAGCGAAAGGACCATACAGACCTTGGAAGACATGCTTAGGGCATGCGTGGTAGACTTCGGGAATAGTTGGGAAATCCATCTGCCTTTAGTGGAATTCTCGTATAACAACAGTTACCATACGAGTATATCGGCAGCACCGTTTGAAGCATTATACGGTCGTAAATGTAGATCACTGTTCTGTTGGGCAGAAGTCGGTGACAGTCAACTCACAGGCCCTGAGTTGATACTTGAGGCTACTGAAAAGATTGTACAAATCAGAAACCGCATGGCGGCGGCACGAGATCGACAGAAAAGCTACGCTGATCAACGACGCAAACCGCTCGAATTTCAAGTAGGCGACCGCGTCCTACTGAAGGTGTCACCCTGGAAGGGTGTAATCCGTTTTGGGAAACGAGGAAAACTAAACCCACGGTACGTAGGCCCGTTTGTGATCTTGAAACATATCGGACCCGTAGCTTATCAATTAGACCTTCCTGCCGAACTCAGTGGAGTTCACAACGTTTTCCACGTGTCAAATCTAAAGAAGTGTCTATCAGATGAAACCCTAATCATTCCATTGGATGAGATTCAAGTGGATGAACAATTGCACTTTGTGGAACAACCTATCGAGATCATGGATCATGAGATCAAGACTCGAAGGCACAGCAAGATTCCGATCGTCAAGGTTCGTTGGGACTCTAAGCGTGGACAGGAGTTCACGTGGGAAAGAGAGGACCAAATGAAAAGCAAATACCCACACCTTTTTGCAGCTGAGCAGCAAGCTAACGATACCACCAACTAAATTTTTGGGACGAAAATTCTTTCAACATGGGGATGATGTGACAACCTGGGAATTTCTTGTAATTTCGTGTACCATTGTTAACGAACTAAATCTTTGTGCGTGGCATTCTAAACCTGTGCGTTGCATTCTAAACCGCGTTTACTCAATTTTCGGGACGAAAATTCTTTCAACATGGGGATAATGTGACATCCCGGTTTTTCAGATATCTTAAACGCACTACTTCACGGTTATTCATTCCTACGCTAAATTGATTCGGAGATTTAATTTACACGCTCGAAATAATTACGATAACTTTTTGAACTTATCAAGTGAATTACGTGCTATGTGTATTAAACGTTTATAAGTTCGGTGAGTTATTATGCCATGTTTCGAATTCGTGATTTTTAGTTATAAAAATATATATATGGTAAATAGATAGACGAATCGAACCGAGCCGCGAAACGAGTCGAACTCATTCCCTTGCGACTCAAGGAGTTAAGCAAAACTTGAGGCTCAAGTTAAAGACCCAAACCACCCCACCCAAACCCTTTGCGGCCGCAAGACTCAAATCGCCCAAACCCTTCTCCTTTTCTTTCCCCACCCACACTATATATAGATAAGCATGCATGAGAATGGTTAACAAAAAAAAAAGAAACCCTAGCTCCCCAAGAAGCAGCCGACGGCAGCCTTCCCACTCATTCTCTCGGTCGCGATCTCCCTTCAAACCCGAATCAACTACCATCTCGTTCCCGGTTCATTAATCTCCATTGTTAAAGGTTAGGGTTTTCTATTGTTTCGCAAATCATGTTAGGGTTTATGAACTATTGATCATGCATGTATGTAATGGTAGAATCATGGTATTGAAAGAGTTATGATATTAGTTCGATTATTTGTGCAAGAATTGCGATTAAGACGATTAGTTGAATAAAAGGAACATAGGCTGCGTTTTGTGATAAAAACTATATAATATGATTAGGGTTTGCATGAGTATGATGTACATGATGATATATGATTGATAAATCTGTTCTTGATCGTTTATATTTAACGTCTCGATTGTTTAAGCGTGTTATATTGCGATAAAAAGTTGAAATCAGGATGCTGAATGGTGGTTACAGCCAACTTCAATTGGCTGTAACTTGGTTATTATTTATTGAAAAACGGATTTTCTGAAGCCTAAAACTATATTTTTGAAAAACGCTTCTAATGGCGCTGGATTCATATTTTTCTGAGGCCGTTTGATATTTTTAAGTGGTCAATTAAGTGCAGTAACTGAAGCTGTGTAAATTCTGAAAAATTGTTAGTTGTTTATCGAGTCGGACCTCATAATCTGTAGAGAGTTGAATCACGAAATTTGTACAGCAACTGGAGATGGAAATTTCCGGGAAACTCCCACTGGAATTTTGTTAATTGGATGAACGATGATTTTTAAATAAATTCTCCCGTGGACTGCAGTCACAAAGCGACGAATCTGACTGCAGCCTAGTATATTAATATTTATGAATAATTGGTAAAATATTAGGACTTGAAAAATTTATATAAAATTCTACAGTTTAGTTGACACCTTCTGTAAAGAAATTGGAAATTTTGGAACGTTGGAACTATTTTATAAAAATCTTCGAAAACAGCCTAGTTATGAGCATACAAGCTGAAACTTGATTACTTGCGAATGTGTGTACCAAAATGTTGTATGAGTTGATTTATGTTCATGATAAGTTGGTCTGATCATTATGTTGGTATGATAATACTTTGCATGCATGATTGTGTTTTCGAAATCGTTATCATGTGTGCCGCATTGTATGATAGTTATGTGTAGGGTTTGTATCAGTGTGTTCACACACTAACTCTAAATCGGTTGACTTGTTAGGACGCGATTAGCGATCCCATCATTTGCTACTTCTGTGTTACACTAACCGAGCAACTAAAGGTGAGTTCACGGCCCCTAATTTTATCCGGTTTTAAACAATAGGGGGAGAAACATGTATACACTCTAAAACTCTATCTCTTTACGTTATACGAAATTAACGTCGTTAAACTATTCGGTAACTAAGTTAATGTTAATGTACGTTATGGTCACTAAGCAGCTATATCACGGAAGTCCTCGACAAACTCTCGGATCGTTAGTATTGGGTTAGATAGAGGAGAGATTATAAGTAGTACTATTGGGCCCGACAAGCCCCACCCGAGCTAGTCGCGCTAGCCGCCCGGGTGTGGTCAACGGGTGAATAATTTAGCCTAACTTTCGCCATGGTCAGTGATAGGCCTGGCAACATGGAGGCACAACAGTCAGCTTCGATCGCGAACACTTATGTGACATAACTTTAGGCTCGCTACCTACATGTTAACATTGAACTTAATTACGAAACAACAATATTATTCCGGGTTAGGAATAGTGAAACAAACAACAATATTATTCCGGGTTAGGAATAGTGAAACAAACAACAATATTATTCCGGGTTAGGAATAATGAAATCTACATCATTATTATTCCGGATTTGGGATAATGGAACTATAATGTTATTCCGGGTTAGGGATAACGGGGGGAAACAAACTTATAACCAAACAAATGAACTTATGAAAACCTGTGAACTCACTCTTCTTTAATGTTGACACGTGTTTCTTTACATGTTTCTCAGGACGCTAGGAGCTCTAGGTGCACTCACTTGCATTGATCAAGACATCTTTTTATCGAGTCTCATTTACTAATATTGTTTGGGTTTTTCTTTAGTTTTGGCGTTTGTGTTGGCGCCCGTTCCTTTACTTTACTTTAATGCTTCCGCTCAACTTAAAAACTAATGCTTCCGCTAAACATTGAAACTAAACTAAAACAATTTAAAAATAACTATGAATGGTTAAACAAATGATTTTGGAAAACGTATAAACAAATCATATAGACTCGTTCGATGTTACTAGTGTCTCGGATTCTGGTTTGTTCACACGCCTCGTGGTAAAACTCCGCAAGTGGAAATTGAGGGTGTGACAGTTGCAGGTGTGGTACTTATTACAGGGTCCTGAATATTTGAAGGAAGACCCCGAACGTAGTGCTCGATCAAACGGTAGTGGAAAGTGAATAAGTTGGGGACCATCTGATTCAACTCAAGGAATCTCTTGTTGTATGTGGTGTGGTCGCCCTCCTTTTGTTTCAAAGAGTAGAACTCATCTTCTAATTTCTTAATTTCTCTTCTTGGACAGAAGCGTCTTGTCATGATCTCCCTCAACTCTTCCCAAGTCAAAGTCATAGCATCCTCAGCACCTCGCTTGCCCTTCTCTGTGTTCCACCATGTAAGTGCTACTCCGAACAAACGACCGGTAGCATATCGCACCTTGTGATCATCGGGGCAGTCGCAATTGAGAAAAGTGTTTTCAATCTCTTCAAACCAATGGAGGAGTGAGGTGACACCTTCAGTCCCTTCGTATTTTGGGGGATCATAGGATTTGAAATGCTTGTAGGTGCATTTAGTGGTGTTGAGAGGAAGGTTGGCGACATTTTGGCCTTCTTGGTTTGTTGGGGTGATAGGATTAGCAGCAAGGGCTTGGTGGACTTGAACTACTATATCGGGAATAACAACAGCCATTTGTTGAGCGATTTGGGCAGCCATGCGCTCACTGGATCTTTCTGATCTCCTACCTTTACGAGAGTATCTAGAAGACATCTATAGCAAATGCGTACGAGATTAAAATTGAACGTTTTTAGGTGTCATGTGTCGTAAAAGGTGAAAACATCATTCAAAATAAATAAAAACAAGAAATTAACTACATCCATAGGATTCTTGGGCTTTGCTCATGTTTGGGCCCCCATATGTCCCCATACTTGGCCTTGGTAGTCATGTGGGCCTTCGTGACTACTAGGCTCTGGTAGGGTTCACATTGGTGTTGGCCTGTTAACATTCACGCCACCCGAATGAAAACGTAAAACATGATTGCAAAGTATAAGGTCAGAGGGTGTCCTGCTATAGACACAGTGACAACTCAAAGTGGGGTTAGTTCGAACGACGTTTGGTGTGGCATGCTTTGGCTTAATAGGTCCTTCGTACTCTCATTGTTAGTCCCCAGGTAGGCAAACTAGTCCGTTATATTGGATTTATACGATTGCCAACCTAGACAGGACGTTTCGACTACCGGTACTCGTACCCTTGCAGTTACTACATGCCTGTCACAGAACTTACTTTGATGAGATTAAAAAACGAAAACACCACAAAATCTTGAATAAAGAAAATATGAGAATGATTCAAATATGTGAGAATTGAAACGTGCGTGATGAATGTATACGTAAGCATGTTATATTTGACAATATGTATAACTCATTAAGTATCACACAAAATGATAGTGGAAGTATTTGTATGCATTTGTGTGTGTAACAAATATGAAAAAAATAAACATCATGAGTTTGCATGTAACCATATAATCAATTAAAATCTAATCGACTATAGTATAGGTTTTAAGCGTCTAATAACCTATCCTATATCCCTGTAGTCAAAAGCTGTGATACTAATCTGTCATACCCTGACCCGCAACGGAAATGGTAGTCGGGGCATGATGGGGTTTTCATCAAAGCTCATGACATTCACTATAAGGTTTCATATTTATTATTTCCAATTTAAAAGGATAAATTACAACAACCACGTATACATACAACACACAATATGTTTTAAACACAGCATTCATGACTTCTTTATTTTTCTTCTAAGGAATTTCCCATGTGTTCATTGCCTCAACCTGTCCACCTGTATCATGTGTAAAAATAGGGTTTTGGGTCAATAAAAGTTGGCGAGTGAATCTTATATAAGCATTTGAAGGAATTAGTTATATTGGTTATTTGAATAAAAATGTGCATAACCAAATATGAGTATACGTATATGTAAACTTAACCACAAACCACATAATATAATTTAATGCACACACATGCATATCAAATGATGAACAATGAGATCAAGGCTTAATCAAACGGAGCTGATCTAATGAGGCACCTGATGCTCAACTTGTCTCCTACGAGGAACTGATGGGCCTAATGAATATTTTGCACGCAACTGACAAAAATGTAAGCACACAATACAACAAGTAATATTTATATCACACGTTAGTTCATAGAGTGGTAACAACACAAGTGTTTGAATAAACATAATAAATGAAACGACACATGATACACCCCAAAACATGAATAAAAAGGGGAATTTGTAACGATTCACTCACAGTGGGTGCGTATTCTTGGTTGACAATGAGTGCGCACGAGTTGATGATTTGATCGACGAACGAATACTAACCTAAAATAATAATACGATAATTCGATAAATATAACCAAATTAATATTTTGATTACCTACTTTTGTTAGATTTTTAAGTTATTTTTGTGGTTTTTATTGATATTTTAAAACCTTCGAAATTGTATTTTTTAGTAGTTTTAATTTATTTTTAACTAAAATATAAATATATAAGTAATATAAATCATTAAAATAAAAAAATAATATAACAAAAACTGTCAGGTCTGATAGGGAACCTGACCGGGTCAACTGTGATAATAGGCAGCGTGTGAGGGATTCAACTTGAGACCTCTCGGTTGCGTGCAAGCGGCTCTTCTAACTGGGTTACGTGTCTAACCCGTTAGGAATCTGATTTTAATTATTGTTATATACTCATTAGAATTTACAGAAATTACTTAATTTAAAAAGGTTTTAAAACCTATCGAACCGGTGTGTAAGATACGTTTCGAACCCGCAACCAAAGACCTGTTTTCCACCCAGCCCAACCAGTTGGGCTAGGTGTCTAACTCGATTGTATTAGAAATTTAATTATACTTATCTACTTCGTATAGTTCATCTTCTACCTTATTCTAATTAAACACAGAATTAAACTTGGTTGAATACTTGTTTATATATTTTAACTGATCTTATACGGTTACTGAAATACATAACGTAGACACAAGAATGATTTAAGAATTTTAAAGAAACGACACCGTGAATACTTCCGGCGATATTCGGTGGTTCCGGCGACTCGCAGAGATTCCAAGTTAGATTAATCAGATTTGGAGAGTATCAGAGGGTGAGAGTATGTGAATGGCGAGTTTGATTTGGGTGAAATGCTTTGGTATTTATAGGCATAGGGGATCTCCGATTTAGTTTTCGGTTTTAAATTCTTGATTGTTGAATCATTAAATTCAATCAGTTACTACCTATAATCATTGAGTTTTCGATAAAGGTTTCATTGATTTGAAATCAATTATAGTCGTTGAAAGGAAACGGAAAGCATGATTCAAGCTTTGATTAAAAATGGCAGTTACAGGTTTTGAGTTTTGAACTTACAAGCGATCCTAGGTTCACTACATATTTATTTGTTTCTAACCCTACACAATAAGTGTGTGTGGTCTAGTGGAGTTATGTGTGTGCGTATATGCAGGTGTCCCGTTTTCGACTCCGGTTTCCTTTTATTTATTATTTTTTTATTTTTTTATTATTTTGAAGTTTATTTTAATTTACTTAAAGTTAATATTATTTATTAATTGTAAACTTGCGGCATTTAATTAACTACGAAACTTTGAGATAACTTATAAAATATAATCGAATACTAGATTAATAAACGGTGCGGGTTTTTGAAACCCGTGTTACACAAATGTTACACTTTTGAATGGTCCGTTCAAACACCTTTTGGCTAATGATATCTTAAAGACTTTTTGCAAGTCCCGATATCGTATCTACAGGTATCACAAACCTAATCAGTAGCGAAAATAATGATTAGGAAGAAGAACAATCACTTGAATTAAGAACAGCTTGCATACACTAGATAAGTGTCTGATACAAGTTTTGCAAATACAACTCTCTAACCCTTTAACCTTGATCTAAGACATGTATTTATACTACTCACTAAGCCCACCATTTACAACCCTAGGCCCACAAGGCACTAGGAAGCCCAAAACCTCTCTAAAGCCCAAAAGTAGCTCTAATGTTTAAACCTTTGTTAATATAAGCTCAACAATCTTCCCCTTGTTTTACAACATTAGGCATACAAGTCTTTCGGTTGCGCATCCACTCCTAGCCTTCAGAAATAATGCATGCCATAGCGGCTGTCCAATCCTTCGCACACACTTCATATAACTCTGCAGTTCGGATCTGATGAGAAGCAAGAACCTGCAAGTCTTCATCGTGAAAGCTTACTAAGTCAACCACGTCATTCACCCTGAACAACTTTTCCTTTGTTACAATCGCGACACTACCAACCTTGGGATCATACAACCAAAAGTTAAAGTTCTTTAGAATCCCTCGTATAAAGGTTGGAGCAACGTGTATAACCAATTCCTTATCCGTTGGTGGCCACATCACCGACTTGAACCTTCTCCCTGTTCGCCCGTCACGGACTCCCTTTGCGGCTCGCAAATATGGTTCAGCGGTCTTCATCGTTTTGAACCCAGTTTTCACCTCATGTTCCAGTTTCTTGAAGAATCTCCAGCCTGGGCCATGCTTAGTTGTATCATCATCAGATACGGAGATCGCAATAAATCAGTAAGAGCTACTTTCATCCATGTCTCGAACTAACATTCCTTAGAATAATACTCTCGAGTCCCATCCTTGTGAACAATTATCCACAATTTCTTGAGGTGATCATACATCCAGCTTAACACTTTCGATTTATTCCCGACCTTGCTGTAGTAGCTAGAACCGAGCTCCATCACATACCGTTCAATTGGTTTGTTGGATCTTTCAACTGGAAGTTTTCATGAAGAGGATTAACATCAACGTTCTTCATCAATACCATATGTTTCTTCTTTTCAGTCGTTGGACGCTTCTGGCTTGCAGTATATTTCTTTCGTGGATCGCCCAAATAATCATCCAATCCAGCTTGGCGTTCAGAAGCCAACTGTTCCGCCGCTAACCTTTCTGCCTCACTTTCCTCTACCGCTCGTTGTTGAGTAGTAGGTGTCTAGTGCTCTATATTCAACGGATCATCCATAGGATCAGAAAATTCCCTTCCAAACTTGTTTTCCAATTTGGCTTTCAAATCAAACACCATGGTCATTAGCATAGTAACATCTCCCTTCAGTTGATCTATTGTTTGGTTCTAACATCCAATCGTGTTTGCAACGAGGCGATTTGAGCATCCTTTAATATAACCTCTTGCTCTAAAACGACCATTCTCTTTTTCAGATCTAGAACGTCAACTTCCATATCCTCATCATCACTATCCAACCCACCAAATTCAAACGCACGCTTTTCCGACCTTCGCAAATATTGAGTCTGCCTGAATAGAAACAACCGTAAAATGCATAACAAGCATGTGTGGTTGTCGGTTCAGATAAAATGGTAGTATCAACTATTGGAGTGTCCGTGACAGATGTAGCGACTGAAGATAAAACAACAGTAGACATTACCAAAGTAGACTCTTCAACACTAACAACACAAGCTTCAGATTGACTTGGCTGAACACTCGGCTCTGTTCGCCTCCTCTTGATCAATGGAACTTCGTCCTCTTCATCTTCGTCATCATCTTCAACCATACCAACCGGAGCAGTAACAGATGGAATTACCAGTGGAGGATCACCCTATTTTTCTTGGATTTCCTTTAAATTAGCAATTAAGGCCTCCAAGTTCTCTGAGGACAGTTCTTGCAAAACTAGAGTTAAATTGGCATTAAACTCTGTAAGATCATCTAGAAAAGCTTGTTTTGTGTCGGTATCTTCATCTGTAACCAGATCTTCTACCTCGATCTCTTTCTCTTCGACCGACACGTCATGTTCTTCTGCAACAATGGCATTTACCGGTGGAGGAGCTAGGACGTCCAGGGCAATAACCTCAGTAAATTTTCCAAATTTCTTCAGTGCAAAGCGACCAACAAATACAGTTTTTTATGTCGAGCGATTCTTCTTCATTTAGCTGAAAATGGTTGGTCCCATTAGCTTCATATTTAACAAATTCACATCTGAAGCATCTTTTGCCAAATCAGGATATCGAGCATCGAGAATCAGCTGTACGAAACGTGGATACAAGAGAAACATTCTCTTCTTGTACTGCTCCAAAATTTTCTTCATGTTTTCGAAGATATAACCAGAGTAGTTATACTTCCAGTCCATAACGAGAGATACAATAGCAGAGGTCTGGGTTTGGTTCGGCTGATAGAGACCTCCTTGGTTTTCTGAAACGCACTGCATAAACATATGTACTAATAATCGACAATATGCAGGAAACATCTTCTTCATTAACAGCGGATATGTACTAGTACCGGCACAACCTTTTCTTTCACGTATACAGTTGGATTGCTAGTAGTATCAACAATCTGTAGAACCTCTCTAACGCAAGCTTCATTGACCAAAATCTCCTTCCCTTGTATCTGAGAACTGATATATGGTCTCCCATCTGCGACTCTCTGATGAAATCCATCTCTCTTCCAGAATGAATGTACTAGATCTCTGTATATGACTGGATTAGCCCGGAGTGCATAGGCAATCTTGCATGTGTTCAAACCCGCAATCATCAACTGGAACTCCTGATAAAACTCAGCTGGTGGGTCCGAAAGATATCCTGCCTAATTGTGGAACTGCTCCTCAACTAACATAAAAGCGTCAAAAGCGTCTTCAACCATTTCAGTCAAAACAATAACCAGGTTAAATCACAACTAATGAAGTTTATCAGGATGAAGGTCAACACTAACTGGATAGTTCAAATAGATTTCAAAGGATCAATTATTGAAAAGTTCAAATCTGTTTGACAGTTTCAAGTAGTTGAAAAAGATAAAAAGAGTTCAAAGGTTCAAAACTAAAATCCGGATTTACTAACAGGTCAACACTAATCCGGATGAACCTTTACATCTTTCCAGATTAGCAAGAGGTCACTTGTATTTCGGATAAAACAGCAAGCCGGATTTGCCACAGTATTTCGGACAAATCATCAATCCGGATGAAGCTTATCCGAGATGAAATCCGAGTTCATCATGAATATCCATCCGGAATGGGATCTGAAATGCATGTTTCTTTGAAGATCAATCCGAGATGCTATCCGAAATGCTTTAAACATGAATATTATAATCCGGATTTTATGTTTTTAAGCAATTGTACCTAATCTGGATGATGTCCGATATGAACAGTAAAAAAATAGAGAGAAAGTCAGAGAAGATTAGGGATTTCAGAAATTTGTGAATAATTCGGAATGATATTTCTAAATCACTTATATACTTTCCGGCATGGGCTTGGGCCTCACATACCAAAGAATCTGGATTGGGCTTTTGTTAGGCCATTCTGGAACAGTAAAGTCCGAGTGGGCCAGCCGAAAAAGCACAATCCGGAATAATAATCCAAATGGGCCTGTCCGGAAACTTGCGTAAAAGCCCAATTCGGAACAGTAATAGGTGAATTCTGAATTTTCAATTTTTAAGACTTTCATAAATTCTATTAGAATGGCCCAAATTTGAAACTCAGTAGGCCAGTCCAATATCCCTTGACAGAAACCATCTAACCAAAAGTCATCAAGTTGACTAACCAAGCATCCAACCACCTTTTTCCAATCTACAAAGATAAGACATTTTATCACACACATAAACATTAACACAGCCTTGCTAAGGGATCAATCGTTTAAAAGGTCGACTAAGGAACATTTTTCAGTATGCGCATGGTCAACCTAGTCTAAGCGATTGTCAATAACTTGTCCATCTAATTCTAAAACTCAACCCTTCCAGTTTAAGCTTTATGATACGCTTAAGGTAGTATTATACTTTGATACCCGTGTGTCCCATGCCATGACATACCCCCGTGATCAAGGTAAGCACAACAATTCATCGTAGCAGGTGAGTATACTGAGGTCATCCTTTATATTTTACAACATCAGACTATTGGTGAACAGGTAAGTACTTCCGTACAGCAAAGAGACCAATAGTGACTGACAAGTGTTAGGCAAATACCTTATGTGGTACGTATGAACTTATGGAATATTCTCATGAAGAAAATTTTGTTCTCTTAGGTTTTGGCCCATGTATTTTGGCTCTTTTAGAAAGATATCCTGACTGCGCCTAGGTCTGCATATAATCTGGATGCAACAGAAGGGCAGCCAAGATATCCCCGGATGACTGAACAACATAAAGACCCGAAACTTCAGACGTTGGCTATCTATCAACACAAGATTTAAGACCAAGAAATCATACGCCTATAGTGAGTGACCCACTGAGTACATAGTTCGTTAGGTTTGTATCATTTGGCTAACACTATCTGGTTGAGTTTTAGACCTACTGACATATCACATTCGATCCAAGCCTTTTCCCGCTTCAACACCTTACATGTGTTAGTCAAACATTTTATCACGAAAAAGTATTTCATTTCCCTATCCTTGCAAACGCTGTTTTTTTATAAGATTTCTCCCGCTAAATTTATGCATATACATGAACAAATTTACGAAGCAAAAGAAAATAAAGGAAAGACGATAAACGAAACAAAAAGAAAAGAGGATGCCTAGGTAGAAACCGAATCATTTTGAGAAGACACAAGCACTTGAAAACGCGCATTGCTAACGGGTTTCATGAACAAATCCGCCACATTTGCATCAGTGTGGATTTGCTCAAGCTTCACGAGACCTTTTTCATAGCAATCATGGATAAACTGAACTTTAATATTTATGTGCTTGGTTTTGGAGTGAAAAATAGGGTTCTTGACGATTTGGATAGCGGCATCATTATCACAGTAAATTGTGGTGTTTAGATAAGTTAAACCGTAATCTGCAAGCTCGTGTTGCATCCATAAAACCTGGGAGCAGCAAGCAGAGACTGCGACAAATTCTGCTTCTGCAGTAGAAAGCGAGACCGTCTGTTGCTTTTTGCATTGCCACGAGATTAAGCAATCTCCCAAAAATTAACCGCCAGCTGAAGTTGAGCGCATATCCCTATCTGTACCTCCAAGATTGCTGTCAGAGAAAGCAAATAGTTCAAATTAAGAATTTTTAGGATACCAGAGGCCCAGTGATGGTGCCCCTTTTAGGTACCTAAAAATTCATTTAACATCATGTAAATGAGAGAGTTTAGGAGTAGCCTTATAACGAGCACACTGGCAAATGGCAAACATGATATATGGCTTACTTGCAGTGAGATACATGAGTGAACCAATCATTGAGCGATACATAGTCGGATTAACAGGAGTTCCTTCAGCGTCTTCATTTAGCAAAGGCCGTTCCACAATAGGTGATGCCACGGGCTTTGAATTTGTAAGCTTGAATTTAACAAGAACGTCATGGACATATTTTCCTTGATGAATCAAGATTCCCTGCGGGCTCTGACGAACTTGAAGTCCCAATAACATGGTCATCTCCCCCAATGAGCTCATCTCAAATTTCTTCTTCATAATTTCTGCAAATTCGCGACACAAACCATCATTTGTAGAACCAAAAATGATATCATCAATGTAAATTTGAACAAGAATAAAGTCCTTGTCAACACGTTTGATGAACAGGGTTTGATCAATGGTTCCCCGAGTGTATCCATGAGCAAGCAGATGCTCTGTGAGAGTTGTGTACCATGCGCGAGGCGCTTGATGCAACCTGTACAAAGCTTTGTCTAATTTGTATGCATAGTCTGGCTTGTCAGGATCACTAAAGCCTGGTGGTTGTGCCACGTATATTTCCTCCTTCATCGTGCTGCAGAGAAACGTAGTCTTGACATCCATTTGATAGATAGTGAAATCCATATAAGATGCATATGCCAAGAAAATGTGAATAGCCTCCAAACAAGCGACCGGTGTGTGGACCTCATCATAGTATAATCCTTCAATCCGATGAAAACCCTGAACCACTAGTCGAGCTTTATTTCGAACAATGACTTCAGTGTCATCCTGTTTGTTACGGAAAACCCAGCGAGTTCCGAGATCATGTTTTCCTTGAGGCAGCTTCACCAATTGCCAAGCACCAAGCTTCTCAAATTGATTGAGTTCATCAGGCAAAGCAACATCAATACTTTTAGGTTCAATTTGTGAAATGAAGCAAGAGTAGAGGCAAGTATTGATATCCCCTGATTGGCTGCGGGTTCGAACAACAGCATTAACAGGACCAATAATATTTTCAATGGGATGATCACGCTGTGGATGCTTCGGTATTGGTATAGCAGGAACAAGAAGATCTAGTTGCAAGTTGGTAACACTTGCTAAAGCAACTCCAGATGACTCCCCCTCATTAGTTGTACCAGTAGGAGTATTGGCTGATGAATCAACAGAACAATCTGGCGGAGTAGGCTGAGGAAACAGAGATGAACCCAAGACATCGGGAGGAGTAGATCCTTCATTTGTCGTAGGAGGCTCTGTGTTAGAGGCATCAACTTCAGGAGAATCATCCTAAGAAGTCTGATTTGATGTTGTTTCTAGAGGTTCCGATACTGGTGAAGAAGTAGATATAGCGTCATTAAATCCAGGCGGATCCACACTCAGCTTCTTTAATGTCTCATGTAGTTGTGTAGCATCAGCATCGTCTTCTGGTTAGATGGGCATTGTTGGAAGGTAAGAAATTGGACTTTTACCTGTAGACACAGTTGAAGGAACATCAACGTGGTTAAACAATGTGGAATAGTCATATAGCCAGTCAGGTCTAATACGAGTGTCCTTGGGATTTTCCTCCAGCCAGCCCACATTGTAGGTTTCAACCACCATTTTCTTGATCTTGTCATAAACACGGTATGAAGTATTTTTTGAATATCCGACGAAGATGCAAGGGTCCCCACGTGATTCAAATTTCCCTTTAGCGTCCATGATCAAGAGAACACAAGGGCATCCGAACTTGCGAAAATGCTTGAGTGAAGGTTTGCGACCTCCAACCACTTCGTATGGAGTTTTCATGTGTCGTTTATTGATCAGGGCATGATTCTGAATATAACATGCGGTATTGATTGCTTCTGCCCAGAAAATGAGAGGTAGCTCGGATTCAACAAGCATAGTACGTGCAGATTCAATTGGCGTTCGATTTCTGCGTTCTACAACCCCATTCTGTTATGGAGTTCTGGCTGCACTAAACTGGCAGTCAATACCCTTGGAGAAATAGAAAGAATTTATGGTAATATTCTTAAATTCTGTTCTGTTATCACACCGAATGGGTGTCTGTCTGGTTTTCCATAAGCGTGACGAGCTGTTTGACTAACTCAGCGGTTTCACTTTTATGTGTAAGAAAGAAAACCCAGGTGAATCATGAGTAGTCATCAATAATAACCAGATAATATGCCTTCTCGCCAATGCTCAGAATGTCTGTCAGACCAAAAAGATCCATGTGAAGCAGTTCTAAGACCTGAGACATGGAAGGAGCGGTTTTAGATTTGTGTGACTGTCGGTGTTGTTTCCCACATGCACATGATTCACACTTTTCGACCTGCATAAAGTCGCGAACTAGGAGATCTCTGACTAAACCACCTTTTGCAAGACGATTTATGTTCTTCATGGTGATGTGTCCCAATCTACTATGCCATAACGTTGCATCATGTTCAGCTGTAGACAAAAATAGGGAAGTGAGCTTGTCAGAGGTAGCCTTGTTCATGTCGATGACATAGGCATTTCCTTTTCGTGCAGCTTTAAGAAGAATCCGATCATCCGGAATAACAAGACCTGGTTTCAGCACATAACATCCTTTCTTGGAAAAAAAAAGGACATCCAAATGATTGTCACAGAGTTGAGACAAACTCAAAAGACTGTGCTTCAATTCTGGTACGTAATTAACATTCTTAAAGTTGAGGGCTCCGTTGCAAAGTGTTCCTCTCATAGTAATATTCCCTGTCTCACCACCTGCGAAGGAAACAAAACCGCCATCGAAAAACTGAATGTCGTTCAACTGCGAGATGTCTCCAGACATGTGCCTGGAATAGCCACTGTCAATATACATGAGTCTGACAAGAGTTCGCCAGAGTTGTTCCTACACATTTCAACAGGTTTTAGTTAGAGGCTGCTACCCAGGCCATTGTAGATCTGGGCGTGCCATTTGCATCAACATAAGTAACCTCACAGAAAATTAAATTAGTTGAGGATAAGGTTGATGATGCTTCTGATTTCTTTGTAATAGGGGTAGAAGACTGAATCTTGGTCAGTGTCTTAGGCCTCCAGGTTAACGAATCAGACTTCTACACAATCCTTGTAGTGCTAAAAGGATTCTAGGAACCTGAAGGGCTTAAAGACTTAAGAGATTGTTTCTTGGTAAGTTCTAGTCTTGATCAGAAGACTTAGCCATAAATCGAGCCTGAGGTAGGGATTAGGCACAGTCTTCTGATATTGCGAGTATAATGTCTTAAACGGTGTAAAGGCCTTTTGACAATTTCGCGCAATATGCCCGGGAAATCCACAACTGAAACAGGTCTGCCTCTTCTGGAAGAAAACAACCCGTTCAGCTTGGGAAATTCAAGGCAATTTATCTGTCAGATTCTTGCTTGTGGGTACTGACGGCTGATGCACGGTGTTGTTCTTGACTATTGCCTGCGCACAACCATCAGCACGCTTGTTAGTGTTGTGATTTGAATTTGACAATTTGAAATGTGTAGATTTAGGTGCAACTTTAACTGATTTATGTTCATGGGGGTTTGCTTAACAGAATCATTCTGTGGCTGCTGTGTCAATTTCTCAGAGAGATGAGGAGACTCAGTAGCTGCCTTTGCGTTTGTCGGAGATGCCTGTTTGGTTTTCGTCCTTTTCGATCGGTGCGTTCTCCGTTTCTTATTCTTATTTTTCAAATCACATTTCATGACAGATTCTGTAGAGGACACGGGTGGCTTCGCAGGGACATCCTTTTCTGAATTTTCAGAAGATGAGCTTGAAACATTACAGGTAGGTGAAATCTCTAAATTTTGAAAAGTTTGAGAATCCAATTCAGAATCAGTTTGAAGTTTTACATCTAAATCAGCAGAAAAAGAATGCTCATCGTCTGTCATTTCAAAATCAGTCCCTTGTGCTTGGTTTTAAGAAGCTGAGTCGCCCGAATCTTCTAGAATTATACCAACATCAATGTTCACAGGGTCGGTTGGTTAGTTGACTTTCTCACTGTTAACCCTTGGATTCGCATCGACAGACGAAACCTCTGGAGGAGAACTTCCAGTCTCTTCAGTTGGAACTAATGAAACCGAATCATCTGTCGATGTTGGACCTGTAGCTAAATTCATATGTTCATCACAAGAGTTATCACAGTTATTAGTATCATTCAAAACATCAACATTCGATGAAAAACCAGAATTAAAACTGTCTGTGTTATCAACATAACCAACACTATCTGCGAATTTAAATTGTTCAGCAAGAAATTTATTTAAAATGTCAATAGAAGGCTTATAAAATTCATAATCAGCAGCCGAATTGTCTGAATTTGCATTCAGACATTCCTCTTGATCACCATATGTGATATCCTCAACTGAAATTTCTTCTGCACATGAGGTAGACACATTAGTATCGTTGACTAATTCAGTTTCAGTTTCAGAAGATTTTTCTCCGTTAGATTCCGTGGAGGATGTTGATTTCTCTGCCTTAGGCGTTACTTTCTCCAAATCATCTGTACTACAAGAAGGATGATCACCAGATTCATGTGAAAGTGGTGTGGAAGTAACGAAAGCATCATCTCTCTTGAGTTCAGTTGGTTTAGAGAACTTTAGGTAATAGGGCTTCCATGGTTTAGAGAGATAATCTTTAGGTTTACCATAAATCATTTTTTCTGCATTTTCTAGATCAGCCTCAGATTCAGGCATTCTTGTATAGTTATGATTTTAACGTGGAGGAGCCCTATTATACCCAAGACCTTTGGTGAAATTTTTCTGGTAATTTAGCTGAAGGTCACACAAGTCCTTGATCAGTTTGCTGGAAGTTTCATATTTGTTTATGTTTATTTCGTTTTCGTGAAACTTCCCTGTCAAGGAATTTAGTTTGGCAAAGGCTGCTTGAAGTTCTACATCCTTTTCAGCTAATTTTAGCTTATAGTCGTATACCCAACACTGCTGTTGGTTCAAGTATAGCTTTAGCTGAGCTATATATTGTTTGAGCTTCGACCTTTTCCATAAGAAGCTTGTTCTTATGTTTGAGGGCGATGTTCTGTGACGCAGCTTGCTGGTATTCAGCTACAAGAGTTGAATTATGGGCGCGCATTTGTGATGATTTAAAACAACAACTATCAGAACAGAGAATTCGATTTACCGTTTCTGAAAGATCGAAGGTCTCAGTTGTGTGCGCCATCTAGCAGTGGTTGCTGTTCTTGGAGAGATTCAAAGTTTCCATCTAAACTGCATCATCTGCCCAGTTGAATCCTTCGTGCTGTTGTGCCACAAATTCTGTTGATTTCCCGCCTGAGCTGCTTGAGGGACTCCTAGTAGACTTTGAGGGAGAGACTGGCACCAGCTGTCTGTCGCTGCTCTTTATGTCTGCCACTCTGGATGACACATATCCTAATGGCGGCTTCTTGCATTCCCTGGCAAAGTTTCTTGGCTCCTGACATTGGTAGTATCTGAGTTTATCCTTTGTAAGACCAGTCTTTAGATTTGACAATGGTTGCCATCCATACTTCTTTTGAAACTTGTTAACACGAAAGGCAGCCATTGCAAGATTCCAGGACACATCGATCTCGTCTAGATCCTCCTCCATTATTTGATCTACTTCGGTTGGAAGAATGGATGGAGAAGTCAGATCACCGGCTAAAAAGGCGTTCAAGTTGTTGATCATCAAAGCAGCAATAGCCAATTTCTCATCATTTTCTTTAGTGAGAAAAGCAGAGTTAGACACAGATTGAGCAGGTGGAGGCGCTGGAGCGGCAGATTGGGGAATGCCACCTTGTTGAATTGCTTGGGTATGGCAGGACTGAAAAACATGTTGGGATACTGATCATGGTACTGTGTCTGAACTTGAGCAGCAAAAATCATAGTGGGAGTATGAGACTGAAGACCATAAACATACTGGGTTTTCTGTGGCTTTGCGAGAGGACTGTACACCACATTTGAGCTACCCGGTGTTTGAGAATTTCCTTGCAGAGGGCTATAAACCAAATTTTGTGACATCAATGCTGCATTTTTCCCTGTTATCCCAGCGGCCATCAATTGTCAATCTCACACGATTTTAATAGTAGCTATCATTTCTGTGAGAGTGAAATCATTCAGGTTCTTCGTCTTTTCGATCATTCCAACATCCGCATCCCAACTCTTTGGCAGTGAATTTAACAACTGTCTCTTCATAGCACTGTTAGTGAGAGTAATCTCAGTTGATATCATCTAGGAAACAAGCTTTACATATCCAAGAATCTGGTTCTCAATGGTTTCCCCGTAGATGTGATTAAATGAGCTGAATTGTTGATTCAGCTGATTTACCCTGCTTGCCTTCATATATGCATTTACTCATAGAGACTTTGCAGTTCACTCCATACCTCTTTAGCGGTCTTACAATTTCTTACCGCAATAGAAATATCGGGTCCAAGCGCCATAGTCAGTACAGCCGAGGCCTTTTCGGTGACTGGGCTTAGGAATCTTTGTGTCCAGATCTTGATCGGTACTATAAACTATCGTTTGCGGACCATTCATAATACACCTCCACACACCAGGCTCTTTTGCCTTGCAATATTGCTCGAATCTAAACTTCCATTTGTAATACTCATCTCCATACAATAGACGAGGCACTTTGGTAGAAGTGCCAATCACTTGATCTAACTCTTGATGGAGGGCCAAAGTTTGTGATTGCAGGGCAGCCAAAGTGGCATTGGTTAAATCTTGAGCTATCGTGTAGCCGTTCATCATGAATAAATTAATTAGAATTACCAAACACGTTTAAATTCAATTTATTTCAAGTTCTCTAATATGAATAGTGGTTGATCCGAGATCAATCCAGAATGGTTAGCTCTGAGAAGGACAGATCCGAAAACAGTCAGATATGGTAAAATCCGAGTTGGATAAATCCAAGTTGGAGGAATCCGGATTGGATGAATCCAAGATGATTAATCCAAAACTAAAAAATCCGAATTGATGATCCAAAAACCTGTGTGTCAGAAATGAAAAATCCGAAATGATGAGAATCCGGAATACAAGGAATCCGAAATAATGAGAATCCGGAATACAAAGAATCCGGAATAATGAGAATCCGGAATGCAACAGTGATCCGAACTCTAAGCAACAGTAATCCGACTTCCAAGCAACCGATAACCACCAACAGTATCTCGGATCCGAAAAATTGCAATCCGGATTGAACAATAACCAAGGATCAATCCGAGATGGATGATCTCCTTCGTGTTCTTTCGAAATCCGTAACAATAGCAGATCTGAAATACGTGAATCTTCTTCAAGTTCTTCGGAATCCGTAACCGTAACAGACCCGAAACCTTCAAATCATCTTCTAGTTCTTCGGAACAGTAGCAATTCCGAAGAAAAACCAGTGATTCTCCGATTCTGAACAGTAATCCGGATGAACAGCAGCACCATCACTTCCAATCAGCTCTTCAATCAGCGATACCTAGAGCCTGTATTGAACAGCAAGCTCTGATACCAATTGTAAGTCCCGATATCGGATCTAACATGTATCACAAACCTAATCAGTAGCGGAAATAATGATTAAGAAGAAGAACAATCACTTGAATTAAGAACAACTTGCAAACACTAGAAAAGTGTCTGATACAAGTTTTGCAAATATAAACTCTCTAATCCTTTAACCTTGATCTAAGACATGTATTTATACTACTCACTAAGCCCACAATTTACACCCTAGGCCCACAAGGCACTAGGAATCCCAAAAACCCCTCTAAAGCCCAAAAGTAGCTCTAATGTGTAAAGCTTTGTTAATATAAGCCCAAAACTTTTGCAGTTTACTTTGCACCAAGTCAACATTCAAAATGTGAAGAGCAAAAGAAGCTGGTTGAAGGAGTCAAAACCGATAAGAAGATGGAAAAGTTGTGAGAAGACATCATTAAAGCTTGCATGGCCAACGACAATGAGGTAAACAAGTCAACGTCCGAGATTGTTGTTGAAAAACCTTTTTAAAATGTGCAGAACCATGTGGGGAGTGTTTTGTGAAAGACACCCGATATGCTGAATTGCAAATTTTAACAAACAATTTGTCCAGCGATTACAAATCCACAAAGGAAGCCTATGACAATTGAGTGCATCTGTTAAACAATATAATAAAGCACTCAGAGAAAATGATGCAACACTTATGATGCTTAAAGCAACAGTGATGGATAAACAAATGGCTATAAACATTCATTTGAACACTATTGCTGAGCTCAAAAGTGAGCTTGTGAAAATTAAAATTGAATCTGAACGGGTTAACAAACTGTTAATCAGTTATTCAACAAGCTCATACATCATCGATCACATTTTACCCAAAATCAAAAAGAAGGAGGAATCTAAAACTGATGAAACAAAAAGTGCGAGTTATGATCGAGTTCCACCACCCATGTGGAATAGTTATGCATGCAAAAAGCCATCTGGGGTGGAAAAGGCGCCTAACCTAAAGTTGAAAACTGAATCATCTAATGAGCTGCCTTCGGATATCAATGTAACTTACACTAAATTGATGGGGAATGTGACTTTGAGGTGGCAAACAATGTGGTTGAAAAAGTTCTAAAAAGTGAATCTGATTTCTGAGTCAGAAAAATCTGCTGAGTCTAAGTCTGATGATATATCAGAAAATAGTTTAAATATTGATCCCAGTGTCATAGTTTACAAAATGAAAGGATCTGATAAACTATTTTTGGATGAGGGCTTTCCAATCCAGAATGTGAAAATGGATTGTGTGGATAAAATGTTGAAGCTAATGGAGGTAAGTCATGCTGATTTAAATAAACATGATGTATCTTTCTACTCTAAATCAAAAACTAACAACCGACCCTACTATAATAAGAATAGAGATTATCCGGAAAACAAACGAGCAGGGTTGGGCTTCCAGAAGCAACATAGAAACAACAGGTCCCAAAAATTGAACTTTTCAAAGAAAATCAACTTTGTTTTTGGGACAACAACTGAGAAAGAAAAGGAAATCATCGGAACACAATCAAACGATGATTTTCTTAAAGAAAAAGGGAAACAGAAATATAAGAAAGTTTTGGATACCTCTGTTCATAATGATAGCATGACATGCTTTAAATGTAAGAAAGTTGGGCATATTGCACGATATTGCTTACAAGAAAGTCCAAAACCTGTTTCTTTTCCGAAAAAGTTCACTAAGGATGAAAAGCTAAAAGCACCTATGTTTGTGCCGAAACAAATTCTTAAAAGACTTAACGAATCTCACCAAAATGTTAAACCAATTATCTAATGTCAATCTAAATTTGAAATTGGTGAAACATCAAACAAAAATTGTCAAGAAGATTCGAATTTTTATGTTAAAAAGGCTAAACCTCAAATGCAAAAATGGGTTGCTAAAGTCGTCAAAGTCAAATCATCCAAAGTTGAGCAAAAATCTTCTGTTCCGAACAAAACTGAGCTTAAAAAGATTGATAAAAACAAAGTGGGTCAAAAATTTGGCATTCCAAACCCACCCAAGACCAAACAGGCTTGGGTTTCTTTGTTTAAATAGTCTCGTTAATCATGTATGCAGGGGCTCTAGCATTTGATACTGTCAAAATGGATAATGGATAGTGGAGCGTCTCGCCACATGACAGGGATGCTTGCGTTGCTCAACGACGTCAAAGCTATCCGTGGAGGGTATGTAGGTTTTGCTGGAGTGCAAGGAGGAAGGATCGTTGGAGAAGGGATTCACATGAATGGAGTTGTGTGGTTTGATAAAGTGAACTATATTGCTTAGCTTGAGAACAATCTACTTGGCATCTCGCAAATTTGTAACAAGAAGTTCACGACGCATTTCAACGATAAAGAATGTCTAATCTTAAAACCCGGTTTCAAAATTCCGGAGTAATGGATTTTGATGCGAGCTCAGAGAGAAAATGATATACATGTTCTTAATATGAGCATCGCTTCTACCACGTCAAAGAAAGTTCAATGCTTTGTCTCAAAAGCTACCGAGAAAGAGTCGATATTATGGCATCGAAAGATGGGGCACATTCATCTTTGCAAGATGAATCTTCTTGTGCATAACGACCTAGTGGAGGGTGTTAATCTGAAAAGTTTTCATTTATCTGATGATTGTCTGAGCTGCAAAAAGGGGAAGAAGCATAAGAAATCACACCCGAGAAAGTTGTTAAATTCGATAAAGCTACCACTAGAAAGGCTACACATGGATCTCTTTGGACAAATCAATGTCAAAAGTATTTCTGGAGATCTATACTGCCTTGTCATTACAGATGATTATTCTAGATTCTCATGGGTTTTCTTTCTGCAGAGTAAGGATGAAACGTTTGAAACTCTTATGATCCTCTTCAGAAAACTAGAAAATCTATAACACTTGCAAATCAAGAGAATCCGAAGTGACAATGAACGAAATTCAAGAACAAGAAGATGCAAGAGTTCTGCAACCAAAAGGGGATTCTTCGTGAATTCAGCACCCTCCATACTCCGCAACAAAATGGAGTAGTTGAACGAAAGAATATCACGCTGATAGAGACTGCCAGAACAATGTTAGTTGATTCGAAATTACCGATCAGTTTTTGGAGTGAAGCAATAGTGTCACTATGTTATACCCTGAATCGTGTGTTGACAGTTAAGCCTCACAAAAAGACATGTTTCGAGTTACTAAATCAACGAAAGCCCAACTTAGCATTTTTGGAGCCTTTTGGATCACCGTGTACTGTTTTAGACCCGACTGGTAAATTTGGAGCCAAATCCTTGGAAGGATTTTTCGTTGGTTACGCTACTCCTCGGAAACGAGTCTTCTTGCCGAGTCTAAACCAGGTCATTCTAGCGCAGCATGTAGATTGTCAACGATATACGACCCTACGCAGAAACCTAGGGATCCGTGGCTGTTTAACTATGATGGATTGTGGGATTCATTTGATCTACCAGATGTGCCAACAGAAGACGAACTTGTTATGCACTTTCAACAACATCAGTTTCTAATCAAGATGATAGGAATGGGGTATGGCTGATTTATATAAAACCAGTAAAAGACTCAGGGGGGTAGACTGGGATGATAAACACAAATGAATTAAACAAAAGACTCAAGGGTGTTACACATAAAAGACTTAAACATAAAAGACTCAAATGGTGTTAACCGAAAAGACTCAAGAGGACTCAAGAACTAGAGAGAGAAAGTAGAGAGAGGTAAGAGAGAAATATATAAGAAGAAGATTTTATTTCTTTCCAAGGATGATTTACAAATGAGGGGAAGTCTTCCTTTTATAGACCAAGGAAAGGCTTGATTACATCATCCATGACATCACTCTTAAAATACATAGAAAATATCTAGGAAAATACAAATTACAGGACATAAGTGCTTACGTCACTTAAGAGCGATCAAAGCTTTATTTATCCTAAGCACACGTGCTTTTATCACTTTAAGAGTGATTAAAGCTTTATTATATCCTAAGCACACTAATGGCACACTAAGCGAGTACGGACATCTTTATTGTGGTTTTGCGGAATCAAGGATCTCTATGGTGAACTGGGGCGGATTCTGGTGGAACGGGTCATCCTTTGGTATAGGGTCGAATACTGATTTTCTCCTGGGGCTGTTGGAAGGACTATCATAGGAAGGTGTGTGAGCGCTCGAATATTATTGAAATATTCTACCATAGTCTTCTCCCATTCAGTTGTCCGGGGATCTTCTATCTTCCATGGGTGTTCACCGTTCAGGACTTGTGGTGGTAGTTCAGAAACCTCTACCTGGTTTACCTTTGCGAGATTAATGCGTGTATCCATCCAAGCATCCTTGTAGTTGATTTTGAAATAGTACCATGCGCGGTTTAAGTCATACCAAGAGTGTATGAGGGTAGGCGGTGTTGTAGAGTTTAAATCACACCAGCCTTGGTTGGGTTTGTGGAGCAAGACCATGCAATGTTTCTTGGGGGAGTCCCTCATGAGGTAATCTCAATTTCAGAGATTAGGAGGAACCACTCTAGAACCTTAGCAAGGTTCTTTCTTTCTTCTGGCAGCATATCTAGCTGGTAGTCCAGGAGGTAGGCTAACAACTTGTTGGAATTAAAGCCATGGCAATGGCAAAAGATTCTGTGAGGTACCATAGGACAACCAGTCCTTCGTTTGATACCCTGTGCAAGTTTTTCAGCCTGAAAGCATTTAGGAAGGGATAATCTGGGAAGAATTTATCTCCATCCATCAACGGGCCCTATGTTTTGAATGTGAGGGTAAGGTGGTTCTTGTAGTTTAAGAGGGATTCATCTGTGATGGCAAGTTTGGTAACTACTTCAATGACTTCTGAAGGCACATTTTTGCCTTTCCACTTTTGGATGAGAGTGGTTGTGTTTGGGTGGTTTGAGGTATTCATGAGTGCTACTTTTGAAATGAGGAGATTTGGGTTGTGGTGATTCTTGTTTTTGCTGGTCTTTAAATAGGCAATGTTATACAGCAAGGAGTCTTGGGGAATCTGTTGAGCAGTTGAGGAGGATCCTTAGAGATTATTCTTTGCTTGCAATGATAGATCCTTTGACAACTTCTCCTGTTTGTTCTTTGTCGCTGGAACCTCGTGATTGGCTTGACGCCCTGGTGAGTTTTTTTCTTTTTTCTTTTCCTTATTTTCATCCGAGGTAAGCTTCCCTTGTGACCACATATTATTTTGTCTTCTTGCGGGCCATGCTCTTTACTTTTGCTTTGTTGGCTGGTTGTGGCAGGAATCTGCAGGGTGGAGGTCACATGTTCCTTTTGCTTTAGTTTAGTGGCTTCTTTTGCTTTTCTAGGCTACGCTAGAAGATTCCTTTGAGATGATTGCACCCCTATGTTTTTGAACTGTTCTGATATGGAATCTATCACGTGGTCTTTGTCTTTGGGGCCCTGTTTTTGCCTTCGGTTTTTCTTGTTCATTTTAGGTGTCGGTGCCCTACGAGCCTTTGAGAAAAGTGAGAAAAGTCTTCCATCATGTAGATTTGCATTGGCTCTTCTTCAAACTCAGACATTTCGCTTGTTTCTGATTCATCACTTGAACTATAGGATATGGTGCAGATCATCCTTTTCCCCGGTTCATCATCTAGAGAATAAAGTGATTTTGTGTCAAAAACATCTACCGGTTCTATCTTGTTGATAGTTTCGAGAAGGGCTTGTGTTTTTCTTTTGTCTTTGCAATCTTTTGCAAAATGACCTTCTCTATTGCAGACGTAGCATCGATTTGTATTTCGACCTCTTGTTGATTTTTTGTTCAAGAATTTCCATTTCTTCCTAGATGTACCTTTTCCTGGCCGCGAGGAGTAGGAGTTACCTGACCTTTTAAGCTGGACAAATCTGATTTTTTTTGAGGTTTTGACCAGTTGCATGACGATTCATCTTTGCATTTGATCTTTAGGTGTTTGTCATTGCATGCAGACCCGATCCTTCTTCCTGTTTTTTTCAAACTCAACTATAATCGTTTTTGGTTACATAGTTTAGTTAGGGCGTTCATGACTAGTTGGTAAAGTCCACCGAGGGAAGCCTGAGCAACGGTCATGTTTTTGGCTTCTAGGGCTCTATGTGCCTCATTCGAGAGAGACTCCAGAAAGGAGTTCAAGAAGACTTGTTTTAGGTTTATGTCATCAATACCATGGAGACAATAAAACCTTTCGGACTTTGTTGTAATGATTCTCAAGGTCTTTTGGACGGAAAGAACAGCATTTCATTTTTAAGAATTCTTCTCGAGCTCGAATTGTATGATCTAACGGATTTCCAATTAATTCATAATAAATTGCATTTATGAATCCTTCAGGTTTTTTGCTTTTTAGGATGTCCGTTTGCCTATATTCACCAAGACTTATGTACCAATCCTGAAGTCTTCCTTGGCATCTTGCAAGGAAGCGTTTGATGACCGCGTCAATGCTGTAGTACTGGAGCTCAGCTGTGCACCAGGTGAGCATTTCAACGCTTCTATCATGCCATTTTGTTGGGGGGATATCGTCAAAGGTGAATTGCTGTTTTGAATCCGTATTTGGAGGAGCTTTCTCGTTGGTCTGTGGTGATGTCTGGGACGCTTCATCATCAATGTCAGAAACTAGGCTCTTTCAGTTGTTTCTGCCTCATTCATGAACAGATGCTCGAATTCATCTGTTGGGGGTAGTTCTTCATAGGAGTGTGAAGTAGAGCTTTCTTCAGAGATGGATGATGTTTGGTCATGTGGGTTAATCACTGGAGCGATTGTCTTTAGACCTTCTGGGTTGTTAGTTCTGGTCAAAGCTTGCAAGAATGATGAGATACCATTCTCTTCTTTGGTAGGCATCATATTAGGAGCCTTTGAGGAGGTCATCATGATGCTGTCATCTATGTCCTTCCTACTTCTTGATGGTTCCTTTCTTGAGGATGGGATTTTATTTATGCTTTCAGATGACGTGCTTCTTGTCGAGGAAGCTTTTCTAGCTTTGATTTTTGCTTGTTATTTAGACCAGGGTTTAGGGATGGCGAAGTCTATGGGAACAGTGATGCTGGTAGTTGTTGGGGATCAAAGGACGTTCGCACAAATGGTGCCGATGGCAATCTCCATGGATCATCAACAACGGTGGAGCCCTTTGTTGCTTATGTTTTCTTTCCAGATCTGTGAGTTGGGCTTTGAGGAATTTCATCTCAGCTTCTTTTTGTTGAAGTCCCAGTGGGCTTTGTGACCCTGGGGAGTTGTGTACTAGCTGGAGAAGTTCTTGATGTAGTTCAAGGATTTTGGCCTTGATCTCATATATGATACCTTCTAGGCCTTGAATTCTACTGGTTAGATCTTCATGGGCTTTCGTAATATTACATTGTTGAGCTAGGATGGTGGTGAGAGCTTTGTTTTGTGCCACAGCATTGTCGCTCTGCCAGTTTAGGGTGGCTTCAACAGCTGTTACTAATTCAGGAATACCATTGGCATTTATGATTGTTGGGTTCCCGATCTTCCAACTGTGTTTGCTTTTTTGTTGGGTGTGCTCGTAAGAGGTTAAAGGTGGGAATTCAACCTGGTAATCTGGAGAGCTGGGTGTTGGAGGTGTTGTTCCAAGCATAAACAATCTGTCTAGTTGGGTAGATGTACGTCTTGATATAGATGTTTTTGTCTGTTTCGGGCTTGGTCTTTTGTCACCATACAGGACGTAGTAGTCAAACTTTCCTGATGGTTCTCCAAGAAGACCTACTTGTGGATTTCCGCTTCATATCTTTTCTGTAGGACATTCTGGGATCCTTTTTCTTCTTGGTTTTGGTTTCTTCTTCGTATTCCAGTTTGTATGCTTCGTCCAGGCATTCCTGGCAATTACATACGTCGAACGGGAAATGTGGTTTTTCAACCGGTTGGATCATGCTAACCGTAGAGAAGACATCTCTTTGGTCTTGTCTTGCAAATCGTACTTCAACTTGTCCATCCTGATGGCAGACAAAGTTAGGGGTTGTTGTTGTCTGAACCGGTGCTTGGTCGATCTGTTCATAGTTAGTTATCCACTTCTCTGGTAGTAGCTTTGTAAGTTCTTCTCTGGATAACTGTTTGGGAACATATGTGCAGGTTGGTGTGGCATTGGAGTCGATGTCTATGAGTAGAGCATCGCCAGAGTTATCCTGCGATCGGGGAACCATGATGTCCAAAGAGTGATTTTGGACGCAATAGGCCATCTGATAATGAAAAGTGGCCGGAAAAGTGTTAACCTGTGTCGTACCACCGATATGGATCTGAGCTTTAAGGGCCGATAATAATGACAGATCATTGAGCGGCAAATTAAAGTTCGGGTAGAAGGTGACAAAGACGGTTCCAGTACTTAAGGTGGTTTGGATGGTACCAATGCAAGAGTGTTGGTACTCTACGAATCTAGTATCGACAAGGGCGATATGAGAGAACGTTTGGTAGTCCTTTTCGTCCGTGGAAGGTTAGGGCTAGTCTTACGGCACCAAAGTGGATATGGGTATATCCTTGGGATAGGCAGATCCTTGGAAGATCTGAGGGGAGAGTGAGAGTGACAAGGTGTTCGGAAGTTGTTGCTGGGAGTTGATGGGAATCAAACTTGGAGGTTTGCACAAACGCTTTTACAACGGGGTTTGACGCCGAACTGACTAATTGTCTTACCTTTTTGGAGAGAGAATTTTGGGTTTTTTAAAAACACTATAGGGGTTAACTAAAGGCATACTAGTAATAGGGATTTTAGACTTATCAGATACATAAGAAATCTCATATAACTAATCAATCTTTAACGCAGATGACCGATGAAAACTAGAATTGGAACGGGAAAGTGGGTGTTATGGATTCATAATTGGGTTTACACTTCTAAAGACTCTTGATCTTAATCTTCAAGCTCGTACTTTGAGGATATTACCGCGGACCCTTCCGTCTTATGACTCACGTAACAAGCTACTTTTAGTGTGGGATAAGAAAACTCAGGTGTCGGACAAGTCTGACAAAGGCCTTGTAAGGTTCGTTTTCTGATGTGAGAGATCCGCACAAAGTCGGCAGTCACAGAGCATACTAATCACACCTTAGAAAGGGATGGCAGGAGCGCTATGGCTCTGATACCAGATAGGAGGGGGTATGGCTGATTTATATAAAACCAATAAAAGACTCAGGGGGTAGACTGGGATGATAAACATAAAAGACTTAAACAAAAGACTCAAGGGTGTTAAACATAAAAGACTTCAAAATAAAAGACTTAAATGGTGTTAAACATTAAAGACTCAAGAGGACTCAAGAACTAGAGAGAGAAAGTAGAGAGAGGTAAGAGAGATATATATAAGAAGAAGATTTTATTTCTTTCCAAGGATGATCTACAAATAAAGGTAAGCCTTCCTTTTATAGACCAAGGAAGGGCTTGATTACATCATCCATGACATCACTCTTAATAATACATAGAAAATATCTAGGAAAATACAAAATACATGACACAAGCACTTACGTCACTTTAAGAGTGATTAAAGCTTTATTTATCCTAAGCACACGTGCTTTTATCACTTTAAGAGTGATTAAAGCTTTATTTAATCCTAAGCACATTATTAGCATACTACAAATGATTACAACTTTATTCTGAATCTGGATCAACGGCTGGGTCTAATTCTTTATCATAATCCCATACAGCTAGTTCATCGTTTGTAAGCATGGTGACTCCTTTAGTAAGATGTGTCCGGATATATTCTTTGTGGGCATTATCCCATTCTTTTGAGTGTGGACCTTCATTTGGCCATGCGTTTACACCATTAAGTATGTCTTTGGGCATACTTCTGGTTTGAAACCATTTGCAATAGCTAGGCATTTTCGGACGCTCATCCATTCCAATTCATGAAACATTTTGGAGGAAAAGGATGAGGGTTTGTAGCTTAGCCAACCATGGATGAAGCAAAAAGGGGCATGATAAATGGCTGCTTTTCCATCCTGAGGGATTGATGTTAGTGTAATGTAGCATCTGGGCCTTCTGAACATCACGACGCAATACTTTTTGCTGGAGGAGGCCATTTCTCTGGTCCATTGGTGGGGTGGGAGAAACCATTGGAGAAGGGTTTTGTTCTTTGGATAACTGTCCAAACTGGCAGTCTACTAGGTATTTTAGTAATTTGGAGGTATTGAAAGACATGGCAACTGTGAAGGCTTCAAAGAGGTACCAGAAGAAACAAAGTGCTTCTTTTGGTAATTTGTATAAATCCCTTATATGAAAGACATTCATGAAAGGATAGTTCGGATGAAAAACTAGACCCTTCATAAACAGGCCATCGTTTTTAAGGGTGACCGTGAGGAATGTCTTGTAACTTAGTACTGACCGGTCTTTCAGGGCTTGATCCGCTATTGCCTCAATGATTTCTTCTGGGATTTCTCTTTCTTTGAATTCCTGGTTAAGAGGAATGGCTTCTTTTGGGATCTGGGGTTTAGTTGTCTTCATCATGAAAATCGCTAGTAGGATA
Organism: Scalesia atractyloides; assembly: GCA_947069175.1. Lineage (NCBI taxonomy): Eukaryota > Viridiplantae > Streptophyta > Magnoliopsida > Asterales > Asteraceae > Scalesia > Scalesia atractyloides. Next base: position 67,958,956 of record CAMTDV010000023.1, read on the forward strand.
TCCCTGTGGTGAGAATTGTAATGCTGAACCATGTTAGAGCTTCTGAATTTATAGGCCTTTGGTATGGAAAAAAAATCTGCAAGGATATTTTCCTTTCCTTTGATATGTTTAACAGTAAATGTCCACTGTGAGAACCAATTTGCCCAACGTAATAATTGTGATTCTGGGAGTATCTTTCTTTTGAATTCGAGCATCTTTGGAAAAGCGGACATGTCCATTTCAATCAAGAAACTGTAGCCGACTATATGGAATTGGAATTTTTCTATTCCTTTCTTTACAACTAAGATTTCTTTGTGCGTGGAGTGATAATGCTTTTCTGATTCTTTAAACGTGCCACTTTTATATCCACATATTGTTCTAACACCGTCATCATCTTTTGTAATCAGTACTGCTGCCCAATGTTCGTCACTGGCATCTATTTGTAAGATTGTTTGTCGGTTGTTGCAGTAATCTTTAAAGGGGGCATCATATCAGCAAGTTGCTTTATCCCTTTTACAGCCTGTGTTTTCTTTTCTGACCATTCTGGCGCATTATTTTTTAACATGGGGAACGAGTGTATTGTGTGTTCTGATAACTTTGGTAGAAAGTCTGCCATATAATTGACTAAGCCGAGGAACTGTTGTGCTTCTTTTTGTGAGGTCAGCTTATCGGGAATTGATGCAATCATGGGAGATATGTGGTTGTGGTTGATACATGTCGTCGGTGATCTTCATTCCCAAGAAGTCAATTGTCGTAACTCGTATTTCCATTTTCTTTTCTGAGAGCATTATTCTGTCTTACTTTACTATGGAATGGAACTTTGTGAGCAACTCAACATGTAAATCTTCGTCTTCAGATAACAAGAGGATATCATCGATGTAAATTAGGGCATTTTCAAGTATTGTTGCAAATATGCGCACGACTGCCTTTTGGAATACATACGGAGCATTTTTTAAACCAAAGGGCATTACTTTCCATTAGTAATGGTGGTTTGGAATACAGAGAGTTGTCTTTGGCCTATCTTCTGGTTTGATTACGAGTTGCCAAAACCCTGCTTTTAGATCAAATTTTGATAGGTCTTTGCATTTACTAGAGACTGGAAAAGAGATTTCTTTTGAGGTAGGGGAAATTTATCATCAGCTAGAAAGTGATTCAGCGGTTGGTAATTTATCACCAGCCGTAGCTTTCCCCGGACTTGTTCACTCCGCTTATTTACATAAATGCTTCACATGCCCATTGGGATGTTGTTAGCTCAATTAAGTCTTGGTTTTCCAATTCTTGACATTCTTTTATGGCGAGCTGGATATGATCTTGATTCATCCCTGGATGACTGGCTTTTGTTGGGTTTATGTCTTTGTTTTGTTTGAATGGTAATGAGACAAAAAATTATGGGTTTAGCCATAATGGGGAGCTGTGCTTTGTAAGGAATTCTTTATGGCTTGACGCACAAGACGATTCAATTATTTGTTCCTTTAGGGTAACTAGTGAGATTGGAGAGATCAAGTAGAGCCTTGGAAAGGAAACCCATGGGTTGTGAATTTTTTGAACCTGACGCCTTTTTCTTCATACCTTAAATCCCTTAATCGATATAGGATATCAAATCCTGATAGCAGGTCTTTTCCGTGAGAGTCTAATCCTAAGAACCTGTGCTTGACCGTACCGGATGGAGATAGCCTCAAATGTATTGGGGCGCTTATCTTGTCAACCTCAAAAGTCTCACCATTGGCCGTATAAAACCGTTGGCTGTGAGGCTTATCTTGTCAACCTCAAAAGTATTCTTCTGGGAGAATAGCGGGGTTTAGGATGGAGGCTGCCGATCCTGTATCAAAAAATGCAATAACCGGGATTGGCAGGGGTGCTTTATTGCGTTTTTGTCGGCATGAGACGGCACGTGCCATGCAAATTTGCTTGTGCTTGGGTCGTAGGCTAGGTATTTTTATTTTCTTTTTTAGTGCTCTGCAGCAAATTCTTTTCATTTGTCCTTTTTTTGTCTCACATCGTCTACTTTTTCTTGGGAGTGTCGGGTTATCGGAGATTCCTTCTGTCGGGTTCTCGAAGATATCGGAGATTCCTTCTTTATTCGTTTTCCTCTCTTGGATCAAATATTCTAAAAGAGAAGAGGTGAAATTTTCCTCTCTGATTGGCAAAACTCCTAGGGCTCTTGAGGAAGCCATGATAGGACTATCATCATGGTTTGCTGTTCCTTAATCCTTTCTGTTTTTATGGAGGATATTCTCTTATTATTAGACGAGGTCATGCTTCTAAAAATTTTCCTGGATTTGATCTCTGCCTGTTCTTTTGACCAGAGGGTCAAAGATGGGAGGGTTTTAATAGCGTTGATGTTGGTTGGGGATCAAAAGGCGTTGGCAATCTCCATAGATCATCAACAAAGGTGGAGACCCTTTCTTGCATATGTTGTCTTCCAGATCTGTGAGCTGTGCTTTGAGGAAGTTCATCTCAGCTTCTTTTTGTTGAAGTCCCTGTGGGTTTCGTGGCCCTTGGGAGTTGTGTACTAGCTTGAGAAGTTCATGATGTAGCTCAAGGATTTGGGCCTTGATCTTATATATGATTCCTTCTAGACCTTGGACTTTGCTCGTTAGATCTTCATACGAGTGACAACCTGCTCGCTTCGCACGAGCTGTCATGTCTACAAATAGGTGTTGTATGTTCATTTTTTAAGTTTTGGAAGTTCCTTTACAGGAAACGCTGGCAGATTCTCTCCAGGAACTTCACCCGCCAGTCAAGATGTATGCTCTTTTGGTATGAATTAATGAAAAGTTTATGCTGATTCTGTTCCTACTTGTTATAACGTTACTATCCCAAAGCTTCCTTATAGAACCACCGCCTACGGGACCACAGCTTGTATCAGAGCTATGGTACCGATTCATTCAATCTAACAGTTGATGAATCACATACACTCATGAATTATTGGACATGTGAGGGGTTTTAGACGTAAAACATCCAATAATCGGACAATCCACGGACATAATGTAAAATTGAAACCATAGGATTGTTAGAAACTGATTTTCGACCAGATATGTGCAAAAATCATGTTGAAATTCAAAGAAATGAAGATTTTGGATCGAAAAGACGTAGTCAGGCTCGTTCGTAAGAGTGAGAATATATGGCTCGTACGAGTGACACCTTGTCACTCGTACGAGACATCACTCGTACGAAGTGTGGCATGCCTGAAAAAAAATTGGTGATTACAAATTTTTTGATCGTATTGACGAGACGAGTGTTCAGAAAAATTTGGTGATTACAAATTTTTTCGAGTCTTTAACGTCTAATTCGGGTTGTTCGTGGACACCGTCTAGAGCTTCAGAGTATAGATTTGATGATACGATCACAAAGGGATGAAGATTTTGGGGTAGTCATTGATATCTGCGCAAAACGTTGATCATCTGGTGTAGTGACTATTAATGGGCTTTAACGTTAAATTAACATTTGATCAAAACTACAATTTTAGAACTAGATGCTGTAGTCGCGCCATAATCTTCATTTACATAGGAACTAAAGATGTCAGAATTTGCAAAAATTATGGGGAATAAAAATTTTCACGTATAAGTTAACATTCTGAATTTTTTGAAATTTTGTGACGCTGCAACAGTATCCGGGTGGTTCTGACTACAGATTATCTGGGATTCATAGAGGATCGAAGATTCATTATTTAGAATGTCGTGATCAAAAGATGTTTAGATTTTTCAGATCATGATACATATTGATGCACAAGGGTTAAATGCCTGATCCCTGATGTTGAACGGGAAGCACATACGACTGCTTATCTTTAACTCTGCAAGGCAAATGAATTTTTTCGGTAACCGGCCAGGAAACAAGGATGTCATGTAGTTTCAGTGCCCCATTCCAGCGGAGATAACTATACATCTGTGTATGTGGTTAGAAAGGAAGAATTTGATTCTGATTGCAGCAGGATGAGTGATCGAAGAATGTTCAGATCATGTTTCAGATTGATGCTCAAGGGCTAACTACCTGATCCCCGATGTGGAATCAGAAGAACATACAACTTCCTATCATTATTGCAAATGAACTATGCTTTGGACTACCGCCAGATAAAACGGATGTCTTGTAGTTTCAGATGCCCGATTCCAGCGGAGATAGATCTATTGTGACTAAAAAGGAAGAATGTGATTCTGATTGCCGAAGAATGTTTCTCAGATTCGATGTGTTACTAGATAGTATGGTTTCAATGATGATTTGCAGATTGAGAAGATTTTTCCGAATATTTATTGGTTTGAAGTTTTTCGATGTGGTATTTTGAAGTTTCTATCAATTGCCGGTTGGGTTTTAAAGATCAGAGGATCGAGCATCAGGGGAGTGCGCTAAATCGAACGCGGATATGGTTAACGTCGGAACGGAGAAGTTGCATTGTTTAATTTCAAGTTGGTGATTATTCGATAAATTTGTAGATCCAGTAAATCAGAGGAGGTCTTGAACCGTGCAAACAACGACCTGAAGATCAATTTCTGGAGAAAATTATTTCACGGGGAATGTTGCTTAACGTAGATAATGCAAACCCAGATCTTCAATCAAGGGGAATTAGGATTTCAATAGATACCTAATTGAAGTTGCTGAATATTGAAACACAGCTCTCAGATTTCAAGTTCAAGTTCAAGTTCAAGCTTCAACAATGACGTCCAAGGGGGAAATTGTTGATGCACTTTATGGTCGTAACTGTGCGAATAGGCTAGAAATAGTGTGCATTGAATATTTTATAGATTAGAGATGAACACAGGACCCAAGTGCGAATAAGTACTGGCTCGTATGAGTGACTCTGTTACTCGTCCGAGTCTCACTCGTACGAATGACCCTTCGTACGAGTGACTACCTGCTCGCTTCGCACGAGTTGTCATGTCTAAAAATAGGTATTATGTGTTCATTATTTGTAAGTTTTGGAAGTTCCCTTAGGGGAAACGCTGGCGAATTCTCTCCAGGAACTCCGCCATCCAGTCAAGATATATACTCTTTCAGTATGAATGAATGAAAAGCTTCCGCTAATTCTGTTCCTACTTGTTATAACGTTCTACCGAATCGGTTTGCTTCCGTCTAGAACCACCGCCCACGGTTTGCTTCTCAATTCATTTCAGAATATCCATTATTTCTTCCTTCCGTTCCCTTGATCTTTCTACTGCCCTTTGAAATAACATGCCTTCTTCCTTGTACTCGTTTCTAGCACCGACGTGAATCTTATGACCATAAAGAACAGTCAAATCGGACACGCAGAACATAAAACATCCATTGGATCCAAAATGCATATATTTTCATTTGAGTTGGAACTGATGTCCGTTTTACCTGTTTTTCCATCGTAGAATGATTTTTTTTAAATTGGTGAGCATTACTAGAATCTCTAGAGGATCTTAATTCTCGTCACAACCTTAGTAGGGCCTATGACCCACGTGACTTTGCCTTTACCGGTTGTCTTCGAAACCCTTCTCCGAGGCCGTTGAGGATTGAAGACAGTGAACCCGCGATTGCATTCTCTTAAAATCGGTCTTTCAAAATCAGTACCGATGCAATTGTAGTCCGGATTGACCATATATAAGGTTCCAAGCTCGCGGATATACCATCGAGGAAGGCTTTTCATGTCTAATCCAGTTTTGAAGTATTGGATGACTCCACCACGTCTCTTCACGATGAACATCCCTTTAAATTGCAACACTTCCAGCTGATTATCTTATTGGTGGCTTCTGTCTTTTCAACAATGACTACCTGATAAAAATCTGGGAGCTTTTCTCTTTCCTTTTTAAACCATTATGGATGTTGTGGGGTCATTTCATCACCTTCTTCGTTTCTTGTAGAGACTCTTCCTCTAATCTCCACACCACAAACCGTGCGGCATTTCATCCCGATCCACTTCCTCTTCCTCATTTTCATGATCTTCGTTGACGTTTACCACCGACTCCAATCGTCTTTTCTTTTTCTTGTCTTCTTTGATTTTTCATTTATCTTCCTCTATCTTAAACTTCTCATAGTCGAAAATGTCTGTAGATGAGAACATTGGTTGTACTTCTGCTTTGGCACAGAGCTCTCTGATCATTCTGTACATTTTCTCCATTTCGTCTTGTTGAAATCTTACAAATCTTGTTGGTTCCTTCATAGAAGTATGAAGCTCCTTGGTTTCTTTCTTTGTTCTCTCAGCTTCTCACGTTACACATTTTTATCGTTCACTGGATACTTTAGGAGACATATTTCTTTTATAGGACCCGTTCCAATATCTTTCTACAGCTTCTCATGGAGTTCTTGGAAAGGACGCGGTCTATGTGGATCTTGCTGAGATTGTGTGATTGGAGTTGGTTTTGTTGGTACATCTCTAGAAGAGCCTTCCCTTGTTTTCTGCTTTTTCTAGGTAGGTGATTTACTTGGAACCGCTTCATCAAGATCTACCAACAATTGATCAACAAATTCATCCATCTGTTCTTGTTCGGATGTCACTGTTACAAGAGTCTTGGATTTCAAGATTCCATCATTCCACGCCTTTTTCTTTTCATTTCTCTCTTTTCCCTTTCTTCAGCTTCGTGTATAGCTCGTAAGTTCTAAATGTGCTCTCTATGCTCTCTTGTTTCGCCTGCACGGCTGTTTACCTTTCTTCTTTCTGGTCAACTGTTCCTCTTCTTCTTCTTCCTCCGCTTCCTCTTCAACGTCTTTTTGTTTCTTTCTTTTAACACCATCCAGATACTTTTTGTATGCAGCTTTCACCACTGGAAGTCTTTCATTATGATACATCCACTAGTGAAGCATCACCCACTCGTTCGTCTTCAGCTCCATATTCTGTCGGTTCGTCGGCAGCTGAAATTTTGTCACACCCTCAATTTCCACTTGCGGAGTATTACCGCGAGGCGTGTGATTAAACCAAAATCTCAAACACTAGAATATCGAACGACTCTATATGATTTATTTAAACGTTTTCCAAAAACATTTGTTGTAAACATTTATAGTCATTTTCAAAATATCATAGTTTAAAAGTTTAGCGGAAGCATTAAAGTAAAGTGACGGGCGCCAACATAAACGCCAAAACTAAATTCCCAAAATAATTTGTAAATAAAGACTAGATAAAAATGTCTTGATCAAATGCATATGAGTGCGCCTAGCGCTCCTAGCGTCCTGAGAAACATGTAAAGAAACAAGTGTCAACATTAAAGAAGAGTGAGTTCACAGGTTTTTATAAGTTCACAAGTTCGGTTTAAAAGTTTGTTTTTCCCCGTTATCCCTAACCCAGGATAACGACATAGTTCCATTATTCCTAACCCGGAATAATAATGTTGGTTCGTAAATAAGTTCAATGTTAACATGTAGGTAGCGAGCCTAAAGTTACGTCACATAAGAGTTCGCGATCGAAGCTGACTGTTGTTGCCTCAGTGTTGCCAGGTCTATCACTGACCACGGCGAAAGTTAGGCCAAATTAATCACCCGTTGACCATTCCCGGTCGCTAGCGCGACTAGCTCGGGTGGGGCTTGTCGGGTCCAGTAGTACTACCATAATTTCCCCACTATCTAACCCAATACTAACAATCCGAGAGTTGGTTGAGCACTTCCGTGATAAAGCTACTTAGTGACCATAACGTATATTAACATTAACTTAGTTACCGAATAGTTAACGGCGTTAATTTCGCATAACGTAAAAAGATAGAGTTGTAGAGCGTATACATGTTTCTCCCCTGTTGTTTAAAACCGGATAAAATAGGGGCCGTGAACTCACCTTAAATTGCTCGGTTAGAATAACGCAAAAGAAGCAAATGATGGAACCACTAATCGCGTCCTAACATGTCAACCGATTTAAAGTTAGTGTGTGAACACACTGACACAAAACCCTACGCATAACTAACACACAGTACGGCACATGTCATAACCAATTGCGAAACCATAATCATGCATGCAAAGTATCACCGTACAAAATAATGATCAAACCAACTTGTCATAAACACAGATTAACTCATACAACACTTAGATACACACAAACGCAAGTTATCATGTTTCAGCTTGTACGCTCATAACTGGCTGTTTTCAAGGATTTTTATAAAATAGTTCCAACGTTCCAAAAATTCTAATTTTTTTTTACAGGAGGTGTCAATTAGATTGTAGAATTTTGTGAAAAATTTACAAATCCTAAATATTTACCAATTATTGATAAACATTTATATACTAGGTTGCAGTCAGATTCGTCGCTTTCTGACTGCAGTCCATGAGAAAAATTATTTAAAAATTATCGTTCATCCAATTAACAAAATTCCAGTTGGAGATTTTCGGAACTTGCCGTCTCCAATTACTGTACAAATTTCGTGACCTAACCCCATACAGACTATGAGATCCGACTCGATAAACAACCTGCAAATTCTGCAGAATTTACGCAGCTTCAGCTGCTGCACTAAATGACCACTTAAAAATAGCAAACGACCTCAGAAAAATATGAATCCAGCACCGTTTGAAGCGGTTTTCAAAAATACAAGTTTTAGGCTTCAGAAAATCCACTTTCCGATAAAGAATGATCAGGTTACAGCCAACTGAAGTTGGATGTAAATGCCAATCAGCTTACTGTTTTTGACTTTATCGCACTAGAATATGTTTAAACGGTCATGACGCTTAGTTGTATTGATTAATAGCAGGTTAATTTGTCAAATATCATCATATATATCAATATTCATGCAAACCCTAATTATATATCATGATCTTTATCGATAAAACGCAGCCTATGATTTTAGTATTCAACATAACATCACAACCGCAAAGATTCGCATATTCAACCGAATTAATTATACACCACAACACTTTTCATACTAATAATCATACAAGAACATAATCATGATCAAGATTACACAAAACCTAGTGTGAATCGCAAAGCAATTAAACCCTAACCTTGAAACGATGATGATTAGCGAACCGGGACAAGTTTGGAGTCAATCCGAGAGTAGAATTGCGCGATCGTGAGAGAGGGGGGGGGGCTGCCGTCGACCTTCTTCTAGGGATTAGGGTTTTGTATTTTTTTTTAAACATCCCATGCATACATACATATAAATATAACAAGGGGGAAGGGGGGGCGGTCGCGATAGGGGGGGGTTTGGGTTAATGCCTTGGACCGCAAGTTTGGGTTATTTCCTTGGGCCGCAAGGTGTGTGGGTCGCAAGGTCGACACGTTTCGTGTCTCGGTTCGGTTCGGCTATTTATTTATTTTTTATTTTTTATTTTTTACAATTCGGTAACATACTGCTTATAACTAATAAATCGCGAAATTAAAGCGTGATACAATAATCTACAAGCGTCTAATAACACATAGCACGTAATTCTGATACCACCCGTCTAATAACACATAGCACGTAATTCACCCTATAGATTCACAAAGTTAGCGTAGTTATTGCGAGCGTGTAATTTAATTCTCCGAATTAAATCAGCGTAGGAGTGAATAACCATAAAGTAGTGCGTTTAAGATACCTGAAAAGCCGGGATGTCACATTATCCCCATGTTGAAAGAATTTTCGTCCCGAAAATTGAGTAAACGCGGTTTAGAATGCGATGCACAAAGATTCAGTTTGTTGAATGGTAGAAGTAAATCCCAGGCTGTCACATCATCCCCATGTTGAAAGAATTTCGTCCCGAAATTCAGTTGGCGGTAACGTTAGATTGCTGCTCAGCTGCGAAAAGGTGTGGATATTTGCTTTTCATTTGGTCCTCTCTTTCCCACGTTAACTCTGGTCCACCCTTAGAGTTCCAACGAACCTTGACGATTGGTATCTTGTTGTGCCTTCTAGTCTTAATCTCACGGTCGTCCAATGGAATGACTAGGGTCTCATCTGATAGACACTTCTTCAGATTAGACACGTGAAAAACGTTGTGAACTCCACTGAGTTCGGCAGGAAGGTCTAATTGATAAGCTACGGGCCCGATACGCTTCGAAATCACAAATGGGCCTACGTACCGTGAGTTTAGTTTGCCTCGTTTTCCAAAACGAATTACGCCCTTCCAGGGTGACACTTTCAGTAGGACGCGGTCACCTACTTGAAATTCGAGCGGTTTGCGTCGTTGATCAGCGTAACTTTTCTGTCGATCTCGTGCCGCTGCCATGCGGTTTCTAATTTGCACAATCTTTTTAGTAGCCTCAAGTATCAACTCAAGACCTGTGAGTTAACTGTCTCCAACTTCTGCCAAACAGACCGGTGATCTACATTTGCGACCGTATAATGCTTCAAATGGTGCTGCCTGAATACTCGTATGGTAACTATTTTTATACGAGAATTCCACTAAAGGCAGATGGATAACTGTTCCGAAGTCTACCACGCATGCCCTAAGCATGTCCTCCAAGGTCTGAATGGTCCTTTCACTTTGACCATCCGTCTGAGGGTGGTAAGCTGTGCTCATATCTAAGCGTGTACCCAACGATTTCTGAAGTGACTGCCAAAAGTTGGACGTGAAACGAGCATCTCTGTCTGAGATGATGGACGTTGGCACCCCGTGCCGAGAAACTACTTCCTTAATGTAGATGCGAGTCAACTTATCCATCTTATCTGTTTCTTTGGTCGCTAGGAAGTGTGCAGACTTAGTTAGACGATCCACGATTACGCAGATGGTATCGCAACCACCCGGAGTTCACGGGAGTTTAGTGATAAAGTCCATCGAGATTTGATCCCATTTCCACACTAGGATCTCAGGTTGTGGAAGTAGCCCTGATGGCTTCTGGTATTCCACCTTGACTTTCGCACAAGTCAAACACTTGCTCACGTAGGTGGCTATATCTGCTTTCATGTTGGGCCACCAGTACGCGGCTTTAAGGTCTTGATACATCTTATCCGAACCAGGATGGACAGAGTATCGGGATTTGTGAGCTTCATCCATAACTAGCTTCCTGAGGTTTCCGTAGAGAGGTACCCATATACGATTCATGAAATACCAGGCACCATTGGGTTTCACTTCCCAATCGCGTTCCATCATTCCCACAGATTCGGCCTTGATGTTCTCTTCCTTAACTGCTTCTAGCTGCGCATCGCGTATCTGTTCGGGTATCCCAGAATGAATTATGAACTGTAGTGCTCGTACCCGATGAGGTTTCAAGTGCTCCTTCCGACTGAGGGCATCAGCTACCACGTTAGCTTTACCCGGGTGATACCGAATGGCACATTCATAATCGTTCAGGAGTTCGACCCAGCGACGCTGTCGCATGTTCAACTCCTTCTGGTCAAAAATATGTTGGAGGCTCTTGTGATCCGTGTAGATTGTGCACCTTGTTCCATATAGATAGTGTCTCCAAATCTTAAGTGCAAACACAACTGCTCCCAATTCCAAGTCATGTGTCGTGTAGTTCTTCTCGTGAACCTTCAATTGTCGGGTTGCATACGCGATGACCTTATCACGTTGCATGAGCACACATCCCAATCCCTGAATGGAAGCGTCACAATATACCACAAAATCATCTGTCCCCTCTGGTAAGGACAAAATGAGGCACTGCAAAGCTTCTGCTTCAGTAATTGAAATGCTCCTTCCTGTTTGTCACCCCAAGCATACTTGGTGCCCTTTTGAGTGAGAGTGGTAAGCGGTTGCGCGATCATGTAAAATCCCTCGATGAAACGTCTGTAGTAACCAGCCAAACCCAAAAATTGGTGGATCTCTGTCGATGTCCTGGGTGCTTCCCAGTTCTTGATAGCATCGATCTTGGCGGGATCAACGTGTATACCCTTTTCATTCACGATATGCCCGAGGAACTGAACTTCCCGAATCCATAATTACACTTCGAAAACTTGGCATATAGTTTCTCCTGTTGAAGTAGTTACAGCAATAATCGCAGATGCTCAGCATGTTCTTCTTCATCCTTAGAGTAGATGAGTATATCATCGATGAACACAATGACAAACTTGTCGAGATACGGCTTACACACGCGGTTCATGAGGTCCATGAACACCACGGGTGCATTGGTGAGACCGAAGGGCATGACCAAGAACTCATAATGGCCGAGTGCGAAATGCCGTCTTGGAGATATCCTCCTCCCTGACGCGTAGCTGGTGATAACCGGACCGTTGATCAATCTTGGAGTAGTAGCTTGACCCTTGAAGCTGGTCGAAAAGATCGTCGATGCGCGGTAATGGGTATCGGTTCTTAACAGTAACCTTATTGAGTTCCCTGTAGTCGATGCACATGCGGAAGGTCCCGTCCTTCTTCTTGACGAAAAGGACCGGAGCTTCCCATGGCGAAGTACTGGGTCGGATAAATCCTTTTTCCAACAATTCCTGAAGTTGGGTAGACAGCTCTTGCAGCTCTGCTGGAGCTAAGCGGTACGGGGCCTTGGCGATAGGAGTCGCATGGTTTGCCAATTCGATTTCAAACTCCACTTGTCTATGTGGTGGATGACCGGGTAACTCCTTTGGAAACACATCAGGGAAGTCACGGACGACGGGATATCTTCATTCCGCTTCTCGTCCTTAGACTGCTCGGTGACCAGTGCGAGCAAAGCAAAAGAGTTCTTTCTCCGAAGATACTTCTGAGCTTGCATGTAAGAGATGATGTTCGTGACGACGCCTGCCTTCTCGCCTTGCACCATCAAGACTTCGTCGTTAGAGAGCGGAATACGGATAGCTTTTTCGAAACAGAGAACTTCAGCTCGAACGTCGGATAGCCAGTCCATTCCGGCTACCACATCAAAACTACCCAGGGTAATTGTCATCAGATCAATGGTAAAGGTGTGACCCGCGAGTTTAAGTTGACAGCCGGTTACTCTATGGGTCACAGATTTAACATCGGCTAGTTCTATGACGTAAGGGGTCTCTTGGGGTTTTGGTGTGAGATTTAGGTTCTTCCTAAAAGACTCAGATATAAAACTCTTATCCGCACCCGTATCAAAAATTACAGTAGCAAAATGATCGTTAAGGGGAAACTTACCGGTGACCACATTCGAGTCGTTTTTGGCCTCTCCACGGCTCAGTGTGAATGCACGACCTTTGGCACCTCCTGTGCCACCATTTCCATTGTTGCCATTGTTGTTATTGTTGTTGTTGTTGTTTGTTGTTGTTGTTGTTGTTGTTGTGTTGTTGTTGTTATTCCCACCATTGTTGCTGTTGCGAAGCTGCAGGCAGTCTCGCTTGAAATGGGCAGTGCTACCGCACTGATAGCATCCCCGGTTATTACCCTGCTACTGACCCTAGTGCTGATTCTGATTTTGTCGAGACATGATCTCCTCGCGACAATCCTTTGCCGCGTGTCCCGCTTTGCCACATCGTTGGCAGCGATTTCCGGCGCAAGGGCCGTGATGATAGAGGTTACAACGGTTACATTGCGGCTTTCGACCCGCATAGCCGCTCGAGTTCTGGGTGTTGTTGGCAGACTGATTGTTGTGACCCTGATTGTTGTTGAAGTTGTTGGACCGCTTCTGGTTTCCATGTTGTGGCTGGGCTGATGAAGACTGTCGAGCAGGTGAGTCTTCGAATTTTCTTTTGTTGTCAGGGACAATTTCAGTTGCACCCCTAGGTGGCAACTTCCTTTGCTCCACCGCCTTATCAGTGAGTTTATGCGCCAGCTTAATCGCTTGATGCTCTGTCATAGGGTTGCTAGACATTACCATGCCCTGGATCTCAGGGACCAAACCCCCAAGATAAAACTCAAGTCGTTTTTCGACGGTGTTAGCCAAATCGGGACAAAGGAACACCAGATCATGATGTCTTGCCGTGTACGTTTCAATTTCTGACCCGACCATCTTGTGGTTCCATAACGCTTGTTCTAATTGCTGAACTCTGTCCCGCGGACAATATTCCTCCTTGATTAGAGCTTTGAATTCGGTCTAGGCCATTACGTTCGCTGCAACAAGCCCACGCGTTTGGACTTGTGCGTTCCACCAGGTTAATGCCCCAACGTCGAGGCAGCATACTTGACCTTATTAGCTTCAAGGCAATTGCACATTTTGAAAACCGATTCAGACTTTTCAATCCAATGGACCAGTCCTATGGGTCCTTCAACACCCGTGAACTTGCTCGATTTCGCATAGAGGAACATCTTGTAGGGGTTAAGACCCCCTCCTGAAGATAGAGGATAGGTAGTAGGCGAGAAATTCCACTAGCCAAACTATTAGATTTTCCCATGAAAATTTAATAATGGTTACCTGCTGATGGGTTAGAAACACCTGCCAGAGCAGCATTCACGTGTTCTTGGATTAAAGCGGCCAATTCTTCAGTTGACATGTTGAGGTTTTCGCGACGACCGGTTGCCATTTCAGATCTTCGCAAGACAACACAAACACACACCGATAAGTATATATATCCAATAATCACACAATTTATGTCAACCCAACAAATTAAACAATCAAAAGGAAAATTCGATTAAATAAATTGCAATGTCTCACAAAATACCAACCAAACATCTCAGTTTAATTATAAAATTTTCATGTTCAAACATAAGTGGAAACAAACAAACTAAAGATAACAAAATGTAGATTGGCTAGACTAGTTAGTCATCTATGTCTCCATCTCCCAAGTCGCTATCACTGCCGTCATCCTCTTTGGCGTTTTCAGCTTCAACTGCCGGGTCCTGTTCTGACTCTTCTTCATCCGGATCCTCCTCCGGGTCTTCCTCTGGATCCTCCTCTTCGTCCTCTACCGGCGCTGGAGGGACCGGTGCTGGTGCGGGTACTAGGATAGGTGGTACTTGGTTCTACTCCAGTTCGTGAATCCTCCAACTGGACTCAAGAACTCTGTCTTCGAGCCAGTCAGCCCTCAGCCGCTCAGCACGAAAGTCCTTAGCTAAAATGTTTCGAACTCTCTTATTCTCATATTGCTCTTCCTCGAGCTCTCCAGTTTTACCAGTTAGCTAACGTATCAACCATCCCTGTGCTTCGATAGTCTCCTGCATTCTCTCCAGCTGTTCCTGTTGTTTCCTTAACACATCCCTAAGTAGTTCGTCCCTCACTCCTAAAGAGTTGTCCGGTTCGACCAGTATAGCGGTGGTCGGACGGGAGGACGACTCCCCTCCTAGTGCGAGTCTTTTCCTAGCAGCTAAGCGTGTCTCCACGCCACGAGGTGGTGAAGGTTCGACCATGGGTGCCTTCCCTTGCGCCCTTGATTGTCGAGATCTATCGGATGATGATGATGACATAGCCTGCTGGGTTGGTGTAGTTAGTTACGAGTTTCGTATATCACAAAATACATATATATATATCACATAAACAATTGTAGCATAACACATAACAAGATATCACAGTTTGGTGCAAACTAAGTCTAGGGTCGTGTAGCAGCTATAGTTTAGGTTTACTTTTAATGCAAACCTGGTTCTCTATAGCTAGAGGCTCTGATACCAATCTGTCACACCCTCAATTTCCACTTGCGGAGTATTACCGCGAGGAGTGTGATCAAACAAGAATCTCAAACACTAGCAATATCGAACGACTCTATATGATTTATTTTAACGTTTTCCAAAAACATTTGTTGTAAACATTTATAGTCATTTTCAAAATATCATAGTTTAAAAGTTTAGCGGAAGCATTAAAGTAAAGTGGCGGGCGCCAACATAAACGCCAAAACCAAATTCCCAAAAATTATTCGTAAATAAAGACTCGATAAAAATGTCTTGATCAAATGCATGTGAGTGCACCTAGCGCTCCTAACGTCCTGAGAAACATGTAAAGAAACAAGTGTCAACATTAAAGAAGAGTGAGTTCACAGGTTTTTATAAGTTCACAAGTTCGGTTTAAAAGTTTGTTTTCCCCGTTATCCCTAACCCGGGATAACGACATAGTTCCATTATTCCTAACCCGGAATAATAATGTTCGTTCGTAAATAAGTTCAATGTTAACATGTAGGTAGCGAGCCTAAAGTTACGTCACAAAAGAGTTCACGATCGAAGCTGACTGTTGTTGCCTCAGTGTTGCCAGGTCTATCACTGACCATGGCGAAAGTTAGGCCAAATTAATCACCCATTGACCATTCCCGGTCGGCTAGCGCGACTAGCTCGGGTGGGGCTTGTCGGGCCTAGTAGTACTACCATAATTTCCTCGCTATCTAACCCAATACTAACGATCCGAGAGTTGGTTGAGCACTTCCGTGATAAAGCTACTTAGTGACCATAACGTATATTAACATTAACTTAGTTACCGAATAGTTAACGACGTTAATTTCGCATAACGTAAAAAGATAGAGTTGTAGAGCGTATACATGTTTCTCCCCCTGTTGTTTGAAACCGGATAAAATGGCCGTGAAGTCACCTTAAATTGCTCTGTTAGAATAACGCAAAATAAGCAAATGATGGAACCACAAATCACATCCTAACATGTCAAGCAATTTAAAGTTAGTGTGTGAACACACTGACACAAAACCCTACGCATAACTAACACACAGTACGGCACATGTCATAACCAATTTTGAAACCATAATCATGCATGCAAAGTATCACCATACAAAATAATGATGAAACCAACTTGTCATAAACACAGATTAACTCATACAACACTTAGGTACACACAAACGCAAGTTATCATGTTTCAGCTTGTACGCTCATAACTGGGCTGTTTTCAAGGATTTTTATAAAATAGATCCAACATTCCAAAAGTTCCAAGTTTCTTACAAGAGGTGTCAATTAGACTGTAGAATTTGTGTAAAATTTTCAAATCCTAAATCTTTACCAATTATTTATAAACATTTATATACTAGGCTGCAGTCAGATTTGTCGCTTTATGACGGCAGTCCACGAGAAAAATTATTTAAAAATCATCGTTCATCCAATTAACAAAATTCCAGTGGGAGATTTTCGGAAATTCCCGTCCCAGTTACTGTACAAAGTTCGTGACCTAACCCCATACAGACTATGCGATCCGACTCGATAAACAATCTGCAAATTCTGCATAATTTACGCAGCTTTAGCTGCTGCACTAAATGACCCCTTAAAAATAGCAAACGACCACAGAAAAATATGAATCCAGCGCCATTTGAAGCGTTTCTCAATATACACGTTTTAGGCTTCAGAAAATCCACTTTTCGATAAATAATAATCAGGTTACAGCAAACTGAAGTTGGCTGTATATGCCAATCAGCTTACAGTTTTCGACTTTATCGCACTAGAATATGTTTAAACGGTCATGACGCTTAGTTGTATTGATTAATAGCAGGTTAATTTGTCAAATATCATCATATATATCAATATTCATGCAAACCCTAATTATATATCATGATCTTTATCGATAAAACGCGGCCTACGATTTTAGTATTCAACATAACATCACGACCGCAAAGATTCGCATATTCAACCGAACTAATCATACACCACAACACTTTTCATACTAATAATCATACAAGCACATAATCATGATCAAGATTACACAAAACCTAGTGTGAATCGCAAAACAATTAAACCCTAACCTTGAAACGATGATGATTAGCGAACCGGGACAAGTTTGGAATCAATCCGGGAGTAGAATTGCGCGACCGTGAGAGGGGGGGGCTGCCGTCGACCTTCTTCTAGGGATTAGGGTTTTGTGTTTTTTTTAAAAAACATCCCATGCATACATACATATAAATATAACAAGGGGGAAGGGGGGGCGGTTTGGTTAATGCCTTGGGCCGCAAGTTTAGGTTATTTCCTTGGGCCGCAAGGTGTGTGGGTCGCAAGGTCGACACGTTTCGCGGCTCGGTTCGGTTCGGCTATTTATTTATTTATTTATTTTTTTTACAATTCGGTAACATAAGGCTTATAACTAATAAATCGCGAAATCAAAGTGTGATACAATAATCTACAAGCGTCTAATAACACATAGCACGTAATTCAGATACAACCCGTCTAATAACACATAACACGTAATTCACCCTATAGATTCACAAAGTTAGCGTAGTTATTGCGAGCGTGTAATTTAATTCTCCAAATTAAATCAGCGTAGGAGTGAATAACCATAAAGTAGCGCGTTTAAGATACCTGAAAAGCCGGGATGTCACAAATTTGTACGTGTCTACGTCGTGTGGGAGTTTCGGATATTGATTGTTGATGAAAAGCTGTACAAATCGAGGGTACATGGCGCATGTTTTTGTGTTTGTTGTTGGTGCATATTTGTGACAACAGCTTAGATTTGATCTTTGGATATCTTGTAATTAGGAAAACAATAAACAGTTAGCTGGTTTAGTTTGTAATAGTTATAGTGATTGGGCTAAACCAGACCCACATAATAGGGAGTGGTAGGCGAATTAGGCCTAGACCAATTTGCAGCCCATATGGTTAAACCCTAGCCGAGTTGCAAACCTGTCTCTATATAAATAGAGTTTTGCATTAGGGTTAATTTTGCTCAGTTAGTCACTTCAGAGAAAGTTGAGAGAGAATTCATGTGAGTCTTGAATTGATTGTAAACATTCGTGTTTGATAATCAATAGAAGACAGATTGAAAGTGATTATTCGTATTCTTGATATTGTTCTTATTTCTGATATAATCTTATCTAGAGGATTCCGCACTCTAGATTGATAGACGATTCTGTGAAGATCTATACAGATTAGGGACCTACAATTGGGATCAAAACATTCGGGGCTCTTGCTTCGTGTCACACCCTGGTCGTAGCGGAAGCGCAAACGTGTGACTATGAGGTAATCATTGCATCCAATCACATAAACAACTGTAAATCAACAACTGGACCATGCTTATATTAACTTGCAACCAATGTTTAGAAGTTTCCAAAAGTGAAATCATGAGTTTCCAAATAGTTTCACAAGTTTCCAAAAGTGAAATCATGAGTTTCCAAATAATACCCATACGAGGTTGGGATATAAGAGGTAAATCCTCCCAAAACGTAGCACCCTGACATATGTGCCATAAGTAAGTAACCAAACTGAGACAACTCTTGACATCAATTGGGATCACAAAGCACTCCTAAAGGGTTAACAAACAAGGAGTGGAGTGCGTCTCAAACTCGATTGGTCTATACCTTTTACACCTTTGTCACTAAGTGATTAATGGTTACTCTTGTCATCATCCTACTTACGCACATTGATCGTGTTATCAAATAACCCCTTAGCTAACATACCGTTTGTTATGACATGTATTTCCCCTCGATAGTTTTAAAACAAAACTTTGAAATAATTGAAAGGAGGGACATAAACTCACAGCTTTGCGTTCCGTACGTCGTACTTATCAAAGTTCGGTCTCCATACACGTGTGTAACCTACATGTGTATTACCTTCATTAGACACCTAAGTCTCGTTGGATGTTCTACCAGTTGTTCATCTTGAATTCTTATTTGTATTTATTTATCACATTAGAACAACTTTTAATGTTATCATAGTGTTGATAGTTCGATTAATATTTTTATCATATATTTCTCATATATATATATATATATTGTTTGTCTTAGATCATGTGTGAATCAGGGCCTTGCCCTTCACATATCCTTGTGCCTTGCACGCGTGTCATTAGGCCTCGCCCATGTCATTTTATTCAATTGGACCTAGCCCATGTTTTCAAGTCATTGGGTCTAGCCCATGTAATTTATGTCATTGGGCCTAGCCCATGTCTTTTATGTCCTAATACTTGTGATATGATGTGCGACTCAGTTACGTAATCAAATTACGATATAATGCATGAGATTATGTACTAAAAGTAGTGATTAGATTGTATGGAAATACTTGTTAATTGCCATTTGTCACACCCTAGTCGTAGCGGAAGCGCAAACGTGTGACTCTAAGGTAATCATTGCATCCAATCACGTAAACAACCGTAAATCAACAACGATGCCATGCTTATATTAACTTGCAACCAATGTTTACAAGTTTCCAAAAGTGAAATCATGAGTTTCCAAATAGTTTCACATTGTCATCAAAAATGTGGTTTGATATACATTACAACATAGTAAAAGATTGTTTTCGTCGTAAAAGCATGTTGAGGTTTTGACTCTTATATACCCATACGAGGTTGGGATATAAGAGGCAAATTCTCCCAAAAGGTGGCATTTGTTGTCATGTCATTCCCATTTCCCGAGGTGTTCACCGGCTTAAGTCTTGCGTCCTTAAATACATGTAATTTTAAAAAGTCAACATCAAGTTGGCGAGTTCATGTAGTTATTATTTTCGTATGACATGTCTTGTTTGTAATCTAGTAATGAAATCTTAGTATATTATTAGCGTTCATGGAGTTTATGGATCTATCAGTGGGTAGCTAGCACCCTGACATATGTGCCATAAGTAAGTAACCATACCGAGACAACTCTTGACATCAATTGGGATCACAAAAGCACTCTTAAAGGGTTAACAAACCGGGAGCGGAGCGTGTGTCAAACTCGATAGATCTATACCTTTTGCACCTTGGTCACTAAGTGATTAATGGTAACTCTTGTCATCATCCTACTTACGCACATTGATTGTGTTATCAACTAACCCCTTAGCTAACATACCGTTTGTTATGACATGTATTTCCGCTCGATAGTTTTAAAACAAAACTTTGAAATAATTGAAAGGAGGGACATGAACTCACAGCTTTGCGTGCCTTACGTCGTACTTATCGAAGTTCGGTGTCCATATACGTGCGTAACCTACATGTGTATTAACTTCATTAGACACCAAGGTCTCGTTGGACCTTCTACCCGTTGTTCATCTTGAATTCTTATTGTGTATTTATTTATCACATTAGAACAACTTTTAATGTTATCATAGTGTTGGTAGTTCGATTAATATTTTTGTACATATATATATATATATTGTTTTTCTTAGATCGTGTGTGATTGGGCCTTGCTCCTCACACGTCTTCGTGCCTTGCACGCGTGTCATTAGGCCTCGCCCATGTGTTTTATATCCTAATACTTGTGATATGACGTATGACTCAGTTATGTAATCAAATTTTGATATAATGCATGAGATTATGTACTAAAAGTATTTATTATATTGTACGGAATTACTGGCTATTTGCCATTTGTCACATACTCCCCCTGTTAAAAAGAATTTTGTCCCGATATTCACCTTGAGGCATCCTCTAAAGGAGTCTCTTTGAACATGTGGGGGTACTTTGTCTTGATTTGATCTTCACGTTCCCACGTATACTCGGGTCCGTGATGTGAGTTCCAGTGAACTGTGACTAGTTTGATTCAACTTCTCCTTGTCTTTTGAACTTCCCAGTCCATATCCTCAATGGGTTCCTCAGTAAACTGGATTTGTCGTCAATATGAATTTCATCCGCTGGAATGATAAACGTGTCATTAGTCAGGCTTTTCTTTAGATTAGACACATGAAATGTGTCGTGTACATTGTTGAGTTCTTCTGGTAGTTTTAGCTTGTAAGCCACTGTACCAACCTTTGCCAGCATTTAAAAAAAGCCCAATGTATCTCAGGTTTAGTTTTCCGCACTTCCTGAATATTGCTACGCCCTTCCAAGGCGAGACTTTTAGTAACACTTTATCTCCAACCTCAAAGGATAATGGTTTGCGTCTCCAATCTGCGTAGCTCTTTTGTCTATCTCGGGCCGCTTTGATACGCTCACGGATCTTGAATATTTTGTCTGTAGTTTCTTGAACTAGTTCGGGACCAATGAGTTATCTGTCACTGACTTCCGGCCCCACATAGTGGAGATCGGCACTTTCTTCCGTAAAGTGCTTTGAGTGGCATGGTCTTGATAGTGGTGTGATAACTGTTATTGTAGGAAAACTCTACCAATGGTAATTGAGTATCAAACTTTCCGCCCAAATCCATCACACAGGCCCGGAGCATGTCTTCCAATGTTTGGATAGTTCGCTCGCTTTGACCATCGGTCTTCGAATGAAAAGCTATGCTTAAATCTAGCGAGAACCAAACAAAGTTTGAAATGATTTCCAGATCCGCGACACAAAGCGACCATCTCTATCAGAGATTATCAAGATTGGCAATCCATGACGTGCAACGATTTCCTTAAGATAGAGTTCAGCTAACTTCTCGATACTGTCTTTCTCATGGATGGGTAAGAAGTGGGCTGATTTGGTTAACCAATCAATGATAACCCAAATCATGTCATGACCTCGTGAGGTCCGTGGTAGTTTTGTAATAAAATTCATTGGGATTTTCTCCCATTTCCAAACAAGGATCTTCGGTTGTTGGCATAGACAAGATGGTTTCTATTATTCGGCCTTGACCTTTGCACAGTTAGGCATTTCCCAACGTAGGTCGCAATATCTCCCTTGAGATTAGGCCACCAATAATACTCCTATAAATCCTGATACATTTTATCGGATCCTAAGTGTATCGAGTATTTTGAATTGTGTGCTTCGTCCAGCACCAAGCTTTGTAGATTGCCAAAATAGGGAATCTAGATCCTTCCCATGAAATATAAAGTTCCATCCTTGTTTGGTTCGACTTGTTTTTTCATTCCCCGTAATGATTCCGCTTGAATGTTTTCCGGATTTAGAGCTTCTTGTTGTGCATCGTGAACTCGAGTTGTAAAGTGTCTGGATCGTCATTTCTAAAGCTCGTACTCGTAAAGTTTTGACTCGTTTTTTTGCCGGCTCAAGGCATCTGCCACTACATTTGTCTTACATGGGTGATACTTGATCTCACAGTTATAATCATTCAACAATTCCACCCAACGTCGTTGGCGCACATTCCGTTCCTTTTGGTTGAATATATGCTGAAGAGTTTTATGATATGTGAATATGGTACACTTAGTGCCATATAATAATGATGCCAGATTTTTATAGCAAATACCAATTCACCTAGTTTTAGGTCATGAGTGGTATAGTTCTTTTTGTGAACTTTCAACTGATGAGACGCGTACGCGATGACTTTTTCACGTTGCATTAACACTCAACCCAAGCCTTGATGCGATGCATCACAATACATCACAACGTCATCGGTACCGTCTGGAAGTGATAATATGAGTGCCTTACATAATTTATCCTTTAATAAATGAAATGTCATTCTTGCTTTTCTCCCCAATCGAACTTATTATCCTTTCGTGTAAGCGAGGTTAGCGGCTGAGCAACTTTTGAGAAGTTCTCAATAAATCTCCTGTAATATCCCGCTAAACCTAGAAATTGTCGTATTTCAGTGGGGTTTTGGCGTCGTCCAATTCTTTATAGCCTCGATCTTTGGGGGGTCGACGTGTAACCCATTCTCGTTCACCACGTGACCGAAAAAACTTTACTTCATGAATCCAAAGTTTGCATTACGAGAACTTGGCATATAATTGCTCCTTCTTTAGCAACTCCAGTATAGTTCTCAAGTGTTGTTCGTGTTCCCCCTCGGTTCGTGAGTATATTAATATGTCATTGATAAATACTATCATGAACTTGTCGAGGTATGGCTTACATACTCGGTTCATCAAACCCATAAATGTTGCAGGGGCGTTTGTTAACCTAAAAGGCATAACAAGGAACTCGTAGTGACCGTAGTGAGTCTTAAACGCCGTCTTAAGAATACATTCCTCTTGGATTCTTAATTGATGATACTCGGATCTTAAATTAATCTTTGGATAAAAACTCGGCCCTTGTAATTGATCGAACAGATTGTCAATCCTCAGTAATGGGTACCGATTCTTGATAGTTAACTTGTTCAGTTCCCGGTAGTCTATACACATTCGGAAGGTTCCATCCTTCTTTTTCAAAAACAGCACCGGAGCTCCCAAGGCGAGAATTCGTTCTTATGAATCCTTTGTCTAGCAACTTTTGAAGTCGTGTAGATAGTCTTTGCATTTATGGCAGAGCTAATCGGTATGGAGGCTTCCTACTGGTGCTGCTCCTGGCACCAAATCATTGCGAAAGTTGGCGTGTCGTTGCGAAGGTAATTTAGACAAGTCAAATGGAAAGACTTCGAGGGAATTCCTTCACAATGGTTATTTCCTCCAATTTTGGCTCCTTCGTTTTTTATCGACTACGTGAGTTAGAAAGGCTATGCAAACTTTCTGTAGGCACTTCTAGCCTTCATGTAATTAATGATTCGTAAGGGCATTTCATGCTTCTCTCTGTGTACTACAAGTGTTTCTTCGTTTGGCAGGGAGAGGTAGATAGTTTTCTCAGGACGACCTACTTGCGCTTGGTTATACATCAACAAGTCTATACCAAAAGCTACTTCGTAACAACCCAGATAAACCAGTAAAAGATCGATATTAATTCTTGTTCTCCCAGTTCCAAAGTGCATCTTTTATAACTTCCCTGACATTGACTACTTTACCGTTGGTAAATCCTACAGAATGAGGGAACGTCTATCTTACTTGGTCGAGTATATTTTGAATTCTATGGCGATGAACTAAAATTGGCACATGTATCATACTACGTAGATGCGAGATGTTGGTTGATAGGAAAACGTGTCGGTGACCTTTTAATGATTCCTCATGAATCAGGGATCAAAACAATGCATCTCGGATCTTTGGTATTAATTTTGGACCGTCTCAGATTATTGTTCCGAATTACATCTCGGATCATTTCGAATTACATATCAGATACCTCATTTCAGACGAATTCCCATCTCGGATCACCATCTTGGATAGCAATTCAGATTACCATCTCGAATCACCATCTCAAATAGCAATTCGGATTAAGATCTCGGACTATTGTTTCGAGTCGGGTACTGTTCCGAGTTGAACTCGAAAAGGTGGAAAGTAAACTGGCTGAGTATTAAACGTTTTGGTACACAAAAATTGATCCATAAACATTTTTACAAACCGATTACAAGGTTAGAATCATGTGATTTTTTAGGAAAAAATTTTTTTTGGGCATTATGTATCATTAGATTCGTATCGACGAGACGAGTCTAACGCTAATTCTCCATTAGCTAACTTGATAACGTGTCTAATTTAGAAGACTCTAATTCGAGTATAAGCTTAACACCTAAAGACACTAGCTAATCTCGGTGTTGGTATCAAAAGAATTGACACGTAAAGAATGTAGAGAAGAACGTACGAATGACGACATCAGGATCTTGTGGGGTATCCATAGTTTCTGCTCACTCAGACTTTAATTCACTTGCTTGATTCATTCTTGAGACATTCATGCTTGAAGTGGCCTTCATGCCACACTTAATATCCTTGTTCTTGGTTGAGTCTTACTAAATTATTAATTTCTGTTTTGAGTCTTGATTCACCACACTTCTACTCTTGGCACTTTTGCAAGTGCCCTCTTAAGGAAATTTTCACTTATCACATTTAGGATTTCAGTAAGTTATCAACATATTTCTTGGTGCTAGCATCAATTATGGCAGCATTTGTCTTCGTTTCTATCATCACGGGAGTTCCCCTTTTGTTGGTTACTCCCTCTCGATCCTGCCTTAACGGGTGAGTATTTTCGCCTCCCGTCGCTAGTAGGTTCCACATGCGTTTCCTTTCTTTCCGCACCTTTCTTTGATAATTCTCATTCTCACCGCATCCTTGGTGAGACTAACTGCGAGAGTTACTATTTGAGTGATGAAGGTAGGGTGGGATGATGTGGTCATGTTTTGGTTCTTAGAGGCTAAACCCCAAATGTAGCGCTCAATACGTTTGATTTCAAGTGTTCCCAAGTATGGAACAACCCTTGAGAGATCATGAAAGCGTCGAGTGTAACCAACAACATTGGCTGCAATCATGATCGAGTTCTAGGATCCCGTTTCTACCCTTGGAATTCCAGTCAGCGAGCAATACTCTTCTCGCATAAGATTCTTGATTCTTCCCATGATAACCTCTTCGTAGTATCACTCCTTAAAGTTTCTACTTGAGGATTTCACCAAGTTAATGCTGCATTCAGCATGAGACTCTTTGATTACCTAATCGTTTACTCAGGAGTGCATTCGCTAGAATTACTAACCGACTTCGTTGTCTTTATTTAGGGACCTAACCTACCGTACCTCTCGCACCAATGAGGTCTCATGGCTTACCATCCGGGAAGGCCTTAGAATTTAAAACCTTGTATGATCACATCTTCAAGTGCAGCGATGCCACTCATTCCCAATCTATTGGGATCCAACCATTTGAACTACCGGTACCACTAGTTTTGCCACTAGTGTCGACTAAGTTACCCTCGTGTCATGCGATTTCCACAACCGTATGTCCTTCCATAAGAACTCTAGTTCGGCTTACCTAGTAAGTCATGGATTAACTAAACCCTTTCGGGTGTAACCTTCCTTTTTGCACCATGTTTCTTCTTAATACACAAGATTAAAAGAAGCTTGACACATATTTGGATACCATGCGCCTAAGAATAAAGAATTCCATCGGTCATGAAAACCTCAAGATTGTATTGTTCATACATGTTTGAAACAATGATAACGTGAACAACAACAATCCAAAATTCATAGTACCTCTTGCGTGTATCGGTCATATGTCTAAGTGGAAAGGAAATAACTCATTGAGGAGGAGAAACCAAACGGTCATCTCCAACCTTATAACATGTACTCCATACTTCGTGGACTTCGATCGTCCTAAGTTGGAAAAAAAACCTTGGCCACACCAACTCGTGTAACAAATACGTTGATATCCCTTGAGCTCCACGAGCTCCAGCTAGATTGTTATAATTCCATAGATATCGAATAGAATGCAATGAGGGTGTTTAAGCATCACTCGTGCCATTCCATCCCTTGGAATAAGACAAATGTCAAATGACGGAATTTAATGAAATATCTTTCCAATAAATTAGATGAGGTGCCATAGACACCATGGAACCAACCCATGTACAAGAACTCTAGACTGTTGAGGAAATATCTTCCTTGGGTGGCCAACCAGTTTTTGTTTGTTTAGATGACTAGTCTCAATCGACTCATGATATAGATCGAATGTTAGATGCAAACAAATACGTGTGGTGTTTCTGTATCGTAGGGTGTTACTTCAACCACCGCGGTTAGTGTCCCACTAGATAGAAACTCGAACAACTTAACAATTTTGAACGGGTAGTGATCATTAGCTTGATCCACCAGGATTCTCATCCACTGCAAGTTACTATTACTTAGGCCCCCATAATAATAAATTGCCTTGCATGGTCACCCTAGTGTTCTACCGTTAAAAGACGACGATCAGCCAGAGAGAGGACACTATTGTCTACATACCTTCAACATAGAAGGGCCTTCGTGATGGTCCACATGCTATCGCCCGTTGAACTTACTCGCGAAAAGGCACGTCGTTAAACAAATTAAGAAATAGAGAGAATTTGCAACAATAACAACTGGAGGGGCACCTTCAAGATGAGTACTTTACCTTCCTTGTCTGGACAAGAGTGTCATTATTAATGATTAATATGGGTTACAGGGACCTCGTCCTACTAATATAGTTGTCATCCAAGGCTACCACCTCCGCCTCTTCGTCACTACCGAAGCCAGGCATTTCCGCATCCGGGAGAAAAGCAACCACCTTATGTGGAATCGATCCTAAGGTCTTACTTAGGAACCACACTCGCCATAAGCTCCGCAATAGACGCGAGGTCGGTATTCTCATTGTGCGAGTCAAGTACAATAGTAATATCTGTAGTCGAAGGTATTTCGTTCTTGGCAAAATATTCTGTACAATACATATATAAATAAATTATATAGATAATCACATAAAATCCCATCTAGCCAGGATTTCTATCTTTTGTAACGTATCCATGACACAGTCTTATAATGTAATGTGTCTATTTCTCATAGACTAATCATGTATTGATCCTTATTCATTACTTATGACTGAGCTCGGGTGAGAGATCCTTATGTTATCGTGACACAATGAAAACCTTTTGTCATTTTTTTCATACTTCCGAAATTCATTCACACAAAATTTTACTTAGTAAAAAACACTTGTTTCGCACAAAATTGAATTGATTCGTACGAAAACTTGTGTTTGTGATAAAACTTGAATCGTACAAAAATTTTGTTTCGTGTAAAATTCTTATTTCGTACAAAACCACCTGATCGCACAAAAAAATCTGTCTAATCTGATCTGTTTATTTTCGAGAAGTGTGTTCTAATTTTTTGCAGGAAAAATGTCTGAGGAATTTTACAATGCGTTTGCCACATCGGTTGTCACCACTACAGCAGCTCAAATATCAATTTAGAGAATGAAATGGGAACAATGACTAAACCTCCAAAGCTTATGAATTTGGAAGACTTTGATAATTGGAGCGAGAGGTTTATGAACAGGGTGTAAGCTAATCATTTTACTTGCTGGTTTGCAATCGAGGCAAAACACATTGCACCAATTGGTGAAAGTGGGCTTGAAAAGACCCTTGCCCAACTCTCTGATGTTGAACGAGAAAGATTTATCAACGAAAAGAAGATGAGGAATATTCTTCAGCAATCGATCAAAGAAGACATCTTGGCTTTATTGAAGCATGATGATGATGCGCAATCTTTATGGGATGCTCTTCGACTTAAATTTCAAGGTAGTGCTCAACTCCACAAAAGCAAAAGGGCATTATTAAGCAGAGAGTTTGATATATTCACATTGATCAAAGGAGAAACATTTAAGAGGCTAATTGAGCGATACTGTCATCTTGTGTTTCATATGAAGAGAATGGGAATTGTGAAGACAAATGAAGAGCTTGTTGATAAACTAGCTGATTCTCTACCACAAGGTGAATGGTCGACTTACTTAAACCATTTTGAAGAATGGGGTGGAATACAGCAATTTCTCGTTGCCTCGCTTTATCGAGAGATTGGAAGGTCATGAACTAGAGATGCAAAAGATGGCCAAAAACAAAACTGTTCAAATGTAACAAATGTTAATCTTTATTTCAAAAACAGTTCTGCTGCTCAAATCCAAGCGCCAAAGATTCAAACTGCATTCAGTGCATATAGCTCACCAAGCACACCTCAAACTCAGTCAAGTGTTTTTCAATCATACCCAACAGTTGATCCAAATACACCTTCTAGTCAACAGTCTTCTTTCGGATCAAATCAATCTCAGAACAATCAAGCCACTCCATCATCTAATGCAAGTAAAAGAATTCTGCAATGCAACATTGCCGTTGACTTTCAGAACGCACAAAATTTTGATGAAAAGACGACAAAACAACATATGTCTCTACTTGCTTCAGTTCTTGAGTCATATGATAATCTTGTTGCTAGAAAGATTGGTAATTCTGTAATGATACGAGAAGACTACGATCAAATTGATCCAGTTGAAATGGAATCGATAGATATAAAATGGTGTATGGCTTCGATCGTTTGACGAGCACAGCGATTTATGGAAATCACTGGTAAAGAAAATTTGGGAGGTTTGAATGGGAAACTTGGATTTGATAAATCTAAAGTTACTTGTTTCAAGTGTCGGGAGAAAGGTCACTTTAAAAGAGAATGTCAAAACCGAGAGGTTAAAGGGAATCAGAATCCTTTCCAAGATGACTATTACAAAAGCGCGATAGATCACCAACCACAACCGAGAACAAGAATCATGTCGATTGAAGACAAGCAACCTGAAACTAAAGAAAAGGCTTTGGTTGTTACACAAGAAGATGAAGGGTTTAATTGGAACAAGTTTATTTCGAAAGGAGAGAAAGTTTGGCAGTGGTGGCTGAAATTATTGATGAACCGGAAAAAGAATCGGAGGCATCGTTTGATGAAGGACCTGAGGATGATGAATATTACTATCATATTTCATCAGAGGAAGAGGAGCTGTTGAATGGTCCATTCAAACATCTTTTGCCTAACGATGTTTTAAAAACTTTTGAAGGATATTTTGCACCTACTCAACATTCAACAGATGAAGTGCAAAAGAAACCGGTTGAAGATGTCAAAGTAGATGAGAAAAAGGAATTGCTGAAAGAAGACATCATTAAAGCGTGCATGGCAAATGGAAATGAGGTAAACAAGTCATCTGAGAATGAAAAATCTTGTTCAAAGTGTGATGAACCATGTGGTGAGTGTCTTGTGAAAGACAAAAGATTTGCTGAATTGCAAAGTTTAACAGACAATTTGTCAAGCGATTACAAAACCACAAAGGAAGCATATGACAAATTGAGTGCGTCTGTTAAACAATATAATAAAGCACTCAGAGAAAATGACGCAACACTTATGATGCTTAAAGCAACAGTGATGGATAAACAAGTGGCAATTAATATTCATCTAAACACTATTGCTGAGCTCAAAAGTGAGCTTGAGAAAATGAGAATTGAAACCGAACGAGTAAACAAACTGTTAATTAGTTATTCCAGAAGCTCATACGTCATAGATCACATTTTACCAAAAATTGAAACTACTGAGGAATCTAAAAATGGTAAAACAAAGAGTGGAAGTTATGATCGAGTTCCACCACCCATGTGGAACAGTTATGCTTGCAAAAATCCATCTAGGGTGGAAAAGGCGCTAAATCTTAAATTGAAAACCGAATAGATTGCCTGAGAATATCGATATAACTTACACTAAAAATGATGGTGAATGTGATTCTGAAGTGGTAGAAAATGTGACTGAAAAAGTGTTAACAAATGAATCTGAAGTGGCTGAGTCTGAAAAGTCTGACAAGTCAAAATCTGATGACAAATCATAAAATAGTTTAAATGATGATCCTAATGGCATAGTTTATAAAATGAAAGGATCTGATAAACTATTTCGGATGAGGATTTTCCCATCCAGAATGTGAAAACAGGTTGTGTTGATAAAATGTTCAAGCTGATGGAGGTAAGTCATGATGATTTAGATAAACATGATTCATCTTTCTATTCTAAATCAAAAACTGACAACTGACCTTACTATCGAAAAATGGTGAAGATCCGAAAAACAAGCGTGCAGGGTTGGGTTTTCAGAAGCAACATAAAACCAACAGGTTGCAAAAATTGGATTTTACAAAGAAATTTAATTTTGTATTTGGGACAACAACCGAGAAGGAAATAGAAATCATTGGTACTCAATCAAATGATGATTTTCTTAAAGAAAAGAGAAACAAAAATAGAAACAGGTTTTGAATACCTCTGTTCATAAGGACAGTAGGACATTCTTTAAATGCAAGAAAGTTGGACATATCGCACGATATTGTTCACAAGAAAGTTAAAATCAGTTTCTTCTTCGAAAAAGTTCACCAAGGATGAAAAGCAAAAAGCACCGATGGTTATGCCGAAACAAATTCTTAAAAGAAAAACTGAATCTCATCAAAATGGTAAACTAATTATTAAACCTCAATCTAAATTTAAAATTGGTGAAACATCACACAAAGTTCAACAAAAAGATTCAAAATTTTATGTTAAACAGTCTAAATCACAAACACAGAAATGGTTGCTAAAGTTGTTAACACCAAATCATCCAAGGTTGAACTCAAATCTTCTGTTCCAAACAACATTGAGCTTAAAAAGATTGAAAAGAACAAAGTGGGTCCAAAGTTCGACATTCCAAACCCACCCAAGACCAAACAGGCTTGGGTCTCTTTGTTTAAATAATTTGGTTAATCATGTGTGTAGGGGCTCCAACATTCGATATTGTCAAAATGGATCATGGATAGTGGAGCGTCTCGCCACATACAGATGAGAGATTTCGGTTTGCAATTTCTTGATACGCCTATATATGTAGATAATCAGGCCGCAATTGATATCACCAAAAACTCATGTCAACACTCACGTACTAAACATATCGAGATTCGATACCACTCTATCCGTGATTGTTACCAGAAAAAGTTGGTACAAATTGAGAACTTCCACACTGATGACCAAAAAGCAGATTTTTATACCAAAGCTTTTGATAAAACAAAGTTTAAAAATTTATTAAAGCTAAATGGTTTAAAAAATATGATCTCAGGGGATGTATTTGAGGTTGAGTTTGAGGATGATGATGACTTGATGTGAATTTGTCATCGGTTAAACGTTTTCCATACATTCTTTCTTCTAATTTCTTAAATATCCAAAAATATGTTTTTGATTTTAGGGGAGAATATTTGTGGAAAATACAAAAACATTTAAAAAATCAAAAAGAGTTTTGTGTAAAAAGAGTGATCAAAAGTAAATCAAAAATGATAGTCACAGTATGCAAAGAATTGTATTGTTTAAAAGTGTTTAAGCAAGTCTTACTATGGATATGCCAATAGACTTCACTTGTTCAGTAGATTGTTATCGAGATATAAACCTAAAACACAAAAACTGGTTAACTTTTGGGTTAACATCTATCAGATATATGGACTTAGTACACCGAAACTTCATTTGAGAGAATGCCAGATTCTGCGATACTAGGTCTTTATATTTGATTGATATCTGGGGTATTATTCGAGTTCTTCTGATTTTGCGGAAGCAATGGCCTAGAACTCATATAATACTTCCGTATTATTTCCCCGAAAACTGCATAAAATGATTATGTTTTAAGCAATTATGACATTTGCAGTATAAAAGATTCCTTAATGGAACACCACCTAAAGACGAGCTTTCATCTCTCTGTCTGTACGGTAGTACTAACCTGAGCTCTCAAGGTCTCGCATTCACCCTATATACAGATATCAATTCGATATATTCACCTGTAATATGACATTCTGGGAATCTCGATACGGGAGTATATTCTGAGATGGGAAACACAGTTATTTCATGTTTCTAATAATACCTTAAAATATCTTGAAACAGTTGAGAAACGAGAAGAGGTTTCAAATGGATAAATATATTGGCAATCTAGGTAAATTTGTTTAAAAGCTTAAAAGGTGTTTCTAGACTAATGGTACTGATGACTTTATGAATGCTTGAAATGATCCTCTGAAAACGCAAAATTCACAAAACAATGTTGTTATTCTTTTAAAAATTTTCTTAAAAAACCCAAAAAGATTTTTAGTTTTCTTAGCTTAATAGTTTTATTTTTGTTTACCGATGATAAAAACACTGATGGTTGGATTCATAGCAACACCTTGCTGAAGAAAGCTTGGAATCATGGGTTTAGAGCTAATATTTAACAAAGTTTACTCAAATGTCAAGAAAGTTCATTAATTTGAAACTTTACATGTTAAAATAAATTTGTTTGATCAAATATGGTCAACCAAGGTCATTAACTTGGACTTGAAAGGCAAATTGGATAACCAGGTTCATTAACTTGGACTTGGTTAGTCAAGTGGATTTTTGAAACAGATAAAATTTTTGATAAAATGAATAAAAAATACAAAAACAAAAATTTAAATTGAAAAAGTTTAAAGTTTTTTAGATTTGATTCGTACAAAATCAAATTTCATGCGGATAAGGTGTTTTTGTACGAAACAAAGGGTAACCATTTGGTACCATTCACAAGATTTCGTACGAAACAGGAAAGTATAAATACCCGTTTGGTTCGCACAGAAATGAGATTTCTTCTCTATGAGCAATATTGAGTGATTCAGCGAGTTTTTGTGCGATTCATTTCTAAAACTTCATTTCTTGATTCTTGTGCTTGCTATTCACATTGTTGTGGTTGATTTGCACACCTCGTACAATGGGCAAGGTAATTTTGTCACGATCTAACTGTTATAATGTCAAAATTTCGAACGATTCGGACTAAAACTTAGATCTAGGGAAATTGGACCGGTAAAACTTAAAATTGACCACAAAATCGCTAATATCGGCTCTAATAACCTGAAAATCAACTATCAATTTGCTAAAACAACAAGTTTTAGGTTCGAATTACACTTGGAAAAATTTTGGGACAAAGTAGATTTGGTACGAGTGACTTGTTACGTACAAAACGAGATTTAAAAGAAATTGTTTACGTAAAGAATTTTGTGCGAAACAAATGAATCGTATGAATAACATAAATTCAACTTTCAAATGGTTTGATCATATGAAGTTTTTGTACGAAACAGAGAAAAATGTTTAAATGTTCAAAAATTTCTGATTAAATGGAAATTTCATGCGAAATAAAAAGATTTTGTACGAAACAAGAAATAGAAATTTTGAAAGTTTAACACTTTTGTTTAACTGTGTATTTCGTACGAAATTGAGAGTTTTGTACGAATCAGTGAAGAATTTTTGAAAGTTTGAAAATTTCTAACGGTTGAATATTTTTCTTGAACAGGCAAAGAGATCTTGGTTTTCGCCAGTATATAAAATATGCTGTATCACAGATGCTAAAATCCCAGAAATAGCTGCGTACCGAAGTATCTTGGATTTTCTTACCAGAATTAGAGTGACAAAAGCGATTAGAGAAAGACATACTGTATATTTATCACATGTTGAGTATTTCTGGAATGCTGCGGAATATAGTCTTGATGATAATGCCATTATATCAGCAGTGAAGATTAACGATGTGGATATTCAAGTAAAGATTTACTGAAGTTTTGATTCGGAAAGTGTTAGAGTTTAAAGATAACAAGGATGATCCAACGGGCTTTACTGAATATATGGTGAAAGGATGTTTTTACAGGATGGGATATTCAGGTTTCGTGAATGTTGCTCCTTTCAAAAAGGGAAATCTAAGCGCGCCGTTTCAATATCTGGCACATGTTATTATTCATTTTTTGGGTCACAGGAAGGGTGGATTTGATGACTTAGTAGATTATCAGATGTGCATGATTACCGCGCTGGTGCTGAATCTTCCTCATAACTTTTCGAAAGTTATTTTTACTCAGATGATCCAAAACATACAGTAGGAGAGATTTTTACAGTACCAAAGGTTTATACAGATGATATTAGATTAGTTACATCCGGACTTGAAGAAATCTTCTGATGATGTGCTTAAACTTGAGCATATGGATGTTCAGTCTCTGCGAAAGATGAACGTACATTTGAAGTCCGCTCCCGCCGCTAAACCAATGTTTGGTGCTATTCTGAATAAAAATTACATCTCACCCGCACCTAGAAAATGGAGGAAAGACGATAGTGGTGACGATGAGGAGGAAGTGAATTCTTTATCTTTGTTTGTGGTAAAGCGAAGTCCGTGGTTTGTGAAAGACGGAGATAAAGGAGGTAAGGCTAGGTACAAAGGAAGAAAGAGAAAAGCTACATCTACTGCTAAAAGATCAGGATTGAGGGATGAACCTGAGATTGAAGAAACAGTTGAAAAAATGACAGAAGATATAGAACGTCGGGCTTTTGGAGCTGACACGACCGCAGTTGGAGAAATACTATCTTCTACTACCGATTCAGAGGACAGGCCACAGGAGAAAAGAGAAGAGCGGAGAAATTGGAAAAGAAATGTCCAGATGAGCTGAAGCGAAAAGCCGAAGAACGAAAAAGAAAGGCAACAGGCAAAGACGATACTACTTACGTTCCGTCGGAATCCGAGCTTGAATCTGGTTTTAGAACTCTAGGTAATAAAAGACCGAGAAGGATGAAAAGATCTGCAGCTCGCATATCTCCAATTGTTAATCCAATAGAAGTTGATGCTGAGCAAACTACTGAAGCAAATGTGGAGGAACAAACGCAGACTATTCCATCTCCACTACATTATATGCATCCCGAGCTAGATCAACCACATATTGAACCAGAGATATCTTTGCAACAACCACCAATTCCTGAACAAGAATCTGAACAGCAACAACCAACACCGCAACAGTTTGTGCCAGAACCTGTTCAACAACCTATGCCTGATCCAAAGCCTATCGAGCAACCAGCACCACAACCGTTAGCTCAACAACAGTCTCAACCATCTCATGCTCAGCAATCTCGTCCTATATCACAACTGTTTAGCTCACAAGCGTTCTTTGACGAGATTAATTTAGACGATCTACCTGGGGGAGATGAGTTTCGATTTGTCTAGAGTTGATGATTTGCAGAAACAAGTGAATATGAATGTTGTGCGCATCGCTGAATTACAAGAGCAGATAAACTTGCTAACGGTAGAGAAGTTTGAGATGCTTGAAAGAATTGGAGGTTTAATCATTGATAAACAGCAACTTGAAGCGATGATGGCAAGTATTATTTCTGAAAATGAAAGGCTGCATTTGCAAATGACAGAGTACGAAGGAGAAAGATTGAGAATAAGGAATCGAAGAAAACCAAAGAAAAAGAAGCTCGGATCGCTGAACGTTCAACAGTAGCATCATTGAGGAGTTTTCAGTTTTTGAAGTGACGTCCTCTGACCGATCAATCGTTTATTGCTTCTGAGGAACGTCGAAAGCCATTAAAGAGATTTTTTGGGCGTTAAAGTCAAATCGAATTGAAGTTTTGAAGACTATCCAGACTACGGCAACATCCAAGGGGGAGTTCGTTGGTGCATAATGTCTATTGCCTACCTCTAGGATATATCCGTAATGTTTATAAAGATTACAAGTTAATGTTTAAATAAGAAAATGTAAAATTTATATGTGTTACAATGTGATTCGCACGAAACAGGAGAGTGTTTCGTACGAAATCAGTCACTCGTACGAAATGCAATTCGTACGAATCATAGTTGTTTTGTTTGTTAGTGCACACACTTTAGTACAAGTCATGTCGACCTATAAATAGGGAACTGTTGTGTTAGAGCTAGGAACGGATTTGTCATTTCATACGGCGAAGCTCTGTCAGTTTGTTTACTTGCATCTGTAACTTGAACGTCTTTAATAGATCAGAAGCAGTTAAACAGTAAGTTTTGTCTTGTTTGTCATATCTACCTCTCTAGCAATGAATTCCGCCTCTGCTAGTTGAGTGAGATCAGATTGATTGCTCATTTCGGGAGCTCAATCCCCATCCACAGTTGTAAATTAAAAAGGATGAATTTCGGTATACTCACCTACTACGAGGAATCTTTGTGCATACCTTGATCGTGGGGGTATGTCCTGAAGTGGGACACACTAGTATATCAATATAAAATTACTTTAACATATCACTAGGTAATGTTACTTGAAGTGTTCATGTATTTTGTTTAAGTGGATAAACAATACTAGTAATCGTCTTGAACTGCTTATCATGAAAATTACATATAGAATTATGTAATAGTGTGAAAAAAGTTTGATGTTGCTGATATGATCTTATTCCCGGTGATTCTCACAAAAACAGAGTGTTTATTATTATGTTATTTATTTGCTTTTAGAAAATAAAATCTAAATAACAAAAATTTACTTTTAGTTGTAAATTCTTAGCGTACGGAAAATGGGTGTTCATGGAGGACTTGCTACCGGTAGGAGGAGACAGTGTTAGGAGATGAGTTCAAAATTTTACAATCTTGTAGGTTTAGTGTGCTTAAAATTTTGAGTGTGTGGTGTGAGTTGAAAATTTCTTAATCTATGATACAGTTGTACCATCTCTTGAATAATATTAATTTGTTAATTTGTGTTGAAAAATTCTTATGGTTTCTCGAGATGTTTTGTTTTATAGTATACATATTGTAGCATTTGTGTTGCTGAGAAGTTTTGTGAAGAGGAGTTTGCTTGGGTGCATGGTAGAACCTTCTTTCTACATTGCACACAAAGTTGAAGAGTTTTGAAGATTGCTATGCAAGTGATAAACTGGAGTTTACTCAAACGCTAACAATTTAGAAGATTTGGTGATTAGATGCATCAGCTTAGGGGGAGTCTGTTGCTGAAGCTATCCAAAGACCAAAGACGTTGAAGATTCCAAGATGACTGAAGACGAAGTTGTTTTATGAAGCTATTGTCAAGGGGCAGTTTGTTGGTGCATATTTGTGACAACAGCTTAGATTTTGTCTTTGAATATCTTGTAATTAGTAAAACGATAAACAGTTAGTGGGTTTAGTTTTGTAGTAGTTAGTTATAGTGATGGGCTAAACCAGACCCACATAATAGTGAGTGGTAGGCGAATTGGGCCTAGACCAATTTGCAGTCCATATGGTTAAACCCGAGCCCAGTTGCGAACCTGTCTCTATATAAAGAGAGTTTTGCATTAGGGTTAAGGTTGCTCAGTTAGTCACTTCAGAGAAAGTTGAGAGAGAATTCTTGTGAGTCTTGAATTTATTGTAAACATTCGTGTTTGATAATCTATAGAAGACGGATTGAAAGTGATTGTTCGTGTTCTTGATATTGTTCGTGTTTTTGTGATAATCTGATCTAGAGGATTCTACACTCTAGATTGGATAGACGTTTATGTGAAGATCCATATGGATTAGGGGACCTACATTTGCGTTATCAACCATATAGTAGAAGATCAGGCTACAAATGTTAAATGGTTGTTTGGTGCATACATTCAGCATAGTAGCGGACTATTCCAAGTTTAACTCGTCGTGACCTCCCCTCTCTGTGGGCCAAACTCATTGCAAACACATGCAAAATGAATCGCCAACCTCTGATGAGACCATTGCGTTTGATCTCATTCTTGAACTTAAAATCTCCGACATACTTCATTCCCTTGAATACATCCAAAATTTCATCTTTCTTTAAACGTAATGGATCCTGATGATTATCTCCGATACTTAATACCCTTCGCACATTGTCTTCTGTTACAATGACTTCCTTGTTTCAAACGATTGCAGTGATCCTCTTGACATTGTTGACGGTCTTGACTTTTGCGGTCTTCTAGAATTCTTCGATGTGAATAGTGTATACTTTTGGATCTGCTTGAATGGCATAACTATTTTTGCTTGAATTTATCCAATCTGCCACGTCTTCAAAGTCTTTTGGCGGCGGCTGTATTTTACACGGCTGATTATGTTCTGTGTTTTATCCCAAGCTACATCCTTCACATTCTGAGAAACCATGCAGACAATCCAAGTTAGAATAGGAGTTTCGAAACGTAAGTGTTAGTTGGTTAAGTTATTTACAAAATATTTACAAAAATATGTAATATATATAATCAAAGTTAGTAAAAATATTTAGATTAAAATTATTAGAATAAAAATGTATTTATATATAAACTGATTATGAAAAAATAAGAATAAGGAGTTAATTCCTTTGGCATACCCGCGGAATAATACCAAAAGATAGTTTTGAATAGGTTAAATACGCTGGTAACATGGAGTATTTACATAGGATATTTTTTGTTAAACGCGTTGGTAAAGATAATTTCGCTTGTCACAAAGATAATTACACCGAACATATAAGAGATTTCTGTTAAAAGCGTTGAATGAGTTATACATAAATACGCTAGTATGACAACGCGTAGTTAAGTTCTGTTCCGAGATTACAGTCAGTGTAGATATTCATCTAGTGTATTTGTCAAATACATCGGTTGCTCGAACTCGCGTTCGAGACTTAATTATGCGACCCTTTGATTCCTGCTAATTACGT
The DNA here is from genome assembly GCA_947069175.1 of Scalesia atractyloides. Lineage (NCBI taxonomy): Eukaryota > Viridiplantae > Streptophyta > Magnoliopsida > Asterales > Asteraceae > Scalesia > Scalesia atractyloides. The sequence goes on from CAMTDV010000023.1 coordinate 67,997,795, forward strand.
TGGCTTCAAGATAAATCTGCTGAATTCAAGATATTCTTGATAAACACTTTGAAACCCCAAATTGATTCGAACGATAAACACAGTCTAAACACTGAATTATTTGGAGCTGTTTATACTAATGACATTCTGTGGAGTTGCTACCTAATCGAATCTCTTAGCGGTACTAAATTAGTGGTGCGGATGCTTAAAAAGTTAGTGTAAGGTTGTGAGTTTTTGAAAAATGAGTGATGAAGATAATGATGAGAGAAGTTTGAAAAGAGAATCAAAACTCATATATATATACAAACAAAAATATCGTATGGTGTACTAGAAATAAAAAATGCCGCATCTAAGAATTTGGAAGGATTCTTCGAATCAAATCCCATCCAAATACGCTCGAAAATTTTAAACTTTCTTGAAAAGCGTGCCCTTTTTAGCTAAAGAATATGCAAAAATAGAAAATTATTTTGAGAACATCAAAAAATTGAAATTTGGATACCAAAATTCGTTTTTCCACCCAAGGGATTATCCTTTATTGCAATTTTCATTTGTTTGAAACTTCTTGACTTTCCTATAGAAGATCATACTGGTAACACTTGTTAGTTTATTATTTTACTCTTGATCAATCGAGGCACAAGAAAAACTGTTAGTACATTTGTCCTCTTAAATCCATGCATCTTTCTTTCAACATGCTTTCGGTGAGCGTTTTATCATGTTGTGGTAATATTGACAAAAATTGCAATACCCCACTCAAGCTAGATGGTTAGAATATTATGCCCGTGAGTCCCACATCAAGACATACCCCTGCGATTAGGTATGTACAAAGCTTCCTAATAACAGGTGAGTATATTGAACTAATAAGTTTAAAAAATACAAGGTCAGCGCATCGGTGAACAAGTATGCACATTCGTACAGTCAAAGTGACCAATGCTATCCTGACCAGGGTTAGGCAGATACGTCAATATGGTACGATTTCTTTTGATTGGCTCGTTTAGTTGAGCTTTTTCAATTTTAGGGTTTTAGCCTTATTGGCTCTTTTGAAAAGATATAACAGTTGTGTCTAGGTCTGCATATATCTGGATGCAAAAGAAGAGCGACTATGATATCCCCGAATGAAACAACAATATAAAGACCTAAAATCTCTGATTTTAGCAATCTATCAACGCAAGATTTAAGACCATTAAGACATATGCCGTAACATGTTACCCACAAACAACACAGTACTGTGGGTATCAAGAATTTTTGTGTAAGCTTTATCTTTTGATTGTCAAAGATATACTACGCCTATGTAGAAACCTGGGGATCCGTGGCTGTTTAACTACGATAGATTATAGGATTCATTTGACCTGCCAAGTGTGCTATCAGATGAAGAACTTGTTATGCTCTTTCAACAGTATCAAATATCTACTCACGAACAAGTATCCAGACCATTGGTGATTTCTACATCACTTCCTGTCAACATGTCTGATGTCGGTCAAAGCTCTTCTCATCAAGTACATGTTCCTACACCAAATGTCAATACTGCCAAATCATCTGCCCAACTGAATGCTGACTCTGATCAGGAACCGACTTTCATCGATGGTGGATCCAGTTCCGATGAAGGATCTGAGTAGATTGAAAGCTTCTTGAACAAATAGGCTGAACAGTCAAATATCAGGAATGAAGCCTCTTCATCTGTACCGATCATTGATGAAGTTTTCACGAATTTGCAACCGCAAGTAGATGTTCTAACCGAAGTGATGCCTAGAACACTTTCATATCATCCTTCGAATAATATTATAGGCAGCTTACAAATGGCAAACTCGCAAATAGATCAACATGGATCTAAGTTGTTTCTATACTAGTATTGCTCCACTTCAAACCAGACTTTCTAATAGTTGTTTTGTTCTCATGTTGAGCCGGGAAGCTGGAAAGATGTGTTAAAAGAAGAAAGCTGGGTGGACGCGATGCAAGAAGAGTTGCTTCAATTCCAGAAACTTGGAGTCTGGAAGCTTGTTGACCTGCCCAATCATCACAAAAAGATAAACACTAGATGGGTCTTCAAGTGTAAACGTGATGATAGAGGGATTGTCGTGCGCAACAAAGCTCGACTTATGGTTCAAGGTTTTCATCAGCAAGAAGGGATAGATTATACCGAAGTCTATGCCTTAGTTGCCCGTTTTGAAGTGATTCGCATATTCTTGGCCTTTGCTTCGTGAAAAGGGTTCAAGGTGTACCAGTTAGATGTCAAATCTGCTTTCGTGTATGGTAAAGTTAAAGAGGAATTGTATGTCAGCCAACCACCGGGGTTCGTCGATCCAGTGCATAAAGACAAAGGCTACCTTCTAAACAAAGCCTTATATGGTCTTCATCAAGCCCCGAGAGCTTGGTATGAAACGCTGTTAAGTCATCTGCTGGACAACGGCTTTATCAGAGGAACTGTAGATTCTACTCTTTTTACCAAGGAAGTGGATGGGCATTTAATCATCGTACAGATATATGTGGATGATATTATATTTGGATCGACAAATGACAAGCTATGTAAAGAATTTGAAGAAGTCATGAAGCGCAAATTAGAAATGAGCGCAATGGGGGAGATGAAGTTTTTCTAGGACTTCAGGTCGATCAGTTGCCTGATGGTATCTTTATCCATCAGATCAAGTATGTTCATGACATATTGGAGAAATTCAATATGATAGGAGCTAAACCAACATCAACCCCATTAGCTCCTAATCACGGCATTTGTCCAGATCTCATTGGAAAAAGAGTTGACGAGACTTTATATCGCTCCATGATCGGATCCTTGATGTATCTTACCGCTTCTCAACTTGATATCATGTATCCAACGTGCATGTGCGCCCGTTATCAGTCAAATCCAAGAGAGTCGCACCAGCTTGCCGTCAAACGCATTATGAGATACCTGAAGGGTTTTCCAGGCACCAACTTGTGGTACCCTAGACATGACGACTTCAATCTTGTGGGTTACTCGGATTCTGATTTCGGTTGCTGTAAACTAAATACCAAATCTACGAAGGCTGGTTGCAAGTTCTTTGAAACCCGTTTTGTAACGTGGAAATGCAAGAAACAGACTGCGGTCACTCTCTCTACTTGTGAAGTTGAATACCTTTTAGCATCCAGTTGTTGTGCCCAGATACTCTAGATTCAACAACAGATATGCCAATATATATAGATAACCAGGCCGCGATCAATATCACTAAAAACTCGTGGGAACACTCACGCACTAAACATATCGAGATTTGACACCACTTTATCCGTGACTGCTACGAGAAAAAGTTGGTTATAATTGAGAAAATCCACACTAATGACCAAAAAGCATATTTTTATACCAAAGCATTTGATAAAACGAGATTTAAGAATCTTCTAAAATTGAATGGTTTAAAAAATCTAACATCGGGGGATGTCCATGAGGTTGAGTTTGAGGATGATGACCACTTGATGTAAATTTTTCACCGGTTAGACGTATTTCTGTAGATTCTTTCTTAAAATTCTAAAAATCAAAAAATATGTTTTTAAATTTAGGGGAGAAAGTTTAGGAAAATAAAAAGACATTATAAAATTCAAAAGGAGTTTTTGTGAAAAGAGTGATCATATTACTTCAAAAGGACAGTCACAGTATGCTAAAGAATTGGAATGTTAAACAAGGGATTAAACAGGTCTTATTGAGGATGTGCCAGTAGACTTCACTTGTTCAATAAATTGTGTTCAAGATATAAAGCTAAAAGAAAAACTGAATAACTTGTGGGTTACCATCTCTCGGATATATGGACTTAGTACTCCAAAATTTCGTTTGAGAGAATGCCAGATTCTGCGATACTAGGTCTTTGTATTTAATCAATATATGGGGTATTATCTGAGTGCTTCTGATTTTGCGTAAGCAATGGCCTAGAACTTGTATAATACTTTACGCATTATTCGCCCAAGCTTCATAAAAAATGAATATGTCATAATATTTACGACATCTGCAGTTCAAAAGATTCCTTTAAGGAACACCACCTAAAGACGAGCCTTCATCTCTTTGTCTGTATGGAAATACTAACCTGAGCTCTCAAGGTCTCGCAATTCACCCATTTACAGATATCACTTAGATATATTCACCTGTGAAATGAAATTCTGGGAATCTCGATACGGGAGTATATTCTGAGATGGGACACACAGTTATTTCATGTTCCTAATATTACCTAACATATCTTAAAACAAGTTGAGAAACGAGAAGAGGTTTAAATGACAAGTATATTGGCAATCTAAGTAAATCTGGTTAAAAGCTTAAATGAGTATATCAAGATCAATGGTACTATTGATTTGTTAAATACATGATATGATTTTCTTAACAAAGAACTCACAAAAATATGTTTGTAGTTTCGATAAATTCCAAAACCCAAAAAGAGTTTCAGCTTCCTTAGCTTTGTAGTTTTATTTTTAGTCTACCAATGTTGAAACACTAATGGTTGAAATCATGGCGACAACTTGCTGAGTGAAAGCTGAAACCATGGGTTGGGGGCTAATCTTTATCAGAATTACCTGAACGTCAATAAAGTTCATTAATTTGATACTTTACATGTTAAAATAAATATGTTTTGGTTAAAAATGGTCAACCAAAGTCATTAACTTGGACTTGGTAGACAAATCGGATAACTAGGGTCATTAACTTGGACTTGGTTAACTGAGTGGGTTATAAATAGATAAAATTGGATAAAAATATAAAATCCATAAAAAATTAAAAATCAAAAAGTTTAAAAGTTTCAGAATGATTCGTACGAATCACACTAATTCATACGAACAAGGTTTGGTTTGCTTCACACGAATCTCTGGTTTGTACGAATGACTATAACTAGTATAAAAGGTCTCATTCTTCGCACGGATAAAGGTTATGTTACTGTGTGAATTTTTTGTGCGAATAGAGAGAACTTTGTGCGAATTCATTCTGAACTTCTCATTTCTTTACATATTTTGATTATTACCACATTGGGGAGGTTGATTGGCATACCTCTTACAACGGGAAAGATAATTTTGCTGAATCTAAGTTGTTATAATGCCGAAATTGAACCAAACGGATTTAAAACATAGATTTAGGGAGATTGGACGGTAAAACTTACAATTTATCACAAAAACGTTAATATCGGCCTTAATAACCCATAAATCGATTATCAATTTGTTAAAATCTACAAGTTTTAGGTTTCGATTAAACTTGGTATTTTTGAAACGATTCATGATTCGTACGAAGAGGTTGTTCGTACGAAGCAAGGTTTTTCAATGTTTTATTATCTTCATTTGTACGAATGGACTGATTCGTACGAAGCAAATTTGGTTAAACATGTTTAAAATTTTTCTAACTCTTGAATCATCCGTACGAAGTAGTGATTCGTATGAATGATCGTTTGATTCAAACTTGTGGAAATCTTCTAAGTGTTGATTCGTATAGTAAGTGGCTCGTACAAACGATGTCAATCGTCTTTTTCGCCTTTTCACAACATCTATTGTTTGACTGACAAAACTATTCCAGAGATTGCAGCGTATTGTAACGTATTAGATTTTCTCAATCGTATTCGAATCACGAAGGCACTTACAGATCGACACACTGTTTATAGATCGCATGTTGAATTTTTCTTGAACGCCGCTGAGTATAGTGCTGAAGATAACGCAATTGTGTCAGTTGTAAAGATTGATGAGGTAGATATTCCGGTGAAGATTATAACAGTTCTGGACTTCAAAGATAACGAAGATGATCCTACGGGCTTCTATGAGTACATGGTTAAAGGATGCTTTTATCGAATGGGATATGCTGGATTCGTTAATGCTGCTGTGACATCCCGGTTTTTCAGGTATCTTAAACGCACTACTTCACGGTTATTCATTCCTACGCTAATTTGATTCGGAGAATTAAATTACACGCTCGAAATAACTACGCTAACTTTGTGAACTTATCGAGTGAATTAGGTGCTATGTGTTATTAGACGTTTATAAGTTTTGTGAGTTATTATAACATGTTTTGATTTCGTGATTATTAGTTTATAAAAAAATATATATTAAATACATAGCCGAACCGAACCGAGCCGCGAAACGTGTCGACCTCACTTCCTTGTGGCCCAAGTAACTAGCCTAAACTTGAGGCCCAAGTTACCCACCCAAACCCCCTTGTGCGGCCGCAAGCCCACCTCACCCTTTCTCCTTTTCTTTTTTCCCTTGTTTTGTATAAATAGACATGCATGGGTTATGTTTTCAAAAGAAAAAAAAACACACACACAAACCCTAGCTCTAAGAGCCGACGGCAGCCCCCCCCCCCCTCTCTCTCGATCGCACAAGCCTTCAAACTCCGGATTGATTCAAATGTATCCCGGTTCGTAAATCTTCATCGTTGCAAGGTTAGGGTTTTTATTGTTTTGCAAATCACATTAGGGTTTATGAATTCTTGATCATGCTTGTATTTAATGGTAGAAACATTGATTAGGAAAAGTGTTATGAATTATGTTTAGTTCGGTTAATTGTGGAGTTTTTGCGATTGTGATGTTTGGATGAATACAAAAATCATAGGCTGCGTTTTGTGATAAAAATCATATCATATGATTAGGGTTTGCATGGGTATTGATGTACATAATGATATATGACAAATAAACTTGTTCTTGATCGTTGTTAATTAGAGTCTTGATCGTTTTAAACGTGTTCTATTGCGATGAAAGCCGAAAACAGTCTGCTAGATGGTATTTACAGCCAACTTCGATTGGCTGTAACTTGGTCATTATTTATCGAAAAGTAGATTTTCTGAAACCTAAAACGTTATTTTTTGAAAAACGCTTCTAATGGCGCTAGATTCATACTTTTCTGAGGTCTTTGATATTTTTAAGTGGTCATTTAAGTGCAGTAACTGAAGCTGTGTAAATTCTGAAAATTTGTTAGTTGTTTATTGAGTCGGATCTCATAATCTGTAGAGGGTTGGGTCACGAAATTTGTACAGCAACTGGAGACGGAAATTTCCGGGAAACACCCACTGGAATTTTGTTAATTGGATGAACGATGATATTTAAATAATTTCTCCCGTGGACTGCAGTCAGAAAGCGACGAATCTGACTACAACCTAGTATATAAATGTTTATGAATAATGGTAAAGTGTTAGGACTTGAAAAATTTACATAAAATTCTACAGTTTAGTTGACACCTTCTGTAAAATATTGGAATTTTTAGAACGTTGGAACTATTTTATAAAAATCCTTGAAAACAGCCTAGTTATGAGAGTACAAGCTGAAACTTGATAACTTGCGAATGTGTGTACCAAAGTGTTGTATGAGTTGATTTGTGTTCATGATAAGTTGGTTTGATCACTGTTTTGGTATGATAATACTGTGCATGCATGATTGTGTTTTCGAATTTGTTATTATGTGTGCCGCATTGTGTGTTAGTTATGTGTAGGGTTTGTATCAGTGAGTTCACACACTAACTTTAAATCGATTGACATGTTAGGACGCAATTAGCGGTCCCATCATTTGCTACTTCTGTGTTACACTAACCGAGCAATTAAAGGTGAGTTCACGGCCCCTATTCTATCCGGTTTTAAACAACAGGGGGAGAAACATGTATACACTCTACAACTCTATCTCTTTACGTTATACGAAATTAACGTCGTTAAACTATTCGGTAACTAAGTTAATGTTAATGTACGTTATGGTCACTAAGCAGCTATATCACGGAAGTCCTCGACAAACTCTCGGATCGTTAGTATTGGGTTAGATAGCGGGGAAATTATAAGTAATACTACTGGGCCCGACAAGCCCCACCCGAGCTAGTCGCGCTAGCCGACCGGGAATGGCAACGGGTGATTAATTTGGCCTAACTTTCGCCATGGTCAGTGATAGGCCTGGTAACACGGAGACACAACAGTCAGCTTCGATCGCGAACACTTATGTGACATAACTTTAGGCTCGCTACCTACATGTTAACATCGAACTTAATTACGAAACAACAATATTATTCCGGGTTAGGAATAATGGAACCAACAACAATATTATTCCGGGTTAAGAATAATGGAACCAACATCATTATTATTCCGGGTTAGGAATAATGGAACTATATCGTTATTCCGGGTTAGGGATAACGGGGGAAACAAACTTTTAACCGAATTAATGAACTTATAAAACCTGTGAACTCACTCTTCTTTAATGTTGACACTTGTTTCTTTACATGTTTCTCAGGACGCTAGGAGCTCTAGGTGCACTCACTTGCATTGATCAAGACATCTTTTATCGAGTCTCATTTACGAATATTGTTTGGGTTTTTCTTTAGTTTTGGCGTTTGTGTTGGCGCCCTTTACTTTACTTTACGTTAATGCTTCCGCTCAACTTTAAAACTAATGCTTCCGCTAAACTTTGAAACCAAACTAAGATAATTTGAAAATAACTATGAATAGGTAAACAAATAATTTTTGGAAAACGTATAAACGAATCATATAGAGTCATTCGATGTTATTAGTTTCTCAGATTCTGGTTCGTTCACACGCCTCGCGGTAAAACTCCGCAAGTGGAAATTTGAGGGTGTACAGATTGGTATCAGAGCCTCTAGCTATAGAGAACCAGGTTTGCATTAAAAGTAGACCTAAACTATAGCTGATTACACGACACTAGACTTAGTTTGGCACTGAACTGTGATATCTTGTTATGTGTTGTACTACAACTGTGTTATGTAAAAATATAAATGCATATTGTGATGAACGCAACTCTTAACTAACTACACAACCCAACAGGCAATGTCATCATCATCATTGACAAACCTTTACAACCAAGGGCGCCGGGGAAGGCACCTATGGTCGAACCGTCACCACCTCATGGCGTGGAGACACGCTCAGCTGCTAGGAAAAGACTCGCTCTAGGAGAGGAGTCGTCCTCACGCCCGACCACCGCTATGCCGGTCGAACCGGTTAACTCGTTAGAAGTAGGGGACGACCTACTTAGAGATATGATAAGAAAACAACAGGAACAACTAGAGAGAATGCAGGAAACTATCCTAGCACAGGGATGGATGATACGACAATTAACGGGTAAGACTGGAGAGCTCGAGGAAGAGCAATATGAGAATAAGATAGCTCATAACACTTTAGCTAAAGATCTTCGTGCGGAGCAGCTGAGGGCTGACTGGCTCGAAGATAGAGTTCTTGAGTCCAGCTGGAGAATTCAAGAACTAGAACAGAATCAGGCACCTGTACCAGTACCCGCACCAGCACCGGCCCCTCCATCGCCGTAGAGGAAGAAGAGGAGGATCCAGAGGAGGATCCGGAGGAAGACCCGGCTGTAGAGGCTGGAAACTCCGCGTAGGATGACGGCAACGATAGCGATTTGGGAGATGGAGACGTAGAAGACTGACTCGTCTCGCTTATCCCTTTTTGTTTCCTTTAGTCTATTCACTTTCTACTTATTTTTGAACTTGAAATTTTATAATTAAACTGATATGTTTGGTTGACATTTTGTGAGACGTTGAATTTTATTTAATCGAATGTTCCTTTTGATTGTTTAATTTATTGGGTTGACATAACTTGAGGGATGATTTAAGTGTGGAGTATGATAACTATATTGGATATATATACTTATTGGTGTGTGTTTATGTTGTATTGCGAAGATCTAAATGGCAACTGGACGTCGCGGAAACCTCTACATGACGCCTGAAGAATTAGCCGCAATGATCCAAGAACACGTGAATGCTGCTCTGGCAGGTGTTCAAAACCCACCAGCAGCAGGAGGGGGTCTTAACCCCTACAAGATGTTCCTCGATGCGAAACCGAGCAAATTCACGGGTGCAGAAGGACCCATAGGACTGGTCCGTTGGATTGAAATGTCTGAATCGGCGTTCGAGATGTGCAATTGCCTTGAGGCCAACAAGGTCAAGTATGATGCCTCAACACTGGAAGATGGGAGCATTAACCTGGTGGAACGCGCAAGTCCAAACGCGTGGACTTATTGCTGCAAACGCAATGGCCTGGGCCGAGTTTAAGGCCCTAATCAAAGAGGAGTACTGTCCGCGGGACAGAGTTCAGCAGTTGGAGCAAGCCCTATGGAACCATAAGATGGTAGGATCTGAAATTGAAGCGTACACGGCGAAACATCATGATCTGGTGTTCCTATGCCCCGATCTGGCCAACACCGTTGAAAAACGACTCGAGTTTTACCTTGGGGGTCTGGTCCCCGAGATCCAGGGCATGGTAATGGCTAGCAACCCTGCGACTGAGCATCAAGCGATCAGGCTGGCGCATAAACTCACCGATAAGGTGGTGGAACAAAAGAAGTTGCCATCTCGGGGTGCAACTAAAGTTGTCCCTGATAATAAAAGAACATTTGAAGACTCGCATGCTCGACAGTCTTCGTCAGCCCAGCCACAACAAGGGAACCAAAAACGGCTTAATAATTTCAACAGCAATCGGGGTCACAATAATCAGTCCGCCAACAACACCCAAAACACCAGCGGCTATGTGGGTCGAAAGCCGCAATGTAATCGTTGTAACCTCCATCATCACGGCCCTTGTGCCGGAAATCGTTGCCAACAATGTGGCAAAACGGGACATGCGGCAAAGGATTGTCGCGGAGAAATCATGTCTCGACAAAACCAAAATCAACACCAGGGTCAGCAGCAGTGTATTCACCGGGGGTGCTATCAGTGTGGTAGCACTGCCCACTTCAAACGAGACTGCCCACAGCTTCGCAACAACAACAAAACTGGTGGGAACAACAACAACAACAACCACAACCACAACAACAACAATAACAACAACAACAATGGAAATGGTGGCACAGGAGGTGCCAAAGGTCGTGCATTTACGCTAGGCCGCGGAAAGGCCAGAAACGACTCGAACGTGGTCACCGGTAAGTTTCCCGTTAACGAACATTTTGCTACTGTACTATTTGATACGGGTGCGGATAGGAGTTTTATATCTGAGTCTTTTAGGAAGAACCTAAATCTCACGCCTAAACCCCTAGAGACCCCTTACGTCATAGAACTAGCCGATGGTAAATCTGTAGATGTGACCCATTTAGTAACCGGCTGCCAACTTAAACTCGCGGGTCACACCTTTACCATTGATCTGATGACAACTACCCTGGGTAGTTTTGACGTGGTAGCCGGAATGGACTGGCTATCCGACGTCCGAGCTGAAGTTCTCTGCTTCGAGAAATCTATCCGTATTCCGCTCTCTAACGATGAAGTCTTGATGGTGCAAGGCGAGAAGGCAGGCGCCGTCACAAACATCATCTCTTACATGCAAGCACAGAAGTATCTTCGAAGGAAGAACTCCTTCGCTTTGCTCGCACTGGTCACCGAGCAGCCTAAGGACAAGAAGCGTATAGAAGATATCCCTGTCATCCGTGACTTTTCCGATGTATTTCCAGAGGAGTTACTTGGTCTTCCACCACATCGACAAGTGGAGTTTGAAATCGAATTGGCGAACCATGCAACTCCTATCGCCAAGGCCCCATACCGCCTAGCCCCAGCAGAGCTACCCAACTTCAGGAATTGTTAGAAAAAGGATTTATCCGACCCAGTACTTCGCCATGGGGAGCTCCGGTCCTTTTTGTCAAGAAGAAGGACGGGACCTTCCGCATGTGCATCGACTACAGGGAACTCAATAAGGTTACCATCAACAACCGATACCCATTACCTCGCATCGACGATCTCTTCGACTAACTTCAAGGGTCAAGCTACTACTCCAAGATTGATCTACGGTTCGGTTATCACCAGTTACGCGTCAGGGAGGAGGATATTGCTAAGACGGCATTTCGTACTCAGTATGGCCATTATGAGTTCTTGGTCATGCCCTTCGGTCTCACCAACGCACCCGCGGTGTTCATGGACCTCATGAACCGCGTGTGTAAACCGTATCTCGACAAGTTTGTCATTGTGTTCATCGATGACATACTCATCTACTCTAAAGGTGAAGAAGAACATGCTGAACATCTACGATTACTGCTGGAATTACTTCAACAGGAGAAACTATATGCCAAGCTTTCAAAGTGTGATTTCTGGATTTGGGAAGTTCAGTTCCTCGGGCATATTGTGAATGAAAAGGGTATCCACGTTGATCCCGCCAAGATCGATGCTATCAAGAACTGGGAAGCACCCAGGACACCGACAGAGATCCGCCAATTTTTGGGTTTGGCTGGTTACTACAGACGTTTCATCGAGGGATTTTCAAAGATCGCGCAACCGCTTACCACCCTCACCCAGAAAGGCACCAAGTATGCTTGGGGTGACAAGCAGGAAGAGGCATTTCAATTGCTGAAGCAGAAACTTTGCAGTGCACCCATTCTGTCCTTGCCGGAAGGGACTGATGATTTTGTGGTATATTGTGATGCTTCCATTCAGGGATTGGGATGCGTACTCATGCAACGTGATAAGGTCATCGCGTATGCGTCCCGACAATTGAAGGTTCACGAGAAAAACTACACAACTCATGACCTGGAATTGGGAGCAGTGGTGTTTGCGCTTAAGATTTGGAGACACTACCTATATGGAACAAAGTGCACAATCTATACAGATCACAAGAGCCTCCAGCATATCTTTGACAAGAAGGAGTTGAGCATGCGACAGCGTCGCTGGGTCGAACTCCTGAATGATTATGAATGTGCCATTCGGTATCACCCGGGTAAAGCTAACGTGGTAGCTGATGCCCTCAGTAGCAAGGAGCACTTGAAACCTCGTCGGGTACGAGCACTACAGTTCACCATTCATTCGGGGTTACCCGAACAGATACGCGAAGCGCAGTTAGAAGCAGTTAAGGAAGAAAACATCAAGGCCGAATCTGTAGGAAAGATGGAACGCGATTGGGAAGTAAAACCCAATGGTGCCCGGTATTTCATGAATCGTATATGGGTACCTCTCTACGGAGACCTCAGAAAGCTAGTTATGGACGAAGCTCACAAATCCCGATACTCTGTCCATCCTGGTTCGGATAAGATGTATCAAGACCTTAAAGCCGCGTACTGGTGGCCCAACATGAAAGCGGATATAGCCACCTACGTTAGCAAGTGTTTGACTTGTGCGAAGGTTAAGGTGGAATACCAAAAGCCATCAGGACTACTTCAACAACCTGAGATCCCAGTGTGGAAATGGGATCAGATCTCGATGGACTTTATCACTAAACTCCCGCGAACTCCAGGTGGTTGCGATACCATCTGGGTGATCGTGGATCGTTTAACTAAGTCTGCACACTTCCTAGTGATCAAAGAAACAGATAAGATGGATAAGTTGACTCGCATCTACATTAAGGAAGTAGTTTCTCGGCACGGAATGCCAACGTCCATCATCTCAGACAGAGATGCTCGTTTCACGTCCAACTTTTGGCAGTCACTTCAGAAAGCGTTGGGTACACGCTTAGATATGAGCACAGCTTATCACCCTCAGACGGATGGCCAAAGTGAAAGGACCATTCAGACCTTGGAAGACATGCTTAGGGCATGCGTGGTAGACTTTGGAAATAGTTGGGAAATCCATCTGCCTTTAGTGGAATTCTCGTACAACAACGGTTACCATACGAGTATATCGGCAGCACCGTTTGAAGCATTATACGGTCGCAAATGTAGATCACCGGTCTGTTGGGCAGAAGTCGGTGATAGTCAACTCACAGGCCCTGAGTTGATACTTGAGGCTACTGAAAAAATTGTACAAATCAGAAACCGCATGGCAGCGGCACGAGATCGACAGAAAAACTACGCTGATCAACGACGCAAACCGCTCGAATTTCAAGTAGGCGACCGCGTCCTACTGAAGGTGTCACCCTGGAAGGGTGTAATCCATTTTGGGAAATGAGGCAAACTAAACCCACGATACGTAGGCCCATTTGTGGTCTTGAAGCGTATCAGGCCCGTAGCTTATCAATTAGACCTTCCTACCGAACTCAGTGGAGTTCACAACGTTTTTCACGTGTCAAATCTGAAGAAGTGTCTATCAGATGAGACCCTAGTCATTCCATTGGATGAAATTCAAGTGGATGAACAACTGCACTTTGTGGAACAAGCTATCGAGATCATGGATCGTGAGATCAAGACTCCAAGGCACAGCAAGATACCGATCGTCAAGGTTCGTTGGGATTCTAAGCGTGGACCGGAGTTCACATGGAAAAGAGAGGACCAAATGAAAAGCAAATACCCACACCTTTTTGCAGCTGAGCAGCAAGCTAACGTTACCACCAACTAAATTTTCGGGACGAAAATTCTTTAACATGGGGATGATGTGACAGCCTGGGAATTTCATGTACCATTGTTAACGAACTAAATCTTTGTGCGTTGCATTCTAAACCTGTGCGTTGCATTCTAAACCGTGTTTACTCAATTTTCGGGACGAAAATTCTTTCAACATGGGGATAATGTGACATCCCGGTTTTTCAGGTATCTTAAACGCACTACTTCACAGTTATTCATTCATACGCTAATTTGATTCGGAGAATGAAATTACACGCTTGAAATAACTACGCTAACTTTGTGAACTTATCGAGTGAATTACGTGCTATGTGTTATTAGACGTTTATAAGTTTTGTGAGTTATTATATCATGTTTTGATTTTGTGATTATTAGTTTATAAAAAAATATATATTAAATACATAGCCGAACCGAACCGAGCCGCGAAACGTGTCGACCTCACTTCCTTGAGGCCCAAGTGACTAGCCTAAACTTGAGGCCCAAGTTACCCACCCAAACCCCCTTGTGCGGCCGCAAGCCCACCTCACCCTTTCTCCTTTTCTTTTTTCCCTTGTTTTGTATAAATAGACATGCATGGGTTATGTTTTCAAAAGAAAAAAAACACACACACAAACCCTAGCTCTAAGAGCCGACGGCAGCCCCCCCCCCCTCTCTCTCAATCGCACAAGCCTTCAGACTCCGGATTGATTCCAATCGTATCCCGGTTCGTAAATCTTCATCGTTGCAAGGTTAGGGTTTTTATTGTTTTGCAAATCACATTAGGGTTTATGAATTCTTGATCATGCTTGTATGTAATGGTAGAAACATTGATTAGGAAAAGTGTTATGAATTATGTTTAGTTCGGTTAATTGTGCGAGTTTTCGCGATTGTGATGTTTGGATGAATACAAAAATCATAGGCTGCGTTTTGTGATAAAAATCATATCATATGATTAGGGTTTGCATGGATATTGATATACATAATGATATATGACAAATAAACTTGTTCTTGGTCGTTGTTAATTAGAGTCTTGATCGTTTAAACGTGTTCTATTGCGATGAAAGCCGAAAACAGTCTGCTGGATGGTATTTACAGCCAACTTCGATTGGCTATAACTTGGTCATTATTTATCGAAAAGTGGATTTTCTGAAGCGTAAAACGTATATTTTTGAAAAACGCTTAGCGCTGGATTCATATTTTCTGAGGTCATTTGATATGTTAAGTGGTCATTTAAGTGCAGTAACTGAAGCTGTGTAAATTCTGAAAATTTGTTAGTTGTTTATCGAGTCGGATCTCATAATCTGTAGAGGGTTGGGTCACGAAATTTGTACAGAAACTGTAGACGTAAATTTTCCAGGAAACTCCCACTGGAATTTTGTTAATTGGATGAACGATGATTTTTAAATAATTTCTCCCGTGGACTGCAGTCAGAAAGCGATGAATCTGACTGCAGCCTAGTAAATAAATGTTTATGAATAATTGGTAAAGTGTTAGGACTTGAAAAATTTACATAAAATTCTACAGTTTAGTTGACACCTTCTGTAAAAAAATTGGAATTTTTAGAACGTTGGAACTATTTTATAAAAATCCTTGAAAACAGCCTTGTTATGAGAGTACAAGCTGAAACTTGATAACTTGCGAATGTGTGTACCAAAGTGTTGTATGAGTTGATTTGTGTTCATGATAAGTTGGTTTGATCACTATTTTGGTATGATAATACTATGCATGCATGATTGTGTTTTCGAATTATTTTATTATGTGTGCCGCATTGTGTGTTAGTTATGTGTAGGGTTGGTATCAGTGTGATCACACACTAACTTTAAATCGATTGACATGTTAGGATGCAATTAGCGGTTCCATCATTTGCTACTTCTGTGTTACACTAACCGAGCAATTAAAGGTGAGTTCACGGCCCCTATTCTATCCGGTTTTAAACAACAGGGGAGAAACATGTATACACTCTACAACTCTATCTCTTTACGTTATATGAAATTAACGTCGTTAAACTATTCGGTAACTAAGTTAATGTTAATGTACGTTATGGTCACTAAGCAGCTATATCACGGAAGTCCTTGACAAACTCTCGGATCGTTAGTATTGGGTTAGATAGCGGGGAAATTATAAGTAGTACTACTGGGCCCGACAAGCCCCACCCGAGCTAGTCGCGCTAGCCGACCGGAAATGGTCAACGGGTGATTAATTTGGCCTAACTTTCGCCATGGTCAGTGATAGGCCTGGCAACACGGAGGCACAACAGTCAGCTTCGATCGCGAACACTTATGTGACATAACTTTAGGCTCGCTACCTACATGTTAACATCGAACTTAATTACGAAACAACAATATTATTCCGGGTTAGGAATAATGGAACCAACAACAATATTATTCCGGATTAAGAATAATGGAACCAACATCATTATTATTCCGGGTTAGGAATAATGGAACTATATCGTTATTCCGGGTTAGGGATAACGGGGGAAACAAACTTTTAACCGAATTAATGAACTTATAAAACCTGTGAACTTACTCTTCTTTAATGTTGACACTTGTTTCTTTACATGTTTCTTAAATGTTGCTAGGAGCTCTAGGTGCACTCCCTTGCATTGATCAAGACATCTTTTATCGAGTCTCATTTACGAATATTGTTTGGGTTTTTCTTTAGTTTTGGCGTTTGTGTTGGCGCCCGTTACTTTACTTTACGTTAATGCTTCCGCTCAACTTCAAAACTAATGCTTCCGCTAAACTTTGAAACCAAACTAAGATAATATGAAAATAACTATGAATAGGTAAACAAATAATTTTTGGAAAACGTATAAACGAATCATATAGAGTCGTTCGATGTTACTAGTGTCTCAGATTCTGGTTTGTTCACACGCCTCGCGGTAAAACTCCGCAAGTGGAAATTTGAGGGTGTGACAGCTGCACCATTCAAGAAGGGGAATCTGAGTGCACCGTTTCGTTATCTCGCACATGTCGTTGCTCATGCCCTTAGTCACCAGAAGGGAGGATTCGATGATCTTGTTGACTATCAGATGTGCATGATCACAAAATTGGTACTAAACTTGTCGTATAACTTTTCGAAAGTTATTTTTACTCAGATGGTACAGAATATCCAGTGAGAGAAATTCTTACAGTATCCGCGATTCGTACAGATGTTGTTAGACCATTTACATCCTGATTTAAAGAAGAAGAATGAAGATATACTGAAGTTGGAAAATATAGATGTGTCTACGCTGAAGAAAATGAATATACACTTGAAGGCATTTCCTAATGCAAAACCTGTTTTTGGTGCGATTGTAGACAAAGATTATATTTCTCCGGCACTTGGCATGTGGAGAAAAGATGATAGCAGTGACAAAACTGAAGAATTGACGGCTTTAGCTAGTTTTGTTGCAAAGCGTAGTCCATGATTTATGAAAGATGGTAAGAAAGGTGCTAAACGTAAAGCTACTGCTACTATTTCTGCACCAGCACAACCGAAGAAGAAAGCTACAGCTGAAAGTTTTGGTTTGCGTGACGAACCAGACACTGAAGAGAATATTGAGGATGTAGCAGCTGATATAGAACGTCAAGCGTTTGGGGAAGATAAAGCAGCTGAAGATGTCTCATCTTCGAGCACAAACTCTGACGAAAGAAGGGCTGGTGAAAAGAAAAGGGCGCAGAAGTTAGAGAAAAAGCGTCAAGCTGAGTTGAAGAGAAAGGCTGAAGAATGCAAGTGTAAGGCTACTAGGGAGGACGATACTACTTATATTCCATCAGGTTCTGATCCTGATACTCCTTTTCGAACACCGGTAAAGAAAAAGCAAAGAAGGTTTAAGCGTTCTACATCAAGAAGTCCGAGTCTCCAACCGTCCAATCCAAAGAGACTATATCAAACATACAGTTGAATAGAAAGTTGTGGTCGAGCCTACTTAGCAAATGCCAACATCGCCACCACAACAGGCTCCATAACCAACACCACAACGAATGCCATAGCAAACACCGCAACGACCAACACAGTAAGCAGAACCTCAATAGCAGCCAACACCACAACAACCACCACATACTACATAGACTTCACAGCCCCATTTCGACTTTGATTTTGACTTCAGTGATATTCCTGGGGGTGAAGATTTTTCTTTCAACGACCCCGGGTGGATGAACTACAGAAACAAGTCTTATTGAACATGGTGAGGATATTTGAGCTGCAAGAATAGATTAATGTGCTAATTAAAGAGAAACAGGAATTGCTTGAGCAGGTTAATGTTTTGTCTGAAGATAAACAACAGCTTGAAGCCATGCTTGCGAGTATTGTATCGGAGAATGAACGTCTAAGACTTCGCATGGCTTAGTATGAGGAAGAAAGACTTCGTAGCGATAGAAGAATGAGTTTATTTGAGAAGATTTTGGTAAAGAAGCTTGGTGTGAACATAGCTGCTGAGATCAACGAGATAGAACGTGCAGAGGCTCGAGAACGTGTCGCTGAGAGAGAACGTCTCACAAAAGAGGAGTCTAATACACAGGGAAAAGTCAAAGCTAAGGTTGTAGAGGATCCTATTATCGTTCAAATTCAGCCAGAAGCTGAGTCTGTGCCAGTTACATGTACAGATATTGTGGTTCATCAGGAGCAGAACAGGTTTATAGTTATTGGGAAGCCCATAGATTTTGATATTGACTCGTTAGATCTTTTTCAGAGACATCATGACTGGCTGTTAAAGAAAACGCTTGAAAAAGAGATTGAAGAAGCCATTAAAGAATTTGAGGAAGCTGAGAATGAAGATGTAGAGATAGATGCTGATGTGTCTAGTAGTTCTAATAATGATGAAGATAATGATGATAATATAGGAGGAATGGGTGTACGGGTTACTGATTCGAGCGTTAATGAAGAAATTGATTTTTCTGTGTACTTCGACGACTATGCTAATCAGGCTACTGAGGAAGGAGTTAACGATAGAGTTGATGAATCTGTAGATGCTCAGCAGGCAGGAATCTTCCCGGAGATAGACTTATCTACCATTCCTGTCATGCAGAAACCTAAGATATTTTATCTTGAGCATGATGTGAAAGAGGGAGAATTCGTTCACAGTTATACTAAGGAAGAGATAGCCGAGATGTTGGGAGTGAATGAAGAAAATTTCGAATTTGATTTCGAGAATGAGCTGAACGAGATAGATGTGTTCGAGCTAAATGAGTACTTGTATGAATGTTGAAGACACGAACGATTATAACATAGTTGTCGTGGAGTATGATTCTCATGACGATGAAAATATTGTTGATTAGAGTACAGAGGACTCCCCAACTTTTGCCGAATTATTTGCAGCTAAAAATTCGGATGTGTTGAAGTGCAAGGTTGCTGAAGCTGTAAAGGAAGGTACTATTCCTCAACAATTAAATAGTGCTGAAATTGCAGAAGAGAGGAAGAAGTGGTTTAGAAATGCACCAGCCGGGCGTAAGTTCAAACGCCACCTAGCATTTTTCACTCGTGATGCTGACATATCTCTAGGGGATATTATATCCGATCAAGAGCGAGTTTGGGATTCAGTATTTCCGATATTTACGCGACATCAAGTCCTTGCCGTTCTGGGATATTAAAGAATTTTTTCAGACAAAGATGATAAATCTAAAGATGAAGTTTCAGGACAAGAGGATATGGAAGTTGATCAAGCTAGAGGCTTTGCACGGGTTTACTCACTTGAAACCTCACTTTCCTCGACGCATCGTAAAGATTGATCCAGTGACAAAGGAGAAAGATATAACGCTTGTCGTAAAAAGGCCTAAAGTGATGAAAAACATGCCTATGTTACGAATGAAGCAAGATTTTTATACGATCTTCAAGTGGTGGCATTACAATTCTAACACAGGAGAGGCTGTCATTTGTGTGCACACTGACGAAGATTCGTGGAATATTGCAGAGGAGCTGACTGAAGCCGTTATAGCCCACAAACTAATATACGGGTTATGGCATGGCATTCGAGTGCTAGACCCTATATGGCTAGTCAACTGCACAAAGAAGGATATTGAATGTCTATTCTATAGCAAGATCAGTTTCAAGGAGAAGGATAAAGAAAAAGATCTCCAATTCTAGAAGATTGTTAATGTTTGCTTTCCCAATGATCTTCATTCAGGATTGACATGGAACACTTCATGGAGGAAGCTTGAGGAGATAGAGAAGAAACAGAAAGAAAAGAATGAAGCTCGGATTGCGGTGCGTGCTCGTATAGCATCGCTTAGGAGCTTTTGGTTTGGCAATCCAGTAAAACGACCTCCTCAAACAGATCAAATGCTGATTGCATTTGAGGAGCGTCGCAAGCTACCGAAGAGATTCTTTGGGCGTTAGAGTCAAATCATCTGAAGATTTTTTGAAGACTATCCAGACTGCGGCAACATCCAAGGGGAGTTTGTTGGTGCATTATGTCTATTACCTACATCTAGGATGTGTCTGTATTGTTTATAGGGCTTAAGTGTCGAATGTGTATATGTTAAATGTTCATTTTATTCATGTTTGTGTGGCTCATACGAGCGAGATATGTTGGCTCGTACGATTGACTCTCAGTCACTCGTACGAAGCAGCTACTCGTACGAATCACATCTCTGTTTAACACACACTCTAGTGCGAGTCATGTCGACCTATAAATAGAGGAGTGTTGTGTTAGAGCTAGGTAGTCAGTTGAGTTGGTATGGCAAAGCCCTGCTAATTTGTTTACTCGAATCTGTACTCTGCACGTCATTGAATACAGCAGAGTAGTTAAATAGTAAGTTCTATCTTGTTCATTTTGTCAACCTCTCTAGCAATGAATTTCGCCTCTGCTAGTTAAGTTAGATCAGACCGGTTGCTCATCGGAGGAGCTCGATCCTCGTTCACAATAATTCGAGCACCATCTTGGTTCGTTTGTTGTAAACTCTATACACCTTTTGAGTAGATGAATATCCCATGAAATAACACACATCACCGACTGCTTCAAACTTGATAAGATTGTCTTCAGTGTTGAGAAGTGTACCTGAGCATCCAAAGATCTAAAGAAATCTACCAAAGGCTTTCGTTTGAAAAGAAGTTCATAGGCAGTTTTTTCCTTGAGGTTTAATAATAAGAACTCGATTCAAAACATAGCATGTTATGTTGACTACTTCCGCCCAGAAGATGATGGGCAACTTGGAGTTTACGAGCATAGTTCGATCAGCTTTAATATGTTCTTTCGTTCTCCTACGCCATTTTGCTGAGGAATTTTGCGCTGCACTGTACTAAAGGCGAATTCCCTTTTCTTCATAGAACGAGATAAACATTTGATTTTGGAATTCAGATCCGTTATCACTTCTGATTGACTTGACCTTCAGTTTGATAACGTTCTCGATCATCTGTAATCACCAAGCAACAAGATCTTTTAGCTAAAGTTTTAACACTAATAGGACAGAAAAAATCCATATGTAGCATTTGCAATGGTGCGTTTACCATATTCACTACTTTGGACTTGTGCAGCATTTTTGTTTTGCTTGCCTTGGGCGCATACGATACATTTTTCTGAAAAGGGAAATTCTTTTATCGGTAAACCTCTTACTAATTTTAATTTAGAAAATTCATTCATATTTTTTAAATTCACATCCCCCAAACGCCTATGCCAAAGCAGTGACTCCAATTCTGGCACCTTGGAGATCAAATATGTCATTTGCTCATTGGTTTTGGCGTGTTTCATATTGAAGACATAGGTGTTGTTTTGACGAGGAGCTGTGAGCATAATCATCTCGGTAGGAACTAAGTATTCGGGCTTGAGAAAGAGACATTCTACGTCATTGAATAGCACAGATATTCCTTTGTCACAGACTTGTGATACACTCATAAGATTGTAACACATATCTTGTACACGGTAACGTTTTCCAACGTAAGTGCTTTAGAAACAAACGTCTCCAACTCCAACAATCTTCCCTCCATTTTCATCTCCAACAAAACATACGAAGTCGCCGTTGATAAATTGGAAGTTCTTCGGTAGTTCCTTTAATCCGGTCATATACCTCGAGCATCCACTGTCCACATGCCAGATGTATTCCATAAGCATTCGAAGCCATTTCTAGAGTTTATTCTGTTATACAACAATAAGCAAGAAATATATACAAATTAGTTAGCTTTCAGAACCCAGACTTGCTTAATTTTTAATCTATCGTGATTTTGGATGACAATATCTTCTTTTCTTTTCCAAAAACATGTTATATTAACTAGGGTTTTGACTGATTTCTTAAAATTATCAGACTGCTTTGTCAAACATTTAACAAAAATTTTTTCAGGTTTAGAAGATTTCTTGCTTTTCCAATGTTTCGCCGTATGTCCTAAATGACCATAGCGAAAACATCGTTTGCAATTTGCTCTTTTCCTTTTGGTGGTTGACGCGTTGGTAGATGATGTATGTGATGAGAGTCTTGAGCTTCTTGAAGTATTTTCTGATGATGCAGTGCAGCTTGTGCTTTTGACTTTCTTCATTTTCTTGTCAATGCGGCTTTCGTTTACTGAGCAATCTTCGTCATTGTCAGTATCTGATACACATCTGATTCTTGATATTCACTTGAATCATCTAAACTTTGATCCTCACTTGAGCTTGAATTTGAAGTAGTGGTATTTGAGTCTTCACTGCCGCTTTCATCATTAAGCTCCTTTTCTGACTCTGATTTACCTTTGTGATATAGAACAAATTCTGGAATTTCCTCGGTGAGCAATTTCCAAGTTTGTTCTGTTTTTTAATTCTAGTACAAATACAGGAGGTTCACACACAACTTTTTCATCACAAAAAGCAGAATTTAAATCATGACATTCAACTACTACATTTTCGTGGCTCCGTGTCTTAAATCTAGGCACATGGCCATTACAGTCATCCTGAATGTTATATTTAGGCACATGGCCATTACAGTCATCCATCCTTGTTAAATTTTTACAGTCATCCCGAATAAAAGTACTGTTTTTCTTATCCCAATTCCAGGCGAACTAGTTAACAGTGGAATAGCTATCACCTGAATATCCTATCCCTATTTTCGATCCTCCACCGTCGTCATCCTCATCGCACATATCTTCTTTACGCTCAAATGCATCTACATTATTTTCAGAGATGTTAGTAACTTTTTCATTTTCAAAGGAAACATTTTGAGCAATAACATCATTTTTATCAATCAAACCATTATCAGAATAAGGAGATGGCATGGGTACATAGTTTGCTATGTGGAGAAGGAAAGATTTTTCTTTCATTTTCGAGCTTATCTTATCCCAATCCCATTCTTCACATATGTAAGTCATTGGCAATTTTTAATGTCAACTAGTGCCTTTTTACTGATGTTCCATTTATCAATCCTGATTTGCAATCTATTGTTTTCATTTTGAGATTTTTCAAATCTTTAAGTTAAATCATTTAAGAAAAAATCTTTTCTGAGAACGAGTTCTTTCAAAGTCTGCATCTCAGCTAAAGTTGAATTCTACTTTCTCTGATATACAACTTCATTTTCTTTTAACTCCTTGTTAAATTGCACAACCTTTTCTTGGTCTCTAATTAGGTCACGGTTGAGGGATTTATAATGTGCCACGACGTCCAGACATGGTTGGGAGCACAGTTTAACTTTAAATTCATATGGTATGCTATTTACCGAATCCTTATCCTCTTTCTCCTTTGCGGATTCGGCTTTTATGGCGGCTGCGGAAGCTTCAGCTTTCCCCTTCTTGGTGCTACTTGTTGCTTCTTGGGCTTCCTTCTTTGGCTCAAGCTTCTCAACTTCTTCCTTTTCTTTATCTGCTATGGGTTCAGCAAGAGTGACAACGCTCTTCAAACTTTTATGTGTCGCTTCGTCACCCTTAGGAATTCCTACAGCCTGTTTCTCAACAAAGCATGATGAAGACGAAGCTGATTCGCTAGAGATTTTAGCCATATGTGCGTTGATAACTTGCTTCGTTGCTTCAATAATCTCCTCTACCCAATCGTAGTCTTTTACAACCAAAGCCTTTGGCGTGTTAGGAGTGGAGTTGTCATTACCTTCAATAGCAACTGTCCTTTTTGCTACAGCAATTTCACCATTCTCGTTCTTTAGCAGAGGGCGATCCCTTTTGAAGTGGCCCAGATTTTAATAGTTAAACAGTTTAACAAAACATGTCACGAACTATTATTTAACTGAAAACCAAACTTAAAATGCTTTGAACCATTTGGATTACCCAAGCAAAAATTCGGTGAGGTAGCTGACGAGGGTTCTTTCTAGGCTATATGCCTGGAACACCGAATAAATGGGGTTTTAATCTAAAAACTGGTAAAATTGAGGTTGTGTTTAACATGGAAATCCCTAGTTATTCACCTCAACAATCAACTAGTGGTCCTGCTATATTATATGATTATGATAGCGTTTTTAAATCATTTAATATTCCTGATTTTTCAAATGCAGATGCGTCTCAAGTGATTCAAAATGTGATCAGTGTAGATGAAGAGGGTCACTTCATGCCTAGATCGAGTATATCAATGACAGATGCTCCAGAAACTTCTTCCAGTGCAGCTCACAATGACTCCAATAATAGTGAGTCTGAACCTATTAAGGGGGAGGATTTTACTAATCCGTTTGCTACTAAAGACATTCAGGAGGAGTGGTTCTAATCTAGGAGATAATCTAGTTGTTGACACCATTTCTACTACACGCGCAAACAGAGATCAGCCAATTGAGAACATTATAGGTGATGTTGTTGCAGGTGTTCAGACAAGAAGAGGTGTGATCGAAGGTTCCTGTTTATTTACTTCGATTCAGAAGACTAGGATGTTACATGAGTGTTTGTATAGCTGCTTTGTTGCCCAAGAGGAGCCAAAGAATGTTCACATGGCTCTAAAGATAACTGTTGGGTTGAAGCTATGCAAGAGGAACTAGCTCAGTTTAAAAAGTTGAAGGTTTGGGAGCTAGTTGAATTGCCTAAAAGGAGAGAAGGATATAGGCACCAAGTGGGTGTTTAAGTGCAAGAAAGACGACCGAGGGATCGTGATAAGGAATAAGGCTTGGTTAGTAGTGAAAGGGTCCAATCAACAAAAAGGGATTGATTACAATGAAGTGTTTGCACCAGTAGCAAGGTTGGAGGCAATTCGTTTGTTCCTAGCTTTTGCTTCATTCAATGGCTTCAAAGTTTACCAACTTGACGTGAAGAGTGCATTTCTTTACGGGAAAGTCCAAGAACTAGCTAACCATATTTCTATGTCGAAAACGAATAATGAACCGTAAAGCGTTTCGGTCACTGAAACTCAACATCTACTCGACTAGTGAACTAGTTAACCATATTTCTATGTTGTAAGTGCCCTAAAGAAACGCCATAGCACTTAAGGTAGTCGAAAACCAAGCTTCCGGTACGAAACAATAAAGTGCGTATATCAACTAGTATCGCACCGATGATCAAACTAGTGGTGTTTTTTACCATCCAAAACTAATACCAATTAGTCAAGGTTAATATTGATTAACACCCTAAACTCTAATTACTCGCTAATGATGCAAGACCAACCCCTAATAATATTACTTAAACTAAACACCTAAATATCTTACTTTTCAACACATGTTAAAAATAAAACTTACATTCAACCCCCCCCCCCCTTCATGTAGGCGACTTCAAGTGGGCCCCCACCCAATTGATTTGTGCTAAAAATTAGATATCTGGACATGGTAGAAAGATGTGATTTTGACTCGATAATTTATATAAATCATCATCATGTTTCCTTACTTCATTTCACAAAAGTAATTAGAAGAAATCCTTGAACTCCTCCCTCCCTCACGGCTACATACTACCACCACCATCCACCCTTTTTTCCACCATTAAACACCGCATTTTACCCACTTTCAAGCTCTCACAGGATCATCTAAGGAGTTTGCAAACATGGAGGAGCATTTAGAGCCTTCTTTGGAGATTCATCTTCTTCTTAATCTCCACTTAATCTTGTGCAAACTTGTAAGCTAATCTTTCACCATATTTAAGCTCCTTATGATGTATGGTCTATGAAAGTAATTGTTGATCATCTTGAAAATAAAGAAAAATCCAACTTAAAAACCCTAATCTCACATTAATAATCTACTAAGTACAGTTTATTATGTGTTGATTATGTGTATTAGTGTTAACTAGTTTGCATGATTATGTTGATTATGTTAAAGTAAGTTGTTTATAGTGGATGATCTTGTATGCATAAGAATATAAATGATGATTTAAACATGGTGATGTTTAAATCTAAACAAGATCATCAACCTCATGATCCATGAACTTTACTACAACATAAAAATGATTACTACATATGTGTGACTTTTATAAAGAATAACACCATGATTTATGTTATGATCATCCTAAAATTGTAGTAAACAAAGTGGTTTAAAGTGGAAATCTTGATTTGAAGATATAACAATAATGGTGTCGTAAATGATTCTAATAAATATGTGAAGATCTCATTATTTTTAAGTAAAGTAGTTAAAATATATATGTACAAAAGATCACGGAAATGAGGATGAAAAAGTGTACAAATGATACATAAAAAGGTGATACGTAAACTTGAGTTGATGATTGATTGTGATTATGCGTTTAAACATGATTTTAATACGTTTTGAAAATGTGGAAAATGCCATAGTTTAGGGAAATCTAACGCGAAATTTTCTAAAAACCTAATCGTGATTAAAGTTTAATTAATGGGGTGATTAACGGGACTAGACGTGATTAGTGACCTAAACCATCATTAAGGAAGTTTTAATGACAAAGGTTAAACCCTAACCTTCCAAGGATTTAACAAATACATATATATATTTTTACAAGTTAAAAATAAGTATTTATTACATGTATATATACTTATGGGAATAAAAATATATACAAATATTTTGTCACCAAAATTAATGTGTAAAAATACATGTGTATGTATGTGTATGTATCTAGAAAGTCTAGGGTATACACCACAAAATAGGCAACTTATACAAGACTCAAACACTTGAAGAATTACCAAGTGTAAATAACATGAACACATACACTTTTACACAATTCTTGAAACAATAATCGGATGAACGGAGTAATGCGGACAATGGTCGAATTTACACAATCCACCGTCGCGCTGTCGAACAACGAACAAATCGCTAATACAAAGAGCCACTACGACACTTGAGCGGTTTTCGACGCGGAAATATATATTACACTAAAGACGACATGTCTAAAAATAAAATATTTTAGACACTTAAATGAATATATATATATTAATGATGACAAAATCTATACTTAAACGAAAGTTAAGATGTATAAAAGTTGCTAAGTGACTTTATAAAGGTATATATAACATATTTAAAAGTCTATACTTAGTAAAAATTTCCATGTGTAAGATTATAAGAATTTTTGGCTCATGAAAATTAAGTTGGGCTACGCCCATTAGATAAAAGACATGGGCAAGGCCCAAATACACAAAACTTATAATAACATGGCTAGGCCCAAACATATAATTTCATGGGCTAGGCCCAAACATATGATTCATGGGCTAGGCCAAACACATAAATTACAAGGGCTAGGCCCAACGACATAAATTACATGAGTTAGGCCCAATCACATAAAGACATGGGTTAGGCGCAATGACATAAATTACATGGTCTAGGCCCAATCATATGAAGACATAGGCTACGCCGAATGACATATATGACATGGGCTAGACCCAATGACATGCATCCAAGGCACCAGGACATGTGAAGGGCGAGACCCGTTCACACACGATCGAATAATGACAATATATAAATATATATATATATATACATACATACACACACACATATATATACACATATATATATACATATATATATACATATGTATGTATTTGTGAAACACTATAATAACATTAAAGTTATCCTAATGTGATAAATATATACATAACAAGAATTCAAGATGAACAACTAGTACGACGTCCAACGAGACCTAGGTGTCTAATGAAGTTAATACACATGTAGGTTACACACGTGTACAGACACCCAAATTCGATAAGTACGACTTACGTAACGCAAAACAGTGAGTTCATGTCCCTCCTTTCAATTATTCCAGAGTTTGTTTCAAATCCATCGAGGAGGAATACATGGCATAACAAACAATATGTTAGCTATGGGTTTAGATGATAACATGATCAAATGTGCGTAAGTAGGATGATGACAATTGTAACCATTAATCACTTAGTGACCAAGGTGCAAAAGATATAGATCTTATTAAGTTTGAGGCGTGCTCCACTCCTGGTTGGTAAACCCTTAGGAGTGCTTTTGTGATCCCAATGATGTCAAAATTGTCTCGGTTTGGTTGCTTACTTATGGCACATATGTCAGGGTGCTCGCGACACATTGATAGATCCTTAAACTCCATGAATGCCAATAAAATACGCAGATTTCATTACTGGATTACAAGCACGACATTCTACAAGAAACAAATAACTACATGAACTCGCCAACTTTTGGGAATGGGAATGACATCACAATGAATGCCACCTTTTGGAGCATTTGCCTCTTATATCCCAACCTCGTATAGGTATATAGGAGTCAAAACCTCATCATGCTTTTACGATGAAAACAATCTTTTATTTTGAAGTAATGTATTTCAAACTATGTTTTTGATGATGATGTGAAACCATTGGAAACTATGATGTTACTTTTGGAAACTTGTAAATGATGGTTGCAAATTAATATCTATATGGCATTGTTGTTGATTTACATTTGTTTACATGATTGGATGCAATGATTACCGCACAGTCACACGTTTGCGCTTCCGCTAGGACCAGGGTGTGACAGGTTGGTATCAGAGCTCCGATTGTAGTGAACCGGGGTTACGATGAAAACAATCTTTTATTTTGAAGTAATGTATTTCAAACTATGTTTTTGATGATGATGTGAAACCATTGGAAACTATGATGTTACTTTTGGAAACTTGTAAATGATGGTTGCAAATTAATATCTATATGGCATTGTTGTTGATTTACATTTGTTTACATGATTGGATGCAATGATTACCGCACAGTCACATGTTTGCGCTTCCGCTAGGACCAGGGTGTGACAGGTTGGTATCAGAGCTCCGATTGTAGTGAACCGGGGAAAAACTTTTGTTAAAGTTTGGTCTACAGTCACTAAGGGTTCTCACATGAAAACAAAGATTATAACATCACAGAAATGTTTTCGGAATTATGACAAAAATGACAAAAGGTTTCCATTGTATCACGATAACATGAGGATCTATCACATGAGCTCAACCGTAAGTAATGAACAAGGATCAATACATGATTAGTCTATAATGGATAGACATGAAACATTAAGATTAAACGTGAAACCAAAAGACAAATTTTGCAAGAGAAATGGTGATTAATATAAAATATATAATAAGTAATAATAAATTACTAACATGTATATATGCATTGTGCGGATTATTTGCCAGGACTATGTCTTCTTCGTCGAGCTATGAGGAGGATCCGATCGAGTACATGTCCGACAATGTATACGGCTCCGAGGCTGAGGTCGTACCCCATGAGGACGGAGGCGACCACGAGGTCCCTGACGACGAGGACCTTGACAATTTTCAGCCTCTTGCCATTCTCGACCCTGTGGCGGACGATGCCCCTTAGGGAGATGATGTATTGGCCATCCCGCAGCCTCCACATGATGTGATTGTTTATGGTCATCTGGAGGGAGAGCACGCGATAGTACACTTAGCCAAACCTCACGCCATGGCCCCTCCCATTATCGACCAAGATGATGACGATGATGACATCCCTGTATTCCACGTCGACCATATCGAGGACAAGCTCGGAGACGGTGAGGTTTTCGACGACATAGCGATACTTGAGATACTATCCCCTGTCATATCAGTTGTCGATATCTCATCATCCTCAGCCACTTCCGAGAGTGACCATGTAGCGGATGATGCCTCTTCTACCGCCCCAGTTTCACCTATACCGATGCACTCACCCCCTGCAGCCTCAACTGTCGGTGTTAGCCCCTTTTCTACGGGTACCCCTATTCCTGGACCCGCACAATACTACTCTTTGAGCGGTACCCACATTTACCTAAGCAGCTACCCCCGTTTTTCACTGAGAGGTCCACTTATCACCCTATATAGGATCCCTATGCGGTTGGACCCTCTCACCTGGCCGGACCCTCATCCTCAGTTGGACCACCTTCCATGTATACCACCTGTCCAACACCACCTACTGCCGGCATGCATACCCCTATACCCCCACCGGATATGAGCCCGTCTGATCCTTACCATCCTTCTCACGACCTTCAGCTAAGGGTGACGTCTCACGACCTTCAGCTCTCTGTGATTTTTCAGAGGATCTGGGAGCTAAAGACCCATCGTGCTGCTCGTACCGCTGCCAAAGCCACACCCCCGTTACCATCATCACCACTACCACCCCCACCATCATACCCACCACCATCACCACCACCACTACCACTATCACCACCACCTACCCCACCATTCCACTGTCCATTTCACCACTCGTCCTACCTATCTGAGACGCGAGTGCGTGAGTTGGAGCACTTCCAGATTGTCACCACTAGGCACAGTTTTGGCCTAGAGGAGGAGGTGGCCTACCATCGTGGTTTGCGCCATCGATCACCATCCACACCACCCCCTCCACCGCAGTAGTATGTTTAGTATTATCTTTTTGGGATCAGACCCACTTTGATGATCTAGCCTTTGAAGATTAGCTTGGAATATATCGACTTTTGAAGACAACTTAAAGACATGAAGAAACAATGTAGAAGAAAATCTTACTTTTGTATTGTAAAACTTGTATTAACTATGTTTATGTATCCCTAAGTCCTTTTGATCTTCATGAA
Source organism: Scalesia atractyloides (assembly GCA_947069175.1). Taxonomy (NCBI): domain Eukaryota; kingdom Viridiplantae; phylum Streptophyta; class Magnoliopsida; order Asterales; family Asteraceae; genus Scalesia; species Scalesia atractyloides. The sequence continues at coordinate 68,028,699 of CAMTDV010000023.1, forward strand.
CAAAATGTAACAAGTTGTCAGTATATATAAAAGGGTATTTTCTTTATTTCACATTGTATTTCGTTTATATTGTGGTTGTTATTATTGTGATGTGGTGATATTACGATTGACATACTTATGATGTGGTGAGCATATGATTGATGTCTTGTGATGTGGTGATGTCCTACACGTTGAGTTATCTGATTATGGGATGATTGGTGTGTTTTCGTCATATACATATATTTTTTCTTACTTATCATTATACCCGACGTGTTTATATTTATATGTTTGACAAAAAAAATATAATAATTTTTTTATTAAATATTCGGCTAATTGTGAGCGACAATCTATACTAGAAGAACGATGCCGCCCCACCGAAGGAGTTCCAACACTAACACGCTACCAACGACTCAAGAAGAGTTAAAGGAACGCATTTCTCAGACAATCGCGCAATATGAAGCCAACCGCTTCGAACATAGTGGTGGCACCGGAGCTTCAACCGGAGGCAACCCTCCAACAGGTAATACTCGGTTATTCGTAAAACCGCATGATACTCTCATTTATTCCATTCGTGCTTTTGAAATACTCACACTTAAATGGTACATCCAATGATTTCAGGTTGCACTTACAAGCAGTTCCTAGACTACAAACCTCTGAATTATGATGGTACCAGAGGTGCAGTTGCCTTCGTACATTGGGCCAAGAAGACTGACTTAGTCATTCGGATGAGCAAGTGCCCTGCTGAATAAAGAGTCACTTATGTCACTGGACTCTTCATAGATGGGGCATTATCTTGCTGGAACCTCCAGGTCCAAACTAAGGGCGACGATGTTGCCTGCGCCCTGACCTGGGAGGAACTTAAGGAACTGATGAGGAAAAAGTATTGTTCAAGGTCATAAATTCAGAAGTGGGAAACGGAGTTTTAGAATTTAAAGATGATTAGTTCAGATATGGCCGGGTACACGCAGCGATTTCATTATTTGTCTCAAGTGAATTCAAGAGGATTGAGAGGTACATCTGGGGACTTGCCCCCGAAATTCTAAGTCTGGTTACCTCTTCTAAACCTACTGAAACTGGAGAAGCGATCGATGTTGTCAGCCTTACTGAGGAGGCTGTGCGTCAAGGAAAATTACCCAAGTGTGGAGCAAAAAAAAGGAAACTACTGTGGAGACTATGGACTCCAATAAAAGGAAATTCTCCCACTTTAAGAAAGACTCATGAGGAAGTAATAACAACAATAACAGAAAGCAAGCCACGAGGGAAGTCAAAGAAACGAAGGCATATGTTACCACCACGGCAACCAATACCAACAAGAAGTCTTATACTGGGGACGCACCAAGATGCCTCCAATGCCCCTTCCACCACTAGGGGGAATGTCGAGGCCCCAGGTGTGGCAAATGTGGTAGGTTTGGGCATCACACCGATGCATGCCGGGGAACAAATGCTAAAGATAAAGGTTACTTTGGATGTGGTGACAAAGGGTATTTCAAGAAAGATTGCCTCAAAGAAAACCAAGCTTAGGGAAGAGCTTTCATGATTAGAGCTAAGGACGCTCGCCCGGACCCGAATGCGGTCACCGGTAGATTTCCAATCAACGATCACTTCGCATCTGTTCTTTTTGATACCGGGGCAGATTTTAGTTTTATTTCTAAAGAATTTAGAGATATACTTTGGGTAGAATCGAGTAAATTAGATGTCCCATACTCCATTGAACTAGCTAACGGGAAACTGGTAGAGACGGTGGAAATAATAAAGAAATGTACCTTAGAACTGGGCGAACGAAAATTCGATATAGATTTATACCAGTTCAACTTGGTAGTTCGATGTCATTTTTGGTATGGATTGGTTGTCCGATAATTGAGCCGAAGTCATATATCACGAGAAAATCATTCGCGTTCCCCTACCCGACGGAGAACATTTGATGGTTCATGGTGAGAAACATGACACACCACCACGAGTTATTAATTGCATGAAGGCTTGAAAATGTTTGAGGAAAGGATGCATCACCTTTCTTGCCCATGTGGTTGACAAGGAAGCCGAGGAGCGCAAGGTGGGGCACATACACGTAGTAAAGGAATACCCCAAGGTCTTTCTAGAAGACTTGCCGGGGCTACCTCCACAATAACAAGTCGAGTTCCATATCGACCTAGTGCCAGGAGCGGCACCTGTGGCGAAAGGCCCATATCGTCTAGAGCCCTCGGAGATGCAATAATTAGCTACTCAGCTTTAGATGTAGCTTGACAAAGGATTCATAAGACCGAGTTTCTCGCCTTGGGGAGCTCCAGTGTTGTTTATGAAAAAGAAGGACGGAACCTTCCGAATGTTTATCGACTACCGGGAACTAAAGAGGTTAACCATCAAGAATCGGTACCCATTACCGAGGATTAATGATCTATTCGATCAATTACAAGGGTAAGGTTTTTACTCAAAGATTGATTTAAGGTCCGGGTATCATTAACTAAGAATCCAAGAGGAAAGTATTCCTAAGACGGCGTTTAGGACTCGCTACGGTCATTACGAGTTCCTTGTTATGCCTTTTGGTTTAACAAACGCCCCTATAGTAATTAGGGATTTTATGAACCGGGAATGTAAGCCATAGCTCGACAAGTTCCTGATCGTATTTATCGATGACATATTAATATACTCGTGAACTGAGGAAGAACACGAACAACACTTGAGAACTATACTAGAGTTGCTAAAGAAGGAACAATTATATGCCAAATTCTTGAAATGCGAATTTTGGATTCGTGAAGTACAGTTTCTCGGTCACATGGTGAACGAGAATGGGATACATGTCGACCCCTCAAAGATCGAGGCTATAAAGAATTGGACCGCACCAAGGACCGCCACAGAAATACGAAAATTTCTAGGTCTAGCGGGATACTATAGGAGATTTATTGAGAACTTCTCAAAAGTTGCTCAGCCGCTAACCTCGCTTACACAAAAGGATAAAAAGTTCAAATGGGGAGAAAAGCAAGAATCGGCATTTCAACTATTAAAGGAAAAACTATGTAAGGCGCTGATACTATCACTTTCGGACGGTACCGATGACTTGGTGGTGTATTGTGATGTATCGCATCAAGGGTTGGGTTGCGTGTTAATGCAACGTGAAAAATTCATCGCGTACGTGTCATGTCAGTTAAAAGTTCACGAAACGAATTATACCACTCATGACCTAGAACTAGGCGACGTGGTATTTGCTTTAAGAATATGGCGTCATTGTTTATACGGCATCAATACCATATTCACAGATCATAAAAGTTTTCAACATATATTCAATCAAAAGGAACTAGATATGCGCCAACGCGTTGGGTGGAATTGTTGAATGATTATGACTGTAAGATCAAGTATCACCATGTAAGACAAATGTAGTGGCAGATGCCTTGAGCCGAAGTCATATGTCACAAGAAAATCATTCGCGTTCCCCTCCCCGACGGAGAACATTTGATGGTTCACGGTGAGAAACATGACACACCACCACGAGTTATTAATTGCATGAAGGCTCGAAAATGTTTGAGGAAAGGATGCATTGCCTTTCTGGCCCACGTGGTTGACAAGGAAGCCGAGGAGCGCAAGGTAGGGCACATACACGTAGTAAAGGAATACCCCAATGTTTTTCCAGAAGACTTGCCGGGGCTACCTCCACAACAACAACTCGAGTTCCGTATCAACCTAGTGCCAGGAGCGGCACCTGTGGCGAAAGCCCATATCGTCTAGAGCCCTCGGAGATGCAGGAATTAGCTACTCAACTTCAGGAGTTTCTTGACAATGGATTCATAAGACCGAGTTTCTCGCCTTGGGGAGCTCCAGTGCTGTTTGTGAAAAAGAAGGACGGAACCTTCCGAATGTGTATCAACTATCGGGTACTAAAGAGGTAAACCATCAAGAATCGGTACCCAAAACCGAGGATTAATGATCTATTCGATCAATTACAAAGGTCAGGTTTTTACTCAAAGATTGATTTAAGGTCCGGGTATCATCAACTAAGAATCCAAGAGGAAAGTATTCCTAAGACGGCTTTAGGACTCGCTACGGTCATTACGAGTTCCTTGTTATGCCTTTTGGTTTAACAAACGCCCCTATAGTAATTAGGGATTTTATGAACCGGGAATGTAAGCCATAGCTCGACAAGTTCGTGATCGTATTTATCGATGACATATTAATATACTCGCGAACCGAGGAAGAACACGAACAACACTTGAGAACTATACTAGAGTTGCTAAAGAAGGAACAATTATATGCCAAATTCTTGAAATGCGAATTTTGGATTCGTGAAGTACAGTTTCTCGGTCACGTGGTGAACGAGAATGGGATACATGTCGACCCCTCAAAGATCGAGGCTATAAAGAATTGGACCGCACCAAGGACCGCCACAGAAATACGACAATTTCTAGGTCTAGCTGGATATTATAGGAGATTTATTGAGAACTTCTCAAAAGTTGCTCAGCCGCTAACCTCGCTTACACAAAAGGATAAAAAGTTCAAATGGGGAGAAAAGCAAGAATCGGCATTTCAAGTATTAAAGGAAAAATTATGTAAGGCGCAGATACTATCACTTTCGGCCGGTACCGATGACTTTGTGGTGTATTGTGATGTATTGCTTCAAGGCTTGGGTTGCGTGTTAATGTGACATGAAAAATTCATCGCGTACGCGTCATGTCAGTTATAAGTTCACGAAACCAATTGTACCACTCATGACCTAGAACTAGGCGGCGTGGTATTTGCTATAAGAATATGGCGTCATTGTTTATATGGCATCAAGTGTATCATATTCACAGATCATAAAAATCTGCAACATATATTCAATCAAAAGGAACTAAATATGCGGCAACGGCGTTTGGTGGATTGTTGAATGATTATGACTGTGAGATCAAGTATCACCTGGGCACGACAAATGTAGTGGCAGATACCTTGAGCCAGAAGAACGAGTTAAAACTTTACGAGTACGAGCTTTAGAGATGACAATTCAAACGAACGTTATGACTCGAGTGCATGATGCACAACAAGAAGCTCTAAAGCCGGAAAACATTCAAGCAGAATCATTACGGGGAATGGAGAAACAAATGGAACCAAACAAGGATGGAAGTTTATATTTCATGGGAAGGATCTGGATTCCGTATTTTGGCGATCTGCGAGACTTGGTACTGGTTGAAGCACATAAGTCCAAATACTCGATACACCCAGGATCTGATAAAATGTATCAAGATTTAAAGGATTATTACCGATGGCCTAATGGGATATATTGCGACTTATGTTCAGAAATCCGTAACTTGCGCAAAAGTCAAGGCCGAATACCAAAAACCATCTAGTCTATTACAACAACCTAAGATCCCTGTTTGGAATTGGGAACAAATCTCAATGGATTTTATTACAAAACTACCACGAACCTCTCGAGGTCATGACATGATCTGGGTTATCATTGATCGGCTAACAAAGTCAGCTCACTTCTTGCCAATCCGTGAGAAAGACAGTACCAAGAAGTTAGCTAAACTTTATCTTAAGGAAATAGTGGCACTTCATGGAGTGCCAATCTTGATAATCTCAAATGTGTCACGGATTTGGCAATCATTTCAAGCTTCGTTTGGTTCTCGCTTACATTTAAGCACGACTTTTCATCCATAGACCGATGGCCAAAGCGAGCGAACCACCCAAACGTTGGAAGACATGCTTCGGGCCTGTGTGATGGATTTGGGCAGAAACTAGGATACTCATTTACCATTGGTAGACTTTTCCTACAATAACAGTTATCACACAAGTATCAAGGTCGGGCCCTTCGAAGCACTTTACGAACGAAAGTGTCGATCTCCGCTATGTTGGGCAAAAGTCGGTGACAAACAGCTCATTGGTCCTGAACTAGTCCAAGAGACCACAGGAAAATATTCAAAATCCGCTAGCGTATCAAAACGGCCCAGGATAGATCAAAAGAGCTACGCAGATTGAAGAAGCAGACCGTTATCCTTCGAGGTCGGAGCAAAGTGTTACTAAAAGTCTCGCCTTGGAAGGGCGTTGCTAGATTCGGGAAGCGCAAAAGGCTAAACCTGAGATACATTGGGGCTTTTGAAATTCTGGCAAAGGTTGGTACAATGGCTTACAAGTTAAAACTACCAGAAGAACTCAACAATGTACACCACACATTTCATGTGTCTAATCTAAAGAAAAGCCCGACTAATGACACAGTTTTATCCCAACGGACGAAAACCATATTGATGATAAGCTCCAGTTTACTAAGGAACCCGTTGAGGTTATGGATTGTAAAGTTCAAAAGACAAGGAGAAGTCGAATCAAACTAGTAAGAGTTCGTTGGAACTCACGTCACGGACCCGAGTATACGTGGGAATGTGAAGATCAAATCAAGACAATGTACCCCCACCTATTCAAGGAGTCTCCTTCAGAGGATGCCTCAATGTGAATTTCGGGACAAAATTCTTTTTAACAGGGGGAGTATGTGATGAACGGCAAATAACCGGTAATTCCGTACAAACTAATCACTATTTTTAGTACATAATCTCATGCATTATATCGTAATTTGATTACATAACTGAGTCGTATGTTAAATCACAAGTATTAGGACAAGTAAATCAGACCATAACATATATTGGTTTCCGTCACGACACGAAACCAATCAAACTATGCCTAAAAGTGTTGGTAGAAAGTGTTGGGCGCACGATTTGCGGTTGTACTATTCATGTCGACAAAACCACTGAAATGAAATAGAACAATGAATAACGACATACTAATGACATAACTGAGTCCATATATATATGAAAACACTAATGTGGGAACACATCTTGCAATAATACATAACTTTCCGGTACAACGCCTAAATTTCAAAATTGTCCATTTCGACTAAAAAAGGTGACAATTTCAATTCGTCCGCAACATTAATTCGGTATTTTTTGAATCCCAGAATTATAACAGAACAATGACAAACACCCTAAAACAATATGAGAATATCAAAAATACATAAAAGACATAGTTTCCAGTCGTACGACAAGCAGTGCACAACTTGACTGGAAAGCGACCGATTGTCGAACCGACAAAGATTTCAATGGCCGATAGCCTCATACATTAATCTAGAGAGTTGGTTAAGCTTCATTTGGGATCCGAAATCCCTTCTACTATCTTGAGGTCACGGAAACACAACTCCAGGAAATGTTCGACGGCAAAATATATAAGTGTCGATATTGAGCGAATAATGAAACGGAAAGCGTTTTGCACAATCAAACTCAACATCTACTCGACATAAATTACATGAGCTAGACCCAATCACATAAAGATATGGTCTAGGCCCAATAACATGAATTACATGGGCTAGGCCCAATGACATAATTACATGGGCTAGGTCCAATCATATGAAGACATGGGCTAGGCCCAATGACATACATGACATGGGCTAGGCCCAATGATACACGTGCAAGGCACGAGGACATGTGAAAGCCGAGGCCCGTTCACACACGATCGACATAATGACAATATATATATATATATATATATATTATATATATATATATATATATATATGTTGTGTGAAATATATGTATATAAAAATATATATATATATATATATGTGTGAAATATATGTATATAAAAAATAATCGAACAAATGAACTACCAACACTATAATAACATTAAAGTTATCCTAATGTGATAATTATATAGACAACAAGAATTCAAGATGAAAATCTGGTACGAGGTCCAACGAGATCTAGGTGTCTAATGGAGTTAATATACATGTAGGTTACACACGTGTACGGACACCCGAATTCAATAAGTACGACTTACAGAATGCTAAACAGTGAGTTCATGTCCCTCCTTTCATTTATTTCAGAGTTTTGTTTCAAACCCATCGAGTAGGAATACATGGCATAACAAAGACTATGTTAGCTATGGGTTTAGATGATAACATGATCAAATGTGCGTAAGTAGGATGATGATAGTAGTAACCGTTAATCACTTAGTGACCAAGGTGCAAAAGATATAGATCTATTGAGTTTGAGGCGCGCTCCATTCCTGGTTGGTAAACCCTTAGGAGTGCTTTTGTGATCCCAATGATGTCAAAGTTGTCTCGGTTTGGTTGCTTACTTATGGCACATATGTCAGGGTGCTCGCGACACAATGATAGATCCTTAAACTCCATGAATGCCAATAATATACTCAGATTTCATTAGGGGATTACAAACATGACATTTTACAAGAAAACAATAACTACATGAACTCGTCAACTTTTGTTGACTTTTTAACATGTATTTCAGGACGCAAGACTTGAGCCGGTGACACACTTCGGGAAATGGGAATAACATGACAACGAATGCCTCCTTTTGGAGGATTTGCATCTTATATCCCAACCTCATATGGGTATATAGGAGTCAAAACCTCATCATGCTTTTACGATGAAAACAATCTTTTATTTTGAAGCAATGTATTTCAAACTATGTTTTTATGATGATGTGAAACCATTGGAAACTATGATGTTACTTTTGGAAAATTGTAAATGATGGTTGCAAATTAATACCAGTATGGTATCGTTATTGATTTACATTTGTTTACATGATTGGATGCAATGATTATCTCATAGTCACACGTTTACGCTTCTGCGACGACAAGGGTGTGACATAGAACTTATAGAATACTTTTGCTTTTAAAACAAAAACTGCAACAAATGGAAAATATCGAAAGATCTAACAATTGCAGTCAAAAGATTCCAAATATGGAACACCACTTTTAAGTCAAGCCTTTATCTCTTTGTCTGTACAATGGTACTAACCTGAGCTCTTAAAGTCTCGCACAACCCAGATACATATATCAGTTAAGTATATTCACCTGTAAGATGAAATCCAGGGACTCTTGATATGGGAGGATATTCTGAGGTGGGAAACACTATTAAGTCAAGATCTAAGACATCTAATTACCGTATCTCAAAGCAACTGAGAAAAGTGTAGAGGTTTAAGTGGACCAGAAACTATTAAAAACTTAAGGTTTAATCAAGATCAATGGTACTAGTGATATGCCTCAAAAACTGATATGATCCTCTAACACAAACTCACAAAAATGTATGTAAATATGTTTGCACATAGCTATTTCAATTCATTTCAGAAAAATCCAAAAAGATTTTCAGTGTGTTTTAGCATAAACTTTGAAAAATCAAAAAAATATTTTATATTCATCTTAGTTTCGACTGCCGATGATGGAAACCTGATCTTCAAAGTCCGAAGTTGCTGCTGAATGTTGAGTGAAATTGTCTGAAAACATCACTTTGTTCGCAAAGTGTTTAACCAAGGTCATTAAATTGGACTTGGTAGACAAATCAGTTAATCGGGGTCATTAACTTTGACTTGGTCAACTGAGTGGGTCGTTAAAACTGGTAAAATGTTCGAGAAAATGAAATTTTGAAAAATGTAGGTTTACTTCGCTTGAAGTTGGTTTAACTTCGTACAAAGATAAAGTTCTTTATCTTCGTACGAAGATAAATCCTAAACCTATATAAGGATCAGCTTCGCACGAAGTAAACATAACTGTTCAAAGATTTCTCTCCACACGTGAGATTATGTGAAATTTAAGTCCACGATGAATTGATGGCCAAATCTTTATTGTAGTGATTTATTTGCACACCACTCACAATGACTAAGGTAGAACTAAACAAGATTTTGACTTTAAATTGAACATATCAACTGTGATAACTTTAAAACATAGATCTAGATCATTTGGACTAGCGAAAACTAAAATTGAACATAGATCTATGTAAATCAGTGTTGTTAGTTATCTATTCAACCATCAATTTCATAAAATCATGCAGATTCATGGTTGTGATATCAACACTATTTTTGAATGAAGTGAGTTCACTTCGTACGAAGGTAAAACCTTACCTTCGCATAAAGTAAAATGTTCTTAAATGATAAAAATCTTCTTCGCATGAAGTGAAAATAGGTTTGATCAAAATTTTTATTACCCCTATCTTCGTACGAAGTAAAATTATTAACTTCGTACCAATCTACTTCGCTCAAAGAGTTATGGTAATTTTTGAAGTCTCGTCTAAGTGTTTGTTGTTATTGTTGATGCATATTTGTGTGGATGCGACTCAGTTCGGTTCGGTTCGATTTAGTTCGGTATTCACACCGGAAGCTCATGGTCCAAAGCAGGCCATTAGAAATAAAGACCGAAGACCAAGCAACAGTCAAGGGGGAGTTTGTTGAAACACTTTTGTGTCTGACGCTTCTTAGTTACGTCAGTAATTGTACGGTCTTTGTTTGTTGCGTCTGTAAAGTTTTGGTCGTGTCGACCAAATCAAGATATCCTCCTATCTTGATTTAGTACGACATTTAGTTTGTTTTTGTTGTAAAACAGTTACATGTGTGCATACTGTTAAGATTTGTGTTTCTAATCTTGCTTTCTGTGTAGTATGTCTGATAGCAGAGTTCCCCGAAGAACCACTTCTTCGTACGAGTGAGATGTCCTTCGTGGGAGTGAGTTGTCCTTCGTACGAGTGAATTCTCCTTCGTACGAGCAAGTTTTTTGTTCGTAAGAGTGACCATTCAAGAAGAACAAGTTTCTTGTTCGTACGAGTGACCATTCAAGAAGAACAAGTTTCTTGTTCGTACGAGTGACCATTCAAGAAAAACCTTTTGCTTGTTCGTATGATCAAGTTGCTTGTTCGTACGAGCCATTTGCTTGTTCGTACAAGTGACCTTTCAAGAAGAATAGTCCTTCGTACGAACAAGCACTATGACTTTCTTTATGAATGTTATTGGTGTTAGGCCTATATAAACAGACATGCACCTCACAGTTTAAGAGAGAGAGCACATAGAGACTGAATAGAGAGATAAGCAGTTTATTCAATAGTGTATATACTGGGTCTCTCTACAAATCAATATAGTGAACAGTTGAAGATATATCTTTTGTTATATTGGTTGTGCTCTTGCTTTGGTTTGCATATACACTTGGATTCCGCACTCGTGTGTGTGTTAAACAACAAGGAAGTAGGTTATCTTAATCCTACAAGTAGTATCAGAGCTTTGGCTCTCTTCCTTGTCTAAAACCAAGCATAGTGTTGTGTCTAAGCAAGTTGTGAAGCTTCCTCGAAGTGTTCTTGAACTTCAAACAAGAAACTTAAGTTCTTACAAGAAAAATGGTTTAAAACTAAGGTAAAACTTGTTGTTTTAAGAAAATTTTTGTATAAACCTTGTTAAAATACATGGAGACATGTTCGGATACAGTTTTTCTTGAAATTTTCTATCAAAGTTTAGTTCAACATATTTTCCAGTGAAGCATTTGTAGGAAAACTCACCGGAATACTCCTTGAGTGTTGACTGAATCTTAAGATCTGACGGAAAAGCTGTTTTTGGAATGTTTGTCTTTTTAACCAAATCTTTTAAACATCTGTCAACTTTCAAAAAAACTCAGAAAGAAGATTCTGATACAAAAGCAAACTTCTCATCAACCAACTCCTGTGAAGGATCCTCCCTGCGAAAGACCTCCCACCTACGAAAGACCCCCCTGTGAATAACCCACCCCACAAACAACCAGTGGTTCGCACGAACAAAGAATGGTTCGCACGCACAACCAGTGGTTCGCACGAAGAACCAAATTTTTCATGACTTTTTAGGTTGTTCGTGAGATCTGATGTTTCGTGGATTTTAAAATTTTGAATTTTAACAGAAGACTTTTATTTCTAGTGAATCTTTGGAATTTTAATTTTTTTTTAAAGGCTGGTATTCATTAACAAACAACTAAAATGGGTACAAATCCTTGGATTGGGGGTGTAGTTCAAGTACAAGCCAAGATGCATCATAATCTAGCTCCGCAACATCATGGGTAAAATATTTAATGCCACCACAAACGGCCATGATTACCGCTAATCAATGGGCGTGTGTTACGAATCAAAATTAAAGCGTTCAAACTCTTCTCATTAGTGATAGTGAAACTGGAAGTAACAACCGTCCATCAAAGTTGAATCATATGAATGAATACCCTTCATGGAAAAGTCGTTTTCCTACGTATGTTATTGGTCAGAATACCGAGTTGTGGACATGTTTTACTACTCGATACAAAGAATCTCTCGAAGAAGTTGTATCATATTCAACCTCTTTAGCCGAATTGGACGAGAATGATAAGAAGGCTTACGATCTAGAAAGAAGGCCTTTGCCATTCTTACACAAGCACTCCACAAGGATATTTATCATCAAATTATGTATTGTACCACTATGAAGACTTGTGGGACACTTTGAAATCAATAGGAGAAGGAAATACAGCAACAAGAAATATTCGACATGATCTTTTAAAGAAAGAGTTTGAAGGGTTTCTGTTTATGGAGAGTGAAACACTGAGTGATATGACAACTTGTTTCTATCATTTTCTTAGTCAGATGTACTCATACAAGGTTAACACCTCACAACAAGAGATCATTATGCGTTTTGCTGATGCTTGACCACCTAAGTGGAGTCAATTTATTGAATTGTTAAAACATACCGGTGTTTTGGATACAATCAGCATTTACAAATTTGTTCAGAAACTTGAAAATAAAAATGAAGAAGAAATTCGTAAAGCAAAACAAATTTCAGTTAAGCAGAACCCAGAGATGTATTTTGGAGGCATTAACACAGGTGTAAGTACAAATCAACAACTGAAACTTCAAACAACATTTGTGTCAAATACAAATGTTTTCCGCCACAAGTTCAACCAGATCAGTCTGTTGGTTCAAATGCTCAAGTCTATGGACAAGCTTTTGATCCAAAAGCTTATCTTCCTCAACCACAAGTTGCTAGACCAACAAATGCTCAAGTCTATGAACAAGCATTTGATCCAAAAGCATTTCTTCCTCAACCACAAGATGTTACACCACAAGTTCCACAACAAGCTTTCTATGGTAAAAATCTTCACCCCTCAAATCCTAACACTGTCAGACTCGATATATCAAACCTTTCTAAGGTGAGTGTGGAAGTTGCCGGGAACACATGGAGCTTCTAAACACTTTGGTCAGTTCTTACTATTAGTAGCTGGAAAAATTGGTAACATCAATCTAACCAGTGAAGACTATGCACAGATCGATAGGGAGGAGATGGAGTTGATTGATATCAAATGGGCGTTTGCAAGTGCAGTAAGAAGGGCAAAAAATTTTATGGAGAAAACGGGAAGAACTAATCTGGAGAGCAACAAGGATACTCCATACGTTTTTTATAAAAGGGGGGTTACTTGTTTCAACTGTAGTGAAAAGGGGCATTTTAAAATAGAATGCACAAAGCCTCCACAGCAAGGGAATCAATATCCTTTCAACAGAAATCAAGTTACTAACAACGATGCAATGGTTCCCGCAAACAATTCCAACCGAGCTTTGATTGTTCAAGTAGATAAAATATGTGATTGGTCTGTTCAATTAGGAAAAAGTGGTGGAGGAGGAACTTCATACTATGCCGAAATTGCAAAAATGATAACGATGGAGAATCGTCCAAAAATGATGACAGTTCATGGGATAGCAGCAGTTTAGACGAAGCAGAATCGACTTCGAGTGAAGATCGATATGCAGATGTTAATGCTGAAGTAGATGATGTGATTACTGAAACTAAATCGACAGATAGCGGTGAAGCAGATTTGGAGCATGAAACTAAGGGTCATCTGATGAGTTTTCCAAGCATCTCTCATTAATCGGATCTTTCACTCTTCGTGCAGCATTCATGGCCCGTTTAGATTTCAATCCAGTCAGGTAAGTTTCAATAAACCTATTGTGTCTAAGTGTTTTAAATGTATACTTTTAAAAGGTAAATACTTAGAACTTGAAGGTAAATTTGATCACACGAAGATGCATCATCAGAGTTTGTTTGTAGATCTGACAAAGTGCACTGGGGCAAACACAGCTCTTATGAAAAACGAAAAGGAATTTAAAACAACAATTGAAACCTTGAAGAAAGATGTTTCTGAATTAACAAAGAATGTTTTCAGAAAACAAACAACCATTAACAATTATATTAACATGCTTGAAGAAATGAAAAAGGAGTAAGCTTGTGCAAAGTGTGAACATGATGCAATCAGACTCAAGTTGGACAGTTACTCCAACTCAAGATATGTTTTGGATCACATCATCGGTGTTCAAAAGAAGAAAGGTGATGTGAAATGCATTGGTTATCAGGCTTGTCCTCCTCCGGTTAGGCACAATTACACCAAAATGTCATATGACGAAGATATGCCACAGTTTGAACCCACCGTTCCCTTGGATCTAGCTGAATTTACAGTTGGACTAGGGTTCACTAAGGGCACATCTTCAAGTCAAGGTCAATCAGATGACATCAATGACTCAAAATCTATGAATGATCAAAATCGTCCCATTATTGAGGATTATGATAGTTCGGATGATGAGTCGGATGAGGACAAACTTAAGCAGTCAGATACGGTAACAAAAGAGGAATATACCTCTCGAAAATCACATTCTCTGTGATCCTCCAGCAAAACCGTGTGTGACTGCCCATGTCAAGATTGTTGAGGCTCATGTTGAAACCTGTGAAAGCGTGAACTTGCTTTATACGTTGATTGGTTCTAACAAAGTTTACTCAAACAAAGATTTTTCCATCAAAAATGTCAATTAATCTTTGATTGATAAAGTTTTCAAGGATTCTACTAGTATGTTTTTGGGTAATTCGAGCCCAAGAGTTGTAGTAACTCAGTGTGATCCTCTCCTAAAATCCGAAGTTAGAAAGAAATATGGAAATCAAAATTGAAACGTCAAAACAATCAACGAAAGAAAAATCACACTAACTAAGGAAATGGAAAAGGCAAACAGAGCCAAAACAAAAGAAAATTCAAAATGCGAACTTCATGAAATCCCAAGGGACTGATAAAATTGAATCTTTTGAAAACAAATCCAACACGGATTTTGTTAAACAAAATAAAATTTTGAAGAGAAACAGTCAAAACAACTACACACAACACACAAATTTTTGTGATGTAGGACCAAGTACCTCAAGATCACGAAGTTCATCATCAAGCTATCACATTTATAATACTCCGAGGTTTGTTGAGCGGAGATCATGCTTTGAGTGTGGTAAGTATGGGCACATTGTCAATTATTGTCCATATCTCACAAAGGGAAAAGCAAAAATTGTTGCGCCCCATGTAAACATTACCATACAAAATTTAAAGGACCCTTGTCTTGTTAAACAACGAGAAATGAAACAAAGAAAGAAACAGCAAAAAGATATTGACAAGGCCTTAAAACTGGAGGTTGTTCAAACACAATCGATAAAACCAAATGTTAAAATTGAGAAACTAAAACAGATTTGGAGACCAAAACCGATAATTGTTTAGGGGGAGCACAATCCATTCCGAATTATCGGGAAAACAAAGCTCCAATTCTCGATAATGTTGGATGACCCAAGTCAATGAAGGCTTGGGTCGCCATCTCCAACTAATCTTTAATGAGTGTGCATGATGTTCTAGGAGGAAATATTGATAATCATAGAATTTTTTATAGTGGAGCATCCAGGCATAAGACACATGCAGCCCCAAAACACCGTTATATCTAGGATTTGTTGCCTTTGTTGGAGAGAAAGAGAAGAAAATGTTCGATGAGTGAAGAAAGTTTGGTGAATAAAGTTGATAACTTCGACAAGATGAAAAACGCCAACAATTTGTTTGTTTAAGGCTTGGATCGGATCCACAGGATAGGTTCAATCGAAATGTATGCACCTGCAACACGTCAGAAGATTATCAAAGTTTCATGTCTTATATCTTCCACAAGAAGTTCAAAGCTTACAAGATGATCATGCAGTGTACATTTCTCCACGGGTGTGATTGAAGAAAATGTGTCTGGTTGAACAAACCAACCGGGTATGCGAATGCCTTTGCGTGGATTGAATGACCGCACACTACTTCTCAAGGAGAAAGATGAATACCTTTTCTGTCGGACCCGGAGGTTTATGATCTTGTTGCTGTGAAGAGATTTCTCAGTTATATGAAGTAGCTGCAAAATCGACCTTGAAATCCACACCGGGTGGATATCCAGTTGTGAGAGCACAAAGTTTCTTGGCAATGCACGTAGCAATTGCAGGATTACGGTTTTAAATTTTCTAATCTCTCCTTTCTCTGTTGATATTTAAGCTGCTTTACAGATTTCTAAAATCTCGTACAGCACTCCAGACCAAACACATTGGTCTCGAACCTTACACGTGATTGTTTCAATATGACACTCATCAATGTTGTTTTGGCCCACATCGATTACCAACGTGCCAACTCATTTTTCCAAAATTTTGATAAACCATTTTTATTAAATTAATTTTGGTGAACGGCATCGAGGTAAAACATGAGTTAATCCACATCGGGAAATTATTTTTGTGAATATTTTTCTTGAAGAAAATCCAAAATGATGTATTTAAAGGTTTAAATTTACTTTTTGCATTGTAGGGTGAGTAAATTTCCAATCCGAAAAATACAAAAACATTGTAAAACGTCAAAAAAGAGAAAAACATGAGAAAAACAAAAAATGAGTTTCCTGGCAAGAAAAAGAGAAAATGATAGTAAATTAGCACCAGGGTCAGCAGCAGGGTAATAACCTGGGATGCTATCAGTGCGGTAGCACTGCCCATTTCAAGCGAGACTGCCCTCAACTTCGCAACAACAACAATGGTGGGAATAACAACAACAACCACAACAACAACAACAATAACAACAATGGAAACAATGGAAATGGTGGCACAGGAGGTGCAAAGGTCGTGCATTCACGCTGGGCCGTGGAGAGGCCAGAAACGACTCGAATGTGGTCACCGGTAATTTTCCCCTTAACGATCATTTTGCTACTGTACTTTTGATACGGGTGCGGATAAGAGTTTTATATCTGAGTCTTTTAGGAAGAACCTAAATCTCACACCTAAACCCCTAGAGACCCCTTACGTCATAGAAGTAGCCGATGGTAAATCTGTAGATGTGACCCATCTAGTGACCGGCTGTCAACTTAAACTCGCGGGTCACACCTTTACCATTGATTTGATGACAACTACCCTGGGTAGTTTTGATGTGGTAGCCGGAATGGACTGGCTATCTGACGTCCGAGCTGAAGTTCTCTGTTTCGAGAAAGTTATCCGTATTCCGCTCTCTAACGACGAAGTCTTGATGGTGCAATGCGAGAAGGCAGGCGTCGTCACGAATATCATCTCTTACATGCAAGCTCAGAAGTATCTTCGTAAGAATAACTCTTTTGCTTTGCTCGCACTGGTCAACGAGCAGTCTAAGGACGAGAAGCGGATTTAAGATATCCCCGTCGTCCGTAACTTTCCCGATGTGTTTCCAGAGGAGTTACCCGGTCTTCCACCACATAGACAAGTGGAGTTTGAAATCGAATTGGCGAACCATGCGACTCCTATCGCCAAGGCTCCGTACCGCTTAGCTCCAGCAGAGTTGTCTACCCAACTTTAGGAATTGTTGGAAAAAGGATTTATCCGACCCAGTATTTCGCCATGGGGAGCTCCGGTCCTTTTCCGCATGTGCATCGACTACAGGGAACTCAATAAGGTTACTGTTAAGAACCGATACCCATTACCGCGCATCGACGATCTTTTCGACCAGCTTCAAGGGTCAAGCTACTACTCCAAGATTGATCTACGGTCCGGTTATCACCAGCTACGCGTCAGGGAGGAGGATATCTCCAAGACGGCATTTCGCACTCGGTATGGCCATTATGAGTTCTTGGCCATGCCCTTCGGTCTCACCAATGCACCCGCGGTGTTCATGGACCTCATGAACCGCGTGTGTAAGCCGTATCTCGACAAGTTTGTCATCGTGTTCATCGATGATATACTCATCTACTCTAAGGGTGAAGAAGAACATGCTGAGCATCTGCGATTATTGCTGGAACTACTTCAACAGGAGAAACTATATGCCAAGTTTTCGAAGTGTTATTTCTGGATTCGGGAAGTTCAGTTTCTCGGGCATATCGTGACTGAAAAGGGTATTCACGTTGATCCCGCCAAGATCGATGCTATCAAGAACTGGGAAGTACCCAGGATACCGACAGAGATCCGCCAATTTTTGGGTTTGGCTGGTTACTACAGACGCTTCATCGAGGGATTTTCCAAGATCGCGCAACCGCTTACCACTCTCACTCAGAAGGGCACCAAGTATGCTTGGGGTGACAAACAGGAAGCAGCATTTCAATTACTGAAGCAGAAGCTTTGCAGTGCGCCCATTTTGTCCTTGCCAGAGGGGACAGATGATTTTGTGGTATATTGTGACGCTTGCATTCAGGGATTGGGATGTGTGCTCATGCAACGTGATAAGGTCATCGCGTATGCATCCCGACAGTTGAAGGTCCACGAGAAGAACTACACGACACATAATTTGGAATTGGGAGCAGTTGTGATTGCACTTAAGATTTGGAGACACTACCTATATGGAACAAGGTGCACAATCTACACGGATCACAAGAGCCTCCAACATATTTTTGACCAAAAGGAGTTGAACATGCGACAGCGTCGCTGGGTCGAACTCCTGAACGATTATGAATGTGCCATTCGGTATCACCCTGGTAAAGCTAACGTGGTAGTTGATGCCCTCAGTCGGAAGGAGCACTTGAAACCTCGTCGGGTACGAGCACTGCAGTTCACAATTCATTCTGGGTTACCCGAACATATACGCGACGCGCAGCTAGAAGCAGTTAAGGAAGAGAACATCAAGGCCGAATCTGTGGGAAAGATGGAATGCGATTGGGAAGTGAAACCAAATGGTGGGTATTTCATGAATCGTATATGGGTACCTCTCTACGGAAACCTCAGGAAGCTAGTTATGGACGAAGCTCACAAATCCCGATACTCTGTCCATCCTGGTTCGGATAAGATGTATCAAGATCTTAAAGCCGCGTACTGGTGGCCCAACATGAAAGCAGATATAGCCATCTACGTGAGCAAGTGTTTGACCTGTGCGAAAGTCAAAGTGGAATACTAGAAGCCATCAGGGCTATTTCAACTACCTGAGATCCCGGTGTGGAAATGGGATCAGATTTCGATGGACTTTATCACTAAACTCCCGTGAACTCCGGGTGGTTGCGATACCATCTGGATGATCGTGGATCGTCTAACTAAGTCTGCACACTTCCTAGCGACCAAAGAAACAGATAAGATGGATAAGTTGACTCGCATGCCAACATCCATCATCTTAGACAGAGATGCTCGTTTCACGTCCAACTTTTGGCAGTCACTTCAGAAAGCATTGGGTACACGCTTAGATATAAGCACAGCTTACCACCCTCAGACGGATGGTCAAAGTGAAAGGACCATTCAGACCTTGGAGGACATGCTTAGGGCATGCGTGGTATACTTCGGGAACAGTTGGGAAATCCATCTGCCTTTAGTGGAATTCTCGTATAACAACGGTTACCATACGAGTATTCAGGCAGCACCGTTTGAAGCATTATACGGTCGCAAATGTAGATCACCGGTCTGTTGGGCAGAAGTTGGTGACAGTCAACTCACAGGTCCTGAGTTGATACTTGAGGCTACTGAAAAGATTGTGCAAATCAGAAACTGCATGACAGCAGCACGAGATCGACAGAAAAGTTACGCTGATCAAAGACGCAAACCACTCGAATTTCAAGTAGGTGACCGCATCCTACTGAAAGTGTCACCCTGGAAGGGTGTAATTCGTTTTGGGAAACGAGGCAAACTAAATCCACGTTACGTAGGCCCATTTGTGATTTCGAAGCGTATCGGGCCCGTAGCTTATCAGTTAGACCTTCCTGCCGAACTCAGTGGAGTTCACAACGTTTTTCACGTGTCTAATCTGAAAAAGTGCCTATCAGATGAGACCCTAGTCATTCCATTGGATGAGATTCAAGTGGATGAGCAACTACATTTTGTGGAACAACCTATCGAGAGACCGTGAGATTAAGACTCGAAGGCACAGCAAGATACCGATCGTCAAGGTTCGTTGGAACTCTAAGCGTGGACCGGAGTTCACGTGGGAAAGAGAGGACCAAATGAAAAGCAAATCTCCACACCTTTTTGCAGCTGAGCAAATAATATGACGTTACCGCCAACTGAATTTCGGGACGAAATTCTTTCAACATGGGGATGATGTGACAGCCTGGGATTTACTTGTACCATTCTGACAAACTGAACTTTTGTGTGTTGCATTCTAAACCAGTTTACTCAATTTTCGGGACGAAAATTCTTTCAACATGGGGATAATGTTACATCCCGGCTTTTCAGGTATCTTAAATGCACTACTTTAGGGTTATTCACTCCTACGTTGATTTAATTCAGAGAATTAAATTACACGCTCGCAATAACTAATCTAACTTTATGAATCTATAGGGTGAATCACGTGCTTTGTGTTATTAGACGGGTTGTATCTGAATAACGTGCTATGTGTTATTAGACGCTTGTAGATTATTGTATCACGCTTTGATTTCGCAATTTATTAGTAATAAGCCTTATGTTACCGAATTGTAAAAAAATTAAATAAATAAATAGCCGAACCGAACCGAGCCGCGAAACGTGTCGACCTTGCGACCCACACCTCCTTGCGGCCCAAGGAAATAACACAAGCTTGCGGCCCAAGACACTTAGCCAAACCCCCCCCCTTCCCCCTTGTTATATTTATATGTATGTATGCATGGGATGTTTTAAAAAAAACACAAAACCCTAATCCCTAGAAGGAGGTCGACGGCAGCCCCCCCCCTCACGGTCGCAAACCTCACACCTCCCGGATTGATTCCAAGCTTGTCCCGGTTCGATAAGCATCATCGTTTCAAGGTTAGAGTTTAATTGTTTTGCGATTCACACTAGGTTTTGTGTAATCTTGATCATGATTATGTGTTTGTGGGATTTTTAGTATGAAAAAGTGTTGTGATTTATGATTAGTTCGGATGAATGTGCGAATCTTTGCGGTTGTGATGTTATGTTGAGTACTAAAATCGTAGGCTGCGTTTTAGCGATAAAGATCATGATATATATTTAGGGTTTGCATGAATATTGATATATATGATGATATTTGATAAATTAACCTGCTATTAATCAATACAACTAAGCGTCATGACCGTTTAAACATATTCTAGTGCGATAAAGTCGAAAATAGTAAGCTGATTGGCATTTACAGCCAACTTCAGTTGGCTGTAACCTGATCGTTATTTATTGAAAAGTGGATTTTCTGAAGCCTAAAACGTGTATTTTTAACAACGCTTCAAATGGCGCTGGATTCATATTTTTCTAAGGTCGTTTGCTATTTATAAGTGGTCATTTAGTGCAGCAGCTGAAGCTGCGTAAATTCTGCAGAATTTGCAGGTTGTTTATCGAGTCGGATCTCATAGTCTGTATGGGTTTAGGTCACGAAATTTGTACAGTAACTGGAGACGGGAATTTCCGAAAATCTCCCACTAGAAATTTGTTAATTGGATGAACGATGATTTTTAAATAATTTTTCTCGTGGACTGCAGTCAGAAAGCGACGAATCTGACTGCAGCCTAGTATATAAATGTTTATAAATAATTGGTAAAGATTTAGGATTTGAACATTTTACACAAAATTATACCGTCTAATTGACATCTCCTGTAAAAAAAATTGGAACTTTTGGAACGTTGGAACTATTTTATAAAAATCCTCGAAAACAGCCCAGTTATGAGCGTACAAGCCGAAACATGATAACTTGCGTTTGTGTGTACCTAAGTGTTGTATGAGATATCCTATGCTTATGACTAGTTGGTTTGATCGTTATTTTGTATGATGATACCTTGCATGCATGATTATGGTTTCGAATTGGTTATTACGTGTGCCGTACTGTGTGTTAGTTATGCGTAGGGTTTTGTGTCAGTGTGTTCACACACTAACTTTAAATCGGTTGACATGTTAGGACGCGATAAGTGGTTCCATCATTTGCTTATTTTGAGTTATTCTAACCGAGCAATTTAAGGTGAGTTCACGGCCCCTATTTTAACCAGTTTTAAACAACAGGGGGAGAAACATGTATACGCTCTACAACTCTATCTTTTTACGTTATGCGAAATTAACGTCGTTAACTATTCGGTAACTAAGTTAATATTAATATACGTTATGGTCACTAAGTAGCTTTATCACGGAAGTCCTCAACCAACTCTCGAATCGTTAGTATTGGGTTAAATAGCGTGGAAATTATAGTAGTAATACTGGGCCCGACAAGCCCCACCCGAGTTACTCGCGCTAGCCGACCGGGAATGGTCGACAGGTAATTAATTTGGCCTAACTTTCGCCATGGTTAGTGATAGACCTGGCAACACTGAGGCAACAACAGTCAGCTTTGATCGCGAACTCTTATGTGACGTAACTTTAGGCTCGCTACCTCATTTTAACATTGAACTTAATTACGAACCAACATTGTTATTCCGGGTTAGGAATAATGGAACTATGTCGTTATCCCGGGTTAGGGATAACGGGGAATAACGAACTTTTAAACCGAACTTGTGAACTTATAAAAACCTGTGAACTCACTCTTCTTTAATGTTGACACTTGTTTCTTTACATGTTTCTCAGGACGCTAGGAGCGCTAGGTGCACTCACTTGCATTTGATCAAGACATTTTTATCGAGTCTTATTTACGAATAACGTTTGCGATTTTGGTTTTGGCGTTTATGTTGGCGCCCGTTACTTAAATTTAATGCTTCAGCTAAACTTTGAAACTTTTTATTTTGAAAATGACTATGAATGTTTACAACAAATGTTTTTGGAAAACTTTTAAATAAATCATATAGAGTCGTTCGATATTGCTAGTGTCTGAGATTCTGGTTTGATCACACGCCTCGCGGTAATACTCCGCAAGTGGAAATTGAGGGTGTGACATGAAGGTTCCACCATGATAGAGCTCCATCCACAAAGAGTCTGATAACATAGGTGACTCTTAATTCAGCTGGGCACTACCTCATTTGGATGACTGAGTCTGTCTTCTCAGTCCAGGGTACGAAGGATACAGCGCCTCTGGTACCATCGAAGTTCGTTTACAGTCAAGAAGCTGCTTATATGTGCAGCCTAAAATCATTGGATACACCATTTAAGCATGAGTAAGTAGCACGAATAAGATGGATGAAAGTGTGTTGTGGTTATGAGAATCTGGGTATTACTAGTGGGAGGATGAACTCCTGTTGAACCTCCTGTACCGCCGCTATGCTCAGAGCGGTTTCCCTCGTATTGTACAATGGCTTGGGAGATACGTTCGTTCAGCTCCTCTTGTGTGGTGGGTAGGGTATTGTTGTTTAAACTTCTTCTGCGGGGCGGCATTGTCTTCTAACACAATATGTCGCTCACAATTAGTAGAATTAATACTTTCATGTTATTATTGCAATTTATTTATTTATTTATTATTATTATTTTTATATATGCAATCAGCACATCGGAACATGATAAATAAATAAGGAATATATGCAAACGCCATACGCACACCCATTGTCATCATACACATAGCTCGCCACATTATAAAGTATAATCATAATATCACCATGGTGCAATGCATCAATCATAAAATCACCACATCATGACATAATCAACAATAACATAAAAGAAATACAATGTAACATAAAGAAAATACACTTTTATACAATGACAACTTGTTACAATTTGTTCGCGAAGAGCCAAAAAGGACTTAGGGGTACACAACCCTAATCAATACAAGTTTTTACATTACAAAAGTACCATTTTCTACTACATTGCTTCTTCACGTCAAATAGTTGTCTTCCAAAAGCTGGGATCTTCAAGACTGAGTCTTCATGAGCCAAAACAACAAAAGTACAGCTGATCCCCAAAAGATATCTACAAACATGCTACTGGGGTGGAGGGGGTGGTGGAAATGGCGATCGTGGGAACATGCTGTGATAGTAGGCCATCTCCTCCTCGAGGCTGGAAATGCGCCTAGTAGCATCCGTCTGAAACTGCTCTAGCTCCTGCACTCGTGCCTTCGACGGGCATGACGAGTGATGGAATGGGCAGTAGAAAGGTGGAGTCCGTGGTGGTGATAGAGGTAGTGGTGGTGGTGATGGAGGTGGGTATGATGGTGGGGGTGGTATCGGTGAGGACTGTGGTGGGGGTGTCACTCTAGTAGTGGCGTGAGCAGTACGCTGCGACTCTATCTCCCAAATCCTACGAAAGATCAGAGAGAGTTGTAGGTCATGTGAAGTCACCCTTTCCTCCACAGGGATCGGAGGAAAGTGTGAGGGATGATAAGGGTCTGAAGGGCTCATGCCCGGTGGAGCTGTCGGGCTGAACATACCTGCTGGAGGAGGTGTGGGTCGTGGGTCATATATAGATGGTACTCTATCAGAGAATGAAGGTCCTGGCATATGAGAAGGTCCGGCTGTAGATGGGTTGAAAACAGGGTGGTACGTGGACCTCTCAGAAAAGTAGGGTGGTGGCTGCTCGGGGGCACGTGGAGTGCCGCTCAGAGAGTAGTGACGAGCAGGTCCTGTATCATGAATGGGTCTAGGGGTCGGACTCTGACAGGGAACGGGCTGACGCGAGTCGGTGAGGCCGCAGGGGGTGAATACATGGATGCAGTGGTGCCTAGGACGGCGGATGAAGCATCGTCCACCTCATGCTCACTTGGAGCAGCATCAGTAGATGATGAAATGTCCACGACTGGAATATCTGGGGTGGGATCTCGAGTATAGCCATCTCATCGAAGACCTCGCCATCTCCCAGGTTGTCCTCCATGTGCTCCACGTGGAACACTGGTATCTCGTCATCGTCATCATCCAAATCAATCACGAGAGGGACCACAGCAAGGGGCACGGCCAGATGTACAATACCGTGTTCACCCTCCGGGTGACCATACACTATGATGTCATGCGGGGGCTGAGGGACGGCCAATACGTTGTCTGTTGGAGGTGCATCTACCTCCATGGGATCGATCAATGCTAGTGGTTGGAAGTCCCCATCGTCTCCATCTTCGACTCCATCCCCTAAAGTTTGGGCCTTGGCAGCAGGATCATATCCATCATCGGATATATACTCCACTGGGTCTTCCTCATAACTCGATGCTGAAGCTATAGTCCTGGCAAATAATCTGTACAATACATATATATACATGTTAGTAACTTATGATAATTTTAAATAAATCACCATTTCTCATGCAAAGCATTGTTCTCTTTTGTATTCCATGGAATCTTACTGTTTTGTGTCTATCCATTATTGACTACTCACGTATGGATTCTGCTTATTACTTATAGTTGAGCTCGTGTGATAGATCCTTGTGTTATAGTGACACAATGAAAAACTTTTTGTTATTTTGTTTTATTTCCAAGACACTTCTATCGTGTTTTAAAACTTTGTTTTCATGTGTGAGCCCCTGGTGATTGTAGACCAACTTTTAGTGAAAAGTTTTTCCCCAGTTAACTACAATCGGAGCTCTGATACCAGCCTGTCACACCCTGGTCGTAGCGGAAGCGCGAGTGTGTGACTACTAGGTAATCATTGCATCCAATATAGTAAACATTATAAATTAACAACGATGCATGCCATCTATAAGTTTCACTTCATATTTACAATCATCAAAAGTACAGTCACATTGTTATCAGTTTCAGATCACCCGTACAAACATAGTTTAAAAGACATTTTTCCAAAATAGGATAGTGTTTTCATCACAATTTCATGCTGAGGCTTTGACCTCTATATACCCAAACGAAGTTGGGATATAAAAGGCAAACCCTCCAAAAGATAATGCATCGTTGTCTTGACAGTTCCCAAACCCGGATCTCATAACCAGCTCAAGTCCTGCGTCCTGAAACACATGTAATTTTAAAAAGTCAACATAAAGTTGGCGAGTTCATGTAGTTTAATGTTTTCATATCAAAATGTCATCCTTGAAAACCTGTATTGAAATCCGAGTATGTTATTAGCATCAATGAGTTAATTAAGGATCTATCAGTGTGTCGTGAGCACCCTGACATACTTGTGCCATAAGTAAGTAACCAAACCGAGACTACTTTGACATCATTGGGATCACAAAAGCACTCCGAAGGGTTTACCAATAAGGAGTGGAGCGGGTCTTAAACTAAATAGATCTACTTCTTTTGCACCTGGTCACTAAGTGATTAATTGTTACTATTGTTATCATCCTACTTACGCACAGTGATCTGTTATCTGCTAACCCATAGCTAACATACTGTTTTGACATGACATGTATTTCCCCTCGATAGTTTAAACCAAAACTTGAAATAAGTGAAAGGAGGGACATGAACTCACAATTTTTGCGTTCTGTTTAAGTCGTACTACTTATCGATTGGTGTCCGTACGTATGTAACCTACATGCGTATTAGTTTCATTAGACACCCAGGTCTCAATGGACCTTGTACTCGTTGTCCATCTTGAATTCTTGTTATGTGTTTCTTTGTTATGATTGAACAACTTAAAATGTTATCATAGTGTTGGTAGTTTGTTTGTTCAATTAATATTGTTATATATATTTCTTATAAATATACATAATATATTATTATTGTTTTCATATCATGTGTGAATTGGGCCTTGCCCTTCAATGTCATTGGGCCTAGCCTATGTTTTCTTGTCATTGGGCCTAGCCCTGTTTTCTTGTCATTGGGCCTAGCCCATGTAATTTAGGTCTGTGGGCCTAGCCCATGTTTTTTGTCATTGGGCCTAGCCCATGTAGTTTATGTCTTTGGGCCCAGCCCATGTTTTTATGTCTTTGGGCCTAGCCAATGTTTTTATGTCATTGGTCCTAGCCCATGTAATTTATGTCTTTGGGCCCAGCCCATGTTTTTATGTCTTTGGGCTTTTATTAGTTTTTGGGCCTCATCCATAAACATTATGGACTTTAGGCCTAGTATATGATTTTCACAATTTGGGCCTAGCCCAAATGTATATAAACATAAGCCTTATTTTATTATAAGTATTTACTTATAATTTTCTAACTTTTTATATATACTAAACTTTCCGGATTTTTGGTTTCGATAACATATATATATATATACATATATGTTGAACGTCTAAATATATTTAGACTCGTCGTTGACATTGTTCATTATATGCTCATTTTCGTCGAGGATCTCCCGTTGTCGCAACGACCTTTCGTGCCGTCGATTCACCCGTTGGTCATCTAAGCGACGGTGTAATCTTGAATGTCCGCCTATTGTTCTCATTTGTTTTAATTGTCCGATTTATTGTTTCGACGTATTGTGAGAATGTATTTATTATGTCACCAATACTTGGTATATTGTTTAAGTGTTTGTATTTTGTATAAGATTGGGTATTTTCTTGTGTATACCCTAAGTTTCTAATACATACATATACAATACACAAATATATACATATTATTTATTAGCAACATGTATTTATACAAACACTTGTATTATTTTCCATATAAGAATATATATATATTTGAAAAAGTATTTATTTTTCTTATAAATATATATTTGTGACTTTATTTAAACACTTGGTTATTTAGGAATAACCTTCGTCATTAGAGTCCACTTAATGACGTTTTAAGTTACGAATCGCGTTTAGTCCCACTAATCACCCCACTAATCATGCTTATAATCACGATTAGATTTTTAAAAAATTTTGCCATAGTTTCCCCTAAACTATGGCGTTTTCCATGTTTTAAAAACGTATTTAAAACATGTTTAAACTCATAATCATCATCAAGAATCCATAATATTTATTTAACATAATCTACTTATCATCATCAATGACTTTTGTTGTTAAAAACACTAGTATATCAAGAGGGTTTTTAGTGTTTATTATTCTTTTCAAAACAATACTTTAGTAGGTTATGTAAATAAGTTCATGCATGTAACTCTTTGATTACTACACATTTTTTATGTGATTACAACTTAAATACATATGTTTATTTCTTATGAAAATAATTCTTATGTATAAAAGTTATATTTAAGCTGTAGTATTTTACATGGATGATGTAAGTGATGATCTTGGTTAGATTTAAACCTTATCATGTTTAAATCCTTATTTTATACTAAATCATACAAGATCATCTTACTTTTATCTCATAATATCAACATAAACAACTTCAATATACATTCTAACAATCATATGAGCATGTAATCAACACAAAATAATCAATATTTATTGTTAATATTATGTTGCATTTTAGGGTTTTTGATGTATCTTTTCTTGATTTTCAAGATGATTAACTTGTACACTAATAATCTAAGCATAAAAAGAAGTTAGATTATGGAGGATATTAGCTCACAATGGGTGCACAAGATTCTTGAAGATTTAAAAGAAAATTAAGCTCCTTAGAAGGCCCTAATAAGCTCCATCCATGCAAGCTTCCTTGAGGGTCTTGATTAAGCTTCAAAGTATAAGAAAAGTGGTGGCTTGTGGTGGCTTAATGGTGACTTAAATTGGAGGTAATGGAGCCGTGGGTATAGGGGGAAAGGAAGGAGAAAGAGTTGCAAATTTTTTGTGAATAAATGATAAGAATTTTATGAGAATTCAACAAAATCATACATGCTATCTTTTCAAGATCATCATACATCTAAACACCATACTTCTAATCTCAAAATTTCAACAAAATCAAGTGGGTGGGACCCACTTGTGACCGTCAACAATGGGGGGGTAAGTGTAAGTTTTATTTTTTACCACATGTTGAATATAGTAGATATTTTGGTGATTAAATTAATTATGGTGATTAGGGTTAATCTTCTAGCATCTTAAGCATAAGACTTGTGTTTAGGGTGTAATTACATGGCATTTAATCCCTATGATCCTCCAAAATAAGTTTCAGATGACGGATATGTCGCAAGATCGTTCATCGTCGAAGTATTCGCTAATAAACGGAACTCTATATTTGGTACTGGAAGCGTTTGGTTTTGATTACCACAACTAATATGGTGTCAAATTAGTGTATTTTCGATCCAAAAATATTCATCACTAGTTCGCTAGACGAATACACGATGAATTAGGGTTGCCGATATGTTTTCCTTTCGACCGTTCGATCGAAATCGACACTTTTATGATCCGCCGTCGAACTTTTCCGAAAGTTGTGTTTCCGTAACCTCATGTTTGTTGAATGGATTCCGAGTTCTAAATAATGCTTAACTAGTTCACTAGACGCTCGGATGAGGCTATCGGCCACTAAAATATTCGTTGTTTCGACGATCGGCCGCTTTCCGGTCGAATTGTGCATTGTTTGCCGAATGACTGGAAACGACGTGTTATGTGCATTTTTGCTATTCTCACTTTATTTTAGGATGTTTAGCATTGTTTTATTCTTATCTTGACATCCGGAATCCTCCGAATTAGTCTTGCGGACAAATCGCCATTTGTCGCCTTTTCGGTCGAAACGGACAATTTTGCAATTTTTGCGTTATGCCGGAAAGTTATTTATTATTGTAATAGTTGTTCTCAAATATGTGTTTTCATTTGTATATGGACTCAGGTATGGCATGCCATGCCTTCATTTCTTGTTCGGATTCGTTTCAGCGGGTTTCCGAAACGGTTAGTGTCACCGCATTTAGTGCATTAAGTACTTTCTACCAACACTTTTAGGGCATTGTTTTGGTCTGTTTCTCGTCGTAACGGAAACCAGTATATGTTATGATCAGACTCACTTTCCCTAATAACGTACGACTCAATTTTGAATTTAAATTACGATAATCATGCATGAGATTATAATACAAAATTAGTGATTACATTGTACGGAATTTCTAGTTATTTGCCAGTTGTCACACACTAGAAGATCAAGAGAAGACAACCTTCACATATCCCCATTGAACTTTCGCTTATCGACGCATGTCATTTGGTCTATGGAATGCCCCTACAATGTTCCACCGATTCATGGTGGCCATTTTGCACGATTTGATTCAGAGAACCATGGAAGTTTTCATGGACGACTTCTCTATCTTTGGAGATTCATTCAACCATTGCCTTGCTAATCTGGAACGAATGCTATCTAGATGTGAGGAGACTAACCTCACCCTTAAGTGGGAGAAGTGCCATTTCATGGTCATAGAGGGAATAATGCTCAGTCATAAAATATCCAGCACAGGCATGGATGTTGATCTTGCCAAAATAGACACTATTTCCCGACTACCTCCTCCATCATCTGTTCGAGCCATATGAAGCTTCCTAGGACATGCCGGATTCTATAGGCGGTTATCAAAGATTTCTCCAAAATCTCTCAGCCTCTAACCAAATTGCTTTCAAAAGATGCCCCATTCATCTTAGACAAAGGCTGTACGACAGCATTTCTTGCCTTAAAAGAAATGTTGGTCAAGGCACCAATCATGATAGCACCTGATTAAAAACTATCTTTTGAAATCATGTGTGATGCCAACAACTTTACAGTTGGAATAGTATTGGGCAAAGAAAGGAGAAGCATTCTCATCCCATATACTAAGAAAGCTAGACTCTTAATGACGCTCAAGAAAACTACACAACTACCGACAAAGAGTTACTAGCCGTAGTATTCGCATTTGATAAATTATGTTCATATCTGGTGCTTTCCAAAACCATAGTGTACACAGACCATGTTGCCATCCGTTATCTCTTCAAGAAATAGGACGCCAAACCACGCCTCATCAGGTGGATTCTTCTCCTCCAAGAATTTGACATTGAGATAAAAGACAAAAGAGGAGCTGAGAACACCGTTGCTGATCATCTATCTCATCTCGAAGACCCTATTTTGGAGAAAACTCAGGAAGAACTCATAAATGAAAAGTTCCCCACATAATCCCTAGAAATGGTTGAGTATAGAGAAGAACCTTGGTACTTAGATTATGCTAACTACCTCGCTAGTGGCACTCTCGTCAAAGGATGGTCACATCATCAACGAAAACATTTCTTCGTTGATGTAAAGCACTACTTTTGGGAAGCTCTATATCTTTTTAGAATATGTGAACACCAACTCATTAGACGATGCATCCATGGTCGTGAAGCAAGACAGATTCTCCGACATTGTCATGAAGGACCATGTGGAGGACATCACGGAGTAACTAACACCACACGAAAGGTGTATGATTCAGGATTCTACTGGCCCACGATACATAAAGACACTTATTCCTTTGTCAGAGCATGCGATGCATGTCAACGAGTAGGAAACATTTCGACAAGAAACGAAATGCCACAAAACAATATCCTCATTTGTGAAATCTTGGATGCTTGGGGTTTGGATTTCATGGGACCATTTCCACCATCAAGAAAAGCCCTCATCAATGATAGAGGAACCCATTTTTTAAATCTACAAATGGAAATGGCTCTAACACGATATGGGGTATCTCACCGACTCTCAACTGCTTATCATACTCAAACCAATGGTCAAGCCGAAGTGACCGCTCGAGGTTGGAAAATGATCCTAGAAAAGACTGTGGGTCAAAACCGGACAGAATGGGCGAATAAACTAGATGACGCTCTATGTACATTTCGAACATCCTACAAAACACCAATAAGGCACCACTGTCACACCCCGACCCGCAGCGGAAAAGGTGATCGGGGCATGATTGGGTTATCATCAAAGCTCATGACATTTATTATAACGTTTCATATTCATTAATACAATTTAATGGGAAATTTACAATCATAATTACATCATGACCTAAACATCATTCTAGACTTCATTGTTTTCTTCTAAGGCATTTCCTATGTTTTCCTTGCTTCATCCTATTCACCTGTATCATGTGTAAAAATGGTTTTTGGATCAACAAAAAGTTGGCGAGTGAATCCTATGAAAAACATTTGAACAAGTTTATTGAATTGATTATAAAATAAAGTACACAACCACACATGAGTAAAAATAGATGTAAACTTATTCACCAATCATTTAATATTAAATAAGGCACATACGAACAATAATGGATTTGTTTTGAGGCACGCGTTGCTCAACTCGTCTCCCACGAGGAACTGATGGGCCTAATGAATGAATTGCATATAACTTGACAATATGAAATACATAACTACAAACAATATATACAATCTAAGTTTAGATCACAATATGGTATGGCACAAGTTTAAATAAACGAGTTAATTTTAGTGACACATGACACACCCCAAAACGTGTAATTAAAAAGGGGAGTTGTAAGATTCACTCACATTGGGTGCGTTCGGTTGATGATGTTGAATGCGCACGAAGTTGGTTTTAACCACGAGTGAAACTAACCTAGATAATGGTATAATGGTTCGGTAAGTATGCGGATTTTATTAATCAATTTTAGTAGGATTGTTGGGTGTATTTTTGTGAGTTTAAGGCTATTTTCTAACCTTAAAAATGTTATTTTTAAGTATTTTTAATTGATTTTTAATTTAAATAAATAAATAAAACAAATAAAAAAATGTTGACTTTTGACAGTTGACCATAAGCGTTGACAGTTTGACCATAAGCATTGACTGTTTGACCGGTTTAATTGTGTGATTGTATGCGCTGGGTGAGGCTCGAACCCGAGACCTCCCGTACGCGTGCTCGCAGCTCTACCAACTGAGCTACATGTCTAACCCGAAATATTTCTGTTTTTAATTATATTTATATACTAATTGAATTAATCCGAAAATCATTTATTTCAAAAACAATTTAAATGACTCGCTCGGTGCTCTCCACAGGTCTCGAACCCGGGACCTGTGGTTTAAGTTAACACATAGTCCACCGCTGGACTGTGTGTCTAACTTGTTAAATAATCTGATTTTTATTATACTTATATACAAACCAAATAATTTCGTTTCTGCTTTAAATAAAAAGTTTGATAATTGTCCGGACCGGTGCGGTAGTCTGGACTCGAACTCGTGACATGTGGTTTAAACGTTCACACAGTCCACCACTGGACTGTGTGTCAATCTTGGTTATTATTCCGGTTTTTATTAAACTTAACATCTATTGCAGTGAATCCGGTTCGGTTAAAAAAAAGAACATTTTTATTAAGGCGAGTGTGCGTGGGACAAGAATCGAACTCGGTACGTAAGCGTGTTTTATTTGCACACAGTCCACCGCTGGACTGTGTGTCTAACCCGAGATATATCTTGATTTTAATTAAACATATACACAACTGATAACTCCGTCTTCTTCGTTAAACTTAACCAGAAACGGAAGTCCGACTGGTTCGAAGATTTAATCAAGTTCTTTAGTGTCTTGTGGTTAATTACGTGTGAGATAAATAAAAAGAATGAGAGATTAAGTGTTAGATATACCGAACAGTGGTTCCTCTGTTTCGCCGGCGAAACTCCGGTGACAGCAGACTATTCCGGCGACGTGTGTCCTGCGGCAGAGGGTCTTCAGGGAGCTTGAGATTAGTGTAGGTGGCTTCGGTATGAGCTCTGGGGGTTCAGTAAGGCTCAGAGGTGAAAGGCTCGGTTTTCCGGCGAGTTGCAGAAATTCTCCAGCGAGTGAATTTTTGTCGGGAAAGAGTGTTATTGTGAGCGAAAAAGCTAACAGAGGTTAGAGGGGGTATTTATAGGGCAGGACATCGACGAATTTGATCCGATTTCCGTCTTGATTCGTCGGTCAATAAGTTTTCCGGCGGTTATGACTTGCGTCGCGGGTTCAGACGTCGGTTATAACCGATGTAGTAGTTAAGGCTTCGTTAAAACTGAAGAAACCGTCCAATCTCGGCGAAATCGTCGGGATTTCCGACGACTGCGATTGGGCTCGTCGGTTTTGAATTCGAGATTTATGTTATGTATTAATTGTTCATTAATGAACAAGAAACACTAGTGGCGCAGTGGTTGGATGGTTGGAAGTTAAGGTGTTGCTGAATTCGCTGGCTGACCCGGGTTCGAAACCCGGCAGCAGCCTTTTATTTTTATTTTCTTATTTTAAGTACTTTTTTTAAATATAAATTATATATTCCAATATACTTATTAATTATGTATCATTTAAAATTAATTTGGGCATTAAATACGCAACGAATTTTTAACTGATTGTTCGGTTAATAAACGGAGCGGGTTTGGTAAATCCGGTTTTTTACGGATGTTACAGTATCCCCTGCTTTTTAGAAATTTCATCCCGAAATTTAAGTAGTGACATATTTGTCTAAAAAGGATGGTGTTTAGTTTGACAGTTACAGGCTTAGAAAAAGAGTAAGAGTTTAAGTTTTTGTTTGAGGCGGTAACGTCCCTTGTAAGGGTTAAGTACCCTGTTACTGGAATCGCTTTTTGTTGCCTACGGTAAAAATATTGATAAGCAGAGTTGATTCACTAAATATGATATCATGCGTAGGAGTTTTGATATGTTTGGAAGGATAGGGTTATATCCTAAAACAAAATTTCTAATACTACAACCTACATGGAACTTCTCATAACCGTCTAACAATGCCTCTGATCCTTTGACAAGAATACTTATATATAGGAAGTACCAGCGGCGTATCCACCATATTCTTGTCAAATTTTCATTGGTTTTATTAGTAAGTTATGATTGTTCTATGATGTGACTCTAAACATAAATAAATGCCACAACCAATGTACCAAGAAATTACTAAATCCTACATAGAACTTCTCATAACCGCCTGATAATGCCTTTGATCCTTTAGCAAGAATACTTATATATAGGAAGTACCAGCGGCGTATCCACCATATTCTTGTCAAATTTTCATTGGTTTTATCAATAAGTTATGATTGGTCCTATGATGTAACTCTAGAACATAAATAAACACCACAACCAATATTTGAGTCCAAGTTCTGATAGCATACATGTTTGAATGGTGATAGTTCCTCTCTCGTTTGTTACGATGGAGAGGTTAGTTTATGTAGAAATAGAACACAATCCAATTTCTTTAAATGGCGAGATGATATGAATGTAACACAAATTTCAACCAAGACAATACTAAATCCTACATGGAACTTCTCATAACCGCCTGATAATGCCTCTG
Organism: Scalesia atractyloides; assembly: GCA_947069175.1. Lineage (NCBI taxonomy): Eukaryota > Viridiplantae > Streptophyta > Magnoliopsida > Asterales > Asteraceae > Scalesia > Scalesia atractyloides. The sequence goes on from CAMTDV010000023.1 coordinate 68,063,428, forward strand.
ATCCTTTGGCGAGAATACTTATATATAGGAAGTACCAGCGGCGTATCCACCATATTCTCGTCAAATTTTCATTGACTTTATCCGCAAGTTATGATTAGTTCTATGTGACTCTACAACAAACACAACAACCAATACTTGAGTCTTAATTCTGATAGTATCCATGTTTGAATGATGACAATACCTCTCTCGTTTGTTGTGATGGAGAGGTTAGTCATTGTGGAAGTGAGACATAGCTCAACTTCTTTAAATGATGAAATTGAAATACACTGAAATGTATGATGAACAAACTTTGACCAAACCATTCTAAATCCTACATGGAACCTCTCATAACCGCCTGATAATGCCTCTGATCCTTTGACAAGAATACTTATATATAGGAAGTACCAGCGGCGTATCCACCATATTCTTGTCAAATTTTCATTGACTTTATCCACAAGTTATGATTAGTTCTATGTGACTCTACAACAAACACAACAACCACAACTTGAGTCTTAATTCTGATAGTATCCATGTTTGAATGATGACAATACCTCTCTCGTTTGTTGTGATGGAGAGGTTAGTCATTGTGGAAGTGAGACATAGCTCAACTTCTTTAAATGATGAAATTGAAATACACTGAAATGTATGATGAACAAACTTTGACCAAAACATACTAAATCCTACATGGAACCTCTCATAACCGCCTGATAATGCCTCCGATCTTTTGACAAGAATACTTATATATAGGAAGTACCAGCGGCGTATCCACCATATTCTTGTCAAATTTTCATTGACTTTATCCGCAAGTTATGATTAGTTCTATGTGACTCTAAAACAAACACAACAACCAAAACTTGAGTCTTAATTCTAATAGTATCCATGTTTGAATGATGACAATACCTTTCTCGTTTGTTGTGATGGAGAGGTTAGTCTATGTAGAAATGGAATACAATCCAATTTCTTTAAATGATAAGATGCCATAAATGCTAAATCAGTAAATACAAAACAAACTTCAATCAAGACAATGCTAAATTCCACATGGAACTTCTCATAACCGCTAGATAATGCCTCTGATCCTTTGGCAAGAATACTTATATATAGGAAGTACCAGCGGCGTATCCACCATATTCTTGTCAAAATTTCATTGGCTTTATCCTTAAGTTATGATTGGTTCTATGTGATTCTAAAACATAAAGAAAAACAAAAAACTAAACGATTGGAGTTGAATCTTGATTTTTGGTGAAGAGGACTAGTTGGGTGGTTTCGTTTGGGCCGTCATTATCTTCGACAGGATTGGCGTTGATGTTGAAAACTCTTCCTCTTGCTGGTGGCCTAGTGATTGGGTTTTCTTGATTTACTTGGTTAACTGGGTTTGATTGAGCTTGAGCGTTTATGATGTTAACCAATCGAGGGCACGTGTTTCTAAAGTGGGTAGGGTCGCCACAATTGAAACAAGCTCGAACATAAGGTAACATGGGGTATTGAGGTTGTTGATATGTTTGGATCATATTTTGAGTAGGGGGTGTGGTTTGGTTTTGAGGGGTGCGGCAAACCTTGCTCAAATGACCATAGCGTCCACAATTTGCACATAGTCGACAAGGTAAGGTAAGGGGATGGTGATAAAAACAGGTGTTAAATCGAGGGTGAGGTCCAAGGTATGGTTTCTTATTTGGGTAAGTTGAGTTGGGTGCTACTTGAGTGATTGGGATAGCTTGGATGGGAATGGCGTGTGAAATTGGTTGATTACGTTGGATAGTAGCGAAAAGTTGCCCGTCTCTTTTTCTCTTAGAAATGGGTTGAGAAGGGGATTCGGTTTGGGTGGAGTTTGAAGTTTCAGTTGATGCTTTATCCTTCTTCTTCTCCTCCTTGAAGTCTTTGTTCCGGATTCGGTTCTCGGTGAGCTCTGTAGCTAACTCCATTGCTGCTTCAAAGTTGGAGGCGTGGTACTTATTACAGAGTCTTGAATCTTTGACGGAAGACCTCGAATGTAGTGCTCGATCAAACGGTAGAGGGGAGTGAACAAGTTGGGAACCATTTGATTTAACTCGAGGAATCTTTTGTTGTATGTGGTGTGGTCGCCTTCCTTTTGCTTCAACGAATAGAACTCATCTTCTAATTTCTTGATTTCGCTCCTTGGGCAAAACCGTCTTGTCATGATTTCTTTCAACTCTTCCCAAGTCAAAGTCATAGCATCGTCAACGCCTCGTTTGGCCTTCTCTGTATTCCACCAAATAAGTGCTATTCCATATAAACGACCAGTAGCATATCTCACTTTGCGATCATCGGGGCAATCGCAATTTAGAAAAGTGTTCTCCATTTCTTCAAACCAATGGAGGAGAGCGGTGACACCTTCGGTCCCTTCGTATTTTGGAGGGTCGCATGATTTGAAATGCTTGTAGGTGCATTTAGTGGTATTTGGGGGAGGGTTGATAAGGTTTTGATCTTCTTGGTTGACAGGATTAGCGGTAAGTGCTTGTTGGACTTGGATTACAATGTTGGGTATTACGGCAGCCATTTGTTGAGCGATTAGGGCAGCCATGCGCTCGCGGGCTTTTCCTGCTCTCATCTTCCTACGGGCGAGGCTAGAAGACATCTACAAGGAATACGTATCATGAGTATGAGTTGGATGTTTTTGGGATCATGGGTCTTATTTAAGAATGAACATTCATAAAATAAATATAGAAAAATAAATCTACTACATTCATAGGATGTCTTGGGCTTTGCTCGTCATTAAGCCTTGCATGCCGCCATACTTCATCTTCGTAATCATGTGGGCCCCCATGAATACCGGGTTTTTCATATGGTTCGCATGTGTTAGCCTGGTTACGTACACTAAAACCCGGAGAAAATCGAGAAATATGTATATAACGTATGATATTCGGAATGTGTCCAGGTGTGGACACGGTGACACCTCAAAGTGGGGTTAGTTCGAACGACGTTTGTGTGGCATGCTTTGGCCTAATAGGTCCTTCGTACTCTCATCGTTAGTCCCCAGGTAGGCAAACTGGTCCGTTATATTGGATTTATACGAATGCCAACCTAGACAGGACGTTCCGACTACCGGTACTTGTACCCTTCCAGTTACTACATGCCCGTCGCGGAAACTCACTTTGATGGGATTTGAAAATTGCGACAAAATCTTTGAATAACGAAAGTATGAAAATGATTTGAATATATGAACATTGAAATATGTATGATGAATGTGTATGTAAGTATATATGTTTGACTGTAAGTATAAACAAATATGAAACAAATAAACATCATAAGTTTGTATGTAACCACCTAAACAATTAAAATTTAGGCAACTATAGTATAGGCTCTAAGGGTCTAAAACCTATCCTATATCCCTATAGTCATGGCTCTGATACCAATCTGTCACACCCCGACCCGTAGCGGAAAAGGTGATCGGGGCATGATTGGGTTATCATCAAAGCTCATGACATTTAGTATAACGTTTCATATTCATTAATACAATTTAATGGGAAATTTACAATCATAATTACATCATGTCCTAAACATCATTCTAGACTTCATTGTTTTCTTCTAAGGCATTTCCTATGTTTTCCTTGCTTCATCCTGTTCACCTGTATCATGTGTAAAAATGGTTTTTGGATCAACAAAAAGTTGGCGAGTGAATCCTATGAAAAACATTTGAACAAGTTTATTGAATTGATTATAAAATAAAGTGCACAACCACACATGAGTAAAAATAGATGTAAACTTATTCACCAATCATTTAATATTAAATAATGCACACACGAACAATAATGGATTTGTTTTGAGGCACGCGTTGCTCAACTCGTCTCCCACGAGGAACTGATGGGCCTAATGAATGAATTGCATATAACTTGACAATATGAAATACATAACTACAAACAATATATACAATCTAAGTTTAGATCACAATATGGTATGGCACAAGTTTAAATAAACGAGTTAATTTTAGTGACACATGACACACCCCAAAACGTGTAATTAAAAAGGGGAGTTGTAAGATTCACTCACATTGGGTGCGTTCGGTTGATGATGTTGAATGCGCACGAAGTTAGTTTTAACCACGAGTGAAAATAACCTAGATAATGGCATAATGGTTCAGTAAGTATGCGGATTTTATTAATCAATTTTAGTAGGATTGTTGGGTGTATTTTTGTGAGTTTAAGGCTATTTTCTAACCTTAAAAATGTTATTTTTAAGTATTTTTAATTGATTTTTAATTTAAATAAATAAATAAAAGAAATAAAAAAATGTTGACTTTTGACAGTTGACCATAAGCGTTGACTGTTTGACCATAAGCATTGACTGTTTGACCGGTTTAATTGTGTGATTGTATGCGCTGGGTGAGGCTCTAACCCGAGACCTCCCGTACGCGTGCACGCAGCTCTACCAACTGAGCTACGTGTCTAACCTGAAATATTTCTGTTTTTAATTATATTTATATACTAATTGAATTAATCCGAAAATCATTTATTTCAAAAACAATTTAAATGACTCGCTCGGTGCTCTCCACAGGTCTCGAACCTGGGACCTGTGGTTTAAGTTAACACACAGTCCACCGCTGGACTGTGTGTCTAACTTGTTAAATAATCTTATTTTTATTATACTTATATACAAACCAAATAATTTCGTTTCTGCTTTAAATAAAAAGTTTGATAATTGTCCGGACCAGTGCGGTAGTCTGGACTCGAACTCGTGACATGTGGTTTAAACGTTCACACAGTCCACCACTGGACTGTGTGTCTATCTTGGTTATTATTCCGGTTTTTATTAAACTTGACATCTATTGCAGTGAATCCGGTTCGGTTAAAAAAAAAGAACATTTTTATTAAGGCGAGTGTGCGTGGGACAAGAATCGAACTCGGTACGTAAGCGTGTTTTATTTGCACACAGTCCACCGCTGGACTGTGTGTCTAACCCGAGATATATCTTGATTTTATTTAAACATATACACAACTGATAACTCCGTCTTCTTCGTTAAACTTAACCAGAAACGGAAGTCCGACTGGTTCGAAGATTTAATCAAGTTCTTTAGTGTCTTGTGGTTAATTACGTGTGAGATAAATAAAAAGAATGAGAGATTAAGTGTTAGATATACCGAACAGTGGTTCCTTTGTTTCGCCGGCGAAACTCCGGTGACAGCAGACTATTCCGGCGACGTGTGTCCTGCGGCAGAGGGTCTTCAGGGAGCTTGAGATTAGTGTAGGTGGCTTCGGTATGAGCTCTGGGGGTTCAGTAAGGCTCAGAGGTGAAAGGCTCGGTTTTCCGGCGAGTTGCAGAAATTCTCCAGCGAGTGAATTTTTGTCGGGAAAGAGTGTTATTGTGAGCGAAAAAGCTAACAGAGGTTAGAGGGGGTATTTATAGGGCAGGACATCGACGAATTTGATCCGATTTCCGTCTTGATTCGTCGGTCAATAAGTTTTCCGGCGGTTATGACTTGCGTCGCGGGTTCAGACGTCGGTTATAACCGATGTAGTAGTTAAGGCTTCGTTAAAACTGAAGAAACCGTCCAATCTCGGCGAAATCGTCGGGATTTCCGACGACTGCGATTGGGCGCGTCGGTTTTGAATTCGAGATTTATGTTATGTATTAATTGTTTCCATTAATGAACAAGAAACACTAGTGGCGCAGTGGTTGGATGGTTGGAAGTTAAGGTGTTGCTGAATTCGCTGGCTGACCCGGGTTCGAAACCCGGCAGCAGCCTTTTATTTTTATTTTCTTATTTTAAGTACTTTTTTTAAATATAAATTATATATTCCAATATACTTATTAATTATGTATCGTTTAAAATTAATTTGGGCATTAAATATGCAACGAAATTTTTAACTGATTGTTCGGTTAATAAACGGAGCAGGTTTGGTAAATCCGGTTTTTGACGGATGTTACAACCACCCCATATAAGCTCGTTTATGGAAAAACCACCACCTCCCAGTAGAAATTGAACACAGGGCATATTGGGCATTGAAAAAAATGAACTTGGATTAAGAGGCTTTAAGAAAAGATGCCTAAAAATGGCTAAACAAAATTTAGTGATTGAAATTTTTTTTGAGATTTTAACGACAAATATGGGCTGTTCGGGGACACCGTCGAGGGCTTCAGAGAACAAATTTGATGATGCGATCATAGAGTAGTGAAGATACTAGGGTAGTCACGGATACTTATGCATAATTATTATCATTTTGTATAGTGACTATGAATGGGCCGTAACATAAATATCCACATTGATGAAAAACGCACTTTTGTGGACCAAAGTGACATATTTTCCGCATAGTGGAGGTTTTCAGTGAAGAGTTTCGCGATATCAGATTTTGCACAAATAAGGGGGAATAAAAATTTCATAGAATATATTGAAACTCCGTCTAGCGTTTTTGAAATCGTGACTATGCAAAAGTATTCGGGTGGTTCCAACTCTAGATTATCCGGGGATGTAGAAGATCTAGTTTCGTTAGTTCGTGATCAGAGGTGGTTCAGAATATTCAAATCATGATACAGATTGATGTCTAAAGGTTAAAGTCCCGATCTTTTATTTGAGCATGGTTAGCAGGATTAGCATCAGGAGATTCAACTTGTATTATCGGACGTATAAAATATTGCATCTAAGCTGTCAGGATGTTTAGTCTCCAAGCAGATGAATTGTTCTTCGGCCTAACAGCCGTTGAATGATGATGTTTGCTGATTAAGTTGCGCCTCTATAGCGGAGATGGCTATATATCTGTTATTGTGACTGAAGATGAAGAATGTGATTCTGATCGTGGAAGAATGATTCTCATATCTGAATGTGTTACCAGATGATTTGATTCTGATGAAGATTTGCTTGCTGATTGAAGAGATTACTATTTTGCTAATCAGTCATTCAGGAGTATGCTTAAACGTGATTACGAAAAACAGGATTTCTAATTTTTGTGGATATTCACAGACGTGAAGTTTACCAGTGTGGTAATTCGAAGTTTCTATTAATTGTCGGTTGGGTTTTTGAAGATTAATAGATTCTGTGGTGGCTCTTATGCTAAAGCGTTAAATCAAAAATCAAACACGGATGTGGTTATCGTCGAAACTGAGAAGCTACATTGATTAGTTTCAGTTGGTGATTATTTTTGAAGATTAAAGTTAAGCAAATCAGAGGAAGTCGGGAACCGTGCAAACAAAGACATGAAGATTTATTCCAGAGGAATTATTTTAGGGGAAATGTATTGAAGAAATTGCAAACCCGAATCATCAATCAAGGGGAATTTGTTGACGTGTTCTACGACATCAACAGATACCTGATTGAAGTTGCAGAATATTCAAACATGGCTCTCATATTTCAAGATCAAGATCAAGCTTCGACTGTGACGTCCAATGGGGAAATTGTTGGTGCATATTATGTCCATCACTGTGCGAATAGGCTAGATAGAGTTTGTGTTGAATATTGTATAGACTAGATATGAACACACGACTTAAGTGCGAACGTTAGAGGTGCATATGGTCACTTCGTACGAAGTGAATTCACTCTGTACGAAGTTAAAATGCTCACTTCGCACGAGGTCGATACGTCTATAAATAGTGTCGTGTGTTCATTCTTTTGTAAGTTTTGGAGTTCCTAGAGGGGAAACGCTGGCGAAATTCTTCATAATTTCTCCAGCTTGTCAAGATGTATACTCTTTCGATATGAATGAATCATTTGACTTCCGCTGCTTCTACTCATTTCTTAATAACATTCTACCGAATTAGTTCTATTTCTACCTAAACTTCCGTTTAGAACCGCCGGATCGTGAATCTCAATGGTCATTTGGATAATCAACTACCAACGTGCCGAAACAAACAAAGGTTTTCAAAACAAACGAAACAAGGTTAAGTATTAACAAGGTTTTAGTGAAAGACTTGTACATGAAACAAACAATTAGACCTAGGTGTCTTAATGAAGTAGGACACTTGTAGGTCGGAATCGATTCAGGGAACATTGGATTGCTAGCATTTTAGCACGGAACGCAACACGACCCCTCTTTTAAATATTTTGTTTTCAAAATTAGGGGGAGATACATGTTTATACAATGGTATGCTAGTTATGGAGTGAAATCAACTAGATCTTATGTGAATAAACGTAAGCATTAGTAGCCATTAATCACATTACAGACTGAAAAACAATTGGATAGATCTATTGAGTTTGGGCAAGCTCCACTCCTGGTCCTCGAGACCATGTGGGAGTGCTTTTATGTCTGACTAGTCGCGCATCACTAGGACTTAGTGATTTGGTAGGATATAACATTGTCAAGATTTGGTTAGTAGCATATGTCGGCACATACATTAATGTCCTTACAAAACATTAATTTATCAACAAATGTCATTGACACTATGCATACCCGCTTTTATACAAATTTATCAAATGTTTTAAAGATTAATTTGTGTCAAGCAAAACTTGTGAACTCACCGACATTATTGTTGACTTTTTATTTAACATTTATTTCAGGGAAATAAGGAAGCGTTGCATGATTTTGGATGTCAAGGACAAGAATTACAAGAATGATGCCATTTGAAGGGTTTGCCTCATATATTTTGCCTTCATGCGAAATAGAGGGGTTAAAGCCTTGTTATTAAAAACTATATTTTGTTTAAACATCCTTTTGTAAAACTTAAAACAGTTGTGTTGTGTTTGGGAACAAGATACTTTGATTTTGTATTATCATTTCAAGTATTGAATATAATTAGCATCATTGGTTATTTTAAATCATGTAGACGTTTACACCAACGAATACTATGAAAACCTTTCATAATCACACATCACGTTTTCGTTACGAGCGGGCGTGACAACTTCCACACCACCAACTACATCGTCACCTCCTAAACCACCGCCACTGCAACTATCGTTGGCCTACCACCGACTACAAGCATCAAAATTGTCTGTTTGTTGCGTCAATTTGAGGTGATTTGATGTTCGTGTTGGTAGTCGTATGCAAGTGCTTTTAAAACACATTTTTATAAAAACACATTTAATGTTGGTAGTCTATAAAACGCCTATCTCCAACAAAAAAATATGTTTTTAAATGATGTGTATTGACATCAATTTCTAAAGAAATTCTGGATTAGTTATGGATGATTTCTAAGAGAATTGTTTTTCAATTTTGTCGATATGCAAGTGCTTTACCATGTTCTAGAGTTTTCCATTTTATGTGTTAGCTTGTGGGGCCTATAACCATAAATTCACTTCGAGATCATGCACTAGTGAACATGTTCACTAATTAGCACTTTTTTATTAATGGTGATGTTATTTTTCATTGAATACTTGCATTATCTCCATTGTGTTTTAAATTTTATCTCCAGTGGCGGATTCAGAAACTTCTTTTGATAGGTTTATTTTGATAGATTCTCACTATTTTTTTTCAAATTATACAAAGTTTTACTATTTGTTTTCCATTTTTTCCAAACCGAGTGGGTTTACATGAATCACAAAACAGGGCTGGATCCGCCACTAAAAACACAATATACATACATATACTTGAAGAGTTCAAACAATGTAGGTGATTGTGTTTTACGTCAATTGACTTGTGATTCTCGGTTCATTATGTCTAATTTCTTACGTTTTTGTCTAATTTATTACATTTTTATGTTGTGTTTTATAATACAATAATAAAACACATTTTATTATCTACTATTATTCCATGGTGTTTTATGACACAATATAAAGTTATAAAGACATTTTATTGTGTTTATCATCCATTACGTTTTATAACACCATAAAAAAACATTTTCTTTGTTTTTCTAGTTTATTGCGTTCTATAACACAATAAAAAACACATTTATTTTTGTAGTCTATTTCGTTTAAAAAACATATTTTTTATGTTTTAGTTTATTGCGTTTTAGAAAAAAAACACATTTTTATATGTTTTTAGTCTATTGCGTTTTAGAAAAAAACACATTTTATGTGTTTTTTATCTATAGCATTTTAGAAAACACTTTTTTTGGTGTTTTTTAGTCCAATGCGTTTTAGAAAAAAAAAATACTTTTTTTGTGTTTTAGTCTATTGCATTTTATAAAAACACATTTTTTGTCTGTTTTTAGTTCCGTGCATTTTAGAGGGAAGTCAATTGTGTTTTAGAAAAAACGTATCTTTTTTGTATTTTTAGTACATTGTGTTTTAGAAAAAAAACACATTTTTGTGCTTTTAATCTATCGCATTTTAGAAAACTACAACTTTTTTTGTGTTTTTATTCTATTGCAATTTAGAAAAAACACATTTTGATGAGGTATGGTCCCAGATAACCATACACTTGACTACATTTTACAAGGATAACCTACTTGACTACATTTTACAAGGATAACCTGGCATTCAACATGCAATGGTGCGTCTTCCTTACAAACATCAGGTCATACAATGAGCCTTGCGCACTCAGAGCAATGGTGAATTAGACCAACAACATCAGGTCATACAATGAGCCTTACACACTCAAAGCAACGGTGAATTAGACCAACAACATCAGGTCATACAATGACCCTTGCACACTCAATGCAACGGTAAATTAGACCGATAGCTTCTAGTCACACAACGAACCTTGTGTATTTGGCACAAAGGCAAGTTAGACTCATGCGCGCAGACTACTAGACCCTGCGCGGGTCAACAACCCTCTTAAACATTAATCCTAAAACCTTGCAAGGACAAAACACACATGAGAACACCTCATAGTTTCGAACAAAAGGATAAAACCCTTGACACCCTGAGCTGGTGGGAAAAACTCTGACAGCCTCGCAGAAAGGGTAAGCACTAACAGGTGTTGGCCATACTCCATGGTACAAAGTGGCAGAACGGTGACGTAGGCAGGTTGCGTGTGGCAGTGTTTCAATCGCCAGACCTCACACCAACCATATCTTCGCCAGTGACTGTTCCACCTTCTCCATTTTCTACTGAAAGCAGGCCTGACACAGAGAGGGTCACCTTTACACGTGGCACCACTCAACATCCAACATGACACGCCTCCTAACAGTAGACATTAATCCTCCTATAGGGAGCATTTAATATCACACAAAGGACAAAACGGATGTCTCTAGCTGTATGGGCCGGGCCCACCAGCATTCTCCTGAACATACCTTTTCGGCTATAAGTAAGTATCAGACCTCGAGGTAAGAGAGACGATTTTTCCAAAAACACACACCTATCACACTTGCAACCTACTTGCTTACCATCCCCAAATACTTATTCTCATGCTGGAGTGTGGTCACGGAGGAAACCACCCTTTCCCCGTGGCGAGACTAACGGTGTTACTAGTTTTACAGGTCGGCCAGAGTGAATAACCCTATGAAGTGGAGTGAACGGAAACCCCTATGCAGAATCACCTTGGTGGTAACTTATATATCTCCGGATATCCCTAGGTTCCACCAGTGTTTCTTCATTGGCGCCATCCGCTACGTTTCTCTTTTCATAAACACTCCCTTACATTCCACTTCATAAACTTTACTCCCATATGGCTGACTTCACATCAAACCCCTCACGAGCTCCTCGAGGCGAAGGTAAGAACCCAGTTCAAACCTCTCAAATCGACGGACAAGTGAGGGAAAACTCTTCCGAGGCCAGTGCTACCCAACACGGTCTTCGCCGTGTAAACATACCCATCAGTTCTGGGGCGCACCTAGAAACCCCGTTCGTACCAGTTACATCGGTCCTGCCCCCGGGCGAGACCCCGATGTCCTGGTACATTAAGTCTCAGACGGCTCTCAATGCCGTCTACGCGTAGCTATGTGCTCAAACCAACACTCTTGCTGCCCCAGTGCAACCCGCTGTCCAGGCACAAGCCTCACCTAGGATACTGAGTTATAACTCGCCAACTGGAGCAAGCATCCCGCACAATCTCCACCCTCAAGAGATGGAGTTCACGCAACCTCCACCCAAGCCGGATACTCGCTCTCTAAAACGAGCATCCGTCCACTCACGGTTGGGCCCGCGCCTCCAATGGGAGCGGTACACCCAGCGTAAAGATGGCAAATCTTATAGCGAAGGCGACAGAGCCAGCATTTTCCAGCGGCTATCGAAAGATCCGGCCGCTAGTAGCTCCGCACCTCGGGGTGGTTACAACCCACAGGCGGAGCATGACTACAACTTGGCTTATCGGCCAGAAGATGCAGACAAGCACTCCAAGTTTATTAAGCAGATAGCGCTCGCACAACTGGAACGAGTGAAACTTCCCTCAAACGTCGGGAAATACAACGGGTCGACAGACCCGGATGACCATTTGTGTCTTTTCACCGGCGCAGGTCTCATTGGAGGATGGACACTACCCATGTGGTGTCACCTGTTTGTTCAAACCCTCACAGGTCCCGCGCGACTGTGGTTTGATAACCTGCCCGCATGGCATCATGGAACGACTTGAAAAACAAGTTCCTGACACACTTTAGCCAGCAAAGACGATTCGTCAGAGATTCCTCTAACGTAATGAACATTTGGCGGCGAGATGAAGAAAGCCTCGAGGACTTGATCACCCGCTATAATAAAGAGGTTTTAGAGATAGGGGACGTGCACGAAGACCTGATTCTCGCACAGTTCAAATACGCCGTACACTGCGAGGAGATGATCAAAGTCTTGTCAGGAACAACAGGTCTCCCCAAAAGATGGGAGAAACTTATGGTCGCGGCAAAAGGTCAGCGCGCAGACAGAGCGCAACCTCAACAATAGCAGGCATCCCCTACCACAACGTTGTCCCCAAGACTTATGCAGGAGTCTCGAAAAAGAATAAAGGGGGGAGAGACCACAACCAGCATCCTCCCCACACAACGGTCGACGCCCGCGTGACCATTAATAAGCTTACCGCACGGTGAGCAGTAAAACAAGATAATCGCGATCGCTAGTAGACCCCACTGACGAAGACACCAGTGGAGGTCCTCAGCACAGAAGACCATCAATTCAAACAACCACCGCCGATGCGCAACAAGAAGGGTCAAGACCCAACCTCTTTTGCGGTTATCATAAAGACACGAGGCACACAGCTGACAACTGCATCTCCCTTCACATAGAGATTGAAAAGGCACTCAAGAGTGGGAGGCTCACCCACTTATTACAAAACGTGCGCAAGGAGGTGCACCAGATTATTCAAGGCAGAGAAGCCCCGAGTAACCAGAAAATAAAAGAATGTTCTTATGACCCAGGGTGGCCCTTCGCGCAAATGAAACCACCAGAGGAGCTGCACGTCTCATTGACGTGACCAACCAAGACGGTGCTACATGTAGCTTACAAGTTCATCATCTTTTGTTTGTTTCTTACTATGGCTCTTGCGCCAAACTATGTAATAAAGACAACAGTACTTGACCCATTTTTACTCAAGTTCTGTTACAACTGCGCGGAACCACTTTGGGTATACGCGAAAACACCTTGGTGCACAATGACTCGCGAATCCTAAATCACTACCTATGCGAGCATGCTTAGGAGCTGATGGACCCGCACACGAGTTCATTACCAGTCTCGTTCGCTATACCACTACAAAGATGGTCTACATCACGCAAATATTGTAAACAGAAAGGAACATTTCATTAAAAGATAAGTATTTACAAAGTTGCGTAACGCACAACAGAGTCAATAGACTACAAAAGCTATTACAAAGAGGGCCCTACAATCTATTCCTCTTCATCAGCAGCAGTCTCAACTTCCATGGGAAAGATACCCTTCAAGCGGTCGATGAAGTCATCATGAGTGAGTGCCTCACCCACCAACTCCAACGCTGGGACATCAAGACGATTGTAACCCTGCTGCGCCTTATCAAAAGCAGCCCCGGTATTAACCCCGGAAGTAGAAGCATGGCTGGAATCCCATGGGGTCCCCAGAACATGGGTAACTTGCTGCGCACACTCCGCATAACCTTGAGCGTGTCCATCATAGCGTGCAGCAACCACTAGTTTAGCTACTGCGGCATCCAGCTCTGCAGAGTTAACAATGGAACGGGCTATCTGCAAAGTTAAAGAGACATTCAGGCCAATTTCACGAAGGAGAGAACACAATACAAAACATGCGAAGCACTTACATGAGCAATCCCATGTTATTGAAGCCACAACAAGTTGTTAGCCAAAGATTCAACCAACGATTCAGAGAGGGTGCGAGAGGCTTCAGAATCCTCCAATTTCTTCTCGCCCACCTCCACCTTCGACTTCGCCAGCAACAGTCGGCGCAAAAGCTCAGCTTTCTCCACTAAGGCTACTTGGACGTCTTTTTTCGCGCTCTCTAAAGCAGCGCAGGCTTCGACCTGATTGGTCATAACAAGATTAGCATCAAAACTTTGTCGCATGACCAAATAAATAAACAAAAGGAAAAAGAGATTACCTCTCTCTGCTCACTATGCTCACGTTGCAATCTGGCTTATGCAACCGCAGCAGTCGCCACCTCCTTCTCTCGCCCCTCGCGCGCCACATCAGCACGCAAGCGAGACAGCTCATCCCTCAGGGATTTGTTTTCCCTGTTGTCTTTTTCACGGGCCTCTTTCCACAACTTGCGCTCATCAGCAAGCTTACCTTCCAAGGTTTCGGCCCGTTTTTTCCAACTCATCGCGGACCATTCCTCAATCAGCTGCTCATTGGCGATGGCAGTCTCCTTTGCCAATACCGCAGCTTCATGCGCAGCCACTTGGGCTCGCTCTTTCTCCAGATCCATTTGGGCAGCTTCAAGATCTTTCTTTCGCTTCATCAGGTCCCGCCATTCACTAACAATCTTGTTAGAAACAAAGGCGGATCTGGCAGCTGCCTGGAGGTACGTCTGATATGTCGCCTCCTCTTCATGATCAGAAAGCAAACGTACCTCCGCTAGGGGAACACCCCCTCAAACTACTCACGGCACGTCGGCCAGTGAGAAAAGCTCTCTCCTTTCTCTAATCCCCACACAGGGGTGTGGAACTCTCGTGCTTGAGCTGAGGAGAAGGACCTACAATAATACTCCCCCGGAGTTTCATCTGGGCAGAGCGGCAAGATATCAGGAGCAGTAGGGCCCGCATCATCCCCTGCTGGTTTTTCCTCCACATGCTCCCTTTGTGGAGCACCGGTCTGAATACTCTGGGTGAAAACCCTTTCCACGTGCTCCGCCCCACAAAGATTAACCGAGCCAGCTGGACGCGCACGTTCTTTCTCCGCCACCACGGGTTCTTGAACAACGAACCCCGATTCTTCTACTTCCAGAGCTGGTTCCCCGGAAACCAAACGTGATCCCTTATAAACAACCACATGTTCTTCAAGATCCTGCTGTGGTTGCGTCAATGAAACACCCGAAGTTTCCAAAACCAGGGAATCCGCATTAGTACCCATACCAGAACCTTCCACCACCACATGAAGCCCCTCCCTCACATGGGTTGGTACTTCCGCTCCAGCAGCAGAGCACACCCCATGACCACCAGCCTGAGCCATGGGGGAATCCGTGGCCCGAGCGCATGCGCTGGATTCCACAAAAACAGGATCATCCCCCACTGTGTAACAACTTAAGTCAGTTATACACAACATAACAAACAGGAAGGAATTATCAAAAGGTACAAAAGCTTACCAAGGGATATTTTGGAAGTTAATGACCCAAGATCCGCCCTTTTCCCCAGATGTTTCTGCACAACCTTTTTGGGTGGTCGTGCAGAGAGATCCTCCTTCGGACGCCTCTTCTGCTTCAGAGGCACCTCTGGGATCTCCTCAGTTTCCTATGGACTACCAGGTATGCGGTCAGGATAACCGCCTGCTGGGGTCAAACTTCCTTTGCACCTGCAGGTCCAAGACCCTCTCATAAGTCAGGATTGACTACAACACAATTCAGCAGGTTAGCAACAACGCGTTTACCTTGGGGAGGGCCAGCTCCAGGTTTACTTGCCTTCCCTCTACTGTTGCGCCCGACCCTGCGCGTCGCTTCTTTTTGGGATCTGGACCAACGCCCAAATCTCTCAACGCGCTTGCATTACAACAAATACATAAGCCATCCGCATCATGCGCAACCAAATAGTCAAGCCTTACCAGTCAATGGCGCGGGACCTCCAGGTCCGAATCCTTAACCAGGGCAAAATTTCCCATGACCTGTGCATACCAGGTGGGCTCATCATCCCCAAAGTGGAGTTTCTCAATCCGCCCTTGTTTCCCCTGAAAAGCGGCCAAGAACAGCGGAGCTCCTACAGGAAACATAAGAAAGTTAGCATGCATGAAAGCCGAAATTCAAGAAAATACGGCGAGAAGAGAGTACATATTCCGATTGCCCTCAACATACACCAGTCGGGATCAGCGGTCAGGTTTGAACCTCAGGCTCATCCCCGCCGCCACCAGTATCCTCTCCGGCAACTGGATCAACGGGATCTCCTTCAGATCACCATACCAGGTGTCCAGCACTAGTATCGGTAGGGTTTCAACCGGGATCTCATCTGGCCCATGAAATGTCAAAGGCGCACGGATAACCCCAGCCTTCACAAAAAAGAATTTTGCCTTCCAATCATGGAAGGACTTGGGGGGAGAAAGCAAAATCTTCGGTGCCTGCGCACGGTGCTGAAAAGAGTAAAACCCCAGCGAACACTGGAGCTGATAAAATATACAGAACCGGTTAACGGTGGGAACAGACCCTGTCGACCGGCACAAGAACTCAAAGTGCTTGATACGCACCATTCCCATTGGGCTCAGTTGGGAAAGGTGGAAACCGTAAAACTGCAACACTTCGATCAAAAACTTGGTGGAGGGCAATCGGAAGTTACCCTCACCGAAAAAAAATCAAAAAATAGGGTGATATACCCCGCCGGAGCATCAGCGGCGGTATCACCCTGAGCCGGTAACCGGGCATCCCAAGCAAGAGGGAACCGGAAGCCAGCGACTACCTCCTCAAGAACTTGTCGGGTGAGCTTGCACACCTACAAAGTAGGAGCCGCCATCCAAAAACAACAAAGAAGCAATCTTTTTGAAGAAAACCTTGGGGAAACTCAACAGATCATAAAGTAAAGAAAAGTTGAAGGAAAACTTGAAAGGATGACTATAACCTTAACACGGGGGCCTCTATTTATAATGACCGGATTAAATGCACTTGGAGAACGTGACAACACATGTGGTGATAACAATGAATTATAGGCGGACGCGTGGCAAAAGAGATGGCATGATGGTTAACATGCGCGCGTGACCACCACGCTCCCTGCCACTACATTTAATGAATGGTAGGCGAAGCGGCTGAGTGCACGCTATAGCCGTCACACGTCTTTTCACCTCCCCATTTTTTCTCACTAACTCACCTGCAAATTTCAGAGGGGCAGATTCCCGAATTCCAAGATACATATGATAAAAAGTTTCCTTCAAACAAACGCTTCCTCTCAACATTTATCAAAATTTTTGCCACTACAATAAACGGCGCATGCAACCACTCTTCTAGTCCAGCATTCCTCCCACTTCACAACATGCGTGTAGGAGCAACGCTAGACTGGGGGAACTTGAAGAGGTATGGTCCCAGATAACCATACCCTTAACTACATTTTACAAGGATAACCTGGCATACAACATGCAATGGTGTGCCTTCCTTACAAACATCAGGTCATACAATGAACCTTGCGCACTTAGAGCAATGGTGAATTAGACCAACAACATTAGGTCATACAATGAGCCTTGCGTACTCAGAGCAACGGTGAATTAGACCAACAACATTAGGTCATACAATGAGCCTTGCGCACTCAGAGCAACGGTGAATTAGACCAACAACATCAGGTCATACAATAGGCCTTGCGCACTCAGCGTAACGGTAAATTAGACCGATAGCTTCTAGTCACACAACGGACCTTGTGTACTTGGCACAACGGCAAGTTAGACTCATGCACGCAGACTACTAGACCCTGCGCAGGTCAACAACCCTCTTAAACATTAATCCTAAAACCTTGCAAGGACAAAACACACATGAGAACACCTCATAGTTTTTGAAAAAAAGGATAAAACCCTTGATACCCTACGCTGGCGGAAAAAACTCTGACAGCCTCGCAGAAAGGGTAAGCACTAAGAGGTGTTGGCCATACTCCAGGGTACAAAGTGGCAGAACGGTGACGTAGGTAGGTTGCGTGTGACACTGTCTTAATCGTCAGACCTCACACCAACCACATCTTCGCCAGTGACTGTTCCACCTTCTCCATTTTCTGCTGACAGCAGGCCTGACACCGGAGAGGGTCACCTTTACACGTGGCACCACTCAACATCCAACATGACACGCCTCCTAACAGTAGACATTAATCCTCCTACAGGGAACATTTAATGTCACACAAAGGACAAAACAGATGTCTCTGGCTGTATGTGCCGGGTCCAAGGCCCACCAGCATAATTCCTGAACAAACCTTTTCGACTATAAGTAAGTATCAGACCTCGAGGTAAGAGAGACGGTTTTTCTAAAAACGCTCACACCTACTCACACTTGCAACTTACTTGCTTACCATCCCCAAATACTATGGTCACGGAGGAGACCACCCTTTTCCCCGTGGCGAGACTAACGACGTTACTAGTTTTGAAGGTCGGTCAGAGTGAATAACCTTGTGAAGTGGAGTGAACGGGGAAACCCTTATGTAGAATCACCTTGGTGGTAACTTATATATCTCCGGATATCCCTAGGTTCCACCAGTGTTTCTTCACATTTTTTTGTGTTTTTAGTCTATACATTTTTTTGTGTTTTTAATCAGTTTCGTTTTACGCATGTGGGTTATCTATTTTTTTTGTTTCAAAAGTATAGCAATAGTAGACTCCTTTTAAAGATAAATAAACTTATGGTGCGGCTTTTTTGAAAAAAAATAATGTGGTGTTAAAAGAGTTATTAACGTTTTAAATATGGGTGAATTAGAGGAGAGGGAGATTCTTGCTTTGGATGGAGTAGAATACCCCTAAACTAAACCACGCGACTCCTTTCTGGTTCATTCCCACCCATTTAATCTTAGTCATTTATTTTAAATCTAATGGATAAGATTGCTTCTTAACCTTTCTGTCAAATTAATATTCCCAGTAGATCCTGACCCTAAAATTCAATGTGCAACTATGAATCACGTGTACTACTTTTTTGAGTAAAGTACAATTTTCGTCCCTTGGTTTCATCAGATTTCACATACAGCTCGTATATGACAATTTTAATGATTCCCGGCCCTGTGGTTGTCAATTTCAGATCTAGAAGAACACTACATTTGGAGTTATAAAAAGCTTAATGACCAAATTTCCCTTGAAAATAATTAGGTATAAGACACTCTTGACTTTGTCAACTAACTATTGACTAACAACAAATGTTAACAGGGATGTAATTGATTGAAATTGATAATCACAAGGACGGAAATAGTCAAAATTGATAAATAAGGATTGTATGTGAGATCTGGTGTAAACCATAAGAACGTAAATTATACTTTATTATTTTTTGTTTACTATTTTTTATGGAAAAAAATAGTAAAGCATAATTCTTAGTTTTTTTGTTAAAACTTTTTAAGGAACATACACTATTTTCTTTTTCAACTTTTTATGGAACTCACTCCCTTGGTTCCTATGCCAACATGTCACCAATCTAAGCATAGAAGCATCAGTTATTAAATAAAGCCACATGAGAATGCTATTTTCACACGTGAAATTTGATGCTCAATTCTAGAGTAGGATCTTTCATTTATATTTTCCAACCTAACCATTTTTCAAAACTCAATCTTTAATTTATTGTAAATCGTTGTTTATAATGGCCAACAAAATTAAACTTTTGCAAAGGCTACACAATGTATAAGAACGTCAGACTACAACCAAAAACACCAAGGACAACAAAACCCAACCAAGCAAACGCGCCCAAAACTACAAGTTGTTACAGGAACACATTTAATTTCTTCCGCATGCCTCATAATATAGAATGTTCCTTAAATTAGATTTTAATCCACATAAAACCCAATTATTTGATTCATCGGTCACCTTTGTTACTAAGACAGGGACTTGATTGAACGCCAAATCCTTTTGTGTCCTCCATATTCACTAAATAACGATGAGAACAATAGCAGAGAGAAGCTTTTTTTTTTTCGCAATCTTCCTAGAAACTTAAAGTGAGACATGGAGATCCAATATGTCTATAATGATGAAAGCAAAAAGGCTTGACAATCCTTGTTTTATAATAGATATTGACAAATTCCATCTTAATAATTTAATTACGATTAATTGATAATAACAATTTTTTTTCTTTTTTTTCTCTAATGACGTCTGGCATCTCCGCCAATGCGTCTAGGTGGTTTGAACCTGCTCTCAGCTCGAGATGTTGGGGTTTATGTCTTTATAACGTCCAGAGCTCAGTCTTGGGAGTTATAGGATCATATCCTTCGAAACAGTGGGGTTATCAGGCTTAACCCGGACTATCAGCAGGCGCTCGAACGCTTAAATGTCTCTCTCCTAGACTTTGATATCGGCGGTTTCTCTAACAAGAACACCGCCCCCTCGAAGGCACAAAAAACTTTCGCTAATGTTCTGTTTAACAAAATCGCTCAAAGCCTGGGAGAAATTTGTGATTTGTCATCTTGCCAGAAGGCAGTGTTTGAGTGCCTGAAGGGTCTCCATATCCAGGATTTTTTACCGTTATCTCGATTGAGGGGTTGGGACAATGTATGTCTGCAGTAGAATACAAAGCCATCCTTCAATAACGGCTGATGATCCATATGTACCCAGAAAATGAAACCTGGCCGATATGCCGTAAAGCTTGTATGGATAAATACGGGGGCACACAGTACATTGTAGAGAGCTCCACATGTTCGAATATCGGCATGACTGGGTATGGGATGTTTTATGGAACATCTTAAAAAGAGCTGGGATTTCGGCTAAGAAAGAGGCCCTTGTAAATTTCCTCGGGTACCCTATGGAAGGGAGATCTAGTCTGCGACCAGCGAATCTACTCGTCTTTGGTTGGACTAGGGGAAACATGCTTATGTGGACCTCACGGGGGGTTTCCCCTCTGGTTGGTTTAAGGGAAAACGGATTTGTAGTTGGACAAGCAGCAAAAAGGCAAAATCGAAGAAAGTTGATAAGCATACTAAAGCTTGTGCGGAGAACCAACATGTTTTTGTCCATTTTGCCTTTGACACATATGGCTCCCTAACGTTAGAAGCTATCCACTTCCTGACCGGGGTCCAACGGGTCATCCACAACAATTGTTCAGCCCTAGGGGGCAGCGTTTTGTCTTTGGTAGATTAGAGCGCAATTCAGAAAGAGGCGGGGGAGTTGTTACCGGTTTACCTTCTGTTTTAATGAAACGTGACATGTATGATTGAATTTATAAGAAGGCCAATATATAAAA
The DNA here is from genome assembly GCA_947069175.1 of Scalesia atractyloides. Taxonomy (NCBI): domain Eukaryota; kingdom Viridiplantae; phylum Streptophyta; class Magnoliopsida; order Asterales; family Asteraceae; genus Scalesia; species Scalesia atractyloides. The sequence continues at coordinate 68,084,606 of CAMTDV010000023.1, forward strand.
AAATAAAATAAAATACCAATTTAAATTATTAATTTGACAAATTATTATATTTCTATATTCTAGTTATATTGGCAAGGGCAATCCCATTTTAATTGATAAGTAATCCTTCCAATCTTTAACTTTAACTGAAGTTATTTCACAACAAATTTCCACATCCGATTTAGATAAAAATCATTTATATGTTAATTAGAGCATAGGATGATACTTTCTATATTCTCATTCATCAAAATGGTTAGGCTATTCGGTGTGGGTGACGGGCCTCTCTCCAAGACGACCACCCACGTCAGCAAATGCGTCAGAGACCTTGGAGGACGCCCCTCCAGGGATGAAAGCTGACGATCCGACCCCACCTAGTTAATTTAACTACAAAACGACCACTCCCCCAATCAAACTCCCACCGTGAACCACCATCCCCAATGTCCCCCCACCACCGTCATCTTCCTCCTCTTAACCACCTTAACAACCATCCACTTAAAACCCCCTAAATTCCCCTGCCACCCACCCCACAACCACTACCCATTCTGCAACCCACCTACTCTGGCAGCCACCACCACCACCACCACCAACTCCGACGGAGATGAATTTCAAAAAGAAGAACAAAGAAGAAGAAGAACAAAGAGGCTCAGATCTGTAAACAAGAAGAAGAACAAAGAACCCACCTACTCCGGCAGCCACCACCACCACCTACTTCAGAAACCTACTTCAGATCTGTAAACAAGAAGAAGAACAAAGAACCCTATGTTAAACGGCTAAAATTTTGAAAGAACTCACCCCGTTTCCAACGTCTGCAGAGGGGCTCCCACGACGCCGACATGCCACCCGACACGGTATTGTGGGGCGTCGCCGGTCCAAGCTGGGCCTGGGACGGCCCCACACCGAGTAACCTTAGCATTTATTACTAGCAGACAATAAGCCATACTGCAGATTATTAAAATCCAGCTAGTCTTTATTTTTTTATTTAGCTTCTGATTCGGATAATGAAAGGTAATATACAGTGCTAAGGGTTGGAGATTCTAATGGTTTTTAACGGCATATGTATTTTAAAGATTAATTCATTTAAATATTTACGGATTATTTAATAAAAAAAGCATTTTAAGAGTTTATTCTTATGGTATTATCATTGTATATTATGTTAAACGTGACATTTACACATATAATCCTCACTTGTAAAATTTTACACAAATAGTCCTCTCTTTTGTCTGCTACAAATGGTCTCTCATTTATTTTTTTTAGGCTTTTACACAAATAGTTTTCTCTTTTGTATGCTATAAATGATCTCTCATTTTTTTCGGCTTTTACACAAATAATCCCTCTTTTTTCACCGAACATCAAACCCTTCACTTTTTTAAAAGCGTAGTTTTAAACCATACCCTATTACTCCATTTTACAACCCTCACAACTTTTAAAATTGGAATTTCACCATCCCTTAACTTTTAAAAATTACAGTTTTAACTCCTACGTTATTACTCCATTTTACAACTCCCTCAAATTTCTGTCTAATTTTCGACATAAACTTTTTTTTAAACAAATCGAGTCAAATATTATACGTTTTCGTGCTTATTTTATGTATGTTTCTAGCTGGTCTACGTTTCACCGTAAATTTAGTTCCGAATCCACTGGGTCAAATATGATATGTTATCATTCGATGGTATAAATTCAAGTTACTCTATATTTCGACTATGCCGCAACGCGCTAGTGGTAAAATTTCAACCCTTGATTATGCTTTTTTTACGTTTGCTATGTATAAATCGGGTCACATGTAAATATGTTATGATTTAACATTATAAATTCGATTACTTTATATTTTTATCCAATCAAAAGCGATTGAGTTAAATCTGATACGTCAAAACGCACGTTTATATATGATTAACGCATCACACCATTTTTGGACTAATTCGTTTGATGTTTGCAATGTACCCGTACAACAATTGAATTAATAACGGATTATTTATTAAAAAACATTTTAAGAGTTTATTCAACTTTATAGTTTTATTATTTTATATGAAAATTCAAAGTGATCTAATCAAACTCTAATAAAAAATAGAATCTTTTTCTGTTTATACATACTTATTCTTTTAACTATGTGATTTAGTCGTGGCAGTTAATGATACAAAAGAAAGATGTGAGCACACAGAATGTAATTATTTGTCTGAAAAGAATAAATAAGACGCAAAAGATATAATATTGCAAATAATTTAATATGATAAACTAAAATAAAAAGTTAAAGGAATTTTCAAATGGGTTACTGCCTACTGGCATTGGAGTTTTAGCGGATTCCTAGCTTTAACTAATACTGTACCATATTTACTTTGAAAAACACATGTTTCAAAATTTTAAAAATTGGATTATAATGTACTGAGGATTTAATTATTCTTAGTTACATCGTGTATGGTTATAAAATATATACTACAGTTTTCAAATACATTTTTTCATGCCATTGAGGATTTAATTACTTCGTATATTTATCAGTTTGTTATAAAATATATACTACGGTTTTCAAAACATTCTTTTCCTGCTATTCTAACTTTTATAGTGGACAGTTAAAATAAGAACAAAAATTTTATAAGAATAAAAAGAATAACTTTTAAACTAATAGAAATTTTCCATTTACTTCATTTAATGTGTATATTTAATATTATGAAAAATGCATATAAGTAAATCTATAATCGTCATTAATTAGCTAATTAATTAAATTTATAACTCATTTTTTAATATACTTTTTCAAGATAAAATAATTTATTTGAAGGACAATTTTCGACATGTGTAAGATAAATTTTAGTACGTGTAGGATAAATTTTGAAATGCGTAGGGTAAATTTACATGTGTGTAAGGTAAATTCCGATAAATATAAGATATATGTAGGATAAAATGTTTTTGTTTTATCAATGAAAAGATAACATAACTAATAAGAGAATTTATAAACTATTTAATGTTTTACAATTATATCATTTTTTTTTCTTCTCACATTAAATATATTCTCAAATCAACCTTCCCCAACTTTTATATTATCTTATGTTTTAACTACTACAACGAATTAAATTATGACAAATACCCATAAAGTTGATGCCAATGCACAACTAAACCCATTCTATTACAATAAACACATGTTTTTATTTTCTGTTCTCCCCAAATTAGAACCAGTGAAAGTACTATTTAGGACCAAACATACACGCCCAACTATAAACCTCACTCTATGTTTAATTTAACATAGCCTTCTATTAAAGTTTTATAAATCTGAATTTTAATGTAATCGACACATAAACAGTTTTTTAGATACAAAACAACTTTTTGATATAATAAATAACCAACATACTTTTTTTATATTAAAAAAAAAATATTTTAACCTAATTTGGCATATAAAGTCCACAAACATCATAAAAGTTTTCGATATAAAGTCCATACACTTATCCAGAATATTAATTATTAATTTTCTTTTAAAATATTGACTAGTCAGTCCTTGGTGAAAATAATATTATATAACCTTTTAAAATATGGCTTTACATTTTTTGAAACGTATTTTACTTTGATAATTTTTAAGGTTATTAATTTTAATAAATTGTTATTATTTTCTTCATTTTTATAGTATTTAAAGCATTTACATCCTTTCACTATTTTATGTGAGAGAGTTTCATATATTATGGAAAGTGGTTATAAGTGGAGGAGGTAAAATATTCCTATTTATCTGTAAATTTGATGGGACACTTTTTACCTTTATTAATTTTTTAATATTTTTCAAAAGTTGTTGTGAGTGACAAAGAAAGAAAAGATGACGATAAAAATAGAAAAAACATTAATTAACTGAAATGAGAGAGAAAACATACTAAGTTTAGTGTAATTGGAGCATTCACATTAGAGGCTCTATTCTATATCATATAAAAATAATAAAAAAACAAAAAAAGCTATTATTTGAAATCTCTATAATAAAGAAAAATAAAAAAAAATAAAATAAAAAACTTGCATATTATTTAAAAAAAAAAGAAAAACAATATCTATAACAGATAACTAACTGGAAAACGGACCATACACAAGGGCCCGAAGAAAACAAAACACAAAACCTACATGCCAATAAGCAATGTCTTTCATATAATCATAATAAACCGGCCAGTCCGATCGATGAAACTGAAACCGGATAAAAACTATATTCATGTTCTTTTACAAACAAACAGTGATTGCCTTTAACAATCAATAAAAACGATTCTCAACCGTTATTAACTAATTACATATTTTAGAATTATGGATCAAACACTATAGATAGTTCCGCCAAGAGTTGAATCAGAAGACTCTCCATTAAAATCCATCATCATCTTAATCCATTCTTGAACATCTACTTCCCCAATTCCCTCCAACCAATCGTTTTCCATAAGCGGTTTCTTCCGCGCTTCTCCGTCCAACTCCGATTTCCATCGATTGCTACTTTCCGGCTTGCTAGTATTTTCCGAGTCCGTGTAATCCGTAAATGAAAAATTGAGCTTCGCCCTGGGACCACGAAATTCAATAGCGGCTCGGTCATAAGCCCGGGCCGCTGCCTCCGCAGTCTCAAATGTCCCCAACCACACCCGGGCCGCTTTACGCGGGTCCCGTATCTCCGCGGCCCATTTACCCCACGGCCGCTGCCTCACTCCTCTGTAATTTTTCCTCTTCTTCTTAATCGGACCATGAAAATAATTACACCAAGGCACCCATTAACTTTACAAACAGTACAAGTTTCAGGTACAGAGACCTGAGCAGAGCACCCCCTGGTTGCCGGAGATAATATTCTAAAATCATATCCGTTTTGGTGACTGGTGTTTCTTAAATTGGAAACACCCATAATGACATTCTTCAAAGCATTAACCATTGCTGAAAACTCTTCATCATTGGTCAGTCGCCACGGCGGTTGCTTTGGCGTCAGCGGCAGTTGCTGCTGGCCACCGGTGGCTGTGACATCTTCGTTTGTCATCCTCTTATTATTTTTAGATTTTGAATGAATTTGAATTGTGAAGTAGCAAAGTCAAAGTATTTATACCAAATGGGTGTTGACGTGGCACTCAGATACGCTGTTGGTACACGTCTTTTTATCATAGGCGCACGTGGTAATTGAGCACGATAACATATATGAAATAGATTTTTATATAAAAATAATAATATTTTTAACCGGCCACTCTTTGCGTTTACTACTCGAACCGGGGTTGTATCTATATAAAACACATAAGGTCAATGTTAAATTTCCATACCATCGAATGGCAACTTTTGTAAGCATAAATGTGTTATATCTTATGGTTGGTGAGTTTTAAAAAAAAGTAGTTTAGAGTATGTGAGACATTATATTTTATTGTTATGTTTATTTCTATAATTATTTATTTTATGATTTCTTTGTTTTAATTTTATTACTTACTTAAATCATGTATGTATTTTTGTAATAAACATTAATTTATCCTTTTAAATTTTATTCGTTTTCATACACGACGCAACATGTGTATTTAGTTCAATGTTTTTACGTCTATTTTTTTTCCGTTTAACAAGTTAATCGCAACTCGCACATCCTATATCGACTTAGTTATTTTTTTCTATATTTTACGTTTCGGTCTAATTTCTTCGCGTGTGTGGTTCAGTGATTTTACATCTACGTTTCGCCCGGTGTTACTTTCCATTTTTTATTTATTTTGTTTTACGATTTTTTCCGCTGTTGGTGGTCGTTAGCAGGGGTATAGCATTGATGCAACTTGACACAAATTTATGTCCCCACCGCAACGCAAGGGTTTAATTTTAGAATGAAAACACAACCCAACACATACAACGTAAGGTTATTGAGTACCCTTGAGTACAAATGCCCATCAATGTCACCGGAAGTAATATTCCTTGCAGAGTTCCTTTTTTTTCTTGACTAAAAAGACTTCAACCAATCACAGTTCTAATCTCGAGTGTTCATCAATTTCGATCACCACCAGGTTACTTCGTCCCATCAAAGTAATTTACTGATATTCTGGTAGTTTGCTTTTGTGTTTTTCTTAATTCTTTTGTTTTCAAGAGTCTTTAAGATATTACTAGAATGTCACAATCATAGAATATGATCGTTTCTATGATGTGATCAAATAATAGAGAAAATTGCAGGCACTATGATGTATGTGTAATTACGTTGAACTAATAAAATGTTAAGCAATATTAATATTAGAACCAAGAGTCCATAAGAAAAAAGGTTTATAGTAACACGATGTCGATTTCGCATGATACAAAACCATATTAAAAGATGCAATCAAGTCCTCAGTCTTCACCATAACAATGACTCATTTCTTAAAGCTGAAATTTATCTTGTTTAAAACTAAATATGTGTAGCCTTGTTGTAACAACAATCCAGACAAGTTGGTTATCTTGGTCTAACCCGAGCTATGAAAGTAGAACCGACTCACCAACACCCCTACCTAATGTTGTTTATCATGAAGAGTCTGCTCAAATCATTTTCAAATCCTACAAGTTAGGAAAAAGATGGATCTTGACTACTCATAGTCAAAATAATTGCTGTATAACACAAAGATTAGCCATTTTGTATTCGTGTTGACTATAATTTTGCAATAAAATGGTCAAAGTTGCTACAAATAGTGGCAAGAATCTTAAGCAACTACAATTTAGCAGAAACACAAGTAACAAACAAAAAAACTCTAATGTTGAAGGTGATGGCTACAAGTTTACCTTTTTTGATTATGTTGGTCAATTATGTATTGCTAGTAGCCATCATCCAAAAAACATCCAAACCCCTCAAAATCGAAAGCTTTTTTCGCCATCTCCACAAATTCTAGGTTAAAATTAAATTCACAAACACTCATAAACCAAAAATGCTTTGATATGATTTTGTAGTGGTACCTAATCGATGAAAAGAAAGTGGATAAAGGCTACGAATGACAATTCAAGAGTGACGAGGCAACGCCCAATCATTGTTGGTTTCGTAGCGGCTCACGATCCGAAACTAGATGAAGGGAGTCACCAATCTTATTATGTTTGTATAAGTTGAATTTGATTCTTTGAGTGCCTACATACAATATACACCATAATTGCAAACCTAGTTTCCAATTCGCGCATACAATTACGTTCAATACCAAAATTTAATAGGGTTACAGTTACATTTAATCAGATCAATTACACAAATCCATCCAAAAAACCGAAGGAATAACCTCATTGAATAGGGCAGATTTGGGAGCGAGGATGAAAAATTTGGAAAACAAAGCACGACCTTTGAGATGGCGTCTTAAAATTGAGGGGGAAATAACCTTTCAGTACATGGAAAATGCTTTATATAGTTATAAAGATTTAGGGGATTAAAAGCGGCAGGCTTTTCCTTCCGTTTTTCTTTTTAGTTACTATATGATTAATAATCCAATTAGTTGTTCCATTTTTTGTAGGTTAACTTTTTTTTGTTAAAGGTTATTTTTTAAGTTTCTGAACCAATCCACTAATCCATATTTAATTAAGTAAACTTATTTTACTATTTTGTACCCACTGTAATTATTGGATATATTTATTGAACAAAGCATTGACAGTGTTGATGTTTTGGTTTTTCTTTTTCGGTTAGCATGTGTCGGTAGTGTAACGAACCTATACTAATACCAATTGAATCCTAGTTATGCAACGCATGAGTCTAACCCTTTTAGTTTTATTAATAGTAAAATGTAAATAACGTTATAAATTTATTATTTAATTTAATTTAATTTATTTAACTTAACTTATTATTTTAAAGGTAACCTTAGCAATAGTGAATTTTTCTTTTTTCTAATTCGTTTATCAACCTTTTTAGTAAATTTTTTTTTTCTAATTTGATCACCAAAGTTTTCACAAAATGTTTTAATTTTTATAACTTGGTCATCAAGGTTTTTCTTTTCACTTTAAGAAAAGTAATAAGGTTTTGTTTTTTTCTAATTTGGTCACCAAGCTATTTCAGAATCCTTTGTTTTTTTAAATTTGGTTTCACTTTATGAATAGTAAGGTTTTGTTTTTTTAATTTGGCCACCACGGTTTTTCTTTTCTACTTTGAGCACACAAATTTATTTATTTGTTTGTTTATATTAAATTTTCCATTTTGAGACATTTTTTCTTCGAAATTACGATATAAATTTTATTGAAAAACAAAGTTTTGGCCAAAATAGTGATATAGTGACCGAGCAACATAGTTATCGGTAATAGCGTTATTGGAACCGCTATATGTGTTATCAGAATCATGACCAATGTTCGTTCTAATGATTTTTGTTGGGTTATGTAAAATCTGCTAATGATGAAAGCCAAAACCAAAGGGAACAACCAATCTTCCTTGCCCAATAGAATAAGTTGAATACAATTAAAGTCCAGTATTTTCCCCCATTGAAAGCTTTCCAATCAACCACTGAATACAAAGTGTTGGAATGAAAAGTGCTAGGTCAACTAAAGTCAACGTATCAAGACTGAAGACCAGAAGACCAAGTCAAACAAAACCAGATGTACCGGATTCAACAATTTTGGAATCCTAGTTGTTTTCTTTGTTTTTTAATGTAGTTTCATGTAACATTATTTAAAACTTAACTGTCTAGTAGGCAGTTTTACACACTACTAATAGTTTCATCATTTAATATGTTGTTTTGGGTCACTTTCATAGTGATGTCACCAACAATTCTCTCACCTCTATAAGTAGTTTAATTTATAACTTGTATTGGCAGCTCTAAGACCTGAAAAGGTAGAAGAACTTAGAGAGAGTTCACCTGGTGAGGGGAATACTTGTGTACTATTGAATGTATTGAAGCATATGGTTAATATACGGAACAACCATTCCTAAATCTAGTTGTGTTAATGATGATGTTTGATTATAACTAATTGATTCAATTCTTATACTAAATTGAATTGTTCTATAAAAAACACACACAAACACAAACTCTCAGATCCAACAATTGGTATGGTTACACTAAATTGACTTAAACGTTGATTTAGAAGATAAACTAACTCATATTGATAACTAATTTAGTGATCAAAAGGACTTGAGAAGAATTAGATCAGTCGGAGCATTAAGGTGTTCTGATACTCTGTTTTCTAAATAATTCTCAATAGAAATCAGAGTGATATCAATCGCTCATAATATGGAAACGAAGGATGTGTTACCACTTATCCCAATAGAACACAGGTTGCAGGAGGTCTATGGTTTGTGGTTTGTATGTCCCTTCTACACCAAGTGATGAATAACCGAATGTCGTGTTCCTAAGAAACCCAATGATTGTTTTGAGCAAGATTTCTAGAAATTGAAACTTGATGCCAAGTCATACGGGATATTGGCCATGGCCTTACCTAGTGAAATCTATGTTGGATTGGTCCATTGTGAGTAGGGATGAGCACGGTTAGCGTCGGTACCGAAAGTACTGGTACTGAGAAATAGGAAAATTGGGTACCGGTACTTACCGGTGTTTTACCCGTAAATACCGGTACCAAAAATGGGGAAAGTGGGTACCGGTATCGAATATACCCGGTACTGTACTGGTTCGGTACCGGTACCTGGTACCAAATGCTCATCCCTAATTTTGAGAATGCCAAAGAATTATGGGATACTTTGAACAAACAGTTTGGTGGTACTATGCTGGATTACTCCATTGTGAAGGAGAACATGAGTGAAATTTTGAATCTACTGTATGAAACATTTGCTCATGTTAAGGGAGAATCTCTGTCTCAAAAGTTTGAATGATTTAATTGCCTAATCAGTGAGCTAAGGTTAGCTGATAAAATGTTCACAAATGCTGCTGTAAGTCATAGAGTTTTTAGATCTCTTCCCGACAAATGGGATAAATTGTATTACTTCTGAGAAATTCTTTTGGTTTCAAAGAACTAACTATGACACAACTTCATGGCAGACTCCTCACATTTGAGGAAGAAATTAACCAGAAACAAAAGTTGATGTCAATAGGAAAGGTTGCTGATGATTAATCTTTTGGTAACACTATCTTATTGAGTCATTATGAATCTTCATCAACCAGAAGAATGAGTGATCAGGGTTACGATCGCTTTGTTGACATAACTACTGGATTTAATTCTCACTCTAACTCATCATCTGCTGGAAACCATAATTTTTCTTTAGTAATGAATGACCAAAGGCCCATGGACCCAATCCAAGAGGAATTTGACCTTCTTGACTAGTTTGCACTTTTAAGCATTAGGACAAACAAATTTTATAACAAAACTGGTGGAAGGTTTCCCGCTCTAGAGGGTAAGGGTAATTATGAAAAAGAAAGTCCATAGTTGAGTGTTACAGGTGTCATAAACTAGGTTATTTTTCCACGGAATGTAGGAGTTCTACTTAGATATCCACATTATTTGTAACATACCCTAGCCAAATGACTCATTCGGATTCAACTTCTAGACAACAGTCAAACTTTTCAAGTGTATATTAGAATTCTTCCCAAATTGTCCCTTGTCCATCTACATAGTACACTGCACACTTGGCACATAGACCAGTACAAATGGCATATCTATATGTCAATAGGCCACCAAAATACCAACAAACATAGGTCAAAATACCCTCACAATCACACATTCAATCCCATGCTTCATTACTAGTAGTTTCACAAAATACTGGATGTCCTACACTAGAAACTACTCAATAGAGCTTTTTCAATGAAAGCTTTGTAGATTAGAGTAGTTTGCCCGAGGATTTGAATAATGAACATCTTGGAATGTTTGCTATGGATCAGGGTAACAAGAACCTTGCACTAGTTTCTATAGAAACTTTAAGTGAGACCTCTAACCAAAGCACTAGTGAAACTACTGGTTTAAGCACCGTATCACATTCTGAATTAATAGCTGCTGGATCTTCATAGACTGTTGATATATCTCCAAACATTATGAAAGAACTTTGTTCTGAACAATGCATCTAAGCATTTGGGGATATCAAAGTTGTAAATATTATGTTAAGAGAAAATTGTAAAAAGTTTGAAAACCTTTTGAATCAAACCATCAAATCTCACAAAGAAGTATTGAAAGAAAAGGACCAAATCATTTCAAATCTAAAGCATGAAGTAACTTTTTACAATGCACAGATTGGGTCTCTTTTGTCAAAATACCAAACTTGTCAAAAGGAGCTTTCAATCTACCCAAGTAAATTGTAAAAAATCGGTAGAGTTATAGAAATGGTTTGAGATTTTGTTAAATTAGCAAATTTAATGCAATGTAAAGTTTGGATTAAGATATGTCACACACAAGGGACAAGTGATTACACTCCCAAGACTCAAAGTGAAACTGAGTCTATCTCTTCCGAGGGGGTTGTAAACACAAAACTAGGTTCATCACACAAATTTTTAGATAAAAATGATTCTAAATGGTCTGATGAGACATCTGTCGATAAAGGATTCAAACCATTGACCTTTATGATTTCAAAAGGGAATATAGCATCAATTGCTGTCCCTCAAGCAGTTTCACTCAAAACTGTTGGCCCTAGTAAAAATCTCAAAGCCAAATTAAAAATTTGGCTTAAAGAGGGCAAAAGCACAAAATATGTGAAAGATCAAATCACAACACATAAGAATGGCACGTGGTTATTGCCTATGAGCATAGAAAAAAAGGATGAATCTAGAAAACTTTCAAGTAAAGCTAGGTTTCTATCCCTGTAGTGATTCAAGCTACTATGAATTTGTTGATGCACCATGTCTGCTGCCTACGTCATCGAGTCGTGTCAAGTTTGTAATAGGTTAATTGTTAGATTATGTTTTTGAGTTGTAAAGCTACATCCTTACGGAGGTACACATCCGCACAATTGTAAGCTTGTCCGCATGGATATGGTACATTCGTACGGAGATAACTAGGTTCGCACGAGGGTAAGTCTTGTAGTATAAATAGCCGTGAGGACTTAGTGTTTGGTAGATTTTGTAGAACTGACAGTGAAGCTCTGTCAGATTTTTTTCTCGATTGTAGCCGTTGACAAATTAATGAAAACATTTGAAAATTAACGAATCTTGTTGTGTCGCTTAATCAAAATGAATTCCGCACAATTTGACTTGGTTATAGATATTATCTCAGCTAAACGACTATGGAAAATGGTTCTTACAAGTGGTATCAGAGCTTGGAGGCAAATATCTGAGACAATTCTACAAGATCTAGACATTGAAGACTTCTTTTCTACTCATTGTCTTCATTTCTCACAATTTAACCGTTAAAATGGACTAATTTTTTGAGGGTTATAAAAAACACGTTTTTAACAAAGCCTCTGAAATTTAGCCTAACATTCAATCAAAATCATGTTCAAAATTTCAAAAAAAAAGAGAAAACTTGATTTTTCACGTTCGCATGAAGGTACTATGTCCGCACGGAAGTAACTTTTGTCTGTTTGAAAACATTACCTTCGCATGAACGTAACTAATATTTGGTTGTATTTGTGTTAGTTTGCACGAATCAATACATCCGCACCAAAGGGATCTTTTTCAATCAGTTTCCAGTACATCCGTACGAACTTCTCTTGCACCAAAGGGATATTTTTCAATTAGTTTCCAGCACAAGCCAACTATCTGGATTGTTGGTATTCGATATAAGAAGAGTATACCATTCCCACTAGGGAGAATGATCAAAAGAAAAGCCTATCCCAGATCACTCAAGTTGAGAAAGAAAAGTTCGTGAGAGAGAAAAAGATGTTGAATCTTCATCAACAAGCTATCAAGGAAGACATATTCACGTTACTCCAGCATCAGGGAACTGCACAATCCATCTGGATTGCTTTGAAATTAAAGTATCAAGGGAGTATTTCCATGCAGAAAAGCAAGAAAACTTTGCTAAAGAAAGAATTTGACATCTCTACAGCCTTGAAAGGAGAGTCATTAAAGCAACTTGTTGAGAGATATTGTCATCTCGTTTAGAAATGAAGCGATTGAAGATTGAAAAGGAAGATGAATAATGGGTGGATAAGTTGGGAGATGCCCTACCACTAGGTGAATGGTCAACATATTTGATGATTCTGAAGAATAATTCTAAAGAATATAACTATTTAAATCTAGCAAAGTTTATTGAGAAGCTGGAATGGCATGAACTTGAGCTACGCAAAATAGCTAAAATGAAAAACTCAAATGTTCAGCAAGAGGTTGATGTATATTGCAAGGGTTCGGCAAATATTTAAAGCCCAAAGATCAAAACAGGCTTTAGCGCAGACACAACATCAGGAACTTCATCTAGCAATTCAAGCAGTGGTGGTGGTTTTTCGTCTTACCCATGTTTTGAGCCGAATATTCCGATGAAAAGTCCTTAATCCTCGCAAAGCTCAAACAACTACACAAGCTAGAATAATTCGAATCCACAAGTCATTCAGTGTAACATTGCTGTTAAACTACAAACCACTCAAGATTTCAATATAACGACAGCAAATGAGCACATGACGTTTCTTGTATCTGTCTTAGAATCATATGAGAGCCTAATAGAAAGAAGGATTTGGAATCCTAATATGACCAAAGAAGATTATGATTAGATAGATCCTGAAGAATTGGAACTGATCAACATCAAATGGTGCATGGCGAGTGTGGTTCGTCGAGCGTAGCTTTTCATGGAAATTATAGGGAGGAATGGTATAGGAGGGCCAGACTCGAAGTTAGGATTCAATAAATCTAAAGTGACAGGCTTTAAATGTAAAGAAAAAGGCCACTTCAAGCGGGAATCTACTAACAGAGAAGTCAATAACAACAATTAATCCTTTTGGTGAAGATTACTATAAAAGGGCGATTTATCACAAGAACTCCCAACATCCACCAAACATGTTAAGACCAGTTCCAATTGAGGATGGTTTATCGAAGTTGAAAGATAAGGCATTGGTTGTAACTCAGGAAGATGAAGGTTTTAACTGGAATAATTACATTCCCAAAACTGAAAGTCTTGTTCTATTGGCTGAGATTGTTGACATGGGTGATACGGAATAAAATATGGATGAAGTGATAGTTGAAGAAGTTGCTGACGAAGTTTGTGCTGAAGCTACATTTGATGAAAATCCAGAAGATGAAGATTATTATGATTTTGAAGCATCAGAGTTGGATCCTAGAAAATTCAATATTCAAACAAAAGAAGTTATTAATAATGCATTCAAATCTATTATATCTCCAAATGTGTTTAATCTTTTGCAGGATTCTTCGGTGAAGAGGGAAACTATAGTGACCTACACTTTGATGAAGAAAAGAGGGAATTTGTAGAAGAGATAATAGATGTTTCAAAGGAAAGGAATGCTGAAAACCTGTCCGAAATTGCTAACTAGGCCATGACGACTCAATTGAAAGTGGTAGTAAAAACCTCTGAAGATGAAAAGACAGTTGAGTCAGTGGTAAAAGAGGTTAAAAGTGAGAAAACAGAAACACAATTTCAATGCACGAAATGCATAGATTCATGTAAATCATGCATCAAAAAAGATGAGAAATTTAGAGAGTTGAAAAAGCACACAGATAATCTAACAAGTGACTTAAAGAGTACAAAAGAAGCCTATGATAAACTTAACAAAGCTATCAACCAGTTTCGAGTTGCAAATAATGAAAATGATGCAACGATTTCTATGCTCAAACACATTGTCATGGACAAACAAATAGCAATTAATAATCATATTGAAACGATTGCAAAATTAAAACAACAGCTAGAAACCGCTAGGATAGAAACTGAGAGGGTTGATAAGAAGTTGATAAGTTACTCTGCAAGATCTTATGTTCTGGATCACATACTCCCCAACTGACATGTAAAGACGAATCAGGGGAAGATGTGTACGGTTATCATAACCAAGGTGTGGGTTATCATCGAGTTCTACCCCTAATGTGGAATAGTTACTTGAAAAATAAACCAGATGGGGTGGAAAAGGCGTTGAACTTAAATAAAAACCATACAAAAGGTTCAACTGCCTGATAATCTTGATGTGACTTATACCAAATCTGAATCAGAATGTGAATCAGAATTGGTTAAAGATGTTGTTGAGAAAGTTTTGGAAAGTAACAGCGATAAAACTAAATTTGAAACCACTGAAACAAAGTTTGACAAAAGGAGTTCAAGTTTGCATTTTGAAAGTATATTCTGATAGAATTTCTGATTCAGAATGTGAATTTAAACAAAGTCGAAAAGGTTTCAAATTAGTTGAGGTCTAAATATCTGAGATTGAAAATTTGTCAAACGATCAAAGATTTCAAACTTTGAAAGGGAAAAATCTTACTATTCTAAACCAAAATGTTCCTACTCTAACTAACAACACAGACCTTATTACTATGGGAGAGACAATTCAAGATACGGTAAGAAAAATTATAACAAGTTTGGAAAATCAAAATTTGCAAAGAAAATGGCTTTTGTGTCTGAAACGAGTTCAGAAAGTGAAAAGGAAAGTACATTAGCAAACAATCCAATGAAATGTTCTTTGCTCAGAAAAAACAAAATGAACAGGTTGAAGGATCTACTGTTGTAACATATAGTAGAACTTGCTTTGGAGTAATCAAGTTGGGAATATTGCTAATGAGTGCACACAAAAGATCCTAAACCCGTTTACGGTGTTAAAAACACTTCAGAATATTTGAAACAAAAATCACCAATGTTTGTTCCAACACAAGTATGAAAAGAAACAATGAATCTACAAACGAAGTGAAACGAGTAAACATCAAAGTTTTTCAGTTGAAAAAACTAGGAAAAATTCAAACAAAATTGAACAAAAAGGTGAAAAACCAAACATAGGTGATCAAGGAAAGGAATCTTCTGAAGAAGTTGAACAATCTAATTCAACAATGAATGTCAAGAAAGTTGGATAGAATGTGAAAGTGTGTGTGCAACAAAGATTGCAAACCCACCCAAGATCGGAAAGGCTTGGGTCTCACTCTTCAGGTAATTATCCGAGTGAATGTGCTGGGGCTTCCAAGATCCATCATATCGAAATGGATTATGGATAGCGGAGCATCCAGGCACATGACGGGGATGTTAGCACTCCTATATGTTGTCAAACCTATAGGAGGAGGCTTCGTCGGGTTCACAGGCAATCAGGAAGGTCGAATAGTAGGTGATGGAATATTAACCAATAGGATGGTGTCTTTTGAAAAAGTCAACTACATAGCCGAGCTGGAGAACAATTTGCTTAGTGTCTCTTAGATTTGTGATAACAAGTTCACCACGTACATCATAGACAAAGAATGTTTGATTCTAAAGCCAGGGTTCAAAATACCTGAAGAGTGGATCTCAATGCGCACCCCTCGCGAAAACAATCTATATGTCTTAGACATGAGCGTTGCTACTACGATAACAAAAATAGCACAGTGTTTTGTCTTGAAGGCAACAGAGAAGGAGTCAATATCGTGGCACATAAAGATGGGGCACATTCATCTCCGAAAATAAACTTTTTGGTACACAACCAGCTAGTGGACGGTTTTAGCCAGAAGAACTTTGTGGGTCCCTTAATCCTATGGATCTTTCACAGAATTGTCTATTTAATCTAGAGTGCGGATTCCTCTAGATCAATTGTCACAAAAAAAACAGTAGAAACAGACTTAAATTCAAACCAGTATTCTATTGATTATCCAACTTGCAGTTTACAATCAACTCAATACCTCACACAACCTCACAGCCTATCTCTTTGATCTTGTCTCTCTCTCTCACTCCTACGAATTCTTTCTCTCTCTAGCCTTTCTGTTTAGTTTTTCAGTAATCTCTCTAGTTGTTACAAACTCTAATCACAAAACATATTCATATACCACATGTATGTGAACTGGGCTAGGACATTCTCCAAGCCCATTACAACAATTAACTCACTAACCAAAAATGCTAAGCCCAATACAAATATCTGAAGACTAAATATTTAAACTATTAAGCTGTTGTCATAAGTATGCACCAACAGGCTCCCCCTTGACAATAGCTTCATAGTGTAATTTTGTCTTCAAACATCTTGCAGTCTTTTGGTATTTGTATAGCTTCATCTCCAAATAGTATCTAACATCAATAGACTCCCCCTTAGCTGATGCTTCCAATCTCCAAAACTTTCATTCATTGTAGATCAGTGAACTAGCAATCTTTGGTTATGCAAGTAAGCTCCAACTCTTCCATATCTCTTTACTATGTAGTACAAGGATCCTACCATGCATCTTCACACACTCTTTTACTTCAATCTCAACTGTACTTTACTGAGTTCTGCACATTCCTTTTGATAACAGAAATCAATCCTGTTTAAAAATACAAGCAAGCATCTCGAAAACCACGAACTTTTTCACATTGAAGATTAAACCAATATTTTTATATATAAATAAAACAACTAAACAAAACTCAAATAATTTATAATGCATCTTTTTGTGAGATTAATGTGCAAGAAGATCATATCAGCCAAATCAAACTGTTTCACATAAGCATTTAAATTTCTCTTTTGATTTTCGTGATAAGCAGTTCAAGACAATTACCAGTATTGTTTATCCACTTAAACAAAACACATGAACATTTCAAGTTCCATTACCCCGTGATATGATTAAGTGTATTATTATACTGATGTACTAGCATGTCACACTTCAGGACATACCCCCGCGATCAAGGTATGCACAAAGATTCCTCGTAGTAGATGAGTATACCGAATTCATCCCTTTTGATTTACAACGTTAGATAATTGGTGACCAGGTCAGTACTTCCTTACAACAAAGAGACCAATATCTAACGAGGGAAGGCAAATACCAAAGTTTGGTACGATTTATGCATTTTGCATAGTTGAATGACTCTCTTGGAAAGCTTCTTCAATTTCTGGTTTTTGGCATTTTAGCTCTTTTAAGATATCTTGGTTGTGCCTAGGTCAGCATATATCTAGATGCAGCAGAAGGACAACCCTATTATCCCTGGATGAAATAATAGTATAAAGACCTAAAACCTCGGATTTTGGTAATCTATCAATACAATATTTAAGGTTATAAAACCATACGCCACAATATGCTACTCACTAATACATAGTTCTTTATGTTTATATCACCATGGTAAGTTGATTATTTCATGTTTCTTGCCTACTGGTACATCATATGATGAAGCTGCTATCACACTTTTGCAATTTTGAGTTCATTTTCAGTGTGACAAACTAACTTGCTGATGTACTATCATCTCTTCTTTTTCACACCATGAAATCTCTTTTATAAATTTTTCGTTTTTTTACGTTTTTCATTATTCAATGTTTTTGGATTTTTAATTTTTTAACTTACGAACTTACTCCCCTAAACCACGCACTAACTAAACGCTTTTTGCCATAGGGGAATTTCTCCCCCTAAATTGTGTTTTTTATGGAGTAAGTTTCAAAAACAGAATTTTAAACACAAACAGACTCCCACTTCAATCTGACAATAATTGTTTCAATTTTGAAGTTTAGAATAATCATAACAATCACTGAGTAAATAGTTTTTTTTTACCAATTTTAACCTACGATTCACCAAAGATGCTTTACAGGAATAACCACCGTACACATGAACAGTCCTTCTTGGCTATCCTGCACTCACTCAACAACTTAGTTAGACTTGAGAAGCCAAACTTACCGTTTTGGGTTGACCATAAATATCAATATAACTTAATTCTTTCCAGTAACCATCATATTCTACTAGTGTCTTGGATGTCTTCCCTGTTGTGGAACAAGATCTACAATTTTCACAAGGTCTTTGATTGCGAGAGTTCCAATAAACTCTTGGATTTTCCGACCTTTGGAAATTATTATCTCGAAACTTTCTTCTCTAATTATCATAACCTGAACTTTGGAAAAATTTTGGATTGATTTGAACATTTGAGTTACTAAAACCCCTATATTCGTTTATTCTTTGAAAATTTTGATTACTAGAAGCCTGGTATCGATTTTGATATCCAATATTTTTACTTTGAAACCGATTTGATTTACCATTAAAATGACTTAATGTGGAGAAATACTTCTTGGTCTATTAAATCTTCCGGATGATGAAGTCATTGATTGAAAGCTTGGTTGATTAATTTGACAATGTTGTTGCACTAAACGAACCCTTTTCCCATCCTTAACTTCATCAACTTTTTTTTTCTTATTTTTCTTAAAAGGACAGCAACTCGCCACATGCCCTTTATTGTGACATTTAGAACATGATTTTTTCTTATAAAATTTGTTTTAGTTAGATCTCTTTTAAATGTTTTGTTCTTTTTGTCTTTAGTATCTTCATCCACTTATCAGGTGTACTGTTAAACCCAATAGATTCTTCCAAAGAAACTGGACTATTAGGCAAGTCCACAGTTATCGGATCCGCTACCTCTTGTGAAGTGGGCACAAAATCAGTTAGCTCATTTTCATTTTGTAAAAAAAGAGTAATCCTGATGCATGGGAAGGTGAAGCTTTACCAAACCCCTGCTTTTTTATCATTACTCTTTTTCAACTTTTCTGTATATGAGTCCTAACTAACAAAGATTTTCCAAACCGATCTAACTTTCCATTAAGTTTAACAATTTAGTCTTGTGCAATGGTCAATTCCCTGCAGTTTTCAGAAAATTCATTAGTTTTATCTTTCATAGTTTCACGAGCCAAATCAATGATCTGTAACAGTTCATTAACTTTGCTTGTTAAACTGCTGATTTTCTGTTCACTTCATTTGAGTTTCGGATCCGCTACCTCTTGTGAAGTGGGCACAAAATCAGTTAGCTCATTTTCATTTTGTAAAAAAAGAGTAACCCTGATGCATGGGAAGGTGAAGCTTTACCAAACCCCTCCTTTTTTATCATTACTCTTTTTCAACTTTTCTTGTATATGAGTCCTAACTAACAAAGATTTTCCAAACCGATCTAACTTTCCATTAAGTTCAATAATTTAGTCTTGTGCAATGGTCAATTCCCTGCAGTTTTCAGAAAATTCATTAGTTTTATCTTTCATAGTTTCACGAGCCAAATCAATGATCTGTAACAGTTCATTAACTTTGCTTGTTAAACTGCTGATTTTCTGTTCACTTGATTTGAGTTTATTTAAACAGTTTGACTCTCTTTTAATCAAAAGAACATTAGACTCTTTTAATTTTTCTGATTCAGCTAACAAAATTTTGTTATGTTCCGATAATCTATCAACTTTATCTTGAAGTTTAGTGCAACTATGACAGGTATGACTTACAAATTTTGATTTTACCTTTACCTCTGCTGTAAGTTCACTCTCATCATTTATACACTTTGAAATTTCTGCATTCTTCTTCTCAACAGTCTCTTTCTTTTCATTCATCATATCATCTACTTTTTCATCCTTCACCACAGTTGTCGAAGCTACACATGCATGTCTAATTGACTTAACATCTGAGCTGACACTTTTCACAGAAGCACAATTGCTTGTACTTTTTCCTGAAGAGTTCTAATAACGATTTTCCATAGATTTCCATAGTTCTCTAGATGTCACATACTTACAGAAACTATAACTAGTTTCCACATGTAAGGATTTCTTTATCATTGCTAAAGCTTTCTTTTCAGCATCAAACATCCGTTTCTCAGATTCATTCATCTTCTCACATGAAATCACTAGATTCTCCCATCTACCCGTCATGTGGGAGCAATGTACCCATCAATCATACAGCTCCACATTCTAGCATCTTCACTTTGAACAAATGCCTCAAACTCCTTCTTCCAATAAGCATTTGCAAAACTTGCATCAGTTGTGGCGGTTTATTCACAGTCCTACTTACAGTATCCATTTTGACCATGTTTAACACACAGCTTAAAATTTTAAATGAATTTTGGTATACCTGTGTAAAAATCCAAATCAAACTTCTCTACTGCTCCTTGTCGAGTTTTTACCGTAACTGTACCGTTAAAAACATTCAAAATTTGTCTGAAAATTGTTTTTACCAAATTATACCGTTAGATTCATCTCGAGATTACGAATATAATGATATATTATGTCCAAAACCTTGTGAGAGGGGATCGGCTCTCCTCCGTGAGCACCAGACCGATTTGACTCAACTAACAGAGGCGAAATTCATTGCTAGCGAGTTAGACGAACAAACAATCAAGTATGCTGCTTAAACGTCTTTACTTCATATGTTAATAAACATGAAAGTTACAAACGAGTAAACAAATGGACAGGGCTTCGCTGTAGTCACAAATGTCACACCCCAACCGATGGCGGAAACATCGGAGTGAGACGAACGAGGTTGCTTGAGACATCATAACACTAATTGCGACAATATTTAATTAAACAATCCATTTCATTTCATTCATCAAATTGTCAAATACAACATAATTCGAATACAAAATAACAACAACGTGATAAGTTCAACAAAACATAATAATTAACTTAGCATTATAAGCGTGTTTCTATGCCGATCCTACTAAGTTTCGTCAACTCAATCTCATCAACCTACAACATGTTAAAAAGTATAGTTCAATAACAAAGTATTGGCGAGTACACAAGTTTGATAACATAGCATAAGTAGTAAAAACGTTTAAACAAATCCACATGATAAGCTAGTATACGAGATTAATGTAAACAAGGCATGTGAACTACAAGTCAATCCTCAAGTGTACCGCATAATAGATTTAAAAACTTAACATTGACCACAAGAATACGGGCGGTGCGTTACTCCTATAGCGCTATACATGTTAAGAGAGGCTTGATCGAAGTTAATGACATTTAGTATCACATAAGAATGTACCAAGTAAACAATTCAAGTATCACATAACTATAGCATGCATGATGGATTGTTTGTGTGATTTCATAGAACAAAAGTGTGTTTTAGTTTGTTTATGATAGATTAACATGTTGCACCCAAAAGTGTAAAGCATACAACGGGTGTCGAGTGTACTCACGGTTTTGCAAAGTTAATTCCGTGAAAGCGTTTAGGTTGATTAGGGGGACGAACATCGAGTTATCCTACACAAGGAAACGTAGGTGTGTGAGTATTGGAATGACGATGGAGTTCGGTAATTTTCGTAATTTAAAGTATGCAAAAAGTATGTATAGTCGAAAATATTTATCCAGACGTTAACGTTCGTTTTTGACACTATAAGCCCCGAAGGGTGTTTTCGTTTCTTTGGGTCATGCCCAATAGAATCATAACGATGGTTAGGTCTTAGATAAAATAACCTAATATTAGGAAACGTAACCATATGGTTATCGTCAAAGGTTCGGTTATATTTATTATTTACATATATAGTTTACATATATTATTACAAGTTTATCATATATAAATCATAGATTTCATATAAGTCATGGATGTCATAGAAGTCATGCATGGAGGTAGGAGGATAACCGTCCTAAACCTCTTTCGTAAGATTCACCAATGCAAAAATTGCCACAAGGACAATCCGGATGGTCATGAATAAAGTACTTCACTAAGCTTCGCTTCAAACCTCATAAGCAAGCAAGGTGTGTGCATCCCGAACATGGCAACATTTGGGGACGTGTCGTAGCCTTGTTACTCAAGTGAAGGTGAATCGTAGCTTAATGGATAGAAATCATCAAGTGAGGGGTGGATTGAAGAGTTGGATAGCCAAGGCCTCCATGTAATCACACCTACACCAAACACAAGCTTGTAAGCTTGGATGGCTCAACACTTGTGGGTTAGAAACCCTAGTAAAAACCACAAGTTTAGGGGCATGTTATACCTCTTGATTTTGTATGGAACAATTCTAGCTAGCTCACTAACCATAAACTTGATTAGAGGCACAAGTACATAGAGTTGTTATGGTTAAAACAAGTTTAAGAAAAGTTTATAAGTTTAACTTCCAAAACAGAAAGTTTGGCCCTAAAAATGGTATTGTTCCACCTTGGTTTTCCATATAAAACCTATGGTAACATCCCATGTGTAACATCCGTCAAAAAACGGGTTTTCCAAAACCCGCTTCGTTTATTAACCGAATAGTCAGTCAAAATTTTCGTCGGTATATATTGTTAATTTTAATTTTAAACGATACATAATCAATAAATAAATTGGAATTTAAAAACCATAATTTAAAATTATAATAAAATCTGAATAAAAAAAATAAACAGGAGACGCCGGGATTCGAACCCGGGTCTCGCATATAACCAAACAAACACTTTACCGCTCCACCACTTGACTTCTTTGTTAGAATACTGAAACGAATGATATTTAAACTAAGACTCGGAATCAAAATCGGATTTCAGCGCGGCCGAACTTGCGATCACCGGAAAATCCGGCAATCCGCGAGTTCAGCCATTATTCCTTTGACTATAACGGTATAACCGTCGACGACATCGGTTATAACCGATGCCTAGCACCAATTTTGGTCATAACCGCCGAGTTAATAAAAGAAATCAAATCGCACATAGCAGCCTATAAATACAGGGCTAATTTCCTCAATCCAACCCGTTTAATCCCTCAAACTCTCTCTTAAACTCTCGCTAAAACACTCGGAATCAGTCGCCGCAAGTCGCCGGAACTTATCTTTGTTCGCCGGAATTCTCAGATACTTGCCGGAAAACCGAAGAATCGATCCCACTGTTGCTTCACCTTATAAATAGGACATCTAGAGCTCGGACAGAAGTCACCCACACTCACCTCAGACTTCCTGTAGATTCTCTGTCGCAAGTTACACGTCGCCGGAAAAGCTTCAGTCACCGGAATTCGTCGGAAATCACACCTGTCGGTACAACATCCTTAAAACCTTTATGTTTAAATTAATCTCGTTAATCAGTATACGCAATCAACTAATTCAACAAGAATTTTCGATTAAACAGTCGTGTTGATTTTTCTGGGTTCAAGGGTATGAAGAAGATGGATTGAGATAGCATATAAATTTAATAAAAACCAGAATAATAACCGGGTTAGACACACAGTCCAGTGGTGGACTGTGTGCAATTTTAAAACACTAGTCCCGAGTTCGATTCGCGCATGGGTCCGGTTCCCACGCCATTAAAACGTTTTTTTTTTCTAACTAAACAGAACTCTCACAGTTGATTGTTATATATAATATAAAATGTATAATAGATGGGTTAGACACCCAGCCCAACTGGTTGGGCTGGGTGCCAAACAAAGCAAGGGCACAAGTTCGATTCCCGCGATGACCAGCCAGTCAGACAATTTTAAAAACATTTTTAATTAAATAAAATTCTGAATAATCTAAATAGTATATAAATATAATTAAAATCAGGATTATTTCGGGTTAGACACGTAGCTCAGTTGGTATAGCTGCGTGCACGCGTACGGGAGGTCACGAGTTCGAACCCCACTCAGCGCATATAATAAATACGGTCCGACCGGTCAACGGTCAACGCTCGGTCAACGGTCAAAGTCAAAAAGTCAACATTTTTATAATTTTTATTTATTTATTTATTTAATTTAAAAATCAATTAAAAATACTTAAAAATATTTTTAAAAGTTAGAGAATGTCCTTAAACTCATAAAAATAAATCTAGAAAATTCTATTAAAGTTATGAATTAAAATTATTAATCTTAAATAAAATCCTTTTATTTACCGAACCACTATGTTATTATTTAGGTTAGTTTCCTCTCGTGGTTAAATCCAAATTCGTACGCATTCATCATCAATCCAAGAAACGCAACCAATGTGAGTGAATTCTTACAAATTCCCCTTTTTATTCATGTTTTGGGGTGTATCATGTGTCGCTTAAACTAATTCGCTTATTCAAACTCGTGCTATACCATATTATGATCTAAACTTAGAATGTAAATATTGTTTGTTGTTATGTATTACATATTGTTAAGTTGTATGCAAATTATTTGTTAGGCCCATCAGTTCCTCGTGGGAGACGAGTTGAACAACGCGTGCCTTAAAACTCATTCATTAGGCCCATCAGTTCGTAGAACAACGCGTGCCTCAAAACTCATTCTTTAGGCCCATCAGTTCCTCGTGGGAGACGAGTTGAACAACGCGTGCCTCAAAACAATCAATTGTTGTATGTGTGTGCAATAGTTAATATTATGTGTTTTGTGAATAAATTTACATCTACATTTACTCATATTTGGTTATGCACTTTATTTTATAATCAATTCAATAAACACGTTTAAATGTTTTCATAGGATTCACTCGCCAACTTTTTGTTGACCCAAAAACCATTTTTACACATGATACAGGTGAACAGGATGAAGCAAGGAACACATAGGAAAAGTGCCTTAGAAGAAAAATAATGAAGTCTAGAAAGATGTATAGAACATGTTGTATGTCACACCCTCAATTTCCACTTGCGGAGTTTTACCACGAGGCGTGTGAACAAACCAGAATCTGAAACACTAGTACGTCGAATGACTCTATATGATTTGATAATACGTTTTCCAAAAATCATTTGTTTAACCATTCGTCGTAGATTTTATATTGTCTTAGTTAGTTACCAATGTTTAGCGGAAGCATTAGTTTTTAAAGTTGAGCAGAAGCATAAAGTAAAGTAACGGAAAGGGCGCCAACATAAACGCCAAAACCAAAGAAAAACCCAAAACAATGTTTGTAAATGAGACTCGATAAAAGATGTCTTGATCAATGCAAGTGAGTGCACCTAGAGCTCCTAGCGTCCTGAGAAACATGTAAAGAAACAAGTGTCACAACGTTAAAGATGAGTGAGTTCACAGGTTTTCATAAATTCGTTTGTTCGGTTATGAGTTTGTTTCCCCCGTTATCCCTAACCCGGGATAACGATTTAGTTCCATTATTCCCAACCCGGAATAATACTGATAGTTTCCATTATTCCTTACCCGGAATAATACCGATAGTTCCATTATTCCTAACCCGGAATAATAACGTTGTTGGTTCCATTATCCCTAACCTGGGATAATATTGCTGATGGTTCCATATTCCTAACCCGGAATAATATTGTTGTTTGTTCCATTATTCCTAACCCGGAATAATATTGTTGATTCGTAATTAAGTTCAATGTTAATATATATAGGTAGCTAGCCTAAAGTTATGTCACTAAGTGTTCGCGATCGAAGCTGACTGTTGTGCCTGGGCCTATCACTGACCATGGCGAAGTTAGGCCAAATTATTCACCCGTTGACCATACCCGGTCGGCTAGCGCGACTAGCTCGGATGGGGCTTGTCGGGCCCAGTAGTACTACTTATAATTTCCCTGCTATTTAAACCCTATACTAACGATCCGAGAGATTGTCGAGGACTTATGTGATATAGCTGCTTAGTGTCCATAACGTTACATTAACATTAACTTAGTTACCGAATAGTTATGTGACGTTGATTTCGTATAACGTAAAGAGATTGAGTTGAAGAGTGTATACATGTTTCTCCCCCTGTTGTTTAAAACGGATAAAATTAGGGGCCGTGAACTCACCTTTAGTTGCTCGGTTAGTGTAACACAGAAGTTGCAAATGATGGGACCGCTAATTGCGTCCTAATAAACCAATTGATTTCAAGTCAGTGTGTGAACACACCAATACAAATTCTACACATAATTTACGCACAAAGTGATACACACAATCAAAATTCCTAACACTCAAACATGCATGCAAGTATCCTCATGTGAACATAGTAATCAAAACAATTTATCATGAACATAATCCAATCCATGCAACACTTTGGTGCACACATTCACAAGTTATCAAGTTTCAGCTTACATACTCATAATTCGGCTGTTTTCTAGGATTTTTATATAATAGTTCAAACGTTCCAAAAATTCCAATTATTTTACAGCAGGTGAAAACTATACTGTAGAAATTTATATAAATTTTTCAAGTCCTAATACTTTACCAATTATCCATAAATATTAATATACTAGGCTGCAGTCAGATTCGTCACTTTCTGACTGCAGTCCACGGAAGAATTTATTTAAAAATCACTGTTCGTCCAATTAACAAAATTCCAGTGGGAGTTGCCCGGAAATTTCCATACCTAGTTTCTGTACAAATTACATTATTTCACTCCCTACAGATTATTAAATCCAACTCGATAAACAACTAACAAAATTTCAGGATTTTCACAGCTTTAGTTACTGAACTTAATTGGCCACTTAAAAATATCAAACGACTTCAGAAAAATATGAATCCAGTGCCATTAGATTCGTTATTTAAAACTCTATGTTTTAGACTTCAGAAAATCCGTTTTTCGACAACTAATGACCGAGTTATAGCCAGTTGAAGTCGGCTGTAACCATCATTCAGCAGCCTGATTCAGCACTTTATCACAAACTAACTCGCTTAAACCGTTTATATATTGAACATATGCGATCAAGAACAGATTTTTCCAATCATATATCATTATATATATCATATCCATGCAAACCCTAATCATAATCTCTAGTTTTTATCGATCAAAACGCAGCCTATGTTACATGATTTCCGAAAACATCAAACTTTCAAACTAGCATAATCAATCCGAAAACAACACAATCACTACATTCAAACACATATATCCGAATATGCTCTTGTAACAATGATAAATCCTAACCTTTAATGACAAGGTAAAATGAACCGTGAGTGAGATGAGGAACCGATGATCAAAGATAATTGCGACCGAGGATGAAGATGGCGAGGGGCTGCCGCGCGACCGAGAGATGATGTAGAAGGCTACACGCGATCGATGGAACTAGTGAAGGGCTGCCGACGGCTGTTTAGATATTAGGGTTTGTGTTTTGTTTTTGATTTGTAAAGAAGGATCATGCATGTGTGTGTATATATAGCGCAAAGAGATGGGTTCAAGGTTTGGGTTGATTGCGGCCACAAGGGACTTGGGTTTAAGGTTTGGGTTTAAAACTTGGTTCACTCCTAGAGTCACAAGGAATCGAGTTTGGTTCGTGTCGCGGTTCGGTTCGGTTCGTGTACATATTTACCATAAATATTTTATAACTAAAACAATCACGTAATCGAACATCACATATTCACCAACTCATAAACGTTTAATACACATAGCACATACTTCATTTGACAAGTTCACTAAATTATCGTAACTATTTCGAGCGTGCAAATTCAAGTCTCCGAATTAATAACCGTGAAGTAGTGCGTTTAAGTTATCCGAAAAACCGGGATGTCACATTATCCCCATGTTGAAAGAATTTTCGTCCCGAAAATTGAGTAAACGCGGTTTAGAATGCAGCGTACATGTTTAGAGTGCCACGCACCAAGATTTAGTTCGTTAACAATAGTACGCGAAATTACAAGAGATTCCCAAGTGCCATGCACAAAGATTCCCAAGTGCCATGCACAAGGATTTAGTTAACAATGGTACGCGAAATTATGAGAAATTCCCAGGTTGTCACATCATCCCCATGTTGAAAGAATTTTCGTCCCGAAAATTTTGTTGCTGGTATCGTTAGTTTGCTGCTCAGCTGCAAAGAGGTGTGGGTATTTGCTTTTCATTTGGTCCTCTCTTTCCCACGTGAACTCCGGTCCACCTTAGAGTCCCAACGAACCTTAACGATCGGAATCTTGCTATGCCTTCGAGTCTTGATCTCACGATCCATGATCTCGATAGGTTGTTCCACAAAGTGCAGTTGTTCATCCACTTGGATCTCATCCAATGGAATGACTAGGGTTTCATCTGATAGACACTTCTTAGGATTTGACACGTGAAAAACGTTGTGAACTCCACTGAGTTCGGCATGAAGGTCTAATTGATAAGCTACGGGTCCAATACGTTTCAAGATCACAAACGGACCTACGTACCGTGGGTTTAGTTTGCCCCGTTTTCCGAAGCGGATTACACCCTTCCAGGGTGACACCTTCAGTAGGACGCGGTCGCCTACTTGAAATTCGAGCGGTTTGCGTCGTTGATCAGCGTAGCTTTTCTGTCGATCTCGTGCCGCAGCCATGCGGTTTCTGATTTGTACAACCTTTTCAGTAGCCTCAAGTATCAACTCAGGGCCTGTGAGTTGACTGTCACCGACTTCTGCCCAACAGACCGGTGATCTACATTTACGACCGTATAATGCCTCAAACGGTGCTGCCGAAATACTCGTATGGTAACTGTTGTTATACGAGAATTCCACTAAAGGCAGGTGGATTTCCCAACTATTTCCAAAGTCTACTACGCATGCCCTAAGCATGTCTTCCAAGGTCTGTATGGTCCTTTCGCTTTGACCATCAGTCTGAGGGTGATAGGCTGTGCTCATATCTAAGCGTGTTCCCAACGCTTTCTGAAGTGACTACCAAAAGTTGGACGTGAAGCGAGCATCTCTGTCTGAGATGATGGACGTTGTCACTCCGTGCCGAGAAACTACTTCCTTAATGTAGATGCGAGTCAACTTCTCCATCTTATCTGTTTCTTTAATAGCTAGGAAGTGTGCGAACTTAGTTAAACGATCAACAATCACCCAGATGGTATCGCAACCACCCAAAGTTCGCGGGAGTTTAGTGATGAAATCCATCGAGATCTGATCCCATTTCCACACTGGGATCTCAGGTTGTTGGAGTAGCCCCGATGGCTTTTGATACTCTACCTTGACTTTTGCACAAGTCAAACACTTACTCACGTAGGTGGCTATATCAGCTTTCATGTTGGGCCACCAATACGCAGCTTAAGGTCTTGATACATCTTATCCGAACCAGGATGGACAGAGTATCGGGATTTGTGAGCTTCGTCCATGACTAGCTCTCTGAGGTTTCCGTAGAGAGGTACCCATATGCGATTCATGAAATACCGGGCTCCATTGGGTTTTACTTCCCAATCGCGTTCCATTTTTCCCACCGATTCGGCCTTGATGTTTTCTTCCTTAACTGCTTCTAACTGCGCGTCGCGTATCTGTTCGGGTAACCCCGAATGAATAGTGAGCTGTAGTGCTCGTACTCGACGAGGTTTCAAGTGTTCCTTCCTACTGAGGGCATCAGCTACCACGTTAGCTTTACCCGGGTGATACCGAATGGCACACTCATAATCGTTCAAGAGTTCGACCCAGCGACGCTGTCGCATGTTCAACTCCTTCTGATCAAAGATGTGTTGGAGGCTCTTGTGGTCTGTAAAGATTGTGCACTTCGTTCCATATAGGTAGTGTCTCCAAATCTTAAGTGCAAACACTACTGCTCCCAATTCCAGGTCATGTGTTGTGTAGTTTTTCTCGTGAACCTTCAGTTGTCGGGACGCATACGCGATGACCTTGTCGCGCTGCATGAGTACGCATCCCAATCCCTGAATGGAATCATCACAATATACTACAAAATCATTTGTCCCTTCCGGCAAGGACAGAATGGGTGCACTGCAAAGTTTCTGTTTCAGCAATTGAAACGCTGCTTCCTGCTTGTCACCCCACACATACTTGATGCCTTTCTGGGTGAGGGTAGTAAGCGGTTGCGCGATCTTTGAAAATCCCTCGATGAAACGTCTGTAGTAACCAGCCAAACCCAAAAATTGGCGGATCTCCGTCGGTGTCCTGGGTGCTTCCCAGTTTTTGATAGCTTCAATCTTGGCAGGGTCGACATGGATACCCTTTTCATTTACGATATGCCCGAGAAACTGAACTTCCCGAATCCAGAAATCACACTTCGAAAGCTTGGCATATAGTTTCTCCTGTTGAAGTAATCCCAGCAGTAATCGTAGATGTTCAGCATGTTCTTCTTCACTTTTAGAGTAGATGAGTATGTCATCGATGAATACAATGACAAACTTGTCGAGGTATGGTTTACACACATGGTTTATGAGGTCCATGAACACCGCGGGTGCGTTGGTGAGACCGAAGGGCATGACCAAGAACTCATAATGGCCATACCGAGTACGAAATGTCCGTCTTAGCGATATCCTCCTCCCTGACGCGTAGCTGATGGTAACCGGACCGTAGATCAATCTTGGAATAGTAGCTTGACCCTTGGAGTTGGTCGAAGAGATCGTCGATGCGAGGTAACGGGTATCGGTTCTTGACAGTAACCTTGTTGAGTTCCCTGTAGTCGATGCACATGCGGAAGGTCCCGTCCTTCTTCTTGACAAAAAGGACTGGAGCTCCCCATGGCGAAGCGCTTGTCGGATAAATCCCTTTTCTAACAGCTCCTGCAGCTCGGCGGAGCTAGGCGGTATGGAGCCTTGGCGATAGGAGTTGCATGGTTCGCCAATTTGATTTCAAACTCCAATTGTCGATGGGGTGGAAGACCAGGTAATTCCTCTGGGAATACATCGGAAAAATCACGGATCGACAGGGATGTCTTCTATACGTTTCTCGTCCTTAGGCTGTTCGGTAACCAGTGCGAATAAAGCGAAGGAGTTCTTTCTCCGAAGATACTTCTGCGCTTGCATGTAAGAGATGATGTTTGTGACGGCGCCTGCCTTCTCGCCTTGCACCGTCAAGATTTCGTCGTTAGAGAGCGGAATACGGATAGATTTTTCGAAGCAGAGAACTTCAGCTCGGACGTCGGATAGCCAGTCCATTCCGACTACCACGTCAAAACTACCCAGGGTAGTTGTCATCAGATAATGGTAAAGGTGTGACCCGCGAGTTTGAGTTGACAGCCGGATACTATATGGGTCACATCTACGGATTTACCATCTGCTAGTTCTATGACATAAGGGGTCTCTAAGGGTTTAGGCGTGAGATTTAGGTTCTTCCTAAAAGACTCAGATATAAAGCTCCTATCCGCACCCGTATCAAAAAGCACAGTAGCAAAATGTTCATTAAGGGGAAACTTACCGTTGACCACGTTCGAGTCGTTTCTGGCCTCTCCGCGGCCCAATGTAAATGCGCGATCTTTGGCACCTCCTGTGCCACCATTTCCATTATTGTTGTTGTGGTTATTGTGGTTGTGGTTGTTCCCACCATTGTTGTTGTTGTTACGCAGCTGTGGGCAGTCTCTTTTGAAGTGGGCAGTGCTACCACACTGATAGCATCCCCGGTTAACACCCTGCTGTGGGCCTTGGGGTTGAGTTTGGTTCTGTCGGGACATGATTTCCCCACGATAATCCTCTGCCGCATGTCCCACCTTGCCACATCGTTGGCAGCGATTCCCGGGACAAGGGACGTGATGATGAAGATTACAGCGATTGCACTGCGGCTTTCGACCTACATAGCCGCTTGCGTTCTGGTTGTTGTTGTTGGCGGGTTGATTTTGGTGACCCGGTGGCTGTTGTAATTATTGAACCATTTCTGGTTCCCCTGTTGTGGCTGGGATGATGAAGACTGTCGAACGGACGAGTCTTCAAACTTTCTTTTATTATCAGGGGCAACTTCAGTTGTACCCCTAGTTGGCAACTTTCTTTGTTCCACCGCCTTATCGGTGAGTTTGTGCGCCAACCTGATTGCTTGATGCTCCGTTGCAGGGTTACTAGCCATTACCATACCCTGAATCTCCGGAACCAGACCCCAAGGTAAAACTCGAGTCATTTCTCCACAGTGTTGGCCAGATCGGGACATAGAAATACCAAGTCGTGATGTTTTGCTGTGTATGCTTCGATTTCAGATCCCACCATCTTGTGGTTCCATAAGGTTTGCTCCAACTGTTGCACTCTGTCTCGTGGACAGTACTCCTCTTTGATTAGGGCCTTAAACTCGACCCAGGCCATTGCATTTGCAGCAATAAGTCCACGCGTTTGGACTTGTGCATTCCACCAAGTTAGTGCCCCATCTTCCAGTGTTGAGGCTGCATACTTGACCTTGTTGGCCATCCAGACAGCTGCACATTTCAAATACTGATTCGGATTTTTCGATCCAGCGCACCAATCCTATGGGTCCTTCTGCCCCCGAGAATTTGCTTGGTTTCGCGTCGAGGAACATCTTGTAGGGGTTAAAACCCCCTCCTGCTGACAGAGGACAGGTAGTCAGCGAGGAATTTCTACTAGCCCAACTATTAGATTTTCTCCTGAAAATTTAATAATGGTTACCTGCCGGTTGGTTCTGAACACCCGCTAGAGCTGCGTTCACGTGCTCTTGAATCATTGCAGCTAGTTCTTCGGGCGTCATGTTAAGGTTTCCACGTCGTCCAGTTGCCATTTAGATCTTCGAAAGACAACATAAACACACCCCGATAAGTCTATATATCCAATATAGTTATCCTACTTCGTACTTAAATAATTCTCAAGTTATGTCAGCTCAAATATATTAAAAGTCAAAAGAAGTACTTGATTAAATAAAGTTTCAACGTCTTACAAAGTGCCAACCAAACGTATCAGTTTACTATAAAGTCTCAAGTTTGAACATAAGTGGGAAAATAAATAGACTGAAGGAAAGTAAATAAAATAAGCGAGACGTGTTAGTCGTCTACGTCTCCATCCCCCAAATCACTATCGTTGCCG
Organism: Scalesia atractyloides; assembly: GCA_947069175.1. Taxonomy (NCBI): domain Eukaryota; kingdom Viridiplantae; phylum Streptophyta; class Magnoliopsida; order Asterales; family Asteraceae; genus Scalesia; species Scalesia atractyloides. Next base: position 68,117,627 of record CAMTDV010000023.1, read on the forward strand.
TCATCCTGCGCGGCATTCCCGGCTTCTGCAGCTGGGTCCTCCTCTGGATCCTCTTCAGGATCCTCCTCTGGATCCTCTTCCGGATCCTCCTCTACCGGCACTGGAGGGGCCGGTGCTGGTGCAGGTGCTTGATTTTGCTCTAGCTCCTGAATTCTCCAACTAGATTCCAGGACTCTGTCTTCGAGCCAGTCGGCTCTTATCTGCTCAGCACGCAGATCTCTGCTAAGGTGTTACGAGCTATCTTACTCGTATGTTGCTCTTCCTCGAGCGAGTCGGTTTTACCTGTCAATTGTCGTATCATCCATCCCTGTGCTAGGATGGTTTCCTGCATTCTTTCTAATTGTTCTTGTTGTTTCTGTATCATATTTCTAAGTAGGTCATTCCCTACTTCTACCGAGTTAACCGGTTCAACCGGCACAGCGATGGTTAGGCGTGATGACGACTCCTCCCCCAGAGCGAGCCTTCTTCTCGCAGCTGAACGTGTCTCCACGCCATAAGATGGTAAGGGTTCCACCATAGGTGCCTTTCCTGGCGCCCTTGGTTGCGTAAGTTTGTCGGATGATGATGATGATGATGACATTGCCTGTTAGGTCGTGTAGTTAGTTACGAGTTGTTTTCATTTCTTATTATGAAGTCATAATCTACATACACAGTTGTGGTACATCACATAATAAGATATAATCAGTTCGGTGCCAAACTACGTCTAGTGTCGTGTAATCAGCTATAGTTTAGGTCTACTTTTAACGCAACCCTGGTTCTCTATAGCTAGTGGCTCTGATACCAATTTGTCACACCCTCAATTTCCACTTGCAGAGTTTTACCGCGAGGCGTGTGAACAAACCAGAATCTGAAACACTAGTACGTCGAACAACTCTATATGATTTGATAATACGTTTTCCAAAAATCATTTGTTTAACCATTCGTCGTAGATTTTATATTGTCTTAGTTAGTTACCAATGTTTAGCGGAAGCATTAGTTTTTAAAGTTGAGCGGAAGCATAAAGTAAAGTAACGGAAAGGGCGCCAACATAAACGCCAAAACCAAAGAAAAACCCAAAACAATGTTTGTAAATGAGACTCGATAAAAGATGTCTTGATCAATGCAAGTGAGTGCACCTTGAGCTCTAGCGTCCTGAGAAACATGTAAAGAAACAAGTGTCAACATTAAAGATGAGTGAGTTCACAGGTTTTCATAAATTCGTTTGTTCGGTTATGAGTTTGTTTCCCCCGTTATCCCTAACCCGGGATAACGATTTAGTTCCATTATTCCCAACCCGGAATAATACTGATAGTTCCATTATTCCTTACCCGGAATAATACCGATAGTTCCATTATTCCTAACCCGGAATAATAACGTTGTTGGTTCCATTATCCCTAACCTAGGATAATATTGCTGATGGTTCCATTATCCGAAGAAGTTCAATGTTAACATATATAGGTAGCTAGCCTAAAGTTATGTCACGTAAGTGTTCGCGATCGAAGCTGACTGTTGTGCCTCCGTGTTGCCAGGCCTATCACTGACCATGGCGAAGTTAGGCCAAATTATTCACCCGTTGACCATACCCGGTCGGCTAGCGCGACTAGCTCGGATGGGGCTTGTCGGGCCCAGTAGTACTACTTATAATTTCCCCGCTATTTAAACCCAATACTAATGATCCGAGAGATTGTCGAGGACTTATGTGATATAGCTGCTTAGTGACCATAACGTTACATTAACATTAACTTAGTTACCGAATAGTTATGTGACGTTGATTTCGTATAACGTAAAGAGATTGAGTTGAAGAGTGTATACATGTTTCTCCCCCTGTTGTTTAAAACCAGATAAAATTAGGGGCCGTGAACTCACCTTTAGTTGCTCGGTTAGTGTAACGCAGAAGTTGCAAATGATGGGACCGCTAATTGCGTCCTAATAAACCAATTGATTTCAAGTCAGTGTGTGAACACACCAATACAAATTCTACACATAATTTACGCACAAAGTGATACACACAATCAAAATTCCTAACACTCAAACATGCATGCAAGTATCCTCATGTGAACATAGTAATCAAAACAATTTATCATGAACATAATCCAATCCATGCAACACTTTGGTGCACACATTCACAAGTTATCAAGTTTCAGCTTACATACTCATAATTCGGCTGTTTTCTAGGATTTTTATATAATAGTTCCAACGTTCCAAAAATTCCAATTATTTTACAGCAGGTGACACCTATACTGTAGAAATTTATATAAATTTTTCAAGTCCTAATACTTTACCAATTATCCATAAATATTAATATACTAGGCTGCAGTCAGATTCGTCACTTTCTGACTGCCGTCAACGGAAGAATTTATTTAAAAATCACTGTTCGTCCAATTAACAAAATTCCAGTGGGAGTTGCCCGGAAATTTCTATACCTAGTTGCTATACAAATTTCATGATTCGAATCCCTACAGATTATTAAATCCAACTCGATAAACAACTAACAAAATTTCAGGATTTTCACAGCTTTAGTTACTGAACTTAATTAGCCACTTAAAAATATCAAACGACTTCAGAAAAATATGAATCCAGTGCCATTAGATTCGTTATTTAAAACTCTACGTTTTAGACTTCAGAAAATCCGTTTTTCGACAACTAATGACCGAGTTACAGCCAGTTGAAGTCGGCTGTAACCATCATTCAGCAGCCTGATTCAGCACTTTATCACAAACTAACTCGCTTAAACCGTTTAGATATTGAACATATGCGATCAAGAACAGATTTTTCCAATCATATATCATTATATATATCATATCCATGCAAACCCTAATCATAATCTCTAGTTTTTATCGATCAAAACGCAGCCTATGTTACATGATTTCCGAAAACATCAAACTTTCAAACTAGCATAATCAATCTGAAAACAACACAATCACTACATTCAAACACATATATCCGAATATGATCTTGTAACAATGATAAATCCTAACCTTTAATGACAAGGTAAATGAACCGTGAGTGAGATGAGGAACCGATGATCAAAGATAATTGCGACCGAGGATGAAGATGGCGAGGGGCTGCCGCGCGACCGAGAGATGATGTAGAAGGCTACACGCGATCGATGGAACTAGTGAAGGGTTGCCGATGGCTGTTTAGATATTAGGGTTTGTGTTTTGTTTTTGATTTGTGAAGAAGGATCATGCATGTGTGTGTATATATAGCGCAAAGAGATGGGTTCAAGGTTTGGGTTGATCGCGGCCACAAGGGACTTGGGTTTAAGGTTTGGGTTTAAAACTTGGTTCACTCCTAGAGTCACAAGGAATCGAGGTTGGTTCGTGTCGCGGTTCGGTTCGGTTCGTGTACATATTTACCATAAATATTTTATAACTAAAACAATCACGTAATCGAACATCACATATTCACCAACTCATAAACGTTTAATACACATAGCACATACTTCATTTGACAAGTTCACTAAATTATCGTAACTATTTCGAGCGTGCAAATTCAAGTCTCCGAATTAATAACCGTGAAGTAGTGCGTTTAAGTTATTCGAAAAACCGGGATGTCACATTGTACTAGTATAATTTGATTGTATGATCTCCTTTAAATTGAAATAATAAATATGAAACGTTATAATAAATGTCATGAGCTTTGATGAAAACCCAATCATGCCCCGATCACCTTTTTCCGCTGCGGGTTGGGGTGTGACAGATTGGTATCAGAGCTTTTGACTATAGGGATATTGGATAGGTTATTAGACCCTTAGAGCCTATACTATAGTTGATTAGATTTTAATTGTTTATGTAGTTACATGCAAACTCATGATGTTTATTTCTTTCATATTTATTACATACACAAATACATGCAAACACTTCCAATATTACATTTTGTGATACATACTGAATTATACTTACAGTCAAACATACATACCTACATACATATTCATCATACATATTTCAATGTTCACATATTCAAATCATCTTCATACTTCCGTTAGTCAAGATTTTGTCGCATTTTTCATTTTTCAATCTCATCAAAGTGAGTTCTGCGACGGGCATGTAGTAACTGTAAGGGTACAAGTACCGGTAGTCGGAACGTCCTGTCTAGGTTGGCATTCGTATAAATCCAATATAACGGACCAGTTTGCCGAGTAGAAAGACCTATTAGGCCAAAGCATGCCACACCAAACGTCGTTCGAACTAACCCCACTTTGAGGTGTCACCGTGTCCACACCTGGATTCACTCCGAACTTCATACGTTACATACATATTTCTCGATTTTCTCCGGGTTTTAGTGTACGTAACAGGCTAACACATGCGAACCATGAAAAACCCGGTAATCATGGGGGCCCACATGATTACGAAGGTGAAGTTTGGCGGCATGCAAAGCCCAATTACGAGCAAAGCCCAAGACATCCTATGGATGTAGTAGATTTATTATTCTATATTTATTTTATGAATGTTCATTCCTAAATACGACACATGACCCCTAAAACTCATACTCTTGATATGTATTCCTTGTAGATGTCTTCTAGTCTCGCTCGTTGGAAGATGAGATCAGGAAAAGCCCGCGAGCGCATGGCTGCCGAAATCGCTCAACAAATGGCTCCCGTAATACCCAACATTGTAGTTCAAGTTCAACAAGCCCTTACCGCTAATCCCGTTAACCCAATCAACCAAGAAGATCAAAATGTTATCAACCCTCCCCCAAATACCACTAAATGCACCTTCAAGCATTTCAAATCCTGCGACCCTCCAAAATACGAAGGGACTGAAGGTGTCACCGCTCTCCTCCATTGGTTTGAGGAAATGCAAAACACTTTTCTAAATTGCGATTGCCCCGATGATCGCAAAGTACGATATGCTACCAGTCGTTTACTTAGAATAGCACTTACATGGTGGAATACAGAGAAGGCCAAACGAGGTGTTGAAGATGCTATGACTTTGACTTGGGAAGAGTTGAAGGAAATCATGACAAGACGATTTTGCCCAAGAAGCGAAATCAAGAAATTGGAGGATGAGTTCTATGCTTTGAAACAAAAGGAAGGCGACCACACCACATACAACAAGAGATTTCTTGAGTTAAATCAAATGGTCCCCAACTTGTTCACTCCCCTCTACCGTTTGATCGAGCACTACATCCGAGGCCTTCCTTCAAAAATTCAAGACTCTATAATAAGTACCACACCTGCAACTTTGGAAGCTAGCAATGGAGTTAGCTACAGAGCTCACCGAGAACCGCATACGAAATAAGGACTTCAAGGAGGAGAAGAAGAAGGATAAAGCATCAACTGAAACCTCAAACTCCACCCAAACCGAATCCCCTTCTCAACCCATTTCTAAGAGAAAACGAGATGGGCAACTATTCGCTGTCACCCAACGCAATCAACCAGCCTCACAAGCCGTACCCCTCCAAGCTATCCCAATCACTCAAGTAGCACCCAACTCAACTTACCCAAATAAGAAACCTTACTTTGGACCTCACCCTCAATGCAACACCTGTTTTTATCACCATCCATCCACCTTACCTTGTCGACTATGTGCGAATTGTGGACGCTATGGTCATTTGAGCAAGGTTTGCCGCACCCCTCAAAACCAAACCTCACCCCCTACTCAAAACATGATCCAAACATATCAACAACCCCAATACCCCATGTTCCCATATGTTCGAGCTTGTTTCAATTGTGGCGACCCTACCCATTTTAGAAACACGTGCCCTCGATTGGTTAACATCATCAACGCCCAAGCTCAAGCAAACCCAGTTAACCAAGCAAATCAAGCAAACCCAGCTCCACCGCCAGCAAGAGGAAGAGTTTACAACATCAACGCCAATCCTGTTGAAGATAATAACGGCCCAAACGAACCACCCAACTAGTTTTCTTCACCAAAAATCAAGATTCAACTCCAACCGCTTAGTTTTTATGTTTTCTTTATGTTATCTCAAACTTCACGTATCTCAATTATAAATTGGAAATTTATCCAAGAATCTTAATGCAAATTACTATTTCAGTTTTGTTTTATACTCATTGATTTAACATTCATTTCATCATACATCTCGACGTATCTCAACCTCATCATTCAAAGAAGTTGGGTTGTGTCTCACTTTTACCGAGACTAACCCCTTCATCATAACAAACGAGAGAGGTACTGTCATCATTCAATCATGTATACTTTCAGAATTACGACTCAAGCTTTGGTTGTTGTGTTTGTTTATGTTCTAGAGTCACATAGAACTAATCATAACTTACTGATAAAGCCAATGAAAATTTGACAAGAATATGGTGGATACGCCGCTGGTACTTCCTATATATAAGTATTCTTGCCAAAGGATCAGAGGCATTGTCAGGCGGTTATGAGAAGTTCCATGTAGGATTTAGTAATGTCATGGTTGAAGTTTGTTTTATACTCACTGATCTAGCATTCATATCATCATACATCTCAACGTATTTCAATCTCAGCATTCAAAGAAGTTGTGTTGTGTCTCACTTCTACATAGACTAACCTCTTCATCATAACAAACGAGAGAGGTACTGTCATCATTCAAACATGTATACTTTCAGAATTAAGACTCAAGCTTTGGTTGTTGTGTTTGTTTATGTTCTAGAGTCACATAGAACTAATCATAACTTACTGATAAAGCCAATGAAAATTTGACAAGAATATGGTGGATACGCCGCTGGTACTTCCTATATATAAGTATTCTTGTCAAAAGATCAGAGGCATTGTCAGGCGGTTATGAGAGGTTCCATGTAGGTTTTAGTGGTAGAAGTTTTGTTATATGATATAACCTTATCTTTCCAAACGTATCAAATCTCTCAAAAACTCATATGCATAAAATCATACTTAGTCAATCAACTCTGTTTATCCATGTTCCGTATTCTTACACTTTAGGCATCAAAAAGCGATTCCTGTAGCAGGGTATTCAACCCTTACTAGGAACGTTACCGCCTCAAATAAAATTTAAACTCTTACCCCCTTCTAAGTATGTAATTGTCAAAACCACCCTCCTTTCGAGTCAAACATATCACTACTTAAATTTCGGGACAAAATTTCTAAAAGTAGGGGATACTGTAACATCCGTCAAAAAACGGGTTTTCCAAAACCCGCTTCGTTTATTAACCGAATAGTCAGTCAAAATTTTCGTCGCGTATATATTGTTTATTTTAATTTTAAACGATACATAATCAATAAATAAATTGGAATTTAAAAACCATAATTTAAAATTATAATAAAATCTGAATAAAAAAAATAAACAGGAGACGCCGGGATTCGAACCCGGGTCTCGCATATAACCAAACAAACACTTTACCGCTCCACCACTTGACTTCTTTGTTAGAATACTGAAACGAATGATATTTAAACTAAGACTCGGAATCAAAATCGGATTTCAGCGCGGCCGAACTTGCGATCACCGGAAAATCCGGCAATCCGCGAGTTCAGCCATTATTCCTTTGACTATAACGGTATAACCGTCGACGACATCGGTTATAACCGATGTCTAGCACCAATTTTGGTCATAACCGCCGAGTTAATAAAAGAAATCAAATCGCACATAGCAGCCTATAAATACAGGGCTAATTTCCTCAATCCAACCCGTTTAATCCCTCAAACTCTCTCTTAAACTCTCGCTAAAACACTCGGAATCAGTCGCCGCAAGTCGCCGGAACTTATCTTTGTTCGCCGGAATTCTCAGATACTTGCCGGAAAACCGAAGAATCGATCCCACTGTTGCTTCACCTTATAAATAGGACATCTAGAGCTCGGACAGAAGTCACCCACACTCACCTCAGACTTCCTGTAGATTCTCTGTCGCAAGTTACACGTCGCCGGAAAAGCTTCAGTCACCGGAATTCGTCGGAAATCACACCTGTCGGTACAACATCCTTAAAACCTTTATGTTTAAATTAATCTCGTTAATCAGTATACGCAATCAACTAATTCAACAAGAATTTTCGATTAAACAGTCGTGTTGATTTTTCTGGGTTCAAGGGTATGAAGAAGATGGATTGAGATAGCATATAAATTTAATAAAAACCAGAATAATAACCGGGTTAGACACACAGTCCAGTGGTGGACTGTGTGCAATTTTAAAACACTAGTCCCGAGTTCGATTCGCGCATGGGTCCGGTTCCCCACGCCATTAAACGTTTTTTTTTTCTAACTAAACAGAACTCTCACAGTTGATTGTTATATATAATATAAAATGTATAATAGATGGGTTAGACACCCAGCCCAACTGGTTGGGCTGGGTGCCAAACAAAGCAAGGGCACAAGTTCGATTCCCGCGATGACCAGCCAGTCAGACAATTTTAAAAACATTTTTAATTAAATAAAATTCTGAATAATCTAAATAGTATATAAATATAATTAAAATCAGGATTATTTCGGGTTAGACACGTAGCTCAGTTGGTATAGCTGCGTGCACGCGTACGGGAGGTCACGAGTTCGAACCCCACTCAGCGCATATAATAAACACGGTCCGACCGGTCAACGGTCAACGCTCGGTCAACGGTCAAAGTCAAAAAGTCAACATTTTTATGATTTTTTTATTTATTTATTTAATTTAAAAATCAATTAAAAATACTTAAAAATATTTTTAAAAGTTAGAGAATGTCCTTAAACTCATAAAAATAAATCTAGAAAATTCTATTAAAGTTATGAATTAAAATTATTAATCTCAAATAAAATCCTTTTATTTACCGAACCACTATGTTATTATTTAGGTTAGTTTCCTCTCGTGGTTAAATCCAAATTCGTACGCATTCATCATCAATCCAAGAAACGCAACCAATGTGAGTGAATTCTTACAAATTCCCCTTTTTATTCATGTTTTGGGGTGTATCATGTGTCGCTTAAACTAATTCGCTTATTCAAACTCGTGCTATACCATATTATGATCTAAACTTAGAATGTAAATATTGTTTGTTGGTTATGTATTACATATTGTCAAGTTGTATGCAAATTATTTGTTAGGCCCATCAGTTCCTCGTGGGAGACGAGTTGAACAACGCGTGCCTTAAAACTCATTCATTAGGCCCATCAGTTCGTAGAACAACGCGTGCCTCAAAACTCATTCTTTAGGCCCATCAGTTCCTCGTGGGAGACGAGTTGAACAACGCGTGCCTCAAAACAATCAATCGTTGTATGTGTGTGCAATAGTTAATATTATGTGTTTTGTGAATAAATTTACATCTACATTTACTCATATGTGGTTATGCACTTTATTTTATAATCAATTCAATAAACACGTTTAAATGTTTTCATAGGATTCACTCGCCAACTTTTTGTTGACCCAAAAACCATTTTTACACATGATACAGGTGGACAGGATGAAGCAAGGAACACATAGGAAAAGTGCCTTAGAAGAAAAATAATGAAGTCTAGAAAGATGTATAGAACATGTTGTACTAGTATGATTTGATTGTATGGTCTACTTTAAATTGTAATAATAAATATGAAACGTTATAATAAATGTCATGAGCTTTGATGAAAACCCAATCATGCCCCGATCACCTTTTTTCGCTGCGGGTTGGGGTGTGACACCATGGGGCTTAGCAAACATTGTTGAGGAAGAAAACATAAAGAAAACTTTGAAACTTTTAAAGTTTGAAAAGATAAAAATGGGTAAAAAGTTTAACACACTTTTAGACCTCAAAATGGTGAGGTTTCACCTTAGTTTGCCCAAGTAAACTTGTGAGAACCTTCCTAGAGTTATCCAAGGGTGTTAGAAGAAGAAACAAGGTTTAAACAAAGAAGGAAGTGAATTGAAACTCACTTGCAAGCTGATGTGTTTCAACAGAAAGTTATGAACTTGGAGAGCATTTTTGGAGTGTTTGGAGGCTTGTAAAAGTGGGATATGGATGGGGGAATGCTTGTTTATATATAGGAGGGATTAGGTTTAAGTTAGGGTTACATTTAATGTGATTAGGTGAACTTTTGAATTGTAACAAGGGGGAAACAAGACTTGGCAGCTTGCAGCCGCAAGCTACCTTGTGTTTCTTTTTTTGGTACTTAATCAAATATAAGTGTGTTATTAGTTGTTTGTACAATATGCATTATGTGTATCATGAGTATGGGTCATATGGAGGATTACGGTCAAGTGTAAGGGTGTTTTGAAACCCCAAAAAAGACTTACTAGAAAATATATGTTTAGCATAAATATGACAAGATTTTATGATGCCGGAAGCTTGAATTTTTGTATTAAAATCACTGATCATCTTGCTTGACTTGGATATTAAGATTTACAAACGTACATTAGGTATTCACGAGTCATTTTGAATTGATTTAATAAGCAACAAAATAACGTACGCTCATAATGTATAAAGGTTGTGAAATTCGCATAATGGATCAATTTGATTACAATCAAAGCCTTGGATTTACAATGATTCGAAAATGAAATACGATTACAAGGTTTGGACTCTCCAATTGTAGAAACACGAAGCAAACTTACTAAAAACGGAAAGTTACAAATGCGAAGCGTTACAGCACACCAACCACACTAACACAACACTCAAGCTCCACTATATATAAGCCAACATGGCTCGCACAGGAGTGAGGTTGTTGGCTCGTGCGAGTGGTGCCTCGTACGAGTGACAAGGTATCACTCGTACGAGCCATAACAGTTCACTCGTACGCGCCATCTAAAATACATACAAACATGACAAATATAAGCCCTATATACACGACTGACATATCCTAAACGTAGGCAATAGACATTATGCACCAACAAACTCCCCTTGGATGTTGCCGCAGGCTTGGATAGTCTTCCAAAAATTTATTCAAAATTCTTCAAGTTTTTGTGGAGATGATCCAGCAGCATCTGTACAAACCTCGGTACTGAAGAAATTTTTCTTTCTGAATATTCTGTACCATCTGCATAAATATAAGCCTCGAGAAGTTGTATGGCAAATTGAGGATTAGAGCTGTAATCATGCACATATGATAGTCCACCAAATCGTCAAACCCTCCTTTTCAGCGACTCAGAGCATGAATAACACAGTGAGCAATATATCTGAAGGGTGCACTCAGATTACCCTTCTTGAATGGTGCTACGTTGACGTATCCTTCATATCCCATCCTATAGAAGCACCCCTTGACCATATATTCATGATATCCAGTTGGGTCTTCTGCTCGGTCGTTGAACTCTAACACTCTTTAGATCAAATCTTCTGTGATTTTCACTTGAACGTCTTCATTGTTGATCCTCACTGAAGAAACTATAGCATTATCTTCTTCATCATATTCTGCGGCATCCCAAAAGTATTCAACATGCGATCTATAGGCTGTGTGTTTGTCAGTTAAGGCCTTGGTAATTGGCAGTCGACTCAAAAAATCAAGTACTTCTCTATAAGCAACAATCTCTGAAATATTTTCGTCCATTAAGCAGCGTACATTGTGGAATGGAGAAAATGAAGACATCTTGACCTGCGCACACAAAAATTTCCAACGCTTAGCGAATTTTTCCAAACTTTTCAAATTTTTGACACTAGTACGAGTAAGATTAACACTTATCAGTTTTGGGTTTGAACAGACTCGCTCGTACAAGTGACTCCTCGCACGGGTCAAAGAATTTCATAACATGAAGGTCTTACTCGTACGAACGATCACTCGTATGAGTGATGAGAATAATTTGATTAAAAAGCTTACTCGTACGAGCGATCATTCGTACGAGTCATGAATCGCACAAGATAACACCGTTTCAAACCGACTTAAACGTGTAAATTTTAACAAAATTGAATGATGATTTAGAGGCTAAAAGGCTTATTTGTATGATTTTGAGTTTAATTTTACATTTTACCGGTCCAATTAGCCTAAATATACTTTTATGTCCTTATGGTCCGATTTTGGCATTATAACAGCTCAAATCTTGAATTAGTACCTTTCCCATCCAAAGAGGTGTGCAAATCAACCTCCCCAGAGAATCAAAGATACGAAATTCGGTCTAGAAGTGTGAAGAAAGAACTGGATCGCACAGAGAGTATCTACAGTCGCACAGAGTCACAAATGTGACTCCTACAAGTGAAAGCCCCTTTTATGTATGCCAAGTCATTTGTATGAGTCATCATTCATACGAATGAAGCCTTTTATCACTCGTACGAGTCAGATGGTCATTCGTACAAGTGAGTTTTCTTCACTTTGTTACTTTTTGAAATTTTTTTTTTGTGAAATTATCTGTTTTTATGACCCACTTAGTTGACTGAGTCCAAGTTAATGACCCCGGCTAACCGATTTGCCTACCAAGTCCAAGTTAATGACCTTTGTTGACTGTTGTTTGACCAAAACAAATTTCTTTAAAAAATTTGAAGTTTAAAGTAATGAACTTTGTGATGTTTCAGAACTCTCTTCATTTTTAGATTAGCTCCCAGCCCGTGATCATCAGGTATCCTTCAACAACTGTCGCTTTGACTTGGACTAATGATATTTCCGTCATCGGTAGAAGAAAAAATAAGATAGAAATTAAATCCTTTTGTGTTTTTCAAAGTTTTGCTAAAAGAAAACTGAAAATATTTTTGGTTTTTCTGAAAAGAGAAATAAAGTAAATAAAGACGTATTTACAGACATATTTTTGTGAGTTTCGTTAGAGGATCACATCAGTTATTTAGACAAATGACCAGTACCGTTGATCTTGGTAATAAATTTAAGGTCCTAAACAGATTTACTTAGATTGCCAATATACTGATCCATTTAAACTTCCACACATTTCTCAATTGTTTCAAGATATGTCAGTATTATTAAGGAACATGAAGTAATTGTGTTTCCCATCTCAGAATATACTCCCGTATAAGATTCCTAGAATTTCATCTCACAAGTGAATATATATATAACTGATATCTGTAAATGGGGTGAGTTGCGAGGCCTTGAGAGCTCAGGTTAGTATTTCCTTACAAAGAAAGAGATGAAGGCTCGACTTTAGGTGGTGTTCCGTTTAGGAATCTTTTTGAACTGCAGATGTCGTATCTTTTTATGACATATACTCCTTTTTAGGCAGCTTTTGGGGGTGAATAAAGTGCATAGTATTATACAAGTTCTAGGTCATTGCCGACGCAAAATCAGAAGAACTCGGATACTACCCCAGATATCAACTAAATATAAAGACCTAGTATCACAGAATCTGGCATTCTCTCAAACGAAATTTCGGAGTACTGAGTCCATATATCCAAGAAATGTCGACCCACAAATTACTCAGTTTTTCTTTTAAGTTTATATGTTGATGAACAATTTACTGAACATGTGAAGCTATTGGCACATCATCAGTAAGACAAGTTTAATTACCTGTTTAAATCTTTCCATTTTCTTAGCATACTGTGATAGTACACTGATGAGATATGATTTCCTTTTTTTCACAAAAAACTCTTTTTGTCCCTTTTTTAATGTTTTTGTATTTTTCACAACTTTTCTCCCCCTAAAATCAAAAACATGTTTTTGGATTTTTATTATTAAGAAAGCAAGAAAAGTATTTACATAAAAACATATGTCATACCGATGAGAATCATGTTAAGTCCACGTCATCCTCGAATTCAACCTCATTTTCATTCCCTAATTTCAGATTTCTTAAACCATTTAATTTCAAAAGATTTTTAAATCTTGATCTATCAAAAACTTTGGTGTAAAAATCTATTTTTTGGTCATCAGTGTGAATTTTCTCAATTCGAACCAACTTTTTCTCGTAACAATCACGGATAAAGCTGTGTCGAATTTCAATGTGTTTAGTGCGTGAGTGTTGAGTCGGGTTTTTAGTGATATCAATAGCTACCTTGTTTATCTACATATATAGGTGTGTCAAGAAATTGAAGTCCGAAGTCTCTCATATGCTGTTGTATCCAGAGTATCAGGAACAACAGCTGGATGCTGAAACGTATTCAGCTTCACATGTAGAGAGAGCGACCGTGGTCTGTTTCTTGCACTGCCACATTACCAAACGGGTTCTGAAGAACTGGCAACCAGCCGTTGTAGATTTGGCATTGAGCTTGCAGCAACCAAAATCTGAATCTGAATAACTCGGGAGTTTGAAGTCGTCATGTCGAGGATGCCACAAGCCGGTGCTTGGACAGCCTTTCAAGTAGTGCATGATTCTTTTGACGGCTAACAAGTGTGAATCTCTTGGATTTGACTGATACGGGCACACAAGCATGTAGTATATTTGATATCAGGTCTTGAAGCTGTAAGATACATCAAGGATCCGATCATGGAACGATATACTGTTTCATTGACTTTGACTCTATGAACGTCTGGACTAATACTGTTTTTTGTGGCTAATGGAGTTGATGCTGGCTTAGTTCCTATCATGTCAGATTTCTCTAACACATCATGAACATAATTCGTTTGGTGAATGAAGATGCCATCAGGTAATTGTTTAACCTGAAGTCCTAATAGAAACTTCATCTCCCCCACAACACTCATTTCAAACTTCTTTTTCATGACTTCTTCAAAGTCCTTATACAGCTTATCATTTGTCGATCCTAAGATGATACGTCCACATAAATTTGTACGATAATAAGATGTCCATCTACTTCCTTGATAAAGAGGGCACTGTCTACTGTGCCTCTAGAGAAACCGTTTCCCAGAAGATGTTTGGAGAGCATCTCGTACCAGGCTCTCGGGGCCTGGTGTAGTCCGTATAATGCTTTGTTCAAGAGATAGACTTTATCCTTGTCTATCGGATCGACAAACCCAGGTGGTTGACCGACGTATACCTTGTCGTTTACCTTTCCGTAAAGGAATGCAGACTTCACATCCAATTGGTACATCTTGAAACCCTTCCATGATGCAAAGGCCAAGAAAATGCGGATAGCTTCAAGACATGCGACATGGTGTAGACTTTGTTGTAGTTTATCCCTTCTTGCTGATGGAAGCCTTGGACTACGAGATGAGCTTTGTTTCGAACCACGATACCTCTATCATCTCTCTTGCACTTGAAGACCTAACGAGTATTAATATTTTTATGATGATCAGGTAGGTTAACAAGCTTCTAGACACCAAGTTTTTGGAATTGCATCAACTCATCTTGCATTGTATCCACCTAGCTTTCTTGCTTCATAGCGTCTTTCCAGTTTCCTGGTTCTACCTGCGAAACAAAATAACTATAAGAAAGTCTGGTTTGTAGTGGAACAACTTTTGTATAAAATCAACTTAGATCCTTATAGATCTAATTTTGAGCTCTCACTCCAGTTTGTAAGTTGCCAATAATATTCTCTGATGGATGGTAAGATAGTGTCCTTGGCGTCACTTCGCTTGGAACGTCACTTGACTTTGCAGATTTGTGACAACTTCATCAGCAACCTGTTCAAAGGATGTAGCTTCATTTCTGTTATAGGATTCATCAGCTTGAGTGTTCAGAAAGCTTTGAATCTGTTCTGATCCTTCATCGAAAGTGGTTCCTCTAACATAAAAAGTAGGTTCTCGATCAGAGTTGGCATCAACTGTTTGATGGGCAGATGGTT
Organism: Scalesia atractyloides; assembly: GCA_947069175.1. Lineage (NCBI taxonomy): Eukaryota > Viridiplantae > Streptophyta > Magnoliopsida > Asterales > Asteraceae > Scalesia > Scalesia atractyloides. The sequence goes on from CAMTDV010000023.1 coordinate 68,133,036, forward strand.
CGGCAGCATTCAAGTCTGGCACATTTACTGATTCTTGTAGAGTGTTGCTCGGACCTACTTCAGAAGAGTTAGAGACCGGTAGTGAAGGGGAAATCACTAATGGTCTTGAAACTTGTTCCTGATTGGAGATTTGATGCTGTTGAAATAACATAACAAGTTCTTCTTCTGAAGGTACTTATGGTAGGTCGAATGAATTCCACAACCCGTCGTAATTGAACAGCCACGAATCACCAGGTTTCTGTGTAGGCGTTGTATATCTCTGAAAATCAATATGTTGTGCTAGAATAACCTGGTTAAGACTTGGCAAGAAGACTCTCTTTTGTGGACTAGCATAACCGACGAAAAATTCTTCCAAGGATTTGGCTCCAAATTTACCGTCCGGGTCTAGAACAGTACTTGGCGGTCCAAATGGTTCCAAAAATGCTAGGTTCGGCTTTCGATGGTTTAGTAGCTGAAAACATGTCTTGTTGTGAGACTTGACTATCAAAACATGGTTAAGGGTACACGCAGACACGATTGCTTCGCTCCAGAAACTAATAGGAAGTTTTGAATTAGCGAGCATTGTTCTTGCAGTCTCAATTAGTGTGCGATTCTTACGTTTAGCTACTCTATTTTGTTGAGGGGTATAAGGGGTGATGAATTCGTGAAGAATACCCTTAGCATTGCAAAATTCGAGCATTCTCTTGTTCTTGAATTCACTACCATTATCACTCCGGATTCTCTGGATTAGCAAGTGATATAGGTTTTCTAGCTTCCTAAAGAGAATCATAAGACTTTCAAATGTTTCATCTTTACTCTCCAGAAAGAACCCATGATAATTTTGAGTAATCATCTGTCACGACTAGGCAATATAGATCTCCAGAGATACTTATCACGTTCACTAGCCTAAAGAGATCCATATGAAGCCTTTCTAGTGGAAGCTTGATAGAGTTAAGCAGCTTTCTCAGGTGTGATTTCTTATGCTGCTTCCCCTTTTTGTAGCTAAGACAATCATCTGATAAGTGAAAATTCTTGAGATTAACACCCTCCACTAGGTCGTTATGCACCAAATAATTCATCTTTCTCAGGTGAATGTGCCCCATCTTACGATGCCACAGGATTAACTCTTTCTCGGTAGCTTTAGATACAAAGCATTGAACCTTCTTTGATGTAGTGGATGAGACGCTCATGTCTAAGACATAAAGATCATTTTCTCTTAGAGCGTGCATGAGGACCCACTCATCAGGAATTTTGAATCCCTGTTTGAGAATTAAGCATTCCTTATCGTTGAAGTCGGTAGTGAATTTCTTGTCACATATTTGCGAGATGCTAAGTAAGTTGTTCTCAAGCTCAGCAATATAGTTCACTTTGTCGAATGACACCACTCCATTTGTGAGAATACCTTCACCCACGATTCTTCCTCCCTGTGTTCTAGCAAACCTAACATATCCTCCTCGGATACCTTTTACGTCGTATAACAACGCAAGCATCCCCGTCATTTGACGAGAAGCTCCAGTGTCCATAATCCACTTTGAAATGATTGACCTCGGGAGCCCCTGCACACATGAATAAGAAATCACTTAAATAGAGAAACCCAAGCCTGCTTGGTCTTGGGTGGGTTTAGAATATCAAACTTTGGAACCTTGATCTTGACATCCTGTTTGATTTCCGGTTTAGTTGGAATAGATGTTTTCATTTATGTTGAAGATGGTTTGATTTTTGCTACCCAAGTTTGTTTTTTCAGAACTGCCTTTTTGGAATAGAAGTTTGAATCCTTTTGACGATTCTTGGTAGAAGTTTCACCAAACTTAAATTTTGAATTTTGTTGAATTGTTGATGTCACATTTTTTTTGGATTCATTATTTCTTTTTAGAATTTGTTTTGGTACAAACTTAGGTGCTATTTGCTTCACATCTTCTTTAGATCTGCTTGAGTTGTAAACAGGTTTTGGATTTCTTTGAGAACATTGTCGTGCAATATGCCCCACGTCATGCTGTCATTTCTAACAGAGGAATCCAAATCCTATTTTCTACTCTCCTTTTGTTTTTTAAATTCATCATTGGATTGTTTACCAATGCTCTCTTTTTTCTTTTTCAGTGTTTATTCCATAGACAAAATCAATTTTCTTTGTAAAGTTCAATTTTTGAAACTTGTTGTTTTTTCTTTGCTTTTGATAACCCAAATCTGCTCTCCTGTTTTCAGGATAGTCCCTGTCCTTTTGATGGTGTTTTTTGTAGACACGTTTCGATTTAGAATAAACTGATGCGTCTTGTTTTTCTATATCAGAATGACTGACTTCAACTAGCTTAAAAAACTTATCAACTCGATCAAGATTAACATTCTAAATTGGGAAATCCTCATCGGAATATAGTTTATCAGATCCATTCATTTTGTACACAACTACCTTCAGATCGTTTTTTAAACTATTTTCTGATGATACAACATCCAGTTTAGATATTTCGAGATTCATCTCTGCACTTTCAAAAATAGAACTTTCAGATTTGTCAGACTCATATTCCAAAACATTTTCGACCACAGTTTTTACCACTTCAGATTCACAGTCATTTTCTTTTTTGGTGTATGTTATGTCAATGTTCGTAGCCAACTCGTTTTTCTTCTCAGTTTTCAATTTTGAATTGAGTGCCTTTTCCACCCCCGATGGTTTATTTCTTGCATAGCTATTCCAAAAGGGCGGTGGAACACGATCGTAACCTACACCTTGTGTTCATCAATTTTATTGTCTTCCTTGCTTTCAATTTTCGGAAGAATGTGATCAATGATGTACGAACCGGTAGAATAACTGATTCTCAACTTGTTAGTTCATTCAGTTTCGATTTTCATTTTCTCCAGTTCAATTTTTAGCTTGGCAATTGTATTTAAATGAATATTGATGGCCATTTGTTTGTCCATTACAGTTGCCTAGAGCATCGAAAGTGTCTTGTCATTTTCTCTGATCACTTGTTCAAATTGTTTAATTGTTTTACTTAATTTGTCATATGCTTATTTTGTTGTATTAAAATCACATGACAAATTATCTGCATGAATTTTCAGCTCTTTGTAGCTTGTTTCTTTTTCTACACACTCAAAGCATGGCTCTTTGCACTTCATGCAAGGTGTTTCCTTACTGACTCATTTACCGGCACATTTACCGATTTGATCCTCAGTAACTACCTCATTCACGTTAGCCATTAGAGCTTTGGCGGCTATGTCAGGTAGATTCTTCAAAGTCAACTCCTTTTTTCACATCAATCACCTCCACTATTTCAGGTTTTTTCTCTTCTTCACATGGTGGTTGATAGCTAGAGTCGAAGTAACCTGCAAAAATTTTAAGAATATCAGTAGGAAAAATATGTTTAAATGCACTATTTAAGAGTTCTTCTTCCTCTGACGACGTGTTGTAACATTCTTCTAGTGCTTCGTCAAAGGATGCCTCTACAAATTCTTCTTCTGCTTGTTCTGATTCTTCAAATATCTCAGCCACCAGTGCTAGTCTTTCATTCTTTGTAATGTATTTATTCCAGTTGAACCCTTCATCTTCTTGGGTAACAATCAAATCCTTATCTTTTGAGTTTGATGGACCATCTTCGATCTGCACTAACCTTGTTTGAGGTTGGGGTCGATGATATATGGCCCTTGTGTAGTAATCATCTGCAAATGGATTTTGATTTCCTTTGATTTCCTGTTTGGGCACTCTCTCTTGAAATGTCCCTTTTCTCTGCACTTGTAGCATGTAACTTTAGCCTTATCAAAACTGAGTTTGCCGTCAAGACCTCCCAGACTGTCTCTTCATGTGATTTCCATAAAGCGTTGAGCTCTACGGACCATTGACGCCATGCACCACTTAATATCAATTACTTCCAACTCAACTGGATCAATCTGATCATAATCTTCTTTGGTTATTTCTAGATTCCCAATCCTTCTGGCTACCAGACTTTCGTATGATTCGAGAACTAATGCTAGCAAGGCCATGTGTTGTTTGGTCGTGTGTTCATTGAAATCCTATGCGTTTTCAAGATTCACAGCAATGTTGCATTGAAGAATTCGCTGGCTTGAATTAGGTGGATTGTTTTGATTGTTCTGAGGATTACTTGAGCTTTGTGAAGATTGAGGAGCTTGAGGAGAAATAGGGTTGCATGATCAAAATGAGTGAAACCCAGTGGATTGGTTTGATGGTGGACTTGTAGTATTGTTGGCGCTGAAGGCAGTTTGAACCTTGGGACTTTGTATGTTAACAACATAAATACTTTCGTAGTATAGGTTCACATCTTGTGGCATGTGAGCGCCTTTGTTCTTTGCCATCTTCTGCATTTCTAGCTCATGACCTTATAATCTTTCAATAAATCTTGGCAATGTGAAATTACTATACTCCGTGCCGTTTTTCAGAATAGTTTGATAGGTCGTCCACTCTCCTTCTGGTAAAGAATCAGCCAGTTTATCAACTAGTTCTTCATTGGTTTTAAAAATTTCCATTCATTTATCTGAACCACCAAATGACAGTACCTTTCAATCAGCTGCTTCATTGTCTCACCTTTTATTAGATTGAAAATATCGCATTCTTTGCTTAGCACGCTTTTCTTCCTTTTCGAAGTTGAGAACTTCCTTGAAATTTAAGTCTTAAAGCATTCCACAGAGACTGAGCAAGTGCGAGGATACTGCCTGTTGCAGTATATTCATCATCTTCTTTTCGTTGATAAACTTTTCTCTCTCTATATCCGTTAGGTGAGCCAGTGTCTTCTCAAGACCATTCTCACATGTAGGTGCTGTGTACTTTGACTCGATGGCAAACCAACATGTGAATGATTAGCTTGTACACAGTTTATGAATCTCTTGCTCCAACTGTCATAATCTTCTAAATTCATGAGCCTTGGAGGTGTCATCATGGTTCCCTTTTCGTTCTCCAGGTTCATATTTTGTGCTTCGGTAGTGGTAACAGCTGAAGCAGCAAAAGCGTTGAAAAACTCTTCTCCATTATATCTGCAATTTTTCAGAAACACAAACTTTTGACAACACTGATTAGATATAATTTGAAAAAAACACGAAATTTAACAAAAATCCTCGAAAAGTCCTTCGTGCGAGTGAACCAATACTCATGCGAGTTAGGTGGCGCATGCGAACAAGTTACTCATGTGGGAGAGTTATTCGTACGAGTGACTCTTTGTGCGAAACACTTACTCGTACGAATGACTGTTTTGGAATTTGAAATTTTAAGAAAACTTGTTTTTCTTGGTCGTTACGAGTGGCTAATTCATACGGATGGTCGTTCGTACGAGTTGCCCTTCTCCTCGTACGAGTAGCTCAAGTCAACAAACGGATGTTTTCTACAATTTTCGTCATGATTTTGTTCGATTTTAGATCTGTAAGTTTCAGGGATTTGTTAATGTTTATTTAACGTGTTATACTAAAACCCTAGTCCAATTCATCCATGAAATCATCTAGATCTGAAGTATGTATGAAGAAAGAGTAGATATAGAAAATCTTCAATGGTTGAATCTGAATTTTTACTGCTAAAACTTATTGGGTGTCTTCTGAAACTTGTTTTTTGTCCTCAAATCAGGTGTCAAGGCTCTGATACCACTTGTGAGAGGGGATCAGCTCTCCTCCGTGAGCATCGGACTGATTTGACTTAGCTAACAGAGGCAGAATTCATTGCTAGCGAGTTAGATAAACAAACAATCAAGTATGCTGCTTAAACGCCTTTACTTCATATATTAATCAACGTGAAAGTTACAGACGAGTAAACAAATGGACAAGGCTTCGCCGTAGTCACACACCAACCACACTAACACAACACTCAAACTCCACTATAAATAGGCCAACATGGCTCGCACAGGAGTGAGGTTGTTAGCTCGTGCGAGTGGTGCCTCGTACGAGTGACAAGGTGTCACTCATACGAGCCACAATAGTTCACTCATACGAGCCATCTAAAATACATACAAATATGACAAATATAAGCCCTATATACATGACTGACTTATCCTAGACGTAGGCATTAGACATTGTGCACCAACAAAACGAAGTATGTAAACGATGTTCTGGAGAAATTCAAGATGTCTGATGCATCCCTGATGTCTACGCCATTAGTGCAGAATCACGACATTGGACAAGATGCAATCAGGGAGAATATTGACAAACTCTCTGCCATTGATGATTGGTTCTTTGATGTATTTGACAACATCGTGATCAGATATCATGTCTCCAACATGCCTCTACGCACGCTACCAGTCGTGTCCTAGAGTATCTCACTTAATGATCATCAAGAGGATCTTACGATACCTTAAGGGTTGTCCAAGCACTGGCTTGTGGTATCCTTGCATTGACGTCTTCAACCTGGAAGGCTACTAAGACTCTGACGTTGGTTGTTGCAAAATTAATCTTGATCTACAACTGCTGACTGGCAGTTCTTTGGCACATGTTTGGTAACGTGGCAGTGTAAGAAGTAAACCGCAGTCGCTCTTTCGACCTGTGAGGCGGAACACGTTTATGCTTCCAGCTGTTGTTCCAAAATTCGTTGGATTCAACAAAAGATGAGAGACTATGGATTGAAGTTTCTTAACACGCCAATTTATGTAGATAACAAGGCTGCTATTAACATAACTAAAAATCCGGTTCAACACTCTAAAACAAAGCATATCGAGATACGTCATCACTTTATCCGTGACTGCTACGAGAAAAAGTTGATACGTATTGAGAAAATCCATACTAATGAACAAAAAGCTGATTATTATACAAAACCATTTGATAGAAAAAAATTTCAATATCTTTTAAATTAAACAGGATGAAAGATTTGTCATAGGGAATAAAGCGTTTGAAGCCGAGATGGATGGTGATTTGAAGTAGCCTTATCGGTTTAGTCAAAATTTCTTTCTTTAAAAAAAATTCAAAAATATTTTTTTTATTTTAAGGGGAGAAATATGTTGTGAAAAAACACAAAAAATATAAAATTTGAAAAGTACAAAAAATAGAAAAAGACAAAAAAAAGTTTTCATGTAAAAAAGAGGAAATGATAGTACATCAGTGTACTATCACAGGACGCTAAATGAATGTAGTGTCAAAAAGTGTTTAGATGGTCTCACTAATGATGTGCCAGTAGATTTCACACACTTAGTAAATTATTTTAGAGATATAAACATAACGAAACTTCTTAATTAGTGGTTTAACATCTTTTGGATATATAGTCTTAGTACACCGAAATTTCGTTTGAGAGATTGCCGGATTCTGAGACACAAGGTCTTTATAACTAGTTGATATCTGGGGTATTATACAAGTTCTTCTAATTTTGTGTAAGCAATGGCCTATTCTTGTAGAATACTTTGCTTTAAAAACCGTAAACTGCATCAAAATTAAAAGTATCAAAAGACCTGACAACTGTAGTAAAAAAGATTCCAAAATATGGAACATAACTTTTAAGTCGAGCCTTCATTTCTTTGTTTGTATGGTGGTACTAACCAGAGCTCTCAAGGTCTTGCATAACCTAAATACAAATTATCAATTAGGTATATTCACCTCTAAGATGAAATCTAGAGAATCTTGATACAAGAGTATATTTTGAGGTGGGGAACACTATTAAGTCAAGTTCTAGTACATTTATATACCGTATCTTGAAACAATTGAACTTTGTGTAGAGGTTTAAGGGGCAAACATACTGCAATCTAAGTGAACTTACTTAAGACTTAATGTTTAATCAGACTAACAGCGTTGGTGATAAGTCTCAAAAACTGATATGATCATCTTACACAAACTCAGAAAAATGTCTGTAAATATGCTTGTACATAGCTATTTCATTTCAAAAACCAAAAACATTTTCAGTGTGTTTTAGCATAAACTTTGGAAAACTTAAAAAGATTTTATTTCATCTTATTTTCAATTACCGATGATGGAATGCTGATCTTCAAAATCCAAAATTACTAAACAAAATCTTAAGAACAATGGAAATGGGAGCTAATATAAAATCAGAAAATGTTTTGAAAGGAATACAAGTTCATTAATTTGAAGTTAATATTGACAAGAAAAACATCAGTTTTTTCTTAAAGTTTTCAACCAAAGTCATTAATTTCGACTTAGAAGACAAATCAGGTAGCAACGGTCATTAACTTGGACTTAGTTAACTGAGTGGGTTGTTAAAACTGACAAAATGTTTGAAATTTGAAAAAGTTGGAAAAATGGAATTTCAAGCGAATGAACACATAGCATGAAGGTAACTCCTTAACACGGGTATAAACACATTCGCATGAAAATCTTTCTCTTCCGCACGAAGGTAGTTACCATCACACGGAAGTAAAACAATGCCTATATAAGTTCTCTTGTACGAAGGAAGTCTCATTCGCACGAAAGACTTCCTCCGCACAAAAGAGATATGTTGAGAGAAAAAGTCTTCTAGTGTCTAAACTCTGCCCAAATTTACCTTGGGGTGTTGATTAGCACAACACTTGCAATTGGAAAGGTAGATTAGACATAAATCATGAGCAATTTGGACTATAATGATATAATCAGACTTAAAACAACAAAAAACATACATCTAGGATGTTTGAACAGACAAAATATAAAATTGAACACATAATTATGCTTATCGGTGTTTTCCGGATCTATTAGAACCTTCAATTTGTTTCAAAAATGTTAAAATCATCAAAAATGAAATTCTGGTACAAAACCATTTGGAAGGGATGAACGACATCCGTACCTATGTAATACACCTACACGGAAGTAATTCTTTTGCACCAAATTTGATTACCTTCGCACGGAAGTAACATGTCCATTCCAAATGGGTACATCTGTTTGAAGTATGTGTTTATGCATAATTGGTACACCTGTCCCATCGTCAAAAATAATTATATTCTTTCAAGCAAAAGCAACGAACTTTGATCCTAATCATAACACACCAAATTTGATTACCGTCGTTACGAAAGTAACAAGTCCGTTCCAAATGGGTACATCCATTCGAAGTATGTGTTTATGCATAATTGGTACATCTGTCCCATTGTTTCATCTGCACCAACTTTTGTACATTGTCAAATTTTCTAAGTGGTGGATTTACTGTTCTTTCAGGCAAAAGCAACAAACTTTGATCCTAAGCATAACATTAGTTGTGTGTTAGATGATACCGTACCTAAGATGGAACCGTTCAAGCCTATATTAGAATTCTTTGATCGTGCAAGAATAAAGAAAAGTTGTTACTGATCAACACAAAGCATATAGATCACATGTCAGAAGGTTCTACAAGCATGCTAAGTTTGTTGCTGATTGACCAGCTATTCATTTGGTTGCTATGATCGAAAATGAAGACAAGGAGGTTATTATTACTGAGGATCTTATTCAAAGAGTGTTAACATTTGGTGATAGAGCTGAAGATCAAACTGGATACCCTGAAGGAATGGTGAAAGGGTGTTTCTTCCATATGGGTTATATAGCGCATGTGAATGAGGCAAAGTTTTCTAAAGCTAATATTTCTCGACCGTATAAATTCTCAATGCGTGTGGTAATTCAAGCTCTTGGGCACGGGAAGAGAGGTTATGATGTTGCTGTAGATTATTTGATGTGCATGATTGTTGCCCTCACACTGAATCTTCCATACAACTTCTCTAAGCTGATTTTCAATCAGATGAAAGAAAATTTGGTACTGGATCAATGGTTAATGTATTTGCAGTTCGTACAAATGTTATTAGATGATCTATATCTGAATCTAGAAAATAGGGTGTCTGAGTTGCTGCCGTTGGAACATATGACGAATCTGTCATTAGATGGAATTCAACAATAAAAGAATCAAGCAGAGAAAGACGTTCCTAAGTTCAAAAAGTAATCAGTTTTCTGGTAATAAAGATTATATTTCACCTCCTAAAGGCAAATGGAGAAAAGATGAGAGTAATTCGGATAACAAAGAGAAAAAAAATAGAAGGATTCATAGCAAAGAGAAGTAAGTGGTTTGAAAAAGATGATACAAAGAAATGAAGGGCAAAGAAGCAGACAAAAAGAAAAAGAACTCCAAAAACAATGCTTCGTGATGAAAGTGAAGAGATGGCGCAATTTCTGCCACTTCTGATAGAGATATTGCTGAGATTGTAGAAAATATTGAGAAAGAAGCATTTCAAGAAGATTCCGGTGGCGAAGCAAGTGGTGAAATGACAGAAAGCAAAGAGATAGATGTTACAATGTAAAGAAATATCATAAATTGCATGATCCGAGAGCAAGGTTTAAGTAAAGGAGTAAGAAGAAGAAAAAGTCAGCTGATAATGAAGATGAATCTTATGAACCTGATCTGGATGAATCAACACGAGTTAAGAGAGCATCAAAAAGACAAAAGAGCAAAGTTGATATGAATGTGAAAAAGACAGGTTCACCATTACTAAGAAGGCTAGAAAGAGAACTAAAGAACCTTTAATCGAACAATAAATACTGGAGCTGAACCAGTAGTTACAGATAAAAGCACTCTTGCTGTTGAAGAGGAACATGTTATTCCTATTAGTAATCCGAGAACTTCACAACAAGCTCTTACAACACCGATTCCACCAATCTCTCCACAACCTCAAGCATAGCCCCGAGTACAACCTCAAGCACAACAACAACCTCAACAACGTCAATAATCTCATCCTACTGAGAGATACTCGATTTCTATTTGATGATGATCTTCAATTTCCAAATATTGACACAATGAATTTGGATTTCCTGATGATCCTAATGATAAACGTATAAAGCAATTAGAAGGTGAGGTAAATAAATTGGAAAGCAACATAAAGCATATGGAAACTGTTATAGCAAGTCTTGTTTCTGAGAACGAACAATTACGAAAGAGGTCTAATGATTTGTAACCTGACAAAAAGTTGAAAGATTGAAAGCTTGAAATTCTGTACAAGGTGTGAGAAAAAGAATGGGGATTGATTTGAAGCAGAATTCAATTAGATTGAGATAGAAGAGGCTGAAGCTAGAGCTGCTAAAAGAGCACGAAAAGTTACTGCAGAATCAAAGGTTTTTAGTACTGATAAAGGGAAAGGAAAGATTAATGCTATTCCAAAGATTGTGTATGATCCTAAAAAACCAAAGACGTTTGAACCTAAGAAAGAACAATCACTAGAGCAGGAAAAAGAAAAGTCACCTGAAATAGTGATCGCAACTGAGACTGAATCAATTGTTATACAAAGTCTCCTATAGATGTAGAAGAAGAAAAAGAGGATGGCGAGGAGTTTGATATTGAAGGATTCAGATCATAATGATGATGATAATGGTGATGATGATAATGATAATAATCTGGGTGGTACTGTGTCACACCCCGAAAACATTGTAGCAGAAATACAAATATAGTGGTGACGGAAGTTGGTGCCCATAAGTATCTTTGTCGATGATGCACTATTCATTTTTGGACATTCAACTTAGTTAAAACATAATTTAAAGTTTAGAGTTTAAACAAAACCACAACACAGTTAAGTTGTTTTGATCCTATGGATCTTAGTACAAACTTTGTCCCAAAATAGTTTTAAAAGTTGTCCAAAATATTATTTAACACAACATGCATCAGCAACCACAAGATATGCCAAAATCTTAAAGCCGAACTCAAGTACCTAAAGAACATGTTAAAATCAAGTGTCAACACAAAGGAGGCTGAGTTCACATATTCATATTATACATAATTTGATTCAAGGAAAAACTTTCTTATTATGTGTTTAATAATAAAACATCCATATAATTTAAGAAAGTAAAATTTTATTTCCTTTACAAAATTCCGAGGGTCAGCCATCGCAAGCGTTTTCCGAAAACCTTTGATACAAAAACATCTTCCCAAGGTTTATATATAGTAAATTGCTAGCATCAATTGTTCAGATTCGTAAGTCTGCAAGACATATGAGCTATATATAAACAATTAGGATATAATCAACACTAGACAATAACATAAAATAAATTCATCACTTGACTTGACAAGAAGGTACCTGTCATGACGGGGTGGTCAACCCGATTGATCTACCAACAATTCTATGCATACAGGCATTAATGATTAAATGGCTAGATTTCGTGCAAAGTGCCCGCAATGGGTCACTTCAGGTGCCAACCTTATGAACAATATATATGTCCTACTAAAATGATAAATTTAATATTTTGTGTTGTTGGATCTATTGAACCCTATAAAAGAACAGATGATTGAAAGCCAAAACAATCTACAACATCTGATCACTAATAAGATTTGCTGCTCTAAAATATGCTGATACTTAAGACTGCTCACAAGATATGTTGAAGAAAAAAACTCTGCTAGAAGCAAAGGTTTGTTAGAGACAAACTCTAATAAAGAATCAAAGCTCTGCTATGACAAAGATCTGCTGATGAGAAACTCTGCTAAAGATAAATTCTGTTGAAGTAAAGTCTCCTGAAGACTAAAAAAAGAATGAAGCCCAACAGAGGATATCTCAATAGCTATTATCATCAAAGTTTATATTGTATTTTATTGTAACAGTGTTTAGCTCTAGCAGAGGTTAGAGTTTGTTTAGTTTGTTAAGTGTCACTTTCATAGTGACGTCAGCTTAAGATGCTCCGTGGTTTGAAATGTACTATCAATAGAAAAGTTCCTGTACTGTTCTATCTATCACTTCTACACATTCTATACGAACAAATTCGAGTGATCTTAGGCTGAGGGGGAGTTTATGTAATTGCATGCATATGTGATTAATATTACAAAAGCATTGTCAATGAAAACATTTTTCCAATTGTTGTGAATCAAAGTTTACATTTCCACTGCATTTATCTTTGATTTATCTTCATTCATTACTTTCCATCTTTAAACTTTCACAACAATTCAAACTCAGATCCTAACAATTGGTATCAGAGCTTGGTAGTTCAAATTTGGTTTAACAATCAATTTGATATAAACTAGTCAGCTCTCACTGCTTCTTCGTTTGTTCGTTTGTATTGAAAACAGTAAAAGTTTATTTACGTTCAAAGTTTTTAAACAAAACCTGTTTGTAAACAATCAGAATGTCTCAAAATCCACAAGATCCAGAAGATCCACACAACACTAGTACCATGTAAAAACCTCAGATACTTATCAGATTAGAGTACAATATCTAGCAACGACGGATGGGTCATATACTTGTACAAAAGAACACGGGTTGCTAGAATCGGTTATCTTCGGACCACATGTTCCGATGGTACGAGTGCTGAAGACCCAAAAGTTCAAGTTCCAAAGAGTCCTAATCTTCGAGCAAGATTTTCAGAAAATTGAGCTAGATTTAAAGGCATTTACTATTGTGGCAACTGCTTTGCCTAATGATATCTATGCTGGCCTGTTGCACAGGAACAATGCAAAGGAGTTATGGGATGCTCTGAAAGAATAATCTGGTGGCACTAAAGAGGTTATTGAAAATAACAGAGATATTTTGAACCAGCAGTATGAAACATTTTGTCATGTGAAAGGAGAATCATTAACCCAACAATTTGAAAGGTTTAGTTGTCTCATTAGTGAATTAAAACCTGTAAAAGTTGAATATCCAAATTACACTTTAAATAGTCGATTTCTAAGATCATTACCAGAAAAATGGGACACTATTGCCTTTGTAACTAGAACCGTTGTTGGGTTCAAAGAGACGAGTTTGACTCAGCTTCATGGTAGATTTCTTACTTATGAGAGAGAGAGAGCTTAACTAGAAAAAGAAGCTACAAGAGTCAGGAAAGTGGCTGATGACTATTCTTTTGGTAGTACAACACTTCTTGGTCAAGAAGAAACCTCTAGTAGTAGCAAGGAAGAGAGTTAATCATTTATTGACATAACATCTGGTGGAAATTTCAACTCTGATTCTTGCTCACCCAACTTTGCTTTTGCAACAAATGGGTAAAACCATAAGTTTGATAACCTATCCTTTGAACTTAATGATCTTCAACATTTTAATCCAACTGATTAGAAGAAATGGACATATTACACCAACTAGCATTGCTGAGTGTTAGGACCAACAAGTTCTATAAAATAACTGGTAGAAAATTCCTAGGGTTGCATGAAGGGTTAAAAGTGTGGATAAGACAAAAATTAAATGCTATTAGTGTAACAGGTTAGGTCATTTTGCTGGGAGTGTAGGAGACAAACAAACGTCCAATTATCACAAACCCAAGTCCTAGACCTCAAAACACTGTCCGTTATTCCTAATATACCCCTACTCCTCGTATTAAAACACTGCTCATTTTGCACACCATGTAACCCCTATTCCAGTTCAATATGTCCAAACCACTGTTCCTCTGATACAGTATGTTCAAGCCCTAAGTCCTCAGGTTCAAGTGCAACATGCACCACAAGTTACACAAACCTCTGCTCCTGCAGAGACAAGTTAACAGAGCTTCTTTACACAAGGTTTTGTTGATTGAATTAGCTTACCTGAAGAATTGATTGATGAGAATTTTGCTCTAGTTGCTAATACTGAAAAGAAACATGATGATTTTTGTTTCATGGTACTATACACTATAATTGAAGGGGATGAGTTTGAGGAAATAGTGTTAAATTCTAATGATGTTTGTGAAAATGTTGTGGCAGATGTTTCAGAAGAGAAGGTTGGTGAAAAAACTTTGATCTTAGTTCAGACCCATGGGAAACTAGTGTTTGTGATGGTGAATGTGATTGTGCCATGATGGTTGTTGCTAAGGTATCACCTCAGGTCCTTAAAGACTTATGTTCTGATAAATGCGTTATTGCTTTTGCTAACATAAAAGAGGTGAATGAAAATCTTAGAAACAAAACTTTGGATGATGAAACTCATTTTGAAAAACTTGCAAAAGAGTTAAAAACAAAACTGTTTGAAAAAGATTCTGAAATTAGCAGTCTCAAACATGAGTCCAGCATAACCAAGGATCAACTCCAAACTATAATAGAAAAGTATCAAAGTTGTAAAAAAGGAGCTTAATATACCTAAATCACTTGTGAAAAATGGGTAGAATCCTATAAAGGTTATGAGATTATGTTAGAATCACAAATCAAAAGCAATGTAAAATTTGGTGTAGGTTTTAGAAAACATGACCAAGTTTCTCAAAACACTACTATAAATAATTGTGAGTTGGTTGAAATAATTCCAACAAAATTGGCTGGTCAAGAAATTAAAGTCACTGAACCAAATGGTAAGAAATTTGTTTTAGAAAGACTAGCAAGATCCTCAAGTTTTGAGGAAATTGAAAAATATCAATTCAAACCTACCTGGTCAGATGAGTGTGCCATTCTTGACAACTTTAAGCCAATGGATTTTTCAAAAGCTTATGAGGTGTAAAGGCACCTCAAGTCAAGATCATTCCCTTAAAAGATCTTCTAGCATATGTTACAACATCTGCTGACAAAAAAACAGAAAAAAGGAAGAAAAAAGAGAAAATATCAAACTTGTTTTGTGATTTTTGTGAAAAGAAGAATCATGTCACTAAAAATTGTTTTCTTCTGAAAGCTTATGATATAAACAAGACAAGTGTGATCATTGATTCACCAAATTGCACCATTTGTGGCAGATCAAACCACAAAACTCAAGAGTATGTTTATCTTATAAATTTTGATGTCAAAAGAAATGAGTATAAATCTTAACACTTTAGAGTTCTAGAAATGAAAAGACCAGATAGACTTTTGTCCCTCTCCAAACATCAGTTACCAAAAAATTGAATATAACCTCTACTCCCAGAAAGGTTTAGGTAACAGATGCACCACCAGCTAATAAATTTTCAAGGGGATATGGCCAACCTTTTACAAGAGTGTACCACTTGGCTTTGAGATCTACAAAAGACCATCTAAACCAAGAATGAACAGGAATCCTCATGGTTATGATCAGTTGATAGGAAATGGTCCACAGCAGATGTTATCAAATCTATTCAAAACACTGACCATATTCCTGGACTTGAGACTGGAATGTCTATGACCCTATCTAAAGCCATCCTGGCTTTGGAAACTCACCTAAACTAATTGTTTACTAATGTGAAGGGAGCTTCTACTTGCCTTGATAGTTTATGGTATGTAGATAGTGGAGGCTCCAGGCCATGACAGGATGCGGAGCCTTACTTAAAGATTTCATGGCACATGGAGGGGTGATATATCTTTGGTAACAATTCAAAAGGGAAGGTGTTAGGGTCAGGGACAGTTCAGGCTGGGAAACTCAAGTTTGAACATGTCAATCTTATTGACAATCTGAAATTTAATCTTCTTAGTGTATCTCAAATGAGTGACAAAGTCTATGGGTCATTCTTCACTAAAAAAACTTGTCAGATTGTTGGACTATAAGTGGTTAAAAAGATTGATCAAATCATAACTGAGAGCAAAGCACAACTTGTTGCTCACAGGAGTGACAATGTGTATGTAGTTGATATGTTGAAAAATAATCCAATGTCCAATGCATGTCTATTCTCAGTTGCTTCTAACAAAGAGACCAAACTATGGCATAGAATACTTGGTCACAAAAATCTTAAAACTATCACTACACTCTCTAAACAAGCCCTTGTAAGAGGTCTTCCATCAAAACAATTCATTTGTGATAAATATTGTGTTTCCTGTTTAAAAGTTAAACAACATAAAATTTCATACAAATCAATTGAAGAGTCCAAAACAAGTCAGTGTCTGCAATTGCTACATATGGACTTTTTTGGCCCTGTAAAAATCATGAGTCTTAAAAAGAAGAAATTGTCTTGTCATAGTTGATGATTTTTCAAGGTTTACATGGACCTACTTCATGCACTCCAGACTGCATGTATTTTGCAAAACTTTGTTAAACAAGTTGAAAAGCAATTTGACTTGATAGTAAAAGTCTTTAGGAGTGACAATGGGACAAAGTTTAAAAATAAGGAGTTGGATGATTTATGTGTGTCAAAACGAATTGTTAGGCAATACAGCATCCCAAGGACACCAGAACAAAATGGGGTGGTTGAAAAGAAAAATAGAACTTTGATTGAAGTTGCTAGAACAATGCTTGCAGATTTACGGTTTACCCTTGTCTTTTTGGGTAGAGGCTGTAAACACTGCTTGCTATGTTCAGAACAAAGTTTTTATTAACCAGGCATCAAAAGAATGCCTATGAAATTCTATACAAAATTAAACCTCTGATCTCATATTTCAAAATCTTTGGCTGCCCATCTTTCATTTTAAACTTAAAAGATTCAATTTAAAAATTTACAGCCAAAGTAGATTGTGGTTATTTTCTGGGATACTCAACCACTACTAAAGCCTATAGAGTCTTCAATTCAAGGACCATGTATGTGGAAGAGACATTGAATGTAAAGTTCAATGAACTTTCTTCATTAAAAAGCCTAGCAAATCCTTCTGAACTGTTTGATTTAGATAAATTTACATTTGAAAATGTGTCTATCAAGACTAACACTGGAGGTACACCACAGTCTTCACATCAAGATTATGGATATGACATTGTGGTTCCACAATACAAAGTCATTTCATCCACTAGAGAAACAGATGTTATTAACAACTATGAAAACTTTGCCACTATTAGATCAACAGTTGTTGATCCCCAAACCTTTGCCAGCTCATCAAATCAAACCTCTGTTGACAAAAGTCCACTTTCCGTGAAAAAAAGTCAACCTATCTTTACCCCCATTCCACCTATACCTCCACCTCCATTCCAAACATATGTTGGCATTTCAAAATTGCTAACAGATGTTAGCTCAGATGATTCCCATCTACAGCCTTCACCTCAAAATACCATCATTACATACAAGGGAGATCTAATCTACCTTAAAAACCATCCATCTGACCAAATCATTGGCAACATCAATGAAGGGGTTCTCACAAGAAGTCAATCCCAAAACATTTATCTTTTTGCTGGTTTTCTATCACTCACACAACTTGTCAAGTATGAAGAGGCACTAAAAGATAACACTTGGGTAGAGGCCATGCTAGAAGAGCTCCTCAAGTTCAACAGACAACAAGTATGGGAAATGTACCATTGCCTGTATATCCCATAGGCACAAAATGGGTCTTCAAGAACAAAACAGATGAAAGGGGTATTGTTGTAAGAAAATAAAACTAGGCTTGTGGTTCAAAGCTATAGACAAGAAGAAGGCATGATTATGATGAAACTTTTGCTCATGTTGTAAGATTAAAGGCCATCAGATTGCTTTTAGCCTTTGCTGCCAACCACAACATCAAGGTATATCAAATGGATATCAAGTGTGCAGTCTTATATGGCAAGATCAAGGAAGAGGTATATGTATGCCAACCCCCTGGTTTTGAAGATACTTTTTATCCAGATCATGTTTACAAGCTAAATAAAGCTTTATATGGCTTGAAACAAGCACCTAGAGCCTTGTATGAAACTCTTTCCACCTTTCTCTTATCCATAGGCTTTACAAGAGGCAAAATTGATAAAAATTTATTTTTAAAATGGAGAGGAAAGGATTTAATGCTTGTCCAAATTTATGTGGATGATATCATTTTTGGATCCACATGCAATGGTATGAGTGAAGAGTCTAGAAAACTCATAACAACAGATTTTGAAATGAGTGCTATGGGTGAACTCCAATTCTTTCTTAATCTTCAAGTTAAGCAATTGCAAAATGGTACTTTCATTCATCAAAGTAAGTATGTCAAAGAACTACTTACCAAACTTGATATGAATGAATGTAAACTATGTAGTACACCATGGCTACATCTAAGCTAGTCACTATGGTGAAAAAGATGACTTGGTTGATCAAACTCTTTATGGAAGCATGATTGGGTCTTTATTATACCTAACAACATCTAGGCCAAATATCATGTTTGCTACATGTGTCTGTGTAAGATCCAAGTCAGCACCTAGGAAGTCAAATCTTATTGCTGTGAAAAGAATATTTAGATACATAAAAGGTGCTCCCACACTTGGTATCTGATATCCTGCTAATGGGAATATTGAGCTTTCAGGTTACTTAGATAGTGATTTTGCTGGATGCCACGCCACAAGGAAGTCAACTTCAGGAGGTTGTCAATTTCTAGGCAATTGCTTAGTTTCTTGGCAAAGCAAAAAGCAAGCTGGAGTTTCAACATCCACAGCTAAGGCTGAGTATATTGCTGCTGTAAGTTGCACTGCTCAACTCCTATGGCTTCAAAATCAATTGCTGGATTTTGGTGTAACTACTCTAAAGACACCTCTCAGATAGTTAAGCAGCTAAAAACATCATTAAAAATCCAGTCTCTCATACCACCACAAAGCACATTGACGTCAGAAATCACTTTGTGAGGGATTGCTATGAAAAAAGTTTTATTTCTCTACATCATGTTCCAACTAAAGATCAACTGGCAGATGTTTTAACCAAAGCATTAGATACATCTACCTTTAAAAGTTTGATCTCTAGGATCGGAATGCTAAACATGGATTAAAAACCAAAGTTTGTTCTCCATGTGTAAATAGCATTAAAATGTTTTCAGAAAATCAAAAATCCATCCTTCAAAATAGCTAAACTTAAAATTTTTCAATAAATCTCTAAAGTCTGTTCCTTACCACTGTTTCTGAATAACCTCTATCTGGCTAAGAAAATCTATCCACTATTAAAAGTGTATCATCTGTTCATGTCCACTATTCACATCCACTGCTTGGCTAAACCACTGGTTTGCCTTATCCACTGATAGTTATCTTCTTATAGTGTAAAATCACCAATGTTCATGTCCACTGTTCACAACCACTGCTGGTCTCTAGCAGAGGTTTCTAAACAACTGTCATCCATTATCAAAACAGAGTCTACACGTAGACAGATGTTAGCCATCAGATCTTTAAAATCGATGCCACGTCATCATTCACTTTTGCCATTTATAAAGCCCTGTTCCATCCAAACAGAGCTTTTTACTACCATCTCGAATCCAAAATTCCACAAAGCGGTTTCTATTACTCTCACCTTCTTCTTTCTTCATTTCCATCTCCGATCATGTCTATACATATCAAAACTCCACACAACTATCTTCCCATTTTAAAGAAAAATGAAAATAACACTTTCTTCCATTCAATAATCGATGTTCTCACATCTTCAAAATACAAAACAATTCTACTTGCAAAAGCACCTGTATATGTGGATACTCTTCGACAGTTCTGGCAAAACGCTAAAGTTGAAATTCAAAACAAAAAGTTGTATGCTATTACTTCTAAAGTCGGAGAAACCCTTGTCAAAATTTCCCCATCTTCAATTTCCACAACATTTGGTCTGAATGACCTAGAAGATAAAACTTCTTTTCCTAAAACAGACCTACACATTGAATGCATAGAATGTGGGTATGAAGGTCAATTGACCGGTGTTACGATGTTTAAACCAAATTCCCTGCTGAAATGATGTTCTTTTTCCATACCGTACTTCTATGTCTTTTAGCAAAGATCACCTCATTTAATGAGATTCCACGAAATATTCATTATCTTGGATATGCTATTTTGACAAAATCTAATTTTAATCTATCCTAGACATTGTTTATGGATTTAGTGCAAATTTTAAGTAAAATATCAAAAATAAAGCTTTTCTTATATATCCTAGAGTTTTGAGTTTTAACAAATGAAACCTTTACAAAAATTTTAAATAAGAGTCAAAGGTTTTGAAAACACAAGTAACGATGGATGAGCAAAATTTAGATGAGTCCACATCACAAGCTCAAACCTCTGTTGCTGAGCCCACTACTCTTGGTGATCATGACACTACCACGTTGTGAAACCCACACCAACAAAAACCAAAAAGAAACCTTCCCAATCCGAAGAGCCCACCAAACAGAAACCCAAAAAGGTAACTCTAGAAGATGAGATCCTAGAGGTAATACCTGTGACAACACAAAAGCCACCAGAAACCCCTACTGATACTTCCTGATAGCAGTTGGAACAAAGATCTCCATCCAGCCATACTCCTCTTGATTCCTCACAAAAGGAAAAGTTGTAAGCAAAGGGACACCACACTATGAGGCAGATATTTTATTTGAAAGTCTATTCTCAAGCCCCTCTCCCAGGGTGAATTCTCTTTCTACTCCACAACAATCACCTTCAATTCGACCTACTATCATACATCTATTTCATGAAATTGATATAGCTCAGACACAAATTAGTTCCTCTATTTCACTTGTTTACGAGAGTTCACTTCCACATGTGACTGACTCTGAGTTAAATCTCTTTGCTAACCCAGAAACATTTAAGGCGGTTACACCCCCTTAGTTACAAGTAACTCTAGGTGGTAGTTCAAGTGAAGCAGCTACTACAATTGGTGAAACCACTGTTTCTCAATTTGATAGTATACATTCATAAGACTTCCTTGAAGGCAACAACTGTTGAGGCTACAATTGTAACCTCTGTTCTAGTTGGAGGTCCCCCAGAACCAAGAAAAAGGGGCATTTGGTTATGATACTATGGAGTTTACTGTTGTAGATGTTCCAAATACAACTACCTCAGGTATGAGTTCAGATGATCCTATTAAATTAGGTAATGAACTAAGATATAGAGAATTGACATAGAGAGTGATATCCATGGAATCATCAATTGATGAGATAAAATAGATGATGAAGCAGATGTTACAAAACTCTCACAGTCAACCTTCCACACCACAAAGTGCCGATGAACTAAGAAAAATTGTACAACCAATTATCCTAGCTTAAAGAAACTTGGCTGACATTCAACATGAAACCCACATGAAGCTCATTAGGAATATGGTTGAGGCAAGTTACAAAGATACACAAGCAGACATTAAAGCCATCAAAGACATTCGACATGAAACCCACAACTGGCTCTGCCCGGCTACAATCCTTCAAGATGAAATTGATGATGATGCCAAAAAGGGGGAGAAAGATACATTGAGAAAGTTGCAACCTTCATCACATACAAAACCAAAACCAAAGGTGCAACAAAAACCAACTCAAACCTCTGCTACAACATCAGGTGTCAGTTTAGGAAAAGGGATTGATGAGACCCAAAATAAAGGACAGAAGAGATTGCTGAGGAAAGCAGAAGAGGAAAGATACACTGGAAGCCAAATCTTTTAAACTAATTGAAAAACAGGACGCCAAGCAGATGAAAAAAGAAGATCTTGGCACTTCAAAAAGGAGCAAATCTGCAAGAAAAGTTAGACAGACAAGAACTATCTCTCCTAAAACCACTGCTAGGCAAATACTATGTGTATCCTCTGCTCCAACAAAACCAACACCACCACCTCAGAAGAAACAAAGGCCCACACCAAAGAAACCTTCACCAACTCATTCAACAGATGTTGGAGCAGCATATGCTGAAGAAGATGCTATCATAGCAAATGTTGTAGCAGATATTGCTTCCGTAGATGTTACCCAATCCACAACTCAACTCACTTTACCAACTTTAACTCAGCCATTATCCACACCACCAAGAATTCCAACATGACCACCTTCACCACAAGTCAAATTTCAACGCAAAAGGAAAACTTATGTTGTTGAAGATGATGAAGAGATTCTATCACCAATCCCTTTGTCATTAAAACCTGTAATTTCATAACCATCCTCATCATCTCCACCTAAAACCACTTCACTTTCAACCATTTATCAACCACCATCCATCATATATTTTGCTGCCAAAAAAGATATTGAATCATTCTTCATAGCAGAAGATAATACAAAACTTGACATTCCATCTCTCTTTGGCTATAGAAAGCCAAGAAATTTAGATGAGTATCTAAAGTTGAAGGCTAGACAAGCTGAGAATATTGCCAAAGAGAGCAGCAAAGGGAAAGATGACAGGACTACTAAAGGCATTTTGTCTTATGAACTGGGCAATGTAAGAAAGATCGAAGACTTTGCCAAAGAAATGAGTATGTCTATGTCAGAAAGGCCTGTAAATGTTGAGCTTGATTAAGAACTGGAATAGGATTATCTTGACCACATTATGCAACACAAACCATACAAATCAACAAGAGCACAATTCAAGGATAGGTCTGCAAATGAGCTAAAAGAAGAAATTAATTCAGGCTATGCTCAAGGATCCGTTACACAAGCCAACTCCACCTATTTGGAAAAAGACTAAATCTGTTGATCAAAATCATGCCTTGAAGATTTAAAAGGATGAAAGCTGAGCTAGTTGCTACAAACTATGGTTCATCAAGGTCTATTGCAAGATGGTCAGAGTCTAGGTTAGATGACACCTATAAAAGACTTGAAAAGGTTAGAAAGAAATATCCTTCAGTTCCACGAAAGCCAGCATATCCACCAACAAAAATTACTCAATAGACCCAAGCCTCCAAAAAGCATACTTCAACCCTTGTCTTACTCACACTTGCATTAAACCAAGTAAAAAGACAAAAGCAGATGGAAGAAGATGATGAGCAAAGGCTGAAGAGCACATGAAAGAGGGAATCAAAAATCAATTGCTTTACCATACACATGCTGCAAGTGATAAGCTTAAAGAAATTATCTCAAACCTAGTTACCAAACCTTAATCGCCAAACTAATCAAGAATAACTCTTCACCCTCAAAATCCATTAGAGTGATCTTAGGCTAAGGGGGAGTTTATGTAATTGCATGCATACGTGATTAATATTACAAAAGCATTGTCAACGAAAATATTTTTCCAATGTTGTGAATCAAAGTTTACATTTTTGTTGCATTTATCTTTGATTTATCTCTATTCATTACTTTCCATCTTTAAACTTTCACAACAATTCAAACTCAGATCCTAACATGTGTTGAACTAATTTCCCGAAATCCCCACCGAAACGTAAGCCACCATACTTACTCTCTTGAGATCGAGTAAATTCGTCACAACTTAGATTTAAACATTTTTAAATCTACATGGCCGTCTTACCCCAAACACCGTAATCTTTCCCGTTTGTTCCTGAAACATATATATTCAATCAAACCCGTTTCTCCCGAAACATATACACTTAATCAACCCCGTTTCTCCCTGGAACGTATATATTCAATCACATTTCCAAAACCATATTTTTCCTCAAAAATACATAACATGTCATTTCCAAAACTATACCACGAAAATATATTTATAAGCTATTCAAAGGTATATTTTATACAGAAACGTATAATTATTCTTTTTAAGGCGTGTTCTACCCCCAAAACGTATATAAAACAGTAAAAGAGAGGTTAGTGACACTCACCTTTGGGTGCGTTTTTATATTAGCGCGATCCCACAATACTTAGAATTTTTCACATAACTTTGAGATTTTCTCAAAAAGTCTTTATTTTTTATTATGTTGGTGAGGTTATTGTGAGAAAATTTAAAAGTATGAGAAGGATAAGAAAGAATCTAAACCATTAGATATTTAATCTAATGGTTGAGATCATAGTGGCAATTCTGTAAATAATGTTGACAATTAAACTAACTAATTTTCTAGATTAAGGGTATAAAGGTAAATTTAATATTTTTTAATTAAGAAACTAACATTAATACACATGCAAAGTTCCCCATTCTTTTTTAAATATCAATAACTTTTATACGTAACTCTTTTTTTAAAAAAAAATTACACCATAATAAAGATGTTTTTTTATCTTTAATATGAATACCATATTGATATACTTATGTAGAGTTTTATGTTTTTATATATATTTATGGTGTTATTTCTGTTTTGATTAAAGTGTTGACTGGTGTTATATTAGGGTGTTATTTCTGTTATATTCAATGTTAGGGTGTTCTTTATAAGATGTGTGCCTTCAATAACTGTTGTGGTGTTTTTATGAGTTATGATGTTATTTTTGTTATATTTTTGTTCTTTATAAGATGTATGCCTTCAATATACATGCTGTGGTGTTTTTATGAGTTAGGGTGTTTTTATGAGTTATATTTCTGTTCTTTATAAGATGTATGCCTTCAATATACATGTTGTGGTGTTTTTATGAGTTAGGGTGTTATTTCAAATTTGAAAATCCCTACAAGAACTGCCAAAAATTGGTTGCATATATTCATTCCATAATTAGATTTTATTAGTTAACTTACACTTATATCCTTAAACTACCAAAATAAAAAGGGACACATGTCACCTCCATAATCTTTCTTATCCTTCTCACACTTTTAAATTTTCTCACATGAACCTCTACCTATATAATATATATATAATATAATATATATATATTATATCTGTGACTTGAACGATTTTATTGGTGACCCTCATTATGTTATATTTGTTATCACACCCATTTATAAGCAATATATCTATGATTTGCGCTTCGTAATACATATACATAAACGTGAGAATATTATCGAATATCATAATACACGTATCTGTCAACTTATATATTTATCATTTTTAAAGCATTTACACATGAAATAACTCATCAGGTTAACCTATGTTTTATTCTCATGCTCGACAAATAAGTTACATACTTAACATGTCATTTACCAATATTATTATTTCAAATGTACAAGTGTACATGCATAGTCTTAATCCCTACTATTATGTCATTACTTTAACATATCAAATTTCATATACTGATAATCACATATTATATCATATTACACAAAGTTCACTCTTGAACAATCCATTTTCGTGTACATTGAAATATGTGTATTTTAGCATTTTTGTAACGTTTTTAAGCGTCAGAAGTCACGTATGACTAGCCAAACACCAAAGTTACTTAATATAAGCTAAAATCACTTTAAAAGTAGATTTTTACCGTTTTTAACACATAATCTTGTACCGAACTTTACTTAATCATCCCAAATCATCACGACTTGATATTTTAACATAAAACATAATATTTACTGAATAAAATGTTACTTATACTCATGTTAGTGCAGATTTTATGTAAGTCACATAAATCATGCAATTTCACCCATTTTACTACTTCTTAAGTTACATGTACAACATGCAAAGCTACCAAACTTATGACGTAACTTCATATCATCATAACACATCATATAACATCATTTTAGCATGCTTATATTTTGATTTAACCACCCTTATCATATCATAACAAATTCACTATCTTATGATTATTTAACCATCATGCATACTTATGTACAAGCATCTAATGCATGGTTTTCATATCATCATCATCATCATCATTCAAGAACTTAAATGCATCTGACATGTATTTAATTCATATTCAAATAATCCAAGACATCATCATCATCTAATCATCATCTTATGATTGCATGAATAAATCTTTCACATTTATGAACATTTAAACGTAACCCACATATGCATGCACAAACACACACACATATATATATTTATATACTTCCAAAAACCCACTTTTACATGTTCATCTTTAATCATATGAACTTTTGAAAAAAAAAAACCATTTTAATCATGCATACATCTATCTTCCATGAATCACATCAACTAATAATCAAAACACAATCTCTAACTCACATATATATACACTCACGACCACACATATACACACATGCATCCATTTTTATTTTGTTTAAAAGCCCATTTGTTATTAGTTTCAAGTTTATGAATAAGTCCAAGATCAAGAGAAACCTTCCACTATCATCATCATCACCAAGAATCAAGAACACGGTTTAAAAAATAAGTTTATACCTTCAAGATTTTGGTGGTTTTTGACAAAGTTTTATGATATGGAGCTTGTTCTTCCTTGAAACCACCTTGAAATCACTCTTGGATTTTCAAACTAACTTGGAATCACCTTAAAATGGACTTGGATCTTCAAGAGTATGTTTGAAATTCAAAAATGGAGATGATATGGGTGTGTTCGGCCGAGTTTTAGAGAGAGAGAGTGGATGGAGTGTTGTGCGGTGTTGGTTTTATAAAATGAAGAATAGCAAAGTTTAAATGATTACTTGCAATCCCCTAGACCAACACCTGTCAATATTGGAAGAAACAAGAAAAGGTGGGCACCCAAGGGGCCGCCACCTATATGCAAAGACACACATTCCATATATACATACACTTATATGTAATATATTTAGTTAAGGCATTTTAAATTATTTTTATCATACAATAAACTCGCCGTATATTGTTGAACAATATTTTATTTGCCTATACTGGCTGCGTTGTCTATATTTTACGGTATACACGGTAAACTCGAAAAATAGAGTTTTTAAGCGTTTTAATTAATTTTTCCTCATGAATATGATTAAAATAACATTTTAATCATAACAGAATATTTTAGGATTTTAACATTAATCGGGCAGTCACCAACGTTCGTTTCGCATTTTGTTCATTACACGATAAGCGTTTATCTTATTGTTGCCAACATAA
Source organism: Scalesia atractyloides (assembly GCA_947069175.1). Lineage (NCBI taxonomy): Eukaryota > Viridiplantae > Streptophyta > Magnoliopsida > Asterales > Asteraceae > Scalesia > Scalesia atractyloides. The sequence goes on from CAMTDV010000023.1 coordinate 68,160,075, forward strand.
TTTTTAACAAAGTTTGAATTTACCAACACATAAAATACAATCAATTAACACCAAATTCAATAAAATATTGTCTTTATTTATTCATAACATGTATCATACTCGTACAGTACAAACTCAAAATAACCGGTTGTCACATACTTTGCTTGTGGTGTATGAGGGAAAATCTTCTGAATCTGATGATCAACAAAATGATATGAATGATGCTGAAAATCAGGAAGATAATGCTAATGGAGAGGGGGAGTGTGCTGATGATACTATGAATGATGAAGATACTTAAGGAATATTCACAACGTTGTTCCTCTAACGGCTGTTCCCGCAAGTAACAAAAGAACTATTTATCTCTGCCACGATGTCGAAGAAGGTGAATACGTGCATGATTTTTCTAAAGAAGAAATTGCACATATGTGTGGAATTAATGAAAACTCATTTGAGTTTGCTTTTGAAGAATAGTTGAACAAAATCAATATTACAAAGCCTGATGACTATGTGTTCAAATACACAATAATAATGTTGTTGTGAAAGATGATTCAGACGATGAAAATGCAAAATATTCTGGTGAAGGAACTGATGATTTCCCAACATTTCAAGAGATGTCTGATGAGAAACAAATGATTTACTGAAAAGAAAGATAGAAGAAACAATCAAAGACGGTGAATCTCCGAGGCCGGATAAAAGTCAGATTAGAGAAGCCTGGAAAGCTTGGATCAAAGCTATGCCCAGAGAAAGAAAGTTTAGAAGACCACTGACGTTCTTTACAAGACACCAGGATGTATCGCTGGTGGATATTATCAGTTGGAGATGGACACTAGAGTTCAATGTTTGGGGGATTAAAAGAGAATATGAAGTTCAATACTTCCGATATTTGCAAGATATAAAGACTCTACCATGGTGGGACGTGCAGGATTAGTGCCAAACAAAATTAATAAACTTTCAGATGAAACCAGGAGATCATAAGTTGTGGAAGTACATTAGATGTGAAGGGCGTCATAATTTTCCTAACTAGAAACCACATTATGCTAAAAGAATAACAAAGATTGATCCAATAACACAACTACCTGATGTGACCTTAATCGTGAAACGTCCTCGAAACATGAAGCATATGCCTTTGATGAAGTTTCAACAAGATTTTCCTATAGATTTCAGATGGTGGGATTATGATCAAGTGACCAGTGAAGTTTGATCGTGTTAAAGTTTGAAGTTTTGTGGAGAGCAATAAGGATTTTGATCCTATGTGGCTGGTAAATCTATAAGAGAAAGATATAAATTTTTGTACTACAACAAAATATGCTATCAAGTACAAGATATAGTATGCGCTATGCAGTACTGGAATGTCATCAAAATCTGGTACGCCTTTGAAATTAATTCTGGAAAGATGTAAAACACAAAGTGGCGAGAGAATGAAGAAAATAATTCATGAAGGAAGTACGAAAGAAAGAAAGGATTAAAGAACAAATGAAGAAGGTATCTATTAGCAGGTATTAATTTATGAAGTGGGTGCCACCAACTGACCAGGCATCGATGACTTTCTTTGAGCTTAAACGTCAACGTGTTAAGAAGTGTTTTTTTGGGCGTTAAAGACTTTGAAGTTATTGAAGTTTTGAAGACTAATCGAGACTGCAACAACATCCAAGGGGGAGTTTGTTGATGTACAATGTATGCTGCCTACGTCATCGAGTCGTGTCAAGTCTCTAATAGGTTAATGGTTAGATTATGTTTTTGAGTTGTAAAGCTGCATCCGTAAAGAGATACACATGCGCACGAACGTAAGCTAGTCCGGAGGATGTTATACATCCATACGGAGTTAACTAGGTCCGCACGAGGGTAAGTCTTGTAGTATAAATAGCCATGAGGACTTAGTGTTTGGTAGATTTTGTAGAACTGATGGTGAAGCTCTGTAGAATTGTTTTCTCCATTGTACCCGTTGACAAATCAATGAAAACATTGAAAAATTAACTAATCTTGTTATGTCGCCTAATCGAAATGGATTCTGCACAATTTGACTAGGTTATAGATATTACTTGAGCTAAACGTCTATGGAAAACAGTCCTTACAGAATTAACGGATCCTTTGAGGTATTCAACACAATTAAAACAGAAGTCACTAGAGTCTTAACTCATAGAAAATTTACAAACCTGTGCAAGTGACAGGTGCACCTCCTGCCAATATAGAAAGTTTACAAGTCTACCCCTCATCAGTACAAGCCAAGGAGGTCTAATCAAAGTGCTAAAATAAAATCACTTGCAGAGAACCAAAAATAACTAATGAGGATGGTAGAAACATATTATCAATGAGTCAAGACAGTGATTAAAGTGATCATTCAAGTTTCGATAGAAGCATGGCTATAAGTTCACAAGCATGGGTTCCAAAGGCATACCACTAAAAGGATTCTTCAATAATGGGGGGGGGGGGTGTTATTATTACTAATAATTCTTTTATGATAACAAAAGTTTTCTTGAAAGTAATTTGATGTTTGTAAAATTGAGAAAATTAAATGAAAATTTGGAAACTGCTACTTTCTTGACATTTGACTCACAACTGCTGGGTCATACTAGTTGTTTTCTAAAATCTAATAGTTTCCTATAACAGTTACATAGATGCTATAAATACTCCTTCCAAAAGTTTGGGTTTCTCTCACTTCATTCAGAATTGGCTTGTGATTAATCGCAAAACCTAACATAAAATTGCACTATTTGTTCTTTCAAGTACACACTGCAATCATTCATGGCTATTTTACACCATGAGCTGCTTGATGAACTCTTCAAAAGGGGTCAAATTCTTCCCATTACGTCGCTTTTGGCTGAAACCTTTACTCGAATGGGAAAAATCAAAACTGAGCCAAATATTAATAATGATGAAGCTGAGCATGTGCAAGGTGAAATCCTACACAGCCAGCAGTTTAAGTACCCTAAACTTCTGACCCACTACTCTTACTGACTTAGAGAAAAAACCCATCTCTCAGGAACCCACAACAAAGTTCACCAAAAAGAGGAAGGAGTCTTCTACAAAGAAGTCGTCTGTACCCTCAAAATTCAAATCATCTACCACTCCATCATAAGGAGCCAAAATAAAGGTTACACAGGACGATGAGGTCCCTAAAAACCTAGCTAAAACAGAAACTCAATAGTCAGAGACTATTGCTACTTATTCACATCAGTTCTCAGTACCTCAAACCAACCAAACTCCTTAGAAGCTCTCATAAAAGAGCCTTGTTGTACAAAAACCAGCAACTTCTCAAAAAAGTAGTTCTGAAAAAGAACTCATGAAGGAAGGAACACCATTATACCATGAAATGGATGCATCTAACCACAAGTTAAAGAGATGCAACCACAAAAATATGCTCAGGTACAAGAGGGTCTTATTCCTAGCCCACATGAGGAAGACCTCATCTTGCTCAGGTAAATCCCGATGGAGAGATTGTAGAGGTGGCTTCTACTATTCTTGATGAACCCATTGGTTCACAAGAAGACAATAGAACCATATATAAAACCACCCTACATGCAATAACAACTAAAATCCTCCATACCTCTAAGTTATTGGAAGAAGAAAGTGCTAGAGGTCCTAAGTACCAAGAAAAAGGGGCATCTGTAGGGGTCATTTTGAACCCAAGAAAAAGCCACAAACTCCTACTGATACTACACCTCTGGTGGGGGAGTGCATAATTCCATTAATTTGGAAAATGCCCAAAATTAGCAGTTTGATGAACTGACAGAACAACTGGGAGTTGTGGTATCCAAACTCAAGGAGTTGGTCACAAAAATGCCACATGCTAAAGTCTAGCCAGTTGAGCCAATAATGTACCCAATAGCTGGCCTCCTCACTACAAGAGCTTATTTCTATAACATAAATCCTCACTCCTCAACAACCACCAAACACAGAAAGCCAAACTGCTGGTGAGGTCAAAGCCACCTCATCATCGCCAGCAGGGGAGTTGGATGCCTTTCAAAAATCGTTGAGCCCATGTTTCAATCCTATCTCAAAAATTTTGATGCCAAGGTAATCCTGCCCCCAGGCCCTGGTTACACAATTATCTCATCAGACAAGAAAATGCTAGTGCCAAAAAGGGGGAGAGGATGATAAGTCAAACATCATCCCTTAAAGCAACGAAGAAAAGGGCAGCTGATGCAAAGGCTATTGCCATGATTGAAAAACAGGAAGAGAAATATGTCGGTAATGCTAATTTGGCTGTGAAAACTGCTAAATTTCAAAGAGATCAGAAAGGGTTAAGTGTGGCAATGGTAAAAAGGAAAGATTAAAGATCAAAGAGCCAATGGAATGGCGACATCAAGATCAGCAAAGATGTCAAGATATATGGTCAACAACAACAATAAATAGAACCACAACTATTGAAAAGCTAGAAGCCAAAAGGAAACAACCAGAGGTTAAAACTGCCGAAGGTAAAACGACAGGACCAGGCAAAACTACTAGCACACCAACTCAATCAATAAATACATGGTCTGAAACTCCTAGAGCACAGTCTGGTACAAAACTAGTTGTTGTCACAACTACTGGTACAAAGCCAAATACAGAAGTAGGAGTTACAAAACTAGCAGTTCCTAAAAAACTAGCAATTCTAGAGAGGCATATTGCACCATCTTTAAAACAGAAGGAAGCTAATTTTGTAGGATGATCCAGAAGATACACCATCAACTAGTCCAACCTCAACTGCCATAACAACAGTAGTTCCAGCAGTTCTCTAAACAACTTAAGAACCACCCCCTCTCCAAACTTCATCAGGTAACTTCAAAAGCTGCCATATTTGAAGATTGACAACAAGATGAACTATAGCAAAATTTCTAAAAGGATGGAAGAGGAAGCTATCCAAAACTTTACAGAAAATCAGGGCATGATGAATTATAGAAAGGGCCAATACAACATGGATAGGAAGATGAGAGAAATAAAGAATTATGAACAATACATGTACCAAGAATTTCAGAGACTCTCTCGAATATCTTCAATTTAAGAATCCCCAAGTTGCCAACATTTCTAAACAAGAAAGGATAGAATGGCTTAAGAAGAAAGTACCATATCTAGTCAAAAACTTCTTTGTCTTCTAGAATTGGATGCATAATAACTTTTGGTAGAAGTTGCAAGAGTAAAGAAGACACTAGTTGGTCCAAGCATTAAGGTCACCCCTCCAAATTGGAAGCTTGGTAGTAAAAGAAAGCCAACTCTAGAAGAGGCTGCATAGACTTTCAAAATGAAGAAGGAGTTGATATATGATGACTAGGTTCCTAAAAGTTCCTAAAAGTTTAATTACAAGGTGAAAGGGGTGTACTATGTCATGAGAGTACATGGACTACTTGGATGCAACAAAGAAAAACCTTGACAAGTATCCACCAAGACCAAACTAGGAGAACACTGAGATCTACCTTCCTGAAAGAAGAAGGAGTCTACTATAGTTCCATTCAAACCTTAGGAATCTTCTCCTATAATCCAAAGATCATGGAGACTTATGTTAACAACTTTAAAGAAATACATGGTTATGCAAGATGAATTGTGGATTTTGATAAAGAGAAGAACTGCTGCTGGTATCCTACAAGTCTGACACATGTCTTTACTAACCAAGATTTAGGGAACTATACAATAGCATTGAAAGAATCACCAAAATAAGATCCACAAAATCTACTACTTCAATCAGTGGCACATCAAGGGGTACAGTGCCTTTGATGCCAGATTCACCTCCACCCACTGAAGTCCTAGAATTTCCTCAAATCCTCTATAACCTAAGGATTATGAGATGGAAAGCAAGGAAAGAGTCAAATGAAGTAGAGATCTTTAGAGAAGATGGTTCTAGAAACCAGGTGGATGGGTATGATGTCCTCAGATTTAGCTAGATGACATCACTACCTCCTGCATGTTCAGATTCAATCGTCCTTGGGGTTACACCACAGGCTTATACTCATACACCATGAGTATCCTATGCGTGCAATAAGAGGGGTTGATGCCCCGGATGTTTGAGAGTCTCCAAGCAATGGCTTTTTTATGTGTCTTCAACACCTTAAGAAGTACGTCTTCTCCTCATCCGTCAGTTTAAAAAAATAGTGATGGTAAACTAGCATCCTCACCTAAGTAGGTGTAATCTAAATGAAGCAAGGAAAGAGTCAAATGAAGTAGAGATCTTTAGAGTAGATGGTTCTAGAAACCAGGTGGATGGGTATGATGTCCTCAGATTTAGCTAGATGACATCACTACCTCCTGCATGTTCAGATTCAATCGTCCTTGAGGTTACACCACAGGCTTATACTCATCCACCATGAGTATCCTATGCGTGCAATAAGAGGGGTTGATGCCCTGGATGTCTGAGAGTCTCCAAGCAATGGCTTTTTATGTGTCTTCAACACCTTAAGAAGTCACGTCTTCTCCTCCTCCGTCAGTTTAAAAAAATAGTGATGGTAAACTAGCATCCTCACCTAAGTAGGTGTACTCTAAATGAAGCAAGGAAAGAGTCAAATGAAGTAGAGATCTTTAGAGAAGATGGTTCTAGAAACCAGGTGGATGGGTATGATGTCCTCAGATTTAGCCTAGATAAAGATGAAGATGAAGATGATGACTATTGAAAAGGTCATTGCTAATTTAGAGTCAGAATAAGATGAAGATGATGACAAAGCTCTAAACATGGAACTCGACATCAAAGGAAAGATCAGGGAAAGACTATTGGGCATCAACTAATAAGAGAATAAAAGACATTCCTAATAAGAGAGATTTTAGTATCATCAGATCTAGGGGTATAAATCCCCCTCAAACAATAAAAACAAATAAATTAGTAGTGTAGATAAGTAATTGAGTCTAGTTTACGTTTTTCAAAAGGAGCCTCGTGGGTTCGATATCTGAACTTGCCTGTCAGTAGTTTTATTTTTAGAGAGTCTAGGGTATTACTTAACGTCTAATTTATGGTTATTTTAGTTAGTTTAACTAGACTACTTATTGCACGCATCAAGTTTTTGGCGCCGTTGCTAGGGACTTTTAGGTGATTGCGTTTATTTGCTTTGATTACACTTATTTTCCATATATGTGCTACATGACTTTTATTTTTTTTGTCTATCTTGTTTTATCATACTCTTACACTTTTGTGTTTGATCTTCAGTTTATGGTACATACTAGCTCGGGGGGGCCCACCGCCAGTTGTTTTTCCCAAGCATGATGATTTCAAATTGAGGTTAGTACTTCTTCCTCAAGCTCGCCCATTTCTGACTTTACTCCACAACTATACCACCCACTCTACCTAATTCACCATACGCTCATCTCGCAATGGCCGCCTGTCGTACCATTCACCAAGAATCCACCAAGGGTTTCATGGGAGTCAACTCTCCCATCTCTTGTCCGCGAATCGATAATGCTAACTCTTGGAAAATACGATCATGACTACTATCACTAACTCATGTCAATTTTGTTGTCTTGATGATGAGGATGCTCCCGCACACATTGCCTGCCTAACTCGCATATGTGCTACCTTCAAAGTATAGGGTGCCAATGATGATTCCGTTTTCCTTCGGCTGTTCCCATTTTCTCTTGCTTGACAAGCCGCCACTTGGCTTAATTCACAGCCTACTAGAACTTTCATCACTTGGGCAGCCCTTCGTGAAAGATTCCTAAATAAATACTCTTTCCAGATAGAACTAGATGAGCCATACTAGCTTGCTTAGGAGCATTTCCAGAATCTTCTAAGGAGATGCTCTCAACATGGCTTGCATGACTAGGGCCTTGTAGAGAAATTCTACAACGGTCTTACTTATGAGACGAAGGCTCGTTTCAACACTTCTACAGGAGGTCACTTCATGGGAAAGAAGAGTGTAGCCGAATGCAATGAACTTCTCGAGAGTTTCGACCAGGCCAAGTATGAGCAACAATCAAGTAATAGGAATTCCACTCCTACACCTAGTGTATCCTCATCTATGTGAGGTGTTCACCAAGTCATCTTGGACACTAGTATGGTTGCTGCTCTTTTTTTGACAGGTGTTAATTATTCACGAATGTCAAGAGGTCTAGCATATGTTGTCCTAACCAGACCCGCGTTAGAGAGCCCCCACACACAATAGATCCCTAAATTAAACCCCTCAAGGAGAAACCCCTATCACCCCGAAGTTGAGATCTAGAGGGGAAAACTCACCCGGGCCTACCATAGGTGGAACCTAAATACTCGTGGCCACCACTAGAGCACTAGTGATGGTTGGTGTAACATCCGTCAAAAAAGGATTTACCAAAGCCGCTCCGTTTATCAACCGAACAGTCAGTCAAAATTTTCGTTGCGAATTAAATGCCCAAAATAATTTTAAACGTTACATAATCAATTATTATACGGGAATATATAATTAGTTTTTGAAAAACTGTAAAAAATCGCAAAATAAATTTTTTTTGGTTCTGCCGGGTTTCGAACCCGGGTCAGTACCATCCAGCAACGACTTAGCACACAACACACAAACCACTGCGCCACTTATATTGTTTGTTAAATATTGGAATCATTTAATTCATAAAGTGACTTTCTGATTCAAAACCGGCGCCCAAAAGTTCAGTCGTCGGAAATCCCGGCAATCTCGCGAGTATTTAACGAATCCTTCCGTTATAAGTAAGCAATTACTAAGACATCGGTTATAACCGACGTCTGAGTCCGCGACCAAAGTTATAACCGCCGGAGAAATTCAAACCAATGAATCCAGTTGGAAATCAGGCCAAATACATCTCGGTTTCTCCCTATAAATTCACCCACAACCCACCGCAAACTTTTTCACTCAAAACCACACCTTTACCGGACGTAATTCCACTCGCTGGAATATCTCTGCTCATCGCCGGAAAACCGGTTTCCCCATTCCTGAGCCTTACTGAACCCCCTGAGCTTATACCGGAGATACCCACACGCTTTGTAAGCTTCCTGGAGACTCGCTGCTACAAGACACTCGTCGCCGGAAGGGATTGCTGTCGCCGGAGTTCTGCCGGAAAACAGAGGAAGATAGTCGGTATACCTCACGCCTAATTTCCTTTCTTTTTATTTATATCTCACCTTTGATTGAACATAAAACGCTAAAGAACCTGATTTAACTCATCGAACCAGTCGGATTTTCCGACTCTGGTTAAAATCCGACGAAGAAGATGAAGTGCGGTAAACATATAAGTACAATTAAAATCAAGATATTACTCGGGTTAGACACACAGTCCAGCGGTGGACTGTGTGCACATTAAACACAAACGTCTCGAGTTCGAATCCTGTTTCACACACGCTGCTTCAATAAAAATCATTTTTTTGTTAAACTGAACCGGAGTCACACAGGTATATGTTAAGTATATTAATAACCGGAATAATAACCAAGTTAGACACACAGTCCAGCGGTGGACTGTGTGTATGTTTAATCAAAGCACACGAGTTCGAGTCCGGTCTTCTGCATCGACCCGGACCATTATGTTACCTTTTTAAATAAGTCAGAAATGAAAACAAGTAGTTTGTATTTAAGTATAATAAAAATTGGATTATATAACATGTTAAACACACAGTCCAGCGGTGGACTGTGTGTTACACAAGCCACAGGTCCCGGGTTCGAGACCTGTGGAGCGCACCGGTTCTCTGGATTAAAAATCGTTTTTAAAATAAAGGATTTCTGTTTAAATCTAATTAATATATATATATAATTAAAATCAGATATATAACGGGTTAGACACGTAGCTCAGTTGGTAGAGCTGCGTGCACGCGTACGGGAGGTCTCGGGTTCGAGCCTCACTCAGCGCACAACAATACGCATACGAACCGGTCAACGGTCAGGTCAACGGTCAACGGTCAAGTCAACGGTCAAAGTCAAATTTTTTTTATTATTTTAGTTAATTATTTTAATTAAAAATCAATTAAAAATACTTAAAAATAACATTTTTAAGGTTAGAAAATAGCCTCAAACTCACAAAAATACACCTAACAATCCTACTAAAATAGGTTAATAAAATCCGTTTACTTACCAAACCATAATGATATTTATCTAGGTTAATCTCACTCGTGGTTAAAACCACTTCGCGCGCATTCAACATCATCAACCGAACGCACCCACTGTGAGTGAATCTTACAACTCCCCCTTTTAAATTACACGTTTTGGGGTGTGTCATGTGTTATAAAAATAATTAACTTGTTTATTTAAACTTGTGCCATACCACATCATGATTAAACTTAGATTGTTTGTGGATTACTTATTTCCTTTTGTCAAATTATATGAAACTCATTCATTAAGCCCATTAGTTCCTCGTGGGAGACGAGTTGAACAACGCGTGCCTCAAATCAAATTCATTATTGTTCATGTGTGTATCATTGAGTTTATATTGTTTGTAGTTGTGTCATTCATATTATCATGTTTATGCAATTCATTCATTAGGCCCCTCAGTTCCTCGTGAGAGACGACTTGAGCATCGCGTGCCTCTAAATGTTCCATTTTGTCATGTGTGTTTTATTTAATATCTTATGATTGTTGAATAAGTTTACATCTATTTTTACTCATGTTTGGTTGTGCACATATTTCATAATCAATTTAAATAAACTTGTTCAAATGTTTTCCATAGGATTCACTCGCCAACATTATGTTGATCCAAAAACCTTTTTACACATGATACAGGTGAACAGGTTGAAGCAAAGAAACCATAGGAAATGCCTTAGAAGAGAACAAAGAAGCTTAGATTGATAGTTAGAACATATTGTAATTCTTATTGTAAATTTTCCATTAAATTGTATTAATGAATATGAAACGCATAATAAATGTCATGAGCTTTGATGATAACCAAATCATGCCCCGATCACCTTTTCCGCTGCGGGTCGGGGTGTGACAGATTGGTATCAGAGCCATGACTATAGGGATATAGGATAGGTTATTAGACCCTTAGAGCCTATACTATAGTCTGCCTAAATTTTAATTGATTAGGTGGTTACATACAAACTTGTGATATTTATTTGTTTCATATTTGTTTACATTTACAGTCAAACATACATGCTTATATACATATTCATATACATATATACATATTCATTATACATATATCGATGTTCATGTATTCAATTTATTTTCATACTCTCATTATCCAAAGATTTTGTTGCAATTTTCAAATCTCATCAAAGTAAGTTCTACGACGGGCATGTAGTAACTGGAAGGGTACAAGTACTGGTAGTCGGAACGTCCTGTCTAGGTTGGCATTCGTATAAATCCAATATAACGGACCAGTTTGCCTACCTGGGGACCAACGATGAGAGTACGAAGGACCTATTAGGCCAAAGCATGCCACACCAAACGTCGTTCGAACTAACCTACTTCGAGGTGTCACCGTGTCTACACCTGGACACATTCCGAATATCACACGTTGTATACATATTTCTCGATTTTCTCTGGGTTTTTGTGTACGCAACCTGGCAAACCCGTGCGAACCATATGAAAAACCGGTATTCATGGGGGCCCACATGATTACACAGGTAAAGTATGGCGGCATGTAGGGCCTAACGGCGAGCAAAACCCAAGACATCCTATGGATGTAGTAGATTTATTTTTTATAATTATTTTATGAATGTTCATTCCTAATGCGACCCATGAACCCAAAAACATCCAACTCATACTCTTGTCATGTATCCCTTGTAGATGTCTTCTAACCTCGCCCGTAGGAAGACGAGAGCAAGAAAAGCCGCGAACGCATGGCTGCCTTAATCGCTCAACAAATGGCTGCCGTAATACCCAACATTGTAATCCAAGTACATCAAGCACTCACGATAATCCTGTCAATCAAGCGAACCAAAACGTTATCAACTCTCCATCAAATACCACTAAATGCACCTACAAGCATTTCAAATCATGCGACCCTCCGAAATACAAAGGACTGAAGGCGTCACCGCTCTCCTCCATTGGTTTGAAGAAATGGAGAACACTTTTCTAAATTGCGATTGCCCTGACGATCGCAAAGTGCGATATGCTACCGGTCGATTATATGGAATAGCACTTTCTTGGTGGAATACAGAGAAGGCCAAACGAGGCGTCGACGATGCTATGACCTTAACTTGGAACGAATTGAAGGAAATCATGACCAGACGATTTTGCCCAAGGAGTGAAATCAAGAAATTAGAAGATGAATTTTATTCGTTGAAGCAAATGGAAGGAGACCACATCACATACAATAAAAGATTCCTCGAATTACATCAAATGGTTCCCAACATGTTCACTCCCCTCTACCGTTTGATCGAGCACTACATTCGTGGTCTTCCGTCAAAGATTCAAGACCCTGTAATAAGTACCAAGCCTGCAACTTTGGAAGCAGCAATGGAGTTAGCAACAGAGCTTACCGAGAACCGAATCCGAAACAAAGACTTCAAGGAGGAGAAGAAGAAGGATAAAGAATCGACTGAAACCTCCTACTCCACCCAAACCGAATCCCCTTCTCAACCCAATCCTAAGAGAAGAAGAGACGGGCAACTTTTCGCTGCTACCCAACGAAACCAACCTATTTCACACGCCATACCCATCCAAGCTATCCCAATCACCCAAGTGGCACCCAACTCAACTTACCCAAATAAGAAACCATATCTTGGACCTCACCCTCGATGCAACAACTGTTTTTATCACCATCCCTATACCCTACCTTGTCGTCTATGTCAACTTGTGGACGCTATGGTCATTTGAGCAAGGTTTGTCGCACCTTCCAAAACCAAACCTTTTCCCCTACTCAAAACATGGACCCAAACTTATCATCAACCCCAAAACCCCGTGTTCTCATATGCTCGAGCTTGTTTCAATTGTGGCGACCCTACCCACTTTAGAAACACATGCCCTCAATTGGTTAACGTCATCAACACTCAAGCCCAATCAAACCCAGTTAACCAAGTAAACCAAGAAAACCCAACCACTATCCACCAACAAGAGGAAGAGTCTTCAATATCAATGCCAATCCGGTCGAAGATAATGACGGCCCAATGAAGATACTCAACTAGTCCTCTTCGCCGAAGATCCAGATTCAACTCCTATCGTTTAGTTTTATGTTTTTCTTTATCACATCAAACCAAATCATACCTTAAGGATAAAGCCAATGAAACTTTGACAGAGTACGGTGGATACGCCGCTGGTACTTCCTATATATAAGTATTCTTGTCAAAGGATCAGAAGCATTATCTGGCGGTTATGAGAGGTTCCATGTGTATACTGTTAGAGTAATTATTGTCTATTGTTTTCAGTATATGCATTTGCCGAGGCCGCAGCTCCCCATTTATGAGGTTGAGCTTGATCCCCATTTTATTATGCGGTTGATCAGTGGCGTGCCCGCACGATCGGCTCCGTTTGATTGAGCCTTGATCGGTCATTTCATTTTACATTTCAATACATGCAATACGATCGGCTCCGTTTGATTGAGCCTTGATCGCACAGTTCAATTTACATTTCCAGTTCATGCAATACGTTCGGCTCCGTTTGATTGAGCCTTGAGCGCACAGACATTTTCATTATCAGTATCTTGTGGTTGTGGTGTTTTAGTAGAGTCGCATAGAACTAACCATAACTTGCGGATAAAGTCAATGAAAATTTGACAAGAATATGGTGGATACGCCGCTGGTACTTCCTATATATAAGTATTCTTGTCAAATGATCGGAGGCATTATCAGGCGGTTATGAGAGGTTCCATGCATAGGCTGTTTGTGTGGTTGTTGTTTAGATTAAGTTGTTCATTTTCAGTACATGCAATACGTTCGGCTCCGTTTGATTGAGCCTTGAGCGCACATACAATTTCATTTTCAGTACATGCAATACATTCGGCTTCATTTGATTGAGCCTTGAGCGCACAGACAATTTCATTATCAGTATATTGTGGTTGTTGTGTTTGTTGTAGAGTCGCATAGAACTAATCATAACTTGCGGATAAAGTCAATGAAAATTTGACAAGAATATGGTGGATACGCCGCTGGTACTTCCTATATATAAGTATTCTTGTCAAATGATCGGAGGCATTATCAGGCGGTTATGAGAGGTTCCATGCATAGGCTATTTGTGTGATTAAGTTATTCATTTTCAGTACATGCAATACGCTCGGCTCTGTTTGATTGAGCCTTGAGCACACAGACAATTTCATTTTCAGTACATACAATACGATCGGCTCCGTTTGATTGAGCCTTGATCGCACAGATATATTTCATTTCAGTATTTTATGTTTGTTGTATTGGTTGTAGAGTTATATAGGACTAATCATAATTCACTGCTAAACCAATGAAAATTTGACAAGAATATGGTGGATACGCCGCTGGTACTTCCTATATATAAGTATTCTTGTCATAGGATCAGAGGCATTGTCGGACGGTTATGAGAAGTTCTATGTAGGATTTATTAGTTTCTTGGTAACTAATCATAACTTTGGATAAAACTAATGAAAATTTGGCAAGAATATGGTGGATACGCCGCTGGTACTTCCTATATATAAGTATTCTTGCCAAAGGATCAGAGGCATTATCAGGCGGTTATGAGAAGTTCCATGTAGGATTTAGTATTGCCTTGGTTGAAATTTGTGTTACATTTATATCATCTTGCTATTTAAAGAGATTGGATTGTGTTCCGTTTCTACATAAACTAACCTCTCCATCATAACAAACGAGAGAGGAACTTCCACCATTCAAACATATATGTTATCAGAATGTGGATTCAAATACTTGCTGTTGTGTTTATTTATGTTCAAATATTAGCTGTTGTGTTTATTTATGTTCAAATATCAGCTGTTGTGTTTATTTATGTTCCATGTAGGTTGTAGTGTTAGAAGTTTTACCTTAGGATATAACCATACACTTCCAAATATATTCAAACTTTTATGCATGATATCATAGTTAGCGAATAATCTCTGCTTATCAATACTCTTACAGTAGGCAACAAAAAGCGATTCCTGTAATAGGGTTCTTAACCTTTACAAGGAACGTTACCGCCTCAAACAAAAAAACTTAAACCCTTACTTTCTCTAAGCAAGTAACTGACAAACTAAACACCATCATTCTTTTAGTCAAATATATCACAATTTAAATTTCGGACGAAATTTCTAAAAAGCAGGGGATACTGTAACATCCGTCAAAAACGGATTTACCAAACCCGCTCCGTTTATCAACCGAACAGTCAGTCAAAATTTTCGTTGCGAATTAAATGCCCAAAATAATTTTAAACGATACATAATCAATTATTATACGGGAATATATATATTTGAAAGTTTTTGAAAAGCTGTAAAAAAATCGCAAAATAAAAATGTTTTTGTTCTGCCGGGTTTCGAACCCGGGTCAGTACCGATCCAGCAACGACTTAGCACACAACACACAAACCACTGCGCCACTTATATTGTTTGTTAAATATTGGAATCATTTAATTCATAAAGTGACTTTCTGATTCAAAACCGGCGCCCAAAAGTTCAGTCGTCGGAAATCCCGGCAATCTCGCGAGTATTTAACGAATCCTTCCGTTATAACGTAAGCAATTACTAAGACATCGGTTATAACCGACGTCTGAGTCCGCGACCAAAGTTATAACCGCCGGAGAAATTCAAACCAATGAATCCAGTTGGAAATCAGGCCAAATACATCTCGGTTTCTCCCTATAAATTCACCCACAACCCACCGCAAACTTTTTCGCTCAAAACCACACCTTTACCGGACGTAATTCCACTCGCTGGAATATCTCTGCTCATCGCCGGAAAACCGGTTTCCCCATTCCTGAGCCTTACTGAACCCCCTGAGCTTATACCGGAGATACCCACACGCTTTGTAAGCTTCCTGGAGACTCGCTGCTACAAGACACTCGTCGCCGGAAGGGATTGCTGTCGCCGGAGTTCTGCCGGAAAACAGAGGAAGATAGTCGGTATACCTCACGCCTAATTTCCTTTCTTTTTATTTATATCTCACCTTTGATTGAACATAAAACGCTAAAGAACCTGATTTAACTCATCGAACCAGTCGGATTTTCCGACTCTGGTTAAAATCCGACGAAGAAGATGAAGTGCGGTAAACATATAAGTACAATTAAAATCAAGATATTACTCGGGTTAGACACACAGTCCAGCGGTGGACTGTGTGCACATTAAACACAAACGTCTCGAGTTCGAATCCTGTTTCACACACGCTGCTTCAATAAAAATCATTTTTTTGTTAAACTGAACCGGAGTCACACAGGTATATGTTAAGTATATTAATAACCGGAATAATAACCAAGTTAGACACACAGTCCAGCGGTGGACTGTGTGTATGTTTAATCAAAGCACACGAGTTCGAGTCCGGTCTTCTGCATCGACCCGGACCATTATGTTACCTTTTTAAATAAGTCAGAAATGAAAACAAGTAGTTTGTATTTAAGTATAATAAAAATTGGATTATATAACATGTTAAACACACAGTCCAGCGGTGGACTGTGTGTTACACAAGCCACAGGTCCCGGGTTCGAGACCTGTGGAGCGCACCGGTTCTCTGGATTAAAAATCGTTTTTAAAATAAAGGATTTCTGTTTAAATCTAATTAATATATATATATAATTAAAATCAGATATATAACGGGTTAGACACGTAGCTCAGTTGGTAGAGCTGCGTGCACGCGTACGGGAGGTCTCGGGTTCGAGCCTCACTCAGCGCACAACAATACGCATACGAACCGGTCAACGTAGGTCAGGTCAACGGTCAGTACGGTCAGAAAAAGTCAAATTTTTTTTATTATTTTATTTAATTATTTTAATTAAAAATCAATTAAAAATACTTAAAAATAACATTTTTAAGGTTAGAAAATAGCCTCAAACTCACAAAAATACACCCAACAATCCTACTAAAATAGGTTAATAAAATCCGTTTACTTACCAAACCATAATGATATTTATCTAGGTTAATCTCACTCGTGGTTAAAACCACTTCGCGCGCATTCAACATCATCAACCGAACGCACCCACTGTGAGTGAATCTTACAACTCCCCCTTTTAAATTACACGTTTTGGGGTGTGTCATGTGTTATAAAAATAATTAACTTGTTTATTTAAACTTGTGCCATACCACATCATGATGTAAACTTAGATTGTTAATGTGTATACTTATTTCCTTTTGTCAAATTATATGAAACTCATTCATTAAGCCCATCAGTTCCTCGTGGGAGACGAGTTGAACAACGCGTGCCTCAAATCAAATTCATTATTGTTCATGTGTGTATCATTGAGTTTATATTGTTTGTAGTTGTGTCATTCATATTATCATGTTTATGCAATTCATTCATTAGGCCCCTCAGTTCCTCGTGAGAGACGACTTGAGCATCGCGTGCCTCTAAATGTTCCATTGTTGTCCATGTGTGTTTTATTTAATATCTTATGATTGTTGAATAAGTTTACATCTATTTTTACTCATGTTTGGTTGTGCACATATTTCATAATCAATTTAAATAAACTTGTTCAAATGTTTTCCATAGGATTCACTCGCCAACATTATGTTGATCCAAAACCTTTTTACACATGATACAGGTGAACAGGTTGAAGCAAAGAAACCATAGGAAATGCCTTAGAAGAGAACAAAGAAGCTTAGATTGATAGTTAGAACATATTGTAATTCTTATTGTAAATTTTCCATTAAATTGTATTAATGAATATGAAACGCATAATAAATGTCATGAGCTTTGATGAAAACCAAATCATGCCCCGATCACCTTTTCCGCTGCGGGTCGGGGTGTGACAGTTGGCTGCTGCTCTTAGGAACTTTTCTAGAGATGTGAAAGAGTTGAAAATGAAAGTTGATAAATGTGACATGTGTCGAGGGGGTCATGGTATGGTAATTTAGAGTGTCCTTTACTAAGCCAGGAACAGGTAGATTTCGTAGGAGGTCCAAACCGAGGTCCCACAAATCGTTTTGGTAATACTTATATCTTAGGTTAGAGAAATCATCCTAATTTTAATTGGAAGTCTTCCAGTAATCCCTTGGTTTCCATTCAAATCAAAATCAAAATCAAAATCAAAAATCTAGGGCATGGTCAGTTTTCTAGTGGGCGTTTGGGAAATAAGGTAGGTGGTGGTGGTGGGAACCATTTGATTAAGATCAACGATTTGTTGACATAGTTAGTTGCTAAGGGTATTACTACTCTAAAAACTCTTGCTGAACACGACATCCTTCTTAAAAATCAACACTCTACATTCTTAGATCTTTAGCATTTAGTAGGTAACATAGTTAAGTGGTTATATAAAAGGGCCCATAACAGTTCTCGGGTAATACTCAAACAAACCTGGCCGCCCAACCGAAAGTGGTCACAACTCGTAGTGGTAGGGGAGGAGAGATAGTTAGATCACCAGTTGAGGATGAGGAAGAAGAACTGGTTGACGAAGAGATTGAGATGGAGGCTCCTGGTAGGGTGTAATCTAGGCTAGTCCCAGCAAGTACCGCACCGAACAGTGAGTCTTAGTTAGAGAAAACCATAGGTAAGAAGCTAGTTGAGAGTAGACCAACTCTAGAGATTGACCATTCTCGGGTTCCATATCCTACTCATCTAAAGCATTAGAAATATGCTAAGGAATATGGACATTTCCTAGATATGTACAAATAACTAAAATAATCTACCGTTCATCAAGGCCCTCCAGCATATGCCCAAATATGCTAGTATTTTTTAAAGATCTTACGAAACGCAAAGATAAATTAAGGGGGCTTTCAAACATTACTTTGACTGTGTGATGTTCTATAGTGGTTCTAAATAGACTACTAGAGAAACTAACAGATCCAGGAATTTTCAGAATCCTGTGTGTGTTTAGTAGTAACTCTCCAAGCCACGCATTAGAAGATTTTGGTGCTAGCATCAATCTGATGCCCTACTCTCTTTATGAGAAGCTAGACCTAGGTGATTTAACTTTGACACGCATGAAAATATCCCTTATTGACCAATCAGTCAAAATTCTTGGGGCATTGTGGAGAACTTGATGGTCAAAGTTGATAAATTTGTTTTCCCTATAGATTTTGTGATCCTTGATATGGAGGTTGACGCTAACGTGCTTCTCATTCTGGGACGTCCGTTTTTGCGTTCTGTAAAGGTAGTCATTGATGTCTTTAATGGGAAAATCACTCTTCGTCTACGAGACGTGGGTGTCACATTCGAGGTTGTCAAATCCATAAGGCATCTGGGTGGTCAAGATGACTTTAGTGGTCCATGCGATTCAGTTACTTCATAAATTCATTCATATCTCGTGTGTAACGATGTCTTGACTACATCTGTGGAGTTGATTTAGTCGTAGAGGACCATGAGGAGGAGCTATATTTGTGTGAGGAGTGGCTCCCTTATTTCTTGAGGGGTTGGAGATTAGTGAAGTTCGTGAGGAGAGTAGGAAACCTTTATTAGAAATGCCACCACATGTAGAGTACACCTACTTAGGTGAGGATGCTAGTTTACCTACTTAGGAGTACACCTACTTAGGTAAGGATGCCTGTTTACCGTCACTATTTTTGCTAATTGACGGAGGAGAAGACGCGACTTCTTAAGGTATTGAAGCCACATAAGAAAGCCATTGCTTGGAGACTCTCAGACATCCAGGGCATCAACCCCTCTTATCGCACGCACAGGATACTCATGGTGGATGTGTATAAGCATGTGGTGCAACCTCAGAGACGACTAAATTTGAACATGCAGGAGGTAGTGAAGAAGGAGGTTCTTAAACTCAGGGATACTGGTTTGATTTATCCTATTTCTAATTCCCCATGGGTGAGCCCGAATCAGGTTGTCCCTAAGAAGGGACGGATGACTGTGGTGGTGAATGAGATGAACAAGCTCATCCCTACTTGAACGGTCATTGGTTTGTGTGTTTTTATCGATTACATGAGACTCAATGATGCCACCAGAGCAGACCACTTCCCTCTTCTGTTCATTGATCAGATGTTGGAGCGTCTTACAGGGCAGCAATTTTATTATTTCCTTGAAAGTTTTTTTAGGTTATTTCTAGATCCCATTGCACCGGAGATTCAAGAAAAGACCACCTTCACATGCCCATATGGTACATATGCATATCGCCGCATGCCATTCAGGTTATGTAACGCTCTGGCCACATTTCAGCGATGCATGGTAGCTATCTTCTAGAATATGATCGAGACATCTACTGATCTTTTCATGGATGATTTTTTAGTGTATGGTAGCTCATTCGGCCATTCTTTGCTTAATTTGGAGAGGATGTTGAAGAGGTGCACTAAGTCAAAGTTGATGTTGAATTAAGAGAAGTGTCACTTCATGGTGACTGAGGGATTGTGATAGGGCATAAGATCTCTAGATATGATATAGAGGTTCATAAAGCGAGATTAACACCATTAGTAGACTTCCACCACCCACTAGTGTTATATCCATTCGTAGTTTTCTGGTCATACGGGTTTCTATAGGCATTTTATTAAGGATTTCTCCAAAATCACTCGCCCTATGCCCCGCCTTCTTGAGAAAGATGTTCCATTTGTCTTTGATGCGGACTGTCTTAAGGCGTTCGAGTTTTTGAAGGAGTGCTTAGTTAGTGCTCCCATCTTAGTTTCACTCGACTAGAGCTAACATTTGGAGCTCTTGTGTGATGTGAGTGACTACGCAGTCAGGGCAGTCTTAGGGAAATGAGAGATAAACACTTCCACCTGGCTTACTATGCCAATAAGACCCTCAATGATACTCAGGAGAATTATACGACTACCAAGAAGGTGCTTCTAGCTATGGTCTTTGCTTTTGATAAATTTGGTTCCAGTCTCGTGCTTTTGAAAACCACCATTTTAATGATCACTTGGCATCGCGATTCCTTTTCGCAAGGAAATATGCTAAACCTGTTACGATGGATTCTTTTGCTTTTTGAATTTGACATTGAGATCAAAGATAAGAAAGGAACAAAGAATGGAACAGCTAATCATCTATGTCGATTAGAGGATCCTACTAGAGAGGATATTCATGAGGAGGCAACTAGAGATAAATTCCCTCACCAATCAGTTGATTACATAGAGGCTAAGAAGCAAGGTATGCCCTAGTTCACTGATTTGTCAAATTACCTAGCTCATGGAGTGGTAGTAGAGGGTATGCCGACTCGAAAGAAGAAGTTCTTCCGGAATTCGAATAGGTATATTTGGGTTGACCCGTTTTGGTGCCAGATAGGAGGTGATAGGATTTTGAGGAGATGTTTGAGTAAAGAGGAAAGGTTGAAGATCATTAGGCACTATCATGAGGGATTAACTAGAGGTCCCCACACCACTACATAAAAGGTGTTTGATGATTGTTTCTATTAGCCTTTAGTGGTGAAGGATGCCCTTGATTTTGTGAAAGTGTGTGATGCTTGCCAACACGCGGGTAATATCTCATCCAAGGTGAAATGCCTCAAAAACCCATTCGGGTAGTTGAAGTTTTTGATGTTTGGGCCATTAATTTCATACTCTCTCTCTCTCTATGAATTCATTGTGATGGTCATTTTTGAAGTTTTAAGCATCATTCTCTCTCTCTCTCTATGAATTCATTGTGACGGTCATTTTTAGAGAAAGACTCCATACCTAACTCATCTTTTAAGTTGAATGTAGTGGAGAGTGATTGAGGAGTTACCTAGATGTCTACACCATAATTTTAGAGATTATAGTAAAGGGATTTTTATGGAGAAGTAGAAAACTTGAGTTTGTCGAGAACTATCGAAGTCTCTCCAAATAGATTGGTCTATCAACAATTAAAATGGTGTTGTATTTTGATGATATAACAATGTTGATTATGGGAGAGAACTCTGGATTCATGTCATGTTTGACAAGGTATGGGAGGTAGTTATGTGGAGATTTGAGATTGAGTTATATGGTTGATGATTGTGGATTTTGATTTGAGAGTAAAAATGCTTTGTCAGTTTTTAAAAGTAACGTGTCAAGTATCTATTTACCCTTTTCGAAGGGTTGTTCTCAAAAGTCTGTCCTACTTTGTAGTTTGTTTTAAGTATGGAAACCCCTGTTGGATGTGAATAGGTTAGGTTTTGAAAACAATGGATGTAACATTTGTTGACTTTGGTCAACAAATGAGTGAAACATATGTTAAAACCACTGTTGGATGTAAATAGTGGTTTTTGAAACAAAAAAAACAGAGGTTACTTGTGA
This sequence comes from Scalesia atractyloides, assembly GCA_947069175.1. Lineage (NCBI taxonomy): Eukaryota > Viridiplantae > Streptophyta > Magnoliopsida > Asterales > Asteraceae > Scalesia > Scalesia atractyloides. The sequence goes on from CAMTDV010000023.1 coordinate 68,182,101, forward strand.
AAAGGGGTTGACTTTGGTCAAACAGACGTTAGAACCACTAGAACAATGATTTTGCTCTTTTACACAAAATTTTTGTTTTTATTATTTTTTAAACAATCATTTCAATGTTTTTAAACAATTCTTTTTGAATTTTCTAAACAACATATTACTGTTTCTATTAAAATAATTGAAAGTTATACTTTTCAATCCATGTTTATCATCCCAATTCTAGAGATTAGACTTTCAAGAGTAGATTTATCTAGAGCTTTTGTAAAAGCATCTACTGACTGATCTTCAATGGGAACGTGGTGGATGGAAATTAAACCTTTTCGTAACAATCTCTTAAAAGTGATGGCAGATGTCAATATTATTTGTTTTGGAATGTGACACAGGATTCTTGTTAATGTTTTAGCTGCTTTACTGTCCAATTTTAATGGAGTCTTAGAGCAGTTATTCCATAATCAAGCATTGGTTTTGAAGCCAAAGAGTTAGGTTGTGTAGCTTGCAGCAACAATATACTATGCCTCTATTATAGAGTTTGAGACTATTGTTTGCTTTTTGTTTTGTCAAGAGACCAAGGCATTGCGAAGGAATTAACACCCTCCTGATGTGGACTTTCTTGTGGTGTGGCAAACAACAAAATCACTATTTGAATAACCTAAAAGCTCAATGTTTCCATTAGTAGGATACAATATACCAAGTGTGGGTGCACCCTTAAGGTATCTTAAAATCCATTTGACAGCTACTAAATGAAACTTCCTAGGCGATGGTTGGTATCTAGCACAGACACAAGTAGCAAACATAATATCCGGTCTTGATGTAGTTAAGTAGATCAAAGACCCTACAACTGTAAAGTGTCTGGTCTACTAACTCATCTTTTTCATCAGAAATGAAAGGGTTTCTTATACACATGGGAGTACTACATAGTTTACATTCATTCATATCAAATTTATTCAAAAGGTTTTTAACATATTTGTTTTGATGAATGAAAGTTCCATTTTCTTGTTGTTTTACTTGAATCCAAGAAACCATCACAACTCACCCATCACACTCATTTCAAATTGAGTTGTCATCAATTGTCTAAATTCATCACACATTTTGTTACATGTAGATCCAAAATTAATATCATCCACGTAGATTTGAACTATCAACAAATCTTTCCTTCTCCATTTTAACATTATTGTATCAATTTAACCTCTTTTGAATTCCTTGGATAAGAGAAAAGTGGGTAGAGTATCATACTAGGCCGTTGGTGCTTGCTTTATTCCATACAAATATTTGTTTAGCTTGTAGACATAATCTGGCCGTTGGTGTGTTTAAATCCTAGTGGCTGCTGGTACATATATACTTCTTCAAGAATTTTTCTTAATAAAAGCACACTTTAAATACATCCGATATATGTTGATTAATGGTTAACAGCAAAGGCCAAGAATAGTCTTATGGATTCTAACCTTGCTACTGGAGCAAAGGTTTCACCATCATGTATACCTTCTTCTTGTCAGTATCCTTGTACCACAAACTTGGCTTTGTTTTTGACAACTATATCCCTCTCACCAGCTTTATATTAAAGATCCATTTTGTACCAATTGGACATGTGTCCTTTGGCAATGGAACACGTTCCCACACTTGTTGTCTTTTAAACTGAAGAAGTTCTTCTTGCATGGCTTCTACCCAACAATTGTCTCTCAAAGCTTCTTGGCATGCAAAGTGAGTTGTACACTTCTTGGCACTTAACATGCTAATGATAGAAAGCCGACATAGAGGCAAATTTTTTAGTTTTAACCTCTTGTGAGCACATCATCATTGATGTTTCCAATGATTTATTATAGTGGATGAGATTTGAGAAATGGATGGTTGTCGGTCTATAGAATAATGGAATTTTGAAGCGAAGGGCATAAATGGGAATTATCTGTTGAAACCTATATTGCCATTGTAATATGGTCAACAGTGGTTTGGAATGGTGGTGGTGGGATCGGTCTAAGTGGTGCATGTGATATGAATAGGAATCAGCTGTTTGACCACTTGATTGATTAGTGGTTTGGAATTGACTTTCGTCAATAGTGGTTACAGTTGATGTTGTTTGACGGGATCTTTGAGTTGAGGAACTTTGTGGACCAGAAGAGACTTTACATAACGAGGGAATCAAAATGTCAAATCTGTAATCTTGTTGAACAACTTTTGACTTTCCTGTATCAACACCAGATTTAGCAATAACATCTTCAAATTTGATTTTTCCAAGATCAAACAGTTCTGCATGATCAGCAGGGATTTAATGAATAAAGATCATTGAACTTTACATTCAAGGTGGCTTCTATAGTCATGGTCATTATGTTAAACAGTTTGTAAAACTTGGTTGCAGAAGAGCATCCTAAGAAATAACCACAACCTACTTTGCCTAAAAATTTTGAAATTGAATCTTTAAAATTTAAGATAAAGCATGGGTAGCCAAAGACTTGTAAAATGAGATCAGTCGCTTGATATTGAACAAAGTTTCATAGGCAGTCTTTTGATGCCTGGAGTTAATCAAAACTCTTTTTGAACATAGCATTCAGTATTGCTAGCTTTTGCCAAAAAAAAATGGAAGACCAGACTCTGCAAGCATAGTTCTTACTGCTTCAATTAAGGTTCTTTTTTCCTTTCAACTACCCCATTTTGTTTAGGTGTTTTTTGAACACTGATTTGTCTCACTATTCCTTTTGACACACAGAACTCATTCAATTCCTGATTTATAAATTTTGTTCCATTATCACTCCTAAAGAATTTTACTTGCAGGCCATGTTGATTTTTAGCTTTCGTGACAAACACTTTCAAAATACCCGTAATCTCATCTTTGGAGTGTAAAAAATTAAGTCCATGTAAACCTAGAAAAATCATCAATTATAACAAGACAACATCTCTTCTTCCTTAAGTTCATGATTTTACAAGGCCAAACAAATCCATTGTAACATGTGTAAACATTGGGTTATTTTGGACTCATCAATGGATTCTTGTGAACCTTTGTGTTGCTTCCATTTTAAACAAGAAGTGCAATGTTCATCACATTTAAATTCTTTGGTAGGAAGATATATCACAAGATTTTGTCTTGAAAGACTATTAATGGTTTGTAAATTAACATATCCCAACATTCTATGCCATAATTTTGTTTCTTTTGTTGAAGCAACAGAGAATAAACGAACATTTATCATAGGGTTATATTTTAACATGTCCACTACGTAAACATTACAACTTTTGTTAGCAACAAGTTGTGTACTAAAAGGAAGGCTTGCTACCTGACACCTGTCCCATCCAGCCTTTTGATTTATTTCATTTTCTTCCACCCCAACCCTGAAAAGACAACTTTTACTCGGATTTACTTTAAGCCCATACACTAGATGAAAAACTCTTAAGATATGGTTTATGTTTTCGAGACTACATCACCCCATTTGCCTACAAAGATATCATCGTCTTCATAAAACAAAGGGGATAACACCGACCCCTATTAAGTAACTCCACCCTTTCAAATATCCTAGCATCTCAGGCTCTAACTAGCATATAATTCAAAGCTTCCACGTCCAATAAAAATAGGAAATGAGACAATGGATCACCTTGCCTAAGTCCTCGGTTCAATGGGAGCTCTTTTGTGGGAAAACCATTAACTATAATCGATGCCCAACTAGTCATCAAAATACCCAAAATCCAATTCTTCCATCGTAACGAAAAGCCCATATGTGACATAATAGACAATAAACCCTTCTAGCTAATGGAATCATAAGCTTTGTTGAAATCCTCTTTAAATAACATCAACTCCTATTAATTCTTTTTAGCCACCACCTCATTAAGTAATAAGCGACCCATCTATAATGGACCATCCCTACACAAAACTGATTGAACTGGTGCAATTAACTCGTCTAAAACCACTTTTAATCGATAGCCATGATATTGGATATTACCTTGTTCACCATCCCAATAAGTGAAATTGGCTGATAGTCCGCAGTGGAAACAGGATCACTGATCTTTAGGATGAGAACTATGAAAGAGGAGCTACTTCCACCTTGAATCACCATGAATAAAGAGCTTATCCATCAACTTCCTAAAGAGACCCTTGAAATGCTGCCAATATTTTTGAACAATTGCAAAAGTGAAGCCATCCGGCCCCGGTGCTTTGTCATCCCCCACAGCTTCACACCGCGATCTTAATTTCCTCATCCGAAAAAGGTGCCACCAAGCTGTTGCTTTCAGCTGAGTTTAATTTCAAGAACCCCTCATCCTCAAGTCGGCCACCTATTTGATGGCCCTTTGAATTTATCCTTAAACTTAAGTACCTCCGGCCACCAAATATTTTTAATTATTAAAAGACTAAACATTTTAAAAGTTTAAAACTTAAAACTAGATTTTTTCTTTATTGACTTATACCTCACGAGTTTTACATCGTTATTCATAAACACCTTTTATTATTAATAATAGATAATATGATTATTGTAACAACAACAAACAGTGTCTTGCCTCATGACTATTATGCGGTTCGGGCATTTTCATGGAAGTAAGGTCCTCTAGGTAATGCACTAAACTCAATCCCTTTTATGTACATGCATATTACGGCTCTCGTACTATCATAGTGCATTTAAGGCTTGTTATAGTTTTCTTGATTTCCAGAGTTTTGAGCACTGGGCATCAAGTAACTTTTGCAAATATGTATTTATTTCTTACATATTAAGACCAACGTTAGTCTGGGACGATGCTTGCACTTTCTTAATATGTTTGTGTTAGTTTTAGAGGTTTACACTGGCATTAATCCTAACACTTTCACAAAAAAAAAGGTTTACAGATATAAACTTATTTCACATGTAAGACATTAATTAATACCTTAAAAGCTTTAAAAAATAGGTTTTTTTTTGTATATAATTTTGTAACACACGTTTTAGTGTTACAATACTATAATAAATGGGATAACCCCCGCCCCTCTCTTAAGTAACTCCACCCCTTCAAATTACCTAGCATCTCGGGCTCTAACTAGCATAAGAATCAAAGCTTCCTTCGCCAATAAAAATAGGAAAGGAGAGAATGAATCCCCTTACCTCAATCTTCGGTTCAACTAGAGCTCTTTTGTCGGACAACCATTAACTGTAATCGATGCCCAACTTGTCACCAAAATACCCAAAATCCAGTTCTTTCATCTTGATGAAAAGCCCATATGTGACATAATAGACAATAAACACTTCCAGCTAATGGAATCATAATCTTTATCGAAATCCACTTTAAACAACATCAACTCTATTAGTTCTTTTTGGCCAACCCACCATTTTGTTAAATATAAGTGGCCCATTTACAATGGACCGCCCCTCTACAAAACCTGACTTAACTGGTGCAATTAACTTGTCTAAGACCACTTTTAATCAAAAGGGAAGGATCTTGGATATTACCTTATACACCATCCAAATAAGTGAAATTGGTCGATAGATCGCAATGGAAAGATGATCAATGATCTTCGGGATGAGAACTATTAAAGAAGAGCTACTTCCACCTTGAATCAAACCATGAATAAAGAATTTATCCATCAATTTCCTAAAGAGACCATTGAACAATATTTTCAAACAAACGCAAAACTGAAGCCATCCGGCCCGGTGCTTTGTCCCCCCCCCCCTCTTAATTTCCTCATCCGAAAAAGGTGCCACTATTAATTTCAAAGACCCCACAACCTCAAGTTTACGCCACCTATTTAAAGGCTCTTTGAAGTTATCTTTAAAAAAACTTCTAAATTTCACCCTTAATTACTCTGGGTCGTCACTCCATGGAAGTAGTAATATTAGCAATATTATTCACTTGTACCTCACCACTTTGACATCATTATTCATAAACACCTTTTATTATTAATAATATATAATAAAATTATTGTAACAACATATAGTGTCTTGCGCCTATTATACGAATCGGGCATTCTCATGGAAGTAAGGTCCTCCAGGTAATGCACTAACCTCCATCTTTTCATGTATATGCATATTACTGATCTCATACTATCATAATGCATTTAAGGCTTGCTATAGTTTTCTTGATTTCCACACTTTCGAGCTCTAGGCATTATTCAGCTTTTGCAAATTAGTCAGGACAACACTTGTGCTTTCTTAGTATGTTTGTGTTAGTTTTTAATGGTTTGCACCAATATTAATCCTAACAATTTCAAAAGAAAAAATTATTTATAGATATAAAGTAATTTCACATGTAAAACATTAATTAATAACTTAAAAGCTTCATAAAGTAGTTTTTTTATATCATTAAAGTCTATTTTTATTGAAGAAAAAATGTCGTTAATTTCAATAAAAGGTAGTAAGACAGTAAGTAGCACATGTGTCATAGGACATTGCCACAAATAAAAACATTAGAATTTGGTAACACATGTTAAACTATTGCAATACTATAAAAACACATGGTTTTGTTTTGTTTTATGATTGGATTTTCGTCTGTGTGCGATAAACCATAATATACAATATTTATCAAAGCGTAAATAGTAACTTCATAAGACATATCTTACCAATAGTTTTCTGTTTAAAATAATAAACAACTGGGACACTCTTGCTCTAGTTCCATCCGAGACTCGAGTTCGAGTACCACCCATGTTGTTCTTGATAATTTATATCTCCACAAATAGATAAAATGGTCCCTCAAAAGTTGAGTTTTTTTCAAGAATGTTTTAAAATAAGTACTTAGTTATGTTTTAAAATAAGTACTTAGTTGCTTTGGCTTTATTATTATTATTATTATTATTTATTATTATTATTATTATTATTATTATTATTATTATTATTATTATTATTGTTATTATATTATTATTGTTATTGTTATTGTTATTGTTATTGTTATTGTTATTGTTATTATTATTATTATTATTATTATTATTATTATAGTCATCCTCGTTGTTTTTTAGATTCAAACGATGATCACAACATAAAATGAAATCCTTTACTACCTTTCACAGTTTAGTGGAACGACATATTCAAAACCAAGTTATATAATAACGTACATAGGTATCGTCAATATAAAACATGTGTCGATGACTTTTTGGGCATGCTACGACTTTATTGTTTGGTTACGTGGTGGCACTTTTGTGTAATTATACCTAGTATTACTATAATTTTTTTTAATTTACTATACAACTTATGTGTAACATACACGTTTAGTGCTATATTATATGTGGTAAAATTTCTAGCTACAATACAAAAGTAATGTCATGGCAAAACCAATAATTTTTAAAAAACAATTATCTATAATCACTCATCATGCCATTGACCTCTTGGCACGTTTCTTAACCATTAACGTTGTGTTACTCTTGAGATGTCTTATTGCTAAACCAAAACCAAAACATATCCATTGCCATCATAACCAACCTTGGCATGTCTCACGATTAACAAACACATAACCACTGCAACGTTTAATTGAAGTCATTAAATCGTTTTGAGAAATGTTGGGCTATCACCACTAGTCAACATGTGGCACTCTATCACCCTACGTAAGTCATTGAATCGTTTTGAGCAATGAGAATATCACCACTTGTCAACAGGTTGAAGAACTCTATCACCCAAAACCCTAATGGTATATAAACACCCTCATAGGATTTTTGTGATACCCCAACTAATGGTAACAACTGTAACACCCCAACCATGTATACAATCCGCGGCGAAAACGTCGAGGAGTCACGATACAAATTATTCACAACACATGGTATTAACGTTTAATTATACTGATATATTGAATTTCATTGTCTTTTGAAACTTAAAACAAATACAAACAACTATTTTTAATTTAAGTAAGCTAAGGCCCAAATCCATGCCTATATGTAGCATGCTTGTATAACATCAAACATTTGTACCTGAAACATATGTGAAAATTAACTGTCAATAATTAAGTTGATGAGTAACATAGGTGTTGTGGTCTATTAGACTTACAAAAGAACAGATGATATCGAAAAGCCAAGACATGACACAACGATAAAGAAATATACAATTGATGAAGCAATTCTCTCCCCAAAGAAAGTGAACCTTGAACACCTAATCAGAACAATTGTTGAAAACAAAGCAAACATCTGATCAAGCCTTGGAACCAATGTTGAAGAAGAAACAACATCTGTTGAAAGCTAAAGTCTATTGAAGCCACATGTCCGATGAAGAAGACCAAACATTTGTATGGCCAAACAGATGTTTAATTCAAAGCAACAGAGGATAGTCTAGACAATGGTTTCCCAATGTAACAGTATTTGTTTAATTAGTGTTTAGACTAGTTAGAGCAGATGTTTAGATTTGCACAGATGTTTGCAATATTTATGGAATCTTTTCTGTTAGGAATGTTAGATGTCACTATCAGGGTGATGTCAGCCAATCACCGAATAGAGCTTTTGTACTTAGTATAAATATATTACACCTGTTAGCGATCTATTCATCACACACGTCACCTTTTCTCTTGTACGAACATAATTGTTAAATAACCAGCTGAGGGGGAGTCTGTAGAGTCAATCTATTGTAACACATTTGAATCATTTATGATTAATGAAAAACAAATGTTGACAATGACTTCTCATTTGTGATTATTTATCGTTTTTTATACAATTCAATATTGTATCAACTTAAATTTTATTTCTAATCACAAACCTTGTAAACTCAGACCTAACAATTGGTTTCGTAGCTTGGTAACGTTAAACTCAATTTCACAATCAGTTTAACATACAAAGATTAGCTCTACAAAGATCGAATACTGTTTGTAGCTCAGAGTTGTATAGTGAAGAACTAATCAACGTCTTTCACATACTTTGTTTTTCAGATAAAGAACAAGAGAAAATGTCACCAAATGATTCACACAACACTAGCTTCAGTAATAAACCAACTATGTTAGTACACATGTCTATTGCCTACGTCTTTGTATTGTGATAGCATAGCATACAATAGTGTTTGAAAGTTGTGTTTTGTTGGTGCATATTGTCTATCCCCTACATCAAGGATATGTCGGTTATGTATATAGGGCTTAGAATGTCAATTATTGTATGTTTATATATGTTTTATATGCTTTGAAAGTGGCTCGTACGAGTGAGCTTTATGGCTCGTATGAGTGACACCTTGTCACTCGTACGAGGCACCACTCGCACGAGCCAAACACACCTCTCTCATGTGCGAGTCCTGTTAACCTATAAATAGTGGAGCTTGAGTGTTGTGTTTGTAGCTGTTGGTGTGTGACTATGGCGAAGCCTTGTCAAAGTGTTTACTCATCTGTAACCTTCACGTTTATTAATACAAATCAAGGCGTTTAATCATAATATCTTTCTTGTTTGTTTGTCCAACTCGCTAACAATGAATTCTGCCTCTGTTAGCTGAGTCGAATCAGTTCGGTGCTCATAAGAGGAGAGCCGATCCCCTCTCACAAGAGGTATCAGAGCCTTGAGGCCTTATTTGAGGACAAACATGAAGTTTCATGGACAGCCAACAGTTTCAACAGTTGCAGATCCACATTCAACCATTGAAGTTTTTCTACATCTACTCTTTCTCATACAAATCTCAGATCTAGACGAATTCATGGACGAATTAGACTAGGATTTTAGTGTCACACGTTAAAATCAACTCTAACTAATCCCTGAAACTTTCAGATCTAAAATCAAACTAAATCATGTCGAAACTTGCAAAAATCATCCGTTTGGTGACCTGAGTTGACCCGTACAAGAAGAGGGACAACTTGTATGAACGACCATCCATCGAATTAGACACTCGTACAAACGAATTAACAAGTTTCTTTAGAATTTACAAGTTACGAAATTGGCACTCGCACGAGTGAGTGATTCGCACGATCACTCGCACGAGACACACACACTCTCTCTCTCTCTCGCACGAATATCCTGCTCGCACGAATATCCTGCTCGCACGAACCATCTAAGTCGCACGAGCAGCTTGTCATTCACACAAAGAACATTTTAAGGAATTATTCTTAAATTTCATACTTTGTCAATCTAATCAGTATTTTCAAAAGTTTGTGTTTCTAAAAATTGTGTAGATATAATGAAAGAAGAATCTTACAACACATTTACTGCTTCAACTATTACAACTACTGCAGCGCTAAATATGAATCTCGAAAATGAAATGGGCACAATGACAAAGCCTCCAAAGCTTATGAATCTTGAAGACTATGATAGCTGGAGTGAAAAATTCATGAACTGGGTTCAAGCTAATCACTTCACCTGCTGGTTTGCTATTGAATCAAAATATCAAGCTCCGATTGGAGAGAGTAGTCTTGAAAAACCATTAGCTCAACTCTTAGAGGTCGAAAGAGGAAAGTTCTTTAATGAGAAGAAGATGATGAATATCTTGCAGCAAGCCATCAAAGAAGATATCTTGGCGCTACTACAGCATGCTGATAATGCTTAGTCTTTATGGAATGCTTTACGGTTAAAATTCCAAGGAAGCTCGCAACTACGATAGGGAAAGAGAGCGTTACTAAGTAAAGAATTCGATATCTTTACTTTAATCAAGGGAGAGACGGTGAAAAAATTGATTGAACGGTATTGTCACTCGGTGGTACAAATGAAGCACATGGGAATTGTGAAAACAAATGAAGAATTTGTCGATAAGCTCGGAGATTTTCTACCTCAAGGAGAATTGTCTACTTACTTGACTATTCTAAAGAACGGCATAGAGTATGGTAATTTCTCATTACCAAGATTTATTAAAAGATTGGAAGGGCATGATCTGGAGATGCAAAAAATGGCAAAAAGTAAAGGCACCTTGATATAACAAGATGTAAATCTATATTACAAGGGTAGTCTTGCCGTGCATATACAGAGTCCAAAAATTCAAACTGCCTTCAGTGCCTTCAACACACCAAGTCCACAGTCAAGTCAAACCCGTGGATTTCAATCTTTTGCTTCTGTCAATCCAAATACGCCTCTAGGTCGACAATCATCCCATAGTTCAAGCAATCCACAAAACAACCAGAACAATCAATCTAATCCCAATCAACGGGTCTGACAATGCAATATTGCAGTTAATCTGCAGAATGCTCAAGACTTCGACGCAAACACCGCAAAGCAACACATGTCTCTACTTGCCTTGTTACTTGAATCGTATGAAAGTTTGGTAGCTGGAAGAATTGGGAATCCAGAGATGACGAAAGAAGATTACGATCAGATTGATTCAGTTGAAATGGAACTGATTGACATTAGATAGTGTATGGATTCCATCGTTAGAAGAGTTCAACATTTCGTGGAGATTACCAGAAAAGATAATTTGGGAGGACTTGATGGGAAACTAGGCTTCGATAAGTCCAAGGTTACATGCTTCAAATACTGAGAGAATGGGCATTTCAAAAGAGAATGTCCAAATAGAGAGGTCAAGGGCAATTAGAACCCTTTTGCTGATGATTATTACAAGATAGCCATATATCATCGACCTCAACCCCAAACAAGAATGGTGCCGATTGAAGATGGACCGTCAAACTCCAAAGACAAAGTACTCGTCGTCACTCAAGAGGAGGAAGGTTTCAACTGGAACAAGTACATCATGAAGAGCGAAAGTTTGGCATTGGTAGCAGAAATCATTGAAGAGCCCGAAGATACTGAAGAATGTGCAGAGGCATCTTTTGATGAGGCACCTGAAGAATTTTATGGAACTTCATCTGAGGAAGAAAAACTTCTGAACAGTGCTTTTAAACACCTTTTGCCTGCTGATAGTCTTAAAACTTTTGCAGGGTATTTCAATTCAAGTCTTCCACCAATATGTGAAGAAGAACCAAAGTCAGAAGTTGTCGATTTGATTAATAAAGCCAAGGAAATTATTGATGAAATCTGACTAATGTTGCTGACAAAGCATTAATGGCGAATCTGAATGAGGTAGTTTTTGAGCAAGCTCAGGTAGAAAATGTTGTAAGTGAAACCATGGAAAAGAATGAAGCTACTCATAATGTCGAATTGGAAATTCCATGCTTGAAATGCAAATTGCCATGCAAGGAGTGTGTTGAAAAAGACGAAAAAATATAAAGAACTAAAAAAACATGCTGATCATTTGTCACATGATTATGTCACAACAAAAGAAGCATATGACAAATTAAGAAAAATCATTCGACAATATGAGAAAGCAATCAAGGAAGATGACAATACACTTTCTATGCTCAAAGCAACTGTAATGGACAAACAAATAGCCATTAACATGCATATAAATAAAATTGCTGAGCTGAAAAGTGAATTGGAGAAAATGAAAATTAAAACTGAACGAGTTAACAAATTGTTAATCAGTTACTCTACTAGTTCATACGTCATTGATCACATTCTTCCGAAAATTGAGGTTAAATAAGGTAAGACATTTGTTGTAAACGAAGGTAAAGGTTACGATCGTGTTCCACCACCCATGTGGAATGGATATGCAACGAAAAAGCCAGATGGGGTGGAAAAGGCGCTAAACTAAACTTTGTTTACTAAAAATGGCAATGAGCTTCCTTAGAACATCGATGTAACTTATACCAAAACAGAAAAAGATTGTGAATCTGATGTGGTAATCAAAGTGGTTGAAAATGTTTTCAAAAATGAGTCTGATAGCACAGTTTAAGAAAGTGCAGAATCAAGCAGTGCAAAGTGAGTCTAATTCACATTCTGGATGTGAGAAAAGTTTTCACGAAAACTTTATTTCAGCATTAGAGGATGGTTTAAATAACGATCCTAATATATTCATTTACAAACTGAAAGGATCATATAAACTATACTCTGATGATGAATTTCCACTCCAAAATGTAAACTTAGACCGAGTTGACAAGCTTTTCAAACTGGTTGAAGTCAATATCTCAAGTCTTGATAAGCAAGATGCCGTTTTCCACTCAAAACAAAATGGTTTTTACAAAAACATACATACAAGTGGAAAAGGTAGAAACTATCCAGAGAACAAAAGGCCTGGGTTAGGGTTTGAAAAGAAGAGAAACAACAAAGTTCAAAAGCAAGTTGTTACCAAGAAGATTGAATTTGTTTATGAAACTAACATTGTTAATGAAAATGAAATCATTGGTAAACAATCAAACAAACAATTTGAGCAAGAAACAAAGCTCCATGAACAAGTTTCGAAAGCCTCAGTTGGAAACGACAGTAAAACATGTTACAAATGTAACAAAGTTGGGCACATTGCACGTTAATGCAAACCAAACAAAACGAAACCTACTCCTGAAGTTAGAAAATGCACAAAAGATGTTAAATAGAAAGGTCCAGAGTCCGTGCCAAAGAAAATTTTGAAACGAAATGCTGAGTCAAATTTAAAGTGAAACCAATCATTGGAAAATTTTCAAACTTTGAGATTGGTGAATCATCAAAGAAAAATGAAGAAAAGTATCCTAAGTTTTACTCAAAGAGAGCGTTTTCAAGTGCACAGGCCTGGGTTGCTAAGAACAAATCATTTTTTGTTGCTGTAAACACTACCGATGTTTCAACTAGAACAGAAAAAGGATCAAAGGTTAAGCAATTGGTGGAGTAAAGAAAGAAGTTAAGAAAATTGCCAAGCCTAAATATGATATCCCAAACCTGCCCAAGACCAAAAAGGCTTGAGCTTCTCTGCTTATGTAAATTCTTTTCACATGTGTGCTGGGGCTCCCTAGGTCGATCATGTCAAAATGGATTATGGACAGTGGAGCCTCCCGACGCATGACTGGGATGCTTGCGTTGTTGCACGACGTCAAAGCTATCCAGGGAGGTTACGTTAGTTTTGCTGGGACTCAGGGTGGAAGAATTGTGGGAGAAAGTATTCTTACAAATGGAGTGGTTTTTTTCGACAAGGTGAACTACACTGCTGAGCTGGAGAAAAATCTACTGAGCATTTCGCAAATCTGTGACAAAAAATTCACAACACACTTCAATGACAAAGAATTCTTAATTCTCAAACCGGGATTCAAAATTCCTGAGGAGTGGATCCTCATGCGCGCTCCCTGGGAGAATGATCTTTATGTCCTAGACATGAGCGTTGCATCTACTACGTCAAAGAAGGTTCAATGCTTCATTTCTAAAGCGACAGAGAAGGAGTCAATCTTATAGCATCGGAAGATGGGGCACATACACCTGCGAAAGATAAATTATTCAGTGCACAACGACTAGAAAGGCTTCATATGGATCTTTTTGGTCCAGTAAACGTGAAAGCATTTCTGGAGATCTATATTGCCTGGTCGTGACAGATGATTTTTCAAGATTCTCATGGGTTTTCTTCCTGGAGAGTAAAGATGAAACGTTTAAAAGTCTTATGATTCTCTTTAGGAAACTTGAAAACCTGTATCACTTGCCTTTCAAGAGAATCCGTAGTGACAACGGTACTGAGTTCAAGAACAAGAGGATGCTCGAATTCTACAATGAAAAGGGGATTCTTCATGAATTCAGCGCTCCTATACTCCTCAATAAAATGAAGTAGCTGAACGTAAGAATCGTACACTGATCGAGACTGCCAGAACAATGCTCGCTGATTCAAAACTTCTAATAAGTTTCTGGAGCGAAGCCATCGCATCTGCGTGTTACACCCTCAACCGTGTATTGACAGACAAGCCTCACAACAAGACCTGTTTTGATTTGCTAAACAATCGAAAGCCGAACCTCGCATTTTTGGAGCCTTTTGGATCGCCGTGTGCTATACTAGACCCGGACGGTAAATTTGGGGCCAAATCTCTGGAAGGATTTTTCGTCGTTTATGCTAGTCCACAAAAGTGATTCTTCTTGCCGAGTTTGAACCAGTTTATTCTTGCATAGCATGTTGATTGTCAAAGATATACTACGCCTACGTAGAAACTTGGGGATCCATGGCTGTTCAACTATGATGGTTTTTGGAATTCCTTTGACCTACCTGAAGTACCATCAGAAGCAAAACTTGTTATGCTTTTTCAACAGCATCAAATCTCTAATCAAGAGCAAGTTTCTAGACCGCTTGTGATTTCCCTGTCACTTCCTGTCTCTAACACTTCTGATGTAGGTCCGAGCAATACTCTACAGGAATCAGTCTCTGTACCTATCTTGAACACTGTTGAATCATTGCCCATCAACCGATTAATTCTGACTCTGATCGTGAACCAACTTTTGATGATGGAGAAACTAGTTCCAATGAAGGATCTGAGAAAATTGAAAATTTTCTAAATTCCCAGGCTGATCAATCCAATGTCAGAAATGAAGCTACATCTTCTACACTAGTTGCTGATGAAGTGGTCACGAATTTGCAAAGTCACGTAGATGTTCCGAGTGAAGTAATGCCAAGCACACTATCTTACCATCCGTCGGAGAATATCATTGGCAGCTTAAAAACCGAAGTGAAAACTCGAAATGATATCAACAAGGATCTAAGTTGCTTTTATACCGATGTTGCTCCATTGTAAACCAGAATTTCTTATAGTTGTTTTGTTTTGCAGGTTGAACCAGGAAACTACAGTGAAGTCTACACCCCTGTCGCTCGTCTTGAAGCTATTCACATATTCTTGGCCTTTGCTTCTTGGAAAGGATTCAAGGTGTACCAACTGGATGTTAAATCTGCTTTCCTTTACGACAAAGTCAAATAGACGGTGTATGTCGGCCAACCACCGGTGTTTGTTGATCCAATACACAAGGATAAAGTCTACCTTCTGAACAAGGCATTATATGGTCTACACCAAGCCCCGAGAGCTTGGTATGAAACGCTTTCAAGATATCTTCTAGACAACGGCTTTCTCAGAGGAGCTGTAGACTGTACCCTCTTCACAAAGGAAGTAGATGGACATCTTATTTTCGTACAAATCTATGTGGATGATATCATCTTTGGATCGACAAATGATAAGCTGTGCAAAGACTTCGAAGAAGTCATGAAGAAGAAATTTGAAATGAGTGCTATGGGGGAGATGAAGTTCTTCTTAGGACTTCAGGTTGAGCAATTTCCTGATGGTATCTTCATTCATCAGACGAAATATGTTCATGACGTGTTAGAGAAATTTGACATGTTAGGAACTACACCAGCATCATGTGACATCCCGGCTTTTCAGGTATCTTAAACGCGCTACTTCACGGTTATTCATTCCTACGTTGATTTAATTCAGAGAATTAAATTACACGCTCGCAGTAACTACGCTAACTTTGTGAATCTATTGGGTGAATTACGTGCTATGTGTTATTAGACGTTTGTAGATTTGGTGGATTATTATATCACGCTTTGATTTCACGATTATTAGTTATAAAAAAATAATAAATAAATAGTCGAACCGAACCGAGCCGTGAAACGTGTCGATCTCACCTCCTTGGGCCCAAGGAACTAACCTAAACTTGAGGCCCAAGTCATTTACCCAAACCGCCCCCCACCCCCTCTCCTTCTTTTCTCTTGTGCTATATAATTGTATGTATGCATGTTATAGTTTCAAAAAAAAAAAAAACAACAACAAACCCTAGTCCCTAAGAGAAGGCCGACGGCAGCCCCCCCCTCTCACGATCGCAAGTCTCCAACTTCCGGATTGATTCCAATGTCCCGGTTCGCTAATCATCATCGTTTCAAGGTTAGGGTTTAATTGTTTTGTGATTCACATTAGGGTTTGTATAATCTTGATCATGATTGTGTGTAATGGTAGGATTATTAGTATGAAAAGTGTTGTGATTTATGATTAGTTCGGATGATTGTGCGAATCTTTGCGATTTTGATGTTATGTTGAATACTAAAATCATAAGCTGCGTTTTGGCGATAAAGATCATGTTAAATAATTAGGGTTTGCATGAATATTGATATACATGATGATATTTGACAAATAAACCTGTTGTTAATCATTGCTATTAAGAGTCATGATCGTTTAAGCATGTTCTAATGCGATAAAAGTCGAAAACTGTTTGCTGAATGACATTTACAGCCAACTTCAATTGTCTGTAACCTGAACATTATTTATCGAAAAGTGGATTTTCTGAAGCCTAAAACGTGTATTTTTTGAAAAACGCTTCTGATGGCCCTGGATTCATATTTTTCTGAGGTCGTTTGCTATTTTTAAGTGGTCATTTAGTGCAGCAGCTGAAGCTGCGTAAATTCTGCAAAATTTGCTAGTTGTTTATCGAGTCGGATCTCAAAATCTGTAGGGGGTTGGGTCACGAAATTTGTACAGTAACTGGAGACGGGAATTTCCGGAAAACTCCCACTGGAATTTTGTTAATTGGATGAACGATGATTTTTAAATAATTTTTCCCGTGGACTGCAGTCAGAAAGCGACGAATCTAACTGCAGCCTAGTATATAAATGTTTATAAATAATTGGTAAGGCGTTAGGACTTGAAAAGCTTACATAAAATTCTATAGTTTATTTGACACCTCCTGTAAAAAAATTGGAATTTTTGGAATGTTGGAACTATTTTATAAAAATCCTCGAAAACAGCCCAGTTATGAGCATACAAGCTGAAACATGATAACTTGTGTTTGTGTGTACCAAAGTGTTATATGAGTTAATCTGTGTTTATGACAAGTTGGTTTGATCATTATTTTGGTATGATGATACTTTGCATGCATGATTGTGTTTTCGAATTGGTTATTACGTGTGCCGCACTGTGTGTTAGTTATGCGTAGGGTTTTGTATCAGTGTGTTCACACACTAACTTTAAATCGATTGACATGTTAGGACGCGATTAGCGGTCCCATCATTTGCTACTTTTGTGTTACTCTAACCGAGCAATTTAAGGTTAGTTCACGGCCCCTATTTTATCCGGTTTTAAACAACAGGGGGAGAAACATGTATACACTCTATAACTCTATCTTTTACGTTATGCGAAATTAACGTCGTTAAACTACTAGGTAACTAAGTTAATGTTAATGTACGTTATGGTCACTAAGTAGCTATATCACGGAAGTCCTCAACAAACTCTCGGATCGTTAGTATTGGGTTAGATAGCGGGGAAATTATAAGTAGTACTACTGGCCCGCAAGCCCCACCCGAGCTAGTCGCGCTAGCCGACCGGGTATGGTCAACAGGTGATTAATTTAGCCTAACTTTCGCCATGGTCAGTGATAGGCCTGGCAACACTGAGGCAACAACAGTCAGCTTCGATCGCGAACTCTTATGTGACGTAACTTTAGGCTCGCTACCTATATGTTAACATTGAACTTAATTACGAACCAACATTATTATTCCGGGTTAGGAATAATGGAACTATATCGTTATCCCGGGTTAGGGATAACGGGGGGAAAACAAACTTTTAACCGAACTTGTGAACTTATAAAAACCTGTGAACTCACTCTTCTTTAATGTTGACACTTGTTTCTTTACATGTTTCTCAGGACGCTAGGAGCGCTAGGTGCACTCACTTGCATTTGATCAAGACAATTTTATCGAGTCTTATTTACGAATATTGTTTGGGATTTTTGGTTTTGGCATTTATGTTGGCGCCCGTTACTAAACTTTGAAACTAATGCTTCTGCTAAACTTTGAAACTAATGCTTCCGCTAAACTTTGAAACTAATTCTTCCGCTAAACTTTGAAACTAAGACAATTTGAAAATAACTATGAATGGTTAAACAAATATTTTTGGAAAACGTTTAAATAAATCATATAGAGTCGTTCGATATTACTAGTGTCTTAGATTCTGGTTTGATCACACGCTTCGCGGTAAAACTCCGCAAGTGGAAATTGAGGGTGTGACAATTGGTATCAGAGCCTCTAGCTATAGAGAACCAGGTTTGCATTAAAAAGTAGACCTAACTATAGCTGTTACACGACACTAGACTTAGTTGGCACCGGACTGTGATATCTCATTGTGTGTTATAATACAAATTGTTTTATGTGAGATATATATGTATATTGTGATGCACGCAACTCGTAACTAACTACACCAACCCAGCAGGCAATGTCATCATCATCATCCGACATATCTCGACAATCAAGGGCGCCGGGGAAGGCACCCATGGTCGAACCCTCACCACCTCATGGCGTGGAGACACGCTCAGCTGCTAGGAAAAGACTCGCTCTAGGAGGGGAGTCGTCCTCCCATCCGACCACCGCTATATCGGTCGAACCAGTCAACTCGTTAGGAGTAGGGGACGACCTACTTAGGGATATGTTAAGGAAACAACAGGAACAGCTAGAGAGAATGCAGGAGACTATCGAAGCACAAGGATGGATGATACGTCAACTTACTGGTAAAACTGGAAGGCTCGAGGAAGAGCAACATGAGAATAGGAAAGTTCAAAACATTTTAGCTAAGGATCTTCGTGCTGAGCAGCTAAGGGCTGACTGGCTCGAAGACAGAGTTCTTGAGTCCAGTTGGAGGATTCAAGAACTGGAGCAGAATCAAGCACCTGTCCCAGTACCCGCATCAGCACCGGCCCCTCCAGCGCTGGTAGAGGAAGAAGAGGAGGATCCAGAGGAAGACCCAGAGGAGGATCCGGAGGAAGAGGAGCCGGAACAGGACCCGGCTGTTGAAGCTGAAAACGCCGCAGAGGATGACGGCAACGATAGCGACTTGGGAGATGGAGACGTAGAAGACTGACTCGTCTCGCCAATCCCCGCTTTGTTTTCTTTAGTTTGTTTGTTTCCACTTATGTTTGAACTTGAAATTTTATAATTAAACAGAGATGTTTGGTTGGTATTTTGTGAGACATTGCAATTTATTTAATCGAATGTTCCTTTTGATTGTTTAAATTGTCGGGTTGACATAATTTGTGTGATTATTGAAGTGTGGAATATGATAACTATATTGGACATATATACTTATCGGTGTGTGTTTGTGTTGTCTTGCGAAGATCTGAAATGGCAACTGGTCGTTGCGGAAACCTCAACATGTCACCTGAATAATTGGCCGCATTAATCCAAGAACACGTGAATGCTGCTCTGGCAGGTTTTCAAAACCCACCAGCAGGAGGGGGTCTTAACCCATACAAGATGTTCCTTGATGCAAAACCGAGCAAGTTCACGGGTGCGGAAGGACCCATAGGACTGGTCCGTTGGATTGAAAAGTATGAATCGGTGTTCGAAATGTGCAATTGCCTTGAAGTCAATAAGGTCAAGTATGCTGCCTCAACATTGGAAGATGGGGAATTAACCTGGTGGAACGCACAAGTCCAAATGCGTGGACTTGTTGCGGTGAACGCAAGGGCCTGGGCCGAGTTTAAGGCCCTAATCAAGGAGGAATACTATCCGCAGGACAGAGTTCAGCAGTTGGAGCAAGCGTTATGGAACCACAAGATGGTAGGGTCTGAAATTGAAGCGTATACGGCAAAACATCATGATCTGGTGTTCCTATGTCCCGATCTGGCTAACACCGTCGAAAAACGACTTGAGTTTTATCTTGGGGGTCTGGTCCCTGAGATCCAGGGCATGGTAATGTCTAGCAACCCTACGACGGAGCATCAAGCAATTAGGCTGGCGCATAAACTCACCGATAAGGCGGTGGAGCAAAGGAAGTTGCCACCTCGGGGTGCAACTGAAGTTGTCCCTGATAACAAAAGAAAATTTGAAGACTCACCTACTCGACAGTCTTCGTCAGCCCAGCCACAACAAGGAAACCAGAAGCGGTCCAACAATTTTAACAACAATCGGGGTCACAATAATCAGTCTGCCAACAACACCCAGAACTCAAGCGGCTATGCGGGTCGAAAGCCGCAATGTAATCGTTGTAACCTCCATCATCACTGCCCTTACGCCGGAAATCGCTGCTAGCGATGTGGCAAAACGGGACACGCGGCAAAGGATTGTCTCGGGGAAATCATGTTTAGACAAAATCAGAATCAGCACCAGGGTCAACAGCAAGGTAATAACTGGGGATGCTATCAGTGCGGTAGCACTACCCATTTCAAGCGAGACTGCCCGCAGCTTCGCAACAACAATGGTGGGAACAACAACAACAACAACAACAATAACAACAATGGCAACAATGGAAATGGTTGCACAGGAGGTGCCAAAGGTCGTGCATTCACGCTGGGTCGTGGAGAGGCCAGAAACGACTCGAATGTGGTCACTGGTAAGTTTCCCCTTAACGATCATTTTGCTACTGTACTTTTTGATACGGGTGCGGATAAGAGTTTTATATCTGACTCTTTTAGGAAGAACCTAAATCTCACGCCTAAACCCCTAGAGACCCCTTACGTCATAGAACTAGCCGATTGTAAATCTGTAAATGTGACCCATTTAGTAACCGGCTGTCAACTTAAACTCGCGGGTCACACCTTTACCATTGTCTGATGACAACTACCCTGGGTAGTTTTGACGTGGTAGCCGGAATGGATTGGCTATCCGACGTCCGAGCTGAAGTTCTCTGTTTTGAGAAAGCTATCCGTATTCCGCTCTCTAACGACGAAGTCTTGATGGTGCAAGGCGAGAAGGCAGGCGCCGTCACAAACATCATCTCTTACATGCAAGCTCAGAAGTATCTTCGGAGAAAGAACTCCTTCGCTTTGCTCGCACTGGTCACCGAGCAGCCTAAGGACGAGAAGCGGATTGAAGATATCCCCGTCGTCCGTGACTTTTCTGATGTGTTTCCAGAGGAGTTACCTGGTCTTCCACCACATCGACAATTGGAGTTTGAAATCTAATTGGCGAATCATGCGGCTCCTATCGCCAAGGCCCCGTACCACCTGGCTCCAGCAGAGCTGCAAGAGCTATCTACCCAACTTCAGGAATTGTTGGAAAAAGGATTTATCCGACCCAGTACTTCGCCATGGGGAGCTCCGGTCCTTTTTGTCAAGAAAAAGGACGGGACCTTCCACATGTGCATCGACTACAGGGAACTCAATAAGGTTACCGTCAAGAACCGATACCCATTACCTCGCATCGACGATCTCTTCGACCAGCTTCAAGAGTCAAGCTAGTACTCCAAGATTGATCTACGGTCCGGCTATCACCAGTTACGCGTCAGGGATGAGGATATCTCCAAGACGGCATTTCGTACTCGGTATGGCCATTATGAGTTCTTGGTCATGCCCTTCAGTCTCACCAACGCACCCGCGGTGTTCATGGACCTCATGAACCGCGTGTGTAAGCCGTATCTCGACAAGTTTGTCATCGTGTTCATCGATGATATACTCGTCTACTCTAAGGGTGAAGAAGAACATGCTGAGCATCTGCGATTATTGCTGGAACTACTTCAACAGGAGAACTATATGCCAAGTTTTCGAAGTGTGATTTCTGGATTCGGGAAGTTCAGTTCCTCGGGCATATCGTGAATGAAAAAGGTATACACGTTGATCCCGCCAAGATCGATGCTATCAAGAACTGGGAAGCACCCAGGACACCAACAGAAATCCGCCAATTTTTGGGTTTGGCTTGTTACTACAGACGTTTCATCGAGGGATTTTCCAAGATCGCACAACCGCTTACCACTCTCACCCAGAAGGGCACCCAGTATGCTTGGGGTGATAAGCAGGAAGCAGCATTGCTGAAGCAGAAACTTTGCAGTGCACCCATTTTGTCCTTGCAAGAAGGGACAGATGATTTTGTGGTATATTGTGACGCTTCCATTCAGGGATTAGGATGCGTACTCATGCAACATGATAAGGTCATCGCGTATGCATCCTGATAGTTGAAGGTTCACGAGAAAAACTACACAACACATGACCTGGAATTGGGAGCAGTTGTGTTTGCACTTAAGATTTGGAGACACTATCTATATGGAACAAAGTGCACAATCTACACGGATCACAAGAGCCTCCAGCATATCTTTGACCAGAAAGAGTTGAACATGCGACAACGTCGCTGGGTCGAACTCCTGAACGATTATGAATTTGCCATTCGGTATCACCCGGGTAAGGCTAACGTGGTAGCTGATGCCCTCAGTAGAAAGGAGCACTTGAAACCTCGTCGGGTACGAGCACTACAGTTCACAATTCATTCTGGGTTACCCGAACAGATACGCGACGCGTAGCTAGAAGCAGTTAAGGAAGAAAACATCAAGGCCGAATCTGTGAGAAAGATGGAACGCGATTGGGAAGTAAAACCCAATGGTGCCCGGTATTTCATGGATCATATATGGGTACTTCTCTACGGAGACCTCAGGAAGCTAGTTATGGACGAAGCTCACAAATCCCGATACTCCATCCATCCTGGTTCAGATAAGATGTATCAAGACCTTAAAGCCGTGTACTGGTGGCCCAACATGAAGGCGGATATAGCCACCTACGTGAGCACGTGTTTGACTTGTGCGAAAGTCAAGGTGGAATACAAGAAGCCATCAGGGCTACTTCAACAACCTGAGATCCCAGTGTGGAAATGGGTTGAGATATCGATGGACTTTATCACTAAACTCCCGCGAACTCCGGGTGGTTGCGATACCATCTGGGTAATCGTGGATCGTCTAACTAAGTCTGCACACTTCCTAGCGATCAAAGAAACAGATAAGATGGATAAGTTGACTCGCATCTACGTTAAGGAAGTAGTTTCTCGGCACAGGGTGCCAACATCCATCATCTCAGACAGGGATGCTCGTTCCACATCCAACTTTTGGCAGTCACTTCAGAAAGCGTTGGGTACACGCTTAGATATGAGCACAGCTTATCACCCTCAGACGGATGGTCAAAGTGAAAGGACCATTCAGACCTTGGAAGACATGCTTAGGGCATGTGTGGTAGACTTTAGGAACAGTTGGGAAATCCATCTGCCTTTAGTGGAATTCTCGTATAACAACAGTTACCATACGAGTATTCAGGCAGCACCGTTTGAAGCATTATACGGTCGCAAATGTAGATCACCGGTCTGTTGGGCAGAAGTCGGTGACAGTCAACTCACAGGTCCTGAGTTGATACTTGAGGCTACTGAAAAGATTGTGCAAATCAGAAACCGCATGGCAGCGGCACGAGATCGACAGAAAAGCTACGCTGATCAACGACGCAAACCGCTCGAATTTCAAGTAGGCGACCGAGTCCTACTGAAGGTGTCACCCTGGAAGGGTGTAATCCGTTTTGGGAAACAAGGCAAACTAAACCCACGGTACGTAGGCCCATTTGTGATCTCGAAGCGTATCGGGTCCGTAGCTTATCAATTAAACCTTCCTGCCGAACTCAGTGGAGTTCACAACGTTTTTCACGTGTCCAATCTGAAGAAGTGTCTATCAGATGAGACCCTAGTTATTCCATTGGATGAGATTCAAGTGGTTGAGCAACTACATTTTGTGGAACAACCTATCGAGATCATGGATCGTGACATTAAGACTCGAAGGCACAGCAAGTACCGATTGTCAAGGTTCGTTGGGACTCTAAGCGTGGACCGGAGTTCACGTGGGAAAGAGAGGACCAAATGAAAAGCAAATACCCACACCTTTTTGCAGCTGAGCAGCAATCTGACCTTACCACCAACAAAATTTCGGGATGAAATTCTTTCAACATGAGGATGATGTGACAGCCTGGAAATTTCTTGTACCATTGCTAACAAACTGAATCTTTGTGCGTTGCATTCTAAACCACGTTTACTCAACTTTCGGGACGAAAATTCTTTCAACATGGGGATAATGTGACATCCCGGCTTTTCAGGTATCTTAAACGCGCTACCTCACGGTTATTCATTCCTACGCTGATTTAATTCGGAGAATTAAATTACACGTTCACAGTAACTACGCTAACTTTGTGAATCTATTGGGTGAATTACGTGCCATGTGTTATTTGACGTTTGTAGA
Source organism: Scalesia atractyloides (assembly GCA_947069175.1). Classification (NCBI taxonomy): domain Eukaryota; kingdom Viridiplantae; phylum Streptophyta; class Magnoliopsida; order Asterales; family Asteraceae; genus Scalesia; species Scalesia atractyloides. Next base: position 68,206,617 of record CAMTDV010000023.1, read on the forward strand.
TTTGGTGGATTATTATATCACGCTTTGATTTCGCGATTATTAGTTATAAAAAAATAATAAATAAATAGCCGAACCGAACCGAGCCGCGAAACGTGTGGACCTCACCTCCTTGCGGCCCAAGGAACTAACCTAAACTTGAGGCCCAAGTCATTTACCCAAACCGCCCGCCCCCCCCCCCTTTGCGGTTGCGCCCCCCACCCCCTCCCCTTCTTTTCCCTTGTGCTATATAATTGTATGTATGCATGTTATAGTTTCAAAAAAAAAAACAACAAACCCTAGTCCCTAAGAGAAGGCCGACGGCAGCCCCCCCCCTCTCACGATCGCAAGTCTCCAACTTCCGGATTTATTCCAATCTTGTCCCGGTTCGCTAATCATCATCGTTTCAAGGTTAGGGTTTAATTGTTTTGCGATTCACATTAGGGTTTGTATAATCTTGATCATGATTGTGTGTAATGGTAGGATATGAAAAGTGTTGTGATTTATGATTAGTTCGGATGATTGTGCGAATCTTTGCGATTTTGATGTTATGTTGAATACTAAAATCATAAGCTGCGTTTTGGCGATAAAGATCATGTTATATAATTAGGGTTTGCATGAATATTGATATACATGATGATATTTGACAAATAAACCTGTTGTTAATCATTGTTATTAAGAGTCATGATCGTTTAAGCATGTTCTAATGCGATAAAAGTCGAAAACTGTTTGCTGAATGACATTTACAGCCAACTTCAATTGTCTGTAACCTGATCATTATTTATCGAAAAGTGGTTTTTCTGAAGCCTAAAACGTGTATTTTTGAAAAACGCTTCTGATGGCCCTAGATTCATATTTTTCTGAGGTCGTTTGCTATTTTTAAGTGGTCATTTAGTGCAGCAGCTGAAGCTGCGTAAATTCTGCAAAATTTGCTAGTTGTTTATCGAGTTGGATCTCATAGTCTGTAGGGGGTTGGGTCAAGAAAGTTTTACAGTAATTGGAGACGGGAATTTCCGGAAAACTCCCACTGGAATTTTGTTAATTGGATGAACGATGTTTTTTAAATAATTTTTCCCGTCGACTGCAGTCAGAAAGCGACGAATCTGACTGCAGCCTAGTATATAAATGTTTATATATAATTGGTAAGGCGTTAGGACGTGAAAAGTTTACATAAAATTCTACAGTTCAGTTGACACCTCCTGTAAAAAAATTGGAATTTTTGGAACGTTGGAACTATTTTATAAAAATCCTCGAAAACAGCCCAGTTATGAGCGTACAAGCTGAAACATGATAACTTGTGTTTGTGTGTACCAAAGTGTTGTATGAGTTAATCTGTGTTTATGACAAGTTGGTTTGATCATTATTTTGGTATGATGATACTTTGCATGCATGGTTGTGTTTTCGAATTGGTTATTACGTGTGCCGCACTGTGTGTTAGTTATGCGTAGGGTTTTGTATCAGTGTGTTCACACACTAACTTTAAATCGGTTGACATGTTAGGACGCGATTAGCGGTCCCATCATTTGCTACTTTTGTGTTACTCTAACCGAGCAATTTAAGGTGAGTTCACGGCCCCTATTTTATCCGGTTTTAAACAACAGGGGGAAAACATGTATACACTCTATAACTCTATCTTTTACGTTATGCGAAATTAACGTCTTAAACTACTCGGTAACTAAGTTAATGTTAATGTACGTTATGGTCACTAAGTAGCTATATCACGGAAGTCCTCAACAAACTCTCGGATCGTTAGTATTGGGTTAGATAGCGGGGAAATTATAAGTAGTACTACTGGGCCCGACAAGCCCAACGCGAGCTAGTCGCGCTAGCCGACTGGGTATGGTCAACGGGTTATTAATTTGGCCTAACTTTCGCCATGGTCAGTGATAGGCCTGGCAACACTAAGGCAACAACAGTCAGCTTCGATCGCGAACTCTTATGTGACGTAACTTTAGGCTCGCTACCTACATGTTAACATTGAACTAAATTACGAACCAACATTATTATTCCGGGTTAGGAATAATGGAACTATATCGTTATCCCGGGTTAGGGATAACGGGGGAAAACAAACTTTTAACCGAACTTCTGATCTTATAGAAACCTGTGAACTCACTCTTCTTTAATGTTGACACTTGTTTCTTTACATGTTTCTCAGGACGCTAGGAGCGCTAGGTGCACTCACTTGCATTTGATCAAGACATTTTTATCGAGTCTTATTTACGAATATTGTTTGGGATTTTTTATTTTGGCGTTTATGTTGGCGCCCGTTACTAAACTTTGAAACTAATGCTTCCGCTAAACTTTGAAACTAAGACAATTTGAAAATAACTATGAATGGTTAAACAAATGTTTTTGGAAAACGTTTAAATAAATCATATAGAGTCGTTCGATATTACTAGTGTCTCAGATTCTGGTTTGATCACACGCCTCGCGGTAAAACTCCGCAAGTGGAAATTGAGGGTGTGACAATCAACTCCATTAGCCCTAAAACATGGCATTTTCCAGACGATCATGGAGTCAAAGTTGATGAAACATTATATCGCTCCATGATCGGATCCTTGATGTATCTCACAGCTTCGAGACTTGATATCATGTATCCAACATGCCTATGCGCCCGTTATCAGTCCAATCCAAGAGATTCGCACTTGTTAGCTGTCAACGAATCATGCGATACTTGAAAGGATGTCCAAGCACCGGCTTGTGGTATCCTCGACATGACGCCTTCAATCTCGCAGGTTACTCGGATTCTGATTTTGGCTGCTGCAAGCTTAATGCCAAATCTACTACGGCAGATTGCCAGTTCTACGAAACTCGTTTGGTAATGTGGCAATGCAAGAAAAAGACCATGGTTTGCTCTCTCTACATGTGAAGTTGAATATGTTTCAGCATCCAGTTGTTCCAAGATACTCTGGATACAATAGCAGCTGAGAGACTACGGACTGCAATTTCTTGATACGCCAATTTATATAGATAACAAGGCAGCTATTGATATCGCCAAAAACCCTGTTCAACACTCACGCGCTAAACACATTAAAATTCGACACCACTTTATCTGTGATTGTTACGAGAAAAAGTTGGGTAGAATTGAAAAAATCCAAACTGATGACAAAAAAACAGATTGTTACACCAAATCATTTGATCGATCAAGATTTAAAAATCTTTTAAAATTAAATGGTTTAAGAAATATGACATCAGGGGATACACATGAGGTTGAATATGAGGATGACGAGGACTTAACTAGATTCTCATCGGACTGACATGTTTTTTTGTAAATGTTTTTTCGTCAAAACTAAAAAACCAAAAACATGTTTTTGATTTTAGGGGGAGAAAAGTTTTTGTGAAAAAGAGGTAATCATATTACATCAGTGGACTATCACAGTATGCTAAAGATATGGAATGTTTAAATGGGTAATTAAGCAGATCTTACTGATGATGTGCCAATAGGCTTCACTCGTTCAGTAAATTATTCTTCAAGATATAAACCTAAAAGAAAAGCTAAGTAATTTGTGGTTCGACATCACTCGGATATATGGACTTAGTACTCCAAAATTTCATTTGAGAGAATGCCAGATTCTATGATACTAGGTCTTTATATTTAGTTGATATCTGGGTTATTATACGAGTTCTTCTGATTTTGCATCTGCAATGACCTAGAACTTGTATAATACTTTACGCATTATTCACCTCCAAAAGCTGCACAAAAAATGAGTATGTCATAAAAATTTGCGATATCTGTTGTTCAAAAGATTCCAAAATGGAACACCACCTAAAGTCGAGCCTTCATCTCTTTCTCCGTATGGAAATACTAACCTGAGCTCTCAAGGTCTCGCAATTCACCCCATTTACAGATAGCAGTTAGATATATTCACCTGTGAAATGAAATTCTAGGAATCTTGATGCGGGAGTATATTCTGAGATGGGAAACACAGTTATTTCTTGTTCCTTAATCTTACCTAACAAATCTTGAAACAATTGAGAAACATGTACAGGTTTAAGAGGATAAGTATATTGGCAATCTAGGTAAATTTGTTTTAGAACTTAAAGTTACTACCAAGATCAACAGTACTGATTTGTCTAAGTATCTGATGTGATCCTCTAAACACAAAACTCACAAAAAATATGTATGTAATACATCTTTATTTACTTGTGAAATTTTTCAAAAAAAACCCCAAAAAGATTTTCAGTTTTTTTAGCAATCTATCCTAGATTTTAGTCTACCGATGATGAAAATATTGTTAGTCCAACTCAAAGCGACAGTTGATGGAGGAAAGCTAAAGATCATGGGCTGGGAGCTAATTAGAAAAGAAACTATCCTGAAATGTCAAAAAGTTCATTAACTTGAAACTTTAAAATTTTAAAATAAATCTGTTTTGGTCAATCAATGGTCAACCAAGGTCATTAACTTGGACTTGGTAGGCAAATGGTTAACCAGGGTCATTAACTTGGACTTGGTTAACTAAGTGGGTTATAAAAACAGATAAAATTTCACAAAAATTTAAAAAGAAAATCAAAGTACAAGGAACTGACTCGTACGAGTGACATACTGACTCATATGAGTGATAAAAGGCTCATTCGTGCGAGACAACACTCGTACGAACGATCTTGATAGAGTATAAAAGGGCTTCTCATCCGCACGAGTCACACTATTGACTCTGTGTGACTGAAAGTATATTCTGTGTGATTCCGTTCCTTCTACTCACTTTCTTGATCATCTTTACGTATCAATACTTCGGGGAGGTTGATTGGCACACCTCTCTTGATGGGAAAGGTACTAATTCTTGTTTTGAGCCATTATAATGCCGAAATTAGACCAAAAGGACATAAAGCGTAGATTTAGGATAATCAGACTGGTAAAATATAAAATTGAACTCAAATTTGTAATAATCGGCCCTTTTAACCTCTAAATAAACATTTAATTTGTTAAAATCTAAACATTTTAAGTTCAGTTTGATAAGGTGATATTTGATGCGATTCGCAACTCGTACGAATCATCTCTTGTACGAGCAAGGGTTTCAAATGATTGATTATCATATTCACTTGTACGAGTATGTTTTTAAACGTTTAAATCTCTTTGACTCATACGAAGCACCACTCGTACAAGTAAGTCTGTTCAAAATCCTTAAAATTGTTAAGATGAATTTCAACTCGTACAAAGAAGTGGCTCGTACGAGTGGGTTTTGATTCAGACTTGAATATTTATCTTAATGATTGACTCGTACGAATGGTGACTCGTACGAGTATGTTAATGTTGAAAATCTTGAAATTTTTCTAAGTATTTGTAGTCTTTGTGTTTGTAGATCAAGAAGTCTACATTCTCACCATATCACAACGTTTGTTGTCTTTTGGATGAGACTATCAGAGATAGCTGCCTACAGAGATTTGTTAGAGTTTTTGAGCAGAGCACTGATTACAAAAGCCCTCACAGATAGACATACAACGTATAGATCTCATGTTGAGTATTTTTGGAATGCGACCGAATATAATGAGGAAGAGAATGCTATTCAGTCTGCTGTGTGCATCAACAACGAAGATATTGAAGTCAAGATTACAGAAGGTCTTGTTCGTACAGTGTTGGAGTTTAATGACAGTGAATACGACCCGACTGGTTACCCAGAATATATGGTCAAAGGATGTTTTTATAGAATGGGCTACGCTGGATTTGTTAATGCCGCACCTTTCAAGAAGGGAAATTTCAGTGCTCCCTTTCGCTACATCGCTCACTACATTATACATGCCCTTAGCCACAGAAAAGGTGGATTTGATGATCTCATAGACTATCAGATGTGCATGATAACATCATTAATTCTCAACTTGCCTTACAACTTTTCGAGACTTATTGTTGATGCACTTTTGTGTCTATCACTTGTTCTTAGTTACGTCAGTAATTGTATGGTATTTTTTATTGTGTCTGTATAGTTTGCTCGTGTCGACCAAATCAGGATATCCTCCTATCTTGATTTAGTACGACGGTTAGTTTGTCTGTGTTGTAAAACAGTTGCATGTGTGCATACTGTTATGTCTTGTGTACGACATGTCTGTTAGGAAGTTCTCTAAAGAACACTTATTCGTGAGAGTAAGATATGCTTCGTACGAGCAAGTTGCTTGCTCGTACGATCCATTACATGATTGTACAAGTGACCCTGTTAAGAAGAACTTGGCTTGTTCGTACGAAGAAGCTACTTATTCGTACGGGGGATAAGTTGTTCGTATGAGCAACCATTGCTGAATGTTCTTCGTGACTTATAGTAGTATGTACGACCAGCAACATTCTTCGTACTATTGCTAGGTATTGGTACTATATAAACAGACATGCACTTCTCAGTTAAGCGTGACACTAGAGAGAGACACTGAGGTACAAGAGAGAGAGCACAGAGAGAATATCCTGAGTCTGTATGAACATTGTTTGTATGTGTTTGTACTAGCTCTCTTCATTTAATCAAGATAGTGAATCTTTGGTTATCTTGTGTTTGTTACTTTGCTTTGGTTTGCATACTTACGTGGATTCTGCACTCGTATGTGTGTTAGATAAACAAGGAAGTAGGTTATCTTGATCCTCCAAGTGGTATCAGAGCCTTGGCTCTCTTCCTTGTTTAAAAACCAAGCTTAGTGTTGTGTCTGAGCAAGTTGTGAGGATTCCTAGAAGTGTTCTTGAACTTCTAACAAGAAACTTAGGTTTTTAAAAGATAACTAGCTTAAAACTTAGGTAAAACTTGCTGTATCCAGAAAATTTTCATAAAAACCTTGTTAGAATACATGGAGACATGTTAGGATACAGTTTTTCTTAAAATTTTCTATCAATGTTTAGTTGGACATATTTTCCGTTGAAGCACTTGCCGGAAAATTCACAAGAATATTCCTTTAGGGTTGACCAGTTCTTGAGACTTGACTGTTTTGACTGAAAAAGCTAATATTGGAATGTTTGTCTTTTTAATCGAAACTGTGTAGACAGCTGACAACTTTCTAACAAACTCAGAAACAAGTTTCTATTACAAAAGGAAATCTTTCACCAACCAACCCTGCAAAAAGATCCCTCCCTACGAAAAACCAAAACATCAGCGAAAGACCTCCGTGCGAATAACCCATCCACAAGAAGAACAAGATTGTTCCTGCAAAAGACCAACTGACTCACACGAAGAACCTTGTTCACACAAAGTATTAGTGACTCGCACGAAGAACATTAGTTCGTATGAATAACCTGGTTCGTGCGAAGAACTGTAATTTTCACGAATCACCTGCTCATACGAAGAACTTAGTTTTTCTTGTCCTTCAGGTTATTTGTGATAGTTTTTCGTGAGAACTGATATCTTGAGGTCTTAGAAATTGTGAATCTTTACAAGAAAAGTTTTTTTCAAGATTAACCTTTGAAAATTTTAAATTGTTGTTAAAAAGGAAAATTTTTATAAACAAACAAATAAATGGGTAGAAAACCTTGGGATTGGGGGTGTAGACAAGCACAAACCAAGACTCACCACAATCTAACTCCGCAACCTCATGAGTTAAATCACTGATGCCTCAGCAGACAACCATGATTACCGCTAATCAAGGGGCATGCGTGGCAAATCAAAATCAAAGCATTCAGACTCTTCTTATTAGCGAGAGTGTGACAGGAAGTAATAGTCGTCCACCAAAGTTGAATCATATGAACGATTATCCTTCATGGAAAAGTCGTTTCCATACATATGTTCTTGGTCAGAATACAAAATTATTGACATGTTTTACTACACCGTACAAAGAATCTCTCAAAGAAGCAGGATTAAATCCAACGTCTTTAGCCAACTTAGATGAAAATGATAAAAGGCTTATGATTTAGAAAAGAAGGCGTTTGCTATCCTTACACAAGCACTTCATAAGGACATACATCATCAATTTATATACTGTACAACCACTAAGAATTTGTGGGATACTTTGGAAGCAAGAGGGGAAGGAAATGCTGCAACAAGAAAAATACGACATGATTTGCTGAAGAAAGAGTTTGAAGGTTTTCTGTTCATGGAAAATCAACACTAAGCGATATGACAACTCGTTTCTACAATCTGCTTAGTGAAATGTATTCATACAAAGTTATTGCATCTCCACAAGAGATTGTAATGCGGTTTGCTGATGCTCTACCACCAAAATGGAGTCAATTCATTGACTTGCTAAAGCACACAGGTGTTTTGGATGTGATCACTATTTATGAATTTGTTTAGAAGCTGGAGAACAAAAATGAAGAGGAAATTCGAAAAGCAAAAAGAGTTCCTGTTCCACAAAACCTTGAGATGTATTTTGGAGGTATTAACATAGGCGTTAGTACACCTTAGCAACCAAAACTTCAAACAACGTTTGTATCAAACGTTAATCCCTTTCTACCACAACCAGTTCAAACAGATCAATCTGCTGGTTCAAGTAGTCAAACCAATGGTCAAGTATTTGATCCTAAAGCCTTTCTACCACAACCACAAGTTGTTACACTTCAAGTTCCACAACAACCTTCTCAACAAGCTTTCTATGGTAACAACTTTCAACCTGCAAATCCTAATATTGTCAGACTTGATACGTCACATCTTTCCAAGGTCAGTATAGAGGTTGCTCAGGAAAACATGGAACTTCTGAACACCATGGTTAGTGCATACTATGGATTAGTCACTGGTCAAATTGAAAACATCAATTTGACTAATGAAGACTATCAACAAATAGACATATATGAGATGGAGTTGAGGGATATTAAATGGGCATTTGCTATTGCGGTTAGAAGAGCAAAAGACTACATGAGCAGAACTGGAAGAACAAGTTTGGAAAGCAAAAAGGACACAAAGCAAGGATATGATAAAGATGTTGTTACTTGCTTCAACTGTGGTGAAAAAGGTCACTTCAAGTGTGAATGTACTCGACCCAGCAAACAAGGAAATCACAACCCTTTTCGAATTCAATCACAACCATCCAACACAACTCAAGTTAACATGTACAAAGAATAGTTGCTGTTAACAACCCAAAAAACTCTAACCAGTCTGGACCTTCAAACAACACAAACAGAGCTCTAATAGTTCAAGCAGATGAAGGATGTGATTAGTCAGTACAATTGGGAAACAAGAATCAAGGAGGAACTGCATGTTATGCCAAGAGTATCAATCGGATAAAACATGTTCATAGCATTGACACTTTTGATGATAATGATAGTTCTGGGCATAATGGGAGTTCTGACGAAGAAGCAGAAAAGTTGGTTTGGTAAGGAAAGTAGAAGTTGCATCAAAGGAGATGGAGAAAATCTTTGCCAACAATGCATCCTTTTCTCATCATACCGCTTTCATGGCTGAAGTTGCAGGTTCAAAAGGTCAGGTAAAATCCGACTCTCCTAGAATATGCAATGACTGTGCTGACTTAAAAACAAAATTTGAAACAATTAACAGTCACAATCAAAGCCTAGTAGTTGAACTATCAAAATGCGAAGAGGCAAATCTGGCTTTAACTTGAAATGAAAAAGAATTCAAATATGTAATTGAAACTCTTAAGAAAAGCATGTCTAAATTAACAAAAACAGTTTTGAAAAAACAAACAGGTATTAATAATGACATTAATATCCTTGAAGAAACAAAAAGGAGTTAGCCATTGCCAAATACGAGCATGATGCAATCAAGCTAAAATTGGAGAGTTATTCTAACTCCCAATATGTGCTTGATCACATCATTGATGTTCAAAAACTTAAGGGAGATGTCAAATGCATTGGGTATAAATCGTGTCCACCTCTATTGAAACACAATTATGCCAAGTTGCCTGATGAAGAGGAAATGCCACACTTTGAACCATCTGTACCTCTTAATCCTGAAGAGTTTACAGCAGGATTAGGATTTAAGCTGGACAATTCCTCAGATGAATCAAGAAAAACTGAGAACTCATCATCAGTTGTTGATCAAAATCCATCTATATTATAGGAAGATGATTCATCAGATGATGAGTCAGACAAGATCGACCAAGATCAGTCTCTTGATGAAAAGAAAGGGGTAGAAATTTCTGCTATTCTAATGTGCAATTGCAAATCAAGGGAATAATCCTATCGAATCTGTCATGACAACTGCGTTTACATTTTTGGGAAAGAAAGGGGTAGAAATCTCAAACAAGGACTTTCCGATCAAAAATGTAAATCCAACGTCAATTGATCAAGTTTTTGAAAATTCAACAACCAAATTTTTGGGAAAGAAGAATCCAATCAAACCACAACCATTAATCGCTTCCAAAGGTAGACAACAAGAAAAGCGAACTGAAAAACCTAAGGTATCACAATCAAAGGTATAAGCTAAAGGCGCTCGCAACAAGAAAAAGGGGAAGAATGTTAACTTTGTGGGCTCCCCTGGTACTGATAAAATCGAGACTTTTGAAAACATGTCAAATATTGATTTTTTAAATCAAGTCAAGATTTTAAAACGCAATAGTCAAAACAATTACACTCAACACACAAATGTGTGTGAAGATGGACCAAGTACCTCTAGGCCTACAAGTTCAACATCAAGTTATCAAATGGGATCTCCCAAATTTGTTGAAAGGAGAACATGTTTTAAGTGTGTGGACTTTGGCCACATAATCAAAAACTGTACCAACCCAGCAAAACCAAAGTTTGTTGAAAAAGCCCATCCTGAAACAAATTGCCAATGTCGATCTTTGCCACAAAAATAAGACAAACATGTTGTTAAGGAACAAGAAGAAAAACAACAACATAAACAAGTTAAAATAATTAAGTAGGCATTAAAACCGGATGTTTTAGAAAAGAAACCAAGTTCTTCAAGATCGTTAAAACCAGAAATGTCTAAATCTGTAAATAATAGTCAATCTAGTAAACATCAACAATCTTGGAAACCTAAAACCGGTAATGTTTCAGGGGGAGGCACGAAGTTTCCAAATCATCAAGAAATAGAAATCACATTTCATGATGATAAGGGTCGACCCAAGACCACTAAGGCTTGGGTCCCCATCTCAAACTAATCGGGTAATGCACTGTGCAGGGTGTTCTAGCAGGAACTGTGAATGGTCATTGGATTGTTGACAGTGGAGCATCATGGCACATGACAGGCGACCTAAGGCTCCTTTATGATGTGAAAAGCATTAGGGGAGGTTATGTTGCTTTTGCTGGAGCTAAGGGCGGTTACATCATTGAGAAGGAATGGTTTCCAATGGTGTTGTTAGTTTTGACAAGATCAATTATGCTCGACAAATTGATCACAATCTTCTGAATGTTTCTCAAATTTGCAACAAGAAGTTCACGGTTCATTTTGATGATATCAGTTGTTATGTGCGGAAGCCTGGTTTCAAGAATCCCAAAGAATGGATTCTCTTGTCGGCTCCATGAATAAATGACTTGTATATTCTTGACATAAGCCAAGCTATGACTACATCTACATAAGTTACACGTTTTATCTCAAAAGCCACTAAAAGGTATCAATCTCTTGGCATATACGAATGGGACACATTCACTTGAGGAAAATGAACTATTTGGTTATAAATAATCTTGTGAATGGTGTACTAGTGAAGAATTTTCATCTACAAGACGTCTGTGTTTCGTTCCAAAAGGGAAAACAAGCTCGAAAGTCTCATCCTGTGAAGAAAATAAACCCTGTGAATATGCCTCTAGAACGTCTTCATATGGACCTTTTTGTACCTATGAAACACAAGACTACCTTTGGTGATGCATATTGTTTAGTTGTTACTGATGACTATTCAAGATTTTCATGGGTGAATATGATGGCACACAAGAGTGAAGTTCCTGAAACCCTCCAGAATCTCCTCACGCTACTTGAAAAATTTGTACAATTTGAAGATAAGGGGAATCAGAAGAGACAATGGCACCGAATTAAAGAATCATGTTATGGATGAGTTCTGTTCTTCTAAGGGCATTTCACATGAATACAATTCTAGATACACTCCACAACAAAATGGTGTCACTGAGAGGAAAAATAGATCTCTTATCAAAACTGCAAGAACTATGTTAGTAGAGTCAGAACTTCCTGTTCAGTTTTGGGGGGAGGCTGTGGCTACTGCTTGCTATACAATAAATAGAGTTCTTACGGTGAAACGACATGGGAAAACATGTTTTGAATTGTTAATAAAAGGAAACCGGATGTGTCTTTCTTAGAACCTTTTGGAGCTCCATGCACTATGATTGATCCACATGGTAAGTTCGGTCCAAAGGCTATTGAAGGTTTCTTTCTTGGATATGTTACTCCAAATTTCAAAGTATGTAATTTATCAACGAAAAATATTGAGGAATGGGGTGAAGTTATGGTTCAAAGATACACTGAATCAGTAAGAGCTCCGGGTGCTCCTTGGATGTTTGACTATGATGGACTATTTGACTCCTTCAATCTGCCAACTTTTGATGATGCATTTGTAGTTTCTCAAATGCTACTGGAAAGTGATACTTCAGTTGACTTGTCATTAGTATGACCAATTATTGTTAACCCTCAAGTGTCTACTTCGGTTAACAATCTTGTTCAGAATAAGAATTTGAAGATGCTGCTGATTATAATGTTTCGTCAGAAGATGATGAGTTCCATGATGCAAATGAAGCTACTTCTGCTCTGGTTTTTGGAATTTCTGATATCATGTCAAATGTGCAAAATCAAGGGACTATCAAAGGTCATGCTTCTACATCTTCGTCGATTCTAGCCATCGAATTAGCTGTTGATCTAAATATCAACAATTTGGGTATATATTCTCGAGTTCCTGATGTCCCTGAAACTCAAATTCATCATACCATCCTTAGCAGAATATTATAGGAGATGTCCATAGTGGAGTGCAGACACATAATCAGCTAAGGAACAACTAGAATGCTTGTTTGTATACGGGTATTAGAGAATCTGGGGAATAAAATGATTGGTCTTTTTCCTGCTGTGTTTGCCAAGTAGAACCAAAATCTTGGAAGGAGGTAATGAAAGAAGATTCATGGGTTAAAGCAATACAAGAGGAACTTCAGCAGTTTCAGAAGTTGGGCGTGTGGAAATTGGTTGATAGGCCCGACGACTACAAGAAGATTGGTACTAGATGGGTCTACAAGTGTAAGAAGGATGACCGAGGTGTTGTTGTGAGAAACAAAGCAAGATTGGTTATCCAGGGCTTTAATTAGGTAGAAGGCATTGATTATAATGAGGTTTATGCACCGGTAGCACGTCTTAAGGCCATAAGAATTTTCTTGGCTTATGCATCCTACAAGAAGTTTATAGTTTATCAAATGGATGTGACATTTCTTCATGGTGTGGTTGAAGAAGAAGTATATGTTGAACAACCGCTTGGTTTTGAAGATCCAATCCATCCTAACAAGGTTTGGCTTCTTAACAAGGCATTGTATGGTCTTCATCAAGCTCCAAGGGCTTGGTATTAAACGTTGTCTTCCTATATTCTCAAGAATGGTTTTCGACGTGGATTTATCGACTGCACTCTCTTCATCAAAGAAAAGAATGAGGAATTATTAATGGTACAAGTATATGTTGATGATATTATTTTTGGGTCTACAAACGTGAAAATGTGCAAAGAATTCGGGCAAGTGATGCAAGAGGAGTTCGAGATGAGCGCCATGGGATAAATGACTTTCTTTTTAGGTTTGCAGGTTCATCAATCCAAGGAAGGGATCTTCATTCATCAAACCAAGTATGTTGGAGATATTCTGAAACAATTTCAAATGGAAGACTCGAAGCCTTTGGGAACTCCATTAGCTCAAAATCATGGGATTACTCCTGATCGAATGGGTGAACATGTGGAACCGTCTCTTTATCGTGCTATGAACAGATCTCTTATGTATCTTACTGCTTTAAGACCTGATATAATTACCCAACACGTCTTCTAGCTCGCTACTAGTCAAGTCCAAAAGTTTCTCATTTGATGGATGTGAAAAGAATCTTTCATTATTTGAAGGGTCGCCCGGACACTGGTCTCTAGTACCCTAAGGATGATAAGTTTGATTTGATAGCATTCAATGATTCTGATCATGGCGGCTGCAAGATGATGCAAAGTCAACATCAGCAGGATGTCAGTTCTTGGGAAATCACCTAGTCACGTGGCAGTGCAAAAAGCAGACTTGTGTAGCTACTTCAACTTGTAAGGATGAGTATATCTCGGCTTCTAGTTGCTGCTCTCAGGTTTTATGGATCCAATAGCAAATGCGCGACTACGGTTTTGAATTTCTAACTACTCCTATTTATGTTGATAACGAAGCTACTTTACAGATCACTCATAATCCTGTACAACACTCAAAAACCAAATACATTGAGATTCAGTATCATTTCATACGAGATTGTTATGAAAAAAAACTTATCATGGTTGTTAAAATCCACACTGATCACCAACGTGCCAACCTGTTTACAAAAGCCTTTGATAAATCACGTTTTGATTATCTTCTTTTGGTCAATGGCATCAAGGTGAAACCCGAGTAAATCATCATTGGTTAATCGTTTTCATAAATATTTTCTTCAAAACTAAAAATACAAAAAGATTTTTCATTTTATTTTCTTTTTATATTTTTGGGGGGAGAAAGTTTCAAGAAAATACAAAAACATAAGAAAATGCAAAAATACAAAAACATGTCTTTTATTTAGTTATGTCTTTATTTATTAATTTACTTTCTACATTTAAGGGGGAGAAAATTTTAGAAAAATACAAAAACAATAGTAAACCAAAAAATCAAAAATGAGTTTCTTGGAAAGATAAGAGAAGATGATGATACACCGGTGATCTGTCAAATACGGTCAAAAGCACAAAACAAAAATTGATAAGTAGCTCTACTAATGATGTACCGGTAGCCTCACAATCAGATTAAAATGTGCAGGTTGATATAAACATAACGGGCTGAAAGCCAGGTGGGAAGCATTCATTGGCATATGGTCTTGGTACTGAAATTTCGTCTGATAGTATGCCGAGGTTTTGAAATATGCGGTTTTTATGCTTTCTTATCATCTGGATATCATGATTGAATCTTTTAACCGAAACATAACGGGTACGCAAGTCTAGAACTTCAATGATACCATACATACGTGTAAATACTACATATAACCATCAATAAGTGATAAAAATATCACATTCACCCAACAATAAGTGGTATAAAGAGTGATGTACTTTCTTGAGTACAACTTTACTTTCACCTTTCTCACTTCATCTTTTCACCCTTTTTGAGTTGTTTCTGATATCTTTAAGGTATGTTTGACAATGTTGGTTTACCTTGAAGATGAGTGGTTTGAACATTACCTGACTGTATGACATTACCTGACACGAACAACAAACTTAAAGCGAAGAACCTGTTGACGAAAAACGAGTTCTTCATGCATAATCTTCACTTGAAGTTCTTTGTGTGAACAAGTTGACTTTGCTTCATATGAATGAATTATTAATCACACAAGTAACCTGTCGTTCGTACGAGTAAGTTATTCGTACGAGTAAATCACTTGTTAATCAAGTCAGCTGTCGTTCGTACAAGTCAGTTGTTCTTCGTACGAATAAGTTGTTATTCGTATGAGTCGGTAGTTCTTCGTCTAGGGGATACATACTTATAGAAAGTTCGCAATAAAAACTTTTTGTGTATTTTCCCTAGTGTATTTATGTTTTTCTTATTCTAGTTATCTTTGGTGTACAGGATGGCACAAAAGGAACAGAAAAGAAAGCCCGCTACGAAGAGAACTGACAAGTCAGAAGTGAAAATTATGTAAGAGCCAAGACACAACATGGTTGCCTACTTAGATCTAGAAGATAAATTTACTGGGTACAACGGTATAATGAAGTTTTTGTGCAACTCAATTATGCTATCATGCATAAAACTACAGTATATAAAACATTGATCAAGGAATTTTGGGATTCAACTAAAGTTGTTGAAGTAAATGGACAGGAAGTTATCCATGGAAAAGTGAATGGCTTAGACGTAGATATTTTCGTTGAAGTAATTAACTCAGCATTGCAGCTTGGCGATGATCCCGAAGCTCCATACTCAGTTCTTTTAAAATGTCAACATCGATGTTTGCTTTTAATGAGATGTGTTGGAGATTTTCTCGTAGGACAACTAAACAAAGCATGGTTACCACTCCCATACAAGTTTTTTCTAAATGTTTTAATTCAGTTTTAAGCAACAGACAAAGTGGTTATGACATGGCTAATAACAACTTAGTTGGGATGATGATAGCTTGGACATTGAACAAACCATTCAGTGTTTCAAAGTATATTTTTGCAAACATGAAGGAACATCTGAGAAGAACTGGATTTGGTGGAAACAAGTTTTGGATGTATCCTCGTTTTCTCCAGATGATCTTGAATATACAACATCCGAATCTTCCGAAGAACGTCAACAATGTTCTAAAAGTTGAGGTTATGATGGAACATTCGTTGAAGATATTTAGAGGAGTAGCAGCAAAACGTTACAAGGAAAGCATACTTCCTCATAGGTTGTTTGGTTTTCTGGCAAATGATGAATATATTGCACAAGAAAACGATCAGTGGCGCCATGATGATAGTCAGTCAGATAATGAAGAACCAACTTTGAAAAAGATGATCGAAGATGAGTTTGGTCGTCAAAAGAGAAAAGGAGATGATGATGACAGTGTTGATAGTGGTGATGGTGGTGCAAGTGGTGTAGGTATTACAAGTGGTGATAAGGGTAAACAACCGGATGAAGAATCGGATTCTGATGACAATCCGATTGAACCTGGGTATGAACGCTATGTTGATGAGCGTGGGGATAGGCATATTAGAAAGATTCCAACAGATCCAGATGCTGACTATGTTCCATCCGAGGCTGATACTGAACGAGCTCGCAAAAAGAAACTTGTGGTTCATAGAAAGAAACAGTGCAAAAAGTCTATGGAAACCTCATCAGCTCAACTTGAAATCACACAACCTACAACCACGCAACAAGAAACCATACTGGAACCATTTGTAGAAATCAGTCTACCTTCACATCGCAGGAGACTGAAACTCTAATATCGGAACCCACTGCAACCTCTAAACCACAAACTGCAGCTACACAGCAGCTAAAACACTTTTAGTAGATACTCCAGTTCAACAACAACCCACTACTTCTTCAGTTCAACAATCCCCGTCCGTAATTAACCAACAAAGTACAAAACAAAGCAGTCGGTTATTCTCTGAAATGGAACAGGATGAGAAAGTGGATTTTCTGTTCTCACAGCTACAAGCTGCGACAACTCAGATTAACAAGCACTCGGAGTTTATGTCTTCAAATCGTAATACATTTATTAAACAACAGTTGGAGATAAATTCTTTGAAGGAAACTGTTGGAAAGCAGGCTACTGAGATTGCGTAGTTAAGAAAGGAGAATGAGCGGTTGAGGGTTGCGGATACTGAAAGGGCAGCTCAGCTACAACAAATGCGAGCAGCTGATAATGCTCGTGGGATTGAATAGGCTGAAAGAACGTAGTGCGGCTGTACAACGGTCTGCCGAAACATTAACTGCTAAACATGACGACATGAGAGAATTGTATCATTCTCGTAATTCTACACTGGTAGAAGGCTTTAAGGTATTAAAGACATATTTGAAATGAGAAGAAAGCGGGTGAACATTCTATGGAATGAAAGAAGCAAAGCACAGGAAATCCAGCGTAAACGTGATCATGATAGTGAAGACCCTGGTAATCCTAATGCTTCAGCTTCATCCGCAAAACCAAAAGTTTCTGCTGGAACTCCAGTGGTAGAGTCTAGTACACAGCAGATCGTGACCGATCCAGTTGTATCCGGTGGTACTCAAGAGGAAACAGGAAAGGTTTAATATTTCTGGAGAATGTTGAAGACTTTGATCCTTAGTCAACTTTGGTTGAAAGTGTTCAGTGAATGTGGGTGCAGTAGCCATTAGAAATGAAGACCGAAGACCAAGCAACAGCCAAGGAGAGTAATCCCATGTTCAGTGAATTGTACGGTCTTTGTTTATTGTGTTGTATAGTTTGGTTGTGTCGATCAAATCAAGATATCCTCCTATCTTGATTTACTAAGGCGGTTAGTTTGTCCATGTTGTAAAACAGTTGCATGTGTGCATACTGTTAAGTCTTGTGTACGACATGTCTGTTAGAAAGTTCTCCGAAGAAAACTTATTCGTGTGAGTAAGAGATCCTTCGTACGAGCAAGTTGCTTGCTCGTACGAGCCATTAAATGATCATACGAGTGACCCTGTTAACAAGAACTTGGCTTGTTCATACGAATAAGCTACCTATTGTACGGGGGATAAGTTTTTCGTATGAGCAACCATTGCTCAATGTTCTTCGTGACTTATAGTAGTTCGTACGACCAGCAACATTCTTCGTATTGTTGCTGGGTATTGGTACTATATAAATAGACATACACTTCTCAGTTACGCGTGACATTAGAGAGAGACACTGAGGCACAAGAGAGAGATCACATAGAGAATATCCTGAGTCTGTATGAACATTGTTTGTATGTGTTTGTACTAGCTCTCTTCATTTAATCAAGATAGTGAATCTTTGGTTATCTTGTGTTTGTTACTTTGCTTTGGTTTGCATACTTACGTGGATTCCGTCCTCGTATGTGTGTTAAATAACAAGGAAGTATGTTATCTTGATCCTCTAAGTGGACCTACACTTATCTTCTCACAGAAGGTACAAAATATACACCGTGAAAAGTTTCTTCAGTATCCTAGATTCGTGCAAATGCTGCTAGACCATCTACATCCAAATCTGAAAAAGAAGAAGGACGATATTCTGAGACTTGAGCATATGGATGTGTCTACATTAAAGAAGATGAATCTGCACCTAAAAGCCTTTCCGGCGCCAAGCCTGTATTTGGGGCTATCACCAACAAAGACTATGTGGCGTCGCGGAAGGGGAAGTGGTGAAAGGATGATAGTGGGGATGAAGCTGAGGAGATAAAAGCATTAGATGGTTTTGTTGCGAAAAGAAGCGTGTGGTTTACCAAGGAAGATAAGAAAGGGGTAAGGGGACAAAACGAAAGCAAACGGCTGCATCTTCCTCCTCTACCCCTCAAAAGAAGAAACATGCATTTGCCGGCACGAGTTTGGTAGACGAGCTTAAGATAGAAGAAAATGTCAAAACAATGGCTGCTGATATAGAAAGAGAGGCACTTGGTGATAAAGAAGGTAGAGTCGATGAGGCATCCTCCTTTAGCACCGATGAAGAGGATAGGATCACTGTAGAAAGAGAGAGATCCAAAGAAATAGAGCTAGAAAGTTGGCTGAAATACAACGTACAGCTGAGGAGAGGAAAAGAAAAGAGACTGGGGAAGACGATATTACATATGTGCCATCTGGATCTGACAGTGACACTGCTGGTCTAAAATCATCAAAGAGGCCATCTAAACATTTGAAGAGGCCAGCAATTAGAAGTTTGACTCTCCGAAAGCTTGATTAAAGAGCAAGGTGCAAAAGAATGAAGATATAACACATAATGTTGAATCTACTCCACCATCACTACCTCCACAACCACCACCATCTCCACCGCTACAACAACCACCACAACCCACCGCTCAACCTCAACCTACTCAATCTCAACCCCAGTTCTCAACAGGATCCAGGCTTGAAGATCAGTTTGACTTCGATTTTGGAGATATTCAAGGGGGAAGAATTTTCTGTAGACATGTTCAATGACACGAGGATTGATGAGTTAGAAAACCAAGTGATGCTGAACAGTGTTAAAATTGTTGAATTACAAGAGTAGATTAAGGGCCTGAAAGAAGATAAACAACATCTTAAGGCTATCTTGGCAAGTATTGTGTTTGAGAATGAAAGGTGAGGAAACGGATGGAAGAATATAATGAAGAATGCCTTAGAAATCAACGACAAATGAGCTTATTCGAGAAAATTCTTACCAAGAAACTCGAGATTAATTTGGCCGGAGCAATTGATGAGATTGAAAGGGAAGATGCTAGGGAAAGAGTTGCTGAGCGGGAACGATAGCCAAAGAAATATCTGACGCTCATGGAAAAGGTATAGAAAAGGTTGGAGAGGAACCTGTGATTACTGAGACAGAAGCTGAATCTGTGTCAGTATGTTCAGAGATAGCGGTGTATGAGCAGACAAAGAAGTTGGTGTTGGTTAGAAAGCAAAAGGATGTAGATATTGACATGTTGAATCTATCTACAAAACATCAAGAATGGCTAAGGAAAAGAAAGATGGCGAAAGAGATTGAGGAAGAATTGGATGCATTTGCTGAGAATCCTGAGGATAATGAAGACTTGGACGAAACTGATGGTGCATCAAAGAAAAAGTCTTATAGTTATAGTGATGGTGATGATAATGATATGGGTGGTTCGTGAATTCGTATAACAGAATTTGATGTGAATGAAGATATAGATTTTTCTGTGTACTTAGACGACTATGCCAATCAAATTGAAGGTGACAAAGATCAGGGAAAATCATATGAGAGCTCAAAGGATTCTAAGCAGGCAGGAATCCTCACAGTGACTGATATGTCAGCTGTTCTTGCCATGCCCAAACCTAAGATATTGTATTTAGAGCATGACGTAGAAGAGGGTGAGTTCGTCCATAGTTATACAAAGGAAGAGATTGCGCAAATGTTGGGCATGGACGAAGAAACATTTGAGTTTGATTTTGAAGAAGAGCTAAACGACATCAGTGCTTTCCAGCCTGAGGATTATATCTTCGAACATTATTTATGATGCACACAATTTTGAAAGGTTGTCATGGAGAATGATTCCGATGACAATGATACTAATATTGCCGGAGAGGGTACGGATGACTTCCCAACCTTTAGTGAGATGTTTGCAGCCGAAAATGATGATTTACTGAAATGTAAAGTTGAAGAAGCTGTAAAACAAGGAACGGTTCCTCAAAGTTTATCAAAAGAAGAAATAGTAGAACTGAGGAAACTATTGTTCAAAGAATTACCAGCAGAGCTTAAATTCAAACATCCCCTAGCATTTTTCACACGTGATGCTAACATTTATCTGGGGACATCATAAGCTGGGTTGGATCAAAGAGCTTAACCTCTATGCGATTAAACGGGAGTATGGGCTCTAGTACTTCCGATACCTAAGCGATATCAAGACCATGCTATTCTGGGACATTACTGAATTGGTGAAGACAAAGATGATAAATCTGAAGATGAAATTTCACAACCAGCGGCTGTGGAAATTGATAAAGCTGGAAGCTACTAACGGCTTTAGACACTGGAAGCCACATATGCCCAAGAGAATCACAAAGATCGATCCTATTGCAAAGGAAAAAGATGTGACTTTGATTGTGAAGAGGCCGAAAGTAATGAAAAATATGCCTCTGATAAAGATGGAGAAGGATTTCTTCAAGATCTTCAAATGGTGGCACTACGATTCTAGTACTGTGAAGCTGTTATTTGTGTTCATCCAGATGAAGATTCTTGGAAGATAACGTCATAGCACACAAACGCATATATGGTCTATGGTGCGGCATTCGAGTACTAGACCCTATGTGGCTAGTCAATTGCTCTAAGAAGGATATTGAATGTCTATTTTACAGCAAAATCAGTTTTGTGGAGAAGGACAAAGAACAGGCTCTCCAGTTCTAGAAGATTGTTAATGTTTTTTCGCTAATGACATATATTCAGGAACAGCATGGATCAGAGAGAAAGAAAGGGAAGAATGAAGAAAGGATTGCAGAGAGAAGGCGGATTGCATCGCTTAGAGCTTTCGGTTTGGCAACACGTACAATCGGCCTCCTCCTACAGACCAAACGCCAATATCTTCTGAGGAGCGTTGCAAGCCACCAAAACGTTTCTTTGGACGTCAACTGTCAAATCTTTGAAGATTTTTTGAAAACTATCCAAGACCGTGGCAATATCCAAGGGGGAGTTTGTTGGTGCATGTTGTCGATCGCCTACGTCTAGGATATATTGGTTATGTATATAGGGCTTAGAATGTCAAATATTGTATGTTTATATATGTTTTATATGCTTTGTGAGTGGCTCATACGAGTGAGCTTTGTGGCCCGTACGAGTGACACCTTGTCACTCGTATGAGGCAACACTCGCACGAGCCAAACACACCTCTCTCATGTGCGAGTCATATTGACCTATAAATAGTGGAGTTTAAGTGTTGTGTTTATAACTGTTGGTGTGTGACTACGGGGAAGCCCTATCAAAGTGTTTACTCGTTTGTAACCTTCATGTGTATTAATACGAATCAAGGCGTTTAAGCATTATATCTTTCTTGTTTGTTTGTCCAACTTGCTAACAATGAATTTCGCATCTGTTAGTTGAGTCGAATCAGTCCGGTGCTCATAAGAAGAGAGCCGATCCCCTCTCACATGTTTTGTAATAGGACACATCTGGATGAATGAATCACATTCATGCGAATGAGACTAATTCTATGGATGAGTTAATTGCTCGAACACGTCCTCCGTGTTGATACACTTTTGTGTCTATCGCTTGTTCTTAGTTACGTCCGTAATTGTACGGTCTTTGTTTAATGTGTATGTATAGTTTGGCCATGTCGACCAAATCAAGATATCCTCCTATCTTGATTTACTACAACGATTAGTTTGTCTGTGTTGTAAAACAGTTGCATGTTTGCATACTATTGAGTCTTGTGAACGGCATGTATGTTGGCGCGTACTCCAAAGAACACTTTCAGGTACGAGTGAGAAGTGCTTCGTACGAGCAAGTTGTTGCTCGTACGAGCCACTAACCATTCATACGAGTGATTCTCCAGTCGTACGAGTGGCTCTATTCAACAAGCACCTTGCTTGATTCGTACGAGCCACTTCTTGTTCGTACGAGCCATGGGTCGTTCGTACGAGCATCCTATGGAGAATGTTCTTCATGACTAATAGTGTTTTGTACGACCAACAACATTCTTCGTACTATTACTAGGTATAGGAAATATATAAACAGACATGCACTTCTTAGTGAATAGAGGTACTAGTTGATGAGTGACTAGAGAGAGACACTGAAGCACAAGAGCACAGAGAGTATATCCTGAGTTTGTATGAACATTGTTTGTATGTATTTGTACTAGTTCTCTTCTATTAATCAAGATATTGAATCTTTGGTTATCTTGTGTTTCTTACTTTGCTTTGGTTTGCATACTTACGTGGATTTCGCACTCGTATGTGTGTTATATAAACAGGGAAGTAGGTTAATCTTGATCCTCCAAGTGGACCTACAAGTGGTATCAGAGCTTTGGCTCTCTTGCTTGTTTAAAACCAAGCTTAGTGTTGTGTCTGAGCTAGTTTTGAGGGTTTCTGGAAGTGTTCTTGAACTTTTAGCAGGAAACTTAAGTTTTTAAAGATAACAACTTAAACTTAGTTAAAACTTGTTGTGTCCAGAAAATTTTTATAAAAACCTTGTTAGAATACATGGAGACATGTTAGAATCTGGTTTTTCTTAAAATTTTCTATCGAAGTTTAGTTGGACATATTTTCAGGTGAAACACTGCCGGAAAACTCATTGGAATATTCTTGTAGGGTTGAACATATCTCTGGACTTGACTGGTTTGACTGAAAAGCTGATATGGAATGTTTGTCTTTTTAACCAAAATTGTGTAGACATTTGAACACTTTCAAACAAACTCAGAAACAAGTCTCTGTTGAAAAGGAAATTTTCACCAACCAACCCTGCAAAAAGATTCTTCTCTGTGAAAAACCAAACATCAGCGAAAAACATCCGTGCGAATAACCCATCCGCACGAAGAACAAGACTGTTCGTGCAAAAGACCAAGTCATCCGCACGAAGGACCTTGTTCACACGAAGAACAGTTTCTCGCACGAAAGATTCTTGTTTGTACGAACAACCTGGTTCGTACGAAGAAGTGTGACTCGTACGAATCATTGATTCGTATGAAGAACCCACTTGATTGTTTTTTTTATTTCAAATTTTCAAATCTTTGTGGTTGTGAACTTTTAAAAGGATACTGTTATTTTCAAAAATTAAACTTTAAACCTTATAAACTTCATAAACAAGAAAAGATAATGGGTACTAATCCTTGGGATTAGGGGAGTAGTTCAAGCATAAATCAAGACTCATCATAAAGCTCTGCAACCTCATGAGTGAAATCATTAATGCCACAACACACAGCCATGATTACCGCAAATCAATGGGCGTGTGTAGCAAATCTAAATCAGAGCATTTAGACTCTTCTTATAAGTGAGAGTGAAACAGGAAGTAATAGCCGTCCACCAAAACTGAACCATATGAACGGTTATCCTTCTTGGAAAAGTCGTTTCCACACATATGTTCTTGGTCAAAATACAGAGTTATAGACATTTTTTACTACACTATCCAAGGAATCTCTCGAAGATGCAGGATCAAATCCAACCTCCTTAGCCAATTTAGATGAAAACGATAAAAAGGCCTATGATTTAGAGAAGAAGGCGTTTGCTATCCTTACACAAGCACTTCATAAAGATACTTATCATCAGTTTGTGTACTGTACCACCACCAAGAATTTGTGGGATACTTTGGAAGCAAGAGAAGAAGGAAATGCAGCAACCAGAAAAATATGACATGATAAGCAAAATAAAGAGTTTGAAGGTTTCATGTTCGTGGAGATTGAAACACTGAATGATATGACCACACGTTTCTACCATCTGCTTAGTGAGATGTATTCATACAAAGTGTTAGCATCTCCACAAGAAATCGTGATGTGTTTTGCTGAGCTTTAAAGCCAAAGTGGAGTTAATTTATTGACTTACTAAGGCATACATGTGTTTTGGATATGATTAGCATTTATGAATTTGTTCAGAAACTAGAGAACAAAAATGAAGAAGAAATTCAGAAAGCAAAAAGAGTTTCTGTTCCACAAAACCTGAGATGTACTTTGGAGGTATGAAGACAGGTGTTAGTACAACTCAACAGCCAAAACTTCAAACCGCGTTTGTGTCAAATGTTAACCCCTTTCTACCACCACCAGTTCAAACAAATCAACCTGCCGACTCAAGTGCTCAAACCTATGGTCAAGTATTTGATCCTAAAGCCTTTCTACCACAACCTCAAGTTCCACAACAAGCTTCTCAACAAGCTTTCATTGGTAACAACTTTCATCCTGCAAATCCTAATACCGTCAGACTTGATACATCACATCTTTCCAAGGTCAATGTAGAAGTTGCTCGAGAACATTTGAAACTTCTAAACACTATGGTTAGTGCTTACTGTGGACTAGTCGTTGGTCAAATTGGAAACATCAATTTGACTAATGAACACTACCAACAAATGGACAAAGATGAGATGGAGTTGATTGATATTAAATGGGCGTTTACAAGTGCGGTCAGAAGAGCTAAGGATTACATAGGCAGAACTAGGAGAACGAGTTTGGAAAGCAAGAAAGATACGAAATATGGTTTTGATAAAGATGATGTTACTTGCTTCAACTATGGTGAAATAGGTCACTTCAAGCGTGAATGTGCTCGACCCAACAAACAAGGAAATCACAACCCTTTTCGAAATCAATCACAACCATCCCACACAACTCAAGCTAACAATGAACAAAGAATAGTTGCTGTTAACAACTCTAACCAGTCTGGACCTTCAAACAACACAAACAGAGCTCTAGTAGTTCAAGTAGATGAAGGATGCGATTGGTCAGTACAATTAGGAAACGAGAATCAAGGAGGAACTGCATGTTATGCCAAGATTATCAATCAGATCAAACATGTTCACAGCATTGACGATTCTGATGATGATGATGATGATGATAGTTCTGGGTATAATGGGAGTTCTGACGAAGAAAGCTCGAGTGTAGGTGGTTATGGATCTGATCCAGATGTTAGGGAAAGGATTAATACTGAGGTCAATGAGTTGCTGGAAGAAGCAGAAAAGTTGAAAAGTCAAAAGCTGGTTTGATAAGGAAAGCAGAAGTTGCATCAAAGGAGATGGAGAAAATCTTTGCCAACAATGCGTCCTTTTCTCATCATACGGCTTTCATGGCTAACGTTGCAAGTTCAACAAGTCAGGTAAAATCCGATTCTCCTAAGATATGCAGTGACTGTGATGAATTAAAAACGAAATTTGAAACAATAAGCAGTCTCAATCAAAGCCTAGTAGTTGAACTATCATAATGCAAAGAGGCAAATCTGCCTTTAACTCGAAATGAAAAAGAATTCAAATCTGTAGTTGAAACTCTTAAGAAAAGCGTTTCCAAATTAACTAAAACAGTTTTGAACAAACAAACAGGAATTAATAACTACATTAATATCCTTGAAGAAACGGAAAAGGAGTTAGCCTTTGCTAAATGCGAACATGATGCAATTAAGCTAAAATTGGAAAGTTCTAACTCCCGATATGTGCTTGATCACATCATTGACATTCAAAAGCTTAAGGGAGATGTCAAATGCATTGGGTAGAAATCGTGTCCACCTCCATTGAAACATAATTAATCCTGAAGAGTTTGCAGCAGGATTAGGGTTTAAGCTGGACAATTCCTCAGTTGAATCAAGAAATCAGAGAACTCTTATGATTCATCAGATGATGAGTCAGAGAAAATCGATCAGGATCAATCTCTTGATGAAGAAAAAGGGATAGAAATTTCTGCTACTCCCGATGTGAAAACTGTTGAAAATCAAGGGAATGGTCCTATGACATCTGTCAAGACAACTGATTCAACAGCTGAAAATGATAATGTGTTGTATACTTTGATTGGGGACGAGAAAAAATACTCAAAGAAAGACTTTCCGATCAAAAATATAAATCTAACTTCAATTGATTAAGTTTTTGAAAATACAACAACCAAATTTTTGGAAAAGAAGAATCCAATCAACTCACAACCATTATTCATTTCAAAAGAAAAACAACAAGAAAAGCGAGCTGAAAAACCTAAGGTATCACAAACAAAGGTTGAAGCTAAAGGAGCTCGCTACAAGAAGAAATTGAAGAATGTTAAATTTGTGGGTTCAACTGGTACTGATAAAATCGAGACTTTTGAAAGCATGTCTAATGTTAATTTTGTAAAACAAGTAAAGATTTTAAAGCGTAACTGTCAAAGCAATTACACTTAACACACAAATGGGTGTGAAGGTGAACCAAGTACCTCTACACCCACAAGTTCAACATCAAGTCATAAAACAGGATCTCCTAAATTTGTTGAAAGGAGAACATGTTTTAAGTGTGGAGAGTTTGGCCACATTATCAAAAACTGTACCAATCAAGCAAAACCAAGTTTGTTTAAAAAGCCCCTTCTGAAACAACTCGCCAACGCCGATCTATGTTACCTAAACAAGACAAACGAATTGTTAAGGAACAAGATGAAAAACAAAGACGTAAACAAGTAAAAATAATTGAAAAAGCATTAAAACCGGATTGCTTAGAAAGGAAACCAAGTTCATCAAGTTTGAAAAACCAGAAGTATTTAAAACTGTAAATAATAGTAATTCTTGTAAATTTCAACAATCTTTTAAACCTAAAACCAGTAATGTTTCAGGGGGAGGCACAAAGTTTCCACATCATCAAGAAATAGAAATCACATTTCTTGATGATAAGGGTCGACCCAAGACCACTAAGGCTTGGGTCCCCATCTCAAACTGATCGGGTATTGAAATGTGCAGGGCGTTCCAGGAGGAACTGTGAATAGTCATTGGATTGTTGACAGTGGACATCAAGGCACATGACAGGCGACTTAAGGCTTCTTTATGATGTGAAAAGCATTAGGGGAGGTTATGTTGCCTCTTGAATGGTATACAATTGTGTTGTTAGTTTTGACAAGATCAATTATGTTCGTCAAATTGGTCACAATCTTCTGAGTATTTCTCAAATCCGCGACAAGAAGTTCACGGTTCATTTTGATAATGCCGGTTGTTATGTGCTGAAACCTGGTTTCAAGATTCCCAAAGAATGGATTCTCCTGTCATTCTCAAGAATTAATGACTTGTATATCCTTGACATGAACCAAGCTATTACCACGTCTGCACAAGTTGCATGTTTTGTCTCAAAAGCCACCGAAAGGGAATCAATCTCTTGGCATAGACAATGGGACACATTCACTTGAGGAAAATGAACAATTTGGTGAAGAATAATCTTGTGAGTGGTGTACCAGTGAAGAACTTTCATTTATAAAACGTCTGTGTATCGTGCCAAAAGGGAAAGCAAGGTAGAAAATCTCATCCTGTGAAGAAGATTAACACGGTGAATATTCATATGGACCTCTTTGGACCTATGAAACACAAGACTACCTTTGGTAATTCATATTGCTTAGTAGTTACTGATGACTACACGAGATTTTCATGTGTAAATATGTTGGCACACAAGAGTGAAGTTCCTAAAATCCTCAAGAATCTCCAAACGCTACTAGAAAATTTGTACAATTTGAAGATAAGGAGAATTAGAAACAACAATGGCACCAAATTAAAGAATCATGTTATGGATGAGTTCTGTTCTTCTAAAGGCATTTTGCATGAGTACGGTTCTCGTTACACTCCAAAACAAAATGGTGCCACTAAGAGAAAAATAGAACTCTGATTGAAGCTGCAAGTACTATGTTAGTAGAATCAGAACTTCCTGTTCAATTTTGGGGAGAGGTTGTGGCTAATGCATGTTATACGATGAATAGAGTTCTTACAGTGAAGAGGCATGGGAAAACATGTTTCGAGTTTTTACAGAAAAGGAAACCGGATATGTCTTTCTTAGAACCTTTTGGAGCTCCATGCACTATGATTGATCCACATGGTAAATTCGGTCCTATGGCTATCAAAGGTTTCTTTATTGGATATGCTAAGAGTGTGGAATTTGTCATCGAAAATGATTGAAGAATGGGGTGAAGTTAAAGTTCAAAGATACACTGAATCAGTAAGAGCTCCAGGTGCTCCTTGGATGTTTGACGACGATGGATTGTTTGACTCCTTTAATTGGCCAACTTTTGATCATGCATATGCAGCTTCTCAAATGCTACTGTAAAGTGTTATTGCAGTTGACTCGTCATTAGTCAGGCCAATTATTGTTAACCCTCAAGTGTCTACTTCGGTTAACAATCTTGTTCAAAATGAGGAATTCGAAGATGCTGCTGATTACAATGTTTCGTCAGAAGATGATGAGTTCCATGATACAAATGAAGCTACTTCTGGTCCGGTTCCTGGAATTTCAGATGTCACGTCAAATGTGCAAAATCTAGGGACAACTGAAGGTCATGCATCTACATCTTCGTCAAATCCAGCAAACATATTAGCTATTGATCTGAATATCAACAATTTGGGTATAAATTCTCGAGATCCCGATGTTCAAGAAACTCGAATTCATAATACCCGTCCTCAACAGAATATTATTGGAGATGTCCAGAGTGGTGTGCAGACACGTAATCAGCTAAGGAACAACCAGAATGGTGGTTTGTATTTGGCTATTAGGGAATCTGGGGAACAGAATGATTGGTCTTTTGCCTGCTATGTTTGCCAAGTGGAACCAAAATCTTGGAAGGAAGCAATGAAAGAAGTGTCACACCCCGACCCGCAGCGGAAGTTAAAGTCGGGGTATAATTGGGTTATCACCAAAGCTCATGACATTTACTAATAAGTTTCATATTTATTAAACTGAAACTAAAACTTCAAATATTCAAACACAAGGTATCATATAAGCGCAATAAAAATCAAATCATTGTTCAAAACATAATGAATTTGTTTAATCTTCTAAGGCCATTCCTACGTGTTTCTCTCCTCAGCTTGATCAACTGTATCATGCGTAAAACGAAGAATTTGGGTCAACAAAAGTTGGCGAGTGTAAGTAACAATTTAAATGATTGGTATATCCGTTATTTAAATAAAAAGTGCATGAATCATTAATGATCATGTGCTTATATATAAACAATCACAACCCACATAATATCCATGATGAACATATAACATGATAAGTGATGAACTTGAGATCAATTCTCAATCAAACGGAGCCGATCTAATAAGGCACCTGATGCTCAACTCGTATCCCATGAGGAACTGATGGGCCTTAGATGAATGATTGCACTGAAATGATAAAATATAACCACACATAATCACACCAATAGATACAGACATTAGATCATATAATGATGTAAGCACAAGCGTTTAAATAAATAAATAAAACATGTATGACACATGATACACCCCAAAACATGATTAAAAAGAGAGTTTGTAAGGATTCACTCACAGTGGGTGCATTCCTTGATGATAATGAATGCACACGAATTTAGAGTTTGATCGACGAACGAATACTAACCTAAAATAATACAATAATTCGATAAATATAAACAATTTAATATTTTTATTAATCGCTTTTGCTAGGTTTTAAGGTTATTATTGGGTGGCTTTTACATCCTTCTAAATTGTATTATTTAGTGTTTTTAATTAATTTTTAACAAACAAAATATATAAAAGTAATATAAATAAATAAATTAAAAGAAGAGGAAAGAAAGAAAAGAAAGAAGAAAAAAAAAAGAAAATATATCTATTAAAAAAATATGCTGTCAGACCTGACAGTAGGGGGTATCTGACCGTTTTAATAGGGAAATTATGCGCGCGTGTTGGGACTCAAACTCTAGACCTTCCGCTTACGTGCACGCAGTTCTTCCAACTGAGTGACGTGTCTAACCCGTTAGAAACAAGATTTTTATTAATCTTATGTTCTTGTTAGCTTTATTCAGAAAAATTAGTAATTCTAAAAAGTTTTAAACCAACAAACCGCCGCCTACACTGAGGTTCGAACTCGGATCATTATGCTATTCTGCAACCAGCCCAACCAACTGGGCTGGGTGTCTAACCCATTATAGACCGAGATCACTTTATATTTATATACTTTCTGAACTTCATCTTCTTCAACAAAACAACCCAGAACCTTATCCCGAAATTTAAACTTAGATAACAATTATCTACATGAGTTTGCACAGATTATAAATGAAAATTTAAAAGATGTTTACCAATTGACGACAACTTCAAGGTTCCGGTAACAACACAGATTGCTTGAACCGAGGAAATTGGAGTGAAATTTCTAGTTGAATGAACGAGTTTGGATTGATCTTACCTTGAGTATTTATAGGTTGAACAGAAGCCTTGATTTCTATTGTTGAAACCGAATTTTAAATGGGGGACTTGTATAACGGTCGATCATGAAAAGATTTGATTGAGGGTTGATCGTTAATAGTGGGTTAGATGCGTTTATTTGCTGACTTGAAACCAATGATTAGTGATTACTCACTAAATCAAATGGGCGATTACTGATGCTGGTGGTTTGAATTTGCAGGTGTCACTCCTGTTCTGTTATAATTATTATTCGATTTATAACCTACACAATAAATGTGTGTAGTCTAGTGGTGATTCAGTGTGTGCACAAGTGGGATGATCCCGGGTTCGATCCCGGTTTGTCCTCTTTCATATCATTTTTTATTTATTTTCTTTTGTTTTATATATATTATTTCTAATTACTTATTATAAATTCTGATTTTAAATTTTCTATCATTAATTATAAGAAAATAAGATAATTATTACTAACAAATTACATTAACCGAATGCTTGATTAAATAACGGTGCGGGGTTTTGAAACCCGTTTCACACAAATGTTACAGTATCCCCTACTTTTAGGAATTTTGTCCGGAAATTTAAGTAGTAACCGTAACAGGGAAAAGATGCGGGTATTTCTCACGCATTGAGTCTTCACATTCCCAAGTAAATTCAGGTCCTCGTTTTGACTCCCAACGCACCCTGACTATTGGAATACGACTTCGTCCCAAACGCTTTTCCCCAAAGTCCATGATTCAACAGGTCTTTCAAACGAAGTGCATTGACTCATCGATTTGAATATCTTCTAAAGGAATGTGGAGGTTTTCATCGGCGAGACACTTTTTAAGATTTGATACATGGAATGTGGGATGAATTCTGCTGAGTTCTTCTGGTAAGTCAAGCTTGTATGTCACATGAGCTACTATTTCGAGTATCTTGAATGGTCCCACATAACGTGGTGCTAACTTGCCCTTTTGACCAAAATGAACCACTCCCTTCCACGGTGATACTTTCAAAAGTACTCGATCACCAACACAAAACTCCAATGGCTTTCATCGCTTATCAGC